>JALPQD010000150.1:3653534-4913239 GCA_023101885.1 Typhlomys cinereus
ACTTGACTTTTGTATCTTTTTGTTCCTTTCTCCTTCTCTCTTTTTAGTTTTAATGAAATGCTGTAATGAAGCACAAATCGGAGTGGAGGAACAGTGTTTCTCCAAGCCTGATGGGAGAGCAGTGTGTGAGAGGCTGTGAACTGAAGTGATGATTTCAATGAAATATTTTTTCTCTGATTTTTTATCCTTTGACCCTTTCATACATAAATACAAATGAATTCATATGTTTTTACCCCTTACTACCTAATCTCACCCCTTCTCCTGTCCCGCTTCATATTTTCTTCTTTCCAGCCAGTTCCCTTCTGCTTTCATGTCCTTTTACATATGTGACCCATTGGGTCATACCTGACAAAAGAGTATATGTAGACTGTTGCAGACCAACTAAGGGTAGAACTACTAGAGAGAGAGAGGAGAGAGAGAGAGAGAAATAGTCAAGCATCCTAATTGATGGTGAAAATCCAAAGTCAGGACAACCTGACTTTTTTTCCTTTTTCTAGTACTCCCTGGCTATGTGTGCCCTTGAGCGATTAACTAAACTCCTCTATTTTCTCTAGGAAAAGCTCTTTTTCTAGGAAAAGCCAACACAGATATCTGCTTCAGTAGAATAGTGAGAACTAAGTGGTATATGACTGTGCAAGGCAATGAATGATGTCAGTTACTGTAGGGATGAAGGGAAAAGCCAAGACGGAGGTAGGAGAAAAGCTGTCATTCCTTTCACAGTGGAGGAAGGCCTGCCAGGTGCCAGTTGCCATTATAATGGACAGAGAGAAACTAATGACAATCACGTGGTACAAGTGGAAAGTGATGTAAGGGAGGCGTGCCTGGACTGCGAGGTGTGGGTGTGGGTGGGGGGTACATCCAAACCTTGAAGGACAACACAGTTGGTACAGGCAGAGCATTGCTAGCACACATTCTGTCCTCTAGGGGGCGCTCAATGCTTTCTCCAATTGAAACCTGGCGGTGAGCTGGATAGTTCAGATACAGAACCAGCTTAATGCTCTGGTGTCTCCTGATCTTGGGGGAATCTCTTCTTTTAGATGTTTCCTTTTGAATTGCTTCCCTTCTTGTTCCATATTGTAGACAATTCATGATCTCCCCCTCCTTGAAAAAAGTCGCTATTTGTTTAGAAGACTAAGCACGAACCAGCATGAAATCCTATGAGCAGATAAAAAAGTCGTTCATCTAACACAGCTGCAGTAGTTGCTCATGATAGAGGACATCAATGATTTGGAGTGGCTTTTGTCACATCTTGTCATTTGTGCACGTATTGTAAGTGACAGTGTCTGCTAAAGTATTCAAAGATAATGGTAGATGGAGTTGGATCCAGATCTTTCTTTCATTACTATCTCAATGTTATGTTCTCTGGAGCTGACATTTCAATATCCTCTTGAATCCTGGAAAAACTTGGTTCAGAATTTTCCTAAAATTTCTCTTGTCACAGTGACTATATTTTATTGGGAGATATTTTTCTAGTTCTTAGGCTGACTCCAAATTTTTTCACTTCATGTATCATTTTTAATATCCTTATCAATTTTCACACTTTAGTAGAATGAGTCCAGTAAGATTAAAAAAAACTTGAGTTTTCTGAATGAATGCCTCTGAAAGAATTCTTCACTAAAATGAAGGTAAACTGACAAAATTTGCTCATGATCGTGTATTTCCTTGCAGAACACTACATGATCTAGAATCAATAGTATATGATCTGTAATCTATAATGTAACACACAGATATCAGTCCTTTGTTTTTGTTTAATTATGTAACTCAAGAAACTTTAGAAGTCGGGTTGGTTCAGATCTTTTTTTTTTAATTATTATTTTTGCTTTTCTAGTTTTACAAGCCTATTGAGTACTCCTCTCTGCTTCCCTGCATCCCTGGTTCAGATCTTAAATGTCCTTCAAAGGCCTGTTAAAAGTTTGACCACCAGGCTGTGATCAGGGGTGAGTTGTGGGGAGACTTCTAGGAAACGGGCCTTAGTGGAATAAAGTTAGGTGATTCTTGATTTTGAATGTGTAAGGTTCCCCATAGGTTCATGGGCTTGAACGCTTGGTCCCGAGCTGCTGGTGGTGTTTGAGAAAGGTCCCGAGCTGCTGGTGGTGTTTGAGAAAGGTCCCGAGCTGCTGGTGGTGTTTGAGAAAGTTATGGAATCTTTAGAAAGGTGCAGCATTGCTGCAGGAGGTATGCCACTAGGGGCAGATCTTGAAGTTTCATAGCCTATCCCCACTTCCTGTTTTGTCTCTGTTTCCTGACTGACATGACCTGCTGGCTTCATGCTCCTGCTATGTTGCCTTCCCTACTATGATTCCCTGTGGAATTCTAAGTCACAACAAACTATCTAGTTACTTTTGTCATGGTATTTTTTTCATAGAAAAGTAACTAAGACAGTGACTCAGAGTATGCTCTTGAAGGGGTTTTTGGGATCCACGGGTGCTAGGTCTCTTTTCGTGACCCAATGGTGAGTAGTTGGTCACATGTTGTCATAGTTAGGCACAGGTGTCAACTTGACTGTTGAGGGTTTGAGCTCTGGCATATTTGTAGAGAATTAGTGGTTGGGTTAAGGCCAGAGCAAGCCTGCAGGAGATTGTCTACCTGACGGAGAGGGTCCAGCCCATGGTGGGTGGAACTAGGCCCTGAACAGATAAATAAAATACTGAGAGCTGGTTGAGGAAGTTGGCATCCTTGTCTATACTTGGCCAGACATGCTGGACTAGCAAGTAAGGATCTTCCCTCTCTCAGCCATCATGTAGAGATGGTGTGGCCAGTTCCCTTGGCCTGGTGTTGGTGCGTGCTCTCCCATCAAGCTGAACAGAATGTAACTGGACTATCATAAGAAACTAAACCCCTTGTTCCCTTAAGCTGTTTGATGGTGATTTGTCAGCAACCATGTAGGTGAACTGCAACACATGCTTCCATCATGTACTTTATCACCACCACAGACCCAAAGCAACAGAGCTGACCAACCACGAATCCAAAACTCTGAAACCATAAGCCAAAACAAATCTTCCCTCCTCTACGTTTATTATTTCAAGTGTTTCATCTGTTATAGAAAGCTGTTTTTTCCTTTTCTTGTCCAAGAGCAGGAACATTCTGTGTGTACATTCTAAGAAGACAGAGCTTTGACTTTCATCTTGGAACTCACAGGCAGGGAAGCAAGGCAGCCGTCATCCTTTGCACAACTCCACTGGCTGTGGGTCCTGAAAATATTTGAACTAGAGATAATTTCATTGAGAAGGACAAGAGGCGCTGTACAAACACAACACAAAAAAAGAAATCTCCATAGTCTGGTTGGCCTGAAAATGAGCTAAGCAACAATTTCTTGCTGTGGTTGAAATAAAACTAGGAAAAGGGTATCTCACCTTTGTGAGTAATATGCCTAATAAGAAACCTCCTGATTTTGTATATTTGTCCACCAGGGTCAGCAAATAGAAGCTAAAGTTTATAGAAACACAGACATATTGGACAATTAGATGCCATTTTCTTAAAAGTTGCTGTCCCCTAAGGAGAAGTGAAGTTTTAAACAACATGCACTGTTTGTTTTCTAAGAAAAATGGAAAGTCAACAGTGTAACTGGGGTTCACAAATTTGACAGGAATAATCTAATTTATGCTAGATATTCTTTACATCTATGAGGATTTAGACTTATTTAATTGCTAGTCTAATTGGATGGAGAGGGATTTTAATTGGAATTCATTACTATGGGATTTTTAAAAAATGTTTTACTTGGGTCTCCTTGTCCCTCATGGATTCCATGTTTGGAGTCCATGAGTTCTTCTTGGCTCTCTTGCCCCTTGTGGACTTGATGTCTGTAAGCTCCTTTTTTTTTTTTTTTTTTCTCCTGTAATCAACTGCCTTAATCTTTTTTTAAAATTTGCTCATTCGAAAGCAAGAGAGAAAGGTGCATACATGAACCATGTAGATCTCAGGTCTCCAGGTTTTCAAGCAGGCGCCTTACATACTGAGCTATCTCACCATCCCTACAGTGGGATTTATATATATAATAATTCATTGTGAGTTATGGCGTCTCAAGGAATAAACTGGGAGCAATTTAAGCCATATGACATTGGACATTTTTATCCCAAGTATCGTTAAATCAGCTGAGAAATGCTCGTTAAATGGAACCATTTTCTAGACTGGAAAAACCTTAGGAGTGGTGTTAACAGTGTTAGGAAATGTGATATAACTCTGAGTCAAAGTTTTTAGCAGGTTATTACTGTAGTGATGATGTACTATAGCTTGCATGCCATCCCAGCAACTGAATTGCAACATCCTTGTGGCTATTAGGAGATGGATTTTTGCAGGTTTGGAGGTTACTAAGGATAGACCCCCCCCTACCTCATGTTTCTCTGGCAACAGTAAAATGGAATCTGAATTCTACCTTGGACTCTAAATGCAGCCTGTGACATTTGGATCTGACCTAACTATGATCTCTGTCTTAGAGTTAAGTCAGATGGGTCTGTCAGTCACCTGGGCTAGGAGTCCCAACCCTCCCCCACATGCACCCCCAGGAAAACTGAGTCACCTGAAGACAGGCAAGGAGATGGGAAGAATAAGTATCCCATTCGTAAGGCTTTGTACTTGTCCATGTGGGAGCCTTTCTTTCATACAGATGCCTGCAGATGCCACATGGTACTGTTAATCCTGCCTGCTTTGAGTTCTAAACTAAAAAAGAGCCACTTTTTTTTTCTTTTCTTTCATTCTGTGTCTTTGTCCTAAAGCTCAAACATACATTCCCTGATACTGTGGGCTTTCTCACTGTTTCTGCCTGCTGATCTCCATGAAGGATATGACTTCTTCTTCTCAGCTTTCTGCCTTATTAAGGAGACTTCTTATTAAGGAGATTTAGAACCTAAACAGTGGACCCCAAGTTCTCCCTAGCAACCTACAGAAAAACAAAGAAAAATGAAATGATTAAACTAAATCACATTGGTGAGTGATGAAATGTCTGACAGCCTTCCAATTTATTTTTATGCCAAAAAAGATGTTTGCTCTGGCATTTGAGTGGCCTGCAGACATGGTTATTTATATAATCAATAAACTGTACTTTTGAATACCTACATTAGCAACTTTATAACGTGTGTGTGTGTGCACGTGTGTGTATGTGCGTGTGTGTGTGTGTGTGCACGTGTGCATGTGTGTGTGTGTGTGTAGGGTGATAGGGAAATGCTATTTTTGATTTCAGGAAAAGTCCACAGATAGAAAGAGAATAAATGAGCACAGTGGTACATGCCCATAGTGCCAACAATCATGTGATAGATGCAGAAGGATCATGAATTTAATGTCAGCTTGTGCTATATGATGAGATGCTGTCTCAAATTTTTTAAAAAAATACCCACAAACAGAATGACAGAAGCAAATGACAGATAGGTTTTCGGAAAACCCTCAGCAGGGTTTTTAAAAAGTGTCCTGATGTGGATACAGTCACAATGAAGAGTCTCCATTCTCCTCATACCCTAGATCCCTTGATAGGGCATGAGTATCTAGGATCTCCTACCTTTCTCTTGCTCAGAGAACTGAAATGAGACTTCGTAATGGTATAAATCTGCCAGCAGCTTGCTGCCATCTTGGCTTTGCCCCATCTCCAACCTAAGAAGGATGATGTGCAACAATTGGAAACATTCCATCCAGGAGGGAGACTCAGAGAGTAAACAGCTAGTCTGGGGAAGTTCCTGAAACTAACAGATTTGGGAAGGCAGGGGCTCTCTCTAAGGTAAAGATGGTGGTAAATAACTGCAGTGGGGTGGAGATCCCCTGGCCAGCCAGGCAGTCTGGAGGAGACTGTCTTACAAGCTACTCGTGCAGCAGAATGCTCCAGGATTGTGACTTCCTTAAGTTTTATCATACCGTACTGTAAATCACTACGCATTGCAGTACATGTAAAAATCCCATTGGAGGACTGGTGAGAAAGCTCAGCAGGTGAAGACCCTGTTGGCAATAACAACAACAACAACAAAAGTTGAGGTAGGTTTTTTTTGTGAAGTGGCTGTTTTTGAGTCATCCTTCCCTGTAAGTAGCACTCATCCTCCTCTTGTAAGTAACCCCAACAAACTCATTGGTTCGTCAAGTTAGACTCGGGTATAGTCGTTACTTTGGACTGCTGTTGAATTCCTGTCTGGGGTGAATAGGTGTCTATGTGGCATCTCCCCAGGAAAAGTATCAACAGGTGATCAGTCCCTATATTCTTCCTTAGTGCTGTGAGCAGATCTCAAGACAAGATCACTATGGAAATTTTAAAGCAAACTGGATAGCCGCCTAAGCTCCGCCATAATCATGAGTCCTTATAAGCAGACTTGCTGGTTGCTAGTTCAATAAATATTACCCAAGGACATCGATGTTTAACTTTTGAGAATAGGGATTTTCAGGTGCTGGTCTTGGAATAAGCTTAACAGGAATCTCAGTCTACAAGGAACAATTGCTTTTTTTTTTTTTCATGCTTGGAGATAGGGCTGGGTAAAAGCTGTTCATCTTTAGAAGCCACATGAAATGTTAAGTCTTTATTTCTAGCAATAATTGATCTCAACCAGCTGTTATGCAGGTGTCAATCCACTCCTATTGTCACCTGTTCAATATCTTCCTCAAAATGTACCACTGTGGGCTGGGGAGATGGCTCAGTTGGTAAAGTGCTTGCTATGAGCATGAGACTAGCTTGTGTTTCTTCAACCACATAAAAGCCAAACGTGGAAGTGTATGCCTATAATCCCAGTAGAGGGGGCATAGAGTCAGGAGAATCTGTTTACTGGCCAGCAAAGTAGCCACTTGGTGAACAAGACTGGTGAAGCCAATTGGATAAGTGAGAGACCTTGTTGCAAAAAGAATTTATGTGTGTGTGTGTGTTATATGACAGCAACCATTATAGCCTCCAAACAAATGTGCATACACATATACAGAATGAAAATAAAGCAAACATGCACTTTCAATGTGCTTATTATGAGAAAAAGAACATCTTCTAAATGTCCTCTATGGAACAAGCATTTGCTAGTTTTATAAACTGTCATTTTTTTCACCAGGACATTTTTTTAAAAATAAATGCTACTGTCCTTATTTTACATATGGCGCATATGCCATATGTCATATATGAGTCATATATGACTCAGCATTATTAAATGACTTTCCCAAGGTTACATCATGAGGACATGGAAGAAATCGAAAATATAAGTTTGGGTTAGGGTTGGGGAGGTAGTTCAGTCAATATTTGCTGCATAAACACCAGGTTTTGAGTTTGATCCCCACAATTCATATTTTAAAAAGCCAAGCCATGTTCATTACCATGGTTTGAACATGAGTTGCCCCCAACAAGCTTACATAAGTTTGAATCTTTAACGTTTGAGAAGGTTAAACGTTTAAGAGGTTAACGCCTTGCTGGAGGAAGGAACATCACAGAGGATGTCTTAGGCCTTGAGGTTTGGTAGCCTGGCTCTACTTCCTCTTGCTTTTTTGCTCCATCTCTTCATGACCGCAGTGACTTGAATCAGCCTCTAGCTTCTGCCTTCAACCATACTTTCTGTTTCAGGATTTCCACCATGAAGAGCCTTTGGAGCCCTAAGCCAAATGAGCACCCCTTTCTGCTTGAAATTGAGTACTGTCTTAGGAAAAAAAAGCAAATAATCCCAGCCCTGGGGAGGTAGAAGTAGGCAGATTTTTGGGACTCACTGACCAGCCAATCTGAACCCACCTGGCAAATCTCAGGTCAGTGAGAGATTCTATCTTTAAATTAAAAAAAAAATGATGGTTGTCATAGTTAGGCACAGGTGTCAACTTGATAGTTGAGGGTTTGAGCTCTGGGAACATTTGTAGAGAATTAGTGGTTGGGTTAAAGCCCAGAGTGAACCTGAAGGAGACTGTCTAGTTGATAGGGCAGATCGAGCCCATGGTGGGTGGGATTAGATCCTGAACAGATGAATAAAATACTGAGAGCGGGTTGAGGAAGTTGGCATCCTTGTGTACACTTGGCCAGACATGCTGATCTGGCAAGTAAGGATCGTCCCTCTCTCAGCCATTATGTACAGGTGGTGTGGCCAGTTCCCTAGGCCCTAGTGTTAGTGTGAGCCCTCCTGTCAAGCTGGACTGAGAACTGTAACCAGGAATTGTAAGAGAGAATAAACCTTGTTCCCTTAAGCTGTTTGATGGTCATTTATCAGCAACCATGCAGGTGGACTGCAATGGTGAGTGGCCCCTGAGAATGACATCTGAAACCATGAAGTGTCTCCCATAGGCTCATGTGCTTAAAACATGTGGTCCCATCTGGTGGTGCTGTCTGGGAAGGTTGTGGACCTTTAAGGATGTACAGCCTGCCTGGGGGTGGGGGGAGAGGACTGTTCAGATTTTATAGCCTGGCTTCACTTCCTGTTTTCTCTTTCTTCCTGAGTGTAACGCAGTGTGAATCATCAGTCTGCTCCTCCTCTCACCATGCCTTCCCTGCTGTGACGGACTCTGTCCCTCTGAAACTGTGAGCTGGAATAAACCTTTTTCCCTTATGTTGCTTTGGCAGGTCATTTTATCAGTGCAACAAGGGAAGTAACTCAAGGTGGTCCTTTAGTCTCCACATGCATGTACATCTGTGTATACATGTTTGGGTCTTCTGACTTCATAGGTCATGCTCTTTCCTTCAATAGCATCATGTTACCAGACAAACCAGAAATGGGGTAAACCATGATCCAGCAAAGTTAGAGAGAATGACATACTTCTAGCATGGAGCTCACTGCTCTGAATTTTTCTGAAATGTCTACCTGCCAAAACTCAAAGAAGAGGACAAAACACTGGTTATTAACTCAGTACTAACAATAAGCAGTTGAACTTTGATCATGCAGAAAGTTCGCTTGTATTTTGCTGTTAGAGTTCTAACTAACAATATCAGCCCCGGGTACACTCAAGACACAAGGGGAAGAAGGATTTTATGTCACAGAGAAACCAGTGCTCTGGTCTCTGAGATGTCAAGCACGGCACAGTTTTATGTTTTTATTATACCAGGTCAAGGAGAACCAACAGAATACATTAGCATGGCCCTGCCTCTTTGAACATACATTCTAAACACACATTCATTCTCGTGTCCCAAGAGAAGTAAGTCTATTCCAAAGCATCCCACCTTTCACCACCTCCTACCTTCAAACTCCTAAACCAAGTCCTATAACCAACCACTGGACATGAGATTGTTGACAGTCACAAGCGTTATCACAAGGCAGAGCTTGCAAACAACTGGAGAATATAACTGGCATTTACATGCGCCCTCGCTGGGTGGGGCTGACTGCATGAGGCAGCACGGCTGTGTGGAGGGAGAGACTCCTGCGGCAAACTGGTGTTTTGCCTGGAGAATCACCAGTCAAGGTTCGCGACTCTTACAGGTTCCTTGACTGCCCCTTTGCCTTTACACCTAGCAACATTAAACAATGGAATTTGCAAGCAACCATGTCTAAATAAAGAGCTCATATGTAACTCTCCAGGAAGTGGCCCACCCTGAAAGGCATTCCACGGCACCCTAGAGCAGACTGGGATGAAAATTGTACCGGAGACTAGAGAAGAGTCCGATGTGTTTCACGAGGTTGGGCTCCACCACATAGGCCCGCTCTCCCTTGGATCTCAGCAGTGAGTACAGTGCCATGTCCTTCCCAAAACCCTTGTGGCAATACACCTGGGACAGGTAGGTGAGGGTCCGGCGGGCCGCCGGAGCAGGGAAAAGCATGGCCGGGGTGCAACACTCAGAGGCAGGGACCACGCTATACAAGGAAGGACTCAGGCGCCGCAGTTCCAGGAAATAGTGCCGGCCCACCAGTTCCACCAGCCCCATGCTGTACAGCGAGAAGAAGAGCATGACGGGCCAGCTGAACCCCGGGCGGCTGGCAAACCTCATGTAGACCCAGGTGAGCAAAGGCCCCAGCAGCATGCCCACGCCCACCCACTCAAGGATCCTCATGGGCTCCGGGTTGATGTAATTCTGCAGCCTCTCGGGGTGGTAGAGCTTTAGGTACAGGGCGTCCTGGAGGTGGGGCTGGGAGAAGCGTGCCCGCAGAAGGTGCTCCAGCACTGGGAAGATCTGCTCCTCTGGAATGGCGTCGTCTTCCACCATCAGGACGTAGTCGGGGTTGTAGGTCTGCAGCGACGACTCCAGGCAATAGACGTAGTCCTGCTTCTCCTTCTCAAACGAGTTGGTGGAAGGGTCATCACCGTAGTCATCCTCGGTGCCCTCGTAGCGGTTGGCCACCGGGACGTACTTGGAGAGGAGCTTGGCGTCCACGTGGCTCACGCTCCGCTCCACGTTACACAGGAAGAGCTGGTGGCCCTCGCACTGGGAGCCACACTGCTGCAGAAGCCGATGGAACTGGGACACCACCTGCAAGACGTAGTGGAAGCCAGGCTGCCTGTCCACAGTGATGATGGTGATCACCAGCCAGGGGCGGGGGGTGGCCTGCCAGACGATGGGCACAGAGCCATTGGCAGAGGGCAGCTCCTCGAAGTAGTGCAGGGCAGCCTCCCCCTCCTTCAGGCTCTGCTGCAGGAATTCCTGGCTCATCTGGCTCAGGTGCCAGTGGCGCAGATAGAAGTAGGAGTGCAGGAGCCGGTGACAGGCCAGGGGGGCCAGCAGGCCAAAGGTCACCACGGTCAGGATGAAGAGCTGGACAGCAGTACTGCCCCAGGACAGACGCCGCAGCCTCCGGAGAAGCATGGCGGCGGGAGGGGCGGCCGCGCTCATGGGGGCAACTCTGGGTCACGTCTGGTCCCAAGAACAAACCATCCTGGAGCTCAGGCCAGAATCACTGGCCTCAAACCTAAGGAGAAACAAAAACAGAAAACATAGCTTTATTTTTTTAAAAAAATCACATGGGCTGGAGACAGCTCAGTGGGTAAGAGCACTTACAAACAAGCAATTTGGATCTCAGTATCCACGTAACCAGTTGAATGGTCACACACCTGTCACCGCTACACTGGGGGAGGGAGATGCATGGGATGATTAAGACCACTTTTCTTCACATAGATACAAAGCCTGATTGTGTTGTTTACTGGTAGCCAACCTAGCTCCAAAGTTAGGAAGATACACTATCGAATAAGGTAGAGAGCGACACAGCAGAACACAAATGTCCTCTGTCCTCCAAGTGCATAAACAGGTACCTGCACAAACATATGTGCATGCACACCATAAGCAACACACACACACACACACACACACACACACACACACACACACATCAGTGACTAAGTCCAGAACATGTCAAGTCAGGAAAATCTAGATTGAGGCTGTGTAGCTACCAGAGACTGGAAAGAATTTTCAGCACTGAATTAGTGGATGTATCTATCGGTGAGCTTCGGGATGCTCTTCTTGTGTCTATAGGCAGGGATAGCTCAATGTGGCCTATGGAGACTGCAGTCCTAACGATGTTCTGCCAGGTTTGCAGTACACCAATAAATCACCAGCAAGGTTAGTAAAACCATCATTCATTCAACAACAATGCAGACAATGGGTATGAACGCAGACACACAAGAAACAAAGTGAGAGATGTAGAAATATACACAATTAGAACGAACTCCAACATACATGCACAGTACTTGCTGATTAGCTGTGTACTTTCTGAAAATCGTCTTCTTTGCATATAGCCCAAGGGAGAAAAGAATATTCAGCATTCCACTATTAAATGTCACCTTTGATTTGTATTTTTGTAATCTCATGCAACTACACTTCATATTGTATATTCGTTGAATCCTGATTATTTTTTCCTCTTATGAATCAGTGAGAAAACAGTGATTATTATTTCTTACGCAAACAGACTCTAGACCCCTAGGCTTTGACGGGGGAGGGAACAGCTTAAAAGAGAATCCACAAGTAGCTTCTTCCTTGGAAGGTAAAGGGCAAGCAGAGGTGAAAGAAAACAAACAGGCTGGTCCAGAAAGAAAGGCAGCACAGTAGGATGGTTTAGTGCACAGGTCAAGGGCATGATGCTGTGAATCCTAGCTCTGTGACTCAGTTGACAGGAAGTCTTTTCATTTCTTTATAGTTTTGGATTCCTCAGCCATGAAATGGAAATATCTGTCTCCTGGGGTTACTATGAATATTAAACATGTTAGTGAATAAAATAATGCGGAGTGAAAAATGTCACTGGAAGATACCCCACAGAATGGAGATGGCACAGTTCGTATAGTGCCTGCTGTGTAAAGGTGAGGATCTGACTTTAATTACTAGACACCATGTTAAAGGAAAAAAAAACAACTGGCATGTTTCTATGTGCTTGCGATCCCAGTAATAGGAGAGTAGAGGCAGGCAGTGCCTTTGGGCTCACTGGGTAGCCAATTTAACTTATTGGTTGAGCTCCAAGTCAGTGAGAGGTCCTATCTTAAAAAAATCAAGATGCTGGGCTGGAAAGATGGCTCAGGGGTTAAAGATTCTGCCTTGCAAGCAGTAGGTGCTGAGTTTGGATCCCAGGTCCCACGTAAAAATGCCAGGTGGAAACCGAGGCAGCCTGCAATTCCGGCTCTGGTGGATGGAGCCTGGGATTGGTAGAAGCAACCCAAGATGATTCCCGAAGTCACTCTTGGCCCTCCACAGAGACATACAGTGCCCTCTCTCTCTCCTCTCTCTCTCTCTGTCTCTCTCTCTCTCTCTCATACACACACAGAGTAAATAAAAAAATGATTTAAAATAATCAAGGTGCTGAGCCAGTGAGCTAGCTCAGCATGCAAGACACCTCACTCATGAACCTGGTGACCAGAACTTGATTCCTGGAAGCCCACATGATGCACGTATGTGCTTTCATGTGCTCACTCTGTCAATAAATAAATAAATAAATGAATAAATAAATAAATTTTAAAAATCAAGGTGCCTGATAGCTGAGGAATGAAGCAACCTGTCTTCTACATGCACACATTTGCATGAGCACCTGTACAAATGTGCATACACGTGTATAATATATATTATATATATTCTTCCCCTGAACTCATACTCCAATAGTATTTTAGAAGCAAGAAAAGCTAACATTCTGAGAGAAGGCAGATTTGCATGAAACAAGAGAATTAAAAGGACAAAGCTAGTACAAACACAGTGGGATCGGTGCAAAACGAAATGGCACAGAGTGTCAAAAGCATACCTCTTGCTTCAAAAGCATGATTAAGCTCACATCCAGGTGGAGGAAAGGGTCTTGACTCCTGAGTGATGAAGGGAGAGCGGTCCACATCCCACAGAAGGTTGCAGTGGTACAACCTGCCAGCGTGCCCATATCGGAGTTTTCTCCCTACCGGGCAGGCAGAAAGCTCTGTTCCTGGCCAGCCTCTTTCTGAGTGGGGTCATATGACTAGGGCTTGGCAGTAGAATGTGAGCAAACTGGCAGGTGGCACACCCAGGCCAAGATCATCAGCAGATGTGCCCTTTCTACTTTCTCTACTCAAACCTGTCAGGCAAGTGTAGAGTCTCTATGGATTCAGGGGAGGGTGGAGGCACCAGACAGTAAACGTCTGGGTCCCTGAGAGAACTGAAGTCCCTCCCACTGCTCACATCTCCCTTCCTTCTATCTACGGTGTTTCAAGTTGTGAGCTGCGCACAAGCTACTGTGCAGCCACTAATGATTTTTGAACTTTTTACAGCAGTTAGCCTGTCTGCTTACTACAGTTGTGTGGAACACCTAGTTTTTCTGTAGAGTGAAATGATACAATTCGAAGAAAGGAGTCTGCAACAGAAGCAAAGTATCCGGGGGTTCTGGATTCAGACAGATGATTCCTGTTCTAGCAAGAGATCTGGAGAAGAGTCAAAGAGGGAAAGAAGCAAGGAGAGGCGTGGATGGCCTAACCCTAGGCTTGCTGGCTTGTGAGCTTCAGGACACGATGGACCGGTTGTTTGTCTTTCTGATCTGCCAGTCAACCTGGCCTTGTCAGTTTTGCATCACAGTTGTAGACACTCAAACCTGAAAATGGGCTGATCTCAGGCCTCTGGCCTAGTGGGCCATTTGGGTGCTTTCCTGCTTGTATATTCTTCTTGCCCTTGCTATTACTCACAGAAGTCACACCACCTAGAAAAAGGAACTAAAGACAGAGTCAAGAAGATAAGGCAGGCAGTTTAGAAAAGCACACAGTAATGCTCTCCTGTACTGTGATGCGATAGGTGGGACAGAAATGGGAGTGTCTGGATTGACATACAGGTGACCTTTAAGCCCAGGCAATTTCCTCTAGTGGGAGCAATAAACCTGCTAACATCTCACTAAGTCCTTTATTTAAAAACTATGGCTAGGGATTTGCTGCTGCACTAATGATCAAGGAGGGATAGGGATTCCACTTGGAGGACGCGAGGTTCCTGCCTGCAGTGATCAACAATTGCTGGGATAAAGGATAGTCCCAAAGTTTCATGCTCTCCAGTAGTGATATAAACTTCTCACACACGGGTCTGTGGGTAGCTGTGGCCCAGTTGGGTTCAGGCCCAGAACATAGGTCAGAAACATATCCATCAACAGGCTTCTCCTTCTGGCTCATTTATAGCCCCCTCAAAAAAGGAAGAAAGGATATTATATCCTGCTTAGGGAAATTCCATAATTCTCACAGGGCATAAAGGCTGAGTGGCCAATCACTGTGAACTGTATGGATGAGAACAGCCTTATATCACTAGTTTAGATTTTTTTGGGGGGACGTGTGTGATGGAAACAAATATTTCTGAGACATAGGACTACAAGCAGGAAGCAATGGATATCTTTTCATCTAAAGACAGAAAGAAAAACACAGAAGAAGTAATAAAATAGTGTGATAGTGTACACTTGTTACCTTACTGATTTCAAATAATAGACTCTAATCCTAGAGTACTTTTAAAATATTTTGAAGAGTTCTAAGTGAGTATGTGAAAGGAGAGAAGGGGAAGAAAGAGAAAGAGGAAAAGGGAGGAAGAGTGAGAGGAGAGGGGAGGGAAAGAGAAAATAGGGAAGGGAAAAAGAGGGAGTAAGATCAGTGGGTTTGGAAGCAATCTATCTTGCTTGTTCTCTTTCCTCTCTTTTTCGAGAATTGATATCCAGCTCTTGCTCAAGTTATTCGTCTATAACATTTCCTATGTGTATTGCAGAACCAGGCATGTGAAGCTGCCCTTTCTTTTGACATAGTTGCTTTTGTGACTGAGAGAAATGGTAGTCGCTGACCAGCTAGCAAAGCTACTGCTCCAAAGCGAGGTCCTTAAGCTCCACCCACATTTCACTAATGATCAAGTTACCTAATTACTCTCCAGTTCAGCAGAGCAGAAATGTACACTTTTTTTTTTTCCTGCAGGAACAGGGGATCAAGACCCTGAAGTTAATAACTGGGGTTGGGTAGGTGAGGGAGACAAATATCTATTCTAGGAGGAGAAAATACTTTGAACACTGCACACCCTCCATGGGCCACTGAAACTGAGATGCATCCTCTTTTCAATGGTAAGGTTAGTGGCTTGGAAAAAACCTGCAAGATATATAAGCATTCGAAAGTGCATCCTGGGTCTTTTAAGGCACAGTGGGGTGTGGCATCCATTAACACCTATAATTTATTGTACTTTACTAGTTTTAAGACAACTGGCCCTAGGAGAGTACACCTAACACATAGGACTTCTTCATTTACAGTTTTTGAGGAAAGAGTTCTTTGCTCTGGATCTGGTCATGAAGGTAGGACAAAGGAGGGCTTTTTCTATATGATTAAAAGCAGATCATTTAACAGAGGGCTGTGTCTAGCAGATGACTCTGATATCTTTTTCCAAATGCCATATCACCCACAATGTCACCTCCTCAGGCCCACACTCCAGTGATGTTGTAGACTGACTGTTTTTATGTTGTGTGCGTGTTGACCTGATAACAATTGCACCCATAATGTCTTCAATTCTATGAAACAGTGTTTCTTGAGCTCATATCTGTTGTAGTAAGCCTGCATTGCTGCTGATATATTCACGACCAGAGGGCTTAAGAGAACAAGGCGTTTTATTGTAGTTTATGATTGAATAGTTATAGTTCTTTGTCCATCTTGGCAAGAGAGCCAGCACCAACATCAGGGAGTGAAAGACTGGCCCTACCAAATCCACAGGACTGCTGAGAGGGACAATCCTCACCTGCCAGACCAGCATGTCTGAACAAGTATACAGAAGGACATCAACTTCCTCAATTATTTCCCCCCATCTTATTCATCTGCCCAGGGTCTAGCCACTATGGACTGGGTCTTCCCAATCAATTAGATAATCTCCTTCAAGATTGATCAGGGCTTAATTCACATGCTAATTTCTTACAATTGTACCCAAAGCTCAGAGCTTTCAGTTGTCAAGTTGGCACCAGTATCTAACTATAACAATACCTATAACTTGCAAGGAAAGACATCTTAAAATATGACCAATCCCTAAACTGGAGAATATGTTTGTGAGTGAGTTAGTGAGTGTGTGTATGTATGTACATATACATGCATACAAAGCTGCACATATGCAGGTCAGAGAACCACGTTCAGGTGTTCTCGCTCACCTTTCACCTTCTTTGGGAGTAGGTCTTTTCATTGCCCTGTAATCCAGGCTGGTTAACTTAGAAATTTCTGGAAAAGCTTTGGTCTCTGTCTCCCTTCTCCTATACTTGAGCTGAGATTATAGATATCTACCCTACTGGATCCAACTTTCGTGTGGGCTCTGGAAAACTGAACTCAGCTATCAGACTCCCCTGAGTTGGATTTCACTTATTGCCACATTTAGTGTATAAGACCTGGAAAATAGTAAAGGATGAAAAGATGTATGAACAAACATAAACTGGAACTTGTCTGAGGAGTAAATAGCCCCAGAATGGGGGCTATAGCTGAATTTTAGTGCAGCTTGTAAAAACTAACTGAAGGAGTCCTGGGAGTTCGAGACACCAGCTGGGTATGGGGACAGATGTTAACCACCGCAGCATGGCTGTGGTGTCCGGGCTGACTGTGGTCACCAAGTCAGGAAAGGGCACCATTGCTTTCCCAGGGACCTGGGTCCAGGGCCTGACAAGGTCAGTTTCCTTCCAGCCCCTCCCCCCCACAGGCTCCTAAGCTGGCTTCCCAGTCCCTTATGAGCAGAAGATTTGAAATCAAAACATACAGATCCAATTCTGGTCCCCACATCCACTCATCAGAGCAATTTGCATGAGGAAGTCATTTCTTTCTTTGAGCCTACTGTGTCTCTGTACAACAGGAAAATACAAAATATCCAACAAGATATAGATCTGTATCTTTCACTCTGCACACACACAAAAAATCAACTCAAAATAGATCAAAGCTCTTCACCTTAAACCTAAGACTTTGAAATTGCTAGAGAGAAAGGAAAAAAAGACATTTCAAAGTATAGACATGGGAAAGAACTTTCTGAGCAGAACACCAGTAGACAGGAAATAATGCCAGAGATTGGCAAATGGGATTTATGAAATTGAAAAACTTCCTTACTACAAAGGAAAGAATCACCTGACTGAAGACATAGCTGAAGGACAGGGATCTGTTTGTCAGCTTCACACAAGCTACTGGGGCGAAAGTCTAGAAAATATAAAGAAATGCAAAAATCACACACAGCACACACACACACACACACACACACACACACACACACACACACACACATGCGCGCGCACGCACATACATACCATGCGTTTATCAAAAGAAGAAACACAAATGGCCACAAATATTTGAAAAAGTGCTCGACATCCTTAGCCACAAGAAAAACAAATAGAAACTACGATGAGACTCCATCTCATTCTAATAAGAAGGGCTGACATCAAGAATCAACTCCGAATAAATGCTGGAGAGGATGTGGACAAAGAGGCACCTTTACTCACTTTTGGTAAAGACGTAAGTGGGTAAAGCTGCTATTAAAGTCAGTGTAGAGGGTTTCTCAAAAGAAATCTAATAATAGAACTGCCATATGACTCAGCACTCCTGGGCATTCACACCCAAAGGACTCTAAGGCTACCTACTACAGATACTTGCACATCCATGTTCATTGCTGCAATATTCATACTAGCCAGGAATGAACTAGTGTAATTTGAGAAAGAAAATAGCGTAGATATACACAATGGAATTTAACTTGGCCATAAAGAAAAACGAAATCATGACACTTGCAGGAAAATGGATGGAACTGGAAATCATTTTGCTAAGCAAAATAAGCCAGACTCAGAAAGGCAACATCATGTGTTTTCTTTCATATGCGGATCCTGGATTTTAATTTGCATATCTGCGTATCTGTGAGTGTGTGTGTGTGTGTGTGTGTGTGTGTGTGTGTGTGAGTGAGTGTGTGTGTGTATGTTATGAAGCTAGAAAGGGGACCATGAGACGAAAAGAGATAAAGAGGGTAATGGAATAGATGTGAAAGTAGAAGGATGGTTTTGCGAGGAGGAAGACCAACCAGCCAGAGAGATCAGGAGTACATATGAGAGGAGTGGGGGTCTATACAAAAAAGAGCAACATATTTGTGAATATGTATTTATGTCATAGCAAAACCCCTCACTTTAAATGCCATTAAAAATCTTATTAAAAAACCACTCTCATTATGTAGGCATTGTTGAGATGAGAAGACCTTTGGAAAGTTTGGGACATTACACATGATAACAATATTTTTTATGTTACTTTCTGATACTCAAGCATGGATCAGAATATGATACTTTTGCCTATAAAAGTGATCAATAGTTTTCCAGTGTCAACAGACTACAGTCAAAACTCTTTGCCAAGATCCCTCACAATCTAGCTCTAAGTGTCTTTCCAGCAACATGCCTATCTCCTCACACACACTGGTTCAGCCATGAAAAGTCAAATCAAAGCACCTGAGGGGCTGGAAAGATGGCCCAGGGGTTAAGACTCTACCTTGCAAGCAAAAGTTCCTGAGCTGGGATCCAAGGTCCCGAGTTGGGTCCTACATAAACTAAAAAATGATGTCAGGTGGAGATGGCAGCAGCCTGCACTTCTGGGCCTGGTGGGCAGAGCCTGGGAAATCCCAGAGTAAAGCAAAAAGTAGGTGGAAGCAATCCAGCATGATTCCCAAAGTCAACCTTGCTTCTCCATAGGCACACACAGTGCCCTCTGATACACACACACACACACACACACACACACACACACACACACACACACTAGATAAAGTTTAAATTAAACACACCAAGGTTTCCTCCAACCAGGAAGCATTACTCACATGGAAATATCTTGTGTGTCAGACACTGTTCTAAGCATGACCTTTAAAGTTATTAAACCTCTTTATTAACTGAAAAGGTGAAAGTATAGTACACATGATCAGGGACTAGCAAAGATTTTCTGAGTGGCACAGTAAAATCTGAAGAGATTCTGGTTCCAGAACCATATTCTTAACCAACATGGGCTACTGACTCTGAAAAGATTGCTGCTGCTTGTCTGCCTGTGGCGGATAAATTCACAACCAAAGAGATTAGGGAAACAAGAAAGTTCGATTCTTTCTTACCATTCTAGATTATAGCTCTCAGTCCACCTTGGCTAGAAGAGTTCATACCAACATGAGGAGTTGAGGGGATTGGCTGCCGAGAAAGGGGCAAAGCTTACTTGTAGGTTTGTCCAAGTGTGCCAGACTACGGAACCAACTTCCTCCACCTTATGCAGCTGCCCTGGGAATGGTATCACCCACCATGGCTGGAGTCTTCCCACATCAATCAGACACCCTGAAGGTTTCCTTAGGGCTTGCTTCAACTACCGATTCTTCACAGACCTTCCCAGAGCCCAGCCTTCAATCCTCAAGCTGACACCTGAATATCTAACTAGCACACAGATTAAGAACACAAGAAAGTCAGTCGAAAAACCTTTAGAAATGGCAAAGACTTATGGAATATGGTATGTAACAAATTTAACACAAAAACAATATATTGCGAATATGATAAATATATAAACATAAATACACATTTCCACCCTGGTCACCTCCTCTGATTATATATACATACACACTATATATTTACTTATTTTTAATTTAAGAGATAGCGTATTCATTTACTTAAGAGAGAGAGAAGGAGCGAGCAAGGGAGTGCATGTCACAGTGCATGTTTAGAGGTCAGAGAACAACTGTCAGAAGTTCATTCTCTCCTTCGACCATGTGGGCTACTAGAATTGAACTCGGGCCACCAGATTTACACACAGCATCCACTGAGCTGTCTCGCTGGCCTCATACTGTGTATTTGTAATACATATAAAACAAATGCTGTCATTGAATCCATCAAAATTCATTGCTGGCATTTCAACAATACCTCAGTCAAAATGGAAAAGAGTAAATTTAGGAAGAAAATTAAAATATCAGGCCAGCAGGCTGACTCAGCAGGTAAAGATACTTGCCATCAAGATTGACAACCCGAGTTCAGGCCCCAGAATCCACATATTGGAAAGCAAAAACTGACTCTTACAAGTTGTCCTCTGATCACCATGTGTGTGCTGTGGCACTTGTGCCTGTCCCTCTGGCCCAAACACACATGACAAATAGCTGTAAATTTCTGTAAATGAAAATTAGTAATTTTTAAAAATTTTAAGAAGTGGGTAGAAAACACACCCATACTAAAGTATTCTACTAATGGGCATTTTAAAGATATTAACAAATGCATAGCAAGAACATCTGAAAGACTCAGTGACAGAGGTTCCTTTCTCTAAATTAATCTCCAGAATTAACACAATCTCAAATTGATTTACCTTGAGGAGGAACAGAACATTTCAACAATGGCCACTGCATGTAAACCAATGCACTCTTTAAAAGCATATGGGGGCACCCTTGGTCTAGGACCAGCAAACGCGCTTCAAGTTATATATATATACCTGGTAGAAACCACAACGGATGTTGCTGAAAGTCAGTGGGAAATTCTCACTTAAATTTTGCCCAAAAGAGAAAAGAAAAGAGGGCAGGAATAAATGAAAGGTCAGAGAAAATATGTGGATGTGACTGTAGAAAAATAAATGCAAATGCAACCATTTTCTTTTGTCACGGGTACATAACTGAGTGCAAAAGAGATGAGGGGCCTAGGAGGAAGGGCTTCCTGTTTCACTTTCTATACAACCAACACGTATCACTTTCATGATCCTTGCTTATCACTCCCTTGAACAAAGTCTTGTGTTAGGCACTTGGGCAGATCATGGCGTAGATCCTAAGTCCACCTTTTTTAATTCCTAGTTTAAATTACTAGAGTTATTACATATCAAATTCTTTTCTATTTGCATGCCTGTAGACTTTTAACTTTATTAATGCTTTATTATTTATTTTGACAACTCTCTCGTTGCTGGGATGACAGGCCTGTCTCCCCAAGCCCAGCTGTTTGAGAATTTTGGTATTTCTCTGGTTATTTTGTTTCATGGTTCTGTTAGTTTAAGTACCAAGCTTCATAACAGGCTAATTCTCTAAGTAGGCATATTCTCTTTCCTGACCCAGCATAGTTCTTCAGCTTTTAAAAGTGTCGACTTTA
The DNA here is from genome assembly GCA_023101885.1 of Typhlomys cinereus. Lineage (NCBI taxonomy): Eukaryota > Metazoa > Chordata > Mammalia > Rodentia > Platacanthomyidae > Typhlomys > Typhlomys cinereus. Next base: position 3,674,885 of record JALPQD010000150.1, read on the forward strand.
TTGATATGTACTTTACATACAATAAAATGTGCCATTTAATTGTGTATTTCAACCAGTTTGGTCAAATTATACAGTCACATAACTACCGCCACAATTTAAAAATAATCAATGAAAGTAAGATTGTCTGAAATTAGAACTATTAAAAAATTCAAGAAAGGCACTCCAATTAAATATGGCAAAAATAGCAAATCTATCCATATAAGATGCAAAAGACTAATACATAGAAGGTATTGATTCTTATGAGTAATTAAATACAAGAACCCATTTTCCATGTTATTGACAAAAACCTCCAAATGTATATAGAAAAATGTTTTAGAAGATAACCACAAAAACTCAACCCTCTAGAAGTAGTTTTATTTTCATGTACTCTCTTACATTTCTCCTGTATGTTAAAACAATTTTTTTCTCAATTATGATGATGTGGAGTGTTTGTTGCACATTGTTTTCTCTTCACACTCAAACTGTCAGGTAGATAAAGTGCCTCTAGAAATATGCCTGTAAAACAACTATGTTCCCTTTACAAGGGCATGCGCGGTCACACACACACACACACACACACACACACACACACACACACACACACCTGCAGATATTGCAAATGGTCCGCACAGTGAGATCATTTTCGGAGCCGCCCTTCACAAGGGCCAGACAGGAGATGCCCGGGTCACAGCGACCCTGCAGGGAGCTCAGGCCCGGGACTCAAGAGAGCGCAGTGCGGCACCGGGAGACGCCCCAACCCAGCCCACTAGCCAAGAATGCCGGGCGTGGGACACGCCCAAGAGGTCCCAAACTACCACCCTTGGCAAAAGATGAGAGCGGAGGCTGGAAGCCCCGGATCCAGGGTCTGCCATTGACCTTGGGGGAGTCCGAGCACCCTGGGATCTGTGCCCACACCTGCAGGCCAAGGCTGGCCGCCTCCTCTGCCGGGCTGCAGCTGGGCTTTCCGGGAGCGGGGCGGGGCGCCGTCCTCCCCTAGATCGCTTCCTTCGCGGTAGGATGCGAGACCCCCGCGCCGCACCAGCGCTCTGCGCGCCCCGGGCGGGCCGCGCGAAGGGTGCCTGCTCCGGGCGGCCATTAGGCTGCCAGCCCCGTGGCATCCGCGCTGTCCGGCCCGGCTACCCCCGGCCCGGCTGACAGCGCAGCGCGCGCGGGCAGAGGGGCACCGGTCCTGCCCCGAGACGCCTTTCGGCGGTCCCCACACTGCTCCGCGCCCGCGCCTGGCACCGTGGGCAGGGCCGCGGCCAAACCAGCCTGGTGGGGCGCAGGGCAGGGGAAGCAGGCCTCCCGGGCCGCGCCACCCCCCCCCCCAGCAGGTCTCCTCTTGCGGGTCGGGGACACCCCTGCTCCTGTCCCCTGGCTGGATGCCTCCCCATGGGTGTTCCCAGCACCGCACCCAAAAGGCTGGGCAGCTTGATGGAAACCTACCTGGTAGAGAGGATCGGTTCGTCCCGGACTCACGCCGAGGCCGCGGCTGGTATCGCCCAGGCTGGTTGATCCCGGAGGAGGCGCCATGGCTGGACCCCCCTCCCCCTCCACACACACCCCAGGCCGGGCCGCAGCGGCCGCGGCGCGCTAGGGGCGCGCGAGGAAGGCTCACCTCCTCCCGCGGCGCCGCTCCCGCGGAGGGCTCCCCTCGCTCCGGCAGGCCATGTGACCTGCGAGCTGCGGAGCTACTGCAGCCCCCAAAGCTGGCTCAAGAAAAAAAATAAATAAAAAAGAAAGAAAAAGAAAAGAGATGGCAAAAGGCGCCAACTGATGGGCGGTCAGGGAAAAGCAGGGGTCGCCTCCAAGCCATGAGAACAGGACGCCTGTGTCCTTTGCTTGAAATGTCATTATTTTATTTCATCAGGTGTGCACGCGGTGTTGATGCTCCTTAATGAAAAAAAAAAAAATCACTCCTCTCCCAGGACGGAAGCATGTGCTTACAAAGCCATGACTCTAGTTCTGAATGTGTTCAGTTTGGCGAAAAGCCTTCCATTTAAACATAAATGCCTCTGGGAGAGGAAACTGGAGATATGACAAAAGATGCACACCAGGTAGAAAAAACACTGAGGTGCAACACAGCAAAAACACAAGAAATGACCCGAGGGACAGGGTGCCCAAGGGAAAGTGGCAGCCACCTGCTTACCAATGCCATGCTGGTCTGGGACCTTTCCTGTTGCTGATTACAGATCAGCTGGCCTGTCTAGGCCAGGACTTAAAAAGTTTAAAGAATACTTGAGACGAGAATGTTACATGAAATCCAAATTTTAGTGATCATTTAGTTCCATTGGTACACAGTCATCATTATATTGTCTTTATTATCACACAAAACAGAATTAGTGTGTTGGAGACCTAATTCCATAGACTGAAGGATTAATATCCGATTTCTCTGCCCTCCTTCAAAAGGTTCTTTCAGTGGTTAAGAGGGGAAACATTAAAACCAGTCAGTGTTCACATTCTAAAACTTTTATCTTGAGATAAGGTCTTCATAATTTCCCCAGCCTGACCTTGAATTTGTAATCTGTTCACTTAAGTCTCCTGGTTACTTGGGATCACAAGAACACATCAGCAGGACTGCCTCAACTAACCTTTTATTGACTTTGCATTTAAGAATGTTTGGAAACCTGTAGGAATCTGGGTGGTAGGAGAGTTGGTTCCTTGATGGAAGGGAGCTCGGGTAGGTATTTCACTTCCTGGAAGCCAGACTAGCAGCAGCCCGATACCTGTTAAAGGATTGTGACAAACTGGAGCAGCACTGTAACTAAAGTTACAGTAAATGGCCCAGAGGTAAGGCCCAGTCTATGTACTGGCTATGGGTCCCTTTGTGACTCAGTGTCTACATGCACACTGTGTCTACATGTATGTACCAGGGAGAGTGACATTTCCCTGATGTTTTGTTTGAGAAGTTTGTGTTAGTAGTGTATCTATAAAGCACTTAGCACTATACTTGGCAAAATATCTACAAATGCTATTCATTTGCTTAACATAAATTGACCAAGTTACTTATTAATATGTGCTTGGTGATGCCTATGCTATTCCGTTTGGTAGTCTCACCCAGACATAACTATCTAAAGTTAAATTGAACTTTATTAAAATGAAGTTTAATGCTGTCATAGTCAGGTACAGGTGTCAATTTGACAGTTGACGGTTTGAGCTCTGGGCACATTTGTGGAGAATTAGTGGTTGAGTTAGGCCCACAGCAAACCTGCAGGAGAGTATCTAGCTGATGGAGAAGGTCCAGACCATAGTGGGTGGGATTAGGCCCTGAACAGATGAATAAAATACCAAGAGACGATTGAAGAAGTTGGCATCCTTCTGTACACTTGACCAGACATGCTGTTCTGGCAAGTAAGGATTGTCCATCTCTCAGCCGTTATGTGGTGATGGTGTGGCCAGTTCCCTCGGCCCTGGTGTTGGTGCATGCTGTCCTGTCAAGTTGGACTGAGAACTGTAACTGGACTTTTGTAAGGAAATAAACCCCTTGTTCCCTTAAGCCATTTGTCATTTATCAGCAACCATGCAGGCTGACTGCTACTTAGTCCCTCTGTTAGGGATTAGCAGATTTGGAGGTTGAGGATACACCCCACCTCCTGTTTCCCTGAAAACAGGCATCACGGGTGCCTCCCTTATGTTAGTTCATCCCCTTCTGTGAGTCCTAATGTCCCCTGGGTGCAGAGAAGCAAGAGCCAGCTCACATCCATGGTGAAAACAGCAAATAGCTCAACATATGTTGCAAAACGAACAGAGGCCAAGTGAAACGGAAGGCTGAGGGTTAGAATGGCAAATCCAGAAGCACTAAGGATGAGGCAAAGAAGCTTATGGTTGGTACATAGACAGTCAAGCTAAACAGGTAAGAGAAAGGACAGGTCCTGGGCCAGGGACGGCAAACCTGCTTCTCTCCTTCTGAAGCTCCCCAAATCCCTTGAGGAACATATGTAAGGTGCTACTGTCTTTTCATATAGCCTTGGTTCTTACACAGCTAATTATAACAGAGATGGGTGTAAGGAAGGACCGATGCTGATATGAAGCTTTTAAACCCAGGAGACTACCCAAGGCTGCCTCATAAACAAGGATGAAGTACGGGGTAACCAAGGACCACAGCTGCATCTCGATGGTTGTGATGGAGTTGATTCTCTGTCATGGTAAAGCTGTGGTTCCTGGTGTAAATGTGAGAACAAAGGCAGTTGAACAGTGCTTGGGATACTTGCAAGTCAGCGAGAGCAGACAGGGTCTAACAGAAGATACTCAAGGCCACAGGCAACAGAGAACAAGGGAGGTATGGACAGAGGCGGGCCTCTGCCACCCTTAACTGGCAAGTGAATATGAATAACTCATGAACCCTATTCCTGGTTGGGTCAGGATGGCATGCATAAAGTATGTGGGCCCTCCATTGATTCAACCCTTGATAGCCCAGAGAATTAACCAATCTCAATAGAGTTTCTGCCATTGCCTCATTAAAACCCTAAACAAAGGAGTGTGGTGACTTTTCCCTCTCGTTCTCCGGAGTTTCTCTCCCTTCTCTCAGCTGATGCTGGCATGGATGCTTCTAGAATGAAACACTGTCAGCTGCCGCTACTTGAGTTGGGCTCAGAAAATTTGTTTCACTCATCTCTGCTTTCTCTGCATGCTAAACATGCTTTCTCAACTTGTCTCCCTCCCACTCCTTTTCCACTACCTCCCAGGGTCTCTTTCTTGTCAGGAGTTGTAGCCAGGCTGGTCCTGTTATTTTTCTTTTTTTTTTTTTTTTAAGTGCTAATAAAATGATACCAACTTTCTTTTTTTTCCCCTGAGTCTATTCCTAAATTTATGTATTCATGAAAGTCAGGACTTAACCAGGCGATCTTAATTTCCTTGGCAACATTTCAGTAATGCTAGCCAAACTTCACGTCCTCAGCACTTACCTGTTAGTGGTTACTGGGCCAGGTTGTGCCGACATAGAACGTTTCTAACATCACAGACAGGTCTGTCGGACAGTGTTCAAGATACCAGGAATTCATCAGGAATCCAAATGAGGTCTTTGACCCTAGGGAACTTACATTTGATTGGATGATAGATTTAAAAAAATAACTCAGAAAAGAAACATAATTTACTGACAATGACATAAGTACCTGACCCAAAGGCAAACTGCCAGAAAAAGACAGAACTGGAAGTCCAGCTTGATGTTCTATGGCATTGTCTCCTTCAGACACAAGCCCTTTTGGACTTTGCCCCATGTCTAACCCAGGGAGGGCATTGTACAGCACTTTGAAATATTCTTTGTGTGCGGGGTAGGAGTGGGGACTCTGAGCCTATGGAAGCCCAAGGGTGAATTTAGGAATCATCCTGGATTTCTCTCCCTCCTTTCTGCTTTGCTCTGGGGTTACCCCAGCTTTCACTTTTCACAGTTCAGGCTGCATTGGGATCTGGGATCTGTATTCAGGTCCTTCTGCTATTCAGACAGCTATTAGCTTGTAAGTCTTAGAAGTTCCTGAAACTAACAAGATGGGGGAGAGTTCGCCTTAAGATAAAGAAATCAATAAACAACTAATGAGGGACCAGACTCCTTGGTCAGCCCAGCAGGCTAGAAGAGACCCTCTGAAGAGCTAAACTAGCAGAAAGTCAAATAAAGAACTTCAGGGATACAGCATCCTTGAGCATCACCCAGGCTGCAGTGGGGCCTTTTGGTGATGCAGTTGCTTTTCAGTTATTACTGCTCCTGTAAGTAACCCCAGTATATGCATTGGTTCACCAAGGTGCGCTTTGGTATAATCACTACTTTGGTCTGTCTTTGAATTCCTATCTGTGTGGAATAGATCTTTGCCATGGACCGACTGAGTTGGGACCAGGACAGGGAATCCAGGGCTCCTGAACCAGGTGGGCGAAGGAGTCGGTGATGGGAAACAGAGACCCACAACTCTAGTGGAAGGTGAATCTGAATCCGTTTATTGGGCACAAAGCTACAATTTAAGTACAAATTTTTTGGCAAGCAAAAGCACGTTGCAGTTTTATAAGAAACAAAACAAATCAATCATAAGAGTGAAAGACAATAATTGGGACATAGCCAGTGTTTTTCTGTTCTGGAAGAAATCAAGCTTCCTTAACAACTAAAATATAACTATTAACCACTGACTAGAAGTTCAGTAGACAATGGTTGGCATGTTTCTAAAAATTCTTAAGCATACATAGCTAAAATTGTAGATGTGAGAAACATTTTCTTTATTAAAAGGGTCACGTTCCTCATACAAGTGGCTTTTAAGGGCTTCATGAGATTTGGCATAGATTTTGTTTTATAAAGCTTTATAATAATCACACATATAACAAAATTTGTTTTGTAGCCAACTTAAGAAATCCAGGCCATTCGGGAGTTTCTATATTAAATTTTTCATCTCTGTTTAATTTAATCAAAGCTGAGGGATATCCCAAAGCTGTTAATGATTTCACTAACTATTAAGCAACAGATACATGCAACAGCCAAACAGCATTTCATAGAAAGAGAAAACATGCCATGACTTATCCAAGAAAATGGACTTCCGGTGGTGACTTTGTCAGGAGAGCGGAATGGATTATGTCATGGCATTTCCCCCTTTCTTATTTTTTAATTTGACGGTCGCAACCTCTGTGCGTAGGGTCTTGATTGATGAGAAAATTAATTTGAGGAAGACTGGAAAAAGAATCATAACCAAAAATAATATTATTCCTCCAATGATAAAATTTATTAAAGGACTGATCTAGTTTTAGGATTCATATTTAGTAAGTTTGTCCAAAGATCATGAGCCAATTCATTAATGTTAGAAACATCTAAGTTAGCCTTACTCACATCTGTAATTCTTTGTTGTAGATCATTCAGATCTAGAGCCAAATCATTATTTTTCCAAATTCCCAATAGATGTGCCTTACTCAGAACCTGTTATATATAAAAGGAGTCACACATAAGTATTTATACTTAGAGTGACATTTAGTAGACATTTGTACTTTAATATTTTGTACTTCCTTACCAATAAACAGAAGAATATCTTCTAAAGCATTAAGCTTAATTTCTAATTTTTTATCTATATCCTCTTGATCTGCTAAAGCTAGAGAAATATTTCTAGATAAATCGTTAACATGATTAGCAGTATGAACTTCCTGAATTAATGCTGTAGTAGAAAGTGCAAAAGAAGTAACTATAGTAATTAATGCTGAAATCCCTAAAATTAATGCTGTAATAAATCTCTTTGGCCTAATCAACTCATTTACTTTTGTGAGTATTTGTAAAGCTGAATTATCATACCATTCCTCTTCTAATTTTACTGGAATAAGAACATAAGAGGGCTGTTTAAGTAATAAAGGTATAGAGTATTCTTTAGATAATAAAGAAGATATGCAATTAGTGATTACACAATCATTGCAAGTTATATTATAGGAAATTCCTAATTTATTTATAAAAAGAATTTTTAGGTTTACCTAACATAATAGCATGTGGATAATTAACACAAGCTCTAACTCCGAGTGATTCAGAATATTGTTTAGTAGGTTTCTTTAATAATATCATGTTAGTGGCTGCCAAAAGTCTGTAAAGACTTGTGTAATAATTTGTTCTATCATGGTTAATAGAAATACTCTGATAAGAAGGTGCCACCCATCCAGGAGCAAACCATCTATTAAGAGGCTCTCCTAGAGTAATAGGCATATATCCAAATTTTTTGTATTATTCTTTAGATAACTAGTATAATCATAATCAGGAGAAGAAACTGAAAAATCATAAATCTTTAAACCTGTGCCCACAGGTGTAAAGACTGGAGCTTTAGTAGTAAACCCACAGCTTAACCATTTTGGTAAATCTTTATCTAAATCTTCAGCATTCCAAAATTGATCTTTTCTATTATAATGTTTTATGAAATTATAGAGAAATTTGATATTTCTTTATAGGATTCATTATAAGAATGATATCCCAAAGAGACTAATGCTAATTCCCAAATTTGTCTATTGTCTCCTTTTCCTTTTGCTCTACTAGGAGAATCAGTTAAATAAGTTCTATAGTTAATTGGAAGGCAACCTAATGGAGGTATGCCTTTTGCAGAAAAACATATATGAACATCATCAGCCAATCGTGTAAAATTTATTAAAGTAGATACTTTATAAGGCACCTGGGAATCATCTAATCCTCCCAAGAGATCAGTATCATTAGTCAAAAATTTTAAATGTTCTTCATCTCCCCATGATATGGGATGAAGAAATGGAGGATTAGGTAAACAAGGCCAGTAAGTATTTTTCATAGGTAGTGGTGTAACAACAGACACCTGTAGACTGATGAGAGCTAGCATAGCCAAGAATAACTTGTCAGGTGTGGGTGTATGCCCAGTGGAATAAACCACCTACCTTCTCAGCCTCACGAGTGAGCTTTTTAATTTGACCCCAAGTGGGTGGTTTTGCCATTTCTGTGGTTTTAGCTTGAGGAGGAGAATGAAGATTAAGTTCCTGTAATGGTTTCAGTGGCTGCTGCACTATTTGAGATGTTTTCATCATTCTTTTCTTTTGGCGGGGGTTGTAAATCTTCGTCCTGGTGGTGGTCCTCCAGGATGAGTCTCTCTGGTATCCATATAGGGGATTCTGTGGAAACACACAAGTATATCCTCTTCCCGATGTTATAAGAACATCAGGTCCTTTCCAAGAGGATGTTAAGAGGTCTTTCCAATATACCAGAGGTTTATCTTGTTCCTGATATTCAATTTGATTCTTTAATACCTGATGTGCTCTGTCAATAATTGCTTGTCCCTGAGGATTATATGGAATTCCTGTAGAAAGTTCAATATTAAGTTTTTTTTGCAGAATTGAAAAAAAGCTTTGGCTGTATATGCTGGAGCATTATCTATTTTTATCTTTTTTGGCATTCCTAGAACTGAAAAACAAGCAGCCAGATGCTGGATAACATCTTTAACTGCTTCACCAGTTCTAGCTGTTGCAATCATAGCATGTGAATAGGTGTCAATAATTACATGGACATATGCTAATTTTCCAAAACTAGAAATATGAGTCAATCCATTTGCCATAGTATATTAGGCTTTAATCCTCTAGGGTTTACTCCCATTTGAGGAGGAGAATAAACAACTGGACAATGGCTACATTCCCTCACTATTTGTCTTGCCTGTTCTCTAGTGATATTAAACATTCTTTTTAATGCCAAAGCGTTTTGATGATGAATTTGATGATTTTCTTGTGCTAATTCTATGTTATTTATAATTATTTCTTTAGTATAAAAATCTGCTAATAAATTTCCTTTAGCTGAGGGTCCTGGTAATTTAGAATGTCCTCTAATATGCCCTTATAAAAATTTATGAGATCTTTTCTCAATTTGATTCATGTTCTCTAACTATAGTAGATCTCCCATTCGATGATCCATCTGTGAATATGAATATAGTATTATCTAATGGTTGTAATGATGTTTTATGAAGAAATATTATTTCCGTTTCTTTAATAAAAGTTAATAGTGGATGAGGAGGAGCATGATGTAATATTTCTCCTATAAATCTGTGTAAGGAAATTCCCCATTGGTCCTCAGTTTGCATCAAATAATCAGTTTGCTGTTTATTATAGGGTACTATAATATCAGTTGCATCATACCCAAATAAATCTATATTTCTTAATCTCCCTTTACTAATAATTAAGGCCACCATGTAAGGATAAGATGCATTTATTTTAGGTAAGGTGTTTGGCAAATGTATCCATTCAAAAGGACCCCTTTGCCAAATGCATCCAGCAGGAGAATATGCTGTTTTTAGTATTATAAGTTGCCAAGGTTGATTATAATTTAATTGAATCGATTTACTATTATTTATAGCCTTTTTTACTAATTGTAAAGCTTTACTTCCTTCTACTGGAAGTTCTTTTCTAGAATTAGGTTTAGAATCTCCTTTCAACATATTAAATAATGAATTTAAATATCCTGTAGTTAATTTTAAATAAGGTCTAATCCAATTAATATTACCTAGTAATTTTTGAAAATCATTTAATGTATTTATCTTTTCTTATTTCCATTTATTTATTTATTTATTTATTTATTTATTTATTTTTTTATTTATTTCCACTCATAAAAACTTAACAGGTACACTGGTCGCCTTCCTCCCTCCACCCCCCCTCCCCATTCCCCAGTGCCTCCCCCTACCCTCCCCAGAGCATCCTTTAATGTGCATGCCAGACTCTTCTCTGGGTCCTCCTCTCCGATGAGGTGCAAGGACCCAGTGGCATTTCCCAGAACCCTTTCCTGTGTTCCCGTTAAGCATAGGAACACTACTGTGGCTGTCAATCCCTTCCATCCAAGGATCTTGGTGCTTTTAGCAAATGCTAGACTTTCTGGGGTCAATAGTGTGTTGGACATTGTGCAGGGCATGCAAAGTCCAATTATGATTGCTTCGGCCCTAACTTGTGTGGAGTATCTTGCACATCATTGCTCCTCCCATCCTTGTGCTCTACAGTCTGACTGCCCCCCCTTCCGCAAATTTCCCTGAGCTTCTGGATGGGGAGAGATTAGACTGGCCTAGTTCCAGGTGGTTGATATAGAGTCTCTGAAGTTCTGGATTATGGTTTGTTGATTTTTTTTTCAGTTTTTCTGCTCCTGCAATGCCCTTCACTCCATCCTGATGGGTATTGGATGTCACCCCCCTGGCCAGAGATAAAAATCTGTTAAACTAGAGTCTTGTTATAAGAGTATATTCAAAGGTAGATGTAATAAAAGTAGGAAACCACGGTGAGGGAGGGGTCAATCACCCATTTGCAAAATGGTTATTTTTTATCTTCCAGACTATATGCCCTCCCCTTCTGGTAAGATCATACCCCATCAGTTGTAAATGATCAGGAAGGATAGTCTGTGAATTTAACAAGATGTCTCATTACTTACTTGCAGTCCTTGATGGTGGCCTATTTTCTCTGCTGTAACATGGTCCCCTCTCTCTTTGTTTCTAGTGTGGCCCTCCTTCCCCATCCCTCTTGTTCATAATCTTTACAATTACTGTAGGTATTACAGAGAATTATCTTTAAGTGTCTCTAAGTGGGTTTGGTACTAGGATCCACCTATTGGGAGTACATACAGCGCTTAATTTTTTGTGTCTGGGATACTTCACTCAATATAATTGTTTCTAATTCCATCCATTTCCTGGCAAATTCCATTAATTCGTCATTTTTGATGGCTGAGTAATACTCCATTGTATAGATGTACCACAGTTTCCTTATCTACTCGTCAACTGTTGGACATTTGGGTTGATTCCATGACTTTGCTATTGTAAACAGTGCTGCTATGAACATGGTCGTGCTTGTGCTATCAAGGTGAATTTTTGCTGTATGGGGGGTTATTCCCAGAAGTGGAATCGCAGGGTCATATGGCATTTCAATCTTTAATTTCTTTAAGAATCTCCAGACGGCTCACCAGAGTGGCTGTATGAGCCTGCATTCCCACCAGCAATGTAGGAGAGTTCCCCTCTCTCCACATCCTCTCCAGCATTTGGTGTTTGTATTGTGGATTTTTGCTATCCTAATGGGTGAGATCATATCTCCGGGAAGTTTTGAATTGCATTTCCCTGATGGCTAAGGATGTGGAGCATTTTTTAAGGTATTTGTTAGACATTTTAATTTCATCCCTGGTAAAGTTTCTTTTAAGTTCCAGGGCCCATTTTTTAATTGGGCCATTTGTTTCCTTGGTGTTTACTTTCTAAGTTCTTTGTGCACTCTGAACAGTAGAGCTCTATCAGATATGTGGTGAGTGAAGATTTTCTCCCATTCTGTGGGTTGCCTTTGAGTTCCGGTTACAATCTCTTTATCTGAACAGAAGCTCTTTAATTTCACAAGATCCCAACTGATGAGAGTTGATAGCAGTGACTGTGCCATTGGATGTCTGTTTAGGAACTGTTGACCTAGCCCAATCATCTCGAGGGAGTTCCCTACCCTTTCAACTATGGTTTTTATAGTCTCTGGCCTTATAGCGAGGTCCTTGATCCATTTGGAATTAATTCTTGCACATGGTAACAAGTATGGGTCCAGTTTTAATCTTCTGCATGTGGAGATCCAGTTTTGCCAGCACCATTTGTTGAAGATACTGTTCTTTTTCCATTGGATTTTTTGGGCCCCTTTGTCAAAGATCAAATGGCTGTAATTGTGTGGGCTTCTCTCTGGGTCTTCAACCCTTATCCATTGATCTGTGTGTCTATTTTGGAGCCAGTACCAGGCTGTTTTTATAACTATGGATTTGTAGTATAGACTAAGGTTTGTATGGTGATACTCCAGCAGTGTTTTTGTTATTCAGGATAGTCTTTGCTATTCTGGGTCTTTTGTGCCTCCATATGAATTTTGAGATTGTTTGCTCAACCTTTTTAAAGAATTGCATTGCGATTTTAATTGGTATAGCATTGAATTTGTATATTGCCTTTGGTAGGATGGTCATTTTTACGATGTTGATTCTGCCAATCCAGGAACATGGGAAGTCTTTCCACCTTCTGGTGTCTTCTGCAATTTCTTTCTTTAGGGTTTTAAAGTTTTCATTGTAAAGGTCTCTTACTTCCTTGGTTAGGTTTATACCAAGGTATTTCATTTTTTAGGGACTATAGTAAATAGGATTGTTTCTCTCAGGGCTTTTTTACTTCTTTTATTCTGGGCATATAGGAAGGCCACTGATTTTTGTACATTTATTTTGTATCCTGCTACCTTGCTGAACTTCTGTATTAGTTCCAGGAGCTTCCTGGTGGAGTTTTTGGAATCATTCAGGTATAAGGTATAAGATCATGTCATCTGCAAATAGAGATAACTTGACTTCTTCCTTGCCGATTTGAATCCCTTTTATGTCCCTTTCTTGTCCTATGGCTTCAGCTAAGACTTCAAGTACAATATTGAACAGAAGTGGTGAGAGTTAACAGCCTTGTCTAGTTACTGATTGAATTGGGAATGCTTCAAGTTTTTCCCCATTGAGTATAATCCTTGCTGTAGGCTTGTATTCAGCTTTTATTATATTTATAAAGGTTCCTTCCATTCCAACTCTTTCTAGCGCTTTGATCATAAAAGGCTGTTGGATCTTATCAAATGCTTTTTCTGCATTTATTGAGAGTATCATGTGGTCTTGGACTTTGGACTGGTTTATGTGATGAATTACATTTATTGATTTGCGTATGTTGAACCAACCTTGTGTGCCAGGGATGAAGCCAACTTGGTCCCCGTGAATGATCTTTTTGATATATTTTTGAATCTGACTTGCTAAGACTTTGTTGAGAATCTTTGCATCTGTGTTCATCAGAGAGATTGGCCTATAGTTTTTTTTTTTAAGTGTATCTTTATTAGGTTTTGGGATTAAAATGATATTAGCTTCATAGAAGGAATTTGGTAGTGTTCCTTCCTTTGCTATTTGATGGAACAGTTTAAGGAGTATTGGTGTTATTAACTCCTTAAATGTCTGGTAGAACTCTGTGCTGAATCCATCTGGTCCAGGACATTTTTTGTTAGGAAGATTCGAGATTACATCCTCAATTTCTCATATGTTATAGGACTATTTAAATAATTCACAACTTCCTGATTCAATTTAGTAAGTTGTGTTTACTTAGGAATTCATCCATCTCTTTTGGGTTGTCAAATTTCACAGAGTATAATGTTTTTGAAATATAATGTTATAATTCTCTGGATTTCTTGGGTATCAGTAATGATAACTCCATGTTCATTTCTAATTTTGTTAATTTGGGTTTTCTCTCTCTTGCTTTTGGTTAATTTAGCTAGGGGTGTATCAATCTTATTTTTTTCAACAAAGCCAGCTTTTTGATTGGTTGATTTTCTCTATCGTTTTCCTAATCTTGATTTCAGATATTTCTCCCCTTATTTTGCTAATCTCCTCTCTTCTACTGCTTTTGGGAGCAGATTTCTCTAGTATCTAAAGCTTTAAGCTGCATTGCCAAGTTATATATTTCTGATGTTTCCATTTTTTTGATGTAGGCATTAAGAGCTATGAACTTATCTCTTAGGACAGCTTTCATTGCATCCCAGAGATTTTAGTTGTATTTTCATTATCGTTCACTTTCAGGAAATCTTGAATTTCCTTTTTAATTTCTTGCTGAATCCAGTTCTCATTCAGCATCATAGTGTTAAGTTTCTAGGAGTTAGTATATTTTCTGTTGTTTGTTGTGTTGTGGATGTCCAGCTTTAGGCCATGTGGTCTGCTATAATTTCAACTTTCCCTGTATATGTGGAGATTCGTTTTGTGGCCCAATATGTGATCTATTTTGGAGAAAGTTCCGTGTGCTACTGAGAAAACTGTGTATTCTTTGGTACATGGGTGAAAAGTTCGATAGAGATCTTTAAGGTCCATTTGATTAAGTTCCAAAGTGTCTCTGTTAAGCTTTTGACCTGTTGATCTATCCCATGTTGAGAGGGCAGTGTTGGAATCCCCAAGAATTATCGTTTGAGGGTTGATTTCTCGCTTTAGACACTGTAGGGTTTTCTTAATGAATGTGGAGGGGCCTGTATTGGGTGCATATATGTTCAGTATTGTGAAGTTTTCCTGTTGAATTATACCTGTGACTAAAATGTAGTATCCATCTGTATCTCTTATGATTTTTTTTTTGGTTTGAAGTCCACTTTGTCCGACAGCATAATGGCTACCCCTGCCTGTTTCCTGGTTCCATTAGCTTGCAAAATTTTGGACCAGCCTTTCATTTTTAGGATGTGCCTATCTTTTGTGGTGAGATGAGTTTCCTGAAGGCAGCAGATTGATGGGTTGTGGTTTTTAATCCAAGTTTGTAATCTGTGTCTCTTGATCAGTGAGTTAATACCATCAACATTTAATGTTATAATGGAGAAATTATTTTTAATTCTGGACATTTTTTAGTTTAGTGGATTTTGTAAGTGTATTGTTTGACATTTATGTTTTGGGGGTATTATACTTCTCTTCTGTCCTCTTGGATATGCTTGTTTTTTCCTTCAAGTTTGAGTATCATTTCTGGCATTTTTTGAAGGCCTGGTTTGGTAGACATGTATCTCTTTAAGTTGTCTTTGTGCTGGAAAACTTTTCTTTCTCCCTTAATCATGACTGATAGTTTTGCCGGGTATATCTTATTTAATACTTGAAGAACATCTCTCCAAGCTCTTCTTGCTTTTACTATTTCCATTGAGAAGTCATTTGTTATTTTAATAGGTTTACCTTTAAAAGTGACTTGCTTTTTTTCTCTTGAAGTTCTCAGCACCTTTTCTTTGTCTTGAATGTGGAGTGTTTTGACTAGTATTTGCCGTGGCAAGTTTCTATTTTGGTCATATCTGTTTGGAGTGCGAAATGCCTTTTGTATTTGGATGGGCCTCTCATTCTTTAGTTGAGTGAAGTTTTCATTTATAATAATTTGAAAAATTTCCTCAGGTGTGGTATTTTGGGATTCGTGCTCTGGTATTCCATGAATGCGCATGTTAGGCTTCTTCAGGGTGTCCCATATCTCTTGAATGTTCCTCTCAAGTATCTTTTTGGCTTTAACAATCTCTTCCATTGAGCTGATTAATTCTCCCAGTTTGTCTTCAAGATCTGAAATTCTATTTTCTGCTTCATTAGTTCTGCTGATAAGACTGTCTGTTGAGTTTGGTTGAAGATAACTTGTCTTTTAGTTCAATTTTAACTGCTCTATGCCTATTTTTGTTTCTTGAACTGTTTTTCTCAACTCCTCCAAATGCCTGTTGTGTTCCTGTTCAAAGTGGTTGATGCGGTTGTTTAACTCCTCTTGGAGTTCCTCTTTCATACTATTAATCATGGTAATGATCATACTTTGAAAGTCATTATCTTGGGTCTGGCTTTCTTGGCTATTTTCTGTGAATTTATTCTGGTTGGAATCCATCATTATGGGGTTAATTCTTTTGGCGGGAGATTGGTCTTCTTGGGTTTTTGTTTCTCATGGATCTGCACTTTGATTTGGGCATTGTTGTTTTGTCTTTTAGGACCTTTCAGTTTCTCTATGTTTTTGACTGAACTGATTTAGTTGGTATAACTACACTTGGGTAGTTGTTACTAGTGCTTGCCTTGGAGTTGGGTATGTTTCTCTTTTGTTATTGTTATTTCCTAGATGAGGCTATTATGCAGTTAGTACATCAGTTAAGTCAGGTTAAGTAGACAGGGGATGAATATTAGTATGGTAGTGCACTTTTACGATTTAGTATCTTGGTGATAGGTGAGGGTGAGTGGTGTACTCCCTGGAGTTGTATATGTTTTGGGGGTGGCTGTATGGAAAAGTTAATCTACAGTGATTAATACTAGAAAGGAGCAGGAAGGTGAAAAAAGGAGGTTTACTTATCTTTGGGCTGGATGTGAAGAATCTCTCCCATGTGATAGGATAGTTGTAGAGGTCTTTAGTTGTATGGCCCTTGATCCTTAGACGTTTGCTTGAGTTTCCTTTGGACTCTATTGAATTCTGAGTAGCAGTGTGTCTTTCGGGGACCACGTGCGTGGGTCCCCAGTGGGCCGGAGAGGCAGAGGGGCTGATGTTGATGGCAGAATTCTTCACCTGGGACCTGGGACTTGGCTTAGTGGCCCACCCAAGCTCCAGGGATGGAGGAATGTGAGCAAGGCCTGTCTGGTCAGGCAGACAGGCCAGTGGGAGGAAGAAAGGGGCTGGGGCCAGGCCGTGGCCCAGGCAAAACGAGAGGCAGTCTGGGTATCACTAGGACAGGGGGTCACCCGGGGAGGGGAGCTGGGCGAGCTCACTTGGGATGGATGACTAGGAGTGCAGTCAGGCAGACAGTCGGGGTGGGAGGAAGAAATGGATCTTTTCTTATTTCTATATTTTGTGTCCCTATATGAGTAGAATGAATAACTCTTCTTAAGTAATTTATTGGAGGATTTAATTGTATCTTTTCATCTGCTACAATTAATCTAAAATTCTTTAATTCTTTAATCATTTCCTCTAATATTTTGCTCCTTTTCACAGGGTTCAGGTACAGAAAGTACCTATTCCCATTTCTCCTAGGATATCTTTACCCCATAGAGAAAAAGGAAGAGAAGTTATAACATATGGTTTAAAGTGTCCCTGCTTGTTTCTATCTTTCCAAGTCAATATCTGTGTACTTTTAGCCACATTAGATGCCATTCCTAGTCCTACTAAGGTAGAAGAAGTTGTTGTAACAGGCCAAGCAGAGGGCCAGTCTTTTCCTGCTATACGTCTGCTTAACAAATTGTTTGATTGGTTGACCTTTCAATAGCAACTCCCTGCATAACAGAAGGTGAAACATCTAAACAAGCTTTCACATAATCCTGTAATGAGCCAGTTCTTCTAATAGGCCTTATCAAATTTTGACAGTAAGTTTTAGCATTCTCATAAGCCAATTGTTTTAATAGTAATTCTGATCCTTCTGATTCAGGCATCATTCTCTGCATAACTTCTTCTAGTCTAGCTAGGAAATCCCCATACGGTTCTTCATTCTTCTGCCTGATTCCAGCTAAAACTGTGCTTTTTGCTTCTGGAAAAGGTAATTTTCTCCAGGCTGCAACAGCTAATTTTGATATATCCCTCAGAATGGACTTGCTATAAATCATCTGGTTTTGAGGGAGTTGATATTCTCCTCAACCTAATAACATAGAGAGAGAGGGCTTCTCACTTCTGGTTCTTTTCATTACATTTTGTTGGATCAAGTTTCTGGCCTGATCCTCATATTCCGTCCTCCATAACACAAATTGTCTTGGTTTCAGTACAGATCTAGCTGTATGGAACCAGTCATACGGTGACATCCACATACTTCCAATATTCTCTACCAATTGTATAGTATATGGAGAGGATGGCCCAAAATCTTTTACTGCTTGCTTAACTTCCTTTAATAGTTTAAAAGGCAGAGGTTCCCATGTAGGAGCTTCCTCATCCAAGGAAAGAAGAGGAAAACAAAACCCTAATTCTCCTGCCTGCTTTGCTTCTTTAACTGCTGCCATGAATCCTGTATTAGCAGTCACTTTTCTCACTGCTTTTCCTGACTGAGGTATAAACCTGGGATTACATGGCAGGGGAGGAGCAGAGGCCATAGCCACTATTTCATCATCTTGATGATACTTACATGCTTCCTCCTCTAAATGTGCTTCATCTTCTTCATCAAGCCAATCATCCTGTGATGTAGGCTTGAAATTATTCTTAGACATTGTGTCATAATCGTTGTCTTTCTTACCCACAGTTAATGGTTGTCCTTCTTCAGACTTAGTTTCCTGAACTAAGCATTCGAACTCTGTCCTTTCATCCATGACGTCCCTAATTTGATTCCATAATGAAAATGCAACTCTAGGAACTTCACCAGGACCATTCTGCTCATAGAAGCGTCTCATATCTTTACCTACCTTCTAGGTATCTAGAGAGAAACTGCCTTCCTCTGGAAACCATGAACTAATTTTTTGCACAAAATCCATGAATTCTTTTAGCTGCCTATGGTGTACTTTGAACACCTCTAGCTTGCAGCATACATTTAACTACGTCCAAGAACAGATTTTCTTTAGATCCGCCTTGGACCCATAGTCACTTATCCGTCTTCTTAACTCAGTTATACCTAAAACTGAGGGGTCTGCAGCACCCTGATGGGATCCTATCCTTCACCTGTAAGACAGAAAAAGAGAGAAAAGCTTACCTGTATTCAGGTCCCTTGTTCAGGTGCCACTTGCCACGGACTGGCTGAGTCAGGACCAAGACAGGGAATCCAGGGATCCTGAACCAGGTGGGCAAAGGAGTCGGAGATGGGAAAGAGAGACACACAACTCTAGTGGAAGGTGAATCTGAGTCCGTTTATTGCAGCACAAAGCTACAGTTTAAGTACAAATTTTTTGGCAAGCAAAAGCATGTTGCAGTTTCATAAGTAACAAAACAAATCAATCATAAGAGTGAAAGACAATAATTGGGACATAGCCAGTGTTTTTCTGTTCTGGAAGAAATCAAGCTTCCTTAACAACTAAAATATCATGTCCTAGGACAGGTTAACTATTAACCACTGACTAGAAGTTCAGTAGACAATGGTTGGCATGTTTCTAAAAATTCTTAAGCATACATAGCTAAAATTGTAGATGTGAGAAACATTTTCTTTATTAAAAAGGGTCACGTTCCTCATACAAGTGGCCTTTAAGGGCTTCATGAGATTTGGCATAGTTTTGTTTTTTTAAAGCTTTATAATAATCACACATATAACAAAATTTGTTTTGTAGCCAACTTAAGAAATCCAGGCCATTCGGGAGTTTCTATATTAAATTTTTCATCTCTGTTTAATTTAATCAAAGCTGAAGGATATCCCAAAGCTGTTAATGATTTCACCAACTATTAAGCAACAGATACATGCAACAGCCAAACAGCATTTCATAGAAAGAGAAAACATGCCATGACTTATCCAGGAAAATGGACTTCCTTGAAGCCATTTTCTTCCAGTGGTGACTTTGTCAGGACAACGGAATGGACTATGTTGTGGCAGATCTTGTGTGCTAACTCCCCAGAAAAAGCAACACACAACACCTAACTGTGTAGTCTGACTCCAAAGTTTATACTGTTACAATGCAAAAATAAGGAAAAAAAATAATGAAGACTTACAAAATGGGTTGGGACAGACCCAGAAAATTAAGTGCCGTATGTACTCCCCAATAGGTGGCTCCTAGTACCAAACCCACCCAGCCCACCTAGAGACAGTAATTCCAAGGATTATGAACAGGAGGGATGGGGTAGGAGGGCCACACCAGAAACAAGGAGAGAAGGGACCATGTTACAGCAGGGAAAATAGGCCTCTACCAAGGACCCAAATAAGTAATGAGACATCTGATTAAGTTCACAGACTTTTGTTCCTGATCATTTACTACTGAGGGGGTGTGATCTCACCAGAAGAAGAGGGCATATAGTCTGGCAGATAAAAAGTAACCATTTTGCAAATGGGTGATAGACCCCTCCCTTAGTATGGTTTCCCCCTTTTAATACATCTACCTTTGAATGTGCTTTTATCACAAGACTCTAACAGCTTTTTGTCTCTGGCCAGGGGGTAACATACAATGCCCACCAGGATGGAGTGAAGGGCATTGCAGGAGCAGCAAAACTGCAAAAGAAAATCAACAAACCACAATCCAGAACTTCAGAGACTCTATATCAACCACCTAGAACTAGGCCAGCTTAGTCTCTCCTCATCTTGAAGTTCAGGGAAATTTGTGGAAGAGGGGGCGGTAAGAGTGTAAGAGCAAAAGGATGGGAGGAGCAATGATATGCAAGATACTCTATACTAGTTAGGGCTGAAGCAATCATAATTGGACTTTGCATGCCCTGCGCATTGTCCAACACACTGTTGACCTCACAAAGTCTAGCATCTGCTAAAGGCACCAAGATCCTTGGAGGCAAAGGATTGGCAGCCACAGCAGTGTTCCTATACCTAAGGGGAACACGGGAAAGGGTTCAGGGAAAGGCTACTGGGTCCTTGTACGTCATCGGAAAGGAGGGCCCAGAGGAAAATCAGACATGCACAAGAAAGGACTCTCTGGGAATTGGGGTGGGAGGCACTGGGGGATGGGGAGGGAGAGGGGTGGGGAGGGGGAGCAGGGGGTACGGGGGGAGGAGGAGGGAGGGAGGGAACTGGTGTACCTAATAAGTTTGTATGAGCTGAAATAAAAAAAATGGGTTGGGAGGTAAGAGATGAGCAGTATGTACTGTTAAAATCGTCACATGTCCTTTAGCAGGGGAAGGCAGAGAACCTGTGGTACGCCATCAGACAGCCAAGGAGTAAACTGTCCATTTTCTCTCTTCTGACATCTAATTACTCCTCTTTCTCCCACTGGCTGAAACTAGAGGGCAAGGAAACCACCTACATGGTTCGTGTAGTCCACATAGACCACATACTGAAGATGCAAAGCAGGTCAGATGATTTCAAAACTGCCTATAGATGATAATGAGATTTAAAATGAATCTGGGCATAGAGATTGTGTGGGAGAACAAAGCAATGAGATAGTCACTGTGTGATTCCAAGAATAATGGTAGTACCTGTACTTCTATCTCCTCTATGTTATTAGATGTACAACATTCCATTGCTGTGAAGATATCTCTTGCTGAACCAATCAACCTGAGGGGTACGGGTTTGTTATTTTGGGTTACGGTTCCAGAAGGGGTAGAATCCATCATGATGGGAAAGGCATTGTGTTTCAGCTGCAGTCAGCAGAAGGCTCTCAGAAGGCAAAGAGAAAGAACAGAAAGTGAGGCTGGCCTATCAAACCTCAAGACCCACCTCCAGTGACATAATTCCTCCAGCATATCTCCACCTCCCTCGAGGTTTCAAAACACCACCACAGAGATAGCTATGGGGTTAAACCTCTCAAGCAGAAGTACCTGAGTTCAGATCCCATGTAAAAATGCTAGCCAGAAAGAGCGGCAGCCTGCACTGCCTGTCCTAGAAGCTAGAGCCTGGGAAACTCCAGAGCAAAGCCATAAGGAGGCAGAGCAATCCAGGATGATTCCCGAAGTTGCCCTTAAACACATGACCAATGATAGACATTTTTCTTTCAAACCACAGTTCCCAAGGGAAAATAGTTGTAGCAAGGAAATTTAGAAGTTAACTGTGGCTATGAACAATCTGTGCACTTAATATAGGCAATTGCTAGATCAACCTTATTAAAGTAAGTCCCATTATTGGCACCATTCAGAATGCGTGCGCCTGAGATGACATTTTGCACGAGCCGGTTAAAGGAAAACAGGAAACCACAGAAGCCAACTAGCATCACTGGAAAATTATGCACCTCACTCAGATCAAAGTTGTTAATCAGTTTCCTTTTTTATGTGCTATTTAGATACATAATTTTAAACTTTCTTAATGTTTAGGATTTCTCTTATTTCCATCAGTTACTAATTTGTTTGAAAATGGAAAATTTCCCTTTAAGATTTTATTCTTTTAATTTTGCTGAGAGTTTTCCTTTAATGATCCAGATTATAGTCTATCTTGGGAGTGGTGTGTGTGTGTGTGTGTGTGTGTGTGTGTGTGTGTGTGTGTGTCTGGTAAATGATTTATTTATGAGAGGGAGAAGGAAAAAGAGAGGTGGGACAGAGGGAGACAAAAGAGGAGAGGGGAGAGAGGGAGAGAGAGAGAGGGAGGGAGAAAGAGAGAACATGTTTGCCATAGTACATGAGTGGCAGTTAAAGGCCTTTTTTTTTTTTTTTACCATGTGGACTTTGGGGGATTGAACTCAGTTCACCAGGTTTGCCAGTATGTGTCTTACCCACTGAGCTATTTCACCAGCTTTTCATGCAATCTTTCTCCATCACACCTCCTGCGGCCATACAACCATGGACTGAGCTCTCTGAAGCATAAGAGAAGTAAATCTTTCCTCCTTTAAGTTGTTCAGCTCTGTCTTTCTGCCACAGTGACAGGTAGGCTAACTAATGCACATTTTACTATAATAAGGTCTTCTCCAATGTCTGCCTCCTTCTGACTGCTTCTCAGCGACTCTTCAGATTTGGCCTAGGTTTTATAAAAGTCATTTGCAGAAACGTTTTAATACATCAATTCCCCTAACTAGTACTGAGACTGGAATTTCAATTGTTTAGGCCTTCTATAATCACTTCTATTTTATTCGTATACCATACAGGCAGGATATGCAGATAATGATGTTGAATAATATATTTGGGCATATTTGGTAACTGATAAAACTACCCATCGGCAACTGTCATTTTTCATGTGTCTGCTTCCTTTGTTCTTCTACAAACTTGAAGATTTTTCTGAAATATATGATTTACTTATTTTTCATCATGAAAGAGGATTAAATGAACTTAAACCTTGATACAGTGACAACAGAGATAGCAAACTTTTATAACATCATGCTAAAAAATGTATCACCCAAATAAGTCTAATCTGAAACAGGCATAGCTGTTAATCATTTGGACACAAAAGCTACAGAGAATGAAGGCGAAAATGGGGCATTTGCCATGTGTAGATCACACAGCAAGTAAAGAAACCTATAGTTCTTTGTTTAGATTAATCTCATGTGGCTCCTAATCTTCTGGTATTTTTTTTCTCTTCTTTTCCACTTTCATGTATATTTATGTGCATGTGAGTATATGTATGTGTGTATTTGCATGTATGGGGTGTACAGGTTAACATGTATGTGTGCATGTGTGTGTGTGTGTGCATGTGGAGGCCAGAGGTTGATATCAAGAATCATTCTCAATTCTCAATTGTTCTTCCAGTTCTCAGTTTTCCTTTCTTCTTATTCTTTTGAGTCAGAGCTACAAAATCAAACCCAGAGCTTACTGATGATGGCTAGTCGATGACTAACCTGCTTTCTCTGGAGATTCTTTGCCTTCCAGGACTCAAATTGCGAGTGGGCCACCACATTCCAACCATCATTTTATATGGACCCTAGGGATCTGAACTCTGACCCTTTAGCTTGCGTGGAAAATGCTTCAACTACTGAGACATCTCTCCAACCACCCTGCCTGCTCCCTTTTCTCTTGAAAAAAGGGTCTTGCTTTGTATCTCTGGCTGGCCTGGAACTCATGATACAACTCAGACTGGATTAGAACTTGCAGCCATCCTTCTGCTACCTCGGTCTCCATAGGGATGGTGTTAAAGGAATGAGCCCTCATACCTGGCATTTCTGGCATTTCTAAAAATAAGACAGTAGCTACTCAAATTGAACCAAGAGAGAGGGAAAATAATACAATAACTGAAAAGAAATCTTACAGAAAATTATTCACATGGCCTATAAAATACAACGAAGGAACAATCTTTTGGATGCTTCTCTTTCAAACGTGAGACTCTGAAACGATGGCATGTATCGCTGCTGTTGTTTGCTGGTAATGGAAAGGATGTAAATGATGATAAAAATGTTCTGATCATCCCTTTGAAAACAGACAAAGAGAAGATCATGTTCCAAGCGTCTGCATCACCTGGGTCCGCTTTATTGGCAGAGGCTGATGGGAAGCAGTGTGACTTTACAGACTGTGGGGTGTATCTGCAGGAAACAGGAGGAAGCAGACATCCCCTGTGTGGAAGAGTGTGGAGCAGAGGAGGTTGTAAAGGGAGAGGACTAGTGCATGGCACTTTTAGAGCAGAGTGGAAGTCGTAAAGTCCCTCCAATCCTTGGTAAAGTTTGTCAAAATCACAAAATTGCTGGTCGCAGTCATATTCTGGTAAAAGCATCAGGTTTGACTAAATTTGCTGTTGATTTAAAACAGCGTAGCTTGTGAAGAAATCTAGATTTTTGGCTCATGCATGCATTTTTATTTTTAATGAGCTTTAGACCAGGTAAAACTGTAATATATACATGCATATAGACACAGCACTGTCGATGGCCTAATTTGTCCAAAAGGTAACACTGCCGTTACTTGTGCATGCTGCTAATGTTCACGTGTAGGAGGCTGACTGCTTGAGAACAACTTGCAGGTATAATGTCCCCTGACCCATAACTATTTCTGTGTCTATTTTTGAAACACAAAACATTTCACAGAACTCCAATTCAATACTCAAAGTTAGAAATTTTACCTCATTGCAGTGCTATCAATCAATTAATAGCCTATCTCAAATTGCATCTGTCGATACACTAATGGCCTTTATTAGTAAAAGAAAGAAAAGAAGTCTAGTCCAGGACCAAATCTAGAACCATTCTTCCCGTTTATTTACCTTATCAAGTCCCTTATCTTGAATTTCTTTAAACCAGGGGCTGTTTTTCTTTGTATCACTTTCCTACCTTGGCTGAAACAAATTATCACACTTTCAGGGTCTTTCAAACACACTTATTCCCTCCCAGTTTTGGAGGTCAGAGGTCCAAAGTAGTCTTTATAAGTCAACCACAGGGGATTCGCAGTGCTCCTTCTCTCTGGATGTTCTGGGATGAGAACCTGTTTTCTTGTTTTGTTTTGGTTTTTTCAGTTTCTAGAGCCCATACATTGTTCTTTGGCTCACTCATCACTTTTTTGGCCTTCCTTTCTTCTGGGACGAACTCAGGGTCTTCTGCCTCCTTCTTACAGACTCCATTTCAATCATACAGACCCACCTGTATGATTCAGAATCAGCCTTCTCTAAACAACTATGCAACCCTATACCAAGGAAGGTAACATCTTTCTAGGTTGGCAGGGACTAGGAAATGGATGAGGGCAGGGAATTAGTCAGTCTAGCACAGTTATATGAAGTGCTTTTCAAAGTCATTGCAAGTTCTTTTTAGAAGAAAGCAGAAGGCAATGAAAAAAGACAGGAAGGCAATAATAGTAAGAACTCTTAAAAGGCCTAGGAAGAAAGGATACTGAGAGGAATGTCTAATCTGGATTTCTGGATGGTCAAGTTGCTCAAGGTCCAGCTGGGGGCTCTTTCTTCACAGAAGTGAGGTAAAATGGCAGCTTCCTTTCTGGACTTTGTTTTTAAGGATTAAATTTTCACAGAGACTTGATGCCTTGGGAGAAAAACTGAATTGTGCTTTACTAAATTCTATCACTTCTCGGCCTTTTGGCTAAGATCAAGTGTAACTTCTATCCTAATGCATTGATTGCTTCCTTTGAAAGGATATACATAGCATTTCCTTATGGCTCTATTTCTGCAAGCAGATAAGGCCTATTGTATCCATCAGAACTCACTGCACAGAAAAATTCTGTGGTTTGCTTTATGTGAAGCAGGAATAGAGCTCTGAAAGAAAGTCACTTTTCCTTGCTGGAGGACCTGAATGTCTGTCCCTGCTCTATACGCACATCCCACGTTGCCTTGGTCTGCACGATGCAGGGCAATTCTTAGGGTTTCATAGTCCACGCTGTAACTGTTGTCATAGCGATGCTGTAGCAGCAGAAGGGAAAAGCTCTCTGAGAATTAGCAAAAGCTCTGAATCACCCGCAGATAAAACAAGATTTCTCCTCTCCATCCTCATCACCATCTGTTTACCTCGTAATTGTAATATATTTATATATAAATATATATATATATAAAGAGAGAGAGAGAGAGAGAGAGAGAGAGAGAGAAAGAGAGAGAGAGCAATTCCCATGATTACTCAGTGTAGGTAAAATCCTTAGTTCTTTAGATGAATTCCAGATGGGTTTGAGTCTTATTAGTATATTTTGTGCTGTTCTTACAGAGCATTAAAGATTGGAAATTTATAAAGAACAAATATTTATTTCTTTCCTAGAAGCTGGGAACTCCAAGATCAAGGGACCTGCATCTGTCAAGCATCTTGCTGTGTCATCTCATAAAAGGAAGCAGAAAGGCAAAAGCAGTGCAGGGCAAACGTGTCCTTTATCATGAACCCATGCTAGCGACGGTCTACCTGTTCCCTCTGTAATTGGCCTTCAAAATCTCTTAAGAGTCCCATCTTTTAACACTTGCATTGGGCTTATGTTTCTAGCACATAAACTTTGGGTGCGTGTTTAAACCATAGCAAGTGGATTGAGAGGTGTTCTTCTTAAAAAAAATCAACAAACCATAATCCAGAACGTCAGAGACTCTATATCAACTACCTGGAACTAGATCAGCCTAATGTCTCCCCATCCAAAAGCTCAGGGAAATTTGCGGAAGAGGGGGTGGTAAGATTGTAAGAGCACAAGGATGGGAGGAGCAATGATATGCAAGATACTCCACACAAGTTAGGGCTGAAGCAATCATAATTGGACTTCTGAGAGTTGAGTGGAATGGTTTATCCTAAGATTAGCTCAGCTTTTTGGTTTTGCTCTTTCGTAAGTGGGAAGAACCACAAGCTTAGGTGATGGCTAAAGAGCAGAGACGACTATCACACTAGAGTCCACTCAACTCTCAGAAGATGAACAACCCATGAGGATAACATTGGAAACCAAAAGTTTTCAGCCAGACGTGGCCACTTTCTAGTATAAAGTCTGCACATGTCTTGGATGAAATATTTGGTATTTTGGTAAAACAATAATAATTAATAATTAATAAAGTAAGGGTTTACTATACTTGTGAAAGAAAATGTTTCTGCCTGTAACTAGTGACAAATGCAATGTGAGGAATCACTTGTTCAAGGACTCTGAAGTTTGCAGGAAACTTGTATGGCTAAAGCTCGTATAGATTTGTTTCAACTTCAATGTCCCAATAGGTGAGGCGAGAATAGTGGAAAGCAGAGACTAATATACCGGGAAGAAGAACGGACAAAGGGATTCATTAACTCTCCATCCATCTTATACACTGACACATACTGACATGAAGTTTAGGTTTAAATAGAGGGCAAAAGGTATGCATAATCAAGCAGTCCTGATCAAGGTGTGATCCTCTTCATTACTGACTCCTCATTGTCTCAGATTCAGTCCCACAAGTTGGTCCATCCCTAGAAGGTGGGCTGATACATTGTTAATCAGTTAGCTGCTGAAGATACAACCCATTTCTCATATGTTATGGAGTGTTTGTTGTTTTGGTGTGTGTATGTGTCTCTTTTTAGGATGTTTTGTTCTTTCTGGGATTAATAGTGAGTCAAGAGTAAAGGTAAAGAACAATATGTTTTTTAAAACTTTATTTATTTATTTATTTGTGTGTGTGTGTGCGCGCGTGCGTGTGCGTGTGCGTGTGTGTGTGTGTGTGCGCGCGTGTGTCCCTGTGGAGAACCAAGGATGACTTCAGGAATCATCCTGGATTGCTTCTACCTTCTTTTCACTTCACTCTGGGTTTTCCTAGGCTTCATGCACCAGGAAAGGATGTGCAGATTGCTACCATTTCTGCCTGGCATTTTTACCTGGGACCTGGGATCCGAACTCAGGACCTTCTGCTTGTGAGGCAGAATCTTAACCCCTGAGTCATCTCTCCAGCCCCAACACAATAATTTATCTCTGCACTTTCAGTTAAGAAAGAGACATGAAAATGAAGGCCGAGAGGCCAGGATTTCATCCCATCTTTACTTTCCTTAGCTCCAGTGAGGAGTTAATGCTTTTTAGCAGATGCAGCTTCTAAGAGCCCATTTTCGAATTCCAGATTCTGATTAGCCATATCTAGCATTCTGAACCCAGGAATGCTTTCAGATTGTAGCAAAACCCCTATTAGCCAGAACGAAATTTTGATTCTATGCACTGTGGAAGCTCCAAGACACAAGCTTCAGCCAGCCATCTCAAAATACCTTAAAGACCTAAGCCATGGTGAAGGACAAAGGGAGGAACTTTAATTATCACTGTGATCACATCATACTCAAGAGGTTCAGTGACCCCAACTCTGTCTTCAAGAGGTCAACAAGAACTTGGAGATCTCTGTAGAAAAGATGAAGAAAGCAGAGGTTGGCCGTCCATAGAGCTAGGAGGTTGCTTAGCAGCCAGAGCAGGCGGTCTTGTGTGCTGAGGCCAGGGGGCCAATTGACCACTGCTTCATTTCTAGTTCTGCGAGGGCTTCTGAAGAAGCTGTTATGATTGCTGTGACTTGAGGAGAACAATGGCTGTCATGAGATGATTGCTCTGCTTGGGGGTACAACCTCAGCTTCCATCAGGGGACAAGTGCCCCCATTTGGATATGCTGTCATGGGGTCATCTGAAAGGTTCGCCATTATTTAATTTGGGCCCCTTATTGTAAAGGTGTTTATTGATCAGTACCGAAGAATAAAAAGACAGGGAAGCTTAAGGGAAAAGGAGGAGACAAAACGCTCCTTGTGGTCTGCCTTTCCTGCTGATTGTGAGTCAAAAAACTTCAATGCAATTGCTAAGTCAACATTGCCCATGGAGATAATGCATGCATTTCTAAAGTCATCTCAAGCGAAGATGTTAGAAGCAACAGATGAACTGTGCTTGCTTAGGACCACGATGCTTGTGGCCTTGAAGTCAGCTGTGTTAGCTAGCACTGCTTTCTCATCACTAAGCTACATGGAACTGTTCATAAAATCACTGGCGATTTCACCGACAAGAGGACATTTGTTTCAGGTAGGAGAATAAGCAAACTAGCAAATATATTTTTATCCGATTTTTAACATTTTGCCAGCATTTTAAGCTTTGCTTAATCATTAAAGTTTGTTGTAAATGACAACCTTAGAAACTTAGAAAGATACAAAATCATACATACAGCTATTATAAAGACATCTGAATGTGACTCTGCCTCTTGAGAAGTCCACAATCAGGCATTGGGTCTTGTACTGTCCTGTTTATATGTTCCTCTCTGAAATCCCCATGATTAAATCTAAAGCACATTTTTCATTTTATCTTAATAAAGTAACTTTGCTTGACTCTGGTCCATCCCAACTTTGCTTTCTGTAGCATAGTCAAGGATCCCACTTTACCTGATAGAGGTCCCTAAGTGGGAAGGAACCTTCTTTGGCTGATGGCAGCCGTGTTGGGCTGTCTGTTTATCCCAGTCAATGTTCTTATTCCAGGACTCTGTGGTGCCCAAAGAAGAAGGTGACAAAGGCAGAAGAAAATAGAGACAACACAAAGCCAGAGAGGAATTGTCTATTCCTCCTTTAGGAATTGTCAAACTCTCATTTCATGCACCCGACATTTCAGCAGAAGAGCAGAGAAAGGCAAGGACAGCCTTTCCTGGTATTGTCTCCATCCAACCTTGCACTTTTTAGATTTCGACTTTGAAGTATGTTTTCCTAACAGATATCCTGGGTTTTCCAAAATGTAAATTTGACCAAGTTTCTTGTCTCAGCTTAAAACATTCCTCCTAGCCAAAGGCTTAAATGCATTTGTGTGGCATTTAAAGCCTTTGTTCTAGCTAGATACTGGTGTCAGCTTGACAACTGAAGGCTCTGAGCTAAGCCCTGTCCCCAGCAAGCCTGCAGGAGGAGGGGGGAGGATGGGGGTGAGGAGTAGGTGGAGGGTAGATGGGGGAAGGGGGGAGATGTTGATTGTCTAATTGATAAGAAAGCCCAGCCTGTGGTGGTCGGGTTAGTCTCTGGGCAGGTGAATAAGATGGAGGGAACCAAATGAGCTTGTTGACATCCTTTGGTATATTTGGCCAGGTATAATGGTCTGGGAAGGAAGGACTGTCTCTTAGCAGTCCTGTGCAATGATGTAGCCAATTCCCTCAGCTTTTGGTGTTGGTGTGTGCTCTCTTACCAAGCTAGACAAGGAACTGTAACCAAAAATCATAAAACCATAATAAGGCCCCTTATTCCCCTATAAGTCATTTGGTCATGACTTTATCAGCAAGAATGCAGGCTAACTGCGATAGCCATAATAACCTGGTCTCTGCCCTGGGATGTGACTCTCTACAAAATGCTCATCTGGTTATCTTGTCATAACAGTTACTTCTGGTGTGTATTTTTTAATGAATAAACCAATGAAACCCCTTTTTAAGTAGGTCCTGAACATCGCCTATATGCATTTCCCTTTGAGATAACCTTGATCAGGTAAAGACCATAGCTGATCTTTGGCTTCTGTAAACTGTAATTACCTGAAAATCTCTTATTGAGCAAGGGCTTACTGAAGATACACATTGAAACCAATGCTGCAGTGCTTTTTATTTATTTATTTTCTCAAAGTTTTATCGGAGGTAGGTGTACATGAGACAAAGACATGATCACAGGTTATCTCCCTGGTTGACAGGTAGTAAAGACATTTGAGTGGTCTGTGATAAGGGACTGCAACAGAATCTGGGCAGAATAAGTGGTACTTGATAGATCCAGAACCAGACATCAAAACCACAAACCGTTGCCTGACAAATCTCTGCCAGAGATCCTACCTGAAGACCAGAGACTCCACCCACTGGGTTCATGTTCTATCTCCCTCCCTGTTCTTCTTTCATCCTCTCTTTTCTAACAGTACTCATGGGTAGGTGATCCTGGTGAGGCTTGTAAAAAATTCTGGCCTGTCCTACAATGGCTGAGGGCAGCTCTTCCTGTAGTCTTCCCTTTTCTTGGTCCTCAGGTTTCATAGCATGTAGACTTTTGTTTCCACCAAAATTTTTAAGGCTGCTTTGGTAGTCAAGTCCTAGTGACAGAGGATGCAAGTCAAGAAGAAAGAGAAGAAAGGGGACCATTTTTACAGCTAACTTCCCAGGCACCATTTGGAACACATGCTCTTTCTGAAGACAGTAGGTACCTTCCACGGTAGGAAACCCACAGGGGTTAATTGAACACCAACATTTTGACACTCTTAGACACAACTTTCACAACTGATGGTCCAAAACCCCATGTACAATGGGCTGGACTGGTAATATTCTTTTTGATGTACATAGCAAGTGCTTCCTTTGCCCGGACAAATGCAGAGATCCCCTTTAGGGAAAAAAAATATTCCATTTTATAATCTAAGAAGACTAGCCTAATGCTAAAAAATAAAAGGAAATACACAGTTGAAGATAAATGAAGAGAATGAGAGGAATAGCTATGCTTTAATATATACCTAATGCTCCAAATGTTTTTTGATGTCGTTACTGGAAAATTCCCTCTGCTAAGCCTGCCCATTTTCCGAGTTCTAGTTCTCAAAAACGTTAAATCTCTCTCCCTGTCTTTACATCTTCCTTCTCTGACACCTTCTCAAATGTTAGGCCTGCTCTGCTCTGACAGACCACCTACTCTCCAAACCCTCCAGCCCCAACCCTGGGTGCAGTTGCTTGCGAACTTCTATTGCTGCATCTGCCTGCTCTCAACTTCTAACTCAGAACTTTTTCTCTTCTTTTTTCCATTGCCTGCCTCCTGGCAATTGTCAGATTCCAGCTTGCATGCCAAGGTCCCTTCTGAGTCATTTCATAAATTCTCATTTTTTAAAAAAAATGTATTTCAGAGAGGGACACATGCATGCCACAATACATGAGTTGAGGTCAGAGGACAACTTGCAGAAGTCAGTTTTCTCCTTCCACCATGTGGAAGAAAATTCTTTGGATCCAACTAAGGTCACCAGGTTTATGAGCAGGCACTTAACCTATTGTGCTTGTGCTCTCTCTCCCCCTCTCTCTCTCTCCCTCTTCCTCTCTCTCTTCCTCTCCCTCTCTTACTCCCTTTCCTTCCTCACTCCCTTTATCTCTCTCTCTCTCTCTGTTCCCCTTAAAATTCTTTGATCCATGAGATAGCGGCAGTTTTAGAATAGGGCTATACTGGGAAGGTCTTTGAGAGTCATCGCCCACTGCTAGGATTATCATGAAGGAACACATCCTACTAATCTGTAGGAACTGGTTCTAACCTTTCACAGAGATAAAGCTACCAACTTCCCCCAAACCTCTGTTTATGAAATGATATGCAGATGAGCTCTCATTGCAGATAAGCTCCGCCTGTGAGGTCTGCCACAAGATCTACTGGGTTGGGTCCCAACTTGAATAGACCAAATGAGATGCAGAAGACCAAAAACAGTCAGGCCAATCAGATTTGCAGAAACTGGAGCTAACCAATGAGGAAAAAAACCACTGTAAATACCCTTACCCTGGCAGCCATTTTTGGCTCCTTTGCCCCTCATAGATTCCATGCCTGTAGTTCGTTAGTTCTTTTCTGACTCCCTTGGCGCATAGGGTCTAACAAATCTAACAAAATCTCTTAGTCCTTTTATGCTGTTCTCCCACTTCAATCCCTGGACACAAGCACGCAACATTTCGGCGCAGCCCATCAGACAGTTCTCTTGCCCCTCCAAGAATCAGTGTCTGTCTGGTCCTTTCTTTCTCCTCCAATAAACTCTGCCTTAATCCTCTACACCTGTTCTGGTTTCAGTCTTCCACTCCTAAACACAAGAGCCTGGAGACATAAAAACTCCTCCCTCACAAGACCAAGAACTTGCAAAAAGGATCCAGTGTCCTCTGGCAACAAGAGACTTCTGTGCTGGTGTGAATCACAGCTTAAACAATTTTTAGGGAACAGGAAGTTTCCATTTTATGACTCAGTTTTAGAAATACATAGTGGTATTTTTGCTATTGGTTTGATTTTAAGTTGCATTTATTTATAACTGGATGATCTGTAGGCCTGCCATTGAATTCAGTAGTTCTGCCTCTTGGTGAGAATTCAGAACACCAAGAATAGTTGTCACATAGAGCAGGGTTCATCTGAGAAAATAAGGAGATGGTGGGGAATTACTTCCAAAGTGGAGATTCCCTAAAGCCAGGCCAGGCAACAGTTTATTTGGGCGAGCACCGCAATACTCAGGAGGGAGAACAGTTATGTGAATGGGTCGGGATGTTTCTGCCCAGGCACCTCTTCACACGCTCCCTCTTGCTTCACCTTTTACAGAATGGCTCCTCCCCAGTGGAGATTTGGCAACAAAGCGAAGTGGAACTTGTTTCTGGAAAACTTTCCCTGACTCATTCTCCTTAGGGCAGCTTGTGCGCCACGCCTGGAAAAGATCGGCTTGGAGATGTAGTAAGAAGAATCAACTTTATTTGGGGGATTCAAGGGTCTGAACGGAAGCCGGTCAGCATCTTGCTTTTCCAGGCTGAGGATGGGAAACATCCGCATTGGGCTCTCTCAGGCTGCTAGCACACAGCCGCCCTTCTGTTCCCGGTGCCAAATGATTTCATACCCAAAGCTCATGAGTGACAGGTTGTGCAAATTTCTGGAAGGACATCAAGCTTGCCTGGCATCTGTCCTTTCAAATTTCTTATTTATGAGTAAAAGAGGTGCCGCCTGGATATGTTTCTTTAACTGTTTTATAATCATTTGAGTAGGGTTAATGAGTGTTTTCTGTGGATGAGGGTAGTTTTGGCCCTTAAAAACCACTGTTTACACTTACGTAGATCAGTTTCCCAAGAACCAGGGAAATACATGAATCCTGAGGTGAGGCCACCTACGGTTAGGGACACTTCCCAAAGCACAACACACCAGAAGAAGGATTGAGGAAACTTTTAATGGAAAACACACCTTCTCAAGAGGGATACGGCAGGAAAGAACAAAGAATGGTAGCCCTGTGGTTTCTCTTGGGCTGGGGCCCAAGGTTTCCCATTCCACAACTTCCACATTCTTAGACCATCAGCAGAGGAAAAAAACCCATTCTACTGTTGTTCGTAATCATTTAATGCTGTTCTATGTATCCCAAAACTCAGGATGTGTATTTTAGGTAACAAGAGGTCTCTGACAGCAGGTATTGTTGCCAGGTTACTGTTTGGCTTCTGGTCAACTATAAACTGCCTCTGGCTGGTTTATGTTTGAACTTGCTATGGAAGGGAAGTATTTGGAAATACACTGCAAGCAGACTGGGGATTTTCCACCCCAATGAAAAAATAAGCATTTGGAAACTTTAATCAGCCTCTTTAAGAATCCTGCCTCATCCCTAAATAACTTTAAAGAAACCCACTTGTTAGGCTTATTTTTCTATTTGTAAACCAAATAATTAATACATGAAAAGTGTCACTCTTTAAGTTAAATTGTATTGACACGGTGAACTATATTTTATTTTCTTGTTTTCAGCATCCAACAATGCAAATTAAGCAAAGTCTAACTCAGCCTTTACACAACATATCTAATGTGGTTCTGAATACAGACAAGCCATGAACAATTCAGGGCTTGGGGTACTCATCCTCCTCAGACAAACATCCAGGGGTATCTCTAGACCCCTGAAATAGTCATGGGATGACTATGAAGACATGACAGTTCATGACAGTACTGAAGGGTACTGTACTTTCTGATTTAATAATGCATCTTCACACAGGCTTACATTTCTTCCTCTCTTGCAAATGGAACCATGGATAGCTGCAAGTGTTCCTATGCCTAAGTCCTCATAAATTTTAACTTTTACAGTAACCTGTGTATCTTTTGTGGTGGTGACAAAAATACATTATTATCTCCATGTTTTATGAATTCATGTATTCATGACTTACATTTGATGCATTTGTGACTTCATCAGAAAACTAGATCTCTCTAGTTTTTTAAAATATATATTTCTATGCTACTTGGCGAGTCACAGATATAAAAAATAAATGAGCATGCTCACTCTCAGTGGGAGCCTGTGTTGCTCAAGGTCAAGTGTGGGATGTCTCACAATGCCCTAAACTCCCAGTGTAGTCTCCACCCTGTTTTACTGTCCTACATCTGTCAACTTAAAGTACGGGCTGCCAGATTCTCTAAAACATTTTAAGCAAGCCTAGATTTTCCGGTATTAATGAAAGAGTTAATATTCTGGGCTTAGTTTAGTTCCTTGTCTTTATGCAGGGCTGAAAAGTCACTTATCAAATAAAAAGGAAGTGTTTTGTCTTGTTACCGAAGTGAAGTCCAAAGTTTCAGGAAGAGGGACTGAGTGTATATCAGACACTGAGGCCTCGAGGGATCCTCCCCACTGGAAGATTTACCAAGTGACTATTTTAGTGGCAAGGCCACTTTCATTTCCGAGGATTCAGACATTTAT
This sequence comes from Typhlomys cinereus, assembly GCA_023101885.1. Taxonomy (NCBI): domain Eukaryota; kingdom Metazoa; phylum Chordata; class Mammalia; order Rodentia; family Platacanthomyidae; genus Typhlomys; species Typhlomys cinereus. The sequence goes on from JALPQD010000150.1 coordinate 3,709,954, forward strand.
TCCCCTTAATCAGATCTGCAATGGTCATTAACTTCCCTCCTCAGCTGTATCCAGTGTTTGCTTGCAGTGATTGGAATCTACTTTCCTGTTTTTGTTCAGATCTTGGCAACAACTTCATAGTCATTCTAAAAATAATTCACAACTGACTAAAGTATTTATCTTATTTACTAATTTTTACAAGGAGTTTACCCTCTAAATATAGCCAAGCAAAACAAAAGCTCAAATTTCTTAAGTCAACAAATAATTAACTTTATTTTGTGTGGCTATTACAAAAATATCCATGTCTGTGTAGTTCGTTTATTTTAAAAAAGAAGTTCATGGAGCTGGATGGTGGTGATGATTCAGGGGTTAAGACTCTGCCTGACAAGCTAAAGGACCCAGATTCCATATAAAAATACCAGGCATGAATGGTGGTGGCCTATACTTTGGGTTCTGGAAGGTGGAGCCTGGGAAATCCCAGATAAAAGCAAAAAGGAGGTTGAAACAATTCAAGATGATGCCTGAAGTCACTTGTCACTCTTGATCCTCCGCAGGGACACACAGTGCCCTCTGACAGACACACACATACACACCACACACACATACACACACACACACACACACACACACACACACAAATAAATTAAATTTAACAAATGAAGATCATTTAACTTTCAGCTTTAACATTCCCCAAAGCATGGTGCCAACACCTGCTTGACTTCCGCTTGGGCCTCATATGCAACTGTCCTATGCAGCTGCACCAGGCATACTGGAAAGGCAGAGGGAAAGCAAGGAGTCTGGGAAGGGGATGTGTGCAAGAGAGAGACAGGAGGGAGGCTGACCTTTACGACATTTCACTTCCAAGACATCCTTCTGGAGGTGATGGTCTCATGACCTAATAGCCTCCCACCAGGATAAGGTCCTACCTCTTAATTCTGATATATGCCTAGGATTTTGTAGCAATTGGAGAGCAGAGGAGCTTGGGCTGAGGGTGGGCCGAAAAAGAGGAGGGAAGAAATCAGAGGGAGCAGGCAGTTGCCTCATCCTACCGTGTGACCTGGGTTTAATCTACTCTTCAGAGGTAGATGCCAAGTAAAAGGAATGGGCAACTGGTGGAAGGGTGCCTCTTGTTGACCTGACAGACGTCAGAAACCTCAAGGAGACCCACCTCTGGGCATGTCTGAGGGCAATTACCAAGGGGTTTGACTGCGGTAGGACAACTCATCATGAAAGTGGGTAGTACTATTAGGTGGGCTGGAGAATGCCTGAGTGGGCTTCCTGACGGTGGCTGAAGTGTGACACGCTATCTCCTGAAGGAGTACCCTACAACAGGGTACCTCAAGCCAGCCTTTGCTTTTTTTATTTTCCTTTGGTCACTTACTTATTTAAGATGGGGGTCTCATGTAGCTCAAGCTGGCCTTGCACTTCCTATGTAACAGAGACTAATTTTGAACTCCTGATCCTCCTGTCTCTGTCTACCAAGTGCTGGGATTACAGGGGTGAGATCACCATGCCTTGCTCTTCAGTTTCTATCATGTATTTTGTAACAGCAACGAGAAAAGCAATGAGTACAATTGGTCAGGTCTCTGTTTTCTTCTTCATTACCAGTATATCATCTTTTGGGAACTCTCAAAAGAACGATGAGTCACTTCCATGAGGATTCAGTTTCTGCTCTGGGAAGAGAGGTGATGTAGAAGTTTTGTATTTGGACACACACTTAGCACTATGAACTTCCAATGCTTTAAATTATGATTTTGCAACTTTATGATAGTGTGCAGATGCAAAAAGCACTATGGTGTACTTCAGACATCAAATTTCCTGTCACAGTTTTTAAGATGCAGGACTGGGCCGAGGAGATAGCGCAATGGTAAGGTGCCTACTTGGAAACTGGAGGCCTGAGTTCCAACCCTAGAAGCCTACATGGTGGACGTAGAGAAGACTTTTTAAAGTTGTCCTCTGACCTCTGTCCTTTCACCATGATGTGTGTGTTTCATGTCTTCTATTTCTCCCTCTCTTAAGTAGTAAATAAATTTTAAGAAGACATAGGGGTTTGACAAAGTTGCTTTTAACTGTAAGTACTCCTTACTTTTTATGGTAATGTGGAATTGTGAAAGGCTTTGAAAGTCATCTTACTAATTAGAAAGCCGAGTAATGCTCCATACTCTTTTAAAGATTTTATTAAAAAGTAAAAACTTCCTTACTCTTGGTACCCAGTATGTGAATAAATAAGAATACTACAACTAATATGCATCCTATTATAATATGATTTAAATTTTAGAAATATCAAGAAGTAAAGCATTTTATTTATTTTTTAAAAAATGCGTTGAGAATGGCTACTAGAGACTGGAAATGGGTTGGAGATGGAGGATGCGAATATGTGTTCATTAAAGATCCATAATAAATCTTGAGGTAAGCATGACAGGGGGACTATATCAATAATTATGTAGTGCATATTTTAAAGTAGCAATAAAATACAACAGCTTCTCAATAACAAATGATAGGCAATTGAAATGTATGGATTTCAATTAGCTTGATTTAATTATCCCCTTTCCAAACATTACATACTTATAGCCCAAATATATAGTTATTATCAATTAAAAGTTTTAATAAAATAAGCAACGTAGCACTTACCTTTCTTCTCACAAATTATGGTGTAAATTATCTTTTTACTTAATTTGGTAATGTTGGGATTTAGCTCTACCACTAAGATACACTGACAGTCACAAATTAAATCCTAAAGAGAGCTAATCTACATTTAACTCTTTATTGGTTACTTTGAGATTCTGTATTTTGTTGTATAAATTCTTTATGCTATTGCCTTGCAAAAAGGTCTATCTTATCAGTATAGAACAGTTGGTGATTATCACTAATCAAGAGGTTTAGTTAACTTTTGGAATCTACTGTAGATTTCCACGGCACTGCTGCACATAGTGTAATACTAAACTTTCAATGCAATGAAATCAGCCTCTATTGGCAGTTTGAAGGTTCCTCTTCAGATTCCTTGTGATTGCCATTCATTTCCCATGTAGCAACCAACTTCAACACTTTGATCTCAATGCTTGAGAAACAGACGGTCATGTGTGTGTTGTGTGTCTATGTGTCATGCTAGCGTGCTGTGCTTGGAGATCAGAGTACGATCCTGAGTCATCTTTCACCTTGCTTGAGACAGGGTTCTACTTGTTCATCCCCCAGGCAAATCCTAGGACTACAATTGTTTTTTCATATTTATTTTAAAATGACAAGATAATTTAAAAGACAGAATGAATGGAAGGAGGAAGAAGTGGACATTGTAAGTGGAGAGAGTTTCTGTACGTTCTAAATTGGTAATACATTGGTTTAAAGTGAACTTATTTTTTTCTTATAAAATGAATGTCATACTTATATTCCTAGTAGCCTCCTCAACCCATTCAACAATATATTATAAGTATATTCAGCATTTGAAATACAGATCTTGGAGATAGCAAGATGGTTCAAAGGGTAAAGGTAGTTATTATGAAACAACCTGAGTTTGATCCTGGAATCTACATAAAGGTGGAAGGAGGGAACTGAAGGCCCAAAGTTGTCCTCTGACTTTTGCACATATGCACATACCATCATACAATGATAACTGGGAAATATAACCTTTTAGCACAATTTTAGCTGCTACAAAGGATAATTTCTTGAACTTTATTCAAAAATCAAAAAAATTAACTAAACTAAAAAGACTTAAAGATAAGTAATGGTATTAATAGGACTTTGCATGATTTGCACAATGACTGACATATCATTGACCCCCCAAAGTCTAGCATGGATCACAGGAACTAGGATCCTTAGAGGCAAGGGATTAATAGCCACAATAGTGTTCCTATACTAAAGGGGAACACAAGAAAGGGCTCTAGGCAATGCTACTGAGTCCTTACACCTCATCAGAGAGGAGGACCCAGAGGGAAGTTTGACATGTATACTAAAGGATGCTCCAGGAATTGGGGGGGGGAGGGGGCACTAGGAGAAAGGGAGGGAGGAGGGGAAAGAAAGGGGAAAAGGGGGTAGGGAGTAAGGGAATCCAGGGAGAGGTGGAGGGAGGGAGGGGAATGGGGTACCTATCAAGTTTGTATGAGTGGAAAAAACAAAAGATAAGTGATAGTATGACAAACAATTTGCACAGCCAAAGTTAAATATATGATTCCATTTCCATTAGAATGCACAAGTAGTTGGATCATTAAGGCCAGCACATTTTTAAGCTTTTTGGGACAAACTGATAAATTGGTACTTACTGTAAAAGTTGGACAGTCTTCACAAGAAAGAAAAAAAATAACACAAGATGTTCAGTGTTCAGATGCTTCAGCTGTTATTGTAAAGATCAAGGCCTGTTTCACTAGGAGTGAAAAATCCTTATCATTAATAAATGACTCAATTTTGAGAAAATGGATGTGAATTTTGAGGAGATGGATTAACTCAGGGTAATCACTCCCCAATGTATATATGAATTAAAACATATTGTATATTATGCATATGTATAAATATGGGTCAATCAAAATAAAAAGATCACATTTCAATCATGATACATCAAATTAATAAAAGTACATGCAGGTGAGAAAACAAATCTTGACAGTTTCAAAGAAAACTTGCCTTCAAGGTTAATTCATCATTTGATAGTGTTAAAATGTGTCCCATGGACGTGGTATATTCAAGTAAAAGCATCTTTACTGCTACATTTTTTAAATCCTTATTTCTTTGTTATCCAAATACCTTTACCTTATTCAATTATAAGTTGCCAACAAATCCAGCTTTTACATTAGCATAGAAGTTATAATTTAAAATAATATAATTTAAAAATAGATATCAGGAAACCCCTAAACTCCCTCCCACCTGTTTCAAATAAGATTGTGTTTTATAAATGCTTTCAACAAAAGACATGTCATCCTGTAACAAATCAGACTGTAAATCAGCTTTAGTTGCTAGGAAGGAATAAGACATTAGCCTGAAGTCACAACATATTTAAGGTCAATGTGGTGATGTAGATTCTTTGGAAGTCAATGATCCATTTTATGCTGGTGAGAGGAGAGAGTTGGAAGTCACGGGTATTGGGGTTCAACTGAAACTGCATTCTACCTGGGAGGACTCTGTTAAGAGTAGGAGCAATGGAGGAAGTCTCCGCTGATTTCACAACCACATTGGTAACTAAATCAGTCATTCATGTAATCAGCTTTATTCTTTCCTCAGGCACAGAGAAGGAGCACTGATGGAATCACGAATGTTCACACAACTTGGCCACAAATTACTGTTTTATGATCTCCTTGTAAGTGGCATTGAGGAATTCATTTCTGAAGGCATTGGCATTGCTGGGCTCTCAGCAGCTAGTGCAGAAGGGAGTGCTGGTCTAGCCAGGCACAACCTGGGGCTGAGCAGGATGATGAGTGTCACCAGCCCTGACCCCCCTTCACCACCGGGGAAAAACACACCAGGCCAGGAGCTCTGTCAAAGCAGGAAAAGCCTCTTTATTCCAACAGTCAGGCCCTTATATACCCCACCCGACATCCCATAAGTCTTAGCGTGAGTCTTTGCTGATTGGCCCTCTCAGTTAAGCAGTTTAACAGCACCAACTGTAGAAGACGTAGTCTCGCGAGATTTGTAATCTCATGAGATTATTATGGGCTAGTGGGGCATTACTATGGGCCAGTTGCTGTTGCAACCTAAGGCTATATTGCATCAGCCACAAGGCTGTGCAGAATTATGCTGGTGAGGCAGCTTAAACAGATCATGAAACTCTAGCCAGGCTCAGGAAGTTCCAACAGGCCTTGTCCCGGGTCTTGATGAGGCCCAACAGGCATGATGTGAACAAACATCTTTTTTTTTTTTTTTTTATACATTTTTTATTATTATTTTCGCTCATACAAACTTAATAGGTACACCAGTTCCCTCCCTCCCTCCTCCTGCCCCCAAACCCCCTGTTCCCCCTCCCCTCACCCCTTCCTCCCCATCCCCCAGTGCTTCCCGCCCCAATTCCCAGAGAGTCCTTTCTTGTGCATGCCTGACTCTCCTCTGGGCCCTCCTCTCCGATGACGTACAAGGACCCAGTGGCATTTCCCTGAACCCTTTCCTGTGTTCCCCTTAAGCATAAGAAGACTACTGTGGCTGCCAATCCCTTGCCTCCAAGGATCTTGGTGCCTTTAGCAGATGCTAGACTTTGTGAGGTCAATAGTGTATTGGACATTGCGCAGGGCATGCAAAGTCCCATTATGATTGCTTCGGCCCTAACTTGTGTGGAGTATCTTGCATATCATTGCTCCTCCCATCCTTTTGCTCTTACACTCTTACTGCCCCCTCTTCTGCAAATGTCCCTGAACTTCAGGATGGGGAGAGATTAGTCTGGCCTAGTTCTAGGTGGTTGATATAGAGTCTCTGAAGTTCTGGATTGTGGTTTGTTGATTTTCTTTTGCAGTTTTGCTCCTCCTGCAATGCCCTTCACTCCATCCTGCTGGGCACTGTATGTCACCCCTTGCAGTCCTTGATGGAGGCCTATTTACAAACATCTTAATATATGAAATTGGTTGTAGCCAATACATGCTTAAATTGACAGACAGTATGATATAGAGTATACTGACATCAATTGTCCCTTATGGACTTCACAATAACTTAGAAGTCATTTTATCTTCTTTTCAGCTCATTTTCATTTACCGTTTTAGATAGCCCAGGATTCCCAACAAGAGAATGATACTACCCAAGATGAAAACTTGTCTTTTCACATCAATTAACCTAATGAGTATAATCCCTTGTAGACGTACTCAGAGACCCATTTCCCAGGAAATTCTAATTGTCAAGTAGGATGGTTAGCCTTAAACAACACAGTATGAAGTAAAAAGATGAGACATAAGATATAGTCATGAAAGCCAGCAAGAAAGCTCACCACTGGAAGGCACCGATGACTTAAATTCAAGCCTCAGAGGCCCACATGTTGGAAGAACTAACCTGACTTCAACATGTGTGCCATGGCATGTAGGCTCATGCCTCATCTCTTTCTTTCTTCTCCTATCTCAAATACACAAATGAATAACACATTAAAGAAATAAATACGAATCACACAAAACAGGCATAGATGCATATATTATAAATGTATATATTTACAATTAAGCAATAAATGTTTTGCAAACAGTGTACAGACCCCTTTTCAGAGGAAAACAAATTCTTTCTGGCTCTCTTTTGCTTGAATTGTTTTCATGATAGTATTAAAATGTAGGAATATAAGCTTGCTATAAATGCCTACACATGTAGCTGTACAGACTATCATATACTTACAAATTAAATCTAAACCAGGTTGCAAAGCTTAATAAGCTTCAGTGTGATGCTTGACAATCCTTCGATGAAGGAACTGTACTTCAGTCTAGTGTGATACATTCTTGGAAGTTCAGTGACTCATTTTAAAACTGGCTGCTCACCGGGCTCGAAGCTTGATCTCTAACTCGTGGATTCTTTAAGGGGCTCCTGTAAATTTCAAAGGTACCTGGAAACCAAATGAAGGATTATTGTCTGAAATTTGTACTGAAGAGGAGTTAAAGTAAACAAGCATATTTAACTGGAGTTGGGATTAAGATTATTGCCCCTTTTAATTTTTAAATTAAAAGCCAGAGGCACTGTCCATGTCCTTTGTACAGATGTTTTCTTGATTTCCACAATTGTGAAAACCCTTTCTAAATGCCTTCTGGAATTTCACATTAGTCAACAAAATTCCTTATCCCAAAGTTTGAGAAAGACAATTTTCTTTCATCACATTCAATGCTGGGAGTAATTACTTCTACCTGATTTGTATGGGAAGTCCAACATGCATGCACTCCATCTGAACAGGCCCCTAGACTTTGTCTCTATTCCCTACCTCTGCAAGGCTATGGAAACCTAACTCTTTACCCAGTGTGAAAAATACCATTAAGCTGCATTCTAGTCTTGGATTTATGAAGACACAAATATGATCGTGCTGTACTGATGAACATGGAAATTCCCAATATTAACCTTGTAATTTGCTTTAATTTTACTGCCCCAGTGTTGAATGCAGGTATTTAAGACGCTGGCTTTATTAAGATGGAAAAGTAGACTATGAAGTGAGAAATCACAAGTGTAATACGGCTTCTGATTTCCAAATTCTCATTCTTTAGTTAGGAAATCAAAGACACCACAAATACACAACGGAAATCAAAATGATAAAACACAAGATACTCAAACATGGGATGTGTTGTAAGACCATGAAAAGTCAAGTCTATGACCGACAAGCATGTCTCTGGCCTTGAGAAGAGCAGCAAGTGAGATGAGGCTCCTCGTGAGCACCTGCCAGCTCCCAAGTTTCCAAAGACCCTGCCAGGGCTCCTTGTCTTCACTCTCCCAGAATGGCAAGCCCAGCTCAGCAAACACAAGCTTCCCAATTCACAGTGAGTGCTGATCTTGGTGAGCATGTGTACCCGTTGCTCTTCTCTGTTGCTGTGAGACACCACTCAAAGTCAAGCAATTTAAGGGAGAAAAGGGAGATTTACTCAGCTTATGATTCCAGAGGGGAGAGATAATCCAGGATGGCAGAAAAGGCATGGCTGGTTTGCAGAAGCTGGAGGCAGTCCAAGTCTGAGATTTGTAAAACTGCCAACTGTAAGAACAGATCTCTCCTGAAAGTAGGATGCAACATCCTCAAGGCCCACCCCCTGTAACTGCCTTCCTTCATCTTTTAAAGGTACCATGACCTTCCCAAACAACTGAAGATTCAAACACATGTGCCCGTGGGGGCAGCTCTCATTTCCAACCATGACAGCATGAGTGATCTGGGAGCAAGGACGTGAGGGTGTGGAGATGGAGAAAGGTATGATGAACGGTAAGGTGGGGGCAGCTAAGTAAAGAGAGGGGGGTGGTTTCTGTAGAACAGTCTCAGGAGGGGCTGGGCATCAACACCCAAAACACTGTTCCTTATCTGTTCTCAGGAAGCAGACAAGTAAGAACTTCCATTTCTAAGGGCTGAATGCTGGAGAGTCTTAATCACTACGTCTAAAGTAAGGGCCAATGGAGTCTGTATGCTTTGGTCTAGCAAGTGACATCATTAAGGAACAATTACATTTTTCTAAAAATAACAAATAAGAACTGGAGAGATGGCTCAGGAGTTAAGACACTGCCTCACAAGCAGAAGGTCCTGAGTTTGGATCCCAGATCCCATGTAAAAAAATGACAGGCAGAAACAGCTGGCTGTGGCTTGCCTTTCTGGCCCTGGTTCCTGATTTCTCAGATTTCTGAGTAATTCAGAGCAAAGCAAAAAAAAAAAGAGGCAGAAGCAATCCAGGATGATTCCAAAGTCACCCTTGGTCCTCCACAGGTACACACAGTGCCTTCTGATACACAGATACACACACACACACTCACACTCTAAATAAATAAATAAATAAATAAATAAATATTTTAAAAAGCCTTCCAGATGTAAACCAATCCAGAGTCATGGAAAGTTGCAATGCACGTTGATAAAACAGCCTGGCAGGGAAACAATTACAGAAAAGGGAGGAAATGGAGAGCAAAATTCCAGAATATTTCAGTTTTGTTCTTGAGGGCATGGAGTGCATCCTACACAGTTGATCAAGTTTTTGAGCATAGGGCACCACTGAAAAATTAAACACAATACCCTGCCAAGCAATGAAAGAGGAACTGGAGGCATGCATTGCTGCCACCTTGTGGTAGAATTGTGTACTTAGTGAGGACAGGTTGGAAATCAAATTAAGTTAACAAACATGGAGGGAATGGGATACTTATCAACTTTGTATGAATGGGAGAAATAAAAATAAAAATAAAAAAAAGAGAAAGGATTATGCCTGCAGTCCCAGCACTTGGAAAGCTGAGGCAGGAAGATCATGAGTTCAAGACCAGCCTGGAGTGTAGAGGGAGTGTGAGGTCAGCCTGTGATACAAAATGAAACTCTAAACAAACAAAATAACTGGGCATGGGCGTTCTTACCTGTGGTCCTAATATTTAAGAGTAAGATTCATGAGTTTGAAGCTAGCCTACGCTACATACATACAGTCCAAGCTACACTATGAAATCTTGTCTCAAAAAATTAAAAGATTATTATTTTAGTTAAGGAATAATGTTAAAACAAATAATGAGAGCTTTAAAAAGAACAGATTCCATGTAAAAATGCTGGCCTGAAATGGCAGTAGCCTGTACTTTCTACTCAAAGCAAAGCAGTGGGAAGGTAGAGCAATCCAGGGTGATTCCCAGTCACCGTTGGGTCTCCACAGGAACACAGTGCCCTCTTCTACACACACACACACTTGAAATTTTATCCTTTTAGCATTGCTAATACTGTGCAGTCATTAGTGAGTGAAGGGAAACAACTTTTTTGGTTTATTTCCTAGGGTTATTCATTAATCTTTCATTAAGATATAAACAGGAAGTGGCTGCCCGGAAATGAAAAACATAATGAAAAAGAGAAAACACTGCACCTTCCTCTTCATCTACTCCATTTTTCCAGTTCTTAGCGTGAGGCTACCTCTGGATCACAAGTTATTATGAGCATCTCAGATGTTTGACTGTAGGTTTCTGATATGCTAGTCTCCCTATGGGACAACAGTCAACCTATTCATATGGCTAATTTTATGTTTCAACTTGGCAGGGCCATTTCTCTGAGATAATGTGGTCAAACCTTATTCTGGTCGTTTCTGTAAGGGAATTCAGTGAATGAGTCATTTAACTGGTGGTCTTTGCCGTTCATAATGGTGCTAGGCCTCGTCCAATAAGTTGAAGGCCTTTTTAAACATGGACTATAAAGAGGGATACCCTTTCCTCCTTCATCTTAGAAAGAATTCTGCCAGTGGACTGCCTTTAGATTCTAACAGCCGTTCTTCCCTGGTCTCTAATTTTCCAGCTTCCTTGTAAAATTAGGATTAAGCAGACCACCAGCATCTTTTTTTTATACATTTTTTATTATTATTTCCGCTCATACAAACTTAATAGGTACACCAGTTCCCTCCTCCCTCCTCCTCCCCCTGAACCCCCTGCTCCCCCTCCCCTCACCCCTTCCTCCCCATTCCTCAGTGCCTCCCGCCATTTTTATTATCTCCGCTCATACAAACTTAATAGGTACACCGGTTCCCTCCCTCCCTCCTCCTCTCCCCCTCCTCTCACCCCTCCCTCCCCACCCCCCAGTGCCTCCCCTCCCCCAATCCCCGGAGAATCCTTTAATGTGCATGCCAAACTCTCCTCTGGGTCCTCCTCTCCAGATGATGTACAAGGACCCAGAGGCATTTCCCTGAACCCTTTCCTTTGTTCCCCTTAAGCATAGGAACACTATTTTGGCTGTCAATCCCTTGCCTCCAAGGATCTTGGTGCTTTTAGCAAATGCTAGACTTTGTGGGGTCAATAGTGTATTGGACATTGCGCAGGGCATGCAAAGTCCCATTATGATTGCTTCGGCCCTAACTTGTGTGGAGTATCTTGCATATTATTGCTCCTCCCATCCTTGTGCTCTTACAATCTTACCGCCCCCTCTTCCGCAAATTTCCCTGAGCTTCAGGATGGGGAGAGATTAGGCTGGCCTAGTTCTAGGTGGTCGATATAGAGTCTCTGAAGTTCTACCACCAGCATCTTATAAATCAATTTTTCAAGTCAATGTCTTTCTCCTTCTACGTGTCTATGATGGACACAGTGTGTTATGCTAACACATTGTTGGTTATGCTCTCTGGAGAATCCTGATACCTGTCCAGACTAGCCAGGGTCTATGAAAATGCTAATTTCATTGTGAGTGGGTGGATAAAATGGCTACTAACATGGTGAGAATTTAAATATTTCTAAAAAGATCTGATCTTTCTTCAGTATCTGGTCCAACATTTTGAAGTGTAGGTTAAAGTTGAGATGACCTAACCCAGTTGATGTGGTTCCATTTCCCTTGCATGGTTATTCCCATTCTTGGATGCTGGCTCCATTCTTAAGAATGATAGGAAGAAGGCTTTACAGTTTCAATCCTGACAGAACAACTCTGGAAGTAAGCTACTTAGTCCTGCGAATCCAAAGTATTCAGCCTGAAAGTGTCTATAAGCCCAGTCAAACTTTTGCCTGGAAAGGGAGCAATCCTTGGATCTTCCCCAACATGTAACCAGGTGTAATTTAAGTGGATACATGAATAAAACTCTGCTTCTGTTCTGCATCAGGCAAAGGAAGTGGAACGGACACTGAGTAGACAGCCGATAATTCCCACTGGGACCTGTGATTGATTTATCACATTACAACATATAGGTGATGATACCCTAATGGAACAAAACTAGTGCAAGGGGAATAATAAGGAACAGTGGAGAATACAGTAGCCTGAAAAATAGCCCATAAACAAAAGAAGCGACTTGTCTTCTCTAAGTGTCCAAATATGACCATGTTGACAGATTTTCAAAATTTGTAGAAAGTTGTTAGCTTGAATTTTCACATAAAATGTCCATATTTTAAACATGGGCAATTCAGTTTGTCTTTACCATAGAGGGTGAATAACACTGTCCAAAATACATTTACTGGGTTGAATGGTCTATGAGCTTCTTACTTCCAAATTTGGGATTAGAAGAGAAATTGCTCACCATTCAGTGGTTTTGTGATATAGTAAGCCAGGATATAGCAGGGAGGGGTGGGAGAGGAGAGAATGATATAGCAGGGAGGGGTGGGAGAGGAGAGAATGAGTGTGTTGTGTCTTGCAATGCCTTTCGACCTCTATGGAGTATGAGAGCGAGCCATTTATGGTCAGTCTTTGCTGGACCAGGCACCATGCAAATTTGCTTGACTATTTATTGTTCACCTTATTTCATGAATAGGTACAATCTGAGTGTACTGAATTCTTCACACTTCAAGAAGTCCAGTATGGATCAGTTTTTTTTTTCTCTCAGCATCCTTACCTTTACTGTTTTAAAAGAGACAAGGCTCATGTTTCCATTTCTGGACCAGTTCTGATGCTATTAGATAGTTTTTCACAATTGTGGGAGTCATATAGTTTTGTTTGTTTTCTCCACTGATGGGTTATAGCGATCATCTTTCTATCCCTAAAACACATCGGGTTTAACTGAATGGGAAATAATTTGCTATTAAATAAAAAAAATCAATGCTTAATTAACTTAAAATAGACTTGTATTGAGATCTGAGACACTAAATTAATTTAGTCTTATTTCTTTCCTGGTCCCAAGTTTTCCCAAAGCAGAAAAAAACGTTCTCAAGCCTGTTTGGATATCAGATTCCTTTCTGAGGGCGCAGACGCGGTGACACGAAAGCTTAAAAAGATATGTTTGGGGGCTTGAAATACGGTTCTGAGGTGCTAAGTACTTCCTGGGCAGATGTCGGGCCCTAAGTTCAAGTCTCAGGGTTGCCAAAAAAAAAAAGTATCTTTGTCCAGATCCTGTTCTACAGGGAACAAAATTCTCCAGCCGAATTTAATGTGCAGACAAGTAATGACTACAGTTCTCTATTTAAAAACAAACAAACAAACAAACAAATTACGCCCTTCGGACGTCCTCCAGAACTCCTTGTTTGCTCTCAAAGAAGTCCTGATGGACCATTTTCTGTCTGCCCGGCTGGCCGTCTCGGAGATTGGCAGCTCCATCCACCAATCGACATTCTGGACGAGTTTCGGTAGCGCCCATACCCGGCGACCCACCGCGACCCGCTCGCTCATTCATAAACCGGTCGCAGCGGCTCGGGAAACACGTTACGAACAGGCCGGGGCCGTGTGTCCGACACGGTCGGCTCTCCGGGGAGCCTCAGCAGGCCAGGGCGACGGTCCCGCTCGGGCGTTGCCTCCCGCACGTCACTTCCGCCCGGTCCCGTCTTGCAGTGCATCGGGCAGCGGTGAAGCGACTTCCGGTTTCCTTTCCCTTCCTCCTCTCCCCGCCCCTCTCCCGGAAGTTGTTCTGTCTCGGCGGCGGGTCAGAGGTGAGCTGTGTAGGCCAGCGCGGCCTGGATGAATAACTGCTGCACACCCTGCCGTCCCGCGGCGTGAGCTGGAGGAGCCCAGGTTAGCCACGTTAGAGCGCGGGGCTGTGCGCGGCGGGGAGTGTTCATCCCTCGTCGCTCCCCCGGTCCGTCTTCCGGGCCTGCAGCTGACCTCCACCGAGGCTGGCATCTTTGGTTCCTCTCGAGGCAGGTGGCTGTCCCTGGCTCAGCCTCCTGCGTGCTTTCTTTGCAGGCGACACCGACCCCGATTGCTGCTATCCACCCTGTCCCCGCGGGGTTCGAATCGGAAGCCCAGTCGGGTGTAACCTCGTGATGGGAACGCTGCTTGAGAAAGTACCTGAGCATTGGTACCACCTCCTTTGAGCCTTGCACCCCTGGAAGTCAGGTGGGGGCATAGATAAAGTGTATCTCTGGGCAGAATAGTTAGCGAGCTCATTTGCTCCCGAGGCAACCCCGACAGAAGGACTGGAATTCGCCCTGAGGTCTGACTTCCCTAGAGTTCCACGGTACCGGGAGAGCATTTGAAAACAGGAGGAAAATGCAATCATTAACGGGAACCTGGTGTTCCTGAGTGGTTAGTGTACGTCTTTCTGAAATTAATCTTCTATTCATTATAAAGCATATCATTGTAAACACATGCCATTGTTCTTGGTTTAGGAAATTGAGGTCCAAAGGTGATAACTGACTTATCTAGGGTTAATAACTTAGTTAACAGATCTATTTGAGCATTCTGATTCTCCAAACACTTTACAGTTAGCTACTGTCATAAGCAAACGGTGTTTTTCCAAATGTGTTATTTCAGGCATTGAGAATTCTGAAATGTGTTCCTAGTTTCTTCAGTCTTTATTTTGTTTCTTATCACAGTCTTTTGTAGAAAGTATAATCGTGCCAATTCAGCTCCAGTCATATTTAGTCACCTCCTCCTCTTTTAGAGAGAGTTAGGAATTACTTGGTGTAGAATGAATGGATCTGTGTTACAGCATTGGCCAGAAAATTTGCTAGTTTTTAACCATAGATACTCTCTTTATATTGTTACTTCTCATTTGCCTATCTCATCTCATTTTTTCTCAGGAAAACAGCTATCATTTTACGCCAGGATGTCAGGAATTGGAAATAAAAGAGCCTCTGGCGAGCCAGGCACATCTGTGCCTCCCGAGAAGAAGGCAGCTGTTGAAGATTCAGGGACCACAGTGGAAACAATTAAGCTAGGAGGTGTCTCCTCAACGGTAAGAGGAACCCATGCTCTGAAAGCATGCATTGCTTCTGTCAGTTATAACCTGCTAACCAAAATTTATGGAAGCCCTGTAGATTAAAGGAGACCAGATGTAAAGAAGAGGGAAATAAAACAGGTGAGGTAATCTGCTTTCTGAAAGAGAGGTCTATTGACATTCGATCTTCAATTTGTCAGGTGCACTTTATGTTCATTTGAGAGCCTAGTGCCTATCCCAGCTGTAGCATATATAGTTAATGAGTAGTGGGAACACTAAACACTCATTTTCCTTTTGCTAAAATTTGGTGTCAGGCTCTAAAAGGCACAGAAACAAAATCATGGAGCACTTTAGTGGTTTCCTGAAGCTGCATCTGTTCTTGGTGGCAGTGACTATGTTTTCTGTCCTATGCTTGTTTTCTTGTCCATGAAATGAATCTATACATACTTATAACATTGGGTTATGGGGGGATAAAATGAGGGTCTCTGTAAAGAGTTCAAACATTGTATTTGATACAGTAAGGTATTAATAATTTTAAGGCTTGATAATATAAAAATTGGTATTGTCCTTTCTTTAGTGGAGATGATATTTTCATTTGTATACATTATCAAAAGCTCATAGTAATAGCCTATATCTTTTAGACATCAGAGACTTACAGCGTTTGATGTAGATAAGGTAGTCTTTTGCAACTTGGTCATGGGAATCTGATTCAGACACTTTGAGACTGTGCTTCAAAGAGATTGACCCCCCCCCATGGAATTTACATAATCAGCAGTTGACAAAGTGTCATATCTTGTATTTACTGTCACATGGTGATTTTATCTTAGTAGTTACCTTGTATCGTACACCTCCAAAGTATTTCCTCAAATAGGCAAATTCTGTTATTTGTTGGCTATGAGACATTCTTAAACTACACTTGGAGAAGAGATCATAGAGGAACAAGGTTCTAACAAGACTCTAGGTAGTAAAACTGTTCCCTCACTCTTTCTCACCTCTTCTCCTTGACAGCTCCATCTCTTCTAAAGTGGGGCCCTGTGACAGGTAGCTATTGGTTCTGCCCTAAATTGTGGAAGGTTGCTCCTGAAGGCAACTCCTACAAACTTTGAAGTTGATACAGTGAGCCAGCTGAGATCTGGGGACAGGAGAAGATTCTAAAGTGTGCCTGAAGTGGGAATAGTGGTAGTACGCCTGGAGCTGTTTACCACAGCAGTTCTGAAACCTGGCAGGTGGACAAGACAGAGTGCGTGTTTGCTAAACCAGAGGCCTTCAACATTGTCCTCAGGGGAAATCACTGGCAAGGGCCTCTGTAGGGGCGCGTAGACATGAAACTGGAGAGGGATCACTGTAGGTTTCTCTTTCTGAGCTAGGGAAGAATATGTTTGGAAGCTGTGGAAGATGAATTACCAACTGTTTTGGTTTTGAATATTCAGATACTGGCTGGATGAATGGGTCAGTAGTTGGATATGGTAACTTGGACTCTTGAGACAAGTATGGGATAAACTGGTGTATTTTGGAATCATTTTGTAGATGGTATTTAAATCCATGAAATTAGAGATGCTCCCTTAAGCAGTAGACATAATAAACATAGAAGTTTGGGGACAGAGTTTTAGGTCATGACAGTGTTAGGAAAATGAGAGGGGAAGAACTAAAAAAACTATTTTTATTTTAAAGGAACAAAAAATTCAGGGGGGAACTATTGAGGTATAAGGAGAAGCCAAGTGAAGAAAGGTTCATGTGTAGTGAAGGGAGCCTGAGACATTGTATTGAGCAATAGTTTATTGGAGACTCCAGAAGCTGTATGCTAATGTAGTGGTAGGACAAATTGCAGTGAGTTCTGAAGACTTGAGAGAAGAGGCATGAGGGAAAGAGGGTAGAGCCTGAAGAGGATTGCAGAAAGAAAAAACAAAAAGCATGAGACAGTCTGAGAGGTATGTAGTCAAGGGAAGGCTTTTGCTGAAAATGGTTCCAGAGGGAAGCTAAAGTTGCTTATAAAGCAGAGAGGAGATAGTTTTGGGCGTGATGTTCTTGAGTAGGTGAGAGAGTGAAGGGCTTAGCCTTGGCCAGAAGAAGGTGCATTTATTCGTGTCAGCAGAAGGAAGGCAGAGGGTTCTGGAGGAGGTCGACTGGTAGTGCTGGTTTGGGGAGGTCATGGGCTTTGTCTTCTGATTGCTTTTTCTCCCCTACCCCAGTGATACCAAAAGCCTGGTTCATACTATATCCAGTATCTCTCCAGCCTGGCCAAAGGCAAGAGCCAGAGAACACTTAAAGATATTGAGGGACATGGCATTGCTGATGGAATGAAGGTGTTTTTGTTTGGTTGTTTTTGAGACAAGGGATCTCGGTTGGATGTATCCGAGGCTGGCTTTGGATTGTACATGCTTCTTCCTTGGCCTTTCACATGTACACTGCCACATCTAGCTTTTAGTGAGGTTTCTTCAGAAGAGAAAGGAGCCTGGGTGGGTACAGACTGACTGTTGCACTTTGCCTGCCTGATTGCTGATAAAATTGTGACAAAACAGCTTAAGGGAACAATGGGTTTTACTTTTCTCTTACAACAGTCTGGTTACAGTTCCTTGTCTAGCTTGGCAGGAGAACATTTTGAGACACTTTGAGACTATGGTTCAAAGAGATTGATTTTTTTTTTCCCCCAGTCAAGATAGGAATTTACCTGATCAACAGTTGAGAAAGTGTCATTTCTGGGCATGTCTGGGGTTCACGTATCTTGTGTTGCTGCCACAAGGCGATTTTTTCCTTAACCCCAAGGGTTGAGGGAAAGGGCCACATCATCTCCACATAATGATTGAGAGAGGGACGATCCTTACTTTCCAGACCAGCACGTCTGACCAAATATAAAGAAGGATGCCAACTTTTTCCTCCATCTTACTCACTTGCTGAGGGGCTAGTCCCAGCTGGGCCTTCCATGGGCTGGGCCTTCCCTATTACCTAGAAAATCTCCTGCAGGCTTGCTTAACTATTGATTCTTTACAAATGTGCTCAGAGCTCAAATGGTCAGCTGTCTAGTTGACTCCTGTATCTGCGACACTAATGTTTAAGAATGTGTAGGTTGTTGAGTTGTGGGACTGGGTCATACAGGTGAGGAACTTAGGAATTTTCCATCTCCAACGCCGTTATCTTCTTGTAACACAGGAAGCAAAGCCATCTGTTCAGTGTAATGTGAGAGGGGCTTGGTGGAATTTGATACTGATTTGATAGAGAATGGGTGCTCACCTGTTAAAGAAATGTTTCTGGACAAATGTAGCTGTTCAATTTAGGAGCTTGTTTTCTAAAGTCACCAAGTTCCTGGATGTATCAACGTTTTCTCCAAGACTTTACATACTGGGTATAGGAATAGACTAATGAGATCTCTGGATTAATTTAGATTAGTGTTTCTTCATGGAGGAAGAAGGATAAAGGAGAGTGGTAGGCAGGTGTTTGCGTTTCTTCGTGGAGGAAGAAGGATAAAGGAGAGTGGTAGGCAGGTGTTTGAAGGAGTGTGCTATAGTGCATACTCAGAATAGGGAAGGTAATGGAAACAAGGAGGGAAAAAGTTAATTCAAAGTTCTGGGGAACTAAATGTTGAAAGGATTAGTATAATGGTGTACTCATGAGGTATCTGGAAAGATGTTTTAGTCAGGGAATAGGGAATGGAATTTAAGATTTCAGATGGAGTCAGTTCAGAAAATAGGATGTGTCTTTTGAAACTTGTGCCTGGGGAAGCATAGGGAGGTGTGATCATTTGGCTTTAAAGAGTTCTGAACACTGACAGCCTTGGTGAGTGGAGAGTGCGCCTGTGCACAAGCATTTATTTAAGTCACCCACCGGTTGGCAGGAATTGAAATAGAGAAGGTCTGGATATCAATCTTGAGGGGATAAGGGTGGAATTTGGGAGATAGAAGACAGTGTAAGTGGAGTGGAGAGTGAGCTGGTTGGATGGTGGGCCACTCTGTAGCATGACTTTGTGAGCGCTTTAGAACTGTTCTAGAAAGTTAAATGGGCAGGTTGTGGTTCTGATGTGTGCATGTTAATCTTTGTCTCTTCTTCTCACTTCTTACCTAGTTTTTTGTTATTTCTTTTGGTGAATAGCTCAGCAAAGCTCTGATGTACCTTGTTGAGTCTGACAGCTCATTTGTCTCATTTGTTTGCTGGTTCCTTGGGACAGGAGGAGTTAGACATTCGAACCCTGCAAACCAAAAATCGTAAGCTAGCAGAAATGCTGGACCAGAGGCAGGCCATTGAAGACGAGCTTCGAGAGCACATTGAGAAGCTGGAGCGCCGGCAGGCCACTGATGACGCCTCGCTGTTGATTGTCAACCGGTACTGGAGTCAGGTAATTGACCTGTCTGCTTAGATTGACAGGAGCATTTCAGGTCCTTCAACTCTCCTTTCCTAAAGCTATGGCCTTTTCTTCTCCAGTTCGATGAAAACATCCGTATCATCCTTAAACGCTATGATCTGGACCAGGGTTTGGGAGATCTGCTCACTGAAAGGAAAGCCCTTGTTGTGCCGGAACCAGAACCTGACTCTGATAGCAACCAGGAACGCAAAGATGACCGAGAGAGAGGCGAGTGTTTGCGAGGGATTCTGTCATGGCCTTAGTTATCCGGGCTTTTAGAACCTGAGCTTTGCTTTGAGGCTCTCCATTTGAGGGGAAAGAGAGTGGATTTTGCCGTTTCCAGTTTTATAATTTGGGGGCTTCTTTTTCTCCCCCTGTGTCCTCAGGGGAAGGGCAAGAGCCAGCTTTCTCTTTCCTTGCTACTTTGGCCAGCAGTTCCAGTGAAGAGATGGAGTCTCAGCTTCAGGAGCGTGTGGAGTCCTCCCGTCGAGCCGTGTCTCAGATCGTGACTGTCTATGATAAATTACAAGAGAAAGTGGAGCTCTTATCCCGGAAACTGAATAGCGGAGGTAAGGAGTTCCTGCCTTACTGGCTGCAGTGAGACTTGGGGTAGCTCAGTGCAATGTTTGCCAAGCAAACCTAGGGCTCTTGGTTCTATCCCCAGCACCCAAAGGAGGAATAAGAAAGGAGTCATTTTTGTATGCCAATTTGTAGTTTGCAAAACTTACATTTTTAGTTTAGTTTTCCTTGGAATTGTATGCAAGGTCCTGTTCTCAGGGATTAGGATGTAGGGAGGACTAAAAATTTAGTCCCCAGGTTATCCGTCAGAATCACCTTTTCTTTGGAGGAGGAAGGGCTTGGTCATGGGGATTTTACTCAGCAGGTTTGGATGGGCTCAGGGAAATGTTGATTTTAACGAGTCCCACAAGTAATTCTGAAGCAGTCTTCTAGAAAAACCATGGAAGCCTACCATATAACTGATCTGTTCTGTATTGTTTCTAAGAGTGTTGGCAACAGGTCTTCCATAACTCTGAAGGGCAATGCGTATCATGAGAACTGTTTCCATTATAGTACTTGGTTTGAGTTTTAATCATATGATGCTAAAAATAGTGGGCTTGGTATAATAAGTTTTAAAGACTCAGTTACTGCCATTGTAAATACTAGTGTGCATTTTATTTATTTTTATTTTTATTTTATTATTTATTTTTATTTAGCTTTTGGGCTCAGGCTTGTCTTTAATGTAGTATTCAGGAATGTAGCAAGTAACTGTGTTCTGTCTTGCTCTTCATGATTTTATTTGAAGATGGAAACTCAATTTCCTGCCCCTCCCTGTTTCCTCAGTTTCTGTTGATATTACTTAATAATAGAGATGTGTGCTCACCTTACAAAACAGAATTATGTTGCTGTTTAACTCTAAAATTGATTAGAGACTTTCTATATTTTTAGCTGCATTTTGGGTATTGAGGTTTCATCTCTTTTGAATGAAATGATACAGTCCTTACTTCTTTGTTCAAGGGACTTGATTTATAGAAGGGGATGAGGTTGAGTGACACTTCCTAGCACCTAGCCAGAGTGTTTCATGTCACACGAGATAATTGCTATCTTATCCCTGACGTTCTGAGGACAGTGAAGTGAGTGGCAACGTAATGCTTGCTGTAGTTCATAGTTCTGAAGTTTGACACTAGATGCTAAACTAAGTCAGTTGTTCTTCCCCAGATCACATGATAGTAGAGGACGCGGTGCAGGAGCTGAACTCTTTCCTCGCGCAAGAGAATCTGAGGCTGCAGGAGCTCACCGACCTTCTGCAGGAGAAACATCGCACCATGTCTCAGGAGGTACTCAACACACACAGGTGTCGGCTGGTTTTAGTAGCGCTGGGTGACACTGACTCTGAACTCTGAGCACTTATTAGGGTCACCTTACACTGGAAGATCTGCTTTGATATGGAGGAGTGGACAGGACAAAAGTAGTCAGCTCTGAGAAATCCAAAATCTGCACAGAAGGGCCGGAGATAAGCCTCAGAGTGTAAAAGCGCTCCACAGAGCCCAGCGACCTGAGTTTGATCTGTGGAACCTTTGTAAGGGTGGAAGGCGAGAACAGTGCCACAGAATTGTCCTCTGACCTTGATACATGTGCATGACACACACACATCTACACACACGCATGCATACACTAAATGTGCAAAATGACAATGATAAAGTTTGTTTTTAAAAGTCTATGGAAAGATTAAAGGACTGAAAATAATTAATATTCCTTAACAGTGCCTCTGTTTAGTAAATATTTAGCATCTTTATTATTAGGAAGAAATGGCATCCTGTAGGATTTTGCAAAACAAAAAAGTTCCAAATTTTCAAATAATGAACTACTTTAAATATGGCAACAGTGAACAATGTTACCAAGGATGGCTTAATGAAAATTCAAGAGAATGGGGTCAGAGAACCTTTTCTGCATTGATGATTCCTTAGGAACTTGATTCCCTAGTACCATGACCAAACCATGGCAGGATTGAGCATTTCTGTACATCAAACATTCAAGAGAAGGTGAGAGAGACTCTTCATGCTCAATTATCTTTTCACTTGGTCCAAACAGTTCTGCACTGAAATGTGACCTACCTTGGTTTGACCACTACATTCTCATGGGCCTAGGAATGAAGCCCTTTATATTACTGCTAATGGCAAAAATAGTTCCTCTTGTAGCCTCAGGGAACATGAAAAGAAGTCGGTGACTGATAAGAGCGTAGCTGGCTGAAAGATGACTATGCTGTGCTTTGGCCATCAGTCCGTTCCATCTCAGTGTCTTTGTGCACTGTTTGTGAGTGCCAGCCTGAGTGTGAGAATCACTCGTGTTCATGAAGGCATGGGAGAGCAACACCTACAAATAAGTGCAGTCTAGTAAAGCAGGTCGTGCTTTAGGGTAAACCAAGTACTACCAAGATGGAAAAGTCTTCCTTTGAGGCCTTCCTCACATCTTAGCAATTCAACTGGAGGCTCATTGGTTTACTCCCTGGGGTTCATGTGCAAGATGGTTTTCATCGATGGCTGCCGCTAGCGGCCACGCACCTTAGCTGGAAGGCCTGCGGAAGCCTTTTCCTGCATGGCAGCCTTTCTGACACAGCCTCAGAGTCACATAGTATTATTTCCACTGGGTCACCAAAGTTGTCCCAGAATTAAGGTCAGGGATAATGGGAGGACTGTCTGAAACAAAGGACAACACAAAGGGATATGCAAAATAATGTGAATGTGGAGTAGTTTTGGTAAATAGCATGTAACGTCTATACAAACAGAAACATTATATAGTAACTGATTGCAAATTAAGTGGAGTCAGCCTAAAACAGAAAGGAAGTTTTAATTTTGCTCTGTGTGGATTATCATTTGTGGAGACATGGAGAGGGGCAATCGCAGATAAAGGCAGAGGTCTTTTTTTCATTTTTATTTTCTGTAACATTTGACAAAATAAAGGATATTCTTTGTTTCTTAAAAATGCACATTTTCTGATTAGTTTGTGGTCTGTCTAGGGAAATGGTGCTTTTTAGAGGCAGAAAGATTAAATCTTAACCTATCTTTTTGTGTATGTGAAAAGACTTAGTGTTTTCATGATTGTAACAGACTCAGAGCTGTGCACATGTGTCTGGCTTTAAACTGTGTGTGTGTGTGTGTGTGTGTGTGTGTGTGTGTGTGTGTGTGTGTGTGTATCTGTATCAAAGGGCATGGTGTGTCCCTGTGGAGGACCAAGGGTGACTTTGGGAACCATCCTGAATTGCTTCTACCTCTTTTTTTGCTCTGGGATTTCCTAGGCTCTGCCCACTGGAACCAGAAATACAGGCTGCTGCCATTTCTGCCTGGCATTTTTGTGTGGGACCTGGGATCCGAACTTAGGATCTTATACCTGCAAAGCAGAGTCTTAACCTGAGCCATCCATCGAGCCCATATCTATGGCTTTAACCTTAGTTTGTGTACGGACTAATCGTTTCTCTAATTGTCTGTGAGCAAGTGTTAATTTTGTGGAATTTTGAATTTTTCTAACGTGGTCTTTTCGGCTGTTTTTTTAATGCTCATCTGGGATGCAGTTCTGTAAGCTGCAGAATAAAGTGGAGGCGGCCGAGTCCCGAGTGTCCGTCTTGGAGTCCATGATTGATGACCTGCAGTGGGATATTGACAAAATTAGAAAAAGAGAGCAGCGGCTCAACCGACACCTGGCAGAAGTCCTGGAACGGGTCAGTGCATGTGTCTGTGGCAGGGAGACTCCACTCATTCGGGGGTCTTCTGGGGGAGGACCAGCCTGCACGGTGCTGCTGGAGGAGTCCGGTCCTCTGAGAGTGCTTTGGTCATCCGCAGCAGTTTCCCAGTCTCTCTCTAAGAGTCTTTGTCTTCTTTGTAGGTGAATTCGAAAGGTTATAAGGTGTATGGAGCGGGGAGCAGCCTGTACGGCGGCACCATCACCATCAATGCCCGGAAGGTAAAAGAGCAACGCTCAGGCCTGGCGTGTGACCTGGAGACAGGCCTGGTGCCTGGGGACTGGAATAGGTTCACGAGGACCAAGCAGGATTCGCTAGAGGAGCAGCCCGTGAACCCGGGGTGGGGGTGTAGGTGGTGCCTCTGTTCTTCATCCTCACTCGCTGTCTTCTTGCCAGTTTGAGGAAATGAATGCAGAGCTCGAGGAGAACAAAGAACTGGCTCAGAACCGACTCTGTGAGCTGGAGAAACTTCGGCAAGACTTTGAGGAGGTCACTACCCAGAATGAGAAGTTGAAGGTAGGATGTGTGTCTCTGAAGTGCTGGAGAGAGACACACACACACACACACACACACGGACCTGCATAACTTATGGGATATAAAACACACACACACACACACACACACACACACACACACACGGACCTGCATAACTTATGGGATATAAAATGTGGATAAAATTCAGCCTCTTTCATGATACAGCTCACCAAGTTAAGTGTGGAAGAAGTATACCCATTTAGTAAAGGCCGTCTCCCTTGCCTTTCTGGTCATGACAGTAGTGAAGTCCAAGCCAGAGCAATTAGCAAGAATGAGAAAAGGCCTCTAGATTGGAAAAGATGAAGTAGGCCAGTAGACTGGGACTCATGAAAATGGAAAAAGCATGCAAATCAGCATGCGTGAATATATTCTTGCTCTCCGTGTGGTGAAAATGATTGTTTTGAGCTCCCAGAGTCTATCATCACCTACAGTAATAGACCGTAACCTGAAATTGTGTCAGCTAGTTACACCCCTTCCTCCCTAAGTTTCAGCAATGTGTGATGACTCAAACCAGACATGTTTCTGCTGGCCATGGGTCATAGATTCAGCTCTTCAGTTTCCTGAAAAAGTATGGTTTGCAATACCATTGGGAAGATGGATGATTCTGGAAGTTTTTCTCGTCTTTCACCCACAGTCTCCTTTCTTTTATAATTTAATTCATTTCCAGATAAATAATAAAGATGTTTGAACTGAGTAAACAAAAATCAAAGTGTTTGAATAAAGTAAGTGGTTGCTAAGGAAGCAAGTATTGCTGTCATGCTAGGAATATTTTCTCTGTAACTATTAATAAAGAGTAGTGAGTGACTACAGGTTCCCCCCTCCCTTTTTTACATGTTTGTGTGTCTAGGGTGCGCACGCACACGTGCGTATGTGTGTGTGTGTACACAAGTACTTTTGAGTGCATGTGTCCTGGAGAATCGTCCTCAATTATTTTTCAACCTTATTGTATTAAGTCTGGGGCTCTAATTAAACCCAGAGCACGCCATTAGAGCTTGGCCAGCCTGCTTGCTCTGGGGATTCCTAGGCTCTGCCTACCAGGACTAGAAGTTCAGATGGCCACCACAACTGCCAAGCATTTTTATGTGGAATCTGGAGTTTGAGCTCAGGCTTTTGTTTGCGAAGCAAGGCTTTAACTACTGAGCCATCTCCCTGGGGTCTTTTTTTTTTTAATCAATTGTGCGTGTATGCATGTGTGCGCGTGTGTGTATGTATATGTGTGTATGTATGTGTGTGTGTAGAACCACGGACGAATTCGGGAACCACCATGGACGCCTCCACCTCCTTCTGCCCGGGGATTCACAGGCTCCGCCCTACCAGGACCAGAAGCGCAGTCTACCCCGGCTTCTGCCCAGCGTCTATACGTGGGGTCTAGGATCCGAACTCAGGACCTTCCGCCTGCAAGGCAGAGGCTTAACCCCTGAGCCACCTCTCCAGCACCCCTCCCTGGGGTCTTAAAGCCTTCTTTCAGCTCTAAGCATCCTATTAGGTTTCTCACGGCTGTTCTAGAAATTTTTCCTTTTTTTTTGACGGGGGTGGGGGGAGCAGGGAGGAGGGGTGGGGAAAGGTTTAGGTTGAAGCCATATAAAGTACATCAAAATAGTCCTGGATAGCCTAGTTTATATGGCGGAGGTTTTACATGGAGGAGGGAGTGGGCAGACTCCCATTGTTCATAATAATTGCTTCATGTACATGGGACATCATTGAGTTCAAGGCGGTTCTAGCATCTGTGTACAGATGGTAGGTTGTGCTCTGACTTGAGAATTTGTGGTCCTTCCTAAGGTGGAATTGAGGAGTGCAGTGGAGGAAGTTGTTAAGGAGACTCCGGAGTACCGCTGCATGCAGTCCCAGTTCTCGGTGCTATACAATGAGAGTCTGCAGCTGAAGGCGCACTTGGACGAGGCCCGCACTCTGCTCCACGGCACCCGGGGAACCCACCAGCGCCAGGTGGAACTCATCGAGGTAGCAGCCCGACTCTTTTGCTGTCTTTTGCTTGTTACAGCAGTGAGTTAGGAACCCAGGACCTTGCACGTGCCAGGCCAGCCCTCTTCCACAGGGTTGCACTGTGGCCAGCTTGGTTTTCTGTGCATGTTGGTCTGCCTCGTAAACGTTGTAACTTTGCTCTTGTGCCAATAAGGTGTCATTCGTTCATCAGACATTTATAGGATGGCTGTAGGTCTTACTCTTAGATGGTGGGCACCAGAGTTGAGACAACAGAGTTCTATTCTCACAGAAATCACAGTGCACTGTCGTAGGAGGGGAGCGGTTAGGATGCAGTGTGGTTCAGCTGTAGCATGCCTGAGCATGCCAGTGGTGCAGAGAGAGAGACTGGATTTGACTGGGGCCGTCCTGATGTTAACTGAGCAAGTGATCACAAAGTTCACTGATAGAAACAAGTGTTCCCAGCAGTGACACCAACAAGTGTGAAAATGTGAGGCAGCTGAGAGAGTCATGCTGTGGGTGGAGCTCCTTTGTATGGGGAGAGCAGATGAAGTTGCATCCCTGTTTGCCATTGTGACATTCAATGGTACACAGGTAATTGCTTTTTAAAGAAAAAGTTTTAGTCATGTGTTTGTTCCTGTGTCTTCATAGTCCTCATACTGGTGTTTAGAGTGGTGGTTTTTCTCATATATGTTGACTGACTGAATTGAGCACTACTTCACAGTCAGTGACAGTTTCATGGTTTGTTCACAAACTAAACTGTAGTACCCTCAAAGTTAGGGGCCATTTCCTTCTTTACTGTGCAGCCAGTTTCTGAAGCCATGTCTCTAAATTAATGTTTATGTTCTTATTGAAATGGAAATGTGCAGGATCATCCAATCTTTCCTTAGTATATTCTTTTCTCTTTTTAGACTCTTAGAAATTGAGTTTAGGAGACAGAATAACGGAATATGACGCTGTTCTACAAGTTGATAAGAATGTTTTATTGGTTCCTTATCTTAGCGGGATGAAGTTAGTCTCCACAAGAAGCTGAGGACTGAAGTGATCCAGCTGGAGGACACGTTGGCCCAGGTCCGAAAGGAGTATGAGATGCTGAGGATAGAGTTTGAGCAGACCCTGGCAGCCAACGAGCAAGCAGGTATTCATTTGTGCTCCACTCTGCTGTGATGCCTTCCTCAAAACACATCCCATGATCCCAGGCATTGCGACTTCTCACCTAAACTCTTAAGACTTGAAATACCTGAAGTCTAGTCCTGTCATTCATTTTGGCCCACAACTTGGGAGTATTTTTGTTTTTTGTTTTTTGTTTTTTTTGACACAAGCCATTGTTTCATTTGCGTCTTCTGAGCAAGAGCAATTCTGTTGGAAGTTCTCCCCGTTGTCTGCTTGTGGCTGATGTGCTGCTCTTGTCCCGGGCCTCTGTCTTGCTGCAGTTCCTCCTAACGTTGCCGTTGCTGTGTTTAAGGCCCCATCAACCGGGAGATGCGCCACCTCATCAGTAGCCTCCAGAATCACAACCACCAGCTGAAGGGTGAGGTGCTGAGGTATAAACGGAAACTGAGAGAGGCTCAGTCTGACCTGAACAAGGTAACGGGTTTGCGATTGTGAAACTGTTTTTAAGGGTGGCTCCCAGCAGCTCCCAGAGTGACGCGTGTTGCTTCTGTGTCTCAGACGCGTCTGCGCAGCGGCAGCGCCCTCCTGCAGTCTCAGTCTAGTACCGAGGACCCTAAGGATGAACCCGCAGAGCTAAAGCAAGATTCTGAGGACCTGTCCAGCCAGTCCTCCGCACCGAAGACCTCACAGGAGGACGCCAGTGAAGTTAAGTCCAAGCGGGATGAAGAAGAGCGAGAACGCGAAAGGAGGGAGAAAGAGAGGGAGCGAGAGCGAGAACGGGAGAAGGAGAAGGAGAGAGAGCGAGAGAAGCAGAAGCTGAAGGAGTCGGAGAAAGAGAGAGATTCTGCTAAGGATAAAGAAAAGGGGAAACACGAAGATGGGAGGAAGAAGGAAGCCGAGATCATCAAGCAGCTAAAGATCGAACTCAAGTAAGTCGTGTTTTCTGACTGGTCCTGAGGGTGGCACGGGTGAGAACAAGTGTTTGATCGCTTATCTGGTCATGAGACTGTCAGATGTAACTGAATGTACAGATAATGGTCTCGGTTTTCCGTGAAGTATGTGGCTACAGAGGTCTGGCTGTTGTAGAGTGTAGCCAAGTGGGCAGTGTCAGTAAGTCCCCGGTCCTGGCCTCCTCCTCAAGAATCCATATTGAAAAGGACTGTCACATTGAAGTGGCATACTGGAGAACTGCTGGAAATTAACTGTATTTTAAAAAATTAGATTTAGGTAAATTGCTGGCTTTAATTATGGTTTGAATTACACTAATTCAAATATGTTTCACTATAATTGACACTGTTTGATATATTTGCTTGCTTTTGGCTAGTGCGAAGGAGACTAGCTCACACCTTATTCATCCTGCTGAATTTCTTAGGTGGTTTGCTTCTATGGAAATTCAGACACTAGGACTTAACTCAGTGGAACATTGTCTTTGTTGTAACTTAACATGCTGCCCCTGATCCTCCTTTATAACCAGTATTTTCTCTGGTAGAACTGGGAGTTTTTAAGGCTGACTCTTGGTTGATGTTGGAATGTAAGAGGCGACTGTACTTAGAACACGTTAACTCACGTGTTGATAAGTTTATAATTTAGTGAGAGGTGAGGGGTGAGTCTTCAGCAGATGAGGGGTCACTCAGCAACACTGTCCTTCTGAGACGAGCAGTACATGTTACACTTCAGCTTTCCTTTCATTTTCTCCTCTGCATCTCTTTAAGGCAACTTTCCTTTTTCTTTACCTACAAAAATCACTTTAGTTCTTTGCTTAAGTACAGATCTGCTCCCAGATCTGTCTGATTAGTCCCAGTTTGTGAGAGTAGCACCACACAAATATACTCGGGTCACAAGTGTTGATGGTGCAACTTTGTGTTATAAAACCGAAGAGAGAATTGTTAGTATGTATAGCTTACTCGTCTATTGATAATCTGTACAGTTTGTCTTTAGTATGACAGAGAGTAAAAAATAATATTGTGACGTATTCTGTTCAGTCTGAGCCCCTTGGCTTTCTCATCTGTCTCCCTCTCCCCCGATATAGGAAGGCACAAGAGAGCCAAAAGGAGATGAAGCTGTTGCTAGATATGTACCGCTCTGCCCCAAAGGAACAGAGAGACAAAGTGCAGCTGATGGCGGCCGAGAAGAAATCTAAGGCTGAGGTAATGTGAAAGGCGACATGATGGATTGGACTCCGTGCTTCTCAAGGATGGTGTCTTGAAACAGTCAGTGTTGAACTTTGCAGCTTGTTCTACTCTTACGACAGCCATCTAAAGTAGAGCTGCTAAAATTCAGTGCAAGGTAGTAAATGGAACAGAATTACTTAAAACCAGAGTAGGTTGTCTTTGAACTTTGTATTCCTTACTTTTTCTCATAAATTACTAAGCGGTTCTCTTTTTCTCATTGTTTTGAAAAGAATGTTTTATTTTCTTGATATTTTGAGGCCTAGGGAGAAAAATTGAAAAATTCTTTACAATTTAGTATATGCTGTCAAAATGAGCACAGGTTGAATTGAGCACTCGTGAAGAAAACTCTGTCGAGTCCTCAGAAGTTCTGCTCAGCAACCTGAAGTACAGGAATGGAGCAGTGACGAGTGTCATTTCTAGAATGCACCACTTATCATTTATATTGTCCCCAAATTCTGAAAACGTTTTCTGGTATTGTAGGCTTTATCTGTGCATAGCATTAATTTATATATAAAAGTGTCTAATAACTTTATTGTGTATGTGATATTTTCCCTTGTGCAGCTGGAAGATCTCAGGCAAAGACTGAAGGAGCTGGAGGATAAAGAGAAGAAGGAGAACAAAAAGATGGCCGACGAGGATGCCCTGAGGAAGATCCGCGCGGTGGAGGAGCAGATCGAATACCTGCAGAAGAAGCTGGCCATGGCCAAGCAGGTGGGCGTGCGCCTGGACCAGTGTGGGTGCTGTGTGCAGCCCAGCGTGCTCCTTCGGGCTAGTCATTTTGCTGTTCCTAATTTTTCTCCCTTTTGTTCTTTGGTAATTACTTTGAAGGCTTTGTCATTCGTTCTTCCATTATTTCCTTTTGTAGGTCTGGAAGACAGAGAAAGTTCTAAAAGTTTATACATTGTGATAGAGAAAACTAAGGAAAATATACTACATATAAGTTACAGTTATCCATACAACTCACAGGGCTTTAGAAACCATCCCTTTTGTCATACTGAGTGTGCATGCATTTTTTTTTTTTTTTTTACTAAAAACCAGATAGTATTAAAGATTCCGAATTGGATGTGTTATTCCAACCTGAGATTGGAGGATAGAAAGCCCAAGGCCAGCCTAGACTGCAGAGAAAAATCCTGCATCAAAAATAAGTAATAAATTTAAGTTTTTTTAAGGGAGAGTAAAAAATGGGTGGGAAAATAAAGCATATTCACTATAGAAAGGAGTACCCTTTACCATTTCTAAGAAGTAGCAAAATAGATGAAATAATTTTAAGGGTAATTAAGTGCCTTGAAAGGAGAAACCATTACATCCTAAGCATATTGCTTTAGTAAAAATTAAAATGTTGACTTTTCTTAAATCTGTTGATAGCTACTCTTCTTTTTCTTTTTAAAATAATTACCTGGAGTCCAACATAACATGCTCACTGTATTTCTGTATGAATTGTTACTTTGAGACATGTTCATTAATTATACAGGTGGACTCGGCCTCCTGAGTGCTGGGGTTCCAGGTATGCCACCGTTCCGCTCTGTTCACTGTCTTTAAAATATTAATCTTCCCAAGTTAGTATGTGAGACCCCAGTAAAAGTCCTATTATTTTGTTAAAGTTGGTATCAGGTAAATTGATCTTAAAGTACATATGGCAAACGAAAAGCAAGAAGGACTGAAAAAGTATCACAATGGTGACTCCTTCAGATGTTCAAACATGAGGCTTCTGTTCACAGAATAACTTGGAACTATTGGGAAGACTATTAAAACTATGTAGAAAATCCAGAAATAGACCAACACTATGGTTTTAAATGAGTGGGGCAAAGTTCTTTTAACAGATCCTCATTTTAGGAGGAAGAAGCCCTCCTGTCTGAGATGGATGTCACAGGCCAGGCCTTTGAAGACATGCAGGAGCAGAATATCCGTTTGATGCAGCAGTTGCGGGAGAAGGATGATGCAAATTTCAAGCTCATGTCAGAGCGAATCAAGTCCAATCAGATCCACAAGTTACTTAAAGAAGAAAAGGAGGAGTTAGCAGACCAGGTGTTGACTCTGAAGACTCAGGTAATTAGGATGAATAGAGTTTTCCATTCTGGTGAAGGTTCTTTTTTCATGATGATATCTGCAAAAATGATCAGTGTGACTGTGTGTGTGTGCTCGAAACTCTGAAAATTAAATGTACTTTAGAGTATAGATACATTAATGTTGTGTGCTTAAACACTTGATTTGTTAATGTACAAAAGTGTCTAGAATATACCAAGTGGTATATTCTGCCTTTGGTATTGTATTAAACTAAAAGAGAAAGTATAGTAGAAGAGGAAGAAATTAAAAAAAAAGCTACAGGGAGACAGACTGCTTGCTTCTCTGGTAACCTCTGGGTGTTGGGAGTTTGTAACGGGGGTTCAAAGTGTGGTTTTACTTCTTATCTGTTGTACTGCTTGATTCTACTTTTTACAGTAGCTACTTCAGAGCTTCTATTCATTGTGAAAGAGTCATACGTCAAGAAATTCTTCATATGTATTTATTTTTATATTTTATTTATACATATGAGTGAGAGCATGTCATGGCCATGGGTAGAGGTCAGAATAACCTTTGGGAAGTCACTTCCATCATTTGTGCTTCTAGTGATCAAGTTCAGGTTGCCAGCTTGAGAGCATGTGCGTTACCTGCTGAACTGTCTTGCTGGTCCCAGTCAGACTTCTGTTTTAGCCAACTTCTCCATTTTAGTAGACCTGCCAGATTTTGAGGTTTAGTAAAACTACAGACGATCAATATCTGCCAATGTAATAATTCTTTACTCTTGACAGTTTGGAAAAGAATCTTTTCAGTGGTTTCTCAGAATCCTTGAATCTCCCTCAGTATCTAATATGGAAAGTAGAAGACTTTAATAATCAGTCTTGGATCTATTTTGCAGGATTTGTGGAGGGGAATAATAATAGTGTGAAATTCCTTATGTGTTGAACTTTTGTGGGTATATGGGTAAATAAAGCGTACGCAGCATGATTTTACTTTCCTTCCTGTTTGTGGAAGTCTGTTTTTTTTTTTTTTTTTTTTCTCCTGCAAAGGTTGATGCCCAGTTGCAGGTCGTAAGGAAGCTGGAAGAGAAGGAGCACCTGTTGCAGAGTAACATCGGCACGGGAGAGAAAGAGCTGGGCCTGCGGACCCAAGCCTTGGAGATGAATAAGCGCAAGGTATGCTGGGCGCCTCAGGTGCCCGACCTGGTGACCACTGTCCAGAGCAAAAGAGCATCGTGTGTGTGAAGGTTTTAGGTTCACTTTAGTCCCTGAGCTCACTTCACGTTTTCATTCTGGAGGAAAGGACTGATGATGTGATGCTGTTTTTGCATCCATGCAGGCGATGGAAGCGGCTCAGCTTGCAGACGACCTCAAAGCACAGCTAGAGTTGGCGCAGAAGAAACTCCATGACTTTCAGGACGAGATTGTGGAGAACAGCGTCACCAAAGAAAAGGACTTGTTCAATTTCAAACGAGCCCAGGTGCAGACAGTCTCTTCGCTTTTTAGCTTTTAGGTGTTTTCTGTCTAGACTTGTAAGGCCTTCTTGGAAGAAACTGAGGGTGTCGTCTCCATGGCACATCTGTAGGTGTGAGGTAGCCACGTAAGGAATGTTGAGCTACTGAACTGTAAAGAAGCAGTGTAAGCACATTGGAAGGTTAAATTTCTCCTTTTACTTTTATTTTTTACTGTCATGTCAGCTGTTTCTCATGGCGTCCTTCTGTCTTTTTCCAGTTACATAAGTTAGTTAATCCTAGACCATAGTCACGATAAAGCTCATTAGCACAAAATAAAGCAGCCTGTCCTCTAAATTCCTAGATTAGGTTTTCACTGGGCTGAATCTTGTAGTTTTATGTGGTTCTGTTTTGGAGGTATGATGATGATTGCTAATTCTGAAAAAAAGATGGGCTCTTCACACTTGCAGTTTTCTGCGTTCTTAAAGGTAACTGGACTTGGCAGGTCAGAAGGTGCTTAGTTCCACAGCAGACAGGACTTGACGGAGGGGTTATTCTGTCAGAGCAGCAGGTCTGGGGAGCCTGCGTCATGGTCTCTCGTCCTGCACAGGAGGACATCTCGAGACTTCGGAGGAAGCTGGAGACCACCAAGAAGCCAGACAATGTGCCCAAGTGTGATGAGATTCTCATGGAGGAGATCAAGGACTACAAGGTCAGAGAAACTGCCTCGGGGCTGCTTAGTGACTGTGTGTCTGAGTGTTTGGTCTCATGTACTGAGAGAAAAGCGCTGAACTTCTTTTTAGGAAAGTAAGCAGAGGATGTTTTGGTTTTCAGAGGGAAGTGGTGCTCTTACCGTAGTGCTGTGTGGTTTTTCTTGTCTGATTGCTTATGTGTCATGGTCCTTTGTAAACCTCCATGGTTGCTTAGACTTTTAATTTTTCTTGGTTAGGCCCGGCTGACCTGTCCATGCTGCAACATGCGGAAGAAGGATGCCGTCCTCACCAAGTGTTTCCATGTTTTCTGCTTTGAGTGTGTGAAGACACGCTACGACACTCGCCAGCGCAAATGTCCCAAGTGTAACGCTGCTTTTGGTGCCAATGACTTCCATCGCATCTACATTGGGTGATCTGGGTCAAGAGAGAGGAGCTGGCTGGAACAGCACTTAGTAGCCACCAGGCCTCTGCCTCTCCTCTGCTTGACAGCCCGTCACGTCCCTTTCCTCCACAGGCCGTGTCCAGCTCTCCTTTCCTGTTGCTAGACTTCAGGGAAAAGGACTGGTAGATAACATCTTAGGTTTTAGAATGAATTAGAATGATTCATATTTGCCTTCCCTACCGGCTTTATTTTTTCTCTTCAGTCTTTTTTCTTGGGCCTGTTATATAAACTTGGATTCTCCGTTCCTTCTGAAAAGTTCAAGTTGCTTTTGACACTGAGAAGGAAGCAGAGTGGATATGTTGCTATGTTTGGAGGAGTGAGCTTTTAGACATAAGCTATCTATGGCCCAAACTTTCCTGATCCAGGTAGCAAACCTTTTCTAAACTCGGATCATAAGATGGTGTATATAACTGTGCTACTGGCTCTTGGATGGTTTGGAGCCTTAATGAAATTATATCCCAGATAATTCAATCCATTTCTCATAGCAAATTGACTTTGAAGGTCAGCTGGCTTTCCTGTTAAAGTTATTTATGTTTTGAATCTTCCAGCTGCTTAAAGTCTTTAAATTTCTCGATGCCAGAAGAGTTTCCAGCAGTAGCCCCCTTTGTCTGCTAATGAAATGAAAATTGGAGCAGCGAGCATCAGAAATGAGATTGTGAAAAGATGGAGCAGGTAGTTTGGAAGGAGGCACAGTGAGGCCGTGAATTATGAGCTATGACTTCACAGCGAGCTATGAATTACTTGTATCCTTCTCGCCACAGGGGGCCGGGGGTGGTCTCTGGTTTCCAGAAGATTCTCTGTACTGTTTCTATAGGACTTCATGTTCCATAAGCTATAATTAAAGCAGGATTCAGTTTGCTTTTGTATTTGTGGTTTTCTTTGGATTTTTTTTCTTTGTTGCTTCTAATTGATTTTATACCTGGGGTTGTAGAAATGAATTATTTTTTCTAATTTTAATTTTTTATTTTTAGACAGGGTTCCTTGCCATGGTGGTCTCTCTTGCCTCAGCCCAAGCCTCCCAAGTGCTGGTACTGCAAGTGAACTTAACCATGCCCCAGAAGGAGAGATTGGCTGTGTTGAACACGCTTAGTTCTCTGATTGAAGTAGTTCTCAGGTTGTGCTCAGAAGAGACTTGTCTGCAGTTGACAGCTTCCATCACAGTTCAGTCTTCTGTAGTTCACCAGGCAGGAAGAAAGGATGAGCCTGGCTCTGCAGGTCTGGAGGTCTTGAGTTTTACAGTAAGCAGCACACTAGCGCTTGTGTCTTTCTGGTAGAAGTTTGGGGGAAGCTGATCCTTCTCGATGAACATCCAGCCTAGATGTTCAGGGCCCTTTCTCTGTCCTGTCATCAGTTGGACTTGTGGAGAAGACCATAGTCATGTGGTAGGGATTTAAGAAATAAGTCAATTGGGGTTTTCACACAGTGATTGAGAAAGGCCATGAGGTTTGTTGATCTTGGCTGCCTAGCATGCAGATGTGCGCACACACTCACACACACAGTGTGCGGATGCATACACGAAGTCATGATGAGATTGGTCCCTGTGCCTGGACGCTGCTTTGCATTTAGATTGCAGCATGTTTCCTAGGCTGCATGTTCTTACAGGGACAAAATGGACTACTTGGGCAAGTGGTGGTTTGTAACCTTAACTATGACAGTTGATTGAGAAAACTAGCTACCGGGTACAGGGAAGAGTGGGGTCGTGGAATCTTGAGAAGGGAAACATTTATCTCCCTGGGAAACCAGATTTAGGAGGTATATCTCTTAAGCGAGAAGTCGTGCAGGTCACATAAGGTGCACTCAAAGTCATATAAGATTCACTCTCAAAGTCATACAAGGTGCACTCTCAAAGTCATCCTCAGGAACGGAAATCTTGGTGATTATCTGGCAGCTAATTTTCTTCCTCAGTAAAGGAGGCTATGAGTAGGCTTCAAGAATATCCTGAAATTTCACATTTAAGATTTCTTTTAGGTTGTGTGTATATTACTTAAAACTTTGTTCATATCCTTGAAGAAATTTGGAAAGTTGAATTTCTTCCCAAAATTTAGAAAGCACAATTCCAGATCCATAGGAGATGTAAAATGTGATTTTTTAAAATGATAAATGTTATAGAATTAAAGTAAGAATTTTCTCTCCATGTCTTTCTGTCTCTTTCGTCTTTCTCTTGGAAATGTCTTAGTGATGTTGATTAAAGTCACGTGGTCACTTGTGTTCTAGGACATGTGTCTTAATTTATATTGCTTTGCTCTTTTACCTACAGAGATGATCCTTTTCAAAGTAATTGAGCTAAGTATTTGGTGCTTCATGAACTTCCATTAGATGCCTTGTTTTTTTCTTAGTCTGTCCAGATTGCTGGCCATCCTTGTTTGAGTGCTGTGCTTATAGAGTTGCATGCACACCACTGGAGTTACAA
Organism: Typhlomys cinereus; assembly: GCA_023101885.1. Lineage (NCBI taxonomy): Eukaryota > Metazoa > Chordata > Mammalia > Rodentia > Platacanthomyidae > Typhlomys > Typhlomys cinereus. The sequence continues at coordinate 3,746,388 of JALPQD010000150.1, forward strand.
GCATGCTTTAATATTATCAAGATGATAAAGAATGACCGTTTGTCTACTAGACATGCCAGGATGTTGATACTGATTCTTGCAGGAAACGATCTGCTGGTCTCCATTCCTCTTGTCAATTAAATTTTGTTCTATAAGCCCCTCCACACCACCCCCAACTATTAGTTGATAAGCTAAGTCCTAGTGGGCCTGTAAAAACATTTTAATTAGTTAAACAGTCATCAAAATCTTGATTAACTGATTTATGGTAGAGTAGAAACTAAGTAGAAAGTTTGTGGGTTGTTACATATGTTGAATTTGACTTACACAGTGACTTAGACCTGCTCTGGTATAGAAAATTTTTTAGATCTTAAAGTTTGAGATTCTTGTCTTAAAGAAAAATTTGATTACCTTCTGGGTATTTCTTCCCATGATTGGTCCCTTCTTAACATTAACTGTTATTCATAGTAATTGTTCACAGTTACTAAGATTAGGCTTTGGAAAGGGCAATGGCTTAGCTCCCAGTGTGTATCAGAGAGGCATGTTGTACTACTAACAGTCTCTGTGACTAGTTCAGCGTCCTTCCTCTGCTACCAACTTTTCAGAAGTCTGCTTTCTTGTGCCCTTGTGTGGATCTAAACTGTATTACCCTCTTTACCCCATCTCTCATATGGTTAAGTATATAGCTTATTCTTTATAGAGTTAAAGTAACTTTGAATTTGGATTATCTTTACATTTATGATTAAAAATTTAATTTATGGGTAACAAGAGGAATTGTTATGAGTCCTGACACAAACAGCCCATGATAGTCAAAGCTTCTTTTAATAGACTAGTTTTCCTTTGAGGGACAGTATAGATGAAACTGGAAACATCGTTATCCATACTGATATAGTAATGTTAGTCTGAGAGAAGTTTGTTACTACAGTCTGCGGCGTGGAATGATTTGAAAGGCATGGTCTGAGGGTGAGAGGAATCTCAAGACTGTGTTCTCACTTTAGAGGTGAACAGCCACATGATTGAAATTGCACGGAGACCTGTGCCAGTAGTGTGTCATTAGGAAGATAAAAAATGGAAATGTTCTCAGTATTTTTGAAGCTTTTCTGATTTACATACACTTAGGTTAGTTACCCTTAATAGTTCTGATTTAAGTTGCAGACTTTGGGTTTGGACTGCTTTTTTTTTTCTCCATGTTCATTGATGCTTCAGGTAGGACATCTTGCAGAGTAGAGTTGAACCAAAGGGCTGTTTGCCTCCTCTCTCTTCTCTCAGTTCAGTTCTGCATTTCCTAGGTACTGTGTCAGACATGTTCCCCATGAAGTTAAGATGTCCCTGACCTGGTTCTGGCACTTATTAGCAAGTTTCTTCAGTTCTCTAAGCTTCAACTTCTTCATCTAAAAAACGCATCACAGAGTTGTATTGATGAAATGAATCAGTATGTGGGAGACATTCATACAGTGTCTGCGTCTAGGAATGATCAATAAAACACTTCCACTGTTGTTGCATACAAACAAATTTTACTTTATATTTACATTTTGTTCTTAGTTCTCCAAAAAGAAATAAAGCTGTCATTCTTCCTGAAATCTGGGCCACATTTGTTTAATCTATCACTAGCCTGCCTGTCCTGTTTAACTGTCATGGCGAGTCATTCCAAAACATTGAGAGTTAACTTTTTGCGCTCACTGCCCTACAGGCAAAATATAGATGAGTGACAGCCAGCCCCTTGGGTGAGGATCTTGTTCTTCACAGTGTTCCTCTTGAGCTTCAGAATCCTTAAATGTGAGGTTCCTATAGTCCATGGGGCACAAATCCAACATAGCGTAGTGATCTTGCCTGTTTTTCTTGTATTTTTTTTAATAGCTTGTTGCCCACCTTGCCTTATATTTCTGTCAAGTTGAAGTATCCACATCTGGAAGTTTGTGCATGTCTCTTATTCGTGAGATTCCTGTTGTTTTCCACTCATCTGTATTCCACCAGACACACACATGTGCTCACACACTCACATGCAGTGCAGTCCTTATTGCTGTAGTGCTTGATGTGTGAGTCTTTATCAGAGTGTGTCCCACACAACTAGATTGAATTGAGGCCCATTGGTCTCTGAGATCTTTCCTTCCCTCCCCTCCCCTCCCCTCTCCTTTTCTTTCCTTGGACCTTCCTTTCTCTCTCTCTCTCTTTCTTTTCTTTTTGAGTGATGGGGAGACAGAAGAGAATAAGAAAGAGAGAGAGAGAGATAGAGAGAGGGGGGTCCTCTGTGCCATGGTGTGTATGTGGAGGTCAAAGAACAGCTTTGGGAACTCAGTTCTTCTACCTTATGTGCTCTGGAGATCAGACTCATATTACCAGGCCTGCACACAGGTGCCTTTACCCACTGAGTCATCTCCCTGGCCCCAGAATCCACTCTTAACTTGCTATTCTAACAGGTCTCCAAGGCCTGGCTCACAGCAACCCTCACCCCCAATGAATGAATGAATGAATGATGCAAAACATTGGGGAAGTTAGCATTTGCATGAGATTCTAACAGGCTCACATTTTTGTTAGATTTGACTTGGTTGTATGTCAAGTTGTGTAGAGAATGTATCAGCTTAACAAATTCATGAAGGCAAGTTCGCCAGTGGCTAAGTTAACACTGCCTAGATTGTCAGAAACAGCCAACATGTCTGCAGCACCGCTGAGCGATCTGAAACTGTAACTGTACCAATTCTTGGCAGGGCTAGAAAGCAGAAAGAACATGCTGAAGCTCTGCTTTTGTGAGGTTTGGGAAGCTACAGCCCAGAGTCAGATGGGCCAGTGCAGGTGCAGTTGCGCTGTCAGCTTTTCCCCCATCTGTAGAGCTGGTTGCCGAATGAGGCTTGGCTGGGAAGCAGTCACACACCAGGGGTGTTTGAGGAACAAAAGGCAGACACTGGTCAAGCCTGGCATACTGTATGCTTGCACATGGGTACACTGATGCCTGCTGCTAGAGCTAGTGGTGTGCCCTTGGGTACGCTGTATCATTTCTCTCACATGTATCTTATTTTCCTGTAAACTCTAGGTCCCATTTGCCTAACCTGGACACCATTTGAATGCTTAACCTTGTGAAGTACTTTAAGATTAATTAGACCATGGCTTATAAATGCACAACAAATGTTACCTGTAACAGGAATATTAATTTATAAGTTGTGAAAATATCTGGCTGTGAGGACTTTGAGGGTACCAACCATATTTGCCTTTTCCCCTAATAGGTTTCTAACAGTAATATATGTCAGTGGACACAATTTAGAAAATGCCTCATGAATTACTAAATGAATTGTTTGATTGGTGGAGTTTGTGAGTGTTTGATTTTTTTCCTCCTACAGTGTATTTCTGAGATAAAGCTATTTCTCATTTATAATGCTTAGGCTTTGAGTGTTCTCAGGAGATCTTGTGCTACTTTTGGGGACTCAATCAAAGAAATACACACAAGTCATGTAAGTTTTGGCATGAAGGGGCCTCCTGTTTAGGAAGGGGCTGGTGTCAACATTTGAATCCCCAAAGAATGCCAGCCATACATCTGAAATGAAGTTTCTATCTGAACATTTATTCCACAGTCATAGAAACCGAAGGTGGAAAAGACCTGAGGACATCTAGTCCATCCACGTGGTTGTACAAGAAAAGTGGCTGGAGCAAAACAGCCAGTTCACGTCATGCTCACAAGACAGCATTTCAGCTCTTGGAGCAGAGCAATTGCAAACACGTTGAAATGAAGACACAAGGCAGATACTCTTCACAGACCTTAAGAAAATACTTATAAGCACATTATTTTCATAAAGTGATAGTGGCTAAACTAAAAGAGAGAGGGAATTGGATGGATGGTTTAGGTGGGCGAGGAAAGTAGCAACTGAACAATTCAGGTAGTGAAGTGTTTTTAATGACCAGAAAGCAATTTCTTCTGAAGACTGGGTGACATTTCTGGTTTTCCCTTTAAAGAGTGAGTTGAGAGGAAAAGAGGCTCTAATGTTTTCTTTTCCCTTCCTATATCCACCTCAGGGAGGCTTCGCTTGCTCCAAGGCTCCCTGGACCCAGCACTGAGAAAGCATTTTCCTCGATGACAGTGCCCTGTCCTGCTTGGCGCTTGCTTGCTTGGCTCGCTACTCCTCCGGGTGGAAGAGAGACAGCAGCTCCTCTACAAGGCCTGTGTAACACTGCGATGTGGAGTCATAGCTAGGCACCTCCCAAGACCTGCACTGGGGCCCTGCAGCCGCCTCATCTGGGTGGCCCAGGAGTCGAGCTTGCTTCTGTCTGTGGCCTTTCTCCTCTATCCCGTGGCATCCACACTGTGAGGCTCTTATTTCAGCCAGTCCCATCCGGGTCTGTTCTAGCTTTGTGACTTCCTATGCCAGGAGTTCCCCATCCTGGGAGAAAGCGTGGGGCATGGTTTGCCATATTCCAGGTTTCCCAGCACCAGCACCTGGATGAGAAAGGAGGCATCCCTTACCTCACGAAATGGGAGCCCAGGAGGGGCTAAGCTAAGCTCTTTCCAAGAACCCTGTACCTGAAGGTGTCCTTTCTGCTGTGGGTTTTCTTTTCTGAGTGTGAGGAGCAATTGAGAACAAAGTAGAGCAAAACATAAAAATTCTGAGGGACCCACATGACATCTCTGTACAGAACACAGCACGCTGTTTCACAAGTTGCAAAACACTGCTTGATTACTACCATTAAAAAAAGTGGCTATTTATCATGAAAACGGCTTCATTTCACCACAAGCAATTATGTTTTTTCATTATCCAGGACACGAAAGCTTGTAAAGCAGTGCTGACAGCACTCGCCCGCCTGTCCTCCACCTGCTGCATCCTGGCCACAGTTTGGGCCAAGTGGTTCCCCAGAAGACAGGAGGCGTGTGCGCTGGTCATCTGCTCTGTGGATAGGCAAGGTGGTCTTCCATATGGTCACCCCCTACTCTGAATGCCTCAGTAGAGAAGCTTAAGGTAAACCCGATATACAAAAATCCAAACTTACAAAAGGGAGACATTAGGGTATAGTTAATTGCATTACAAAAGGGTTCTGTACAAAATAATTCAGCTCTGGGTTCCCTTAAGGAGCCAGCTTCTCAAGTGCAGTCAGAGTACTAGAGTTACCAAAGCCTCCAGGTCCTTCAGGAGCATCGCCGTCATGTGAGCTGGGTTCACCTGCACATGAGGTGCACACTTGCAGGCGTGCTCAGGGCAGCAGCAGAGTCTCCGGGGCATCCTTAACACAGAAGGGTGGGAATGGCTAAAGGGCCATGACCTTCCAGAGGCAGCTGCAAACCTGCTTGTGGGTCTGGGGTGGACAAGGGTGCCGCAGGACATATCCTGCCCTTCTGTTTTCAAGACTTCCTTTTGCCTCGTTGAACTGCTTCATCTGAGGTTGAGGTCTGACCATAGGGTCCATCTTCTTATGGGTGTCTCTTGTGTATATCCACACTTCTGGCTTTTCTCATCCCGTTAACTCATTGTTCACGTGTTGCCTAATTAACAGCCTAAGGTGCTGTCTTTACCTGGGAAGCCTGGGTAGCTCTTGGTGAGGTACAGGCATGGAGTCCAAAAGAGGGGGTGGTATTTGGGACTAAGGCCTCCTTGCAGATGATCTGCACACTGCTTGGCACAATGTTGTGAACTCCTTGTAGACATTAAAAAGTAGTGACTGCGGTGGAGAAGTGAGTTTGGAGAAGATAAAATAGTCATTGGTCAACAAGGAGTGGAGTTCTAAATGGCACCCTGTGGTGGGGGTATATGGAGAAAGGGAATCTGTAGGTAGATGCTAAAGTAGAAGAATTTGAAAGCCCAAGAAGCTGCATATATTTCTCATGTGCCAAACTTCCAGAGCACTGCTTCTCAAGAGAAATGTTAAGACCCTTGTATATGTCCAGGATAATGTTAGGTTTCTGAGCCCATCTCTTAGCCAGTCCTCCATAATTTCTGGGAAAGGTTCCTGGCAGTCTGCTGTCTGAATACTTGGGTGTTTGCAGGAACATCTGGAATTTCCATATTTCGTTCCTTTCTGCATGCCAATCAGTTAATACACTGGAAAAGGGATGCCTAAGGCTAGGGTACTTACATAGTCTGGGGGCATCAGATAGTGCTAGAAGAAATAATCGGAGGGACCAAGCTCATCCTAGCTCCTCACAGATGAGTGGGAATGAGGATAAGTGATTGTAAAACCTGGGGTCAACTCTAGTATATTGATGTTTCATTTGGGGGGCTCCTGAGGCCAAAAGATAGGTGACCTCTGATTGAAAAGGGTATTCAAAGCATCTGTCTTAACCCACACTGCCAGTTCATAAACCCATTTACATGCATTGATAGAAGTATTCAGATCCATCCACCCTAAGGCCATAACCTTGCTCTGATTTTCTCTCTCCCTCCGTGGAAGGTGTACTGGAGTGGAATGCTTGGTTATTAGAAGAATGATCCAATTTATTCCTTATCCAAGTTGACTTTATGGCCCAGAGCTTTATTCTGGAAGTCCATGTGCATGGATAATGCCCTGTCTGCCTGTCTGTTTCTGCTCTCTACTACCCTTTCCCTGTTTATAGCATGTTCTACTTAAGGTTAAAGTCAGGGTGGGATCAGAAGTCCAAAGCCTTTAGCAAATGGCTTTTGCTCGATCCAGTAAATCTTTGCCAGTAGCGACTCCGTGTTTGGTTCAAGTTTCTGCTCTGATCCAGCTTTGCTGGCTCCTGCCCTACTCCCCATTCAGAATGTGTCCTAAATCTAGATGAGGTGTTTCTGATCTGCATCCCTGGAGAATCCTGTTCTGCAGTGAGATGAAAGACCAACCCAGTAAGACATAGGTATGAGTAACAGTTTTTATCTCTTGTTGAAGTGCAGAGAAAGGGCTAAAAACCAGAAGTGTCACTGTGGCACCAGGTGAAAGGTTGACAGGATCATCTGGCTGTTCATAGAGTTTACTCCTGACTAACTTCAAGCTCCCACTATGGAAAAGATTCCTACCCTGGAGGCTGGGGTTAAGTGGGAATAGCTGCTGCGGCATGTTAGGTCCCCACCAGGAGTCTTCCACCTCGCTTCCCCACACCTTTGTTAGTCATTACAAAAGAGCATTACAAAGTGTCTCAAGGGCTCCAGAATGCTAGGAGCTGAAAAGCGGTGCAGCGTGACTGCCTAGGACTCGCAAGTTCGATTCGTCCTTTGATACTCCTCCAGCTCAGTTTTCCTGCTCACGGCCAACTGCAGCTCCTGGCGAATCACCTGGATCTGCTTCTCCAGCTCGGACAGTTCCTGCACCACCGAGTTCCGAGCCACATTGAGCGAGTCTGCTTTCCCGTTGGTGGTCAGTGAGGCAGGGAGCTCTCCTCTCCTTGGGGGCAGAGGGATGTCCTGGTGGGTCCGGATGCTGGGCTGGCTTTGTGCTCCTTCATCACTGAAGATGTATTTCCGTTGGTTGTCATGACTCACATTGGAAGTGTTCCACACCATGAGCTGGCGGGGTCCCACGTTGGACCTAGGAAACAGAGATAGTTCAGATTCTCCCTCTGTTGTCGTTTTCACAGTGCTCCTCCCATCCGCTTTGGGACCAGTAGTCAGCTGGGCGGGAATGTAGAAATGACGTCACCAAGCAATGGACAGATTGCCTTCTAGAATGACAGGAGCCATGCACCCAGATGAATTCAAGATCTCAAGCCTGTTCATCTGACACTGGGTGTCACCTGGTGAACTCTTAAGTTCCCGTAAGAACTTTGTTCCTTTTCTACAGGCAAAACTCAGAAAGCATTGCTGCCTTGAAACATCCTGAGACTAAATTGACGCCCTAGTAAGAATGACAGTCCTTGCTCACCAGCCTGTTGATTCACTGCAGTACTTCATGGCTCCCCTTGCATCCTATCAGGCCAGCCTGTGTTTAGAATTTGATTTGGGGAAAAAAAAGATGCAAACCAGCGCTAAATGTTTCTCATTATAAGGATGATATCATGTAAGTTGAGAATGGCAGGCCAGGAAAGCCTTTGATTCTTGCCGGGATGATGAAGATCAGCTAGAAACAGATTCACATTCCCTTGAGGTTTGGGTATTACCACGCTACCACCATGGAGATGTGGCTGTCGATGGAAAGTTACTGCTGTTCCTTATGAGCCTTTTGGCTAAAACCAGATGTAGAAAGTTACTGCTAGATACACACAGGAGGAAGGTGAGTGGGTTTCGTATTTATTTTCATGTGTATGTGCATGGTGATGTGTGTGCATGTTTCACATGTGTGGGGACACACGTGTACAGACACATGCTCATGTGTGCAGAGTTTCAAGGTTTGATGTTGGGAACCATCGATCACTCTTTCACCTTGCGTCTTGAGGCTGAGTTTCTCAGTCAAACCTAAAGCTGGTTGCTGGGGCTGGACTCACTATCAGCTTGCTCTGGGGATCCCCAGTCACTGCAGCTGGAATTACAGTTGGGCCATGCTCACCCTGTAATTCCATAGGTTCTGGTGGATCTGAACCTTTTGCTTATGCTGAAAGTGTTACAACTCTGAGCCATCTCCCAGCCCTGGCTAACAGGTTTCTTAAATAAGCTTTGACAGTTGGATACAGCGAGATGAATTTCTCTGTGATCACTGATTTTTTTTTTTTCTACCCTAGGTAAAAGAGATGGAGGAAGAGGGAAATTATGACTACATTTGAAATTTATTATGGGAGACAACACAATAGGGAAACCTTATTAAATTCGTGTGCTTTTGTTTCCATAAAATGGAGTCAACTTTATTCCTGAACAAGAGTTCAGGAAGTTCAGAGGTGGGAAAATGAAGCCTTGAGGTAGTAACGTGGCTTTAACAAAACCCAGCAACTTAATAGAATGACTGTGTTGCTTTGCCCAGTGGTGGATCTAATCCTTCAGTCCCCCTTCTGTCCATGGACTTTCTCTTTGTATGAGGTCTGGTCTCATTTATTATTTAATTGTTTGTCACTCTCTCCCAGATTGGCCTCGAACAGATGGCAAAAATCCTCTTGTCTTAGCCTTCCAAGTTCAGGGATTACAGGCATGAGCCACCACACCCAACTCTGCTCTCACGACTTCTTTCAGCCAATTTGAAGTTCCAAGTCTAAGCTTTTAAGAAGCTTTGAACACTGTCATTCTTGTTCAACTTTCTGCTGGTAGAATGTCAGTTAATCTCCATACGGTCACCGTGGCAGCTGTGGAGAAAGCCCACAGGGTTCCTAGTTGACCCAGCAGCAGCCAATCAGATCAGTCTTTAGTTGTGGTACCCTCTCTCCAGTCTGACTACCTTGTCCCAGAGTTTCTTTAAGCCTTTTTTCAAGCTCATTCATTCACTTATTTTTTTTTCTCACATTCATTCAGTAAATATGGAAAACAAAGGAGGATGTCAAGCTGTGGTGGCGTTGACATATATCTGGTTACAGATATGACTGTGCCCAGTTGACATAAATCAAACTGTTTTGGTGACCTAGTGATTAGTAAGCAACTCCGTGTTGTTAAATATTGGGATCAACAAGCATCCCAAGGCATGGACACACAAACCACACTGTCATTCTTTGGCATTCGCTTGAGTCTCAGAAATGAGCGGGAGGGGGGGGCTCTCACTTCTCTATTTGGGGTGGGTAAAAGTTCTAAAGTGAACCAACTTACTGCTGCTTCCCTGCAGTATCAAAGAGAAGACAGAATTTTCCTTGCAGCTTTGTATTTTTCTTCTATTCTTCAATTTTTCACATGTTGAATAAATCAAGAACTTTTTATAAAAATTCTCTTAATATCCACTTTTTCCCCCTGCATTAAACATCTAACTCAGTACCTTGTCCCAGAATTTCTTTAAGCCTTTTTTCAAGCTCATATATTAATCATCCATTCACTTATTTTTTTTTCACATTTAATAGAGAACAAAGGAAGATGTCAAGCTGTGGTGGCATTGACATTTACATATATTATTCCAGGAGAAAAGGGGGAAGAATATTTCAAGCCAGCAAACCTAACCATAGCACTCTAGAATGGTGGGCTGTGGGAAAAGCCTAGGAGCACCATATCCATGACCTTAAGACTGTGTAGGCAACCTTAACGTTCAGACGGTGTCATGGTTTGAAATGTGAGTTGTCTCTCACAGACACATGTATTTGAATCTTTAGTTGTTTGGGAAGGTCATGGAGCCCTTAAGAGGTGGAGCCTTGCAGAGGAATGCAGTCACAGAGGGTGGGCCTTGAGGTTATTTAGCCCCACTCTACTTTCTAGAGAGATCTGCTCTTGGAGTTTGCAGCTCTCAGACTCCATGATGTCTGTAATAATTTAAGCCTTCTCTGGCTTCTGCTAGGTAGCCATGTCTTTTCCTCCATGATGGACTTCTATCTCCCCTCTGGAACCGTAAACTGAATAAATCTGCCTTGCTTCCATTAAGTTGCTAGACTTTGGGTGTTGTCTCACAGCAACAGAGAAAGAATAACCAGTGTAGGTAGCTAGAGACAGCCAGTCTGGTTGTCCTGGGTTTTGAATATTTACTTTGAACTATAGCCAAAGATGAAGTAAAAGTTGGGGTGTTTTGTGACAGCCCTAGCTGCTGGCCTAACTATGCATGGCTCTGAGCCATCTATGAATTCAAGGTGACAGATGATGGATATAAGGTACAGTGTGCAGTTAGAAGGAATAAGTGTATTATGCCCTCTGCATTAGCAAGGTTCAGTTGGGTTTTGTATTAATGCTTTCTCAGTCTTAAGAATGTAATATGACCAGCGGCAGGTTGTAGGGAAGCTGCCCAGGGAAAGCGAGCCTGTTCATGGTATGGGGAAGGTATGGAGTCCCTGACATGCTCAGTGTCCACTTCCTGTTAATGAAGAGCTTTTCCAGGGAGCTGCAAGACTTCCAGATATTTTATATATATAACAGTTGTTAATTAGGTATTTTGCTTTGTTTTCAGGGCTTTTTATGTATTATCTCATTTATAGCCTACAGTAGCTCGAGGAAGCAGGATTGTTTGTACCTAAATTCACAGAGAATTAGGCACAGAGAGGTTAATTAACTTGTCCAAGGCCCCACATAAGGACTGGACCCAGATTCCAGGGTTTGGCATCCTCTAATCAGGATAGTACTTTGCTTATGTTTGATTTCAAATTTGTGTGCAAATGTCTGTGCTTATTACATCTGAAAAAACATGCATTTATATCCGTTTTTTTCAGTAAATTGTCCTAATTAGATCAGGATCATGTCCAATTAGACCTTCCCATTTGAACACAGAGTGTCAGCTACATCTCTGAACTTCTATTTTAGCAAGTATGAAGACAACTTTGGGCTCTTACCTCTTTTGCACATGTTTTGTCTTGAAGCACTGCTGCTTTTCCTCCACAAATGATGTGTTTAAAGCTCGGTGCAGTCTCTGACAGAAAGAGCAGATTCACAGGTAGAGATCATTAGAAACACATGGGTCAGGCACAAGATAGCACTTGAGATTAAATGGAGTGTCTAGTGGCTACAGACCTCTGTTGTATGAACCACATTTGCAGATACACATGAAAATAGATCAACGTTCAGTCTCACATCTCAAGATAACAAGGAACCTAAACTACTGTTTATCGTTTCTGGAGGAAAAAATAAATGACATGGTAGCTTGGAAATGCTTCAGATGGTGAAATGACATGTGATGTAAACATGAGCTAATATAAATCACTTAGCACAAGGCCTTATGTAACTAACTGAAAGAAATAAACTAGAAAACTTGCCTGAATTTCTCTGTGTGTATGTGTATGTGCATAGGATTGTGGGCAAGGGAGCACTTGACATTTTTACATTTTTACATGGGATCCTTTTGTTTGCGAGGCAAAGGCTCCAGCCCTTGTCTAAATTTCTTAGCAGCCAAAACAAGGAAGGGAAGCAGGCTCCTGAGAACTAACCTAATAATAGTGTAGAAATAGAGATCATCTGTCTGCAGAGTTCAAGGAGACTAACAACTTCCCAGAAATCAGGAAAAGCAGGGTTCAACTGTGACCACATCTAATGTATGTAGAAAAAAGAAATCACACACAAACAAAGCAGTACAGTGGTAAGAGAATGGGGTAAGTGGCAGGAGCAGTGGAAAGGTTGGCCTCATTGCTGAGAGAGGAGGCTGAGGAGAACCAGGAGGCAGGAGGGACACCACATGGAAGCCGGGTGACTCGATTTGTTTTCTCTGTAAATCCTAATTTGGTATTGGCCTGATCAGAGAAAACTGGTTCTCTGAGACTTGTTTCTGGCGTCAGCAGGTTGCAGTAAGCAAAACAGGGAGAAATGGAGTCCTCTGAAGCAACAGGGACTTCAAACTTGTTTGGTGGCTGTCAAGTTTGCTAAGAAAAGAATCTCTGGGAAGGAGATTTGTCACACCATCTCTCGAGATTCTCACTGTGCAATGAAATTTGGTTCAAAGCAGTTCTGCTCTTTTCCCCCCAAGCAGCGGTAGACTGTCCGCAGGAAAGGAAGGGACATGGAGGAATGAAGGGTTAGAGGCAGATGCACCTCCCGGTACTCTGTCACCCCTCTCTGGGTGCCTTGCCATTTGTCAGAGCGGCATGCCGCCCTGGGTCCTCCTGGGCATCTGGAGTTTAGGAACCTGGAGCAGGGGTCCCGGGGCACTCACCTGACTGGTATGCAGCCAGTATTGCAGCTTAGATTTGTTTTTGATTCGTGGTAGCAGCAACCTGTACACGATGTGTTCACCAATCGTCGTCAAGATAGACAGACCAAATCCGATGCACAGCAGCACGAAGAGGCCAGAAAAATGTTTGATGCCCATTTGCAAAGTCTGCACAAGAGAGAAAAGGCCATGAGTATTGTGGTCCGTGTGGTCCCATGCTTGCGAGTGCCATTGCGCATGCGGTCCTGCGCTCCTGAGGGCAGACATTCCAAATGTCCGGTGGTCGTGAATGCTCATGACTATTCTTTCATGTGACCCAAGCATCCACCCGGACCACATGGACCCACCAATGTCGGTGAGTGCGGTTGTTCACGTGGGCTGGCGCTCCGGAGTGCAATGACCCGTGTGGTCCGATGCTCATTTGCTCTGTTATCTTTTGATTTAGTTTCCTTTTTAGCTGGACACTCTTCCTCTGTGTGTGCTCAGTGGACATCACTGTACTACACCATGAAGGGGACGGTCAGGGTGACCGAGGGCTGCCACCGAAACACAGTCGGAAGTGCTGTTCACACGTGAACAGCTGTGGGAATAATCCCTAAGGTGTGTCAGGGCGGTGGGTCTGGACCACACTGTCATCTCTTACAGGCGAAATTGTTAGATAGCTGTGACGGAAAGAACCTTTTTCAGGGACAGAGAATAGGATCAAGGGGGAAAAGATCATGAGTGCAGTCATCTTGGAATTTAGATCTGGCATGGAATGTGGAGACTATTAAACTCAATGACTTAATTTTATAGGCGAGGAAATAAACCTGAGAGGAATAGAAAATTGTGCCAGGCCACACAATGAGGCAGCCAAGGAGGAGCGAGAAGAAACTTTTTATTTGCTTACTTTTTTCCCAGATATTTTTTTCACTGAGCTAACTATTATAACTCCAGCATTATCATTAAGGAAACACACTATATATAAGTTCTAGGATAATATTCTAAGAAACCTGTGTGGTGTCCTTTCAATTGATATTTATTAACTTAATATATTATTTCTCTGGATAAAGAGCAATCAGGGAGATTTAGTGTTGGACTTCAATACTAACTCCTCAAACATTCAGTAAAACTATAGATAGACACCATATTTTCAAGACACTGCCAAGATGAAGATGTAAAGTATAATTCACACCAAGTCATTTTGCTCTTAAACTCATACCTCATTCTCTGTTTTCTTATCTCATTTCCTAGTCTCATTTTTCTTCTCATCTCAATAATTTCAGTTCATAGACATGCCAGACACGACATATGCATATTATGATCTTATAATTATATAATATACTTTTTATAGACATGCCATATACCACATATGCATATTATGATCTTATAACTATATAATATAAAATTATTTGTTATTAATTATTTTCATTCCACATTTGACTTGAGATTAATTAACCTAAATCCAATAATATATAGGGCTCAGGACTATGATGCCTGAGTTTGTGCTTCTCAAGCAAGCATCATTCAAAGGTTTCCTTTGCTGTCTGATTTCCTGCTGTCCATTCACTCTTACAATTTGCTAAAAATTTTCTTTAAAAAAAACCTCAGCATACGGACCTGAAATCCACTATATTGTACCTGTGCACACTGACCAAACCGTTTCAGTTGTGCCTGAGTCTGAATTCGTCATTGTCAGCAGGCAGATGAAGTTACAGTTTTAGTTCTTTTCCCCCCTCAGACCTGATTCTTCCAGAGTGCAATGTTCTTCTAGAGTGCATCTACCCCATATTATCAACTCATTTTTCTAAGAAAGTAGAACATGTTCAGTTTGACACTCATAGGTTAGAGGAAGAAGTAGAAGACCAGTAAATACTCATTGACTGACCTGGACCTTTGCATGGTGCAGACAAAAATGATAGTTGCATTGCAGATGACGTGCGTGGAAGCATGGCTAGAAATGCAATCATACAGTCCCATGCTGTTGAGAGCCATATGAATGGAAGCAAACAATGCAAACAAAGCTTCGAGGATTGTATCTTTCCATCTCGCTGCCTCACAGATAGTTTCATTTGATAGCTTTCAGTCACACACTTCCAAATCCCAAGTGTCAAGGAGAGAAGATGGTTTCACGATTTAGTCGGGAATAAATCCTCAAGCATTCCTACTTCCCTTTGTCCTTCACCAGCTCCTCTGGGCCAACCTAAGTGTGCTTTGATCAGTAAGCAGCCATTCAAAAATTGCCTTGCTTATTTATTTTTCTCAGTGTTATTTATAATCATGTAAATCATATAGTCATATAAAAACAGCTTCTGTCTGGTGCTGTAGTGTGCTTGCCATACCTATGAATACCCATAAGCACTAAAGAGTTGACACTTTACATTTTAATTTTTAAATTTATTTATTGTGTCCGTGTGAGTATGCACATGCCTTGGAGCGTGTATGGAGGTCAGAGGACAAATTTCTCCTTTCACCTTGTGAATACCAGGGACTGAACTCACCCCATTAGGCTTCAGTCTTTGGTGGTAAACATCTTTATCCACTGGGCCATCTCAACAACACAGGAGTTGTCGTTTTAAACACTTTGTATTATTCAGCAATCTTTGGACTTCATCTAACAACCCATGTCTTAGATATTAAACACAGACATCCAAGAGTATTTTGATGATATTTAGGTGAAGTAGTTGGAGTTTTTGAATGAGGTAGGAATAGTTTACAATTTTTCCCACTTACAGTAATGGAAAGAATTCCTACCATCTGGAAATTACTGACATTTCCAGAAACACATGCACTTCAGATAAAGAGACATGCCTTTGTCGTCAGATATGTGATTTTCAGCCCAGAGTGTCAGTGCTCTTCCAGGAAAACACAGAGGCCAAGATCACCAGTTTTCTTGTTGCCCAAACCTTATTTGGTATCTTGCTCACATAGGGACACTTGGAACAACAGACATTTGTTCAGATAAATAGTTCTTGAGCCTCCAGTCAGAAATGCTCAGAAGTATCTTACTCATCATTTGAGCGCTAGGTGTTCGTGCTCCAGTTTCCTGTAACTAATCTTTCCTCTTTTTCATCCACGTCCCTGCCCATGTATGATATCCATCCTATCCAATTGCTCTGCTGTTCTGTACACTTGTCAATATTCCTTGTTTTTAATTCTTGTCCTCTCATTCTGCCTTGGATCTCTTCTAGTCAGATTACTTCCCACTTGTTCCAATCATTATGAGTCATTGATTACCCACACATTTCCCAACTCAGTGGTCAAGTCTTTATTGTTTATGCTCTTTGATATGTTTTATTTACCTGGGCAAATTCCTCTTTCTTTTCCTGCTTTAGTTCCCACTGCCAACCCTCATCTTTGTGATCATAAGTAATGCACTGTTTTCAACTCTTTGCTGGGCTTGTTTCCACATCCAGATGGATGGTTTTAAATTCTGCTAATATGTCAACAGTGACCAGGAATTGGAAATTATATTCCTGAGTTTTCTACTCAGCTTCTCTGAGTATCCAATGCTTATCTTAAATTTAACACATCCAAAACCAAATCCTAATTTTCTCCCTCAAGCTCAATCCTCACATAGTCTTTCTGCCTTCAGTGGAGCTAATGGCTCAGTGCAAAACTATCTCTTTGACTCTTCTCTCTTCTAGCATTCTATACTGTGTAAATCCAATGAAATGCTTTTCCCCTGAGTGAAATGACTACAAAAACTTTAGAAAATTATTTTTTAATGATCATTTATCCCCTTATCTTCCTTCCCTCCTTCTTTCTTTTGAGACAGAATTTCACATATGCCAGGCTGACCTCAAATGTAACCATATAGCAGAGGATAATGTTTAGCTTTGGCTCTTCCTGCCATGTGCTACCATATGTGATATTTGTGGTGCTGGAACTTAGCAATAATTCTACCAACTGTGCTTCATTCCCAGCCCACTTTTTTCTTATTAAGAGACGTGGGGACCATGGAGAAGTAATACTTTTACTGAGAGGTAAAGGAAAGAAAGACTATGGTGTTTCTTAAATATCAATGACATATGCAAACAGAAAGAGAAAGAAACAAATGCTGTTTTAATATAGGAGACCTAACAATACGTTTTTTGAATGCTATTGTTTTTCTAGAATGGTAGCTGAAGAAGAATTCCTAAGTTTTTATGTTTTGCTTATATACATGGCTCTTGTGGAGTACACAGGTCTCAAGACAGACTTTCCCAAGAGAGAAAAGTTTAGAGGAGCAATAACATTGTGCAGTATTGACTGCTGGAATTTCATTTTTAAAAATCTTTTTTAAGATTTATTTATTTTGTGTGTGTGTGTGTGTGTGTGTGTGTGTGTGTGTGTGTGTGTGCATTAGAGGGCATTATGTATCCTTGTGGAGGATCAAGGTTGACTTCGGGAATCATCCTGGATTGCTTCTACCTCCTTTTTTACTTCACTCTGGAATTTCTCAGGCTCTGTCCACCGAGGCTGGAAGTGCAGGCTGCTGCCTTTTTTCGCCTGGTGTTTTTATGTGGGATTTGGGATCTAAAAGCAGGCCCTTCTGCTTACGAGGCACACTTTTAACCCCTGAGCCATCTCTCCAGCCCTCTGCTGGAATTTCTAAAGAGCAATTCATAGTAATAATTGGGAAGAAGAGATTCACTCAGAGAATCTAGAATTTTCTCATCAACCAAGACAAAACAAAAGATTACACCTAACAAAAGAGATAGAATAGGAGATGATATACCAAACTTAATGAGATGTGGCAGGAATCCACGTCCACAGGACTCATAGGGCCACAAGCAGACACACATGTGTCTATGGTATCAGTTTTTCGAAAATTTCTTGGGATAAAGAATTTTTGTTTACTGGAGTGTTCTTGAAGATGGAGAACACTTTAGTCCATCTTGAACTTTTATGCTAGAGGTTGGGACTATGTTCTTTTTTCTTTGTTGGGTCTTTTAATTTTGTCCCAATACTACAGAGGCTAACCCAACTTTAAAAAGGCCATTTTCATCCTTGGATAGGTCACATATCTCCATGTTAATTTTGTTTTCATTAAAATCTTTGTATTTTTAAAGATACCAGCAAAACCATAAAAACCACCACCATCAACAATATAAAAAATGTGTAATTCTGGATCCAATTTAGCCTGGAACATGTTAGGCTGTGTTCTCTGACATACACAGCCTTATTATTGTGTCACGGTGGTATTATGACTCTTTTTTATTATGAGTCAGCTAATCCATCTAAAGGTGTTGTCGCACAAAGTTTTTAAGTCACAGTCACAGGCTGCTAACATAAGTATTATAACAGAAAAGGATTCCAGACCTATGGATGTAGTAGCTTAGTGATAGAATGGCGCACACACATACACACACACACACACACACACACACACACACAGAGGTATGTGTGGACATGCATAGAATCAAGTATGATTTTAATTCTCCAACTAGTGGCTTCACCTGACTTCCATAATGACATTCTGATTTAAAAACATCTGAGTTTCTTCTTGTAAATCACACACAATGGATCAAAATCAATAGACTGCCTTCTGTACATCCTAAAGGAGAGAATTGCCAACCTAAGTGAAGGACTTAATGTGTAATTCTTTTTCAGTAATCTTTGGAAGATTTTCCCTTTAGAAACAAGCATGACAGATATAGAATATAAACCGACTGCCAAGGCCATTATTTTCTGTGTGTTTCAAAAAGAGTGTCTAGTGGCTTGGGAGTTTGCAACATATGGTGGAGAGCAGACACAGTCTATTAACATAGATTCATAACAGCATATTGTTAGTAATGTCTATAGCCTCAGAGCATATTGGCTGCTGTTAGTTTAATCTAAATACTGTCACCTGTTTCCCAAGATGAGAGGAAGGTGGAGGATGGCTTAAAGGTTTAAAATTGTCTTGTGAGGATGGGGAGATGGCTCAGTTAGTGCTCATGAAGGCAAGTAAGAAGACCTGAGTTGTATCCCTGGAACACATATAAAAAGCCAGGCATAGTGGTAACAACTTACAATTCCAGAGCTGAGAAGATGGAGACAGAAGGATCCCTGGAGCTGACTGGCCACTCAACCTAGCTTAAAGGAGGAGCCCTAGGCCCCAATGACAGACTATGTCTCACATACAAGGAGAAGGTCTCCAAGGAGAAGATGATTCTCAGGATGGACTTCTGGTATACACACACACACACACACACACACACACACACACACACACACCACACATTGACACACACATACACCACACACACACATTGACACACAAACCACATTTACAGAAACACACACCACACACACATACACAGACACATATTCGCATACAAACAAATTTACAGACACCCCCCACACACACTGACACATATTCACACACAAACACATTTACAGATACACACATGCACCACACACACAGCACACATACACACACACATTGACACATTCACACACATATTTACAGATACACAACACATACACATTGACACATATTCACACACAAACACATTTACAGATACACAAACACACACACATTGACACACACATTCACACACAAACACATTTACAGACACACACATTGACACATATTCACACACAAACACATTTACAGATACACAAACACATTTACAGATACACAAACACACACAAACGCACACATGGACACACACATATTCACACACAAACACATTTACAGATACACACACACTTGCACAGTCTTGCTATTTCTTTGCAACAAATAAAACCAAGGCAGCTACTTGCTCCTTGATAGGCAGTTAATTCTCTGGGACTCAGTTTCTCCTTTTGTGAAAAACTGAGCTTGATCTGATTACATTAATAAGGTTATTAGAAACATTTTGAGGGAGATAAATACATGAGTCTTAAAAACAGGAGGAATTTAGTATGGTAGAAATGAAGCTTAGTCCTTCAGTTAGAAAGTTGGCTGTGACTCCTCCCTTTCCGGTCCCCAAGGCAGATTGTTGGGAAAGACTGTCTCTCCGTCAACATGATGGCGCCACTTCTTGGTTTTGATCAAGTGTTGTAATAATGTTGAAAGTTACATGACAATTGCTCAATACATGTTAACTGTAATCATCACTCTAAGATGTTTCATAGAACTAAGTTTTGGCAACTGTCAGCTGAAAAAAAGTGAAGCATTCAAACTTGGAAATGAATGTGATCTGTTTCCCCAAATATCTATTCTGATCTTTCCAGTTCCAAAGCCATAAACAAGTGCATAGTTCAAGGTCATTTCCAGAAAGCTCTGGATGGCTATACTTGGTAGATTGACTAAACAACTAACTTAACTCTAGCTATTCTATAAGCTGAAATATTGTTATTCCCCTTGTTAAATTTGAATATGTAATTCATGCTCCAGTGTTTCAAAACCATGGTCATAATTTCAAAATGTCTATACTTTGAAGTATATAAATAAAGTCTCTCTTTGGGAGATCTTCTTGTCATATGCTTGCTTGCTTTGTGGAAAATTTCTTTGCAAAGTCACACAAGTTGGGCCAGCATGACAGATTCTCATAGCTGTTCTCTGCATCTCAGGAAGTCTACTGTGTCTTCTGGTTTAGTCATTTCTTCTGATACCTCCTTTTGGGTCCAGTTAATTTTAGAGTGGACATGACAAGGTATCCAGTGAGGATGCAAAAGAAGCCAGTAAGACTCAGGCATCCTCCACATAATGATCTTGTAGAATTAGGGATGAAGTAAGGCAAGGAAACTAGGAGAATGAACATGGCATTCCAAGTGCTTCACATATGTTTTCAAACCTCAGAATTACCTTAGGATGGATCCTTCTCTAAATAGATTAAAACAGACAAAGAATCTACATAAATCTCTCATACTCACAGTTAACATTGTTGTAACGGAATCCACTGAAATCCAGGAATGTTTGAGTCTTTGAACTGTATTAACTACTCTGCCTTGGGTTACAACTCCTATCACTATAGGGTTGGAATTATTTACTCCCTGAAAACATTTTTTAGACTAAGATAGAAATTAAAGAACCAGGGATACCTATTTTTTTGTGGTTCCCGAGTAAACAATGATAATGTGTGTTTGTATGGCTTGGTGGAAGGATACCCCTTCACTGATTGAATCTGGGAACTTTTGGAGTTGGAGCGATGGCTTAAGAGTTGAAGTGCTTACCACTCAAGCAAAAGGAATCAATGTGAATCTTCAGATCCCACATAGAATGCTGGGTGGTTGTGGCAGCCCACTTGTAAGTCAAGCCTTGGAGAGTGGAGACTGGGAATCCTTGGTCTCCTGGCTAGCCAGATTGGATCTACTAGTAAGCTCCCATTAAGGTCGAAAAATAATTGAGGATGATTCTTGACAACAACCTTGGTTCACCTCAGATGCTCCCATATATGCACGTGAACCCTCACACATACATTCACCTACATATAAACATGCCAACACATGCATACACTCCCCCCCACACACACAGGAAATGTAACAATTTTTTTCCTATTGCCATTTTCTTCCTGAGATTAATTGCCATCGTATTTAAACTATGATAATGAATTTAGAAATGGACCTTACTTATCTTGAGGAAATATTCCAAGTGATGTCCTATGTCTAAATAAGTTACGAAAAGTTCATTTCATTGTTTACCATTGCAAGAGTCCCAGGCACCTAGCAGAGGGGCAGCTTCTACAAGAGGGAGTTCATGTGAACTGGAAGATGCCTGGACCTTCTCTTAAGTGTTAAGAAGTGTTTCTTAAGACTTGACAGCTGTACAAGGGACCTAAGAGAGCTGAGTGTGGGCAGAGTGACTGCCACTGACTCCAAAACAAAAGTTTTTATTTTTTCCCTTGACACACTTATTCCCACCGTGGTAAATCTCAGACCACTAGCATCATATAAGTGAACTGGAGAGAGAGAGATGTATACATTAGATCTTGTCTGGACCCAATGGTCCAGACACCACGTGACTTTGGGCTGCTTTTCTGTTAAGGACCAGATCTGACTTTCCAAACCAGGCTTACTTGGTGCTTCCAGCACTCATCATCGTTGTCCATGTCTGCATCTCTGAGCACTAGAAGCCCATCTGTCTGGCTCTTTCTGCTCCATTCTCTCCTCTCAGGGTGGGGCTGGGTATTGGAAATAAGGACCCTTTTTCTGAGGACACCCCTGTCCCATTTGACTTGAATGCCCTTTTCTGAAGTACTACTGGAACAAGTAGCCAACTCTGAAGACCTACTGGTACTGAGACTGGCCACTTCCAGGCTTAGCTCTTCTTCCATGAGCCGGGAGGGAGGCTAGCTTCTCATGCAGTGAGACAAGAGCTTCCCCAAGACAGAACTGCTCAGATGCCCTAAAGGAGTGAGAGTCAGGAGCGAGCCTGCTGTGGGGAGAAGACGGTTTTGGTGCCTGGAGAGTGACTGCAAGATTACAAGCAAAGAGAAATATATTTTGTGCTGGTTGTTACAGTAAGAAGTTAACAATCTGTTAAAAATATCTGAATACCACTAGTAGATGAAAACAGTTCCCAACGCCCAATGCAAAGTCTCCTCCCTTATTCACAAGTGTGAGAATGGCAGAGATGTATATTATTTTTAGTTTTTCTTGATCTCTTGATCAAAACAGCAATCAGAACAGACATTTCAAGTCATTTTTTTTTTCCCACCATGCTCCTTGGTCTCCTCACTGACTTGAATGAGTAACCGCTGATTGGGTGAGGAAGCACTCTTTGGAAAAATGCAGCTCCATAGAAAGGAAACGCTTTTGTGTTAGAAGAAAGTCGCTGGGTGTCTTGGGCAGATCGTGGAGAGAGAGAAAAGTTAAACATCTATCGGGGGAGGGGTGCGCTTAAAGATAATCTCACACGATCACCACCAACTTCTTGTGGACCTCCAGGCCCTTGACCACACTGCTGAACTCCTCGAAGTTAATCCTCCCGTCCCCATCCTTATCCAGCACCAGGATGGTTTTGTCCACCAGCTGCTGGAGCTGCCAGTCCTTGAGGTTGTTACCCACCATCATCTTGAGCACATGGAAGAGCTCCCCGTTGGAGATGAAGCCGTCCTGGTCGATGTCGTAGATGCTGAAGGCGAACCTCAGCTTCTGCTCCTCGTCGCCCTTGACGCTGAACTGCGAGGTGCCCACGATGAACTCACGGAAGTCCACCTCGCCGTTGCCGTCCGTGTCGAAGAGGTCGATGACGCGCCTTACCAGGGGGTTCTGCTTCAGCTCGGGCAGCGACATGAACTCGTCCACGCTCAGAGAACCCGACTTGTCCAGGTCCAGCTTCTTGAAGCTCTTGGCCAGTCTTTTGATCTCCTCATGCTCGAAGTGGGAGCACATCTGCGGCGGGTAGCTGGCCTCGTTCCCCATGGCTGAGCAGGGCGGTGGGTCCCGCCGGGCGCGGCGGTTGATGGGGTTTGCAGGCTCGTGAGCTCAGAACTAGAGCCGAGCAGCTGCAGCACGGGAGTGGGGTGGGGGGAGGGTTCCACCAGGAGATAGAGCTGGAGGGGGGCGGGGGGAAGGGAGGAGGCTCAGGCACGGAGCTGGATTGCCTCCTTTCCATCCCCTTAGAGCTTTCTCTCATAACCCTTGCGCTCCCCTAACATTGTGTCAGTCTCCTCGCTCTCCCCAAGGAACACGGGTCTCCAGGGAATCCGAGGGCCATTCACTAGGCATGCCTGCACAGCTCGGGACAAGACGCACACAATGCGTGCTTGACTTAGTGGCCTGAAGGTTCCCTTAGTCCTTGTAAGTGGATTGCTCCTGGATCACGTTTCTTTCTTACGCAATGAGAGTAATGGACACGTTGTTCCTAAGGCTAACCACAGGGTGAAAGAACAAATCTAGTGCAAGCGAGATGGTTATGCTTTCACACAAACATGCCCAATGGCAGGACGCTGGCAGCCCAGGGCACTCGTCCTGTGCACGCCCTTTTGGTGCTAGAGGAACCACATGTCAAAGAGTCAGCATAGTTCATTTCCTACCATAGTCAGGCAGAAGCCAGATGGCATCCTTTAGGACAGGGGGTACAGGGGGGCTAGGACGCAACCAGAATCTTTCATGTAGGCCGCCTACGGACAGACACATTTCTGAGGAGTATACAAAATTCCAAATTCAAGGTACTTTCTGAAAAGATACTGTTCCCCAAAACATGGAGTTCTATGGAGAGTGTGGAGAAAATCTCCTGGGCTGCACTGGGAGCCAGCGTAACTATCTCGCTTGCACTAGATTTGTTCTTTCACCCTGTGGTCAGCCTTAGGCTTCCTTAATGTTCCTTCTGTCCTAGGAGCAACACGTCCATTACTCTCATTGCATAAGAAAGAAATGTGGTCCAGGAGCAATCTACTTACAAGGACTAAGGGAACCTTCAGGCCACTAAGTCAAAACAAAGGGGCTTCTCCTCGCCTCTCTAAAAGGTGGCACGCTTTGTGCTCTTTCATACAGTGGAGGAAGGTCAACTTGAAGGTCGCTATGTAAGATGGGCTTGATCAAGTCACCAAGCCACCTTTCCATTAGGTTTGGCCTCTGTCAACAGACTTAAAAACAAGACACCTCTTCCTCAACTCAGCATTCACAACCATATTTTGGCAGCATTATGTGTTACTTCCTATGTATTACCACAAACATAATCTGTCTTACTTACTTGCTCTTTTTCATCTTTCCAGAAAAATGAACAGGGTATGGTCTGTGTACAAACCTACAGAATTTGCAGATTACAGAGAATCATTTAGCTGTAATCCCAGCCCTTTGGACACTGGGGCAGGGGGATCACAAGTTCTAGCCCAGCTACAGAGTTTGACCCTGTCTCAAAGCATGAAGTAGTAGGGGTGTCTTAAATTCTTCTACAGAATGTCTGAAATCAGTGCTGGTCTCTAAGTGCTACCCATTACTCTGGTTTATTCTTTTCATAAGCACAAATAGCTTTTTAGATTTTGGGAGGAGATATGCAAGTTTCCAACGTGTTTGATTCTAGTTTTCATACTCAAAACAATGGGGCGAAAATACTATGTAAAGGTTTATGGGGACTGAATGGAGAATAAAGATATGACAATCCACTTTCATTGTTGTTATTGCTACTTCTGTCACTATCTGCCCCGCTAGTGGAGAAAATCTTGAGGTGAGACTCCTTGCCATCTCTGAGCATGCTCGTATATGTGTATCTGTTTTACAAACTCTCCTCAGAAAAGAACTCTACAAAAGCCTGATTCAGTCATGTGCACAGGTTTTACTGGGTAGCTAACTGCCATCTCCTGGTTGTCAGTCACAGTCTGTGATGTTCTACAACTACAGCATCATTCTTTGAAGAGGAACCCCCTTTGCTGGGGTGTCCAGAAAATTCTAGCCCACCCAAAAGGCTGCACTCACACCAAAGAATTATGGACCGGAGTCTGTTAGAAACCCAAGCCAAAAGACCAATTCAGGGGACCAGCCAGCCACCCCGCCCACTGCACAGTTCTGTGTTACCTGTCACCAGGAGTAGATGTGAGACTGGGAAGAAGGCGGGACAGGAAGCCAGTGGCTGGAGCACAGGGAAGAGGGAAAGAAGAAGGAAGACTCTAGTGTGTGTGTGATGGGGAGTGAGCTGGGTGGCTTCTCAGAAGGCCTGGTCACATGACCCTGCCCCTTCTAGCTAAGCATTCCTTGGAGTTCAGCAAGAGTGTGGAGCACAGGGTTGGGGGCTGACCACTGAGGGATGGGAGGTGGGAAGACCTGCTTGTAAAAGGGAAGTAGAAGCCAGGGCACGAGAAGCCATAGAGTGAACTATATGGGATGGCAAGACAGAAGAGGAATTCAGCACCATCCAGGGCCACCTATGGCCTCTTTCTTGGCCAGGGAGAAGGGTGAGTTGGGTGGTCTGCTGAGAAACAGGAACTTGATGAGAGGTGTGGTAAGACACAGGGCAGAATCTTGTTCCACCCTGAAGGTACTGAACAAGGC
Source organism: Typhlomys cinereus (assembly GCA_023101885.1). Taxonomy (NCBI): domain Eukaryota; kingdom Metazoa; phylum Chordata; class Mammalia; order Rodentia; family Platacanthomyidae; genus Typhlomys; species Typhlomys cinereus. Next base: position 3,771,774 of record JALPQD010000150.1, read on the forward strand.
ATGAGCTGGGGACAACAGATGCCGAGGGCAATCGACTGGTCCATGTGTCACCTGGGAGCTCCCTGGGGGCAAGTTTTGGCATGATCAGGAATGGGTTAGTTGGCTAGACCTGACCCCTTCCAAATGCCTCTGCCAAGCAGGGCAGAGCCAGGAAAACCACGAGTGTGGCATTTTTCAGGAAACTGCTGTGCTTCATTAAAAACCAACGTGGACATGAGGAATATCTCAAACAAGCCAATGCTTGTTGCACAGGGCTGTCAGTATTTTGTCAGCCCTGGGTACAGAAGTCTTTGACTGAGCAGCTCTCCCATTGCAGGGTTGCAGACTTTGGTAATGGCCGTCCTTAGAGATTCCTAAACACTTTGTTCCTGGTTCAATCCTTTGTGCTCATGATTATAAGGAGCTATCAGCAAGTATACATTCCATGTGCATGTGTCATCAGGAGGTAAAAGGTGGTACAGAGATCACTGGGGTGTACGCAGGCTTGTTTCCATCCTCAACTCTGTCCTCAGTTCACAGTTCCTTCTCTGAACCCCTAGACAGGGAAGGCACACCCCAACAGTCCCAGCAGCCTCATCTGGAAAGTGGTGGTTATAATTGTGCCTGCTTTATCTGCTGCTGTTTACAGATGGGTGAGATAGCGTTATATGGAATATAAAGGGAGGATTCTCATCACAAAGATACTACCTCGGTGATTGGACAGACACTATGGGGAAGAGGGTGCCACTTCTTGGGAAATGTTTCTGCTGTGCAGGAAGATTGGTTTCATCCCTGGGCTGTTGAGAACTCGGTACCGCCCTGCAGCCGGAGCAGCTGGTCATCGTGAAGTTGGGTTCAGCACTGCTCTACATTACATACACCTTATGGTCAGGTGTGATAATGCGACTCAAGCCATCGTTTCAATTTTTCCCCATCCATTCGCTATTCTTAGTCATGCTCATGGGAAGCACCATTTGTTTCTCTTTCTATGTATCGCTGTGGAGTGTGTGGACTGTGGTAGATTACAAGAGTTGATGGATTGATCTGGAAGAAACCAGAAGCCTGACAGAACTTGTATTTCAGTGAGGGGCATTTCCCCTCATTTCTACTTCCTCTGAAGGACTTTCTTTTTAAGAGTTATGAGATGGTCAGATGTAAAAGGAACTAACATGAGAAAAGACGACAACAGAATTGGAAGTGAAGAGAAATCAGAAGCCCATGTTTCTCCTTCCAAATTTGTCTGTTGAACAGGTTTCTGAACAAGGGCATACACTCGCTCATTCTAGAAGCTTACCGGAAGTTCTGATCTTTACCTGGAAGATATTCCCGTTCTTTGTTGCTTCCTGGAGCCATGTTTAACAGCTAATGAAACTGATGATAGTCAGTGGATCTTCATTTCAAGTAGTTTTAACGAACAAGCAAGGGGCCTTTATTAAACTCTGTGGGAAACACACACACACACACACACACACACACACACACACACACACACACACACACGGAGGAAGATTGGTTGGAAAGAAAGTTATCAAGTGGGAGAAGGAAGGGAAATGAGATCAGGAAATATGGGGAGAAAATGACTTTAAAGTCATTATTTATATGAAGGAAAGGATAACAACAACAAAACCAATCTCTGATAGCTAGGAATCATACAACAGTGTTATTGTAGACATATGGAAGATATCTAAGATATTCAAAATACAACTGAAATAGTACTGGCACACAATAGGTATTTAGCTTTTAAAATTTTGCCCCTTGTTCCTTTTCCTACTTCTTCATTTGCTTTCTCTGAGCAGAAAAATCTGACTCTGGCTACATGCCCTTTATCCTCTTAGCTGTGACAAAACTTGCTTCCATATTAAATGCATCCAACAAATATATACCAAGTATGTCCTATATGCTTGGTCCTATGCCAATGAGTGCGGTAGCTGCAGGTGAATGATAGTCATTGCAGCGTTCTGCCCTTGGAGTCTAGCCAGCCGAATGTCTTTCGTGGTGCAATATTATTTAGTCAGTCTTTTATGCTTATCATGTATATTCAACAGGACTGGAAATAATATGCTTGGCTTTCTTTTGTCATTTGGGGATTTTTTTATATGAGTTTTGAAGTGCATAGCTTTAAATTAAAGTTTTGCTATGTTACAACTCTGTGACCTCCGGCAGAGTTAATTATCGGAGTCACTGTATGCTCATTTGTAAAACAGGGATGATGGCTGCTAACCCCGGGATTCACTTCCAGGATAAAGACAGGATGCAGAAAAAGAGACTCCATGCCTTGTACAGAGCGAACATACGAATGCCAACTTCAGATTTGCCAGAAAATTGGGATAGACTGTTCGCATGCAGAGATACACAGATATAGTCAGCTATTCATTTGTTTTCCTCAGCAAACACTTCCTGAGCAACCACTAGGGAAGAAGAATAAAATAGACTTGACTTCTAAAGCAGGTGTTTTACTACTGTCCTGTCTCATGTACCTTCAGGTTTTGTAGGGGAAATGGATGCTAAACAAATGATCTTGTTCAGAGTTGTAAAGGCGCCTCCGTGTAGAGATGAGAGGAGCTAGATGCCAGGACAGGCTCACTCAACAGGACTCCATTATTGGGAAAGCGATGTTGGTGCTTTGATCTTAATAGGTAGATGAGGTCAACTAAGTAGTCTGTGAGGTGGTGAGTGTTCCCAAAGAAGAAACCCCATGTGCAAAGGCACTGGGGCAGGAGGAACAGAACAAGTTGGAGGACTGTGCAGAAGAACGGTGAGACTAGAGTTGGGAGGTCAGGGGAAAACAAAGATATTAGATGGAGTGGAATGAGGGTGTCAGAGCTAGGCATAAGTGTCAACTCGACTGTTGAGGGTTTGAGCTCTGGGAACATTTGTGGAGAATTAGCAGTTGGGTTAAGCCCAGAGCAAACCTGCAGGAGATTGTCTAGCTGATGGGGAAGGGCCAGCCTATGGTAGGTGGGACTAGGCTCTGAACAGATGAAAAAAATACTGAGAGTCAGTGGAGGAAGTTGGCATCCTTGTGTACACTTGGCCAGACATGCTGGTCTGGCAAGTAAGGATCGTCCCTCTCTCAGCGATTATATGGTGATGGTGTGGCCAGTTCCCTCGGCCCTGGTGTTGGTGCATGCTCTCCTGTCAAGCTGGACTGACAACTGTAACCAGTAATTGTAAGAGAAAATGAACCCCTAGTTCCCTTAAGCTGTTTGATGGTGATTGATCAGCAACCATGCAGGGGAACTTCAACAGAGGACGAGACTGTGGCCCAGACACTGATGAAAGTTAGCACCTGTTCGATCATTTCTTACAGGGCATCACTTGGTGTTTTAACATGGAAAACTCAGAGGGCATTCAAAGATGGTCCCGCTAGAAAGCTAACAGACTCCCGAGTGAATTACAGTGTAAGAGAGTTGCTATGAATCATAGAAAGACAGAAGCTGAAAGATAGCAACAGAGGAGGAAGGGGAAGAGCTAGCAGATAATAAATATCCCCCCCCCCTTGGGCTGAGAATAAACAAAGGAAGATTTTCTTTTTCTTCTACTTCTTTTTTTTTTAAGAGAAATGTTTGGTCCTGGGATTAGTGAGATGATTCAGTGGGTAAAAGTGCCTATGTATATTCCCAGTGACCTGAGTTTTCTCTCCAGAGCCCACATGGTAAAAGGAAAGGACTCATTTCTGAAAACTGTCCTTTGATTTTTACATGTAGGTGATGACATGTGTGGGCTCCTTCTCTATCTCTGGCTCTCCCTCTTCTCTCTTTTACTTCTTTACTTTTCTCAAATAAAAAATGAAAGAAACACGATCCTGGTGGAGAGAGAAAGTAGTCGGGCCTCGTAATTGTGGAATTGGGGAGTAGGCATGAGCCAGTGTTTCCATGTGGCTGAAATACCTGAGCAAAGTTTTAGAAGGTGTGCAGGAAGGAAGCTGAGCAGCGAACGTGCTGAGTGGCTGCCCTCGTGTTGGACCAAACATTTGTTTCCATCTAGCATGGAAAGGACAGGGTCCAGTGAGAATTCTGTTCTGCAAAGACTAGGCAGGCATCATGAGAGAAGCTTGACCAGGACGAGCGATCAGCAGCTGGGGGAGAAGCTAGGGGACTACAGACCCCATATGCTACCTGGGAAATGAGGGCCTGAGCTTAGCTCTTGCTGGTGATAGGGGTGAGGGTACCAGGGTTGTCGGAACAAAGCCTCATTAGTAGGATGGCTCAAACCAGAGCCGTTGCCTTTAACTTCTGGTACCTGGAAGTCTGAAATGGAGGGACTGACAGGGTCATGCCTCCCCTGGAAGCGGTAGAGCAATCCTTCCTTGCCTCCTGGTCCCTGATGGCTTTGCATTCCTCCGAACAGTTTTTGCTCATCGAGGATCTTGAATGTCTGTCAAAGGCTCGTATTCATACGGTCGTCAGCCCCACTGTTGGGAGACCATGGGAATTTTAAGAGGTGTGACCCAGTAAGAAGTCCTCTGCTCATTGAGACTTGAATCCTTAAGGGGACGGTAGGACTCCAGGTTCTCTTCACTCGTCTCTTTCTGACTCCCAGACATGAGCTTCGCTCCTGTCACCATTGCCACTTTGCCACAGGCTCCAAAGCAGTGGGTTAACCTACAGTAGACTAAAACCTCCAACAATGTGAGCAGAGATAACTTTTTTACTTTCGTTGGCTGTCTCACAGCATTTTGTTGTGGTAACTGGAACAATGACTAGTAGATGTATCGCAACAATCCAATTGTTGCCTTCCTCATCACGTGGCCTTCTCGCTGTGGGTCTCTATTTCATTTGGTAGCTTATAAAGACAACTGTCGTATTTTACTTGGGACCAACCTTCTATAGCAAAAGCTGCATCATCAGCTAATCGTATTTGCATATATCTTTTGGATAGCACCCAATTGCTTTCTGAGGTGCTGCGGTTTCGATCCTCAAGAATACAGTATCTTTTGGGAGAGAACACACAGTTAAGTCTATTATACTAGGCTGGAGTCGTCTAGAAGGTAGAAGGAGGAGGCCCAGGTGAGCTCTGAGCAGGCATGCGCTGGCCTCCCAGGCTGACCAACTCAAGCGCAGATGTTGCCCCTGTAAGGGCTCCAGGGCTCTGCCATGAGACCACTTCTTCATCTTCCATGACCCCAAATTCCACTGAGTCCACTCTCTCCTTTCCTATGGAGAGAAAGTGATCTTAGAAGCCAGGAGGGCAGTCTGGGTAATGTCCCTCACTACTAGATGTGCCTCATGCCTTTCACCAGGAACAAAAACTATGGCTTCGCTGCTATTTTGGACGAGCCACTAGATGGCACTCTTGCCCCACTTCCTTGGGCTCTGCAGAGCCAGGCCTCCAAGAGAACTATTTTCTGAGGTGCCCCCACCGTCTTCAGCCTGTGGAATTCTGAAGAAAAGGGAAGGAGCGCTGTCTCTCACAATAGCCCGGATCAGCCTGAGCACTGTTCAGACCTTTCAGTTGCATAGTAAATAGGAAACATTTTTGAGTTCAATGAATCCGGGAGAAAAGCAGCAAGAATGAACAGAATACGGTTCCAGGTGTCATCTGTGCCTAAGGCTGTCTAATGTGTACAAGGAGACTCTAATTCCATGAAAACTGTCTACGTGCTCCTTAGCGAGGGCGAAGGGGGCGCTTCCGGGATGACCTTTCCTTGTGCCAGAATTCTGTTACAGTAACCAGAAAGGGATCAACAGCCCTAAGTTCCTACTGATCTGGGGCGAGAGGAAAACAAGGCAAGAATTGTAGGGGTCTGTCTGGTGGCAGTGGGACTCACATTGGCCGCACTCATAGGTAGCAGTTATTGTTCTTCCAAAGATGTATCTTCAGGGCTGCCTAATGGTTCCTGTGACCCTTCTTCATGCAGCCTCGAATGTGCCACTGTCCCCCTGGCATTGCCCTCTGCCCCCTCGGCAGTGTGGCATGAACACTGTGTTCCCACCTCCGTCTCTGGTGAGCCCTACGTTCATCTCTGCACTAGTTGTGCCCAAGGACCCTGGAGCACAGGAATTCCACATGTTTGTTGATGGACCAGTAATTGGATGCCTGTTTTTTTTTTTTTTTTTTCTTTTTCTTTCTAATAACAGATAAGCAGGAGTCAAGGCATTTCTGAGGCGGTCTTGCCTTTCTTCCTGCCAGTTCTACTTCATATCATAAAAGGACACAGGTAGAGCTTTGTGCTTCTTCAGGTTTCCAGAAAGCACCTGACCTTATGCTGGCTTAAATATTAAACTTAATGACTTAGGCCGTGCGGAGGGAGGCACTCAACTGTAGAGGCGGCCCCCAGCGTACATGGGTTTTCAATTTAAAGCAACGTATGGTCATTAACTCTCCTTGCCTCGCTACAGCTTCCATCAGATTAGAGAGCAGACAGTGTCATTTTAAAACGGGAAAGGGAAAAGGTAGAGGTGAGAGGGAGAGGAAGGGGTTGCACTTATGGCCTACTAGTCAAGAGCAAAAAGGATTGCATCCCCCTCCCCCACCATCCGAAGCACTGCCTTTGGCTGTTAGTATCTTAAAGATATTAAAGATAAACTGGACAGAAAGCTGGCCTTGAAGCTTCTCACTGTCACCCCTTCGAAGTTCAATGTGAGAATGAATTAGTTACTTTACTTATTGTGATCGAATAATGGGCAAGAAGCAACTTTAGGGAGAGTGCTTATTTTGACTTGCAGTTCAAGGGTCCCAGCCCAGTATGGTAGGGGAAACCATGGTGGGAGGCTGTTGTTAGCAGCAGGGCCAGGCTATGAAATGTCAAGTCCCGTCCCTCATGACCTACTTAGTCCAGCAAGGTTTTGCCTCCTAAAGGTTTTACAACCTTCCATGTTAGTGCCGCTAGCTGGAGGCCAGGTATAAAATACATGATCCTGTAGGGGCATATTTCATATTCTAACCACAGTACTGACTAACCCGTCTCTTTTCTCATCCCAGAAATTACCAGAAGGAAATTCATCTACTATGGGAAAACTACACTTTTTTCCCCCTTAGAGAACAAACACTAACAAGCAAGCAAATATTAGGATAAACAGGTGCACATTTTGGTAGCTCTTGGGAATTGGTCTGGGGCAGTGGTCATGGATGAAGGCCAATCGGCTTGTGGTCCTTCTTTACATTTCCGGATGCACATATTCAGCTAGGTAGGCCAAGACTCCTCTAACTGACATTCTTGAAAATTGCAGCTTTCTTTACTGTAATTGAGATTTTTGTATTTAAAAGAAGGAACTCATTTTGAAGAAATTAACTAACTGATTGACAGAAGCCATACAATTGGATCTTGTAGAGTCTGAACAAATGTGATAACTACCATCCCTTTCCACGTGTTGGATACTTTCATGGATGTTCTCTTGCTTATTTATCCCAAGAAAGAACCATAAAGTTGCACCTCCATTTTGAAAGGAAGGACTTCAGAAAGGGAACGCAATTCACGTTTGTGACATCTTAATGTGTCTTTTTGACGTGGTTATTTTTACTTTCTCACCTACACAGTGCTCCTAAATAACAAGCCATTTAGACTTCAGCATTGAAAATTGCCTCGTAATGAGCTTCACACATTCTCACTAACATCCTCGCCCTGGAGACACGGCCTTTAGGGGTCCAAATGTGGGGGAGGCTCACATTAGGGAGGGTGAAGAACAGATGAAAAGTTAGGTGGGAGCTGATGGTCAAGAAGGATGAAGTAAATCAAGCAGCCAGTGAGCAATGATTCCAGCAAGGGAATGTTTCCTTGGCAAGGGAAACAGCCATTGTTTATGATTTATCTAATCCCCCCAACCCAGGATGCAACTGCTTTCATTCCCAGACCGAGCTTCTTTCTTAGACCTTGCTTCCTTCAGAACCCAGTGACAACCCTTGTATTCAATCTGAAACCCTTATTGCATCAAGTTCTACATTAACTTGAAGGTCTATCAACGGGTTAGTAATTTTCCGAAGGACTTAGCGCAGCCTCCTCAGAGTCATTGAAGGACCAGAAAGATCTGACTTTCAGGACCAAGGTCACTCTGAGCTTCTTTGCACTTCTCTCTCCTTCATGACAAAGGATCTCTCACCCTGCAGGCTCGTCCCTGTCTGAAGGTACAAAACTGCATGCTTTTTGATGGCTCCCGAATGGACACTTTTCTGAAACTTTCCCCATCCCTCTCTTGCATCTGTCTGTTGCAGGCTTGTCCCTCCCAGATCTACTGTCCACCATTCTTCATCCTTCCTGCTTTGGAACCTGGAAGTGACTTCTAGGGCCATGTTATGGTTTGAATGTGAGTTGTCCCACAGACTCATGTGTCTGAATCCCTGCTTTATGTTTGGGAAGGTTGCGACAGCTTCGGGAGGTGCAACCTTGCTGGAGGAGGGCATGTCACGGGGGGGGGGGTGCACCCTGCTTCCTCTAGAAGTTGGCTCTTGCAGATGCAGTTTTGCTCTCTCAGCCTCCATGATGGACGTGACAAGCCACTTACAGCTTCTGCCGACCAGCCAGTCGTGCCTCCCCTCTGGAACTGGGAGCTGAGTAAATCTCCCATTCTCCCATAAGTTACTTAAGTTTGAGTGAAGTCGAGAGAGAGAGAGAGAGAGGAGAGAGAGAGAGAGAGAGAGAGAGAGAGAGAGAGAGAGAAATTGCTACAGACTATATAGTTACCCTAAGGTTTTGATTGATTGATGACTAGGTAGGAAGAGACAGAGAAAGGGTATTTGTTGTCCTCTAGAGAGGTTGGGGTTGTGTGTGTGACTTGGTCGCTCACTAAATCACCTCCTCCTCTACTTCCTTCTCCTCCTCTCTTTTTTTTTTCTTCTCCTTTCTGGGACTGGCCTTGAACATAGCACTTGCATATTAGGCAAATGCTCTACGAGAGTGGTATCAAATACCTCTACTCAAGTGACCGTCTTTTTGGGGAAGCCCTACCCTATGTTAGCCTGCATTCTGGGAATGACTCTCTATACTTTCACCTCTCCACCAGTCTGGGAATGACAATGGTGACCTCACTTTACCTAGTCTGGGAGTAATATTGACTTCCTTCGACCATGTGTTTAAACCTCTTCTCTGCAATCTCAGTTTGCTGTTTCCTATCAGAACCACTGTTTCCTCTTCCTCCTTGACCAGTCTCTTTCAGGTAAAAGGTGCAATTGTTCAAGGCATTGTTTAAAAAGGACTCGTAAAAAGCCATCTTATCATCTGTGTTAATGATACCTTGAAGAATATGGAACACTCACTAAAACTGTGATGAGCTAGCTGCCTTCAGTCCCCAGTTTGCAAAGAACAGATTTCATAGCACTGTTGCCCTGAAGCCCTTAAATTCACTCAGGGAGTTGGAAAAAAATTGTATTTTTTTTCTGCTGAGTCAAAGGAAGATGAAAGGAATTTACACACTGCCATATGTTTTCCCCAGTGGAATTGATTGACAATGAACCACTGTGGCGCAGGCACAGTTGGGCCGGGAGGACTGTGGGGAGACATCTGAGGTCAATTTAAAATTCCTCTCTGAAAACTGCCAGAGCCTGGTCTGCAGAACTGGACCTGCAATTTTCTGGGTGATTCTGGGGAGCAGATAAAACCTTGATTTTTTTTTTTTCTTCAAATGAGTTTATCCTCCAGAGAGCTGCAGTTCAGTAGCTCTGGGACTGTGAAGAGACAGGAGGTAAATGGATCAAGGTTTTCTCATGAGGCCAAGTATGAATATCCTACTGCCAGCAATGGAGGAAGAAAAGAATCTTTTATGACCATAGAATGCACCGTCTAAATGGGGCATTTTTCAGATTGGAAGAGTGTTTAATTGCTCTGTGGGATCAGATACAGACTGGGATAGGTACCTGAAAAAAAAAGGGGGGGATGTAGGGTCAGAAATGAAGTGAGGAATGTCTTCATAGAAGGTTGAGAGCACCTGATGGTGTAGTCCGGAACATACCCATGGCTGTAATGTTGTGTCCTGTGCCCCCCTTCCTGGATGGTGGGTGGGGAAGAGGAAGAAGAAGGCTTCCACTAGCAAGAGGCACTGAGAGACGTTCCTAAGGTCAGCAGGTGATAGGAGTAAGCTTCCAATATGGTTTCTCTGATTTCTTTCTTTTGGCAAGAGTGGTGTGTGTGTTGTGTGTGTGTGTGTGTGTGTGTGTGTGTGTGTTGTCTGTGTCTGTGTCTGTGTGTGTCTCTGTGTGTGTATGTATGGGGGTTTGGGTTGTGTACAAGTGGGCACTTGCGTGGGCGTGCTGTTGAAATATGTTGAGTATTGTGAGTGTGTGCTCTTAGAGATTCAGGAATGATGTCGTGAATCATTCTGGATTGCTCTACCTCCTTATCACTTTGCCCTGGGGTTTTCCAGGCTCTGCCTTCTAAAGTCAGAATTGTAAGCTGCTGTCACATCTGCCCAGAATTTTTTATGTGGGATCTGGGATCTGAACTCAGGTCCTTTTACTTATGAGACAAAGCCTTTAAACCACTGAGTCATCTCCCCAGCCCTGGCTTCTCTGGTTTGTAAGTCACCCTTTATTTCTCTGTTCCTTTGTTTCTAGCAGTGTTAAACGAGGCAGTGAACGAGTCAGAGAAGTGATAGGTGGCATGCTTTGCTCTTCTGGTCTTTCCAGGGAGAAGGCTTGAAGAACAAAGCATAATGGCACAGGTGGGCGCTCCTGTGTTGATGTCCTAGCAAGGGAAATGAAGCAGGCAGGGCACCTCCACGAGGAGAGCCAGCTCAGCCAAGGAGCGGAACACTGGCTGCATTTGATTACACTCTGTGCGGTTTTAAGGGGCTGAGCCCCAGGTTCTGCCTAAGGTTGTTCAAATAAATATGCCAGTCAGTGACCAAGGGTCATTACTTAAGTGCACAGAACAGTGGGGGCGTGTGTGTTGTGTGTGTGTGTGTGTGTGTGTGTGTGTGTGTGTGTATGAATGTTCGCTACTTATTATGCCATGTTTTTTACTAGATGTTTCCAGGATCTCTTATTCTCAGAAAAAAAAAAAGAGGAGGTTTTGCCTGTTCAAAGATAAGGACACTCATACTCAAAAGTGGCTAAATTATTTAACTCAACTGGGAGTCAGCATTCAGACCTGGAAATGTATGGTTTTAGACTTCTCAGGCCTCGTGTTAGATAATTTCACACTGGAATACTATTTGGTTTAGAGTTTTGTAAGTAGTTGTGTTAGTCAGCCTCCAAAAGTATATTTACCCTGTGTTCAGATAGAATTAGGCTCTATATGTGCACAACCATAGAGGCTCAGTTCACCAAGAGGCTCAGTTTCTCTGCCTGGATATATGCATGGGAGTAGTAAGTGGTGGTCACTTGGCAGTGTTCACTGGCAAATATGACTGGGTTGCTTCTGTCTAATGTCTCACTGCCAGTTTTGTATTACCTGGAGATATTGGTCTGAACCAGCCACGATCACTACAAATAGAAAACTCAAAGTGATTGCTATTTTGCATAATAAGGCAAATGACTTATTTGTTTTCTTGGTGGGGTCAAATGACTAGTGTTAGGCAACACGAATTACTTTTTTACAAAAAGTACATTAATCTTTACTAATAATGCAAAAAATGCCATTGACTAGCCAGAGAAAAATTTTTAAATCTTGAAAATGTTGCTAACTTTGATCTTTAGTTTCCTTTTCATTTTCAAAGAACAATTACTTTTAAGATTTTTAGGATCAGACTTCCTTTTTGGATTAAAAATTCTCCAACTTCTCTACCTTCCATTTTATCTTTCTTCCTCCTCTTCCTTTTCATCTTCATCTTCTTCCTACTCCTCCTCTTTCTCTTTTTCTTCTTCTTCCCCCTACTTCTTCTCCCTTCCTTGGCAGAGCTTTGCTGTGTAGTCCAGACTGGTCGTGAACTGCCATCCTCTTGCCTCAACCTCCCCATGCTAGGACTATGGAAAGGCACCATCACGACTAGCTCCAATCCTCTTATGTTCCTTTTATCATGCTTCTGGATGGATCATAGATGAAGTTATGTCAAGGGCTTAACCCTTTTTTATTATTTTATTATTTATTCAATTGTGCGTGTGCGCATGTGTGTATGTATCATCTATCATCTACCTACATTAGTGTTTCGGAGTGTATGTAAATATAAGCACAATTGAATGGCTTAAACCAATCGAAATGGATTGTCTCATAGTGTAGGAGGCCAAAAGTCAAAAGTTTACTTTTGCTCCCTTGGGATACTCTGATGGAAATCTGTCTGTCTTAGGCTCCTCCCCTGGCTTCCTAAAGTTGTTATCGATTCTTAACCATTGGCTTAAAGTCTGAGGCCCTGTTTTGTCACTGTGTGGACTTCCCTGTGTGCCTTTCCCTAAAGCCTTCTTATGAGAACATCTGAATCCAGTATGGCCCTATCTTAATTAGCCCTTCACAGACTCTATTTCCAAATGTATTCACATTTTTAAGTTCTGAATATATGTGATTTTTGTGGGGAGACTAACTCAGACTAGCACATACTAATTCCATTCCTGCTTTATGGTCTTACCTTCTGTTTTCTGATTTCTTCTCAGGTATGTGGTTTAGTTTCTCTGATTTATTTATGCCTACTCTATTTGGAGTATAATAGTAAGCACAGTTTTTGCCCTTAGCACTCTCTCTCTCTCTTTCTCTCTCTCTCTCTCTCTCTCACACACACACACACATATAAATGTTTAAAATAGTAAAATTTGTAAGTTATGACTAAGTGCTATTAGATAATGAGATGTATGAGTTCATAAATGAAGATATAATTTAGACTGACCAGAATCTTTCAGGATCTGAAGAAAGAGATCTTAGTTGTTTATCTATTCACTTGTTGGCTTGCTTGTTTTGTACATTGCTGGGATCAAACCCAAGGCCTTGCATTTGTTAGGTAAATACTCTGTCAGTCAACTACATCCCCAATATTTTGTCTGCAATTTTGGATATGAAGGTCTTAACTGAGCCAATAGGGAGGAATGTTTGAGGGGAAAAGGCAGTAGCTTGTTTAGCAACACTAAGACAGTGGCAGATATTAATTCTAAAATGCCCATTTTGGCGCAGCTGTGATGGGCCAGAAAATAAGTAGCATGAGGGGAATCTGAAAGCAATAGGGACTGGTCCCACAAAGCATCCTGGGCCATGCCAATATTTCATATTTTGTCTCAGTGAACATGGCTGGCCATTGCAAACTTCTGGCAGAAGAGTAAACTGCCATTTGGAAAACAACTGGAGGAAGGCAGGAGTGAAAACAGACTACTTTGTAATGGTCCATGATGAGAGATGACAGCTTGGACAGAGTAATGAGATGACAATAGATGTGTGTATTCGAAGTCTGTTTCTTAGATGAGGGTGTGCCTTATTGATGGATATGAAAAGACATGAAAGGCATCAGGAATCTCTGCCAGGGCACAGAATGAGTAAATAGGTGCTCACAGCACTGCCATCGAGATGCGAAGACTAGAAGGAAAAGAGCTCTAGGAGGGAAGATCAAGGCTTTTGTTTGTGAAAAGTGAAGTTTGAGGTGTCTGCAAGACATTGCACAGAAGACATTAAGTAGAAAGGCGGAGATGTGCTCTGGAATTGCGAAAGTCCTGCATTGAAGTAGTATACATTTGGAAGTTCTTGCCAAACAGAGATTATTTGGAGTTATCTCTCTCTCTCTCTCTCTCTCTCTCTCTCTCTCTCTCTCTCTGTTCTTCTTGACATATTTGGACTTGGGGCTCTGGCAATATTTTCCATTCTCTCCTTTTAATCATCCACATTGTGACTTATTTTGTGGACTTGTTTCTAATTGGATTGTAAAGGCAGAATTTCAACTGGAAATAGTAGATTTTGACTATTATACATGTGTTAGGCAAACCATGTAGTATCTGTGGTTATTAGTTTCTCAACTATAAAAGAAGAATTGATTGTTTTCAGTTTTAAAAGGCAATTACTCTGTAATCTAACAATTACAGGTTAATGTAAAATCTTGGTTTAGACCAACAAAGGATTTATCACTAGGCTGTCTTCATTGTGAAGCTAGGAATGATTTGGTTAGATTTTTAAGGCATGTTATGAAATTCAGGTCATTGTCAGCAATTAACAGAGAAAACACTGTCCACGTTAGTCCCAGATACTAAAACAGAAATTTAGAAGTTGCTTCTCTGCACTTACATAGTTCCTAGCAGACTTTTGGGGAAAAGTAGAAATTTACATTTTCATCCATCAAAATAGCATCAAACTTTAATCTAAGACAAATATGCTTTATTGAAAATTCCTGAAGGAATGGTCACTTTTCAAGCCAATTCAGGTAAACCAATGATCATAGAGGACCTGGTAATTCATAGCTTGGATTCCTGAGGCACAGGGACAGCATTTCCTCATGTTCTTCAAAAGCAAAGCTATATCAAGTGTCAACATGATGAAGCAGTCCGTCCTACCTCAGTGACGGCGAAGCTCCTCTTGCCGCAGGGAACCACCTTGTACCACTTGTCGTGCAGCACATCCATAAACCCATGTGACTTGTACTGACTGATCAGCTCAGAGATATTGGAGGTCAGTGGAGAGTTGGGAGGGAGACCAATGCCATATCCTAGGAGAAAACACAATTTACATGAGTTGTTTTTTTTTTTTTTAAGTGTTCCTGAGAAGTTGTCATTGTACTGTGTGGTACTGCCCTAGGTTCTGGTAACACGGGCATAACCAGTTTGTGCTATATTTCTTTCAGAGAATTCAAAGATGTTCTTAGATATGGGTACCTTTAGGCCAGCCACATTTCTTAGTAGATGAATGAATCTGAAAAGGTGAGGGATGTGCATAGTGCAAGAGTCTATCGTTTGTAAGATTTCCTGCCCTTCCCTTCAAGACGTTTCTTGCAAGCAGTCTTAGAGGGCTTGGCCAGATCTTACAGAGTCTGTCTTCTGGATTAATGCTACTCTTTGGCTTATGATAATCTTTTATTTTTGCTAATACATGACCTTATTTACATTTTTATTTATTTTTTAATAATATAAGGCTGTATGATACTAAATATTGTCAACTTGATTGTATTGACACATGTTTAGGAGATCAGTAAAGTATGCTACTGGGTATGTCTGTGAGTGTACTTCTAGAGAAAATTAACTGAGGGAAGAAATATTTATTTTAAACCTCTGAAACTTTCAGAGGTTTTCCCCCATCATAGTGGGAGAAAAATGGTAGTAGAACAGTTCACTGTGACACTCAGGAAACATAGAGAAAGGCAGAGCTAAGTTATGCAAAATATAACCCCGAGAACACCCCATATCTTTGACTTGCTTCCTTTGCCCAGGTTCCCTCACCACTGCTCAGTAATGCCATCATACAATGAACCCATCAAGGGACTCATACAGTGAGTAGGTCAGAGCACTCAGGATCCAATCTCTTCTTCAAATAAGCCCTCAATGCATAAGCCTGAGGGAAACACTTCCTATTCAGTCCATAATGCTTCAGAAATGCACCATGGAGAGTAAAATGGCCACATGAATTCAGATAACTAACTTCACTTGTTAAAATAGTGACAATATCAAGTGCTGAAGATGGATAATAAGATGACTTATACATTGCTTGCCTGTTAACATGCATACTGATGTAACTACTTTAGAGAACATTTTGCCATTGCTTTGTGTAGTTGAGCATTTACATTAAGACCAGTAGTTCTGCCCCTGGGAACATTTACAAAAAGTTCCTTCATAAGCAAACCAGGAGATATGGTGAAGTACATTGCTAGAGGCACCCTTTCATAACAGCAAAACTTGGAGAGAACCCAAATGCTCTTTGATAAGGGGATGGGTGAATAAATAGTTAATGCCTTACATAACTGATACATAAATTAAATATATGAATTAGAAATAAAGGAAATGATGTGACTGACTCAGCCATTGAATGAAAAACTCAAAGATGCTTGCAGCATGAATGCATTGTGTAAAAACATTCAAAACAAGATAATATATTTTAGGAACACATATGAGTCCAATGAAAGTACATTTAGAAAAAAGATTGAGGATATGATAAATTAAAAATCTGAGACTTCAGTTACACAGAGGCACAAAATGCAAAGGAAGGCATATAGAAAGAGAACAAAGATGAGTAGATGTCAGAGTTTATTAAGTAGTTCAAATCCTCCATTCTTACACTATCACTTGCTTTCCAAACTGTTACTACACTGCTAATCTCTATGTTGAACCATGTGATAGAAGCTAATTAACTGCAGTTTGTTTCCAGCTATTGGATATCACAGTCAAAAAAGAAAAACGAGTCTATTTTTCCTGCCTTCAAGATGAGTGAGGAGAATAAATTAGAAATTCAGTTAGTTTCCTTCACAGACAAAAACTAAGAGGCTGTCAAGAATCCAAAGATGCTTAATGAGACAAATACCTGCATAAAACTGACCACAACCACAAGATATAGTTCCCTTAAAATGCAGATGCACAACCTGATAAACAGAGGCTGTGAGTGGGTGGTAAAGAAAAAGGAGTAGAAATAAGTAGGAACAAATGGCTTTTGAGTTTTGAATAACTGCAGGTTTGTTGTCATGATAATTTTGTTTGTTTTTCTAACAATGTGGAATTAAGGGAAAAATACAGTATCAAAAGCTCAATCTGGACTTTCCATTCCAAGAACTGTGCTGAATACCTGTTTTGTGACTTTTAGTTTTGGTTTAAAAGACAATACTGACAATAAAAAGAACTTGGATGCCCAGCCTTTTCTTTTGTTGGTGGTATCATTAAATAGCATTTTGCACAGTGGCTAATTTTTCTAAGGAAGCTTTCTATTTTCTTTGAAAGTATAATGAATACTAATGACAATATAGCTGTACAAGCATCTATTTGGCTTCTACTTCTATGTCAAGCACAGTATTAAGCACATGTGTAATAATATTTAATATTTCACTTACATATCCATCCATCATCCATCCATCCATCCATCCATCATCCATCCATCCATCCATCCATCCATCATCCATCATCCATCCATCCATCCATCCATCCATCCATCCAACCATCCATCCATCCGTGTGTCCATCCACCTAGCAAATGTTTTACTGAGTTAATAGGCACTGTGTAAATTGATTAAATTTTAACAGGGAGAAAGGCAGATAGATACATCTTTGCTGTTATAGACAATATATACTAATGAGAAACATGTTATACAGGACATTGCATAGTGCTGTTTCATTACAAATGAGACAGATTCCACAGGAGAGAAGAAATGGGACATGAAATTAAGAGCACAGTGGAGGAGGATTTAGACTATAGAGTGGACACTATAGGGATAAGAAGCATGGTTAGGTTTGCTAAATATTAATGCATTTTCCAAAAAAAGCAATAGTTTCTAACAACCAAAAACACCTCCGGTATTTATTGAGAGATTATTATACAGAGGATTGCTCTGAAACATTTGAATATTTTACTCCACATATCAAGCTAAAATTGTGGGCTAGAATATGGCACACAGTTTAGTGAAATTTCTCTGGTATTCTAATAATATAAATTAGGATTCCTGAATCCTCATGCTTCTTTCTATGACTACATGACAGAGCATGTATTACTTAACAAGACAGTTTTTCACACCTTTCTTACCATGTATTTTGGTCTCCTCTACAAAAAATGCCACTGTCAGAAATCTGTCAACATCACACAGTTAATACTGGCAGAGCCGATATTTGAATGTAGGTCTGTAGAATTCTAAAAAATCAGTGCTCACTCCCATATCCCATACGACAGGTCAAGGGAACACTCAACCTATTATTTCTTCCCCTTCAGCAGTCCAATGATTTCTACAATCATCTTCTTAAGTTGGGTAGTTCATTGATCGACGAGCCTTCAAAAGTAGGTATTTCTGAATTCATCAAAAAGCTCATCAACAGGGGTTGGAGAGGTGGCTCAGGGGTTAAGCCTCTGCCTTACAGGTAGAAGGTCCTGAGTTCGGATCCTAGACCCCACGTATAGACGGGCGGAAGCGGGGGCGGCCTGCGTTTCCGGTCCTGGTAGGGCGGAGCCTGTGAATCCCGGGGCAGAGTAAACAAGGAGGAGGTGGAGGCGTCCATGGTTCCCGAATCCGTCAGTGGTTCTACACACACATACACGCATACACTCACACATACATGCACACACACACATACACCAGTGCAATTAAATAAAAAAATTAAAAAAAAAAGAAGCTCATCAACAAAAAGTTGTGCATAGAGCAAAAGCATAATCTTAGCTTGAATGTACTTGTAGATACCAGAATATTCCTGAACAGGACCCTCGCTAATTATAGCTTCTTCTAAAAATCCTCTTGAAGTCAGTAAGTCCAATCTACGTTGGTGTAATCATGGCTGAATGGTGTTCACATTTTTTTAATCTGAAAAGTATTTATTACACTCCTACTAATCTACTCATTAGTTGCACAAACATATGTAAGACTTCGGGGATGTCTGAGTTAACTGGACACAGAACTTCTCTGGAAGAGGCTTGTGATAGTGTGGGGAGATAGGAAATTCACCAGCAGCTGCCCAACATGGGGGAGAGTTGCCTGACTTCTCTTGGAAAAAAAGATGGACAAGGCATAAACTCAACAAAGGTTACCTCTAACAGCTAGACACAATGACAAGGCAGGGAACATTCCGTGAAAGTTCAGAGGCAAGAGATTGCTAGTGAAAATGAAAGGAAGAGAAAGAAAGGCATCTTACACAGATTTCTGACAGTGGCATTTTTTTTGTAGAGGAGACCAAAATACATGGTAAGAAAGGTGTGAAAAACTGAATTTGATACTTATGATGAACCTACATATTCTATGAAAAGAATTGTGGTAATATAACTAAAGCATTAAAATTCCCCGAGGGAAAGCTATGTTGAAGTTATAGAGACATTTATAAAAAATTGCTACCCAGGAAATAATGAATATTAAATCGCTCTACTCCATCATGCCATGATTAATTTGCAATCAATAGCTAAAAATAGAATAATGGCTCTTTTTATTTTAATATGTATATTGGTTATAGATATTTTAATGATTTCTAACATTATTAATAATTAGTAAAACTAAAACTGGACTTATGAATAAGGGGAAGAATATAGGAAAAAATATATGTCCATGAAGAGAGGAATTGCTAAAAGATACAAAAATCCATTTTATTTAGAAATATAAAGTGGTGAAACCTTGACAGTTTCAGTTCTATCCTTCTACTTTATCAGTTGCCTTTCAAATTTGACTGTTTCCATTGGTCAAAGAAGTCTCATTTTTAAAATGCTGACTCAACTTAGTCAGAATAGCCTTTATTACCATTAGAAATGTAGCAGTAAAGACAAACTTGACTGTTTTGTAGTTGATGGATGAAGCAAAATGGAATCCTTCAACCCTGAAGATGAAGACATTGGGTACTCTGGAAATTGGATATAGCTTAATAACCCAAGAGAACAATTTCCAGAATAGAATCCTGATCTTTTCCTCATGGATAAATCAGCTTTATTCAGCTACGAGTAGTGAAAATATATTTTGACTAGCAAATATAGTCAGACATTCACAGAGTAAAAGATTCTTCCAATATGTGGTCAGAAAAATAGATATCTTGAAAATAAGACCTTGGGTAAAGTTGGAAAGGGGTATTTAGTTCTGCATTTTGTCCTTGTAACACAATGTGTAGATACACTCTATGTCAATGGCTTGAACAGATTGTAATAGATTCAAGTGGAAAAGAGGACTTTAAAAATGGGCTCCCTTATCTACAGTGCATCAAGTTGGGGAGAAAAGGATCTGGGAGATACTGTGATCAATGATGAATATCTTGGAAGAGTTTTTTATACATTGTTCTCAAATTTATCATAAAAAAAAATTATAGCTTATTGAACATTTCTTATGCATTAGGCATGTTTCTATATGCTCTACAGATACCATTGTACTTAATTTTCAGAACTCTCTGCTGGATGTTCAATTCATACTTCATTATGCAGATGGGGAACTGGAAGAACAGATTAAGATGTTTGCCAGTTAATGACAGCAATTCTATTTTAATCCAAGCCCCAGACTCTAGATCTAATGCTCCAAGCAATCTATTAAATAATTATTGGAAAGTCACTAAAAGAACAGCTCAAAAATAGGCAAAGGTCTTTGGCTGAAAGGTCACTAATCATTACTGTGCAGCTACATTACTCTTTCTCTCTGTTTGACCTTTATTGTCAGGGAACTCCAATGCATAAATTTGGGACATGTATTCATTTATCTCAACACTTTCTTTTTTTTCTCGCAGGAACACAATATATCTTTGTGTCTCTGATGCACAGAATTTAATTTTACAGAAGACTTTTCACTTGCTCTTGAATTGTTGATAGGTTTGATGTACTCTGTTCTGGTCTCTTTAGTGAGGAAGAAGTCTGATACATGAAAGGATTTCAAACTTAGGGTAGCCCCACTCCTTCTCACTGGACTTAGTTTTACTTTTTAAGCCTAAATAAATGCAGAAGGCACAGCTGAGAGGAATAGTTAACAGATATCTGTATTTTTTTTGGCTGGTGTGACAAAATTCTAAGAGTAAATAGTTTAGAAACAATAGATATTTATTTCCCATAGTACTGAGAACTGGAAAGTACAAGATCAGGTGATGAGAGAAGTCAGTATCTGGTAAGGATGTGTTTTCTGATTCATTGATGGCTTCTGACTGTGTCCTCATGTGGTAGAAAGGGCGAAGGAGTGAGTGTCTATTCTATTTTGTTAAGAGTTCTAATGTCACTTCCAAAAGACAGTTCTCATGATCTGATTACCTCCCTCCCCCAACATCATTACACTGGGAATCAGGTTTCCACATATGAATATCAACGAATGCAATATTTAGACGATCACAGTAGTCACACTGAGTTAGAGTGACATCAATACTATGTTCAATGAGCATATATTCAGCATGAAGGAATCAATAGACTCTTTCCCTGAAGTTCCTGAAATTATTTAAACACTTGGGAAAGTATGTGCAATTATCAGGATGCATTCGATTCACTACATTAATAAGTGAATGAGGTACTTATTTCAAATTTAAACCGATGAGGTTTATAATTGGCAATATATCATTTACTGAACAATTGTTATAAGCCTAGCATTATGCCAGATCTCATGAAAGTTCATGGAGAGGCATCTGCAGTGTTCCTGTGCACTACATGAGTAGATCATTTATTCAGGCGCTACTTGGTGATATTTTTATATGTATGCAGTCTAGCTCAAATCATATATAATAACAAAATGCACTTAATAAATTTAAAAACTCCATATGTTGTTGAAGAAAAACATGACGTTTTGAAAAAAGTTTCATTAAAAAAGAAAGAAAAAGATGGAAATACAGCCAGTATTCAAAGGCAGGTAGGTGTGGTCCTGAGCTCAAAAAGTGAAAGCAGGGCAGAAGCTCAAGCCAGCCGGGGCTACATGAGACCTTATCTCAAGAAACACAGCGGTGAGGACAGTGACAAATTGGTCTTTTTCTTTTTCTTTCTTCCTTTCTCTCTCTTTCTTTCTCTCTTTCTATCTCTCTCTCTCTCTTTCTTTCTTCTTTCTCTTTCTCTCTTCTTCTCTTTCTCTCTTTCTCTTTCTTTCTTCTTTCTTTCTTTCTTCTTTCTTTTTCTTTCTTTCTTTCTTTCTTCTTTCTTTTTTTTCTTTCTTCTTCTAATTCTATTCTCTCCCTTACTCTCCCTCCATCCCTCCCTCCCTCCCTCCTCCTTTTCTTGAATCCTTGGAATTAAACTCAAGGTCGTCTGCATTTCAAGCACTCTCCCACTTAGCTATATCCCCCAGAGCTTTTCCTTGTCTTTACTATTTCTTTTTCATTTTGTATGTAACTTTTATGCTGTCTTTGCATTTTTCTAAGTTTCATGTTGTGATTTGGATGCTAAGAGTCCTCATGAATCAAAGCCTTGGTCTTCAATATGGTGGTGTTCAGAGGTGAGGGATTTGGAAGTCCATTGAAGACTCAGGACACATGAATGTGTTAATCCATGTATAGATTCATAACTTAATGTAATGGGTGATGGTTGAAATTTGAAGATGTGAGGCTTTATTGGAGGAAGTAGGTCACCGAACATGTACTCTTGAATAATATATTTTGTTTCCAGTCCCAAAAGTGAGTAGCTTAGCTTTACCACATTTTCCCATCCACCATGTTCTGTCTCAACAGGTTCAGAAAAAAGAAAATAGCTAAGTGACCATGTACCAAAACCTCTGGAATTTTGAATCTAAATAAGCAGGTAGTATGTCACAATGATGGATAGCTGTGAACATATGGATTGAACACAGTGACAGAAACTAAAGCACGTTTTAATTTTATGTGCTGCAATTGTAGGAGGGGCAATATTGAAAAATATTTTCTGTATATTTCTTATAATATTAATTACATGACTCATTGCTATGACAAAACACCTGACAAGAAACAACTTAATGAAGGAAGGAAGGAAGGAAAAAAGAAAGGAAGGAAGGAAGGAAGGAAGGAAGGGAGGAAAGAAGGAAAGAAAGAAGGTAGGAAGGGCTTATTTGGGCTCACAGTTCTGTGATATATATAGTTCATTACGTTAGGGAAACCATGGTGGCAAGAGCTTGAGAAGTTGGTCACAGTGCAAGCAAGTCAGAAAACACACACACACACACATACACACAACACACACACACACACACACACACACACACACCACACATCCCAGAGGAGAGAGAGGAGAGAGAGGAGAGAGCGAAGAGCGAGAGAAGAAGCGAGAAAGAAAGAGAGAGGCGGAGAGGAGGGAAGGAGAGAGAGAAGGAGAAGAGAGAGAGAGAGAGAGAGAGAGATCTGAATGCTTGTGTGCAGCCAGCATCTCTTTTTCCTGCAGTCTGGGGACTCTGCCCATGGGATGCTGCTGGTGGGTCCCCACCTCAATTAACCTGATCTAGTCTCTCACAAGCATGCCCCCTAGGCTTGTGTCCTTGGTGATTCTAGATTCTCTCAGTGTTCAGAGACAAGCCCAACAGCGAAGCTAACATTGTCTTTACTCAAATCTGCAATTTACTCTCTTGCAAGATGAGCTCTCCTATGTTCCATTTTGGGTTTATGCTCTTCGAGAACAACACAGCGTCAAGAATGATGGGATCTGAAAAACACTTGGTCTTAGGAGCACAGATGGAAATGTAAACAAGAAACCAGCGGGAAATTAATACCATGGCATCTGGCACTAGAGTCCAGCAGAGGCAAATGAACCATGTTACCACTGCCTTTTGACAAGAGAGGGTTGCCCCCTGGAGGACAAGGTGGGAAATAAAACCTCTGGGTCTTGATTGTTGGCAGCTACTCATGGTAGGAAGGACCTCAATTACCCCCCATGAATTTAGGACAGAAATAAAAGACACCAACCCCTTTGTATCCCTAGACACCACATAAAATGCCACATAAAATTGATTTTTCCTTTGTTACACTAAAATGGGGCATTGGTTTTTCTAGTTCCCTCTTTCTCTCTTTTTCTCTCTCTCTTTATATATATATATGTAAATATATAATAGACACAACATCCATGTATATATGTATTGATATGCATCTCTATATACACATATGCACACATATAAATAAATTTCATATTTTTTTCATACTCTATTCTTAACAGAACAATACACCGCCAATTATATCTCTTCTTATGTTCTCTCCGGATTTAGGCATTGTCCTCTTGTCTTCAAAGGAGACAGATTTCTCCTAGGAGATGCCCGAAGAAACAGCATCAGCTGTTATATTCTCATTCATTACAAAACACAATGACTGAAGGGAAAAGTCCACAGATGTGTTTAGGGGAGACAGAGGCTACTATGGCTGGGAAATTGGAATCAGAATAGTCTCGATCTCTTCCCTAGCTAACAGTGAACACAGATTTCTGGAAGTAAGTCGTCGGTACTGTTTTCCCCTTGACACTGTTTTTAAGCCAAAGTGTTTGGTGAGAACTGAGCAGGGCTGTCTTGAGAGCCAGATTATACTGTTAGGAAGGGAAGCTGGGAATTGGGAGATGTGAAATTTGCTGGTTCGAGCTATCCATGTTGTATATCAACTGCTATTCAGAATGAGAGGAAACACTGGCAAAGCAATCTTTCTTTGGTGATGAATCTGATTGATGGCTTGATCTAGCGGGAAGCAAAATTGCTGCCAGCAGCAAAAAGCAAACCTGAGGTCTCAAGCAAGGTTTTGTTTAGGCACGAAATCTTAGAACTATTTTTTCTATTTTCCAAAAGCACTTACTTGGGAAATATAAGATCTGTAATCTGTCATCTAACTCTATGATTATGAAAATTTGATATAACATCTTTAGGATTTTTGCACATAAAATGAATAGGTTAGGTTAGATTGATATGGGAGCTCTTTTAATCATATGACATTATCACATCAGGCATAGCTACATGGGAATAGAACTTGGGAACTCCCATTAGATTTGTTCCAATCCTAAACTTAGAGAAAGATATCCCCATCTACATTTATGATTCCTTACCAGTTAGGAAAAATACCTTACTATGTATGGTTTTAGACTAGACACATAGTAGGGGGTCATATTTCAGTTTTTGTTCCATTATAGAACCTGCACACTCAGAAATACCGATTAGGGGCTGTGTATGTAGGTCAGTGGCATAGCACTTGCCTAGCATATGCAGGACCCAAGGTTTGATGTCTAGCTCCATAAAAAAGGAAAACACACTAAAAATTAAAATTAGTATCTTCAAAGCTGCCACTCCCTGATATCAGAACCAATATCATTGGGAAACAATTATTATTTTGCCTTAAACAATTTCATAACTAAATGTCCATTGAGCTGGTGAAAAACAAGTTCCTAGCTTCAGCCACTTAATAGCTAAATGCTTACAGGTGGAAAAGGAAACACCGGAGGGTGGAGGATGGATCACTTTCTGCCTCTGACTTTGGCATTTGGGACTTGCTAGGCTAGCAACCTGAGCCCATTCTGAAGGCGAGTGAATCAGGAGTGACTGATGAATACCTTCTATGGCAAACGGCTTCCCCACGGTTAGAAGCTTGCAGTCAGCATCTATTGACACTTCATAATCCAGAAGAGCTTTGTCCATGATGAAGGCATCTAGTTTCTCTGGATCATTCCTACATTTAAGAGCAAGAGAAGAAAAATGGAAATGATTTGTCAATGGGCAGGAAACACTGAGTCTGACAGTTGGTTTTTGTTTAGGGGACAGAAACTTGGATACCAGAGTCAGCACAAGGAGCTTGATGGTTGCTGAGTCAGGTTTGTTGCCATCTCCTTGCCTTGTAAAGATTAAGGAAACAGACACTCCTGCAAGAGCGAGATGTCTTTCCTATGAGTTTATCTAACAGTTTCTTTCATAACTTTCAAATCCAATATTAAAGCCAGATGCAACTCCAAATGGAATAGGGGGTACACAGAGAAGTTTAATTCCTTGTCTATTATCAGAGTGGTTTCTCATGTTAGCCATTTCATTCACTACCCCACATACATTTTAATTATTCATGAAGATTGTAACAAAGCAAACCAGGGAAACTGAACCTGAGAGAGTTGATGTAACTTGATCCAGGATGTACATCTAGTTGAGAGTTGGAGATAGGCAGTGTTATGAATCACAAGATCAAAGTTTTATTTCTTTCTATCGTGACTACTATCATGTTCTTTAGAAATTGGCTATCATTTCTTATTTAGGAGGAGATGTTAAGGAAGTACTTAGAAGAGATCTAGCATGCTTAAAGAGAAGGAATTTATTGTCTCTTTAGGTTCATGGATTAGAATTTAAAAAATGGAAGGAAGGCTTATACAATAGATCTTAGCAGTCTAATTTAATAATACATCTCCGGAGAGCTGTGTTTCTCTCCACTGCAGTAGGTAGTTCAGAATAATTTAAGGTATGTCTGCCAGGGTTATATTAGTGAATTGGCAGTGGACATCAGTTGCCATCAGAGGCCTTGGGTGTCCTTCATTAAAATCTTCCCTTCTTTTCAATGTGAGTGCAGAGAGATCAGGTGGAGGGCTTTCTGCTTTTCAGAGAAGGAAGAGTGTGAAAGGAGCTGGCTGGGCAACTTCTGTTTTCAGTCACCTGAAATCCAGACAGGAATTCCTTCCTTCCTTCCTTCCTTCCTTCCTTCCTTCCTTCCTTCCTTCCTTCCTTCCTTCCTTCCTTCCTTCCTTCCTTCCTTCCTTCCTTCCTTCTCTTTTTCTCTCTCTTTCTCTCTCTTTCTCTCTCTCTCACTCTTTCTTTCACTTTCTCTCTTTTTCTCTTTCTTTCCTGCCCAAGTCTGGCTTCAAACTTAATCCTTCTGCCTCCAACTTCTGGGTTATATGATGACACACATGAGCTTCCCAGATTGGTCGTGAGGTTTTAGTATATATATAATAGTTTTAGCATCTCCCTTTTCCCTTTTGTTTACCCACTTTCTTCCTCTCTCTCCTTTCTCTTCTCTAACAGTTTTCTGTCCAGTAAGAGAGGCTCTTCTACCTTTAAATTATACAAATGGCTTTATAAATACAATTAACTCTTTTCTAGACTCAGTCCTTACCTTTCTAAAATCAGGAACAAAGCAATTCAGATTCACAGAGAAGTGGCCTCTACTGTGAGAGGAGAGTATGGCCAAGTCCATAAAAAATTAAACTAGAACAACACTATAGACTCTGAAAGATTCATTACCAATTAGGAAATGAATGACTTTTTTTGAGTCTCACATGGACACAGTAAACAGGTTAATTTCTTTTTGGAATCCATTACCATGATCTTTTTCTTTTCTCATTCTTCCAGGAAATGCACTTACGATGTGTCCACCTTTTCCAGAAGTATTGGAATTAGGTGTCATTAACTAAATTTCCACGTTAAACTTCAACTGAAATGCAGTACTTCCTAGATTCCCTACCAGAAAGAAGTTTCTAAAATGTCTGGGGAGTATGAATTATTTCCCAAGAGTTGTTAATGAGGCACCTTAATAAAATCAGCCCAATAAAAGTTGGGTTGCATCATAGCTAGCAGAATGTACCCAGAGGTGGGGAGAAACACTGCCACTACATAGCAACAACTCGCCACTTACCACTATTCCACCAGTATTTGTGGAAGCCAGATAGCAATTTTAAAAAAACTGAAATTTGAATCAGTTTTTTTAATTTTATTTTTATTTTTTTTGAATCAGTTTTTTTGAAGCCAGTAATTTCTTAAGCCTGGTAGCTCTACTGTCCTTAAATAACTCCTCTTCATTTTGGACCACAAAGTGCAGTAGCTTTGATGTATTTCTATGTCAGAGAAAAGCAAGAAGCAATGAGCTCACAGTTTCCCTTGGGACCTGAGTCACTGAGGAGGAAGTGGCTGGGTGTGATCCAGCCATAAGTAGTTCTTGGCTGGCCAAATCATCCTTTTAACCAGCAGGGACTCGGGTTATTTCTCCCATTGTAGAATTGTGGTCTTCTTTTAAGCATTGATTTAAAACTATATATCCATATACTAGTATATGACTATTTAATAAAGAGCATTTTAAAAACTTATCTACTTATTTATTTATTCATATGTGTGTGTGTGTGCGCGCATGTGTGTGTGTGTGTGTGTGTGTGTGTGTGTGTGTGTGTGTGAGTGTATCAGAGGACACTATATGTCCCTGTGAGGACAAATGGTGACTTCAGGAATCATCCTGGATTGATTCTACCTCCTTGTTACTTCACGGAATTTCCCAGGCTCTGGCTACCAAGGCCCGAAGTGCAGGCTGCCTCTGTTCCCACCTGGCTTTTTTTTTTTTTTCCTTTTTTTTTATTTCCACTCATACAAACTTAACAGGTACACCGGTTCCCCCCTCCCTCCAACCCCCTATACCCTTGTGCCCCCTCCTCTCCCCCTTTCCTCCCCATCTCCCAGTGCCTCCCCCTCCAATCCCCAGAGCATCCTTTAATGTGCATGCCAGACTCTCCTCTGGGTCCTCCTCTCCGATGAGGTGCAAGGACCCAGTGGCATTTCCCAGAACCCTTTCCGGTGTTCCCGTTAAGCATAGGAACACTACTGTGACTGTCAGTCCCTTGCCTCCAAGGATCTTGGTGCCTTTAGCAGATGCTAGGCTTTGTGGGGTCAATAGTGTGTTGGACATTGCGCAGGGCATGTAAAGTCCAATTATGATTGCTTCGGCCCTAACTTGTGTGGAGTATCTTGCATATCATTGCTCCTCCCATCCTTGTGCTCTTACAATCTTACCGCCCCCTCTTCCACAAATTTCCCTGAGCTTCAGGATGGGGAGAGATTAGGCTGGCCTAGTTCCACGTGCTTGATATAGAGTCTCTGATGTTCTGGATTATGGTTTGTTGATTTTTTTTTTTCAGTTTTGCTGCTCCTGCAATGCCCTTCACTCCATCCTGATGGGTACTGGGTGTCACCCCCTGGCTAGAGACAAAAAAGCTGTTAAACTAGAGTCTTGTTATAAGAGTATATTCAAAGGTAGATGTAATAAAAGTAGGAAACCACGTTAAGGGAGGGGTCAATCACCCATTTGCGAAATGGTTACTTTCTATCTGCCAGACTATACGCCCTCCCCTTCTGGTGAGATCATACCCCCTCAGTTGTAAATGATCAGGAACCCACCTGGCATTTTTAAGTGAAATCTGGGATTCAAATTCAGGAACTTCTGCTGAGCCATCTCTCCAGCTCCAAAAGAGCATTTTTGATAGAGGATTGATTTATTGTAAAACTGTCACCTTACAAAGCAGAACTCTAAGGAAGTAGGTCTTAGGGAAATTTTGATGGGAGAAGCCAGGACAAGTTTGTGCACAGAACCCTACCCTGTGCTTATAACTGTGGGTATTATAGGTCAGAATTCTGTGCTACTCAGGGGCTGGGGCAGGGGTTGTAGCATGAGGACTGTGGTTGGTGCAAGTTCTGCTTAGGAGCTTCCATAGTGACTAGGTTGAAAGTGAAGGCAGAGGTCTAGAGAGAAGTGAAGCATTGATAATAAGTCGTGTTCTGCACTGGTTAGTGTAAATCATTGAGGTAGCTGGCAGAATTGCAAATTCTTATGTAGTATGGGATAGAGCCTGAGATCCTTCACTTCTGTCTAGTTTCTAGACACCAACTGGAACTTGAGTGCTGCTGGAACATGGGACTATCCTATGAGCATCAAGAATCTCTTCTTCCTTTGTGATTTCTAAACTATCCAGAAGCAGTGCTTAGATTTTGGAGACCTGGTCATTGTCCTAACTCTGACATTTGTTTTCACTGTGGGGAATGTGCTTCTTCTGGACCTGACTTGCAAGGATTTGCTTCTCTCCGAGCCAGGGTGTGGCCAACACTAGGCATGAGACCCGGTCCTCTCAGGTTAAGCCATGAGTAAATGACAGCATGGAAGGGAACGGAGCTGCTGAGCACAACAGCAGTTCTTTGTCTGCATCTATCCCAGGTCAGTAGAGTCTAGATCCATGGTTGTGTAGATGGGAGCTATGGATACATCCCTGACATTTTTCTGCTTTCTTCCACTGATGCAACTGCCCAGTGAGAAAAACAGATGGCCTCTACATTTTGGTGTTTTTGCAAAATTAAGTGTCGTTTCTTTTCATAGTACTTAAATGTGGTAAATAACTTTGTGAATCTAACAGCATACAGCTTCCTCTCTAAGCTCTAGTTAAAAGTCCATAAAATTGTTTAAGGGGCCTATTACTAGAGCTGTTAAGAAACACAAAGCTCTTATGTCCCATGAAATTCTTTATTTATTTCCTTTCCTTCTTCAAAAAGAAGTTGAGGTGGCAGGACACTGCCTATTGGGAAGAGTCTAACAGCTCACTATGGAGAAAGCAGTTTCCTGCTGCTGGACAGAAGCAGGGCTTGGCAGTTTGGAAGTCTGTTATTGTCTGCATGTCCTCACGCAGGAGAGAGAGGTGAGGTCCCCCATATGCCCAGGTCCTTATCTGAAGCCATTCACTGCCTCCTTCCAGGGAGACTGGACCAGCAGACCAGTGATGGTTCTACCTTTTGCAAAGCTTCAGTGAATTAAATTACAGGCTCTGATAATCTGCTCTGCCAAGATGATTGCCTTTGATTGCTTCTCATAAATTCTGATGAGAAGCATGCAGGCACAGGAATCACTGTTTTCTATCTTATTTCTTTGCTACAGGAAATCTCTAAGATCAATTCTATTTCCTTATGGTAAGAGGAGGCATTCCGTGGGCTTAGAGATTGGCTGTGAAGGACAGGGTTGCGTCGGGACACCTTATTCTTTGGCTACATTCCCCACACATTTCATCATCTGGGCACCGTTGTTTTCTCTAGTGTTGTCAAGCCAACATTTGCTTCCGTTACCATCTGTTCCACTAATGACTCCGCTGGCTCTTGGAGCAAAGGTACTGACAACTCAAGACTTTGCAGGTAACTAGTAATCTAGGTCATATAATTTCATGCACACCCTTCATCCCCTGTGGTTTCTTGGATGTCATCCTGGATGTGCTATTTCGGAATGCATGCTAGGGTCATTTGCCTGACATTAAAAAAGGAGGGAGGCAAAAGTGAAACTTCTTCTTTTTCAGTGGGGGATTTTTAGGATCCAAGAGGGGGCACTCACTTTAAATACTGCACTCCATCAGGGGTGGCGGGCACGTTGTACCTCCTCATGTACTCATGCATCTCAGGGAAGCTTTGCCTCACATAATCTTCAGCACTGCTTTCACGGACAGTTCCAAAGCGAAAGCCTTGGGAAGGATGGTGAAGCTATGGGCAAGAAAACAAACCAGTTCTTAATATAAACTGTTGATGTAACGACTCGTTAAAAAACTTTTCATTTTTCAAACAATAACAAACCGTAATTCAGAACACCAAAGACCATACATTAATCACCTGGAACCAGACTAGCCAAATCTCTCCCCATCCTAAAAACTTGCAGAAGAGGGGGCGGCAAGATTATAAGAGCCTAAGTAAAGATGGGGAGGATCAGCAATATTCAAGATACTCCACACAAGTTAGGGCTGCAGTAGCCATAATCAGTCTTTGCATGACCTGCACAGTGACGGATATGTCAACGGATGCCCCCAAAGTCTAGCATGGATCACAGGCACTAGGATCCTTAGAGGCAAGGGATTAACAGTCATAATAATGTTCCCATACTAAAGGGGAGCCCAAGAAAGGGCTCTGGGCTATGCTACTGAGTCCTTACACCTCACTAGAGTGAAGGACTCAGAGGGAAGTTTGACATTCACACAAAAGGATGTGCCATGGGATGGGAAGGAGGAAAGGGGAGGCACTAGAAGAATGGAAGGGAGGGGTGAAAGGAAGGGAAAATGGGGGAGGGTACATAGGGGGGGACTAGGAAAGGGTAGAAGAAAGGAGAAGACCGGGGTACTTATTGAGCTTATATAATTGGGGAAAAATAAATAAAAAATTTTTCATTTTTCATCATTATCTGATGTTTGATAATAATCTGTAACTTTTCAGACACCCAGAGGCATAAACATATGCACAGGACTATGTCAACATAGGTAGATGCTCTTTCAAACCCAGGTGTTCACATCAGTGGTTGTTTTGTCCTTAGAAGCCAGCAGGTGGGAATGACAAACTGAAAACAGAAAAAAAATTTTTTTAATAGTGAGAACTTAGTAGAATTTTTTGGATGTTGTCCATGTTGGCACATAAAATATGCATCATATTGAAAGTTGCATATTAAAATATGTAATTATGATCTTCACTGGTTGTAACTACACAAAAAAGGCCAAGTTTAAAAATTGTACTTTAGATTACAATATACTTGGCTTAATGTTGGACATTTTCTTTTATGCATATCAGACTTGATGCTGTATTGCATGTGCTGAATGTTAGTCTTGGTGTTATTAAGAATTGTTATCCTTTCTTTAGAAGACTACAATCATGCTGCATGTTCTTTCGAAAGGAATGGTGCTGGCCAGGAGGTGTGAGGGAGGAGAGGGATAGCAGTGGACTCAGGAACATCCTGAGTCTCCGGGATGTGATATCTCACAGTAAGGAGGGGGTAGTGCATTGAGACCCTGGGGAGACATTCCATCACTAAGGATAATGAAGTGTCTTACATGAAATGTTACTCAGTAAATGTTACCAAGAAACAGAGATAGGAAATCTAAAAAGTAAACTCTAGTTAACTTAGCAATGAGCTGTGGTTGGGACATATGTTCAACGGTCTCCCAGTCAGCAATATTTTGAAATGTACACTTCCAAAAACATTCCAGAAATGCCTTTATATCTCTGAGTTCTGCTTCATATTTGACATATTTTATACCATTGGTATTGGCCTGAAGTCCTGGAGACAGTTGTCCATGCATGGACTTCAAGGGCTTTATAAACCTTCCAGAACTTTTAAGCAATATTTTTTGTAAATATGCATTTGAATTTTCTTCTATTGATAGAGATAACAGATCATTTTTTAAAGAGGGTTTCAAGTTTAAAATTCCCGAATGAACTCAGTGAATGATATGATATGACAGCAAATATATTTGAAGACAAATTCATTTTGACCCATACTAAAAGTGCAATAATATGGCACTTGTTAAAAATGATATGGTGCATCATTTTAGAACACTTTAAAATATTTAAATTGTAGTTGTGAAGTATATTTAACAAAGCAAGATTTTATATGAGAAATGGAAAAGCATTGATAGGGCATGACTAAAGTTAACTATGTATATATTTTAACACAATAATTTTCCATTTATTCAAGATTTATTGAGATCCTACTCTGAACAACTCTCAAAGTTATGGGAGTCACCGAGATAAATATTGTAGTTACTGCCATGTAGGAGCTCTAATCCACTGATTGTTTTTTGGACAACTTACCATCATGTAAGCAGTATGGTATATACTTATGTTCAATATACTTACTCTTTGTACTGAACAAATCTATCATTTTTTTGCTAGAGTAACCTGAATGAAGCATAAACACAATAGCTAACATTCACTGAGTACTTATGTGCCAAGCATGATACTTGGTACTTCTTGTGCATTGTCTCATGAGGAGGGCTCTATTTTTCCTGTAAATAACTGCTACACTGAGGCCCAGAGACATGAGTAACACATATAAGCACTCCAAGGGAATTAACAGTAATGGGTTAGAGTCACATATTTCAATGTAAAGCCTTCCATGTCATCTTGTCTTTGAATTGGCAGTGATTACAATGACAGTATTTATTAGAAGGACCCCATCAGCCTTTATACTTAATGCTGTCTTTGGGCCAGAAAGCCACCCTGTCCACACCATGAAATCTTCACAGTAAGAATTGATGCCTCATTGCCTGAGCAAAGTAAATTCACCAGCCCTCTGTTTAATAGCTATTCATTTTGTAAGGCCTGGATTGAGTGAGACTCTTAATGTGAAGCTTGCTCCTTATCTGGTTTTACCCTCTTGGAGTGCTAACAACAAAATAGTCAACAATTGTTTATCTGTCTATATATGTCTTTTTTTTAAACATTTTTTATTATTATTTCCGCTCATACTAACTTAGTAGGTACACCGGTTCCCTCTCTCCCTCCTCCTCCCCCTGACTCCCCTGTTCCCCCTCCCCTCAACCCTCCCTCCCCATCCCCCAGTGCCTTCCCCCCCAATCCCCAGAGAATTCTTTAATGCACATGCCAGTCTTTCTTCTGGGCCCTCCTCTCCGATGACGTACAAGGACCCAGTGGCATTCCCCTGAATCCTTTCCTGTGTTCCCCTTAAGCATAGGAACACTACTGTGGCTGTCAATCCCTTGCCTCCAAGGATCTTGGTGCCTTTAGCTGATGCTATACTTTGTGGGGTCAATAGTGTGTTGGACATTGTGCAGGGCATGCAAAGTCCAATTGTGATTGCTTTGGCCCTAACTTATGTGGAGTATCTTGCATATCATTGCTCCTCCCATCCTTGTGCTCTTACAATCTTAATGCCCCCTCTTCCGCAAATTTCCCTGAGCTTCAGGATGGGGAGAGATTAGGCTGGCCTAGTTCTAGGTGGTTGATATAGAGTCTCTGAAGTTCTGGATTGTGGTTTGTTGATTTTCTTCTGCAGTTTTGCTGCTCCTGCAATGTCCTTCACTCCATCCTGATGGGTATTGTATGTCACCCCTTGGCCAGAGACAAAAAGCTGTAAACTGGAGTCTTGTTATAAGAATATATTCAAAGGTAGATGTAATAAAAGTAGGAAACCGCGGTGAGGGAGGGGTCAATCACCCATTTGCAAAATGGTTACTTTTTATCTGCCAGACTATATGTCCTCCCCTTCTGGTGAGATCATACCCCCTCAGTTGTAAATGATCAGGAACGAACGTCTGTGAACTTAACCAGATGTCTCATTACTTACTTGCAGTCCTTGATGGAGGCCTGTTTTCTCTGCTGTAACATGGTCCCCTCTCTCCTTGTTTCTGGTGTGGCCCTCCTGCCCCATCCCTCCTGTTCATAATCCTTGCAATTACTGTAGGTATTACAGAGATTTATCTTTGAGTGTCTCTAGGTGGGCTGGGTGGGTTTGGTACTAGGAGCCACCTATTAGGGAGTACATATGGTGCTAAATTTTCTGGGTCTGGGATACTTCACTTAATATAATTGTTTCTAATGACATCCATTTCCCGGCAAATTCCAGTAATTCATCATTTTTGATGGCTGAGTAGTACTCCATTGTATAGATGTACCACAGTTTCCTTATCCACTGTCAACTGTTGGACATTTGGGTTGATTCCATGACTTTGCTATTGTAAACAATGCTGCTATGAACATGGTCGTGCTTGTGCTATGGAGGTGATTTTTTGCTGTATGTGGGGTTATTCCCAGAAGTGGAATCGCAGGGTCATATGGCATTTCAATCTTTAATTTCTTTAAGAATCTCCAGACGGCTCACCAGAGTGGTTGTATGAGCCTGCATTCCCACCAGCAATGTAGGAGAGTTCCCTCTCTCCACATCCTCTCCAGCATTTGTTGTCGTTTGTATTGTGGATTTTTGCCATCCTGACTGGGGTGAGATGATATCTCAGGGAAGTTTTGATTTGCATTTCCCTGTTGGATAAGGAAGTGGAACATTTTTAAAGATATTTCTTAGACATTTTAATTTCATCCCTGGTAAAGTTTCTTTTAAGTTCCAGGGCCCATTTTTTAATTGGGCCATTAGATATATGTCTTATGCATGATACTTTGCCTTAGTGTTTAGTTAAATGATCTTTCACATTTCTAGCCATTATTGCTTTTGATTTTCCCTAGATATCTTTGAACTGGGAATTTCTTTTAGCTTCTTTTTTTGCAGATAAAGAAACTGAATATTAGAAAATTTATTACCCTCCCAAGGTCCTGTAAATGAAGTGTTTGGGGTTTGAACCCAGAGAATCTAATCAAAACACGCATCTTTTGTCTCCTGTGGAACACTGCTTCTCACTTATTCCATATTGATTCCTTAGTTTGCTACCTGTGTGCCAGGCACTGAGCTAAGAACTTCAAATATCTGTAGTAGCATAATTCTGCACGGCAAATGTTATTTTACTTATTTTACAAATTTAGACAGAGATAGCTAAAGTTGTGAGCAAAGTTTCCATAATTAACACCTAGCAAGAGCGCTTTCTGTAGCTTGAAGGTCAACTTTCACTCACTTGTATTCCCTATCGCAACTCTGGCACCTGCAGGTGCTCTGCCACTATTTGTTAAGCTATTTTATCACTGTCTTCCAGACTTCCTCCTCCCATTTGACTTGCATTCATTCTTTGCCACTCAGCTTAGTGATTGCTTTGGTAAACTACTGTCTAGGTAAGAACCTCCTTTCATGGTCCAGGAGTGCTAACAATTATATCAAGGGGCACATAGGGCCTCCTTTTATAGGCCCTTATAGCACCTATCCAATTCTGATTTTAAATGTCATTATGTAATTATTTAATTATGTCTACTGTATTAACCCCTTAACTAGAAACTCTATACCAACCAGAATCATATATATCTTAATCACCCTTGTATTTCTAATGGTTTCCATCACGTAGTTTATTAGTAAAAAGCCAGGGGATTGCTTCATTGGTTAACTCTTTTCAGAAGTCAGAGGGAGAGCTTTGCCACCCCCACTTAAACGAACATGCTAAAAGTCAATCTGCTGCTCAAGCTTTCTGGATGAACCCATTTTTAATGTAAAAACACAGTAGGAGTGTTCTTCATCATACTTTTTTGCCTTATATGTGAAAAGAATCTCCCCGGGTATACATTTTCACATATCAGACTATGGCAATACTTTTATGACCTAGAACTGTTTATAAGCAATTTCTGCCTTCCTGGTTTTATTTTTCTTCTGAGTGCTTTAGGGCATTCTTTCTTCCCTGGGTGTGGGAAGGAGGAGGGAGCTAGCAGAACAAGACAGCCCTTGGTGTTTTTCCTTTCCCCAGCTTTCTACTGCAGTTTGGTCCTCATTCCTTACACTGGCCTCCCGTGGCTCTGTGAAGATGGTGGCTTAGAGTTTTCGGGATGGAAAGTTCTTCCAAGCATTAATGACTAACCAGACTCCAGGGCAGAAAGCATACTGCTAGGTATGGGGAGACCCCATTGTAACCTAGAGATGTTTCACAATTGCCATTCTTCCAGTCTAAGTTGCCGTCATTTCTGTCTTCCACACGCTCATTTTCTTCCCCTCTCTCCTACTCATGGTCATTGTAGAATTCAAATGTGGTCACACCATGTCTTCTCTTAACACTTGTCCATGGTTCCTCATGCTCTTGGGGTAGAGTCAAGTACTCATGTGGCCTTTAAGGTTGATCATTAGTTTATTCTTGCCTTCTGTTTAGATTCATCTTCCCACTCTAGAACTCTAAGCTTCAGCCAGTTTTATTTAAGTTTAATTCCTCTTTTTCGATTGTCTGTTCAAGAATACATATCCTTCTTGCTTAGTCAGAGCTCTTAAATAAGTCTTCACTCTGCCTGGGAGTATCACTCCCTAGTCCCACTTTCTCATTTGTCTACCCAACTCTGATGTTTCACTTCTGCAAAGAAGCCTTTGTTGACCATTAGACTAGGCCAGGCTACCTGGATAACCCTCCTGGGTATATTTAAGTATTGATAACATTTGGAATTACTTGTGATGTCTACTTTCCCTGCTGCATGTGTATCTCTGCAGAGAGGGATCTATGCCTTTCTCAATCATGTGGCTTGAAACTGTCCACAAATGTTAGCTGCCACCACCACCACCAGCATGTAAGAAAAACAGCACTTGGCACTGAGGATATGCATGGAAGATAGAGATAAACAGTGAATCATCATTGTTGACATGAAATTCTTTGTTTTGATGCATTGCAAACTTCATACTTTTGCTATACCTCATGTTGTCTGCTTTCTCCTTCGAGATAAAATATTTTCCTTTATTGTCGCCTTCATGCTTCACGAACAAGATATTCTTTTTCATTTTTGGTATTTCTGTGTGTGGTATTCTAATGGAAAATTACAGTGGACAACTCAGCAGTCACAGAATAATAGAACCAGAAATGAGATCTAAGAAG
The DNA here is from genome assembly GCA_023101885.1 of Typhlomys cinereus. Taxonomy (NCBI): domain Eukaryota; kingdom Metazoa; phylum Chordata; class Mammalia; order Rodentia; family Platacanthomyidae; genus Typhlomys; species Typhlomys cinereus. The sequence continues at coordinate 3,809,040 of JALPQD010000150.1, forward strand.
CAATTGACGCAGCCCAGTGGGTCAGCATAGTCCATAGTGTGTAATTCAAACAGTCAGGGATCTCAGAAAGCCTGTGTCAGGGGCAGAGGATAAAGGTGTACAAAGCCGAAGCATTAGCACTTCCTTACAGCTATCTATGAAGCCTAAAGACAGAGAAGCAGTTCTTTAAAGTCTTAGCTAAATACGTTACTGGCTCTTCCAATTCTGTTTATATTTGCGTCAGCCTCTTCAGGCCCTGGGGAAATAGCTGAGGTTAAACTCTCTATTTGTATGTGAATTGTTCTGTATTAATGGAGCACAGGAAGAACGATCAGGCAGACATTTCCCAGAAAGCAAAGAAATGGCTCAAGACAAACCCAAGAAGCTTCAGGAAATTGGTTCTTTCTCCAAGGTAGATAGTGTGCTTTAGCTTAGAAACAATTCCAATGCAGAGTGTGTTTATTATGTCTTCATTTGTACTCATCTGTGATTGGTACTTAAGTTATAAATGGAAGGCCATTGCTGGGTCGGGGACAATACTCTATTGGAACTGCACAGCACAAAGATTGTAAAGGAATGTTTGTGCCTTCCCAAGTATTGGCTATTGGATTATTTCCCCAGGAGTCTCATGCTGGGAACAGAGAGAGGGACTTCACAGAGTACTGAAAATTTCCCAGCCAGAGAAGGAATTTGTCTCTCCAAAGAAATTTCATGCAGTTCTGACAACTTTCCTTTCAGGCCAGCCAGTAGTGGGTGGAGCCACATGCCATGGAAGAACTGCTTAGTTATACATATATCTTGCTTTCTGTCTGAACTTTACCCTCAGTTTTAGATTCTGGAGAGTGACGGATTTGGATATAGGATACTCACTTCTCTATATGTCCATATTAAATAAATTTCCTTTTTCTGCTTTTTATTCTTAATTTGATTTTTTTTATTTGATCTACTAAGTGCAGGTGTCTGAACTGAGGTACATATCTTACTGCAGAGCTGGCATAACTTTCAATTTGAGGAAAGGACCATTTTAAACTTCTCTAATGGAGTGTGATATAGCTATTGAAGTCTAGCTTCCCCCTGTGATGGTATTTTAATCACTTACTATAACCAAATAATACTAACTAGTCTCAGTGCTCAGAGGAACTTTTAAGGGATCTATATACTTTTATTATCCACTATGTACTTGTATCATTCTTTGTAGCAAAAATACCAGCTGTGATTTCTGAATGAGGATTCCTATTAAGTTCAGTTAGTAAGTTTATAGTCTGTGATTTTGGCATCTGCAGACGTGTAGCTGATGATGCTGATGGCATGGCTCATGGGTTATCTTTGAATAGTAAGGCTTTATTGACAGCATCACTCTAAGTGCTTGTTGACTCCCTTGAATGTCTTCAGGTAGGAAGACCTTCACTCATATTTCAGTCATACTTTATTTTTTAAAAAACGTATTTATTTATTTATTTATTTAGTGTGTGTGTGTGTGTGTGTGTGTGTGTGTGTGTGTGTGTGTGTGTATTAGAAGACACTGTGTGTTCCTGTGGAAGACTAAGGGTGACTTGGAGAATCATCCCAGATTGCTTCCATTTCCTCTTGGCTTAACTCTGGGATTCCCAGGTGCCAACAAACAGGGTCAGAAATGCAGACTGCTGTAGTTTGCACCTAGTGTTTTTACGTGGGCCTGGAATCTGAACTCTGTACTTTCTGCTTGCGAGGCAGAATCTTAACTCCTGAGCCATCTACTTAGCCCTTTAGTCATAGCTTCTTCATGTCCCATGGCTTTGTGTCCCTGTCTTTACAATTTATGTAAAATAATAGTTACAAAATAACCACTAATACTTATTATATGCCAGGACATTGAAATCTAGCAAAATTACTGCTTTTATTACTTATTAATCACACATGAGCAGTTGTAAGGCCCATAGCTGCTAAGACTTGCAGAAAGGCATAATGGGAGACTGGTTCCAGTTCTGATTTGGAGCACACATGTTCCTTTTTATAGTACTAGAGTATGCATTTATAGACTTGTATTACGGTCTAAGATTTTGTGAAACGTTTTGCAATACATTATAAAATCAGTTTAGTTATTGTAGTTATATCACAAGTGAAGACAGAGCTTCCAAACAGGGCATTGCTTTTTTTGTTGTTCTTCTTCATTTTCATACATGAATACAATAAATTTTATGCCATTTCCACCCTCCCTTACAATCTGATTCCATCCCCCTTTTTTTTTCTCACTGCATTCTCCTTTCTAGCCCTCCTACTTTTGCGTTTTTTGCATGTTTGGCCCATTGGGATACCCCCAAAGAATGCACTGTTGATAGTTACATAGACACAATGAACACCCCAGGGTTGTCCCTGGCAGACAAACTTGCTCATCCCAGCTATGATTATGCACACTAGGAACATTAAAATTCAGAAAAATGAGGTTGTAAACAATGTTTCCCAGCCCTTCTCAGTATTTTCTTGGTTCAAATTCCAAGTGCCTCCCAATGCTCCAATTCTTTTTCCATGTTATTCTTATTTTCTTCACAGAAGCTTCTGTCTCTACACAGAGAAGCAGTTTATTGCTTCATTGTTAGCTTGATGCTTTCAATGTCAGATTTTCTAATGTCTGGTCAAGAACATTCCTGATATCATGCTTGATTTATAGGAGTGCTAACCCAGGTCCTCCTGACAACTTGAGTTATTGCATCAAGTCCATGCATAGACCAGTAGTCAGCAAACTATGGCCCACAGGTCAAATCTAGTCTGTCACTTGTTTTTGTAAAACAAGTTTTTTTTTTTTTTTTTTTTTTGATCACCACCATGTCCATTCACTTGCAGATTGTCTCTGACTAAAATTTTTTTGTGCTACAGTTTTATAACTGAATAGGTGTGAAAAAAACCACCTGACCCACAGAGCCTAAAATATTTACTCTCTAGCTCAAGCAAAAATTGTATGCTGGCCTCTGATATAGACAATGCTGAATCTAAATAGCTCCTTTACTCTCATATTTCAAAAATTCCCCCAAATTCCTAAAGACTATCTAGGAAAAGCTACATATGCCAGAGAGTGATCAGGGGTCAGGGTGATAAATCTCTACAGGTTTCTAGGCACTGCCGGGATTTAAGCTTTTGCTTGATAAGATGTCACATGTCTAGCTGCTTGAAATGATCAGTCTTCCAGTGGGAGGTCCTCAAGACTATAATCCTCTGTGTTTTCCTAGGGCTAGGTTATGGGAAGGTCTCAGTTACAAAGTTTCAAACTGAAAAAATAGTATGACCTGAAGATATATTATGACTCCTACCTTGGAAGCAGGGGCTGGGGAAAGCTACCATGGGCTTGAGGTTATGGAAAGGTCACAGCTACTAATGGAAAATGAATTAAATTACTTGTTCACTCCATTTCCTTCTTTGCACCTCCCCCATTCCTTCTGTTGTTGGCTGCATGTCTTCCATCTCATCCGAGCTGTAGTCAACCTGTATTTGGCTCATCCTTCATTCCAGGTACCGAGCCAATATCTTTTTTTTTTAATACATTTTTTATTATTATTTCAGCTCATACAAACTTAATAGGTGCACCAGTTCCCTCCCTCCCTCCTCCTCCCCCCCCCCGTACCCCCTGTTCCTCCTCCCCACCCCCTTCCCTTCCCATCCCCCAGTGCCTCCTGCCCCAATTCCAAGAGAGTCCTTTCTTGTGCATGCCTGATTTTCCTCTGGTCCCTCCTCTCCGATGACGTACAAGGACCCAGTGGCCTTTCCCTGACCCCTTTCCCGTGTTCCCCTTAGGTATAGGAACACTGCTGTGGCTGCCAATCCCTTGCCTCCAAGGATCTTGGTGCCTTTAGCAGATGCTAGACTTTGTGGGGTCAATAGTGTGTTGGACAATGCGCAGGGCATGTGAAGTCCAATTATGATTGCTTCAGCCCTAACTTGTCTGGAGTATCTTACATATCATTGCCGAGCCAATATCTTACATTCATCACCTTGTTTGATCCTCATGACATCCTTTGGTAGCACATACAGTAGCTGTCTTCTCCATTTGTAAAGATGGAGGAACTGAGTCTTAGAGTGATTAAGCAACTTGCTCAAGACCACATGGCCAGAAAGAGTCAGATCAAAGAAGGAATCCAGAAACCCAAGAACATGTACTATCCATCTCTACATTTCTTATCTCGTACATATTACTGCTAGTATACTAATTGCTATTTTTCTCTAATGCAAAGATTTCTTTGGGAAGCTATGCAGAAAGTACTCATTCTTCAAGCTCAATGGTCAATTTAATCCAAATAACAAGAACCAGCTTACAGGAAATAAGACAAACTACTCATGCCCTTTGGGTCCTTGACGAAGTTGTTTATCACAGCTATAGCAAGCAGAAACAAAAGAAACATTTGAACTGTGCTATTTACAAAACTCAATCATGCATACTATTCCATTCAATAGGCACAGGAAACATTCTGGATCCTGTATTTTATTCCTAAAAGGTAGAGCACAAGATAGATGGATTTGCTATGTTCACAAAGATATACATCCTGCATTGCATGGGACTCAAAAACTCATGTTTGAGATCTAGCAACACTAAACGTAATGGTGAGTTCTAAATTATCCTGTACTATTTCTGATGTATCAAAGGAGGTATGGGTCCAAAATGAGAAAAGTACAGAAGGAACTAAATTCACAGTGCACAAATAATACAGATAAGCTTTAAAAATCCCAACTCAGGCCTAAATGTTACCTGTCACCTCTCCATATAAATATGGCTGATTAATTATACTTTATTGCTTCCTATGTCCAGCCACACTCCCTCATCAATTATTTATAAAACCATAAATTCCTGTTTAATATTGCATTCTCTAAGGAATAATTCCTTGAATTAAAATTGCTTAGTAATAGCCACAAAATACTGCAGCAGCACTCACTGAATGTGCTTTTGGAAGTCTTGACATCTTTCTATTTCATTTATAGCAAGGCCCATTATCATGGTCTCCAAGTTAAGTTCCTGACTTTAGACACCACAGAGATAAAGCCAAAAAGCTACAGAATTTCTTCAAAGTATTCACTGCTGCAGAGGTTGAGATCGCCTCTTGGTTTCCTGTTCTTCCTTCATGCAAGTCATTTGCTGTGCTTTTTCTCTGCCCCTGTCATAATGTCTTCTAATTCTGTTCCTTTGACACAGCCTATCCTTTTTAACTTCACTGAGCTTCTTCCAATTGTCTTGCTGAAAATCTCCCCGAAATCCCATTTAAAACTGACATATAGACCAATGCAACAGAATAGAGAGCCCAGAAATAAATCCATGCATGGATTGCAGCCAAACAATTTCCAACAAAGGTGCCAGGAATGCAAAAGGAACAATCTCTTCAGAAAATGGTGTTGGGATGACTATGTATTCATGTGCAGAAGGATGGAGTTAGATTCATATCATATCACATACAAAAATTAACTCAAGATGAAGTAAAAACTGAAATATAAGCTCCCTAAACCATGAAACTACTACAGAACTGTTGGAGAAAAGCTTTTTGATACTTTTCTGGGCAATTATTTTTGAATATGACCTTAAAATTACAGGCAAAAGAAGAAAACACAGATGCATGATATTATAGCAAACTAAAATTCTCTGCACAGGGAAGGGAAAAGTTACAGCATAAAGATATGACTTGTAGAATGGTAGAAAATATGTGCAATGATACATCTGATAGTGAAAATACAAAACATATGAAGAATTCAACTCAATAGTAAGAAAACAAAGAATATTACTAAAATGGTTAAAAAACAAGGAGCTGTTTTTTTACATATCAAAAAGATCATTCACAGGCTTCATCCCCGGCACACAAGGTTGGCTCAACATACGCAAATCAATAAATGTAATTCATCGTGTAAACCAGTCCAAAGTCCAAGACCACATGACACTCTCGATAGATGCAGAAAAAGCTTTTGACAAGATCCAACAGCCTTTTTTGATCAAAACGCTAGAGACAGTAGGAATGGAAGGAACCTTTATAATAAAAGCTGTATACAACAAGCCCACAGCAAGGATTATGCTCAATGGGGAACAATTGGAAGCATTCCCACTTTGATCAGGAACTAGACAAGGCTATCCACTCTCACCACTTCTATTCAATATTGTACTTGAAGTGTTAGCTGAAGCCATAAGACAAGAAAGGGACATAAAAGCGATTCAGATCGGCAAGGAAGAAGTCAAGCTATCCCTATTTGCAGATGACACAATCTTATACCTGAGTGATCCCAAAAACTCCACCAGGAAGCTCCTGGAACTAATTGAGAAGTTCAGCAGGGTGGCAGGATACAAAATAAATGTGCAAAAATCAGAGGCCTTCCTATATGTCCAGAATGAAAGAAGTGAAAAAGCCTTGAGAGAAACAATCCCATTTACTGTAGCCCCTAAAAAAATGAAATACCTTGGTATAAACCTAACCAAGGAGGTAAAAGACCTTTATAATGAAAACTTTAAAACCCTAAAGAAAGAAATTGCAGAAGACATCAGAAGGTGGAAAGACCTCCCATGTTCCTGGATTGGCAGAATCAACATTGTAAAAATGACCATCCTACCAAAGGCAATATACAAATTCAATGCTATACCAATTAAAATCCCAAAGCAATTCTTTAAAGAAGTTGACCAAATAATCTCAAAATTCATATGGAGGCACAAGAGACCCAGGATAGCAAAGACAATCCTGAGTAACAAAAACACTGCTGGAGGTATTACCATACCAAACCTTAGTCTATACTACAAATCCATAGTTATAAAAACTGCCTGGTACTGGCTCCAAAATAGACATACAGATCAATGGATAAGGGTTGAAGACCCAGATATAAGCCCACAAAAATACAGCCATTTGATCTTTGACAAAGGGGCCCAAAGAATCCAATGGAAAAAGAACAGCATCTTTAACAAATGGTGCTGGCAAAACTGGATCTCCACATGCAGAAGATTAAAGCTGGACCCGTACTTGTCACCATGTACAAGACTTAATTCCAAATGGATCAAGGACCTTGTTACCAGGCCAGAGACTATAAAAATCATAGTTGAATGGATAGGGAACTCCCTTGAGCTGATTGGGCTAGGCCAACATTTCCTAAATAGACATCCAATGGCACAGTCACTGCTACCAACTCTCAACAGTTGGGATCTTGTGAAATTAAAGAGCTTCTGTTCAGATAAAGAGATTGTAACATGAGCTCAAAGGCAACCCACAGAATGGGAGAAAATCTTCACTAACCACATATCTGATAGAGCTCTACTGTCCAGAGTGCACAAAGAACTTAGAAAATTAAATACCAAGGAAACCAATGGCCCAATTAAAAAATGGGCCCTGGAACTTAAAAGAAATTTTACCAGAGATGAAATTAAAATGTCTAACAAATATCTTAAAAAATGCTCCGCTTCTTTAGCCATCAGGGAAATGCAAATCAAAACTTCCCTGAGATATCATCTCACCCCGGTCAGGATGGCAAAAATCCACTATACAAACAACAACAAGTGCTGGAGAGGATGTGGAGAGAGGGGAACTCTGCTACATTGCTGGTGGGAATGCAGGCTCATACAGCCACTCTGGCGAGCCGTCTGGAGATTCTTAAAGAAATTAAAGATTGAAATGCCATATGACCCTGCAATTCCACTTTTGGGAATAACTCCCAATGCAGCAGAGGTTCGCCTCGATAGCACAAGCACGACCATGTTCATAGCAGCACTGTTTACAATAGCAAAGTCATGGAATCAACCCAAATGTCCAACAGTTGAGGAGTGGATAAGGAAACTGTGGTACATCTATACAATGGAGTACTACTCAGCCATCAAAAATGATGAAGTACTGGAATTTGCCGGGAAATGGATGTCATTAGAAACAATTATATTAAGTGAAGTATCCCAAACCCAGAAAGTTAAGCGCCGTATGTACTCCCTAATAGGTGGCTCCTAGTACCAAACTCACCCAGCCCACATTGAGACACTCAAGGGTAAACCTATGTAATACAGTAATTGCAAGGATTGTGAACAGGAGGGATGGGGTTGGAGGTCCACACCAGACACAAGGAGAGAGGAGACCATGTTACAGCAGAGAAAATCGGCCTCCAAGGAATGCAAATAAGTAATGTGACACCTGGTTAAGTTCACAGACGTTCGTTCCTGATCATGTACAACTGAGGGGGTATGATCTCACCAGAAGGGGAGGGCATATAGTCTGGCAGATGAAAGGTGATCATTTTGCAAATGGGTGACTGACCCCTCCCTCACCGAGGTTTCCTGCTTTTATTACATCTACCCTTGAATGTGCTATTATAACAAGACTCCAGTTTAACAGTTTTTTGTCTCTGACCAGGGGGTGACATACAGTGCTCATCAGGATGGAGTGAAGGACATTGCAGGAGCAGCAAAACTGCAAAAGAAAATCCACAATCCAGAACTTCAGAGACTCTATATCAACCACATAGAACTAAGCCAGCCTAATCTTCCCCCATCCTGAAGCTCAGGGACATTTGCGGAAGAGGGGGCGGTAAGATTGTAAGAGCAAAAGGATGGGAGGAGCAATGATTTGAAGATTCTCCACACTAGTTAGGGCTGAAGCAATCATAATAGGACTTTGCATGCCCTGCGCAATGTCCAACACACTACTGACCTCACAAAGTCTAACATCAGCTGAAGGCACCAAGATCCTTGGGGGCAAGGGATTGACAGCCACAGTAGTGTTCCTATGCTTAAGGGGAACATGAGAAAGGGTTCAGGGAAATGCCACTGGGTCCTTGTACGTCATCGGAGAGGAGGACCAAGAGGAGAGTTAGGCATACACAATAAAGGACTCTCTGGGAATTGGGGGGGAAGCACTGGGAGATGGGGAGGGAAGGAGGGAGAACTGGGGGTTTGGGGGGGAGGAGGAGTGGGGGAGGGAACTGGTCTACCTATTAAGTTTGTATGAGCGGAAATAATAATAAAAAATGTTAAAAAATTAAAAAAAATTAAAGATAAGCTGAGAAAAGGAAATGAAAAAAAACAAAACAAAACAAGGAGCTGTTTTTTTAAAAAGATAAACAAGATTGACAAGCCCATAGCTTCACTAACCAAAAGAAGAAAAGAGAATACTTAAATCCACAAAATCAGAAATGGAAAGGGGGAAATTATAATAGATACTGGAGGAATCCAGAGAATCATAAGGACGTACTTTCAAAATTTATATTCTCTTAAATTGGACAATCTACAGGAAATGGATGAATCCCTGAATACATATGATGAAACAGACACATTAAACAAGCCAATAACAAGATAAGTCTTCCAACTAAAAAAAAAAGCTCAGGACCAGATGGATTCAGTGCAGAATTCTACCAAGTTTAGAGGTGAACTAACACCATCTCTCCTTAAATTATTCCATAAAATAGAGATAGAAGGCATGCTCCCAAACTCTTTATACAAAACCAATATAACTCTGATTCCCACGCCAAACAAAGACACATCAAAGAAAGAAAATTATAGGCCAGTCTCACTAATGAACATAGTTCATTATGAAAAATCTCAATAAAATACTAGAAAACTGAATTGAAAAAACATATCCAAAGGATCATATACCATGATCAAGGCAGTTTCATACCAGGAATGCAAGGATGGTTTAACATATGTAATCAGTAAACATGATTTATCATATTAGCAGACTCAAAAACCAAAATCATATGATCCTCTTAATCGATGCAGAAAAAGCATTTGACAAAATCCAATATTCCTTCATGATAAAAGTTTTGGAGAAAACAGGAATGGAGGGGATTTATCTCAACTTGATAAAGGCTATATATGACAAGCCTAAAGCAAGCATCATCCTAAACAGGGGAAACTTGAAGCATTACAACTTAGATCCAGAATAAGACAGGCTGTCCACTGTCACCACTCCTGTTCAATATTGTGCTTGAAGTCCCAGCTAGAGCAATAAGACAAGAGAAGGAAATAGAAGGGATACAGGTAGCAAGGAAGAAGCTAAAATATCCCTATTTTCAGATGGTATGATTCTATACTTGAGAGGTACACATGACTCCACAAGAAACTACTCAAGTTAATAAACAAGTTAAGTAAAGTGGCAGACTATAAAATCATCATACAAAAATCAGTAGCCTTCCTATATAGCAGAGACAAATAACCTGAGAAAGAAATGAGAGAATCAATCCCATTTACTATAGCTATAAACAAAAAAATGCCTTGGAATAAATTTAACCAAGGAGGTCCCTTTTTTTCACCCCACCCCGCTCCGCCGGTCGGGACGCGTATGCGAGATCCAGCCGGGCCTCACCGCGCGCTCTAGGACCCCAGGTCAGCCCACAGGGACCCGGCTCCGACTCCCGCCATCCAGCCGGAGCCGCGCGGGGGCCGAGGGATGAGGAGGACCTCCCCCTGCGCCCAGGCCCCGCCCCAGCTGCCCTCGGGTTAAATAGCTCCATGCCGATGCGCCCATCATCCGTTTTTTCACCCCACCCCGCTCCGCCCGGTCGGGACACGCGGGCGGTCCACCCGGGCCTCACCCCGCGCCCTAGGTAAGTCCCCGTTCGGGCCCCGCCCACCAGTACCCCAGGCCAAATAATTCAGTTTAGTGAAATTGAGAGATCTTAAGAGTTAAAATGACAATGCCAAAGTCAAAGTGCAAATCCATGAGAAGCAACACTCAAGTAAACAAATTTCCCACTGAAGGAATTAATCCCATAATGTTAGACTCCAACAAGAACAAACCCGCGGAAAAAGGCCAAGAAAGCCTGACCCAGGATAACGACTTTCAAAATATGATCATTACCATGTTCAATACTATGAAAGAGGAAATCCGGGAGGAATTACATAATCGAATCAATCGCTTTGAAGAGGAACACAACAGACATCTGGAGGAGTTGAGAAAAACAGTGCAAGAAACAAAAAGTGGCATAGAGCAGTTAAAACAAACTCAAGCAGAGTTTAAAACTGAGCTAAAAGACAAGAACGCCACAGAGAGTCTTATCAACAGAACTAATGAAGCAGAAAACAGAATTTCAGACCTTGAAGATAAAGTGGGAGTACTAACCAGCTCAATGGAAGAGGTTGTTAAAGCCAAAAAGATACTTGAGAGAAATATCCAAGAGATATGGGACACCCTGAAGAAGCCTAACATGCGTATTCATGGAATACTGGAGCAAGAATCTCAAAATACCACCCCTGAGGAAATTTTTCAAACGATCATCAAGGAAAACTTTCCTCATCTAAAAAAGGAGAGGCCCATTCATATACAAGAGGCATTCCGCACCCCAAACAGATACGACCAAAATAGAAGCACACCGCGGCAAATAATAGTTAAAACACTCCACATTCAAGATAAAGAACTGGTGCTGAGAGCTTCAAGGGAGAAAAAACAAGTCACTTTTAAAGGCAAACCTATTAAAATAACAAATGACTTCTCAGTCGAAACAGTAAAAGCAAGAAGAGCTTGGAGAGACATACTTCAAGTATTGAATGAGCAAAAATATCAACCCAGGCTGATTTACCCTGCAAAACTATCAGTCATGATCGAGGGAGAAAGAAAAATTTTCCAGCACAAAGACAACTTTAAGGGATACATGGCCACCAAACCAGGCCTTCAAAAACTGCTAGAAATGATACTCAAGCGTGAAGAAAAAAACAGGCATATCCAGGAGAACAGAAGGCAAATATAACACCATTAAAAGCAAAGCAATATACTTATAAAAGCTACTAAACATAATAAATGTCTGGAATTAACAATAGTTTCTCCATTATAACACTAAATGTTAATGGACTTAATTCACCGATCAAGAGACACAGATTACAAACTTGGATTAAACATCACAATCCATCAATCTGTTGCCTGCAGGAAACCCATCTCACCACAAAAGATAGGCACGCTCTAAAAATAAAAGGCTGGTCAACAATTCTACAAGCAAATGGAAGCAGAAAACAGGCAGGGGTAGCCATTATGCTATCAGACAAAGTGGATTTCAAACCAAAAAAAATTATAAGAGACACGGATGGATACTACATTTTAGTCACAGGTACAATTCACCAGGAAGATTTCACAATACTGAACATATATGCACCCAATACGGGCCCCTCCACATTCATTAAGAAAACCCTACAGCGTCTAAAGCAAGAAATCAACCCCCAAACGATAATTCTTGGGGACTTCAACACCGCCCTCTCAACATGGGATAGATCAACAGGTCAAAAGCTTAACAGAGACACTTTGGAACTTAATCAAACCCTGAAAGAAATGGACCTCACAGATCTCTATCGAACTTTTCACCCACGCACCAAAGAATACACATTTTTCTCAGCAGCACACGGAACTTTCTCCAAAATAGATCACATATTGGGCCACAAAATGAATCTACACATATACAAGAAAGTTGAAATTCTAACCTGTGCCCTATCAGACCACCACGGCCTAAAGCTGGACATCCACAACACATCAAACAAGAGAAAATACACTAACTCCTGGAAACTTAACACTATGATGCTGAATGAGAACTGGATTCAGGAAGAAATTAAAAAGGAAATTCAAGATTTCCTGAAAGTGAATGATAACGAAAATACAACTTACCAAAATCTCTGGGACACAATGAAAGCTGTTCTAAGAGGTAAGTTCATAGCTCTTAATGCCCACGTCAAAAAAATGGAAACATCAGAAATAAACAACTTAACAATGCAGCTTAAAGCTTTAGAGAAACTAGAGCAATCTGATCCCAAAAGCAGTAGAAGAGAAGAGATTAGCAAAATAAGGGGAGAAATATCTGAAATCGAGACTAAGAAAACGATAGAAAAAATCAACCAATCAAAAAGCTGGTTCTTTGAAAAAATCAAGAAGATTGATACACCCCTAGCTAAACTAACCAAAAGCAAGAGAGAGAAAACCCAAATTAACAAAATTAGAAATGAACATGGAGTTATCACTACTGATACCCAAGAAATCCAGAGAATTATAACATCATATTTCAAAAACTTATACTCTGAAGTTTGACAACACAAAAGAGATGGATGAATTTCTAAGTAAACACAACTTACCTAAATTGAATCAGGAAGTTGTGAATTATTTAAATAGTCCTATAACATATAAGGAAATTGAGGAAGTAATCTCGAATCTTCCCACTAAAAAATGTCCTGGACCAGATGGATTCAGCACAGAGTTCTACCAGACATTTAAGGAGTTAATAACACCAATACTCCTTAAACTGTTCCATCTAATAGCAAAGGAAGGAACACTACCAAATTCCTTCTATGAAGCTAATATCGTTTTAATCCCAAAACCTAATAAAGATTCACTTAAAAAAGAAAACTATAGGCCGATCTCCCTGATGAACACAGATGCAAAGATTCTCAACAAAGTCTTAGCAAATCGGATTGAAAAACATATCAAAAAGATCATTCACGGGGACCAAGTAGGCTTCATCCCTGGCACACAAGGTTGGTTCAACATACGCAAATCAATAAATGTAATTCATCATGTAAACCAGTCCAAAGTCCAAGACCACATGATACTCTCGATAGATGCAGAAAAAGCTTTTGACAAGATCCAACAGCCTTTTATGATCAAAACGCTAGAGACAGTAGGAATGGAAGGAACCTTTATCAATATAATAAAGCTGTATACAACAAGCCCACAGCAAGGATTATGCTCAATGGGGAACAATTGGAAGCATTCCCACTTCGATCAGGAACTAGACAAGGCTGTCCACTCTCACCACTTCTATTCAATATTGTACTTGAAGTCTTAGCTGAAGCCATAAGACAAGAAAGGGACATAAGAGGGATTCAAATCGGCAAGGAAGAAATCAAGCTATCCCTATTTGCAGATGACATGATCTTATACCTGAGTGATCCCAAAAACTCCACCAGGAAGCTCCTGGAACTAATTGAGAAGTTCAGCAGGGTGGCAGGATACAAAATAAATGTGCAAAAATCAGAGGCCTTCCTATATGCCCAGAATGAAAGAAGTGAAAAAGCCTTGAGAGAAACCATACCATTTACTATAACCCCTAAAAAAATGAAATACCTTGGTATAAACCTAACTAAGGAGGTAAAAGACCTTTACAATGAAAACTTTAAAACCCTAAAGAAAGAAATTGCAGAAGACACCAGAAGGTGGAAAGACCTCCCTTGTTCCTGGATTGGCAGAATCAACATTGTAAAAATGACCATCCTACCAAAGGCAATATACAGATTCAATGCTATACCAATCAAAATCCCAAAGCAATTCTTCAAAGAAGTTGACCAAATAATCTCAAAGTTCATATGGAGGCACAAAAGACCCAGGATAGCAAAAACAATCCTGAGTAACAAAAACACAGCTGGAGGTATTACCATACCAAACCTAAGTCTATACTACAAATCCATAGTTATAAAGACAGCCTGGTACTGGCTCCAAAATAGACACACAGATCAATGGGTAAGGATTGAAGACCCAGATATAAGCCCACAAAGTTACAGCCATTTGGTCTTTGACAAAGGGGCCCAAAGAATCCAATGGAAAAAGAACAGCATCTTCAACAAATGGTGCTGGCAAAACTGGATCTCCACATGCAGAAGATTAAAGCTGGACCCGTACTTGTCACCATATACAAGACTTAATTCCAAATGGATCAAGGACCTTGATATCAGGCCAGAGACTTTAAAAACCATAGTTGAAAGGATAGGGAACTCCCTCGAGCTGATTGGGCTAGGCCAACACTTCCTAAACAGACATCCAATGGCACAATCACTGCTACCAACTCTCAACAGTTGGGATCTTGTGAAATTAAAGAGCTTCTGTTCAGATAAAGAGATTGTCACACGAGCTCAAAGGCAACCCACAGAATGGGAGAAAATCTTCACTAACCACATATCTGACAGAGCTCTACTGTCCAGAGTGCACAAAGAACTTAGAAAATTAAACTCCAAGGAAAACACTGGCCCAATTAAAAAATGGGCCCTGGAACTTCAAAGAAACTTTACCAGAGATGAAATTAAAATGTCTAACAATTATCTTAAAAAATGCTCCACTTCCTTCGCCATCAAGGAAATGCAAATCAAGACTTCCCTGAGATATCATCTCACCCCGGTCAGAATGGCAAAAATCCACAATACAAACAACGACAAATGCTGGAGAGGATGTGGAGAGAGGGGAACTCTCCTACATTGTTGGTGGGAATGCAGGCTCATACAGCCACTCTGGCGAGCCGTCTGGAGATTCTTAAAGAAATTAAAGATTGAAATGCCGTATGACCCTGCTATCCCACTTTTGGGAATAACCCCCCATGCAGCAGAGGTTCGCCTCGATAGCACAAGCTCGACCATGTTCATAGCAGCACTGTTTACAATAGCAAAGTCATGGAATCAACCTAAATGTCCAACAGTTGACGAGTGGATAAGGAAACTGTGGTACATCTATACAATGGAGTACTACTCAGCCATCAAAAATGATGAATTACTGGAATTTGCTGGGTAATGGATGTCATTAGAAAGAATTATATTAAGTGAAGTATCCCAAACCCAGAAAATTAAGCGCCGTATGTACTCCCTAATAGGTGGCTCCTAGTACCAAACTCACCCAGCCCACATTGAGACACTCAAAAGTAAACCTATGTAACACAGTAATTGCAAGGATTATGAACAAGAGAGATGGGTTAGGAGGGCACACCAGAAACAAGGAGAGAGGAGACCATGTTACAGCAGAGAAAATAGGCCTCCATCAAGGTCTGCAAGTAAGTAATGAGAAACCTGGTTAAGTTCACAGACGTTCTTTCCTGATCTCACCAGAAGGGGAGGGCATATAGTCTAGCAGATAAAAAGTAATCATTTTGCAAATGGGTGATGGACCCCTCCCTCAGTGAGGTTTCCTACTCTTATTACATCTACCCTTGAATGTGCTATTACAAGAAGACTCCAGTTTAACAGCTTTTTGTCTCTGGCCAGGGGGTGACATACAGTGCCCAGCAGAATGGAGTGAAGGGAATTGCAGGAGCAGCAAAACTGCAAAAGAAAATCAACAAACCACAATCCAGAACTTCAGAGACTCTATATCAATCACATAGAACTAGGCCAGCCTAATCTCTCCCCATCCTGGAGCTCAGGGACATTTGCGGAAGAGGCGGCGGTAAGATTGTAAGAGCAAAAGGATGGGAGGAGCAACGATTTGCAAGATTCTCAACAATAGTTGGGGCCAAAGGAATCATAATGGGACTTTGCATGCCCTGCGCAATGTCCAGTGCACTGTTGCCCTCATAAAGTCTAGCATCTGTTAAGGGCACCGAGACTCCTGGAGGCAAGGGATTGACAGCCATAGTAGTGATCTTATGCTTAAGGGGAACAAGAGAAAGGGCTTATGGAAATGCCACTGGGTCCTTATATGTCATCGGAGAGGAGGACCCAGTGGAGAGTTAGGCGTACACAATAAAGGACTCTCTGGGAATTGGGGGGGAGGCACTGGGGGAAGGGGAGGGGGAGGAGGGGGAGGGAGGGAACTGGTAAAAAATTTTAAAATGTATAATTACATTTTTAATAAAAAAAATTTAACCAAGGAAATAAAAGACCTGTATAATGGAAACTACAAAACACTGCTAAAAGAAATTAAAGAATATATTAGAAAGTGGAAAGACCTTCCTTGCTCATGGATTGGTAGGATCAATATTGTAAAAATGACCATCCTACCCAAAGCAAGATTCAATGCAATTCTTCACAGAACTGGAAAGAACAATCTCAAAATTCATGTAGAAGATCAAAAAACCACAAATAGCCAAAACAATTTTGGGCGATAAGAAGACTGCTGGAGGTTTCTCCATACCAGAGATATTACAGAGATATAGTAATGAAAACAGCTTGGTACTAGCACAAAAACAGATATATGGACCAATGGATCAGAACAGAGGACCCAGATATAAACTCTCACACATACAGCCACTTAATTTTTTGACAAAGGTACCAAACATGCATGCTGGTAGCATCTGCAAGAAGTGGTGCTTGGAAAACTGAACATCGACTTGTATAATACTAATAATTAACTGTCACCTCTCTCCTTACATAAAAGTCAACTCCAAATAGATATTAGACCTGAAACTCTGAAATTATTAGAAGAAAGAGTAGGAAGTACACTTGAATTTATAGGCCTATGTAAAGGCTTTTTAAGCAGAACAACAAATGTCTAGGAACTAAGACCAGTAATCAACAAATAGGACTTAAGGAAATTAAAAAGCTCTGTTTTGCAAAAGAAACTGTTAATTGTGCAAAATGCTAGCTATGAATCTGACAAAGGATTAATCTCCAGAGTATACAAAGAGCTCAAAAAATTAAATACCAAGATAGCAAACATTTCAATTAAAAAATGGGACCTGGAACTAAACAGGATTTCACTCAAGAAGAAATTGAAATGTCAAACAAATACTTTAAAAGATTCTTAAATTCCTGATTATCAGAGAAATGCAAATCAAAACAACCCTATGATACCATCTTACCCAGTCAGAATAGCTAGATCAAGAACACAAACATCAGAGATTGCTGGTGAGGCTGTGGAGAAAAAAGGACACTTATTTTCTGCTGGCGGGAGTGTAAACTGGTAGTCTCTTTGGATATCAGTATGGAGGTTCCTCAGAAAGCTAAAAACGGAACTATATGACCCAGCTATACCACTTCTTGGAATATTCCCCAAAGAATCTACATCCTATTACAAAGTCACTTGTTTATGTATGTTCATTGCAGCTCTATTCACAATAGTGACAAAATGGAATCAGCCAACATGCCCACCAACAGAGGCATGGATAATGAAAATTTGGTACACACAATGGAATATTATTCAGCCATCAGAAAGAATGAGATGATGGAATTTTCTGGTAAATGGATGGAACTGGAAACTTTAATATTTACTGAGGTATTTCAGATACAAAAAGTTAAGCACTGTATGTTCTCTCTTACATGCAGATTTTTGAACTGATATCCTTGTCAGTGTATTTGGATTGGCAGCACTGTAAGAGCCAGAAAATTCAAAAAAGACCCATGATGGAAAAGCGGGAATGGTTGGTTAGGGTTCACCTTTTAAAGGGGAGATTTAGGATCCTAGTACAAGGATAAGGGATAGAATAATTTGGGAAATATACATAGTGGGGAATGAGGGGATGGGAAATAGGAGAGACTTATAGAAAGACCCTAAGATTGTGGGAAGAAACCCCAAAGGAACACCCTATGTTTTGCGTGCACGCACACACACACACACACATGCACACGCGCGCCTTTTAAAGAAAGGAACAGGAATGGGCAGTCCCTATGCAGAAGAGCATAGAGTGAGGAAAATGAGAGAAAAAAGCCTTGAGCTGATCCACTTAGAACCCAGGGAGAAAATTATAGTAGCAGTAATATGAATGTGTGATTTCCTGATAAAATGTTGGTCAGAGAACTCTTAAAGATCCCCAAACAATATATTTCTCTCTGTCATTCTCCAAAAACTGCCAGTAAGATCCTATTACTGAAGATGCAACACAAATGGATCCCAAAATATGGGCAAAATACATCAACTGAAACTAATCTGAGGACTTTCTCCTTGCTGGATAGCTTACACAGTACCAAGGAATAGTGTAGAAGCTGCTGGGGGAGAGAAATAATTACAAGCCCCATCAACATCATGAGATCTGTAAGTTGCAATACAAGTCACCATGGCAACAGGTGACCATCAGTGTAATAGTGGCATGAGTATTAAGGACAAAACCAACAGCTTTTTGATTGGATTTAAGACCCACTTGTCAGAATGGTACCCATCCCTATTACTGTAAACTAGAAGAAGAACTTTAAAAAAGGAAGGAAATAGATCAATAGGGAAGACAGCCAATATAGCTATAGGTGGGAAGACAGTATATCAAAATGCTCTGTAAGTAGCTGTTATTATACCCATAGAATGGGAACTCATAATGGAAATCTTTGGGTCTAAAGCTAGATGAGTGAAGGGAATTGCACATATCAGTGGGGTGGCCTGAAGAGAGGTAACTTGATATACCTCAGAAGCCTGAGAGAGAATCCAGGAGCAGAAGGTGAGTGGAAGTGGGAGGGAATGGTGAAGGGAAGGAAAGAGGTGGGAGGGAAGGGGGACAGGAGGCTGGGATGAACCTATAGAGGTTCTGGCCCTTTGGCATACCAAGTTTCCCCTCCTTGGGTTACCCTACTGTCCTTTTTTCTTCTCTCTCTCTCTTTCCTCCCTCCTCTTCCTCCTCTCTCTCTCTCCCTTTCCCTTTCCCTCTTCCTCTCCTCTGTCGCCCTTCTTCCCTCTCTCTCTTCGCTCTCCCTCCCTCCCTCCCTTCCTCTTTCCCTCCTTCCCTTCCTCTCTCCTTCCCTCCCTCCTCCCTCCCTTCCTCTTTCCTTACCTCTTTCCCTCCTTCCCTCCCTCCTCCCTCCCTTCTTCCCTCCCTCCCTCTTCCTCCTTCCTTCCTTCCTTCCTTCCTTCCTTCCTTCCTTCCTTCCTTCCTTCCTTCCTTCCTTCCTCTCTCTTTCTCTTTCTCTTTCTCTTTCTCTTTCTCTTTTTCTTTCTCCTCTCTTTCTCTTTTTCTCTCTTTCTTCTTCTTTTTTCCCTGAGATGAAATGAGATCTTGTTCTGTTGTCCAGGCTGGTCATGAACTCTTGGGCTCAAGTAACCAACCCTCTTGCTTCCACCTTCCCAGTAGTTGGTGCTGAAGTCATTTCTGCCATGTCTGGCATTCCGCTTCTGTTAAAGATGAGACTTCTGAGATATGGTTCTGCTTGTTAACTTGCCTGTGCGCTTGGACCCAGACAGGTCTGTGTGTCTCTCTGTTTATGTTCTGGATCATTATCATTTGCAGTGCAAAAGCTGCTGGCATCCCAGCTATTCCCTTTATTGCTGGAGGCCTCAGCTCCATTATCTCAAAATGGATCTCAAAATGGCTAATTGAAAGAGTTCAGCCATTGTACATGTAGCCAACAGCCCACTGTGGAAACTTAATTAGTCCCTAACAACCTTTTAATAGTAGTGGATATCATTTATTATGCTGAGTATGTGTTTGGTCCTCCGCACGGATCACTTCGCTGTAGTCCTACAGTGCCCCTTATGAGATAGGTTCTGTGAATAACCAGAGTTCACTGATGGCAAAAATGAATCTTAAAAACATGGTATAATTCTCCCTCAGACACCTCAGATACTCTGGCCTGTGGTGTTAGAATTAGTGACCAAACAAACATAAGAAATGATTCTACAATCCTACCACCAGGCAGGACATTGTCTTACTTGATATTATCAAAGATAACTTTGATCATGATACAATTATAGAAGAACCAGAGTCCCTTTAAAGATGAGATTCCATAGTAAGTAGAAGAATTGATTCTTGCAGCAGGCCATAGACTAGGCTATGAAACTATGGAGTTACTTATGGGGGTTGGGGTACAGGAGGATTCCTTTAAGCCAGAATAGCCTCAGTCTTTTGTTTATGTAGTTGTCTCTCTCTACAGCCAAATTTCAAGGTGAAAAAATGACCTGTGGACTATTACACCTTCACTTCTCCTGAGTCATTGCCTGTCAGCGGGAGTGTGCAGTAGCCTGCAGTCTGAGCAAGCATACGGGCCTTGCTGAACCTCAAGTCAGCATCTCTGGGCTGATTAAATGCAAATAAATGAAAACAGCTATAAATTACCTCAAGCCCAGTGATGTAAGCCTTTTGGCACAACTCTACCCACATCCTCATGGTTTTTATTTCATTACATAACTCAGAAGAATTAAATATTAAAGCATGTCCAATCGGGCTTTCATTCAAGGTGGGTTGAATGCAAAAGGATCAATGGAAGGTTAAGCCTAAAGACGAACACCGATGCCCCTCACCCAAGACAGGATACTCAAGCAAAGCATCAACAAACAGAGAGATAAAGTACCAAATGACAGAAGAGAAAACATTTGCTCTTGCTAACGTTCTCTCTTAGAGGGCAGCCTCTAGGGATGATAAGGTGAATCTCATAATTACATTTTCCATGGCTAAGGGCCCATGAATCTGCTCAGTGTATGCTGGAACCATGGTGATGGAGAAGCCTTCAGAGATCAGGCATGCAATCTGAGTGAGGGCACTCAGGAGATAGGATGACTCCTCCATCCCTTCTCCCCAGGTAAGCCTGCCCATCCTGTTCCTCCCAATTTTTCACTGGAGACCATCTCTCAGTTTATAAATGAGCTGGTGTTTGCTTATCTTTCTTTTCTATTCAGCACAATTGCTCCAGTTAAATGAATCACCAGAGCAGCGCAAGTTGCATTTTGCTTTGTGAGCTGAGCATCAGAGGGCAGCAGTCAGCTGAGTTAAAAAGGTGTCTTCTTTCTCCAACTTCTGCAAATTTGAGCAAAAATTTCATGCAACCATAAAAACGGCAATGATTCATAAAGTTTGCAGTTGAGGAAAAGTGAATATCAGGGAGATGGAGAAATTTGGTTAAGATGTGACAGAGCTAAGTGAAGCTATGTCATGCATACACTTAGCACATTGCTCTTGTGGACAGACTGCAAATTAACCTGAATGTTAATTCCACTTCCACTATCCTGAGTAATCCTTGCAGCACACAAACTGGGATCATAAGAGAAAAATTCATTGTTTATGTACTAAACTGGACTAGAAAAATCCTGGAAGAGTAGGTTCATCATCTGGATTCGTTTTCTTGGAGACTAGATAGTAAGTAATAAGAGAAATTTACACAGCATTGGGTCAATGGATATGGCCATTTTTAGAATAACAAAGCAGAGTTTGCAAACTAATGAAGTAAATCATTTTACACAATTATGCGAGTTGGAAGTATTGGTTTAAAAGAAAGTAATTATGGGGCTAAGGATGCAGTTCAGTGGTAGACTAGCATATATGAGGTCCTGGTGCCCCCCTTTCCAAAAAAAATAAGAAACAGCAAGTGCAGGTGACAACTAGTCAATTTTTTTAAAATCATCATCTATTACATGAGCATTCATTAAAAATAACAACAAAGCCACAAAGGTCCCCAATAACTAAAACAATCTTGAGATAGGAAAAAGATACAGACTTCTCACTACCTAATTTCAAAAGAATCTACAAAACTATAGTAATCAAAGCAGGATGACACTGACATTGAAAACAGTCTTATGGGATCAGTTGGCCAGAAGAAATTACTCAGAAATAAATCCAAGCATTAACTAATCTCGGACAGACACTAATAACACACAGAGGGGAACAAAGAGTCTAGGAGTGAAAATGTATCCTTACACTACAGCATACAAAAAAATCAAACAGAATAATTCTAGACTTCGGTGTAAGCTATAAACTCATAAAAGTTACGAGAAAGCATGAGGGAAAAGTTCCTTGACATCAATTTTAGCTTTGACTTTATAAATTTAACTCTGAAAGCATAGGCCATGAAGCAAAAAATAAATAACCAAGTCTGGATCAAACTAAAGTTTCTATAAACAAAGTGAACAACTGACAAAATAAAAAGGGCTATGGAATTGGGGAAAGTATTTTAAAATTGTATACCCAGTGCGGGTTAGCATCCAAACTTTGAAAGGAGCTTATACATTTTTATAATAAGAAACTAATAACCTAGCAAAAGTGGGCTCAAATTTGGTAAATCCATTATAGAAAACAGGTTTTTGAGTTTCCTGAAAAAAAAAGTACTTAGAGAACTGTCACATAATCCAACAATCCCATGTCTGAGAACATATTGAAAGGAACTGAAATTAGTGACTTGAAGAAGTCTTTTAGTCTCATGTTTGTTGCAGTATCACAATAGTCAAGACACAAAAGCAAGCTAAGCTTCTGTTGATAGATTGTTGAATAAAGGAAATGTGCATTGTGCAAAAGGACATTAAAGTAGGAGAGAATGTTAGTAAAGAAGAAAACTTGTAGTGAGAAAGGGAGGGGAATTAGAGTTGAGTGATCAGGGGTGAAAATGACATGCATTCATTGTATTCATGCATTAAATGTCAAAAGAATAAAAGTTAAATAAATGTGTGTGTGTGTGTGTGTATGTGTGTGTGTGTGTACAACAAATATTATTCAGTCCTCTGAAAGAAGGAAATCTTAATGGAGTATTATCCAGTCCTCTGAAGGAAGGAAATCTTATGTGACAGCATAGGTCAACCTAGACTACATGATGTTAGTTGAGATAGGTCAATTCCACTTTTATGGAATCTAAAACATGTAAAATGAACTCACAGAAGTAAATTGCAGATGGTGGTTGCCAGGGCCTTGGGTGGAGAGACGTTGGCCAAAAGCTACAAACTTTCTCTTAAAGATAAATAGTTCTGGGAGTTGATTGTATAGCATGGTAACTATAGTAGATAAAATTGTATATTACATGTGAAACTTGCACTATGAATCTTTTTTTTTAACATTTTTTATTATCTCCGCTCATACAAACTCAATAGGTACACCGGTTCCCTCCCTCCCTCCTCTTCCCCCCCAACCCTCTGCTTACCCTCCTCTCACCCCTCCCTCCCCACCCCCCAGTGCCTTCCCTCCCCCAATCCCCAGAGAATCCTTTAATGTGCATGCCAAACTCTCCTTTGGGTCCTCCTCTCCGATGATGTACAAGGACCCAGTGGCATTTCCCTGAACCCTTTCCTGTGTTCCCCTTAAGCATAGGAACACTATTGTGGCTGTCAATCCCTTGCCTCCAAGGATCTTGGAGGCTTTTAGCAAATGCTAGACTTTGTGTGGTCAATAGTGTGTTGGACATTGTGCAGGGCATGCAAAGTCCCATTATGATTGCTTCGGCCCTAACTTGTGTGGAGTATCGTGCATATCATTGCTCCTCCCATCCTTGTGCTCTTACACTCTTACCGCCCCCTCTTCGGAGAATTTCCCTGAGCTTCAGGATAGGGAGAGATTAGTCTGGCCTAGTTCTAGGTGGTTGATATAGAGTCTCTGAAGTTCTGGATTATGGTTTGTTGATTTTCTTTTGCAGTTTTGCTGCTCCTGCAATTGCACTATGAATCTTAAGTGTTCTTAACATCCTCACAAAATCTTACGAAAACAACTACATGAGGTTTGTAGATATGCTAATTTTGGCAATCACCTTATAGTGTAAAAAACATTGTTTTATACATCTTATGTGGAAGTTCTAGTTGTCAAAATTAGTGGACAAAACTGATTTTTACAAAGTTTCTTAGTTAACATCAAAACAATTCTTTTCTTTTTTTTCAAGCACTTTTATTATTATTTCCGCTCATACAAATTTAACAGGTACACCGGTCCCCTCCCTCCCTCCACATCTCCCCAACCCCCCTGCTCCCCCCTCCCCTCTGCCCTCCCTTTCCATCCCCAAGTGCCTCCCCCAATCCCGGGAGCATCCTTTACTGTGTGTGCCAAACTCTTTTCTTTTTTATTTAATCAATATTCTATAATTTTCAAATGAGTTCACTAGTTTTAAAATGGACTGCTTATTCCAAGAATTAAACAGAATAATCAGATCAACAGTGATGTTAGGACCCTCAGTTTTCAGGTGGAGAAAATGGAATTGACTTGGTTAAGCTAAAATAAGACTAAAGTCTTGTTCATAAGTCATGCAATTGAAACAAATTGTGAGCAGACAGATTCGTAAGGAGTAAAAGAGAAACAGAAATATCCCTAAGTATCTGGACCAATGTTTAAACTATAAAAGTGAGCCAGGACATTAATATATATTGGATGTCTAAAAAGGAACAGGAAACACACTTTTTCCTAATTTTAGTTCAATATTTTAATGTTAATATGTTCGTAAATTTTCTGAGGTCAATGGTTTTGTGCATAATTCTTTGTATTCTCTGAACTCTATGAATAGAGAGCAGCCTGGTTGACTTAATAATCTGATAATGGGGGTTACAAAGAGTTGATTTTTTTGGTGCATTTATGTGTATATGCATATAGGTATGTAAGTATGGGTATGTGAACATGTGCACATGTGAGTGAAATATGTATGTGCATATGTGTACATGTTTGAGCATATGTGTGAATATGTATGTGCATGGTAGTACATAAGTGTGTGCATATGTTCATGTGAATGTGCATGTACATACATGCACATATGTGTGTGTGTGTGCATGTGTCAGTGTTATCCACCTTTCGGTTTTAAAATTTTATGCTACTTGGAAAGTTTTTCAAACCTGTAGATTTTATGAATACATTTCCTAGTCTTCAGTAATGTTTATAAGTTTCTTCTGAGATTTTTTAGTTGAAATTGGATGCAAATTTCACTTTGAGATGTAGGCCAAGCATAAATCCAAATGCTACAAATGTTGGCTAGAGTTCTTTCTGTGGAAGTCGAGGACACACTTGGTCTTGGCCTACTTACTGTTAAAGATATAAGAAAAAATAGCTAAACTGACTCTTTAGTTCTTATAATCATTTATTCAATCACAACAACTCTGTGGATACAGGAAATTTATATTTAATAAATCAACGTAGTGCATAGACATATGAGAGCTATACAGTGAAGGATTTATTATACATTTTTTCACAGTTGCTTATAGATAGGGCTCTGGGACGGTCTTTTCATTTGTATTCATGAGGAAACTAAGGCCTAGAATTTAAGTAACTTGCTCAGGGTCACAAAGCTCAGTTATGTTGCAGACACAAAATTCAATCCCAAGATTCTGGCTTGGAACTAGATTTAGAGATCTTCCTTTTTTCATTTTAAAGCAAACATTTATCAAGTGCTAGGTTCCATATCAGACTTTGGAAACAGATAGGTGATCCAAATGTCCTGGGTGGTTCCCAGGAGGTTTGCACAATCCTATCCTTTAAATTTCAGGAGGATAAAAGGAAAAGAAAATAGTTTCTGGGTATTCGTGTATACAGAAGAGGGACTTTTGCACTGAATTCTCAGGAGCCTTGGTGATTCCCAGCTTCCTCTTCCCACCAAAGACAATCAAGTTGACAAGAACTCCAGGTAGTAGCCCTCTACAGCGCCCTGCAGCGTTCTTATGTGCTTTCTAGACATGTCAGGACTTGACATGGGCCATCTAGTTAGCTTTCACATCTGGAAAAACTAATAGAGTAACCTGTCTTTATGAGGCTTGATTTTCTATCAGCATTGAGTTTTTATGTATTCAAACTTTCCTCTAATATACATAATTGCTGAAAGCAAAAAGCTGTGGAGCAGCCATGAATTATGGCTTTTAGGGGAACGAACATTGCAGTTAATGTTGCAAGACAGCTCCCATTATAATCCTCTGTTTTTACATCCTTGTGATTTTTCTTAGGTAGGGGGTGGAGTGGGGAGGAAGGGTTTTCCTTGAGCTAAAAATTTCCATGGTTTGACTCAGCCCAAGGTGATTTTAAAAAATGAAGCATTTGCACAAATATGTCCTTTTATTATTGTCTTTGGAAAATGCTGTTCATTTTTGCTCCAAGTATTAATGCATAAAAGGTTCCAAGTTGAATGGCTATTAGAACTTGCCTTTGTTTTAGCAGCAATATCCAACTAAGATTTTAAAAGCATTACAATGACCGAAGAATAGGGTCTTTCTTTTTCAGAGCTACATTAAAACATTTTAGTATGATGAAGGCTAAAATGTTTCTTATTTTCAACTGTGTTTACTTACACACAGTTTTTCAAACATGAAGTAAATATTTATGTTTTGTTTATATTTTTGAATGTCTCATGAACTCTAAAATGATTTTGGAACTAGAATAATCAAGATTCTAAATTTTAGCTTAGAACTTTGTTAAGTGTGTATTTTAAATGGCATGTTGTCGAGGATTTTTCTAGAATTATTGCTTTTTACTAGTGAAACCAATTTTTGGAGAACATAATTACCACTAAGGATAAAAAATAATGCTTAAACTCAGAATCCCTGGCACATTATTTAAGTAATTGCTTTAGCCTATAGTTTCTGTATCTCTAATTTGTTTTTTCCTTTAAATATTATTAATATTGTTTGGGGTCCTGAAACATAATTTTTCCTGTGTTTATTTTTCATTTCCTGAGAGTACCTTTAGATGATTTATTTATATTTAATGATGCTCAAACTACACTGCTAATATATCTAGGTTATTGAAGTGAGAAAATACATGATATTGTAAAATGTGATACAAATAAAAATTGTGTTAACATTAGAAGTAATAATACAATTTGGTTATTTGAAGCGATATTGAAATGTTATTGAGAGATGACTTGTGTGGTTACTCACACTGAAGTTTTCTCTTGGTGACAATCTTTGTATTCTCCTCCAACATGAATTACATCTGCACTAGGTAAGTGCTTCACATTGAATAACCTTTTAGTCTCTTTTAGAATCCTGTACCTATTGTTCCTTCAGTACAGTATTTTATGACCTTATCTGATTTTGTCATCCTAATTACCCTTTGAATATTATCTCTACAGTCTTTGAATCTTAAATTATTCTTTTCTGTGACTGTAAATGAGGTATTTTGTATCAACTGGCATGGTGCTTTATCATTGCAAATTCTGTTCTGGTATACATACATAAAATAGGTATATATTGTAATCGGTGTCATATATAGTTTGTATTTCTCATCATTAATTATCATACCTAGATAATATACATAAATGTACATATTACGATACATGTATGTATTATATGTTCTATATGTATGTCACGTGTATATGTAATGAGAAATTTATATAGATATTTCTTTTTTATCATTTCTGCCTCTTCTTTCTTGCCTTTTTCTCCTTCCTTCCTTCCTTCCTTCCTTCCTTCCTTCCTTCCTTCCTTCCTTCCTTCCTTCCTTTCTTCCTTCCTTTCTTCCTTTTCCTCCCTCCCTCCCTCCCTTCCTCTCTCCCTCCTTCTCTCCCTCCATTCCCTCCCTCCCTTTTTTCCTTTCTTCCTCCTTCCTTTCTGAAGTCAGGGTGACACCACATACTCCAGACTGGTCTTCAAGTCACAATCCTCTTGAGTGCAGGGGCTGTGAATGAGTGCTACTATGCCTAGTGTACACATAGCTTATTAAGTTGCAGGATGCCTTACTTATAAATCATTTTCTGATTTCACTTTTTCCTCTTACAAATCCACATGCTCTTCCTATTGGTTGGGGAGGAAGGATGTTCTTCTGTGTTCTTCCATAGTCTCTTGATTTCTTTCATTTCCTTTTCTTCACCTCCTTGTTAAGAATGAGATTATCCTTGTGATTTGAAGTCATCCTTCAGGGTTCAGATGTGTGATTGCTTTCTTGAAGCACTTCTCAGACTGCATTGTCTCTTCGTTTCCATATTGGTGGGATCTTGAAGATACACTTGGCAAAACATTGTGATTGCCTTCAAGACACTCACATCCTGGTTTGATAATCTCATGTAGAGTTCTCCTGCTAACAAACAAGGCTACAAGGGCAAGATTAGAGACCTTACTTAGATGCTGCCATAACCCTAGCTTTTGCCTTAGGACAAGATATCTGATGATTTATGCATATTTGTGGTGTGGATGGATGAATGAATTTCCTGCCTGCCTGGATGCTCATTTAAAAATAATTTCTATATCTAAAGTCATTAGTCAGTATGACTTGGCATTTTATATGGTTTTTCCTATAATTGCATGAAGGACAGGCTAGTTACGGTACTCAATGGCCAAAAGTCTTTCAACAACTTTTGTCCAGAGGGAGCTATAATTTTACCTTATGAGATCATAAACCACTCAAAGATTTCATGTAGTTACCAGAACCTTGGGGTGGAATTATAACCCTGAGAGCTCTCACTGTCGATTAGTCACTTGGTACATGACACAAAGCAAAATATGTTCTGCAGTCTTGGACTTCAGATGACTCTCAGCTTGATTTCACATTTGACTTAAAAGAATTGAACATCCTAAAACTTCAACCATCTAAGAAACCTGGAACTCACAAGTGCTGGGCACACACACATATAATCCTAGCAATAATCAATGCACTTTGCTTGTTCTAAAAATCGTTTTGCTCGAACAGTGGTTTTAAAATGCTGAGCAAAGCATTGGTAATTGTGGGCATTCCTGCGGCTGTTCGCTTCGTCTCTTTTTGCATGTTGTTTGGAAGCAGAACATGGTACTGGAAATTGTGATGGGTCTGCAGTTAGGAAACCTGCATGTAATTAGCAACTTGAGCCCTGGACAAATCACTTCTCCCCTCTGAGTCTCAGCCTCCTTCACTTTATATGCCTGTTCAGCATTACCAAGATGTGGGGCTTGACTTAGGTCCTAGAATGAAGGAGCCAATGTGCAATTTTATAAATGGTGTGAGCCATTAGTAATTATCTGTCACATTTGTGAAGAAGAATCATCATTTTCCCTAAAAGCATATAAAAATAAAAAGAAAACCACTTGATTAGTCAGAAACCTGCGTTTCTCATCTGTGACACTACATTTTCTTTTATTAGCATTGTTATAGACAAGAACCTGTGTCAAAGCCTGATGATAGTAAATTATGGAATAAAAGGGCAGCACATTTTTTCAGAGAAGCTGCAAAAAATGTGATTTGTCAGTCAATCTGCGCAATGGGAAGAGCATGGCGAAAAATGGGTTAATAGTGATTCAACAAAGACGCTTATTAAGCTGGTTGCTGTGTCTACAAAAGAAAGGACAAGGGTAAAGGGCCAGTGAAGTAGATCGTTTCTGAGATTCTTTAGAGGATGAGCCATAGCAGAAACCAAGACAACTACAGTGCAGTGGACATTGAAAAAGAAATGTTTGTGTCCATTGTTCAAGATGTCTAGAAGCTGGGCTAAAATTAGAGCTGCTGAGGTAGGCCTCACATGCTAGGAAAGGGCCAGAGCTAAGCATCACCGAGGTATGACAGTCACTAGACCAGTGAGCATGTTGATAGGTCATAGAGCCAATTTTAAGTCAGTAGGTAGATACATAGCATCACGGGTGAAGGACAGATGCAAGTAGCAAGAGGAAGCATGTTAGTCACGTGGGAGCTGACCAATAATATCTGTCCTCTGATGGTACATTACCAGTGAAATATTCAGGGGGTCTGGTTACAATGCAGATTCTGTTTCAGCAGGCCTAGGGTGGGGGGCAGAGATTCCGCAAGTGTGCATTTGCTCCAAACACTTGATCCCGGGATCATACTGCTGAGAAGAAAGGATCATCTGTGTAGAGCATCGTGAATGAGAACAGAGTTTGAGCCTCTACGGGAAAAGGGAAAGACAGAGGGCAGCGAGTGAGAGGCAGAAGCAGCCTCAGCCGCAAGAGCTGCAGGGTGCCAGGGAGCTGCGCCTTGGCAGGAAGCTATGCTGGCTGCTTTCTATTTTGGTCTCTTTCCCCACAAAACCAATGATTGGTGTCTTTCCCACGAAAATACATCACAGTGCTCAGTGGCATAGTCTCTCACTCTCAATGTAAGCAGAAGTGTGTAGCTAAATTAATGACCCATGGAGGAAAACTAACAGAACCCTCACCTCTTTCAGGGAACATCTGTGTTATCTTGAAGTATATTCAGTCTAAGGAGCGGCCTTTGGAGGAAAGGTTCTTTAATATAAGTTATGGCTTTCGGGGATATTCCTAGAATCTGTGGCCTAGGAGAGCTTTAAGGTGTCTTTGATATCTTTATATTCTAGTGATGAGCACCCTTTATATGAATGACAAATTGGTGAAATCTAACACGTGATTTAGTTTGCACTGGACCTGGGGAATAGTGAGAAGGGGTGGAGTGGAAGCAAATCCTCCTGGGTACGTCTTTCTCATTTCTTTATCCCTTTCTGAATCATACTGTGTGAGTGCAAAGTTAATTGTGACAGTCTCAGCAGCAGCCCTTGACTCTTCCTTGTAGGGCAAGCAGATTCCACAGTTTAAGCCCAGGAGTGGGAAATGGACTTGTTGGAATAAGTCAAGATGGGAAGGACATGCTTACTGCATGCATATATAAAATACTAAATAGGAATCATTCATGGTCAGATCTTGTGGCATACAAATCCTCTCTACCATTTATCAGCTATATGGCCTTGGACAAGTTACGTAATTTTTTTGTGTTCTGTTTCCTCAGAAGTATGGTGAAGTTTAAATGAAAATATCCACTTAAATTGGATCACATAGTACTTTGATATTCAAAAATATTATTACTATCATGTTTCTAGTTCTTATTCCTAAAATTTGATCTATGGTCTCGTTATGAAGCTGAATTTGTCACCTACAACCTTTGGTATGTGACGGATCATTATTATAGCATATAAGCAATAGGAGACATACATTTATATTCTTGTATTCACTTATGCTTCTTTTCCATTAATTAAAAGTCTTTAGATCGTGCATGGAAAACAAGCAAAACTTAGCTGACATATAACTGAAGGAAACATCAATAGCCTCTACTTTGGCTGCATTGAAAAACTGTTTTTCATTTGACATTTTTTTTAGGTAGCAGCTCTCTAACAAACTGCTATTGAAAAATATTAGTGGAGTTTGACAAAATGCTGCTCTGAACTTACCCTGTTAATAGCATCCTATGTGTCTATGTTGCCTGCTAGAAAAGACACATATCTAGTTGCAGTCTGGAAAATGGAGCCCTAATGGCCAAATTTCCCAAAGCGAGCTCACAGTGGGGCTGAATTCAGTTCAGATTTTTGCCTCACTTCTAAATACAACAGTGGTGGTGCCTCACTGGCCTCCTGACCTGATAAAGGATCAAAATGAAGGATCAAGGTGAAATCAGAAAAATCCGACATTCCACACTGTGCTTGTGGAACTGGGAAATATATTTTAGACATAAAAGAAGTTCTTTGATAGTAGACCACCTATTAATGTCTTCACATACTTAAATATTTATTGAATATAAGGGTTCTTCACAGGGCAAATTATTAACTGAATTTTATCTATTTCTAAATACAGACGTCTAGTGAATCTTCATGAACTTCTATATCTTGTTGAACCTAGACCCTCATCCATACTAAGCAATCACCATACCACTGAGATACATCCTGAGTCTCGCTACCAACATTTAAAATAATGCAAATGTATCCATAAAAACACAGAGTCTATAAATATGCATGTTGATAGAATTATTTATAAAACAGATGTCCTACAATATCATGATCAACAGAGAAAGTATTTACATATCAAGATATTTACTAAATAGGCTAACATAGTAAGCAAAGTTATAAGCCAATTGCACCTAATTTAAGAGATAGGTTTCTAAAATGTTGACACATTCTGTTTGTATTCAAACAAGGAGAATAATCTTAGACATTCATTAAGGCATACTCAGCAGGATGTCTAATTGAAAATATTTTGCTGTGGTGAGTATGAATTACTGTATCTATTTGAAAACAATAAAACTGCAATTATTAAAAAAACCTGTAACGATGCCATCTCAAAATTATTTTAGGAACCACGTGATAATTTGTTCTGCTTTCTATTTACAACCTGAATTAGATAACTATCTTTGGCTGGAAGTACATCCAGGGATGAAGGAAATATTGAAAATTTTTCAATTCCTTCAGGCTATCTGCTTATAGATCTACAATGGAGCACTGGAGATTTCAGACCCAACTTTACTACTAGGGACCCAAAGCTCCCCAGACCAGGGCAACATTATCCGTATTGCAGTCTCAGAGAGTGCCTTCCCATTCAAGGAACCTTAGCTCTACTTCTGGGCTATTGTCTTTTTTTCCTGATGGTCGGTTCATATACAATTTCCTGACTCAAATACCCCAAGTCCCTGTTGAATGCAACTTGTAACCACCTCCCTGGACCTTTTACTGCACACAAGAAGTGTTCACTTTCTGCCTTCTACTACCTCACTCTTGGGGCCAACTTTGCTTGACCACACTGTCATTCTTACTTATCTAACTGACATTTTAGATAAATGAATGCTTGCTAGAGTTACAGGTGCATAAGAGAGATTTGGCGGGATATTTCCCACCCATGATCTCCTTTAATATTGAGCCATGAGAGGCTCAGTTACATGTCAAGCCACATGAAACTAACATGCATCCAACTGAGACTTCAGTCAGATTTGTCCTCCAGTACAACTGTGCCTTTTGTATCACACTACATTGTTCCTTTAGTAAAGATTTCTTACTATTTGCTATGCAGTCTTGTGTGAGATGGATTTTGGAAAGTTATATTAAAAGAACTGGTTTCAAAATGATCCCTGAAGACTTCTAGAGCCTTTATCAATGATGCAGATGGTTTTTGTTTCATTTGTTAATGGGACAGGATTTAGTGCTCCTGCAAAACTGTTCTAGGTTCTAAGGATACAGGGGCAAATAAAGCAAAGTGAGACAATTAACAGACAAATAGAAAACATAACCATCATAGATAGTGTTAAGTCCCATGGAGAGTATAATAAGTATGAATGACCATTTGCTTATGAAAGTCTCTATGGATATGCTTACAATGTGGGTATTTTACTGTGGGAAAGCTACTTGTTAGGGAAATTATCAAACCCTCTGGATTTGAAGAGTTGAAGGCAGTGACATCCAAATATAACTGTCTCATGCTGGCTGCTGTTATTGGTAGAGCCATGATGCTTGTCTGAATTACTTTCATTCTCACTTGGTTTATTAAGTGCCTTCTCATTTCATGAGTCTTCAGGAATACTGCAGGAAATATGGAGTGGAAATAAAGCAGCATGACAAATATTTTCTATAATTATGCTTTCCAGACATCTGTGCAATGCTACTTTATGCATATTTAGTATTTATGCATTGTATTTTATTTTCTTCCAGTTTCTTGTCTTTATTTACATGTAGATATTCAATGTTGAAAACTTTTCTCATGGCTTAATTATGTAACTTTGTACATCTTGTTTTTTATTTATTTATTTATTTATTTATTTATTATTTTGAATTTTTTAAAACATTTTTATTATTATTTCCGCTCATACAAACTTAATAGGTACACCAGTTCCCTCCCTCCCCCCTGAACCCCTTGCTCCCTCTCCCCTCACCCCTCCCTCCCCATCCCCTAGTGCCTCCCTCTCCATTTCCCAGAGAATCCTTTAATGTGCATGCCAGACTCTCCTCTGGGCCCTCCTCTCCGATGACGTACAAGGACCCAGTGGCATTTCCCTGAACCCTTTCCCGTGTTCCCCTTAAGCATAGGAACACTACTGTGGCTGTCAATCCCTTGCCTCCAAGGATCTTGGTGCCTTTAGCAGGTGCTAGACTTTGTGAGGTCAATAGTGTGTTGGACATTGTGCAGGGCATGCAAAGTCCAATTATGATTGCTTCAGCCCTAACTTGTGTGGAGTATCTTGCAAATCATTGCTCCTCCCATCCTTTTGCTCTTACAATCTCACTGCCCTCTCTTCCGCAAATTTCCCTGAGCTTCAGGATGGGGAGAGATTAGGCTGGCCTAGTTCTAGGTGGTTGATATAGAGTCAAAACTGCAAAAGAAAATTGTTTTTTTATTTTTACATCTCGAAAGATTCTTCATCTCTACAAAATGCATTGACACAGAGAAATATTATATATTAATCGTGCTGTGGGTTGAATATCTAAATGGTTTCTAAGTATTTGCTAATGTGATTAGTTCTAATGACTTCTTGCAGTAACTTACTGTCTAAACATTAAATTATTTTGTTTGGACTTCTAGATGTAGAAGTCAAAGGTGATAGGTGAGCTCTCTTAAGGTCTTGGAAACAAATAGTTAGAATGACGTTTGAACACATTAGAAACCTATCTTCCAAAAATGCTTTAAAATGGTGTTTGTCTCATTAGGTTTATAACAAGATTGAGTTATCAATAAACATCCAAATTTTATAGGTGTGTATATATAATTTTATTGCTAATTTAATTAGTATGTCATCGATTAAAAATAAGACTCAAAATACTTTATACTTACCAGTTAATTTATTTCTTTTTAGATTGCATTAATATTATTTATTCTTTACTTACTTGAATTTAACTTTACTTCATAAATATTTTGAATTCTTCCTAAAACATTTTAAGGTACTTTAAAGGGCACAGAAAACATAAGCATAAATTAAAATATGGTGAGCTAAAAGGAGAAATAATTTGAAGCCAGGGAAGAGGCTTAAAATGCAAACAATGATGACAATAAATCTGCTGTTATTTGGCAAGAAATCCACTTCTAGCTTCTCTTCAGAACTTAGTTCAAAAAGATAATCTTGCCACTTACAAGTTCATATTATGTGTGTGTGTGTGTGTATGCAAAAGAGGGAGAAAAAGAAAGAGAAAGAGAAGAGACAGAGAAGCTTTAAGAAAAACATAGTCAACATTATTGTTAAAGTCTAACAAGATGTGTAACTGTTTCTACCTTAGTGGAGAAGGGAGGCCAATAACACTTACGAACTAGGCTCTGTAAACATAACAAAACTTGTAAGACTCATAGGGCTGTCCCTAAGGTTATATAAGTTGTGAAAATACTGTTCTTTACTGTTCACTGTTTGGTGAAGGTCCTGAGAACTCAGTGATGCACTCTTGTGAGTGGTCACCCTTGTGTATGTGTGTGTGTGTGTGTGTGGGGTGAGGTGTCAGTGATGTGATGGTCCCCAGTAAACTCACTGGTTCATCAGGCTAGATCTGGGGTGCAATTGTCTCTTTGGTCTGTCATCGGTGCTTATGTTGTCTTACTAGATTTTTGTTCACATCTCCTGAGGAAAAGTCAAGCAACGTAAGACTTTGAACCATTATTATTATTTTGTGTTCTTTTGGACATCAGGCAGTGTGCAAAGTATATTGCTTGGTCTTATGACTTGGATCTTGAATGTCCTTTGAAGGCTTGCATATGAAAGACTTGGTCTGTAGGTGATGGCATTGCTGAGAGGGATGAGACCTTTAAGAACTGGGGCTCTCAGAAAATTAAGCACCGTATGTACTCCCTAATAGGTGGCTCCTAGTACCAAACCCACCCAGCCCACCTAGAGACACTCAAAGATAAATCTCTGTAATACCCACAGTAATTGCAAGGATTATGAACAGGAGGTATGGGGTAAGAGGGCCACAGCAGAAACAAGGGGAGAGACCATGTTACAGCAGAGAAAATAGGCTTCCATCAAGGACTGCAAGGAAGTAATGGGACATCTGGACAAGTTCACAGACTTTCGTTCCTGATCATTTACAACTGAGGGGATATGATCTCACCAGAAGGGGAGGGCGTATAGTCTGGCAGATAAAAAGTAACCATTTTGCAAATGGGTGATTGACCCCTCCCTCACCGCGGTTTCCTACTTTTATTACATCTACCTTTGAATATACTCTTATAACAAGACTCTAGTTTAACAGCTTTTTGTCTCTGGCCAGGGGGTGACATGCAATACCCATTAGGATGGAGTGAAGGGCATTGCAGGAACAGCAAAACTGCAAAAGAAAATCAACAAACCATAATCCAGAACTTCAGAGACTCTATATCAACCACCTAGAACTAGGCCAGCCTAATCTCTCCCCATCCTGAAGCTCAGGGAAATTCGCAGAAGAGGGGGCGGTGAGATTGTAAGAGCACAAGGATGGGAGGAGCAATGATATACAAGATTCTCCGCATAAGTTAGGGCCGAAGCAATCATAATGGGACTTTGAATGCCCTGCGCAATGTCCAACACACTATTGACCCCACAAAGTATAGCATTTGTTAAAGGCACCAAGATCCTTGGAGGCAAGGGATTGACAGCCACAATAGTGTTCCTATGCTTAAGGGGAACACAGGAAAGGGTTCAGGGAAATGCCACTGGGTCCTTGTACATCATCGGAGAGGAGGACCCAGAGGAGAGTCTGGCATGCACATTAAAGAATTCTCTGGGGATTGGGGGGGAAGGCACTGGGGGATGGGGAGGGAGGGTTGAGGGGAGGGGGAGCAGGGGGGTTGGGGGGAGGAGGAGGGAGGGAGGGAACCGGTGTACCTACTAAGTTTGTATGAGCGGAAATAATAATAAAAAATGTTAAAAAAAAGAACTGGGGCTCTGTGGAAGACAGGTTCCTACGAGTGTGACTTGAAAGCAGTACTGGGACCCTGTCCCCTTCCTTACTTTGCTTCCCCTGCTGCTCTGAGGTGAGCCGCTCTGCTTTACCCTATGCTCTCCACCGTGGTGCTGTGCCTCGCCAGAGACCCAAAGTGAGGGAGCCAAGGAGCCGCAGGTGGAAGCCTCCAAAACATTGAGTCAAGTTAAATGTTTCTTCCTGTTAAATTGCCTCAGGCATTTTTCACAATGGTAAAGACATTTAGATTATTTTATTTAGCCCTTATATCTGCTTGATGGTTGGGGGATTTTATATTAACTGCACTGACAGAAATGCCTGCCCCAATATATGAAGAGTGGTCAATGAACATTAGTTTTTCTATTATCATTGCGGCTATTAAAGATTTCATTATGTAGAAGAACGAGTCCCTGAATCCTTCGCTATGATTAGCATATATGCTATATACTTAATATTCTAAGCTATGTTATATAACTACATAATAAATTATAATATATGTAGATTACATATATATAAAATAATCCAGTATATTACAATTTAATACATAATTATATTGTATTAGTTACATTTGCATCATTGTATCAGAATACTTGGCAGGAATGAATTGAGGGAGGAAAGATTTCTTTCGACTCAGGTTTAATAGACAAGTCTATCACAGCAGGGAAGTCATGGCAGTGGTGACTGTGGCAGGAGCCAACCATGTGGCAGGAGAATGAAGTGGAGATGGTCAGTTCATGGAGGACCAGGAAGCAAGGAATGCATGCAGGATCAAGAGGCTGGGTAGCCTTCAGAGGCCCACTTCTCCCACTCTACAGTCTTCAAAAAGCATGCCACCTGTGTACCTGCTGCCCACTGAAATACTCCATTCTCACAGGCCCACTGGGCTCCCCGTGGCTCTCTGATCTCCTTAGCCATCTCTGACTTTCCATGTAGATCAGGTCTCTCAAATGATTCTGAATTTCTTTTCACATAACTTCCTACATTTTGAACCATTGATTCACATGCTCCCTTGATTAATGCTCTTCTTTCCCTGTAAAATCTATTTCTTAGGACAGTGTCTATTTAACCTATTACAAAACTACCAGTCACACAGCAAAGTGTCTGGAATAGAAGTTTCTGTAATTGGAAGAAAGAAAGAGCAAATAATTTGACTCACTGTTTTCTTTTGCTTTCCTCACTAGGTCCCTGTTCGGTGTCCTGTTTGTCTTGCATCATCCCATATGAATTCATATATTTTGTTGGGCAGCTATTATTTGAAGGCAAATCAAAGAGTTTATTTAGAGAGGTGGTGTTGGTGAATGTTTCTCATTTCCTCTTGGGCTATGCCTCATCCTTTGCATTAACAGTTTTGGTTCAAGTATGCATCTTGACATATACATGCCTGTGTGATTGCTTTTCTAGAGCAGTATTGGCATGTGCCTGTACTGGCACAGCCTTCTGCTTGCTCTCTACAGCAGACTGTCTTTTCTTTCCATTTTCATTTTGGAGACTCAGGATTGAAGGGAACATTTTATGAGAGAAGCTGGCAAACGGGTTCTGGAAAGTGTGCTAAAATCAGCAAATGGCTCATTTTCAGCCCTCATGTGTCCTTTCAACTGGACTTATTCAATTCTAGGAGGTGAAGTATGGCTTTATTTTCCACTATACTTTATGATTTGTGAAATAATCTTGCCATTCTGTCTTATGACCCAGCACTGTGGATACTAATGCTAGCAATTTCTGAGAACATCCAGATCCAGCCTACAAACCCAGCTGAAGACTTGGCTAGATAAAAATGATGCTGGAGATTTGAGTCAGCCTCACATTAACCCAAAATGCAACAAGGAAGTGACTTTTTGGTTGAGGAGGCTGTGGGTGTTCTCTTACATCTGTCTTCTGTGTTTTCTGCATTACTGGTGAATAATGATAGGTTGTTGCTACAGCAATACTCAAGTACATTTTAGTGAACATCTTGCTCAGAAATTCCTGGGGTTTTTTTGGTCTGCTGTTTCAAGAGTCCACTCACTTTAAAGCATGAAACTTGCTTCCAGAAAGGGGAATGGGAGTCCGTGAGAAGCATATATTATCACTTTTAGCAAAGCATAGATTGTTATAGAGAACAGGTGAAAAGGGAACCATTTTCTTGAAATTTATTTGTACTGCAGGCCAGTCCTTTCTGGGGTCATCTGTGGGAACAACCAGGAACATTTTTCCTTCTGATCTTCATGGATGGAAGTGGGAATGTGGGTGTGTGGGTGCGTGCATGCAGGTGTGTGTGTGAGTGTGTTGATCAGGAGTCAATGTTGAACATACACCTCAGTTCCTCTTCATCTTATTTTTCAAGACAGGGTTACTAACTAAGCCTGGAATTTATCAGTTAGGATAGACGGTCTAGTTAGTGAGCTCCACACATCTTTCTAATTTTGTCTCACAAATGCCGGGATTACAGGCACATGTTGTCATGCATGGCTTTTTATGTGGGTGTTGGGAATCTGATCTCAGGTCCTCATGCTTGGGCACAAAGCCCCTCTACCCACTGAGACATCTTCCAAGCCCCATGAGTATTTATAACTGCACACAAGTTAGGGCCAAAGCAATCATAATAGGACTTTGCATGACCTGCGCAATGACCAACACATTATTGACCCCACAAAGTCTAGCATGGACTAAAGGCATTAGGTTCCTTAGAAGGTAGGGATTAACAGCCACAGTAGTGTTCCTATACTTATGGAGAACACAAGAAAGGGTTCTAGGAAATGCCACTGAGTCCTTATATCTCATCAGAGAGGAGGACCCAGAGGAAAGTTTGACATACACATTAAAGGATGCTCCAGGGATGGGGGGAGGAGGCACTGGGAAATAGGGAGGGAGGGGGGAAAGGAAGGGAAAAAGGAGGGAGGGAGCAAAGGGGTCCAGGGAGAGGTGGAGGGAGGGAGGGGACCGGTGTACCTATTAAATTTGTATGAGTGGAAATAAATAAATAAATAATTACAAAAAAGAACTTTTTTCTGTGGTATATGATTTACCTGTCTGAATGTCTTCTTAATCTGCTGGAGCCAATCACTGCTTCAGGCTTTTCATGCTCTAGCACCCACGGTTTACTTTGACGTAAACTTCTGACGGGTGTCAGTGTTGTGTTCAGCCTTATATAAGACAGCACTCTGGCACCTGCACAGCAGGCATCTTTTAGATTGTTTTTTGACTAGATTGGGTCGAATGGTTTCCATTTTGAGTTTGCAATTTAGAACTCACGTTGCCAAGATTCTTGAACAAAATCTGCATAAGTCTATCAAGACTGAATCTGCAAGAGCTCTACAGGTCTACTGAGGGGTGGGGTAGGCAGAAGACAAATGGAAGGCTGCAGAGTGGGAATGCTGGGTAATATACTAATGTATACTGAAGGACTTATTTCCATCCACTGAATCTCAGCTCATACATAAGTGTTCATTAAGAGGCAACGCTACTTCTTGCCTCATTAGTGGGACATTGTGAAATGAATCCTTTCATGTGATGTGTGTTACTCATCAGGATGTTTGCAATAGCATGCGGATAAAGGTTCTCGTATTCATTTGATTGCAAGGTAGACCTGTTCACAGCTGTCCATGAGAATTCTCTAATGTTGCCACCATTCCTCTGGGCCACACCATCAGTTGCTAAAGACAACTGGCAGATGTCCCACTTTCTGATGCTTTAATTTTAAATGTTTAATGGAAATGTGTAACTAATGGCTTCATAACTTGAAACTGCAGTGGTGAGAGGCATTCTGAAAAGGTATGATGTTGTGTCCATCATTTGAATGGCTAATGTAGCTCCAGTTGTTTTGAATGTGGTGTGTTCTGAGTATGCCTATAGAATAAAAACCTTCTCCCTTCTTTACCAACTGTTTCCAACACATTTGAATGCATTCTGCTGAATATCTGCATCCTGTTCCCTGTCAGGCCTTCCAACAACTTTAGATTTTGACAGCACCCAACTTTCTATGCCATTAGATATACTAAATGGCTGTTTACTCAGTCACTGAAAAAGTCCCTCCTCAAATCCAGAGAGATGACTGTCCACGCCTGAATGCCCCCATGCATATTAGTTGTTTTTCTTATTCCTTTGACTGAATATTTGAAAAAAATAATTTAAGGAAGGAAGTTTATTTTGGCTCCTGTTCTGAGGGGGTACAGCCTCGTGATGGTGGGGAAGGCTGGCACATGTGCGAGGTGGCTCCTCTGTCTGGAAGCAATGAGATGTGAAAACTGATGCTTACCTCCTTATTTCCATTTCTATTCATTCTGTGTCCCCAGCTCGTGGGATGATGCTCCCATGAGGACAGATCTTCCTCTCTCAATTAAACCTATTTGGAGACACTCTCATAGTCACACATAGATGTGTGTCTCCTAGGTTTCTCTGAATCCAGTCAGGCTGATACCATGCTTTCCTTATGTACCTGTATTTCATTAGTAGATGTCTGTACAAAGAATATTTTCTCTAGAACAAAATACCCACTAAAAGTCCCTGACTCTTGGGTTTCACTTAATAAATGAACAATTATAACAAAAACATTTGGTTTAACAGGTTAAAAAATCAACTAATTTCTACAGTTGACTAATTCTACAGAGAGAATGTTCTCTCTCTTTCTCTTCTTCTCTGCACATTATTTTAGGCACGCACAAATGTATATGAGCATGAGCATGTGAGGCCAGAAGTCAATCTTAGATATAATTTTTCAGGAACTCAAAATAGCATCAACTATTTTTTTAGAGTGAGAGAGAGACAGAGAGAGAGAGAGAGAAACAGAGAGAGAGAGAGAGAGAGAGAGAGAGAGAGAGAGAGAGAGAGAGAGAGACAGAGACAGAGACAGAGAGACACAGAGAGAGAGAGATTGAGATTAGTTTGGCCTAGAACTTGGTCAGTCTGGCTGACCAGCAAGTCCAAGGAATTTGCCTGTCTCCACCAATGCTAGAATTATAAGTGCATGCCATTATACTGTGGAATTTTATGTGTTTTTTTGTGGCTGGAACTAAGAATCTCATGCTTGTTTGGCAAACACTGACTGAGCTGTCTCTCAAGCCTGATTGAGAGATTATTCTTGTATTCTTACATTAAATGAAGAAGGTAGATATACCACAACATGTGGAGCTGTGATGAACAATAAGGAAAAGAAGAGTAAAAAGGCAGTGATTACCTTGGGGTCATGAATTCCAGAAAGTTCTTCATAGATCTTCTCACCCACCATGACAGCAGCTAAATTTGCTGTATATGTAGAAAGGCAAAACATACAGAAAATGGCCCAAAGGTTCATTAGAAATCTTCCGGTCCAGCATTTTGGGGGTTTGATGGCTGCTGTTCTGCCAAACAGAAGAGCATAACAGACATTCAAGGCTGAAGAGAAGGAGAAGACTTTACTTCTATTCCGCCCTTTAGGAGTCATACCAAAGGGGCTCTTCCATTCATACAGAGTGAGAAAGATGGCAGTGATGTGCAGAGCCACAAAAATCCCCAGCCACATGGTCCAGTGGAGTGGCCACATGAAGGCGCCAATGGGAGCTGCTGTGTCTCGAGTCCTCACTAGGATGCCCAAGCTGGTGGAAAAGAAAGGGCTGGTGAAATCTATCACCTGGCTCCGTGCAGTGTTGATGCTGAAGGAGGTGACGGCCATGTGGGCAGTCCCACTCAATAGATCTCCCACCAGCCCAGTCCAGTGGCCATTTTTCCAGGCTCCGTACTTCCCATCCCCAACTATGTAGAGGTCAAAGTCAAAGTTCATATCTTCTGCTAGTTTTTCCAGCAAATCAATGCAATACCCATAGCAGCACTTTTTGAATTTGATTGGCACTGTATCGTTAATACTGTGGAGACTGCTAAACAGGCCATCTAATATGGAGGAGTCATTAGTCATAGGGTCTAGACAGAGCTGGCCAGCAGGACATAAGCCCTCATCATCCACTTCCCTTGTGAAGACAAATGGATGTTCAATCAGGGTCACCACTCTCAAGTGTAACCTACTTGGGTGCTGGAAGTGGGTTTTATGCCTCTGGGCCTGCTCTGGCCATATTCCATAGTCCATGACAATCTTGCCCCCCTGCCAGCTGCCCAGGCGAGTCCACATTGGTTTTCCCATGGGGTCATGCTGCAGATTCCAGATGAAAAAGTTGTTTTCTGAGCTGATGATGGTGGAACCTTTTACTCTGATGGAGCCACTAAGACCCCTGAATGTGGTGTTGGCCAGAAACCTGGTGAGCAAAAGAAAGACAGGAAGTCAGGAAAAGAGGTGAAGCCAAACGTAGGGAGCAGTGCTGATCCTTGCTTCTCTGTCTTAATAAAAGGGAGCTATTTTTCAACAACAAAGAACACTGTCTATATTTTCTTCAGGAGATAATAATTTCAACTCACTCTCGAACAGTCCTATCTCATTGAACAGTGAGATCTCACCCTCTGGTTCTAAAATCCTGGCAAAGTGCCTGACAATTGGTTTTATTCCAAATCTTTTAATTTTGAGTTAAAAGAGGCATTCAGTATTTTATGTTGCAAACTATTAAAAAATTTCACAGCTTTCCAACTTATGGAGGGTCTGAGCATCTCTAACATATCCCATTTGTACCCTTCACTATATTTTATTGCCATAAAATATGTTCAATAAGATTTTTTTTGGTGTGGTAATGAGTTTTAATAAATATGCATATACTTTTATAATTGCTTAAAAATTGCATTCATAACATCAGGGAATAGCCAAATC
The DNA here is from genome assembly GCA_023101885.1 of Typhlomys cinereus. Taxonomy (NCBI): domain Eukaryota; kingdom Metazoa; phylum Chordata; class Mammalia; order Rodentia; family Platacanthomyidae; genus Typhlomys; species Typhlomys cinereus. The sequence goes on from JALPQD010000150.1 coordinate 3,852,473, forward strand.
TCATTACATTGTTTCTCCTTGTAGAGTGAAAAACATTAGCATATCTCTCCTCATGGGGCCAGTCAGAATTGCATGCTGGATATTATCCTTGGAACAAAGAAAAAGATGATAAATAAACTTACAACTCTCAGGATAGCCTCAGGCTACCCTCCCTCATCATTAGAGGAAAACAATTGGCCCTGACTCTAGAGAGAGCTTCTGCCAGAAGTCAGAGAAAGGAAAATTACTAACTAAAGGTACCATGATATCTAGTTCTGTGAAGTAGGGCACTTTCAGTATATGTTCTGATATGCTCTAGACAGGAAAATGCTTGGGCATAACTTCTTTCTAGAACCTATGAAGGCATGACCATGAAAGATAACACATACCCAAAGATGCTTGTGAGTAGGAAGATAGTAATGACCTTGGACAATTCACTAAACCCTAAGATTCAGTTTCAACCTTAGTGAAATGGGGAAGCTAATCTTTCTTCTCTTGTAAGAGTTAGAAATGTTACAGATAAAGTATATAGAACAAATATTCCAACCATTGCCTTAATCAGAGGCAAAATATTGTTGCAGTCTCTTAGCAGTGATATAGCATACATTTAAAATGAAAAGGAATGAAACCAAAATGTGGGATAGGTTTAAGTAGGTATTTTGAAAAGCCAGGTGATACAAGTCTAGGTTCTCGAAAACATTAAAAAAGAAGAAAAAGCATGTGTATCAGTGGCCTGTCAAAAAACAGATGCATGCAGATAGGAGTGTTATTAAGAAGTTATTTTTGTCACTGAAGAAATATAGAAAAGTCATAGAGTATGAAATTTGCTATGTTCATTAAAGATGAATGTAAATTGCATTGAAGATGTTCCTATCATTGGTAGTAGTGAAACAATTTGTTTGTGTAGACTGAATGTGATGGGAACATTAGTACTTCCCAGTAGGACTCTACCACTTCAACAAATTCTATTTTGTAACAAGTAATGAAGTCTTAGCCTTCTTAGTCCTCAAAATGTACTTCTGCTTCTTTAAAGAATCAAGCAGCCAAATCATTAAAAGCATACATAGATGAACAAATTGATACAGACCTAGATACTATAAGGGAAGAGTTAATTAGGATTGTGTTTCTGGTAGGAAGTCTACTTTCAGGTTTCTTAAAATTTGCACACATAGGCATTTGCTGACATAACCTAGAGAATTAAGCAGGCTGTTAGGAAATAGTTTCATTTTGCCAACTTGGTGATCAGTAACATAAGCTGAAATTGTGGAATGAAGCACCCTTCATTATTTTAAGACTATTTGAGGCTTAATGATGATATATATTTTTTTACTTGGATCCTAGAGAGATTAGTTCTGACTAAATATATATTTGAACCATCCCAGAAAAAGGCATTGGAAGTCTATAGAAATCTTTCATAGTTCATATAATTCCCAAATCCTAGCAACGCATTCAATGTTGACAATTAACATGGCTGTGACAGAGGACAATACCCGGTGTCTTTAAGACAGGCATTTGTCAAAAAACCCAAATCATTCAGGATTCCAATGAGTCCGACTATCTTAGCTTAGAAAACTAGTGCATATTTCATTATGCAATTGAGGCTGGGAAACCATGTTTTAGAAAATCCCAATGATGGATTGTTTGTGTAGATTTTCAGTTTCATAGTAAGGACAAATTAGAATGATCTCATTGATAACTTTTAACTATTGGTGCTCCCATTATGTATTCTTTGCAAATGAATGACATTATATAAGCCAAGTTTTAATATTTACTCTATTACTTAGAAGATCAAAAGGTTGAATTCCTACTTTTACCTAAATTTAATTCTACTATATTCTTTTATAGTTTACTGTAGTCTCTTGTTCGGTGAACAAGCAAAAAGAATATCAATGGTTTTGTTGGTAGGATAAATGGTTCCAAAAATCTGGCACTGTGCTTAGCATTATGCTTACTGATATGAAACTTGTTGGCTTGAAGAGCTCAAAGCCTCGGGGAGAAATAAAGTAAATAGGTCCATTCAACATAAAAGCAATGTGATGGGTTTGGAGAGATGATTCAAAGGCTAAAGCCTTGCCTCACAAGCCAAAGGACCTGAATTTGGATCTCCAGATTTTATGTAAAAATGCCTGGCAAAAATGGTGTCAGATTGCAATTCTGGCCCTGAAAGATGGAGTCTGGGAAACCCCAGAGCAAAGCAACAAAGAAATAGTGCAATCCAGGATGATGACTGATGTCACCCTTGGACCTCCACAGGCACACACACTCAAGTGCCCTGTGGTGCACACACACACACACACACACACACACACACAAGTGGCATGATCTATGTATGTGATTGGGAGAGAGTATGGGTCCATAGACACTCTCGTCTAGCATGCCAAGGAGAGAATCTTTTGGAGGAACAACAGAACTGAGTCTTGAAGAAAGAATTACAGTTTTCCAGGAAGAGAAAGAAGCTGGGACATGTGCTATCAGTCAAGCAAGACACATATACAAAGTCCAGAGACAGGAGTCAAGTCATGTGACCATGTGGCCAAAGGCATCAGAATAAGACTGGAAACAGGTGGAAGGTGAATAATGTCAGACCTGAGACCACATTGAAGGCAACGAGGAACCAGTGAGAAATTACTGTCTGGAAAGGGGCTTGGTCATCTAGAGTTAATTTAGAATGATTTTTTTTTCTCTTTGCTATACATCTGGGAAAACAGTTTAGAAGCAGGAGGAGGTTGAACATAATTCCTAAGTGTAGAAAAAATGCTTCTTCCTTCTGTCTCTTATTTCCTATCATCCTTTCTCTCTGCTGTTTCCTAAGTAGCAGAAGTAGAGAGGAGATGTTGTCACTGAGAAAAGTTTTACCTTTAGAAGGAAGATTCTTATTTTATTATTAGTTTTATAAGCATACAGAGTACTAATCCCAGCTTCTCTCCATTCCCCTTCCTCCTCTCCCTCTCCCTTCCCCTTATGAATCCATTCCATTCTCTCCCACCCTGCTGTGTGGCTGCTTCTATGGACCCCCAGGTTCCGTCTGTCTTGTCTACTCTTGTAGGGGTTCAAGCCTCTGTAGCATACCTGGTTGCCCCTCCTCGGGCCACCCCACTGATAGGGGCTTTTCCTTCACTCATCTAACTCTAGCCCCTAAGGTTTCCACTGTGTGTTCTTATCTCTCTTGAATTCCTCAACAGTCTCTGGGGGCATGTTGGTATGTCAGTCATTATGCAGGTCTGGTAAGGGCAAGTCTCATTGCACTGAGTTCTGGATACAGCAGTCCTGCCTTGAATGGAATGTCTTTTCCAACGGTGGACCTCACATCTTTAGGTTCTTACAATCTCACCATCCCTTCTTCTGTGAAGTTCCTTAAGCCTTAGCACGGGGAGAGATTAGGTTGGCCTGATTCTGAGTGAGCCTTGCTGTGTTGCTGGTATCTGCATTTTGGCTGGCCGTTGTTGTCTACTTCACTGCTTTTCTATTGGCCTAGGCTGCATCCTGTCAGGGTGTTGAGATTCTCTACCTTTGTTGTAGAAGAAGACTTCAAAGCTGAGTACTAAGTGTTCCTTAAATCTACTAGTATAATAGTAGCTATTTACAGAACAGTTTGGGTACTGCCCTTCCTTTTTTTTGGTTCTTGTTCTAGTTAACAATAACAGGAATATGTCCATTCTGACATGCAGATCTTGAGTTCAATCAGAAAACTGATGGTTGTCTCCTTCATCAGAAGGAAGATTCTAAGAGTAGAAATGCACAAAGTTGCCTTTAATTCAGAAACCATACAGAGAATATTGTGAGCCCACCCTGATGAAGGATCATGTAAATAAGGCCTACAAGACTCAGCTGAAGATAGGTGTGCTGTGATCCTGAGGCAGAATGCAGGCTTAAACACTGGAGAAACATAATCTGAAATTCTTTTATGGACTAAGAACTTGCATGCATTGGAACAGTAACATCTCCAACCTGGCTATACACTTTAAACACAGTTATCAGATCCCAAAAGGTTATGCAGATATATAAAACAGGTGAAAAATATGATAGGGTTTTAAGCACAGCAATCTGATTGAAAAGCAAAGCAGGAAATATTAGGATATACTGTAAGGATAATAGATGGCACACAGATCACAGAAGTGTTGTGCATCTGTTTAGTAGATCACTGTGAAGCTATCTAACTAGAGGAGTCACAGAACCACAGGTCCAGGTTAGCAGTATTGACCCAGAAATATGTAAAACGTGCACAAGAAAGAAGAGATAGAGACCAGTTCAAAGAATACCTTTGTTATTTGGGAGTATATAAATTTATGTGACCCGAATCTCACTGCAGAAGCAAAAGCCTAATTTAGCACTGTGCCTTATACATAATGTTTAAGAAAGCAGATCAGCAAATGTCCCAAGACACCATTTTACTTAAAAGAATAAGGCTCATTAGTTAATTTTATTTTATTAAAAGCTCCCAATTATGCCCCTATTTAAGAATAAGTGCTCATTTGTATAGCAACTTGAATAAAATTTGTACTTTGATGATCACTCTAAAATGTTTTTGAGACAGTTCACAGCATAAACCAGATCAGGGTCTAATGTGTTTATGATCTATTTTAGAAGCCATATTTGCATACAAAATCTTGACATGACAATTAAGGGATAGTCTTACTTATTTATTAAAGCAAACAAAGAAAAATATTAACAAAATAGCACATTACTTATTCAATTGTTTACTCATTCAGCATTATTTTCTCTGGAGTTTGATGCTATTCTAGATGCTTGTTACATAGTAGATAATGAACTTCATACAGCCTGTATTCTAAAGAGGGAAAAAGAATATGCATGTTAAATGGGTAATATACGTGCAATGTCACAGAGTACTAATTGCAAAGGAGGCACAATAATGCAGGAAAGACCTTCTATCTGAGAAGGTGGTAGCTGAACAAGACTGAAGAGAGGAAAATGATTGAGGACACCTAGGCAAAGAATATTTGTGTGTAGAGAAAAAGGAAGTTCTAATCATTATCAAGGGCATCTTTGAGGACACAAGGAGGGTAGAGAAGTTGAAGATGAGATCAAAGAAAATCTTCAGGGGAGTGAGAAAATTCATAGGGGGAATGAGTTTGTAGATAATTAAAAACATTTTGTTTTTTCTTAGGCAAGATGGACAGTCATTGATGGGGTCTGAACAGAGAAGTGATAGGATTTGATTTATGTCCTAATAGGATCATCATGTTGTTGCATAAAGTGCCAAGAGCTGCAGAGCAAAACCAGTTAGGATAAACACACACCCAGAATAAATGCGAAGGTGGTGGGACTGAGAAGCTAATGGCACTGGGAGAATCCCTTAGATCTTGATATTTTTTGAGGCTGACATGATTGATTGATAGAAAAATGAGATTGGTTGATGGAAAAAGGAGAGCGAAGGATGCCACAGAAGTGTCACCTTGAATAAACAGAAACATGGAATTACGCATTCACTGAGAGAAAGCAAACAATAGGAGAATCAGATCTGAAGTGGAGCAAAACCCCACTCAATATTGTGAATTTTAAGTTTGAGATAATTTGCCAAAATCCAAATGAAGATGACAGTTGGGTCTCTTGGAGTTAAGGAATGAAGTAAGCACAAGAGCTATAAATTTCAGGCATCATTGACTTATATGTCGTATTTAAGGGATCAAAAGAGACCACAGTGAGTTATTGCAGAAGAGTAGAAGTCCAAGGAGTAAGTCCTGATAGTTCAAAATTTGGAGATGGTATAGGTGAGGAGACAGAGAAGACAGAGAAGAAAACAAGAAGGAAATACCCAGATACGTGGGAGAACAGATGGTGACTTGCTCTAGTACCCAAATGAGAAGGCGTTTCAAGGAGGGACAGTGATTCAGGCCATCACATGCTCCTGAATAACATGAGGACAGAATCACTGAATTCAGAATCATGCAGACCAGGGCTGGAAAGATGGCTCAGGGGTTAAACCTTTGCCTCATAAGCAAAAAAGACCCAGATCTCATGTAAAAATAATGGCAGCAGCCTGGACTCCCTGGAGCCTGGAAACCCCAGAGAACAAAACAATAAGGAGGTAGATCAATCTAGGATGATTCCTTAAATTGCCCTTGGGTCTCCATAGGCACACACAGTGCCATCTTCTATACACACCTTTACACACTCACATCTACACATCCACACCTATTCATGAAAGAAAGAAAGGAAGGAAGGAAGGAAGGAAGGAAGGAAGGAAGGAAGGAAGGAAGGAAGGAAGGAAGGAAGGAAGGAAGAGAAAGAAAGAAAGAAAGAAAGAAAGAAAGAAAGAAAGAAAGAAAGAAAGAAAGAAAGAAAGAAAGAAAGAAAGAAAGTTCAAGCAAGCTGGTCACTTCTGGAGTATTTTGGGAAATGCTGAAACCTAACACCTCAGTGAAATAGGCTCAAGGGCTAAGGCGAAAGAGAAGATGGGTATTGTTCTTTTTAGATGTTGCATTATGAAAAGAAAGAAAAATGCAATGGTGATGGAGGCTGAAAATCAAGCACATCTTTGAATGTATGTTTGTTCCATCTTTTTAGAACTTACCTCTTGAAGCACATCCATTAAAAAATAATTACTACTTTGATCACAAGTAAATGCTTTTGGTATTCTTGAGATTTTGTTTTCAAGATAGACAATGATGGTTTTGATTGAATGATTTGAACTTTGATGTATTATACATTTATTCAAATGAAAATCTGCCTAATTGGATACCCTATTCTGAGTATTGCAGTACTGACATTTTGGGTAAATAGTCTATGCGGTAATAGAAGTGAACATACATTTTTCACGGACAGTCAGTAACTGTGTGTTCATTTTTTTCTGGTTGTGACAGTATTCATGCCTTACCTATTTTTCTTCTTGACTTATCTAAACAGCTTACTACATGTGATTTTTACTTTTTAATGTAAATTTACTAAATAAAGTCTCCCACTATGAATAATATAAATTTCTTAAGGATTTTGAGAACTGTTACCTCTGGTTTTTCTTTTCTCTATTTGTCATATATTGATATATTTACTGTAGATCTGTGCTTTTTTCACTCTTGAAATAATTTTGTACCAATTCAGTTGTTTCTGGTGCTCATCTCCCCATCCTGTGTGATTCCTTCCATGCTCTACTTGTTCATAGGTCACATACTTACTTCCACTTTGACATGTCATCACTCATTGTCAAGTTGTGAGTGTGAGTTTTCCCTTACAGACTCATGTGTTTGCATCTTTAGTGGATGTTAATATTTGGAAAGATTGTGGCACCTTTGAGAGGTGGAACTTGCTGGAGGAAGACATATTACAGGTGGATGCGCCTTCAAGTGTGGTGGTCCAGCCCTGTCTCCTTTCAGTTTGTTCTTGTTCTTTCTGCCTTCAGAATGGCTGCAGTGACTTGAACCAGCCACCTCCTCTGCCTCCAGCTGTACTTCCTGATATGCAGTTCTTGTCAAAGTCCTCTCTGGAAACATAAACTAAATAAATCTCCCTTTCTCCTCCTAAGTTGTATTTGAGTATTGTCTCACAGAAGCAAAAAGAAAACTATCTTGCAACACTCATCAACCTTTATCTGTCTGTACATCAAGTTTTCTCTCTTGTTTTCCATTTGAGATTGCATGTTCCTTTGCTCCCTGCTCCTGCTGTAGCCTTCATTCATCATTATCTGTACATGGGAATATCTATTTTCTCTGTAATTCCTGAACATTCCCTTTTCCCCCTTGGGAAATTTCTTGGTGTTATTAAAGAAATTTGTATCTTCATTCTCTCAGATCCTGAAAAATGAGTTGAGTTTCTTTTGCCATGATCATCTCATTATATTTAATATTTCCCCCTTGATGAATAAGGGGTCTTCCTCTGTAAAGCTATATCAATTTTTCTTCACTGTCAGAACTTAATTTTGATTCTTTGTTGTGTCTAATTAGAAAACCTGTCTTTTCTGGTTTCATTTTTTTTTTTTTTTTGAGACTAGGTCTCCTGGAGACCAAGCTAGTCTTCAGCCTCCTGTACATCAGAGGATGACTTTGAATCCCTAATCTTTCTCCCTTGGAGGATAGGTGCTGTGATTGCAGGTGTGCCCTCCTACACCTGGCACTGATTAGCAATCCTCGACAATGTTTTCTTTGGTGTCAGATTTCCTTCCTATCAGCACCACTAGAATTAGTCTAGTTAGGTGTATTGAGATCACTTATCAGGTTTGTTTGCATGGATGCACTGAATGCAAATATTTGTTTGTTTTTCGGTTGCTATTCAGATCCAAATACACCCACTCTTGATATGTAGCAGAAAACCCATCTCGATAAAGCTCAATAAAGAAATGTTCTTCAGGCTTCTTTTTCTTTTCTTGGAGGGGGCAAGAGACAAGAAGGAGAACTGAGCAGAGAGAGATCCATGTACCTTCAGAAACCCCATCTTTCCTAGTTGGATTGACAGCTGCATTAAAATAACTGTAAGTATTTAGAAGGCTGGATCCTAAATAGGACATCACCTCAAGGCTCAAGAACATCACAGAAAAGGCAGTAAGAAATGTAAGAACCAGAGGGTGGGAAAGGGAGATTCCAAACTGTCTTCTGGTACTGACAGAGCTGTTGCACCTGTGAACTCACTGCATCTATGTTTACTTCCACAAGATGCACATAAAATTTGTCCACCAACACTTCATCATGGAAGGGAAGCCTCATAAAATGCAACACCTTCCCTGAGTGGCTACTAGTGTTAATTCTGGATGTGGGAAGGGGAGTTTACTACTCTAAGTCCATCCTCCAGCAAATTCTCAGGTGCACACTAGTTAGTACAGGCAACCCTGAGGAAACTCAGTGGGCTACAAATCCACAAAAGAAATGAAAATAGGAGGGAAACTGTTTGGAAAGAGATTTTCAATGGGAGAAGAAGGGGCATGGAATCAGGTAATATGGTATGAAAATGACTTCAATTTATTGTATTAATATATGACACAGTCGAAGATCAAAATAAATAAAAAAGAAATCTCATCTTTTTCCATGTGTCATATCAATAATAAATCTTCCATTCAGAAACTCATATCCTCTGAGTTTCTACACTTTGCCATTATGATTTCATACAGTCACTTTTTTTTTTTACCAAAGCATCTATCTGTGCTTTCTTTAGATAATTTTTTTCATCTATGTGTATATGGTGTGTGTGTGTGTGTGTGTGTGTGTGTGTGTGTGTGTGTGTGTGTGTACGTGGTGGATATACATGTGTTTTTATGCATATACAAGAACGCACTTGAGTGTGTGTGCCTATGGAGATTCAAGGGAGTTGGAGACATAAGGAGTAATTCTAGATTGTTCTTTCACTTTATTGTTTTGCTCTGGGATTTTCCAGGCTCTGCTTTCCACAGCTGAAATTACATGCCACAATATCCGCTATTCATTTTTATGTGGGATCTAGGTATCTGAACTCAGGTTCTTTTGCTTGTGAGGCAAATACTTCAAACATTGAACCATCTCCCTGTCCCTTAGATTTTTTCCCCAAATACAACACTTAATATTGATATTTCTTAATCTCCAGAGACCTCCAGTCATATTATTAACTACTTATGTTTTCTGTTTTTAATCTATGTATGTGCAAATGCTACTGATTCCTAAATTATTCCATTTGTATCTCCTTTACAGGGTCAATTGCTAGCTACTTCTACTTCAAGTTGCTGAGAAAGACTAGGAGAACATCTAAGAAGTCATATTACATGTATGTCAGGAAACTCAATGTTTTGCTTGGAGACCTATACTTATATGGAGCACAAAATCAAAGTGTCTTCTAACAGAATTGACACTGGGTAAGTATCCCCTCTCTACAGTTTAACCTTTCTGATAGTGAGTCAATCTCTTGTTCTCCGTCATTTCTTTAATATTTTTTTTCTTATTTTCCTCTTTTCTTTTTAAATGGACATTGGACAAAAAAATGCCAATGTTCTCTCATATTGGTTGAAGATACTGTCTTAACATATAACTGCTCCTAACCATATCTGCCTAATTCTTTTCCCTCCCCGCTCCCTCCCTTCTCCCCCCTCCCTCCCTCTCTCCCTCTCCCTCCTTCCCTCCTCCCCTCCTTCCCTCGCCTCCTCCCTCTCCCTCCTCCTTCCTTTTCTCTCCCTCCCTCCTTCTCTCTTCCCCTCCTTCTTTCTCTTTCTCTGCTTCCCTCCCTCGTTCCCTCCCTCGTTCCCTCCCTCGTTCCCTCCCTCGTTCCCTCCCTCCCTCCCTCCCTCCCTCCCTCCCTCCCTCCCTCCCTCCTTCCTTCCTTCCTTCCTTCCTTCCTTCCTTCCTTCCTTCCTTCCTTCCTTCCTTCCTTCCTTCCTTCCTTCCTTCCTTCTTTCCCAGCTGGCCTCAAAATTATTATTTAGCCTTGGTTGATAGTGAAATCTTGAAATTTTTAGCCTCCTGCTTACTCTGTGTGTGTGTGTGTGTGTGTGTGTGTGTGTGTGTGTGTGTGTGTGTTGCCAAGTCTGGCTTACTATACTTTTTTGTTCCTTTTCTTGCTGCCTTTCAGAAATCTCTGAAATCTATCTGTTCACTTCCTTTATTTCCTGTCTCTCTTATCACCTCACTCTCCTCTTCCAATCCTGGAGGACCTTTGTCCATTCATATGGCATTCGGTGCTAGCTTGGCTTTTCCTTAGCTGGTGCAGTGTTTCCCAGATGCATGCCACTGTGGCAATAACTTCCTTGTATGATAGCAAGACTTTAAGCATTTTAGCAGTAGAGTTTGCCTCCTTCTGAATTAGTATATTGTTCACTCAATCACAAGTTGCTGCTCTGATTTTTGTTCTTGCACTATGAAGAGGTCTCAAAATTAAGCAGCAAGTGCACATGATTTCTTAACTGATATATATATATATATATATATATATATATATATATATATATATATATATCAACCAAAGATGGTTCTTTGATGTGGCAGGATCACAAGTTTAGGCTGTCTTAGGCTATAGAGCAAGTTAAAGCTATTCCAGTAAGTTTTAGCAAGACTCTTTCATAAAATTAAAATCAATAAAAGGTCTGAGGTATAGCTCAGTGGTAGAGTACTTACCCCACATGTATGAGGCCTCTTGTTCAATTTCTGGTCCCACAAAAAATGCTGGAATATTCATCAGGACTATAATTAATTAGACCAAAGTTCAGTGCCTTCCAAGGCCAGTAACATGGAATGTATCAGTGTATAAAGTCTTGGAATCCTTACAGAATAACTGTGGTTGGCTGGACCATTGTTGATCCATGGAGCTCTCTCTCTAAAACAATGTATTTATAGCACCCAGGACCTTGATATAAGCCTGAGCTAACCCAACTACTAGGAATAGCAGATAGCACCTCAGAATTCACTAGTGTCTTGTGGTTAGGATGTAGCAAAGAAGAAAGTGTAATAACCTGTGTATCCTACCAGCTTAAAATATTCCTTTCAAGGATTTTATTCTGTATTCCTTTGTCTAACTTGTTACAGAATTGTGATTTTTTAATATTGTGCTCTGGCTAATGTTCTATGTATCAGTGGATATCCTCTATATTACATACATGCCTTAGCCTGGCATAAAAGCCATATGAGGCATACTATTAAGCTACTTTTCTAGAATCATATCAAATCCTTTTCACATGCAATTAGTGTTCCAACTGTATTACATTTCTTTTTTGGGTCTTGATACATTTGCATATTCCATTTTCTATGTTTGTAATTTTTTTTTTGCTCCAAGCCCCCAAATTTCTATTTACTTATCAAGACACCATCAGCAATTCTCTCAGAAGTGTTAATGAATTCCTTTACTGTGTACTTGAACATTTATCTATTTTGGAAAAGCATACATGCTTTCGAGTATGATATCACACGCCTATACCCCAGCACCTAGGAGGCCAGGGAAGCCCACAGAAGGCTACCTAAGACCCTATTTTAAGAAAGAGAACTCAACACATTTCTCATTTTATCACTTACTCTTATGAAATCAGCTCCAAAATAACAGACATCAAGAGTCATTACATTTACCTTGGCTTATCCTTAACAAATGGTCCTTGGATGGACAGAAACACCCAGGCATGTGTATTTACAAGATATTATCAAAATAACAGACCAGCTACAGCTGTTCCAAATAATTAACATGTAGCAAAACAACATACAAGTAAATTGTCAAAGTTTACACAAAAACCTGGTCCCTAAATGCTTTTGTCTACATTTAGACGTGATGGACATTTGCTCTGACATGTGGGGAACTGAGAAAAGTTATATCCTTTATACCTGTAGTTATGTCTACATAGTCTGCCAAGAGAAATGAGTTCCTTAGTCTGACAGCTTATACTGAAAATGCCATTTTTTTTTGCGATTTCATTAACATTTTAAAATGCTAACAATTCTGTCAGCCCAAACAAAAATGACTGCGTTAGAAATGAAAACTTGCATAGCCCTGATACCCACTAGTCACAGTCCATTATTCTCCTGGATTTCATTATTCAGTGATGAAGTGGGGTCAGCATCACAAAATTTAGGAACAATTAAGAAAATGACTGTATGCAGATGTGACTTGCGGGCTGAGAATAGCTTTCTAAAAGACTGAGTTAAACAAAATAAATAAGGGTACTGAAAAGTCTACAGATGTTTTATGGCTCAAGGCTGCTTTTTAAGTTATTCATTATAGAGACTCTTTCTAGGGATGTGCCTGTTTCTCTCGACCCAGGCCCTGGACACTTTGAAACTTTCCCTTTGACTATATTCCTCAGGGAGTGTCAGAAGTCCTAGGCATATTTTCTGAAGTTCTTTGAGTTCATTTCTCAAACACATTCATGGGGATGACAATGTTGTCAGTGATCTTTTCACATGGTGCATTGCTGCTGGCTCCAGACATCATGCCCTTGCAACTTTCAAACTTTGTGGAATAAAAATGTGGAAACGGTCATGGGGTTAGAGTCTGTCACCAAAGAGATAAAAGAAAAAGAAACTAAAAAAAGGAAAAGAAAGGAAGAAAACAAGAGAGTAAGTATATAGGAAGGCTGAAAGTTAACTTTAAATTTAGATAATACCGATCTCCCAAAATTTCTTCTACAGAAATTATAAGGGAAGATAGAAAAATAAGAGAAAATTTCTTTTTTTCTATGTTAATAATCTTCAACAACCATTAAGCATCCAGTGTATGCTAAGCTTTGGATTAAGCTGAATAACAATGCCTTCACTAAATAGAATTTATATTTTAGACATAGAGATGATGACGGTGGAATGGGCTAAGTACTAGCATGGAATTTGATGTAGAAAGTGCCGTGGGATCCTTGTGCAAGGAGATATGAGATTTTAATGTAAATTAAGTCTTGGGAAGCCAGAAAGATCATTTGCTTTTGATAAAATGACTCCCTAAAGTGTATACATCCGAAGTTAACAAATATTCCTCCTTGCTTTTTCTAAACATTTTTAGAACATGAACAGAATGATATTTCCTGCATTTTCCATTTTCCATGTGACAGGAAGATGCTAAATGACTTCATATAGTTTTCACTAGTGGTTTCTCCTGTCTGCTGTTCATGATTGTCCTTCCATAATAATGACTGTTTGAAAATATAAATCAAATTTTTGCTTATATGTTAGCTCTGAAAGAAATTGTTTCTTTTTCTTAGTTAAAATACTCAGCTTCAACTATATGTTAGGGCACCAGTAGATTAACTGTGGGCAGATGCTACAAGACAAAATTTGTATCGAGCTTGATCTTATGAAAATTCATAAGGAATTCATTAGGAAAAATGTAAAGTTATGATAGAAACCATAACTCTTTTATTATAGAGTGCAGAAATTAAATCATTTTATATTTTTGTTAACATTGCTTAAGGAAATGGCAAGTCGTGCTTAGTCTTGACCTCTGCCTTGTAGGTGGTAGTTTGCAGAATACCTTGGGCATAGTAAGGGTTGATTCCATACAGGTAAAATTAAATGTAAATCTGCTATATTTCACCAATATTTGTACTTTCATTTTTAACATGGTATAAAGTTTCCTTGTGTTCTTCCATATACTCAGAAGTAATTTCTTTAAGGGCATATGCAATTGGGAATTATTGAGCTATTTTTGAGAGTTAACAAAAATATAGATCTGTTATCATCTGTAGATAACATCTCTGAAACAGCAAGAAATCTTTGACTTGGCCAGTGAAACCATAGGTGATCCTTTTCCAGATGAAAATATCCTTCAAGGACATTTGCCTTTTCTAAGGAGTAGGAAAACAATTTGCATATAAAGTGTTATCCTTTATTTTAAACAAACTTTTCCATTTCAGGTTCTGAATAATTTGAGGTACCAAACAAAAAGTTACCTAGCTACAACACAGGTAAAACAATACCATTTTTATGGGACATTTAGGTCTGTCTAGCCATCATCTTTTTATTTATCTATCATCTATCCATCCGTGATCTATCTATCTACCTACTGTTATAGCAATTTTATGAAAGGATCTGATGTTATATCAGGTCTATAACAGACGTAGGGCACAAAAAAGGTTCAGAAAAATTAAATGACTTGAATCAAGAGGTAGAGATTAAATTCTGTCTTAATGTGGCTTCAGAGTCTATGTCATCAGTCATAGTCAACTCTCTCTTAAGCATCAAGGCCTCAGAGAAGACAGAAATGTGTGCATGCATACCCACATACATAAGCCCACACACATGCAAAACATGCACCCACATACATACATGTGAAAAAGAAATTCTGCAAAGGCAATAGACAGGAAAATTTTATTTCCAATGATAACCCCGAAGATGGGACATAACCCAGGACTTACATCCTACCTTGATAGATATTGTCCAGAAGTGAGATTTGTAGTTTTCACATCCATGCAGTTCATCGTGCTGGGAATGAGAGCCAGTTCTGGCTGGATCATGGTGGCCGTAGCTACTGCTCTTGCAACCAACTCCATGGCGTCCTGCACGTAGTACTCAAAGACAGACTGCGTTGTCTTTCCATGAGCAATGAGCCCTAATGGAAGACCTTCTGTCCTCAGCTCCTCCACATTCTGGGAATCTCCCAGCACCCAGTGAAGCTCAAGGGGGGAGACCCCAGACTGGGTGGAAGTTTCAAAAATTTGCCGGATACTCTCCATGTCGCAGCCAAACATCACCACCGTGGATGTGATGTTCTTGACGCTCTCCAGCTGGACCTGCAGGAAGCTCAAGAGGTCGGTGGTGGAGGACAGGTTAGAGGTGATGCTGATGACAGACCCGAGGTGGAACTTGGAATTATTCTGGGTAAGGAGGAGGAAGTCGGTGATATTCCAGTCTTCCTGGCACAGCAACAAGCTAAAATTGTACCAGTTGTTGATGGTCAGGATGGAGACAGTGATATCAGCATCAGAACTTAATGAATTCTCTAAACTCAGCTGTAGGTGAAGGGGATTCTGTATTTAAAGATAATGAAAAAGAAGAATTAGAATGCACTGGCCAAAGAAGGTAACATGGGGGTACTTCTCCTTTCTTATAAGCTAAAGCCTGTATGCTTCCCTCTGACATTCAAATGCCTCCGCGACGGAATTCCCAAACTCTGGAAAACTGTGCTCTTTGTCTAAGGAACAATTGATTCCTTATCCTTATTTCCCAGATCTTTGGTAAGTATCCTAGAAAGCAGATGACTCTTGTGCAAATATGAGGGATGATTTAATTATACACTAGTCCTAGATTTTTATCAGGACACACGATACCCTTAATGCATCATATTTATTACACCATAATTTGTATTTCAGGTGAAACTGTAAGAAATTACTTTGCTGCTTGCGATTACATTGAAGAAATCTCAATACAGGTTCTTGTATAAAAGAAGTGGGGGAAATGAGTAGTTTTCTGAGTCTTTAAGCAAGGCACTACTAAAACGTACAAAATATTTTACAGTGTGTACATCATTATTAAGTATACAGTCTAAAGACAAAGGCTCGATTACCTTTCAATAGGTAATGATTCTGGACTTTTGTTACCAAAAGTCTGTTTTTATACACATTTATGAAATTTAAATCACAATTTCATCTACTTGCAGAAAATACCAACTTAATAAAGGAAGAGTGTCTTATTTTAAAACTCACAAATCATTAAAAGGTAAAATGTCATCTTCCAATATTAACACATTTGTCATTTATTCTTCCCAATAGCTGACCCTTGCTGTATTTATCCTATAATAATGTTATTTTGAGAAAGTTTATGAATGTTGGTTGTACAATAAATATTGATCAACTTGAACTATATATTTTGCAATTGGGAATTATTGAGCTATTTTTGAGAGTTTGCCAAGCATCCTGGTCAGTGATAATTTTCATCTCCTACAAGGCACTACCAAGCTGTACTGGACTTTATTTTCTTTGAACGAAGGCAAGAGTTTCCATGTCTGCATTAACTTGACTATCTTGCTTTTTCACTTGGAAATTGGATTTGCTTTTATTTATGTACATCTTCCAAACTTTTTCATTCAGATTTCCATAAATTATTTTCTGTTTTCAACTGAAGTTCTCTGAAGATGTAGAAGCCATATTAAAGATTCTACAGATTGCTCAATCTTAGTTAACTAGAACGACGTGATTGTGGAGAAAAATGTAGATTAAGAACTGAAATTACCAGAGTGTCTTAGCCCTCTAAAACCATTTACCCAACTTCTGAATTTAACCTGATATTAGCATGACCCTTAGGTAAATTTTTCACAATGAGTTGCTAAACTTCAGCATATCTTTAGCTTCAACCAGTCTATAAGCTAGAATGCTTTGCTGTAGTCTGCTGCCTCAATGCATGCATTTGTTGAATGTATTGATTTATGATTTTCTTTGTTTTGTGAATGTAAATGTTTAAGTAAACTTTTCCACTGTGGACCATGTAATGCTTGAATTCTTGTTCCCAGGCTTTTGCCACTCACATTTGGCTCAGAGTAGCTAGTTCTTATATCTTTTGATATAGAGCTGGTTTGTGCATTGTTTATGTGTGTGTGTGTGTGTGTGTGTGTGTGTGTGTGTGTGTGTGTGTGTAATGTTCTTGTCCTGTTGACTTATTTCAGTGGTGAACTGGGTTAATATTTGATTATCTGGCTGCTGACTAGGTGGGATTAATGAGCTCATGTATCTCACATTGTTCACTTCTCCATTACAGAGCATAGTGTTAAGTGTCTATGATAGACTAGTGCTCTGTCTTAAATATATCTTCTAATTCATTGAACCAGAAAGAGTGTGTACTAACTGGAATTTCACACTAAGTCCTGCACTATGATCATAGTGTAAATGACTGAAAACTCAATGATTGGGAAGAAAACTATTTCCATCCAAGACCCTGTATTTTGCTCTGAGTTATAGCAAAGTCTCATCAAAATACTTCTTACAGAGGAATTCACTCGCTGAGTATGTGAGAAAGAGACTCACATGGAGGCAAGAATGAGATTGTCATGTTCTTGTTATACAGAAAGTAAAATTAGCTAATCATATTGACCATTGAGCACTAGACAGAGATATAAATGGATTTAGCATGGGGGAACAAGAGATTATTTAAATAAAAACTCTTCCCCCTCCCTAGGTGATAGTGATTAATCCACACAATCATGTTCACATCCCTACACACAATTTTACTGAGAAATTGCTGATGTTGAAGTTAATTCTTTGATAGTCTTAAGGGACATACTTCTTCAATTAAATATTTATTAAAGTAATAGTTGAGAAGCATCTAACAGCATATTATCTGACAGCTTTGCAGGCAATGTCTTGCAGTTTTTTTCCCACATAATGAAAATCTTTGTCTCTGTCTCTGTCTGTCTCTGTCTCTCTCTCTGTCTCTCTCTCTCTCTCTCTGTCACTCTCGCTTTTTCCCTCTCTGCATATAGCACATATGCAATTTCACACTAAGTCCTGCACTATGATCATAGTGTAAATGACTGAAAACTCAATGATTGGGAAGAAAACTATTTCCATCCAAGACCCTGTATTTTGCTCTGAGTTATAGCAAAGTCTCATCAAAATACTTCTTACAGAGGAATTCACTCGCTGAGTATGTGAGAAAGATTCACATGGAGGCAAGAAAGATATGAGACCTTATAACATTCAAGCTAATGGTATAACTTTTGTTAAAAATCTGGGACAAAAATTAGACAGGGACTATTGAGACAACTAATAAAATTTGGAGAAAGAAAAATGATAGAAAACTGTTGTCTAATTTTGTAAGGCAAGAATAATTTATACAGGGAAGGACTGTAAAAAGGATTAAGAAGTAAATAAATAGAGGAAGACTTAATGATATTTAAAGAGGGACTTTAACATAATATGCTGAAATAATACATTATACAAATACAATCATAAAAGAAAATGAGATTAAAAGCCAAGAAAATAGATAAGTTAGAAAAATGATATAATTTAAATTTCTGATTCCACCATATTAAAGTTAAATTTCAGGTCACTAATGAACTAAAGATGCAATATTAGATCACTAAAAATAGACCTAATAAGTAAGCATACCATAGGATTCATAATTCATTTGATTAAATATTATAACACATTATTTCTGGCTTCAAACACCATATACAAAAATAAGTATACATAAAACAAGAACTGGGAGGCAAGGAGCTTACTCACAAGATGTGAGCAACATTTACTAGTCAATAAGATGACAGAAGCCTTTATTGAACATTCATCCAGAAAAGCAATTTTAAACTCCTACTGTGAGCCACATCTTCTGCAATGCATTTCCTGCTGCCAATGTTCCAAGAAATGGAAAATAAAGATGTAGACAAGCAAGAAACCACTTCATATAATTTTAAACATTAGAAGCTACAATAAATAAAGTTAATGAGATTATAGGTGAGAGCAAAGGGAGAAGAATGTTCTAGGTAGTCAGAAGCAGATATTGGCTTAGGCCCTGTATAAGCACTTTCTAATTAGAACTTAAGAAAGAAATAAGAGATATAGCTAAAAACAATTGATCACTACATTGGTAAACCTATACAATGATTAACTAAAAGAAAAACATAAACATGCTTTCACGTAGCTGAAGGCCATCTTTTATAATGACGTTATTATTATTAATTATTATTATTATTGTGCACGTGCATATACATGACTGCATGCTATGCATGGCATGCATGTGGAGGTCAGAGGGTAACTTTATGAATTTGGTTCTCTCCTTCCACCTTTATATGGGTGCCCAAGATCGAATTCACATTGTAAGTTTGAGAGGCAAAGGGGGTGACATCCAATACCCATCAGGATGGAGCCAAGGGCATTGCAGGAGCAGCAAAACTGGAAAAAAATCAACAAACCATAATTCAGAACATCAGATACTCTATATCAACCACCTGGAACTGGGCCAACCTAATCTCTCCCCATCCTGAAGCTCAGGGAAATTTGCAGAAGAGGGGGCAGTAAGATTGTAAGAGCACAAGGATGGGAGGAGTAATGATATGCAAGCTACTCACAAGTTAGGGCTGAAGCAATCATAATAGGACTTTGCATGCCCTGTGCAATGTCCAACATATTATTGACCTCACAAAGTCAAGCATGGACTAAAGGCACTAGGATCCTTGGACGCTAGGGACTGACAGTCACAATAGTGTTCCTAAGCTTAAGGGGAACATGGGAAAGGGTTCTGGGATATGCCCCTGAGTCCTTGCCCCTCATTGGAGAGGAGGACCCAGAGGAGAGTTTGGCATGCACATTAAGGATGCTCCGGGGATGGGAGGGGGAGGCACTGGGGGATGGAGAGGGAGGGGGGAAAAAGGGGGGAACAGGAGGATGTGGGGGTGGAGGGAGGGAGGGGACTGGTGTACTTGTTAAGTTTGTATGAGCAGAAATAAAAAAAAAAGTTTGAGAGGCAAACACTTTTACCAACTTGGTCATTTCTCTGTCTCAGAAAGTCTCCTTTGGCCCTCTTCTGCTTCAACAGTATTGTCTTCTATTCCAGACGATTGATGACTCACACCCCCTGCTTTGATAGTCCCTGTGTCTGATTCTGCTGTGTCTTCTCAACGGATCCCAAGCTGTTCTTCCTAGGGGGACCCTGCCTTCTTCAGTTGGCTTTTTTTCTCTTCTGAGAATCAGTATGGAGGTTAGTACATAGCGTTCAGGGTGATCTATGCTTACATTACATTACATTACATTTAGCTCTCTGTCACGTAAGAGCCACATCACTTATGAGCTTGCAAGACATTCCACAGTTCTGAGCCATACATCTCTTATCAACAAATGAAGAACAATACCATCTCCTACTTTAAAGATTCCTTATGGGAAATTAGATGCAAATATATAGTAATGCACAGGAAGTGCTGGGGACAGTAGGTGGGCCCAGGAAGTACATTTGTGAAATCTTATAGAATGCAGTCTTTGTGCCAAAAGAATTTGTGAAAGTGACATTTTCTATGCTATTCTTCCTTGACAAACATCAATTGCACTAACTCTTTTGCAGAAAAAATAGAAACCTTATCTCATGCTAACAGCGGCTTTCCAGTTGAGAGAGAAAGAACATGTCCCTGTTAGTCTCTTTTGCTCCTCCCATATGCTTTCTCTGGCAACAAGTTTCAGGATCTCTTTGCCAATTAAGGAATTTTTGGCACTGACCCCTTGGGGTCCCTCAACAATCTTCATACTCCCAGGGAGAACAAATTTAGCTCTTTTCTGGATGACTAGAAGTTTCAGAAAATGGGACTGCCTGCAGTAAGGAGCTTGACATAGTACTTGGGAACATTCCCTGATAAGAAATGAAGTTTTCTGATCAGAGGAAGGATGCTCTTCTTTCAGCTCCTTCCTGGGCCTGCAATCCCAATGAGCTAGGCCAAAGCTCAATAAGCCCAAGTGTGCACAGTGTTCCCACTATATTTAATGGAGAGGAAATTGTCTCCCCTTCGTGAGTCTGCTGATGATTAAACATGTTCCAGTAGCTCAGAACAGACTTTTCAAGCTGCGACCGCTTCTCCTCGGCCAACCAGGCTGCAGGAGGCTTCCTGCTCCTCATTAGCTTGCACCTCATTTGACCTATATTGTCCAGAAGGCCCTTTTCTTCTGAAAATTAAAGGTTATTCATTCAGAAGGTCGGGCTTTTTAAATAAATGAACTGGTCATACTAAGGATTCAGGCAAACACAAGGCATAGCTCTTGTCTTTGTAATTCAATGATAATTGTAAGAATATGATTTTAGGCTAATAACTACTGACATTGGAAGCATAATATGCATATCGTCTTACTGCACCCTCAATGGTCTCACGAGGTGACAATTACCATCAGCCTTCTTTAACAGATGACAAAGTCAAGGTTGAGAAAGAGTGACTAATTTTCCCAAGGATACACAACAATTGAGGGATAGAGTCTCCAAACTCCTCCTCCTCTTTTCCCTTCTTTTGTCTGTGTGTGTGTGTGTGTGTGTGTGTGTGTGTGTGTGTGTGTGTGTATGTGTGTGTGTGTGTATGTGTATCAGGGGGCACTTGAGTGTGCATGCCTCTGGATGGCTCATAAGGGTGACATCCTGGAATTCACCCTGGATTGCTCTATCTTCTTGTTGGTTTGTTCTGCAGTTTCCAAGTATTATAGTTAGATATAGTTTTTAACCTGATCATTGATGGTTTGAACTCTGGGCATATTTGTAAAGAGCCAATGGTTGAGTTAAGCTTAGAGGAAGCCTGCAGAAAAGTGTCTGACTGATGGGGGTGTGGTTGGTCCTTGGGCAAGTGGATAAGGTGGAGGAATCTGGGTAGGAAATAGGCATCCTTTTATATACTTGGCCAGATATGCTAGTCTGGCAAATAAGGATTATCCCTCTCTCAGCAGTCCTATGGATGCATGGATATGGATGTAAGGTCCTCTTGACACCTAGTATTTGTGTGTACTTTCTTGCCAACCTGATTGAAGAACTTTGACCAGAGAATTGTAAGTCAAAATTAAACCCTGTGTTCCCTTAACTCCTATGCTCATGAATTTATCGGCAATAATGCAGAGTGATTACATCACCCAGGCTTATCTGTGTAGGTCTTTGCCATTTCCACCTGGAATTTTTGCGTGGAAACTGGGATCTGAAGCTTATGAGGCAAAGACTATAACCCCTGAGCCATTTCCCCTGCCCTAGCCTATTGCTTGAACCACTTCTCTCTTCCGTTTTTTTCTACCTGATAAAAACAACCAAGAAATATGACCTTGATCATTTGGATTTAAATTTCTTGGCTTCAATATCTACTATTAGTGATGAAAGCTCATGGAATGAAGTCAGTTTTAAGATGTTTCACAGCTTGGATTAAGCAAAAAGTGCCTTGTGACATCGGGGTTCCCATCTACTGCCTAACATGCACAAGGTCTCCCAGCCATTTTCCTCCATTCATCCTACCACACTGTTAAAGAAACTGCAATGATTTAACGAAGAAAGATAGTTGCATATCAATGATATCCGTTTTATGTGTGATAGAAAAAGGAAGTTTAGAAAAGCTCATGGCCATATAGATTTGATTGGGTTTTGTGCTTAAAACTGCAGTCTGTAATGGTAATCAACCTTAGGATAGATCCTTCTGTACTTTTGAGTATCTGATGTCTAGAATATAGCACCTTATTCAGATAATGCATACAATAAATTTATCAAAGGCAAGACTGGCTGTCTGGCTTAGCAATATCTAACGAGGTTTGTTTCACTGAGGTAGGTAGGAAGGGCTGGAAAAGGCTGAGAGGTGGAAACATCCAGATGGATTTCACCTCTTGGATTACAGCAGTCCATTCAGGATGAAAGGTTGGCATGCACAACATTACAGTCTGCAAAGACAGCCAGCTGATGTATGCATCCAGCAAAATATACTGTGAAAAAAGCATTATGGGCCAGGCCATTTATACAGAGATGCATGTTTTGAGACAGAAGAAAGCATGCTATAGTTCTGAAGCAACTCAATACTTCTGAGTCCCAGGACAAATTTCAGGAAATAATCTTAGAGGTATAACTGGCTGGTTTGTGGAAACCTCATGAGTTTCCTGCACTGGGTTCTTGATCAGACATTATTTCCTATTATAATTCTAATAGTCAAACCTAAATTGTTTATCTATATCCTACTCCACCTTTTCTTTCATTCTACATGACTGTAGCTTATTACTTTTACTAGATCACTGACTTTTTTTATTATTATTTCCGCTCATACAAACTTAACAGGTACACCAGTCCTCTCTGATCACTGACATTTTTGAAAGTCTTTGTTGCCCTCTCTTTCTCTGGGCCTTATTTCCCAAATTCACACATATAAAATATGCCCCTTCACAGCCAGATGCATACACTTAACGTGCACAAGTGGACCTCAGTATGCTTAAGGATGGGAAGGCTTTCATTAAGATTGAATGCATACCAAAATTAATTTCAAATGGATCAAAGACCTCAACATTAGGCCAGAGACTATAAAAACCTTAGCTGAAAGGGCAAGGAACTCCCTTGAGCTGACTGGGCTAAGCCAACAGTTCCTAAACAGAAATCCAATAGCATAGGCACTAGAACCAATACTCAACAAATGGGATTTTATGAAATTAAACGGTTTCTGTTCAGCTTAAGAGATTGTATACCAAGCAAAAAGGCACCTTACAGATTGGGAGAAAATCTTCAGTAACCATATATCTGATAGAACTGTATTATCCAGAGTGCATAAAGAACTTAAAAAACTAAACACCAAGGAAATAAAATAGCCCAATTAGAAAATGGGCCTTTGAACTCAAAAGAAAATTTTCCAGGGATGAAATCAAAATGTCTAACAAATATTTTAAAAAATGTTCCACATCCTTAGCCATCAGAGAAATGCAAACCAAAACTTCCCTGAGA
This sequence comes from Typhlomys cinereus, assembly GCA_023101885.1. NCBI lineage: Eukaryota > Metazoa > Chordata > Mammalia > Rodentia > Platacanthomyidae > Typhlomys > Typhlomys cinereus. Next base: position 3,876,166 of record JALPQD010000150.1, read on the forward strand.
TATCATCTCACCCCAGTCATGATGGCAAAAATCTCAATACAAACAACAACAAATGCTAGAGAGGACATGGAAAGAAGGGAACTCTCTTACATTGCTGGTGGGAATGCAAGCTTATGAAACAACTCTGGTGATCAGTATTGTGATTTCTAAAAATGTTAAAGACCAAAATGCCATATTACTGCTATACCACTACTAGGAATAATCCCCCGTGATGCAGCAATTCGCTACAATTACACAAGTACAACCATGTTCATTGCAGCACTATTTACAATAGCAAAGGTCATGGAATCTACCCAAATGCCCAACAGTTGATGAATGGATAACAAAAATGTGGTACATTTATACATTGGAATAATACTCAGCCATCAAAAATGAGTTAATTAAATTTGCTGGGAAGTGGATGGAATTAGAAAAAATTATATTGGGTGAAGTAAGACACAGTTAGACACAGTATGTACTCCCTAATAAATGGATTCTAGTTCAAAACCCACTTAATGACATATTCAAAGGTAAATCTCTGTTATAGCCACTGTAATCACAAAGGATTATAAACAAGAGGGAAGGGGAAGGAGGACCTGAAAACAAAGGAGATAGGGGATCATGCTTCAATAGAGAAAATAGGCCACGGTCATGCATTACATGTAAGTAGCAAGACTTCTGGTGCAGTTCACTCTCACTTCCCTTCCTGGTCACTTGGGACTGAATAGGATTGATCTCACCAATCAGGGAGGATATAGGGACTGGCAGATAGATGGTAACCATCTGACAAATGGGACACTGACCCTCTCCCCTCCACTGCTGTGTCCCACTCTTATTCTTCCATCGACCTTCGAGTCTCCTCTTACATAAAGATATTCATTTAAACAGTCTTTTATCTTTGGTTAGGATATGATTTTTGATATCAATCGGGATGCAGCCAAGGGCAATGGATGGATCACAGGGGAGAAGCTCCAGGCAGTAGGATCCTTAGAGGCAAGGGGTTAAACAGTCATAATAGAGTTCCCACACTAACGGGGAACCCAAGAAGGAACTCCGGGCTATGCCACTGAGTCCTGAACCTCTCTAGGTTGGACTCAGAGGGAGATTTGGCTTACACATAAAGAGATGCTCCAGGGGATGAGAGGGAGGAAGGGGGAGGCACTGGGAGAAGATGAGGGAGGGAGGCAGGTGAAAGAAAAGGGAAAAAGGGGGAGAATGCAATGGAGGACGACTGGAGAAGGGGAGGGGGAGGGAGAGTTTGGGGGTACCTATTGAGCTTGTATGATTAGGAAAAAAATAAAGTATGAGAGGAAAAAAGACTGAGTGCATACAATAATCATTTAGCCATATGGTATCTGGGGAAAGCAGTCAGATTAAGTAAAAATGCCCAAAAGAAGGGACTTACAGGGACATGACACTGGACATCAGGTAAGACTGTAGTAAGTAATGAGGTTCACAACCTTGGTTTAGGGTTCAGGATTCACTTCAATTTGCAAGAAACAACATTTAGCAAGAAAGAGAGGAAGAGCTTCATTTGGAGTCATTCAGAACTCTGAATGGTGGCAATTGCATGTGAAAATCATTTAGTCTCGGAGTTTAATTTTCTCCTTTGTGAGGTGAAAATATTACAGAACTTACAGTTTCTGAGGATTAAATGCTCTCATTTACACAAAGAATCAGTGCACATTAAATCCCAGCAAGTGGTCCTCTGTGGTGGTGATGATACTGAGGAGATTAGGAATGTTACACTTAGAACCACAGTATAAAAACCTAGCTAAGGCAGAGGTAAGCTGTGTTTGACATTGGGTTCTGAGACTGTGATAGTGAATAATAGTGATGTGATCTTCTCCATCAAGATTTTAAAATCTAGAGGGAAGTATTACTACTCTCAGGGCCCAAATTGAAGAAAAAGTCAGGATTAAGACACTAGACAAGAAACAGGACCCAAAATTTGGGTCAGGCTCAGAAACAAAAACAGTTAGATTCATTGTATTCTGATTTCAGCTCTAGTCATGGTTCCTGGAGGCAGATGTGTCATATCTTTTGTCTGTTCCTAGGAGGAAGAGATGGTTGGATCACTATCCTAGGAAGAATAACATTAAGTCGTATATGATTTCAAATTCTCTGCCAACATTCTAATTCTTGCACAGCAAAGGACGAGATTATTTGTTAAACTTTAATAATTTATGGAATGAATATTTTTGCTTTAGAGTTGAGGTTAGTTTCTATTTCACTACCTAACTTTGGGTCAAAGTTAATATTTGGGGGAAAACATACATTTCCATGTGTCAGCAGACAGATGATTTGTAAGGTAATTAAATTTTTATCAAATATTCAAACTATTTCTGTAGACATTCTCAATGACAAACTCAGGCATCTTTTTTTATAATGGGAACTATAGAAATTGGTAGCAGATAATTAAACTGTCTAGCGTATGAGTTAAATTTCCTATGGAAATTTGATGACTATGTCAGTGTAGCCTGAATCTATTATTAAATGATGGCTTCTGTCACATGCTAATTTGCTTTATTGCACTAAGAGTGAAAACTCAGCTAAATGTTGATTATTTCTGTTTTAAATACCCACTAGTGTTGCCATAAACTTTTTTCTGAGTTTTGTCATTTTTTATAGCTACAAAACCATGTTTTGTACTTAATAGGTAGTTTAAGTAGTTGCGATATAATAATATATTTATTTATTCCAGTTTATCACTACAGATTAATATTAACATCAATCCTCTTTGAGTGACAGCTGTTTATTTCATTTGAGTATTTTAAAATATGTGATTGAACTATGTGCATTGTTTGCTATCTGACATTAATCTCTTTAATTCTGGAAATAGGAGCCTTGTGCCTTTAAACAGTATCTCAGTACATTTCCACCTCAGCAACCTATTTCCAAGCTCCTCATCTACTAATTGTGATTAAGCTTTGCTGCGATGACATTTTATTTCACTTGAGTTGCTAGGAGAACATTTGTGTAATTAATTCTCTGTACCTTTCAAAATCCTTGTTCATGGTAAGAAGCATTAGAAATGGTGTATTGAAAGTCTGGTCACAGAGGCAGGTTAGTGATAAAACTCCAAAGTCCTTCAAGCAGTCTGATGAAGTCATGTCTAGGGTGACAAATCCTGCATGAACAGGTCTGTGATCTTTTTTTTTTCCATGAAGTTCTATGTGAACACTGTCCAGAAAGGTAGTGAAAAAGGTGAGGCGTCTACTTTTGTGATTTCTTCAATTGCATCCGTGCAACTGTGAACTCACGTGTTCAAGTCACTCCTCGTATCTACTCAGAAACATTAATCTTGAGAGTGCACTGCATGCACATTAGAGCACTGAAAAGGACTAGAAACTTCACTTTTCCTAAATTCTTGTATGGTTTATGGAGCGCCACAAATTAAGGAAGAAGATAAAGGAGAGGCTTTTTGCTTGCATTGTAAAGATTTATAATGTGCTTCATCTAGATGATTTCAATTGGATATGGCCATATATTATCTCTATATATGTATATGTATGTATTGTGTGCATATTTATGTGTAACTATGTACATATATTATGCACATATTTATATATAATTATGTAAAATTATATTATGTAAATTTTAAAAAATTAATTTGAGATTACCTAAGTTATTTAAATTTTGCCACCTGAATTTCAAAGAAGAGTTTCAAGTTTAATAAAAATACACATTCTACTACCTCTCTGCAGTGTTTAAAACCAAAAACGAATATCCTTTCTAAGAGGTGTGATCGTGTTGATTGTGCCCGGAGCCGGAATCACTGGGCAACAAGTCCACAGGTGTATCTGGGAGGAATCTCTTTGGTTAGTTAAACCTGTGGCAGTGCCTATGAGGGATTATCTAGATTTAATTAAGTTAATTGAGGTGAGAAGAACTATGCCCAAAGTGAGATGTTTAGGTTCTGGACTACCTAAAAAAAGGAGAAAGCTGACCAAAGAGGAGCATGCATTGCTGTCTTCCTGGAGCACGGGTGATGTCACCAGTCACCTGCAGAGCCTGTCTGACAGAATGGACTGCATCATGAACTGTGAGCCTTCCTTCCCTCCCTCCCTCCCTTCCCTCCCTCCCTCCTTTCCCTCCCTACCTCCCTGCCTGCCTGCCTCCCTGCCTCCCTGCCTCCCTCCTTGCCTCCCTGCCTCCCTGCCTCCTTGCCTCCCTCCCTCCCTCCCTCCTTCTCTTCCTCCTTCCTTCCTTCCTTCCTTCCTTCCTTCCTTCCTTCCTTCCTTCCTTCCTTCCTTCCTTCCTTCCTTCCTTCCTTCCTTCCTTCCTTCCTTCCTTCCTTCCTTCCTTCCTTCCTTCCTTCCTTCCTTCCTTTCTTCCTTCTGCTTTGTTAGGATATTTTACCACAGCAGCAGGAAAGATAACTAAGATAGAAAGGAACAATTAGGATACTGATTAATGAGTTCATTATTTTCTTCTCCACTGGGACAAATATATACAATTACGTCAAGTCTTGTAAGCACAGAAATGTTAAATGATAACATATTTGACAGGTGCAAAAAAGTTTAATAACATAAAATGAATGTTGTAGGTTTGCAAGAGTTCTACTGTAGGGACCCTGGAATTTCTTTTGGAATTATTTACTGTCTATTTAGTCATTTAAAGCATTATTTAGCATCTCTTGGCATGATTTTACTTGAAAAATACTACATATTATGCCAAAAAGCTCTTAGGCTTTACAATAGGAAGAGTTTCCAAAGACTGTTATTATGTTTACTAAATCAGTCCAGGAAGTGTAGACTCAGAAAGAGTACAGAGACCTTGAGAGAGACTTATTATTTCAAAGAGAGGGGAGAAGGAGAAGGAAGAGGAGGCAAAATTGGTTCAGCCTTTATATCACAAGCCAGCATCTCAAAAATGCTAAATTCATGATGTTGATACTTTCTAAATGTCATTTTACCTGAATTCTAGATGATCCTGACCTGCAGAATTTCTTGTCTCCCTTCCCAGATTTTGCAAGGCTATCAGAACAGACTATGGTGCCTCTGAAGGACTCAACCCTTTCGAAATACAACCTGAGTATTCTGCTTATTTGGTCGTGTAAATACATCTTACCTTCTGAATTCCAGCCCAAACCTGGAATTCTCCAAGTAACTCCATGATGTTTTGCTTCTACTTACATTAGGTGGGTATATTCTTTGCCTGGCACACTCCACATCTCTCTGACTTGAAAGTGCTTAGTCATCTTTCTGGCTTATGCTTAGGTTTCTTATCTCCAGTGAAATCTCTTTGAACACATTCATTCACGTATTTTAGTTTCTGCCTATCTTACACAGTCTGTGCAAACACATTCCCACACCTCTGGGATTGTTTATTACATGACATCATCATATTAGTGTTTCTTCTACCTCCCTCCCTCCCCCCTGGCTGTTTGAGGAATAGAGATACTTTTTCTTGCTTGCTGAGTAGTAAACTCCTGAGCAATGAAGCTCAGAAAACAGCTGACTCACAATGAAAATTTGTTGATTGAATGAAGAAATGAATACGCGGTGATATGCTATTTAGATTTATGTACAAAGGGCTAATCTTTGACTGAGGATTGTGACTATTTTTTATGAGTCATCTTCCTCCCCATTTGACTAATTCAGTTTCCTTCAGGAAGTGAGAATAATTATTACTTGTTTTCCCATAAAATCGAATCCTTTCAGATGACGCAAATCTTCTCTGATATCAACTAGGAAAGTGGCACCTGAAGGCGGAGGACTGACAGAATTGCTCACGTACACATACACCGAGGCTCTTGCTAGAAACACAAGTGAATCATGATATGCATAAACTCAATATGTGTCAGTCATTTCCTTTGCACAAAAGATGGTTGTGGGGGAAGTATTTATTGTACTTTATAAATTATTCATCATTGAATTTGTTTAAGTGTTCAGCCCTGATACATCCAAGATGTGATATAGTCTACAAAAGTATCAATATTTTGTCAACCTCTCAATAATTTATGTGTTACATAAAGTGAGGTACACTTGAACTGGAGACATGACTTTGAAATTTCAGTGACTAATGAAGAACACAGTGAAATAAAATGGAAATGATGGTGGATAAAGGAGGGCCAGGGAGATGGCTCAATGGTTAAGGCACTGGCTATGCAAGCACAAGGACAGGAGTTTGTATTTCCGATTCCATGAAAAAATGCTGGGATTGGTGTGGCCACCTGAATCACCAGAGCAAAATGGCTTACCCAGTCTAACACTCATTATGGACTCTGGGTTAAATTAGAGCCTCATGCTCAAAACAAGAAAGCAATTCCAGATATCACCCTTGGATTTTCACATGCATGTACATTCACATGCACCTGAACATACATGCATGCCCAAACATGTGCAAACATGCATGCACACACCCCATGCATATATATGCAGAGAAACATGATATTAATAAAAGAAAGAGTACAAAGGAAGCTACTAATTGTTTACTCAAGATTTTAAGAGTAAAATGATTATGTATTTTATTATTATGTATTATTAAAATATATTTACTATTATTATTTTGCATAAAGCACCTGCTTCCATTGGCTTGAGTTTAGAGACATAACTATGCCTGGCATGGAGGGTGGGCAGAGAGGGACAAGACACTGTGAACTCAGGCTCTCCTCACTCCTATTAGTCTGATTTGCCATTGAGAATGTATACTGTAGAGGTGAAGTGGCGAATTCTTTGATGAGGAAACAGTTCAGATTGTTTGGCTTTCAATCATAGTTATCCTCTGTCTTAAAAATACAAGTACAAGGACTGGAAGTGGTTCAATGGGTAAGGCACCTGCTTGCAAACCTGAGAATCTGAGTTTGGTACCCTTGAAGCTCATATGAATTGACTTTTGGAAATAGTCTTCTTCTCTCTTGTGACATTCTATAGTCTTTATGTGTGGTTTCTCTCTTTCCCCTGGGACTTCCCATCAGTTTGCATATGTGTAAAGTATCATGTTTTCTGTTCAGCTTCCCATCTATTCCTTTTAGTTTTCAGTGCACAAATCTCCTTCCATCATTCTGTGCATGTGTGTGTGTGTGCATGTGCATTGGTGTACATTTCCTATGCACTTTGCATATGTGTGCATGTTTCCTATGCAATCATGCATGTGTATGTGTGTGCATGATGTGTGTGTGCATGTTTGTTGGGCAACTATGCATGTGTGTGCTTGTTTCCTGTGCATCCATGCATGCATATGTGTGTGCATGATGTGTGTGCGTTTGTTGTGCGACTATGCATGTGCATGTGTGTGCATGTTTCCTGTGCAACCATGCGTATGTATGTGTGTGCATGTTTCCTGTGCACCATGCATGAGCTTGTGGAATCCAGAAGCTGATACTAGGTGTTTTCTCCACTTTTTGGGACAAGTTCACTCACTGAACCTGAAACTGTTCCTGGCCAGCAAGTCCCAGCACTGAGGTTACAGGCATATGCCACTGCACCTGATTTTTTATTTTGGTGTTAGGAATCCAACTCAGGTCCTTATGCTTGTGCAGCAAGCCCCTTACCTACTGAGCCATCTACTAGCCCCTGTGCATAAACATATGATTTATATAGCTATAACTGAAATTTATACTTCAATTTATATATTTTTGGTCTAATCAGGACTTTAAATTTTTCCATAAAACAGCTTTTATTTAGGCAACTCATACCAGTGCTAGTAAAGTCTACCCATGATCTCCAAATACCCTCTTTCTCTGTTTTGTGCAATCTTGTCTTCTAATCTGACTAGCCGATTCTTCTTAGTTCATCATTTCTCTAAGTGTGTTGTGCTTACAAGGCTTTGTCTTTTCCTCCTTTCTGTCACTGCCTCCTAAAGGGGCATATTTCATTCACTGCCTCCTAAAGGGGCATGCCTCCTAAAGGGGCATGCCTCCTAAAGGGGCATGCCTCCTAAAGGGGCATGCCTCCTAAAGGGGCATGCCTCCTAAAGGGGCATGCCTCCTAAAGGGGCATGCCTCCTAAAGGGGCATGCCTCCTAAAGGAGCATCTTTCATTCTCCAGCTGAGAACTTGAATATTCAGATGTCTTTTTGATGTCTCTTTTTGGGTTCTTGTCAGGCAGACTTCTGAAACTTAGCAAGTCCTAAGAGTTGTGCTTCTTTTGTCTTTTCTCCTGGCTTCTGAAACCCTGCCAGCTTCAGATCTCTAAGCCTTCTCCACATCACTCTCACGGTGTGTCACCCACACATGGCTTAGGCCCAAACCAAGAAATAAGCTTTAAATCCCCTTTTCTATACAATACTCCTAAATCCATCAGTAAGCTCCATTCACTCTGAAATATATCTTGAATTCAATCATCGTCTCTCTCTTTCTAGAGTAAGCCTCTGTGATCTATCACCCAGGCTAACATGACAGAATATGTGACGGACTCACTAGTCTCCCTTCCTCGACCCCGCCTGAGCAGGAGTCAGTTCAACATTCAGACAACAGACAGAATGGTATTAAAAAAAGGCTAGAGCTGGGAATGAAGTTCAGTGATAGATTGCTTGCCTTTAATATATGAAGCTTTGAATTTGATTCCTAACAACACACACACACACACACACACACACACACACACACACACACACACCCTAAATTTATATTATTGCTTTGCTTAAAATTCTACACCAGCTTTCCATTGCAACTAAACCAAATGTGTGCTATTGTGCTTTTAATGTGAGTTGTCTACCACAGGCTCATGTGTTTGAATCCTTAGCTGATATTAATGTTCGGGAGACAGTGGCATCTTTAGCAGGTGGAGTTTTACTGGAGGAATGGAGTTCAAAGGGGGCAGACTTGGAGGATTTGATGGCCTGGTCCTGTCTGGTATTTTGCTTTTACTTTTCTGCCTCCATGGTGATAGCGGAGATCTGAACCACCGCCAGGTTCTGTCTCCAAGTCCTGCCTTCTGATATGAGAGTCTTGTATAATGAACTGTCTCTCTCTTCAGGACTGTAATCCAAATAAGTTTCCCTTTCTTCCCTTAAGCTAAATGTCAGTATTGTCTCCCACCAGTAGAAAGAAAAGTAACTGGAACACAAGTTCTGTTCCTTTTGTCCAAAATAGCCTGTTCCTGGCTATGGTTCTAATGTCTGTCATTCTGCTCTCGTGCTCAGCTCTAGAGCCTTGCTACTGTGGCTCCTTCCTCTTGGGAAATTCTTGCCCCAGATCGCCGTCTGGCTGACTTAGTCAATGTTCCAGTCTAAGCTCAAACTTCAGAGTTGCCCACCCTAATGTGAGCAGCCTCCCACTGTACCGCTGGCCATCAGATTCAATGTGACCTTCACAAAGCACTATTTTATCTTCTTCAGAACATAGGTCAATAGCTGAATTTATCTTACTTAGTTCTGTATGTATTTGCTAAGTTATTTTTCCCTATTAAAATACAAGAACCTACCTTGAAGATCAAAATACTGTCTTGCATATCCTCAGAGTCTAGAATAATGTTCCTTGGTATTTGGTAACTGTCTCAGTATGTCCTTGCATCATAAATTAAAATCTATATATTTCTCTTGCACACTCTAAAAACACATGATTGGAAAAACACTTCTTAGAAAAGTTTCCAATAAAATTATTTTGTAGCTTATTGCCATAATCAACTTTTGGAGTTTATTATCACTTTGGGATTTACTGTTAATTGTTAGTGGGCTTGTAGAAATCTGTCCACCCACCTCCATTAGGCACTCCCTCTGACTCTGGTCTTAGCTTGTTTACTTTCTCCATCTTGCTCTTGATCTCTTTCTTAGCTTTTAATGCCCTCTAAACACTTTCCTTCTTTGTGGCTTTATTTCTATCTCCATTGTTTGTTTAAACATAAGGCAAAGGTTTCCTTTAAAATGAGCATAACAATGGCAAGCTAGTGTATTTACTGAGCATTAGGAGCCATTATCATCACATTCAACAGCTTGCTACTCTGGATAATGTCTTAAAAATATGAGCTATTTTAGTGATTTTTTTTAGAAAAAAAGCTCATTATGGCACAGCTTTTTGCTGCAAAACTGGATATCCTGTGGATCCAAGCTATCTTCTTATAAAATTCTTGTATAGATTTTGCTAGATGAATAGGGTTAGTCCATCCATGTCTTAATGTAACATTGTATAAAGATACTACTGAATTCTCTGGCGTTTGAGAGCTTATATACTCCATAGTAACTTTTTCCAGACAGTATTTGAGATTTATTGATTTATTTTACAAATACTCATTCATCTTTACTTTATGCCAGGTATTGAAATCTGCGTTGGGATGTGCAAGTGAGAATTTGCAGGCAGACATGTTTCTCTGCCTTTAGGGAGTCAGAAGGGTGGCAGAAATTCACCAAAGAAAACATTCATATAATTAAAGCAAGTGGTAATATGTGCTAGTTGAGCATCTCAGGCACTTATTTTCAATTATTCACTCATTTAATCCTCACACTAACCCTATGATGGAGGGACCATTAATAATGCCATTATGCAGGCAAAGAAACCAGGCCACAAAAGTGAAAAGAAATCAAGATAGGAATCAAAAGCTGGCTCTTAAAGGCATGCTTTCTCTTTTTTTAAAAAAATTATTTTTCTTTTAGAGTTTCATACATGAGTATGATAAGTTTATGTTCTTTTCGACCTTCATTCATCAATCCCATCCCACTTTCCTTTCCCACTACAAAACTCCTTCTTCTTCAGCCAGTCTTCCTTCTATTTTCATGTTTTTTCATATGCATGGCCCAACATGTTTCATCTGGATTGCTTTTTTTTGGGCAAGATGGCTTCTTTATTCTTGATTTCTTTCTTGCGTGCGTGTCTTTCGTTCTTTCGTTCTTTCTTACGTTCTTCCTTTCTTTTCTTTCTTTCTTCTTTCTTTCTTCTTTCTTTCTTTCTTTCTTTCTTTCTTTCTTTCTTCCCTCCTCCATTCCTCCCTCCCTCCCTACCCTCCCTTACCCTCCTCCCTTCTTTCTCTTTTTTTCTTTCTTTTCGTTCTTTCTTTCGTTCTTTCTTTCTTGCTTCTTTCTTCTTTCTTCTTCTCTCTTCTTTCTTTCTCTCTTCTCTCTTCTCTTTCTCTCTCTCTCTTTCTCTCTTGCCCCCCCAATCATACAAGCTCAATAGTACCCCGGTCTTCTCCCTTCCTCCATCCTTCCCTAGTCCCCCTTGTACCCTCCCCCCTTTTCCCCTTCCTTTCATCCCCCTCCCTTCCCTTCTCCCAGTGCCTCCCCCTTCTATCCCCCCATCCCATGGAGCATCCCTTTGTGTGAATGCCAAACTTCCCTCTGAGTCCTCCACTTTCGTGAGGAGTAAGGACTCAGTGTCGTAGCCCAGAGCCCTTTCTTGAGCTCCCCTTTAGTATGGGAACACTATTATGACTGTTAATCCCTTGCCTCTAAGGATCCTAGTGCCTGTGATCCATGCTAGACTTTGGGGGGGGGTCATGACATATCAGTCATTGTGCAGGTCATGCAAAGTTCTATTATAGCTACTGCGGCCCAACTTGTGTGGAGTATCTTGCATATGATAGGTCCTCCCCATCTTTAGGCTCTGCCCCCTCTTCCGCAAGTTTCCTTGAGCTTTAGGTGATCATTGCAGGCAGGGTCTTTGGTGTTCTGAACTATGGTTTGTTGTTGTTTTCAGTTTTGCTGTTCCTACAGCACCCTTGGCTACATCCTGATTGGTATTGGAGGTCTCCTTCTAACCAAAGATAAAAGGCTGTTTAAATGAAGATCTTACTATAAGAAGATATTCAAAGGTAGATGGAAAAGGAGTAGGAGATCCCAGTAAGAGGGGTCAGTGTCCCATTTGCAGGATGATTACCATCTATCTTCCAGTCCCTATATCCTCCTTGATTGGTGAGATCAAACCTCTCAGTGGCAAGTGACTAGGAAGAAAAGTGAGAGTGAGTTTCACCAGATGTCTTGCTACTTACTAGCAATACTTGGTGGTAACCTATTTTCTCTACTGAAGCATGATCCCTTCTGTCCTTATTTCGGGGAGGGGGGCCCTTCTTCCCCTTCCCTCCTGTTTATAATCTTTGAGATTACTGTAGGTGTTACAGAGATTTATTTTTGAATATGTCATTAAGTGGGTTTGGTACTAGAATCCACTTATTAGGGAGTACATACAGTGTTTAATTTTCTGTGTCTAGGATACTTCACAACTGTCTCTAGGGTTTTGATCATAAAAGGATGTTGTATCTTGTCAAAAGCTTTTTCTGCATCTATCAAGAGTATCTTGGACTTTGGATTAGTTTATATGATGGATTACATTTATTGATTTGCGTATGTTGAACCAACCTTGTGTGCCTGGGATTAAAGCCTACTTGATCACAGTGAATGATCTTTTTGATGTTTTTGAATCCGATTTGCTAAGATTTTGTTGAGAATCTTTGCATCTGTGCTCATCAAAGAGATTGGCCTATAGTTTTCTCTTTTAAGTGTATCTTTATCAGGTTTTGGGATTAGTATGATATTAGCTTCATAGAAAGAATTTGGAAGGTTCCTTCCTTCTAATTTGATGGAACAGTTTAAGGAATATTGGTCTTACTTGTTCCTTAAGTGTCTGGTAGAATTCTGTCCTGAATCCATCTGGTCCAGGACATTTTTTGGTGGGAAGATTCGAGATTACTGGATTGTTTTTTTTTTTTTATTAAAAATTTAATTATACATTTTAAAATTTTTTACCAGTTCCCTCCCTCCCCCCTCCTCCCCCTCCCCTTCCCCCAGTGCCTCCCCCCCAATTCCCAGAGAGTCCTTTATTGTGTACGCCTAACTCTCCACTGGGTCCTCCTCTCCGATGACATATAAGGACCCAGTGGCATTTCCATAAGCCCTTTCTCTTGTTCCCCTTAAGCATAAGATCACTACTATGGCTGTCAATCCCTTGCCTCCAGGGGTCTCGGTGCCCTTAACAGATGCTAGACTTTATGAGGGCAACAGTGCACTGGACATTGCGCAGGGCATGCAAAGTCCCATTATGATTGCTTTGGCCCCAACTATTGTTGAGAATCTTGCAAATCGTTGCTCCTCCCATCCTTTTGCTCTTACAATCTTACCGCCTCCTCTTCCGCAAATGTCCCTGAGCTCCAGGATGGGGAGAGATTAGGCTGGCCTAGTTCTATGTGATTGATATAGAGTCTCTGAAGTTCTGGATTGTGGTTTGTTGATTTTCTTTTGCAGTTTTGCTGCTCCTGCAATTCCCTTCACTCCATTCTGCTGGGCACTGTATGTCACCCCTTGCAGACCTTGATGGAGGCCTATTTTCTCTGCTGTAACATGGTCTCCTCTCTCCTTGTTTCTGGTGTGGCCCTCCTAACCCATCTCTCTTGTTCATAATCCTTACAATTACTGTGTTACATAGGTTTACTTTTGAGTGTCTCAATGTGGGCTGGGTGAGTTTGGTACTAGGAGCCACCTATTAGGGAGTACATACGGCGCTTAATTTTCTGGGTTTGGGATACTTCACTTAATATAATTCTTTCTAATGACATCCATTTCCCAGCAAATTCCAGTAATTCATCATTTTTGATGGCTGAGTAGTACTCCATTGTATAGATGTACCACTGTTTCCTTATCCACTCGTCAACTGTTGGACATTTAGGTTGATTCCATGACTTTGCTATTGTAAACAGTGCTGCTATGAACATGGTCGAGCTTGTGCTATCGAGGTGAACCTCTGCTGCATGGGGGGTTATTCCCAAAAGTGGGATAGCAGGGTCATACGGCATTTCAATCTTTAATTTCTTTAAGAATCTCCAGACGGCTCGCCAGAGTGGCTGTATGAGCCTGCATTCCCACCAACAATGTAGGAGAGTTCCCCTCTCTCCACATCCTCTCCAGCATTTGTCGTTGTTTGTATTGTGGATTTTTGCCATCCTGACCGGGGTGAGATGATATCTCAGGGAAGTTTTGATTTGCATTTCCCTGATGGCGAAGGAAGTGGAGCATTTTTTAAGATAATTGTTAGACATTTTAATTTCATCCCTGGTAAAGTTTCTTTGAAGTTCCAGGGCCCATTTTTTAATTGGGCCAGTGTTTTCCTTGGAGTTTAATTTTCTAAGTTCTTTGTGCACTCTGGACAGTAGAGCTCTGTCAGATATGTGGTTAGTGAAGATTTTCTCCCATTCTGTGGGTTGCCTTTGAGCTCGTGTGACAATCTCTTTATCTGAACAGAAGCTCTTTAATTTCACAAGATCCCAACTGTTGAGAGTTGGTAGCAGTGATTGTGCCATTGGATGTCTGTTTAGGAAGTGTTGGCCTAGCCCAATCAGCTCGAGGGAGTTCCCTATCCTTTCAACTATGGTTTTTAAAGTCTCTGGCCTGATATCAAGGTCCTTGATCCATTTGGAATTAAGTCTTGTACATGGTGACAAGTACGGGTGGAGCTTTAATCTTCTGCATGTGGAGATCCAGTTTTGCCAGCACCATTTGTTGAAGATGCTGTTCTTTTTCCATTGGATTCTTTGGGCCCCTTTGTCAAAGACCAAATGGCTGTAACTTTGTGGGCTTATTGCTTTTGAAAAGTGCTTGAGCACTTGTTGGAGCATGAATCATATGTCAGTAGGCATTCTATTCCTCCCACATCCCAACATTAACCCTCCCTCAACAGTCTCTTAGGGAAGTATGAAGCCTCTTGAGATTTTTCACCTTGAAGGTATGTTTCCAATGACTATATTTTATTAGATTTCATTAAACAAAGACAAGAATCATTTTGAGTAAATGTTTGGCTTTAAGTGTTGTAAACCTAAAGTCAGATAAAGGGAGTACATTCTAGAGCAACCTTGTCTGTAGAACCAGGGAAAAGGAGTCTTAGTGTTAAAAACTCAGATGGGAAGGATTTAATTAAATTATATTTCATTTACTTTGACCTTGTTCAAGCTACTAGAACCTTCTTTTCCAAGGAACATGAAAGGTTCTCACCAACCACTTGGAATCCATGCACTTTTCTCACCTTCCTACTCCCTGCCACATTATCAGTCTTTACTGTTGTTCAGCTGGATGCAAAGTCAGAACAAATGACTTTGGGTCACATGCTTTCGAACAACACGGTCTGCCCTCAAGATAAATGTGAAATTTCTGACACTTTCAGTAGTAAACCTAAGAAGCATATTCTTAACCCTGACTTTCATCACCTATTTGACTCCTTGGAGATAAAGTCAAGAACTGGAAAAAGAACATCGTCAGGTTATGCAATCAGAACTCTAGAAGGGCTGATATAATAACATTAATTTGGTGACACACATAGCAAATCACACTCCCTCCCCATGCATATGGCCAACACCACCATGGACTGCTAAAGAATGTCACTGCAGGTTCTTTCAAAGTAACAGTTCCTCTAATTCCCAGATGGGCCAGGAAACTTCAATTTGTTCCTTGAATATGGATTACATTCTTCACTCTAGCACTTATCTGAAAATACAGAATGCTGCTCATAAGGGGACCAGGAGACGAAATGAGAATGAATGTATTGCCAAAAGACCAGGTTTTATAGTCTCTCAAGTCCAAGTAGATGGATCTCCTTGTCTTTCCTCTCCCTGGCAGATGAAACTCACAGATTTCGGAAAAGAAATCCCACACTTGCAATGAGGCAGTGAGGCTGAACCAGCAAATGAGAAGCAAGGAACATCTCATCAGCAATTATTCAAAAGCACCGAAGATTTGTGAAAGATGCCAGTGTCTCCCAGGAGAGTAAACAATCGCGGTGCTGAAATGTCAGCTGTGGAACTAGCAGGCTAAAAATGCAGTGTGAATTTTCCCTAGCAGCATATTTCATCTCTGGGAGTGTAGCATGATACACGGTAGTCTAGAGGTAGCCCTGGGCTAGCAGCTACATCAGCAGAAATCATCTCACTTCTCTGCCCAGGGTAACCATGTCATGAAAGGAACTGGAGGCAGGCTGGTTAGCTGAATATATTATCGTCAATGAGTATTTATGTCTAATAAGGCTAAATGATGGAATCCAAAACCCAGTGCTCTACATTCCACTGGACTTCTGTCCTTTATGGCTATTTTGTTGTCTGGCCCTGCATATTTCTGACTACATCCAAGCAAGATCTGCCTCTTGAGTGGCCTGGGAATGCTGTCTCTCTGTGCCCTTTAAAAATGGTCTGACTTGCCTCTTCTCAGAAATAAGAAATGGGAACAATGGGAGTCATATTATTTAGAACTAAGCTATTTTTAATAGATTGAGGTCTACATTATAAGCCCCATTTCTAAAATGTGTTAGCTTTACACAATTGCTCCCAAAATGATATATACTTACATATACTTATAATTTTAAGACAATATTGAGACAGGTGTCATCACCAGCTGTAGGAGACAACACTTAAGAATTTGTGATTAGTGGATAGTGAATTTTTGCTTCTTTCTTGACACTCATTTTTCATGGTTGCTCTTTAATATCTTCAGGTGACTGGTTCCAGGACCCTCCATAGAATATCCAAATCTCGGAATGGGTGCTAAATTCTCTTAAATAAAATGGTGTTATATTTGTTTATAACCGGTTCACCTCCCTCTGTATCCTTTAAAAGCATCTCTTGATGACTTATAATACTAGTACAATAGAAATGCCATGTAAATAGCTGTTGCACAGTATCATTAAGGGAATAGGGTTTGAAAAGCTTAAATAAACATCTTTTGTACACACACATTGGTTTTTAAATTATTTTTCATCTTCAGTTGGTTGAATTCACAGATGCAGAATTCATTAATATAAAGGAGAAATATTACTCTTGATTGGTAGCCTCTAAGAACAGGTCTTGTAGAGTGTCTAACATTTGAGAGGGTGAGTGAAAAGAAACAGGAAGTCAGAAGTCCCTCTTTTTAAAATAATTCTTTGGCAAGTATTCTCTTCAACTTACCTTATTGGTTATAAATTGAGGAAAAAGGTTATAAATTGGGGAAAGATCAGGGAGATGATAAATATGTAAAAGGCAGACAAAAAGAGAAAATGAGAACAAAGCTTCTCATTTGGTTGACACCTCAGAAATGAGTTAGTTGAGAGGAAAATAGTTTTCATTCTTTAGGATCTGGAGGCTTTGTCAGTGGTTGACTGATAGTTGTCAATGGGTCATTAAGGAATTAATGTATTCTGTATTAATATTTTTAAATAGCAAAGTACATGCCATGATAGTCTAAGATTTAAACTTATTTATTCTGGACAATGTTTGTCTTCAAATGTTTGGGGAATGTGGTATCATACTTTAATTTTTTTTTTCAAACAAGATGGTATTGTTTTGTGATAGCTTTACAATTGAAGTCAACTAAAATACATTCTCTCCACTGGCTCCAGGGACATTCAGAAGTATTTCTCAGCTATGGTGGGATTATAAAACCCTGTATGAAGAGGGAAATAGGGTCTTCTGGTGCAACCTTCCAAATAAGCTCAATGTAATAAATCTCAATGTGGTCTAGAGATCAGGTATGTGGTATCTACCGCGATAAGATTCTGATAAGATGAGAGCTAGTGATGGGTCATTTTGGCTTAGAGTTAATTTTTTTAAATCTCTGTTGAAGAGCACAAATCTTCATAGAAAAGTGGTTTGTTTCATGCTTTTCTAGAGCTAGTCTGACATCCTAATAACAAACGAATGAACATCTAATTCTCACAGTACAAGAGCTATACTAACATCACTCAAGTGTTTATTAAAAGTGCCCAGAGTAACTTGGAAAACTTCCACATAAAATTTCACAGTAAATCTCCCAACATATGAATATGTCATACAGCATAGTTTATGAATCTCATATAATGGTACAAAGCTCAAGATTGAATCTTTAACTGTTGCAAATTTTTTAAGGGAACTTTTGAAAGAGGCCTGAAGTGACCATAGCACAGGCAGTTTAGAATGTTCTGTGACCCTCAGCAGCAGACCTGTTGCTTACTGCTATTATCCTAGCAGTATGCTCACATTTCCTAGTCATAGCTTACATTCCAATTCTTTTTTTTTCTTTTAAATGGATTTTCCTTTTCTAGGAAGATACTTAACAATTCTAAGGGCAGGATAGCAGTAAAACAAGTTAATGGTAAATATGCTAATATGTCTGGAAGGTCAGTAGGTCTTAGAATTCAAAGCATCTTATTTTCAGCAAGAAACAAGACAAATTACTTAACCATCTCACAGCTTAAAAAGCTGAGAGGTACTCTAATGTTGGCTTTTAAAAATATGACATTTGTTAAAACAGAGCAGAGTTCTGCCTTATGAATAGCTCTAGTTTGTCAAGGCAGAAGATGTTGATGATTAAAGCCACAGGGCTTTTGAATTCTGAAGTTGGCGCTGTAGCTACTCATACAGTATCATCTAAGTCTCAAGAAAAGGCTCCAAATCTGCAGTGGTTTAAAGGAGAGAGGACTGAACTTAAAATCAGAATATACTTAATACCAACTTAGTAAAATAAGCTACTTAAGGTTTAGGTACCTGATTTGTATAGTAATTTGGGGGAGTGGTAGTGTTTGATTGTCCCCCCTCAGCAAATATGATGAGCTTTCTTGGTATCTGGCGTGACAGAGCTTGGAGGTGAGACTTAGTGGGTGGCGTCCCATGAAGGGGGCAGAGTTTTTATGAATGGTGTAATATCTTTCTTCTGCAAGTGAACACTTGGTCTCACAGGGTTGGTTTAGCTACCACGACAGCAGTTCATAATAAAGCAAGGTTACCTTTCAGTCTGTTACTTCCGTACATTTTTGCTTGTCTTGTTGCTTTCTATTACGAATTGCTAAATACAGGACTCTTGCAGAAATTGAGCAGATTCAGGTAACTAATCTTGGATTTCCATAACCTCTAAAACCAAGGGGGGGGCAAAATAAACCTTTTCTTTACTTTATAAATGATGCAAGCTTACATGTTCTGTGACAACAGAAAAATGGACTAAGACTGGAAGTAATATCTTTCTCTTAAGAATTATTGCAGGTTGTTATGACATGTGAGATCATGTAGCTAAAATTACTTTGTGAACAGTAAAGTCTTTGTTTTGCATGTGTATAAGACCCCCAGCGAAGTAGATAGTATTTTACCTTCATATTGCTTTGTTATTTCAGTTATGGAAGACTCTGCTGGGGAATACAAATAGGACATTTTATGATCTATCGGTTTAACAGTAAAAACAGGTGTTTCAAAAAGAATCACTTGGATGTCTTAAACATAAACCTATTCTATTTACAATCTATCTTTTTATCATTATCTATTTTTTTTCATGGTGATCCTTAGTTTGTGAATTGCATATGACACTAAGTAATTTGAGAGTCTGAAAGGAGGAATGTAAAAAGATTACATTTGAAATACTGACCATATCAGTGCAGTCTTTAAGAACTAGACAGGTATTCACATATAAGGTGGTAAGGTAAGTGGAAACTAGGGAGTGTTCTAAGTCTCCAAGATTAAAAAAAAAACTCGACGTCAAACAGTAACCACTTAGGATCTAATAAGTTTTTCCTGTCTCAAAATTCTTATTATCAAGATATAAGCACAAATAAAAATTAAGACAAAATATCATTCATTGTGGTGTGAAAAATGCCAAGACTGTGGAAGTCTTGCTAATATTTTCACACATCAGTAGATATATGAAGACATGGCAGATAATGGATCCCCTACTAACCTCCGCCGACATTAAAAAGCAGTGACTTATTTTCCAGACCGAGTCTATCCGTCTAGAGATTTCCAATTTCCAATCTGTCCCATAGATCCATGATGTAACTCAGAGGTTGTATTTGCACCCAAATTCTATAATCAGTTTGTTCAAGCTGCTTTCCTAAGGAAGGATTACTGAGGGAATCTAGCTTCTGCTGTCTTTCCTCAGGGAAGGTCCTGCCAGCAAATTGCAGGGGCATTTCCAAGTACAAAGCCAACTGGCCTGGAGGACACAAAGCGAATAATTGAGTGTAATGGATGTTTTCTGAATTGTTAATTGTCTTATTTGACTATCTGTTTAGTTTAGATGAATTGGAAAAGTTCTCCAGTGTCAACAGCTTTAAGCAGCTATGCTCAAGTGCTTAATGTATTAAATTCAGTGTTGGGAAATAATCATTGTGTTGAGAATGAGACTAAACAAATCTTTTTGAGCATAGAGAGATCAGCAGCTGACAAATGCACCTACAGCTATGTCAGGAGAAACTGTAGCAACAGCTTCACCTGTTAGAGCTGTGTGGCGACTTAGGAACAATGAGTGGATTCCATGGCTGTATCCGTTATGAGTTGTAGGAACTTAAGCTAAGTGAGGTTTTCAACCAGCACCATTATGTTTGGCAATAGGAGCCATTCAAGAAGATTTAGTAAAAAAAAAAAAAAGAAGAAGAAGATTTAGTAAGAATAAATGCAAGAATTTATGATGCCTAGCACAGCATAATTCTATAAAGAAGGACTGCAATCATTAACCAGTATTTCCTTGATGCTTGTGGTGGCTCATTGTGAAACACACACACACACACACACACACACACACACACACACACACACACACTATTTTCTATTCTGTTTTGGTGTGGCTGAGCTACACATTATAAGCTATGTTTATGCTGTCAGGTGGGTCTTCTAGCACTGTCAGTGGAGACCACTGGGAGGACACTGCCCAGCAGCAGAAAGACAGAAGGGAAGGAACTTGTTTCTTCCTCCTGTCTCCTGCTTGCTTTCTGTGGACCTTCTGTCTTTAAAATTTACCCTGCCCCAATGCTTCTTCAGCCTTTTAGAAGTATTTTTCAAGGCTGCATTTGAATCTAGTAACCAATAGAGTCATTTCACAATGTGCCCTTGCAGATTATCAACATCCCCCCAGCTGGTTTGGGAAGTCTAGTCCCAGATCACCCAGGGTCCTTGGACCTTAGAGGTGCCGTCACCAGTCACCAGCTGATTGTAATCAATCTTCTTAGATGTCTGAGCTGCATAGTACAGCATCCTCCCCTGTTTAAACCATTTACTGTTTCTTCTTTCCTCACTTCCATGGATGGTGATTTGAGAACTCACTGTATTTACCAAATCACAGATTTCTCTTACTGTTCTCCCATTGACCTAGTTAACTGCTGTGTATTTTGTTAACCATTCCTCACATTGAATTTTCTCTCTCCAAATAACTGACTCTTATCTATCAGTTTACTTAATCATTTGCCAGCCAAAAAAAGAGCTTGGATTTGAGCTAAATTCTTCTTTTGCTGACCATCACCCGTAGGGACCTGTAGATCCCACAGAACAATTTTCTTTGTGGACTCACTAGTTTATCCAGTATGGGCATGCTTCAAAACAGGTTATAGATTTTTGTGTCATTCCAAAGTGGAAGAAGAAATGAGGTAGATGAGTCAGCCTGTGGGGCTGGAATGATACCCTGAGTAGAAATGAAGTGATTGACTTTTTACTCAACCCTAAATTACAGTGATAGATCACCATTCCGAACTTATCCCAGGTATTCTAAGAAAAGGCAGAAGCTAATTGAATGCAGCCTTTCTCAGCTTTCCACTAAATATCAATTCCCCACATGTGTGTTAGCAATCAATGCATTGTTACTATGGAAAGACACTGAACAAACTACAATTAGAATTAGAATTAGAATAAAAAATGTAAAGTGGATATTGTCCTAAACTATAGCAAATAATATCTCTTGACAACAGTATGAACCAAGAAAGTCTTTTTTTCCTTTCATTTATATGTGTATGAGGTATGTGTGTGCATTTGTGCATGTCAGGGTATATGTATGGATGTAGGTACATGAGGGTATATGAGGGTGATACTGGGAATCATCCTTGATCACTCCTTTACCTTACTGCAATGAACCTAAGTCTCTAATTAAACTCAGAGCACACCATTAGGTCTACTGTGGCTAGCAGCTTGCTCTGGGGGTTTCCAGATTCTGCCTTCCAAAGCTATAATTCCAGATGGCCACCATACCCACTGGACGTTTTTAACATGAGATTTGAGGATCCAAACTCAGGTCCTTTGCTTTTGAGGCAAGGACTTTAACCACTGAGCCATCTCCCCAGTCTGAACCAGGTAAGGTTTAATACTTTATAACTGTTACTTCACTTGATCTTCCTTACCATGCAATGGAATTGGTCCTAATATTTCTAGCATAACAACAAGGAAGGTTAGGTATAGAAAGGGACAATAACTTATCTCACTGCATCTACCTAGTGATTGCAAATGAGGATTCAGGACAAGGTCATCGGGGTTCTCTGGCTCTGGATTTCCTTTAATGAAGACATCTTTTTCCTCCTTTTTGAATCTTCCTTTGTTATTGTGGGGGTGGGACACGTGTTATGCTGTGCATGTGGAGGTCAGAAGACAACTATTGGGAGTTGCTTCACTCTTTTAATTGTGGTCTCCAGTGATTGAACTGAGGTCCTCAGGTTTGCACAGGAAGTACCTTTACTCATGGGACCATCTTGAGCCCTCATCCTTCTACTATGATTCAGTTGGAAGAGTCAACATGATCCCTAGATTTCCTGGGTTCTATGTTTTTTGAGGGAGCTCACATGAGATCTGGATTATTTCCTTCCTCTGATTAGCCTCCTTATATCTCTTGGTCTTGATAGAAGCTTTATCTCCAGAAGAGTGTCAGAGGTTTGGTTCCCATAAGAAAAGCACCATATGAGACAGCAGAAGAGAACATACTCTAGTAAACATAGAAACTGATAGCTGTTTCACAATTAAAAAAATAAGCTTACTTCATTGGTTCCTCTCAGTGACTCCCAACCAATAGGGGAATTGTTTTGTATAGTTAAACTTACAGATATTGAATTTTGAGCTGGTGGGGGTGGGTAGGGTATATAGAACAGAGTCTAAATGGGATGGCTAATCACCTCTGATGGTGGCTAGTGGTACCCCAAGAGATACACAGATGGCAATTGGATTCAGCAGGCATAGCAAATACCTCATGGTTGCACAAGATAGGGGTTCAATCAGGTGGTATGTACAGTGTTTATTAGTGGGAAATTCAGCAATCACACACAAATATAAAGTAATGGGGTTAGCAATCTGGGGAACCTGCTTGTTGACAAACAGAGTGTATGGATAGATTTCTTATTGCTGTGGAAGAAAACTCCTCTCTACCAAGTTAGTTAAAAGACAAAAACAAACAAGATGGGCAAATGACACAGAATAAGGCAAAGAAGTCTGTCTTGAAAGTAAGTTATTTCAGAAGCCAAAAAGAAATTGGAAAAGAAAAACGTCTTGGCATTTAAAACCACTTTTATGAGACCTTAAAATTTTACAAGAGAACATGTTGCAATCAGCAATAATAGGATGAGTGAAAAGGAACTGTGGTATATAATGATAGAATTTAAACTAGGCTTTGGAAGCATGAGTTAAATGATAAATGTAAGTTATTTGCATGTATGGACACTTAAAAGTTTCAGGACACAATGAAGCAAGAGATCAAGTAAATACAAACTTGATGGAACATTTTGATTTCAGAAGTTCATTCATTCCTCATGGAAACATAGAATTAATGAAATCCAAGACAGATTTAAGAGAATCTTTCAGGACATAGAATAAAAGGATGAATAACTAATAATAGCAAAAAATATGGAAAGGGTGGCCTTGTGTCTCAGTCTTTGGCCAACATCTGCTTCTATGCCTGCATATCTTTATTGTATTCACAACTTCCTCTTTCAAAATTTTCTGGTTTGGATATAAATGACTTGATTGCCTAGATGTAGGTGTAGACGAGAGCACCCACATAAAGATCATAGTGTGTCTAAGAAAAAATAATTGTAAGTTAAAGTAAAGTGCATTGCTAAACAAAAAATTTTTAGATTAAAAAGATTATCAATTTGATGGACGTATCATTCCTGACAAAGTCGATAAAAATCAACTATGCTTAGGCATGTATGGCAAAGCGTTTTAATAAAAAAAATCTGTCAAGCATTAAGGAAGAAAGAAATTAAAAAGGTAACCTTCAGCAAGATAAATATGTATACCAAGGACTTTTCATTTCTGCTACAGTAATTGCCCAATGATGGTAAAGTGATATCTGACTAAATTTGTTTGGCAAAGGATTCTGTGCCCTGTCTATCTGTCTTTATTTATAAGAAAAATAGCAAAGACATACTGGGGACACAAGAAGATGCCCAAAATATGCCATTCATATTAACTCCCTCATGAAAAGGATATTTGGAGATATTTCAACTAATCAGTATTTATTTTCCCATTCCAGGAATCTCTGCTAAGAAAATAATCCACAAAGTGAAATATAGAAACTCTGTGAACAAAAACACTTTTTATCATTGAGCACTTCAACATGGAAACTGAAAACTTGACATGGAGGGAATGTTCTGTAGCCTAGAATGCTGTGGAGTTAGCAAAATAATGGTAATGGTGTGCTTCCCACTCTTTGGGATGATACTAGTCATGCCACCTTAAATTTGAGCACTGGAATAGAAATTTTTCGTGCCTAAAGAAAATGTATTATAGAATAAATGCTGAAGAAAACATGCAAACAATTAAGAATGACTTTCCATAGACAGTGGATTAAGAATTTTTTACATGTTTTTACATTTTCCCCTGATTTTATAACCAGAAAACAATCAGTAAAATGGATTAACAAATGTAAGTTATTTGCATGTGTGGACACTTAAAAGTTTCAGGACACAATGAAGCAATCAAGCAAATACAAACTTGATGGAACATTTTGATTTCAGAAGTTCAATCATTCCTTATGTAAATATTTGAGTGACTGCTGTAACAGACCTTTACATGATAAGGATAAATAAAACAGCAATGGCAACTTGGAAGACATGAAAAAAAAAACAGGCATACAGGAGAAAAAAAAGGAAAAGTTGTTTTAGTTATAGAATATATGACCCAAACAATTTAGGGGAGCAAAAGGATTTTTTTTCCAGTTTATAATATCTTGTTATAGTTAATCATAGCAGGAAAGTTACTAGGATTCGAGGGAACTGACTACATCATCCATGACAAAAGCAGAGGGACCGAACCAACATTGAGGTCCAGCTCATCCATCTGCCAAAATGGGATCCATCTTATCTTCCTGACCAGGGGAGCAGTCCCACCCACCATGGGTTGGGTCTTTCCACATCAATCAAGCAATTAAGACAATCTCCTACAGGCTCACTCTAAGGTAGGTGTGCTTACAGACTCATTTTTCAAATGTCAAGTTGACAACTGAAAAAAGCTGCCACGAGAAGGAAACAGATGATAAAGTGGTGGAATTCTCAGTCATTTAAAACTTGATACATTTTAAACCATTGCCATTGTTTCATTCACATATCAAAACTCATGTGATAGAGCAGTGCAACATTAAGGTAGCCTTTACAGATCACTGGGGACATAGCATAGGAGCCACTTTTTCAGAATGATGCACAAGAATTCTAGACACGTAGAGGTGGTTTTTCTATTGGCAAAGGATTTGGAATTACTGAACAGTAGAGCAAAGATCCCCAGTGATGAGGGTCAAAGGCACCTTGTATTCTGAAGTTACATTTCCAGTAAGAAGCTTAGATCACTGATGTGTTAATTAGCTCATTGTCAAAGTTACCAACTTTTGTTTTCGAAAACACTCTCATGATAGAGCTTTTGTCAGCTTTTTGCCACATGTTTATTCTTCTTGAGTGCCCTTTGAGTTTCAGGATGAAGAAAGAGACTCAAGGAAGAAGAAAATAGAACTTTCATTTGCTTAAATTATTTTGTGGTGCTGGGAACTGAACCCAATGCAATGCTAGGTGGGCACTCTACCTCTATTTTTTACCACAATACCTAACATTACAAAAAACCCTTATGCCAGATGCTGTCATTAAACTGCTCAAAATAAACTGTTCTAGATTTTCAATACTCAAGTGTTATGAGATGTTATCTCAATATTTAATTTTTGAATAAGGTTTTTAAGACTCAGCTGCACATGTATCTGGAATACGTTAAATTCATTTATTGGTTTTTAGTCCTCTTTTCCCCTTTATTTTTCTAGCTTCCAAATTCAATATTCAACTTTCCTTCACAGTAGGCAATAGTACTTTTCTGCAATTGGTATTTATTTATTTCGGTGAGTGTATGTGTGTGTGTGTGTGTGTGTGTGTGTGTGTGTGTATGAGAGAGAGAGAGAGACAGAGAGAGAGAGAGAGAGAGAGAGAGAGAGAGCACTGTCTGTACCTGTGGGGGTTCAAGGGTGACTTCAGGGATCACCAAGGATTGAACTACCTCCTCTTTGCTTTAGCTCTGGTGTTTCCAAGCTCTCTGGTCTAGAAGTATAGGCTGTGGTCATTTCTGCCTGGTGTTTTCACATGGGATCTGGGATCTGAACCTTCTGCTTGCCAGGCAGTAACTGTAATGGTTTCTGGCCTATGCCATTTCCCATTATCTAGTGAGGCATTGAGACATTTCTCCTTAATATCACACATTACTTGACATCTTGTAGACCAGAAATGTTGAATCAGTGACCTTCTAGTATAAGCTTGTCTAAAGTTGCTTTAAAAAAATGAGTGTGTTGTGAATATTTAAGGAGATTTTTTTACAGTCAAGAAATCCAGTCTGTCTTCTTTCACTAAGTCAGGATATCTGGGGACAAGCCTGATGAGTAACAGCTGGTTACAGCCCAGTGGAGGTTGGCTTCCTGCTTCACAAAGGTCAGAATCTCCTGTTACTGCAATTCTGCTATTCCCTTCTGTGTGATTTGGGACTGTGTTTTGCCTTTCTATCACCTTTTTGGCCCCTAGACGACATCTGAATATGAGGTGTCTGCCTTGGGTCACTAGCTCTTAAATGTTACTGTGCACATATGAGTCACCTGGGGGGATGTTTCATTTTAAAAATGCAGGTATGAGGTCATAGTATATAATTTAATGGGATTCAGCAAGGCATATTCAGAATAGGAACATTAAAAATTACCAAAGACTTTTATTTCAGGTGATTCCTAGGCCAATCTTGCTGATTACATTAAAAAAGATTCTTAGGATTGTGTAGTCCCAAAGAATGATACTCAGAATTACCCTTGGCACACAATCACATGTGAAGTTGTATGTTGAATTTATAGATGGATTTGGAGGCTTCAAACCTAGAGGTATGGATAAGATGAGTCTGGGTGTTGCAGTTCACCTGCACGGTTGCTGATAAATGATCATCAAAAGGCTTAAGGGAACAAAGGGTTTATTTCCTTATGACAGTCCAGTTATAGTTTTCAGTCCACCTTGACAGGACAGCATGCACCAACACCAGGGCAGAGGGAACTGGCCGCACCATCTCTACATAATGGCTGAGAGAGGGACGATCCTTACTTGCCAGACCAGCATGTCCCGCCAAGTGTACACAAGGATGTCAACTCTCTCAACCAGCTCTCCATGATTTATTCCAGGGCCTAATCCAATCCACCATAGGGTGGGCCTTCCCCAGCAGCTAGAAAATCTCGTGCTCTGGGCCTAACTTAACCACTAATTCTCCACAAATGTGCCCAGAGCTTGTCAAGTTGACAGCTGTGCCTAACTATGATACTGGGAATCAGTATTTGGAGTTATCTGGGTGTTGTTCACATACAGATGGTCACCACTCACACACAGGACCCAAAAGCTAAAAGTATAGTACATGTAGTGCCAGACAGGCAATGAGCTGGACAGGAAACAAGGAGCAGACTTGGCTAATCTGAGCGCTTGTCTGACTCCTGATCTTTTTGTTTGGCAGCAAGAGTGACAGGGTACAAATGTCAGCCTTTCGTTTTTTCCAGTGATAATTATTTCTGGTATTTTTTTTCCCATCTACTTTGACTTTCTCTGATTCTGAAAGTCAGGAATCTTTGGGTAGGAGCTGGCCACCCACCTCTATCCCCAAGCTTAGGAGGCAGCCCACACAGTAAGGTCTGAGCACCATACATCAGACCCTCATAATAAATTCAGAACAGAGAAGACACAATAGGAACCACCACAGAGGATGACAAACTACCTCAACCAATAAGAGACTGTAAGATGCATGCTATTCAACAGAGGACAGTCACATTACACAACCATAAAAATCCCATCTAGATCCAGAGAAGCTTTTCCAATAACAGCCAAAGTCACACAACCCCATTTTACTTAGGAGAGAAACAATCAAACAAAACAAAGCAAAACAAAAAACAAGAAAGCATTCAGAGACTTAACACAAGATGCCCAAGTCACAACCTAAAAATCAAAAAGTACACTAAGTATCAGGAAAACATGTCTCCTACAAAAAACACCAATCCCCTTATGATGGATTGCAATTAGAATACCAGCCAGGAAAGCAATACTCAAGATAATGTCTTCCAAAGGAATATTATTGATATGGATCAGCAAACTGGGAAAGGAACTACAAAAGAAACATGATGAATGGCAAAAAGAACATGAGGAATTCAGACAGGAACTGAATAAACATATGACATATATATGAACAGGAAAATAATTTTAAAAATTATCAGGGATGAAAAAGGATATAGAGGAAACAAGAACAAGTATAGAACAGGAGAAAAAACGTCAACTGAAATTCAACTGGATTTCAATGCTAAGCTAACTGGAACTGAAAACCCAGCAGAGAATGTCACACACAGCATAGATCAGGCAGAAGTCAGAACATCAGATCTGTAAGATAAGCTGACAGAACAGGATCATTTAATTAAAGAAGCTGAAAAAACTAAAAAAAAAAGGAAAGGATATTTAAGAAACATGGGTTACCATGGGAAATCAAATTTATACATTCATGGAATCCTAGAACAAGAAACCCAAGAAAACACTCCAGTTCAGATATTTCAGGCAATCATAAATGAAAACTTCCCACACTTAAAGAAAGAGAGCCCATTCCAAATTCAAGATGTGTATTGGACACCATCCAGATTTGACTAAAATAGGAGCACAACAAGACAAATAATAGTAACATCACAGATATAGGAAAAAGAGAACCTTCTAAGAGGTGCAAGAGAGAAAAACCAAGTCATATTTAAAGGCAAGTCTATTAGAATAATAGCTGACATTTCAATGGAAATGTATATCTTTCAATGGAAACAATAAAAGCCAAAAGAGCTTGGGAAGGCATTCTTCAAGTTATGAAAGATCACAAATGCTAACCCAGGCTGTTATATCCAGCCAAACTATCAGTCATTCTTGAAGGTGAAAGAAAGATATTTACTAACAAAAGCAAACTAAAGTCCCTCTTGTCTATCAAATTATGCCTGCAGAAGATACTAGTTAAAATTCTCAAGACAGACAACTTTGATCTACATACTCAAGAGGATAAAAAGGAAATATAATGCCAATACAATTATTTGGTAGAGACTGACAACATAAATACCAATAAACTCAAAAACTGAAAGGAATCAAGAAAACACAGTAAGGTTTGCACATTTCTCAAGTTTAACCTTAAACATCAATGGAATCAGCTTCCTAATCAAAAGCCACAAGGTAACAGCATGGATTTAAAACCACAAACCAACAATTTGCTGTCTCCAAGAAAGACACCTCACTTTGAAGGACAGACACTATATCAGGGTCAAAGTTTGGTTGAAAATACTCCAAGCAAATGCAACTAGAAAACAAGCAAGAGTAGCCATCATAATACCTGATAAAATAGACTTCAAGTTACAACAAATCATGAGATACACAGAAGGATATTGCATACTTATCAAAGAAACATTACACCAAGAATACACAATTTTAAACATATATTATTAACATGTTTAAGGATTGGCAGGACTGTATTGTTGGTAGTAGTCCCACCTACTGGACTCTGCACTTGCAGTTTTTCACTATTGATGTCATCACTCTGCGCAGTGCACAGACTTCACCACTCTGTTTCATGATATAATAAGGGATTAGGCTCCATAATAAACTTGACTTGGTTTTTTCGTTTTTTTCCAAGATCCCTTCATCACCCAGCCTGACTTAATTCTTGCTGATCCCCCTCTGGTACTTATCAGGATTGCAAGGTAAGCATGTTGATCATGGGACCCTGCAGACAATCACAAAGAAATGGACACATTTCTAAACACACAGAATACACCAATGTTAAACCATGATGAACTGGATTATCTAAGCAGTCCTATAACAAGTGATGAAGTTGAAGCAGAAACCATGAATCTCCTTACCAAACAAAAGCCTGGCCCAATAGATTTAGTGCAAAATTCTACTATACATTTAAAGAACAGTTAACACCAATATGCCTCAAATTATTCCATAAAATAGAAAAGGACACCTTCCTAACTCTTTCTTGTGAAGCTAACATTACACTAAACCCAAAACTAAACAAAGACACAGCAAGAAAAGACAAGTCAATCTCATTGATGAACACAGACACAAGGGTCCTCAACAAAATTCTAGCAAAGCAGATTCAAAAACATGTCAAAAAGATCATCCACTATAATCAAGTTTATTTCAGAAACACAAGGTTGGTTCGATGTACATAAATCTATAGATAATTTGCCATATAAACATAATGCAAAGACAAAAATAACATGATTCTCTCAGTTGATGCTGAAAAAGCTTTTGGCAAAATCCATCTCTCCTTTATGATAAAGACCCTGGAGAAAATAAGGATGAAAGGAACATTTATGAACATAATAAAGGTCATGTACAACAAGTCTATAGCAAAAGTCATCCTAAATGGTAAAAAACTGGAAGCACTCCCACTTGGGTCAGGAAGAAAACAAGGCTGCCCACTCACTACTTCTAGTTAACATCATACTTAGAGTCTTAGGGCCATCAAAAAAGATAGATAAAAGGGATGCAGCCTGGAAAAGAAGTCAAATTATCCCCACTTGCAGATGACATCATTCTGTATCTTAAAGACCCCCAAAATTCCTGGAACTAATGAGTAAGTTCAGTAGAATGGCAGGATACAAAATTAATGTTCAAAAATAAGTGTCTTTCTATATACCAATGATAACCAAATTAGGAAGACCTGAGAGAAACAATACCATTTATCATAACTTCTGAAAAAAATGAAATACCTTGGAATAAACCTAACCAAGGATGTGAAGGATCCATACAACAAAAACTTTAAAATCCTAAAAAAAAATTATGGAAGATACAAGAAGATGGTAAGACCTTCCATATTCCTGGATCTGCAGAATTAATACCATTAAAATGACTATTCCCCCGAAAGCAATATACAGATTCAACACAATACAATACAAATTCCAACCCATTTTTTGACAGAAATTTGGTAAAACAATCTCAAAATTCATATGGAAATGATGACAATATGGAAACAAAGTTGTGAAAATAATCTGGAGTAATGAAAGTTCTGAGGGATGTATCACCCATCAGATCTTAAACTTTACAACAAAGCCATATTAATAAAAACAGCATGATACTGGCTCCAAAAAAAGAGATATAGACCAATGAATTAGAATTAAAGACTCATGCATGAGTGTGTACATCTATAGTCAATTGTTTTTTTACATAGGTGACAAAAATCTATTGGAAAAAGCATCTTCACACATGGTAATGGCAAAATAGCATTTCTGCATGCAGAAGAATGAAACTAGACCTTTATTTGTCTCCCTGCATGAAAAATTATTTTTCATATAAGTGCCAAAAAATCCATTGAAAAAAGTCAACATCTTCAAAAATGATGTTGGCAACATTGGATTTCTGTGTGTAAAAGAGTGAAAATGGACTTCTTTATCTCCCTGCATGAAAATCCAAAAGGATAAAAGACTTCAGTATTTGAACAGAGACTATAAAACTCCTAGAAGAAAAAAAATAGGGACACCTCAGTCTGATTGGCTTCTACCAGCATTTCTTTAATAGGATCTCAAAGGCATAGAGAACAAATCCAACACTAAACAACGGGACTACATGAAATTAATTCTTTTTGCACAGCAAAAACAAAACAAAAACAAAAGTCCACCAATTGAGCAAAAAGACCACTTATGGAATGGGAGAGTATCTTCACTAGCCACACATCCGATAGAAGACTAATATACAGAGGACAAAAAGAACTTGAAAAAATAAATACCAAGGAAGCAAACGACCCCATTAAAAAATGATCTGTAGAGCTGAAAAGAAACTTTTCATAAGATGAAATTCCAATGTCCCACAAACATCTTAAACCATGTTCAACCTCCTGAGTCATTAGAGAAATGTAAATTAAAACCACCTTTAATATATCATCTCCCTCCAGTCAAAATGGCTAAGATCCAAAACACAAACAACAGCAAATGCTGGTGTGGATGTGAGGAGAAGGGGACTCATACATTTCTGGTTGTTATGTAAACTCATACAACTGGTTTGGAGATCAATTTGGAGGGTCCTAAAAACACTAAAAATTGGAATATCATATGACCCAGCTATACTACTCCTGGGAATATTCCCAAAGAACTTCATCCTGCAACAGAGTCAAGTATACAGCCATGTTCACAGTAGCAAAGAAATGGAACCAACCTAGTTGTCCAACAGTTGATAAATGGCTAATGAAAATGCGGTACATATATTCAATGAAGTACTATTCACCTTTCAGGAAAAATGAACCAATGAAATTTGCCAATAAATGATGGAGCTGGAAGAAATTATTCAATGAAATATCCCAGATACAGAAAGACAGATGCTGTATGTTCTCCCCTATAAGTGAATCCTAG
This sequence comes from Typhlomys cinereus, assembly GCA_023101885.1. Classification (NCBI taxonomy): domain Eukaryota; kingdom Metazoa; phylum Chordata; class Mammalia; order Rodentia; family Platacanthomyidae; genus Typhlomys; species Typhlomys cinereus. The sequence continues at coordinate 3,908,587 of JALPQD010000150.1, forward strand.
CATTAGATGCTTATTTTTATATAATTCAATAAAAACTCTTTTTTATATATAATACATTTTTTATTATTATTTCAGCTCATACAAACTTAATAGGTACACCAGTTCCCTCCCTCCCTCCTCCTCCCCCCACCCCCTGAACCCCCTGTTCCCCCTCCCCTCACCCCTCCCGCCCCATCCCCCCCATGCCTCCCGCCCCAATTCCCAGAGTCCTTTCTTGTGCATGCCTGACTCTTCTCTGGGCCCTCCTCTCCGATGACGTACAAGGACCCAGTGGCATTTCCCTGAACCCCTTCCTGTGTTCCCCTTAAGCATAGGAACACTACTGTGGCTGTCAATCCCTTGCCTCCAAGGATCTTGGTGCCTTTAGCAGATGCTAGACTTTGTGAGGTCAATAGTGTGCTGGACATTGCGCCAGGCATGCAATGTCCAATTATGATTGCTTTGGCCCTAACTTGTGTGGAGTATCTTGCAAATTATTGCTCCTCCCATCCTTTTGCTCTTACACTCTTACCGCCCCCTCTTCCGCAAATGTCCCTGAGCTTCAGGATGGGGAGAGATTAGTCTGGCCTAGTTCTAGGTGGTTGATATAGAGTCTCTGAAGTTCTGGATAGTGGTTCGTTGATTTTCTTTAGCAGTTTTGTTGCTCCTGTAATGCCCTTCACTCCATCGTCATGGGCACTGTATGTCACCCCCTGGCCAGTGAATAAAAACTCTTATAATACCCACAAACCAAAGGAATGCAAGGCAGGGGTAGAAGAATATCCTAAAAGAGAGGAAACAAAAGAAAATGGGCAAACAGTTAAATAAGGCTTTTATGTAAGAAAAAAATCTTAAATTGAGAGAAGAATAGGAATAAGATGCAGTAAGGAATGGGATTAGTCACCATTATCCAACTACATGCTTACTAGCCCCACCCATGATAGGGAACACAGATGTAATGTAAAACTGAACAACAGTGGAAAGGGAGAACATTGACACTAGACAGGACCAGATGTCTCCATTATAACCAAAAACATCTCATAGCAAACCACTATCTAAACAACTCTCTTATCCTCCATAAGAAAAAATCTCAACATCCAAACAAGATGCAGCCTATTGCAATGGAAGAGCAGTGAAACAGACAACAACCATCAACCAGAGTGCAGAGAATCAGCAACCCTAAAATATTCAACCCAGATCAGACTAACCAAATCTTCTCCCATCCTAAGGTTCAGGGAATTTTGCAGAAGAGGAGCCAGTAAGATTGTAAGAGCCTGAAAATGAAGATGTTCACTGTTGGTCAGATCACATCAGACACGACAGGCCAGCTGCATCCAGGATTTTACTGCAATGAGATCTACTCTCGCTAGAGCTGCACAATGGCACACATAATATAATTCCCCTCATAGACTAGCAAGGAACTCAGGTGAAATAATTATGCATAGTGGGAAAGTTAGGGGCAAGGGTTTGACAGGTAAACTATGAATGCTCTACCCAAGGAAGGACCACTCAAACCGCCACAGAGGCCCCTACTGGAGCAGACAACCTGAAGGAAACCTGGTGGCCCACAAAAGCAGACGGGTATGAGGGTGGGAGAATGAGATATAGAATGATGAAGGGAGGGGAGGGTGAGAGAGGAAGGGGGAGGGAGGAACAGAAGAAAGTAGGGAAGGGAAAGGAGGGGGAAGGACAGTCACTCATTATGTTTGTATAAAAGGAGATTTCTTAATAAAAAGGGTTCTTTGGATATGCAATATAGTGAAATAGGCCAAAGGGGCAGAATGAGGGTTCAGTAAAACAGTAATCCAAGAACATGAGAAAAATTTCTGCCACTTGTGGTCTGCAGAAAATTTAAAAATCAGTGACTTGTGGGACACTACAGGCAGTCTGAAAAGTTTTACAGTGCAGAAGAAGCAGTTTTTCTATTTCCTGTGAAATCAGCTTTCCCAAGACCACATTCTTCCAGCTTTGTCAAACATGGTACACTATATTTTGTGGGGTCCTGAATCATCCCCCCCACAGTGAGTGGGGGACTTTCTTCTGGAAGATAGTACATGTTGCTGGGGTCACAATGAATCACTGAGAGATGACAAGTTTCTGCAGGTGTTCCTTAGAATTGCCACACTGAGCAAGCCATCAATTTAGGCAGTCCATACTTATGGGGTATCTATTATGAGACACATGCTGTGCAAATTTAGGGCTCAGTCCAGTGCAGAAGAGAGACACACATGCTTAGAAATAACTACATTACCATACCACATATCAAAAAGACAATATAGAAAAGTCATTGCAGGAATTCTTTGTAGTAAGAAACAGATAAACAGAACCCCAAGAACAGAAAAGATGAGGTGTGAGCAAGGGTTGGGGCTGCGTGGGCATTCCCACAGACCCATGGGGATGGGTATGCCAACACTGAGTATAGTATATGGATCACGTGGCACAGGTAGACATTGATGGAGAACTAAGTACAGAAGGTGAGATAGCAAGAAGACAAGAGCCGAGAGTTAAGCAAGGGGGAGGTGCTGTAGAGTCTCGAGTTCTCTACCCAGCTGCTTAGAATTCATCTATAGGTTAGAGTTTGGCGGAGTGTGGGAGGTTTGTGGGATGATTTTAGGTTGCTCGGGGACTTGGCATTAAATAACACTGAATCACAGAGTGAGAACTTAATCCCTTTTCAATTAGCATTTAACCCTGCTGTTTAGTCAAGGAGAAAGCCTCCAGTTGGTGTCAGGATGTCTTAGGCTTCTGAAAGCACCTGCAATTTTCTTTTAAAAAGTGGTTCAAGTTCAAATATCCTGCAGGCAAGGATACCTAGCTCAAGTGGCTTCCTCTCACTATGTCCATGTTTGTAGATAACTTCCTTTGATGACAAAGCATCTCTGCTTTTTTGTTAATGTTGTGATGAAAACATTTCTTAAAAGTGAATGTATTTAAAACACTTCTAAGGTAATTTAAAAATTATTAGCAAATAGGTGATTCAGAAAAGAGGCAAAGATCATGAAACTACTTCACAAATGCCTGGGGTTTGGACATTCTGCCATTATTTTGGAGCAGTGGTAAAATGGGATAAACAGACTGGTGACATTCTGTCAGAAATTTGGCTGATTGACAAGAGAGGGAAAGGAAAGTGGTTTGAGAACTTTCATTTGATACTGAAACTGATGAATCCCTAATCTTTCTTAGTGACACTTTGTGAAAAAAGGACATCCCAATGGTTCCCTAGGTCTGCGTCCTAAGATAAATCCTTAACTAGTTCTGAAAGCTGGAGAAACAAAGATGGTTAAGTGCCCGGTGAAGTGAATGAAAGATGAAGGTAAGAATGGAAATTACCTGCATACAACTATGGAGTATTACTTAGAAAGTGTGTGATTTGTCTCACTTGCCCACTTGACACCTAGGAGGTGGGCCTCTGGGCATTCCTGTGGGAGATTATCCTGGTTGCTTTAATTAAAGTAGGAAGGGCGGGGACATTGCCTGGGCAGGGGGACCTGGAGTGCATGAAGTGCAGATGAGTTAAGTGTAGACAGGCATGAGGGGCAAAAGGGAAGTCAAGTGTAGACAGGTACACATTCATCTGCTGCACTCTGCTTCCTTTTAAAAAAAGTTTTATTTATTTGTTTATTTAAGTAAGGGGAAAGAGAGAGAGAGAGAGAGAGAGAACATGTATGTCATGTCCTGGAGCATAGGTGGAAGTCAGAGGATAGCTTTCAGAAGTCAGTTCTCTCTTGGGCCTGCAGGGATCGAACTCATGTTGCTAAGCTTGTGAGCAGGTGCTTTATCCACTGAGCTATCTCTCTGCTTCTCTGCTTTTTTACAGTGGGTGCAATGATTAGCTACCTGAAAGGTCCTGCTGCTGTGACTTCCCCTGTGTCATGATGAGCTACAACCTCAGATTGTGAGCCAGAATAAACCCTTTCTTTTCTTAAGTTGCTTTTGTCAGAGTATGTTCTGGTCACTGGAAGAGAAATCAAAATAATAATACAATCATGATTTGACTTATATACCCAGATAACTTAGCTTTAATATTTGATTCCCAAATGTCTGTCATTCCAATCTATGTCTTGGTTGTCAAATTCCTGACCTAAATGTTTAATACACCTGACTCCTTAAGTGGAATTCTGATTTCCTTTATCTAATTATAGAAACATCTTGATACATTTTTAAGGTACTATTTGGGAAATGTGAAGCCTGCTCTTTCTATTCTTTTTCTAGCTGCTGCTCACCAGAATAATACTTTTGGGGCCAAGAGCCTCAGTCATAAAGTCATTAATACTTGGGCCAAAAGATCAAGTCAAAAGCTTGGTGGGAAAAAAACCTTAGGGTCTGGGGATAGTCAGAAGAAAGGGAGTGCCCCTATCAGTGGATATGCCCAAGGAAAGGCCACTTGGTCTGCCACAGAGGAGAAAGGAAGGAGAAGATGAAAGAGGAGAGAAAGGAGGAAGCGAGGAGGAGGAGGAAAAAGAGAAGAGAAATGGGTTGCTCCTATTGCTAAATTAGTACTAATTATTGATTGGTAAGATTCTGGAAATACAATGTGAAGTCAAACATTTGGTTCTCCTCTCTTCCCCTTATCTTCTTGCTCTCAAGCAGTAAGATCATTACAGATGGTGCTAATAGGAGTCAAACAGACTGTTTCTGCCTGGCCTGAGGTCTTAGCAGCAATATATAATGTTTTAACGGAACAAGATCAATCTTGAACTGAGCACAATTCATCTGTAGATTCTTGCTACCTCAGTGTATAACCGTCTCTCCATGTAGATATATAACAGAGAAATGCACTTTAATAGGATGATTTACAATTATTGACTAAAATTATACACACATTTCTATTCTTAGAGATCTTGTCTTTGCCTTCTGAGGACTTATTTCTGAACACAATGCAGAGAGATCATTGCACATGTTTGTGGAAGGCCTTGCTGATGACTATTGACCTATGTGTCTCTGGACTTAGGGGAGGTGTGCCAAAATCCTGGCATGCCAGTGAGGGATGGAATGCTTTGCTTAACTCTAGTACTCGTAAACCAAGGGTTCTGATACAGTCTCTGAAGGGCAATGTACCTCACTTAAGCTTTATGAAACACCCTTGGAGTGATTGATTTTTATTAAGATGCATGTTTCATTGCACTGGCACATTGGAACATGAAAAAATAAAGAAGACTGTTTAGCAACATTATTTTTAAGTAAATGGATGGCATGAAGCTCAGTGCTTGATAAATAACAGAATGCTTGATAAATACAGAATGATGAGTGGATGAGTGAATGAATTAATAGAGGAATACTACTTTAGGAAGATTTATCAAGCAAGAGGGAGCAGCATGGTTTGGTACAAGGAGATGTGAAAATAAGAAAGGACAGGAATGAAAAATATACAATGAGGTAGTTAACAAAACTCAGAGTGAAGAGAGAAGTCAGAGATGCTGGGAAATATCTCACAGGTGAAAAAGAATGTGTTTAAAGATTTTTGAGTTTAAAGTAGGAACTGGCATAGAACTGGGAATTGAAGTTACAGATCCCTGGTCCTGTCACACATGGTCCATCTGATGTGGTTGCTTCTTTCATGTTTGCAGTTTCTTCTGTAATTGCAGCTCCTACTTACAAATTGTTATGGGGGGTTGTAGGAACAGTCCATCCATCCATTCATTCATGTGTTCATTCACTCATTCATTCTTCATCCTATCTGAAGGTCTCTGAGCCTGTTGTTCCCCTGATTTGTAATGTGCTTCTATCAGAAACTACATGGTTCACTTCTTAGTATATTCTCTGTTTAAATACCCCTCTTCTAGACAAGCCTTCCTTGACTAACTACGTCTCAATCCTTTACTCTGCTATGCTTTTCCTCATTGTAGTTGTCTCTTTTTTATATCAAAATGTGACATAGTTCTCTGCTTACATAGCTCATTGTCCATCTGTACTTCTAAAAGTTGTGTTGTCAGAATACAGGGGTTTCGGTCTTTTATGACTGCTGTATTCTAAGGTTTATATTGAGCTTTAAATTCAGAAACCTGTTTATTGATAACTAGACTAAGAGGGAGGGAGGCATATAAGTTGGGACCAGTCTATATGGATGGAGCCAGGCAGAGATGGTTAGAGAATTTGTGATGAGAGATGTAAGAGATGTCGATGGATGGTTTGTTACAATCATCAGGTTGTAGAAAATGCTAGCTTTCCTGCGATGAGACTCACATCCATATCCAGGTTAAGGCAGGCAGGGAAAGAAGCTGGTATTAGAGAGGAGGGTGGGGTCCATGTGACGTGAGATGCTGAGAGGTCAGACCACAGAGGAAGGGAAAGGGAAAGCAAACAGCACATCATGACTTTCCAGGGGTGCAGACCAGCCTCACCTCAAGTCTTTCTATCCACTGGCTGTTTCCTATTTGATTTTCACAAAAGTCCCTCTTTAGTGAGGGTCATGGAGCGAACCCCTCTTCCTTGAAGAAACTCCATCTCCTTTGGTAGAATTAGCCACTGTTCTGCATCTCTGCTGCTCAGTGGACACCTACAATGTTTTGTTCGCTTAAAGGATTGATGCTGCAACATCTATAACGTATGAAATTTAAATATCCATATTTAAGTAGATGGTATCATATCGGGCCACATCGTGCTATGGATATTATTATAAAGGGTCAAAGACAAGAAGAAAAAAAATCAGTAAAAAAGTAAGGGAGGAGCAAGGGAAAATAAAGCAAAGCAGCAGAATGGAATCATGGGACCTAAGCACGGAGTATTCCGCAGTGTGAGGAAAGAAGGAAGACAGCCTTGGAAGGTTGCATGAGTTGTAGTTTTCCATTTTCAAGGCAAGAAAATGAGTTTAAGCAACAGGGATGAGTAATGAATCACAAAATAAGCCATTCACAGGTAAAATGTATAACCATTAAAAATATAAAAGTATTAATGACATGGGAAGATGTCTTACAATATATGGACAAGTTGAGAGAAAATTTGCAAGACCCCAATTTTATTTTAATATTTTAAAGTTATTATTATTATTATTATGATGATTATTATGATTATTAATATGTGTGTGCACACACGTCATGGTGAATGTGATGGTCAGAGGACAATTTCTTTTGGGAATTGGTTCTCTCTTTCCACTTTGTTGAGTCAACTTGTTTCTGCTATTGTGTGTGCTCCAGGTCAGCTGGTCAGCGAACTTTGGGGCAGTGCAGTAATAGCAGATGTGAGCCACCACATCTGGCTTTTTGTGGAACTTGGGGATCATGTGATGATTCCACACCTGGATGAATTTTTAGCTTTGATTAAATTTTTAACACTGGGTGCAGGCCAGGTTTTTTCTTCAGGTTCTTGTGGCAAGTGTTTTGCCTGCTGGTCTCTCTTTCCAGCCCTTGACCCGAACTTTGCAACACACAAATGTCTAGATCTTTGACGGATTTGTGAGTGACTTTAATTTTTCTCTGACATTTTTATGAACTGTCAGAATTATCCACAGTAACATTACTTTAATAGGTGACCTAAATGCAATGTTTAACACAAGAAAATTGTTGTGTATTCTTCTGTTACATTAAGACCCAAAGTGGCAGGAAATACAGTCATTAGAAAAATTGCCATCATACCTTTATAAAGTTAGTAAGAGTTTTCTTGCTGTCTCCCACTGTTGAGGACTTATACTTTGAGTCATCCTACTTTATGATCTATAGCTGCAACATAAATATGCTGGCAGAGTGGCAGAGGTTGTGGAATATTCATAGTAACAGGTAGAAAAAGGACTTTTCTTTGATGGATTAACCTGGACTCCCCACAGTCAAAAAAACAAAACAAACAAAAAAAAACCAGGAAAGACACTAATAGTACCTTGGCATCTTTTCTTGTCCTGAGAGGTGGGAGTCTCAGGCTGTCTTTTATTCATGGCTGTATTTTAGAGACCACTAGATGGCTCTCTGCATCTGTCCGCAGGTGAAGCCTTGCCTGCATGTATTCAGGTGAAGATTCATTCTCTTTCAGGCACACACTGAAGAATTTCTTTAATGTGTATCACCTTGTGTGTGATGACCCAGTTTCCCCTGTAGTACTGGCATAGTAACTCACGTGTGTGTGTGTATGTGTGTGTGTGCATGTGTGTGTTTGCATGTATGTGTGTATGTACATGTGTATCTGTGTGTAGATCCACACCTATTAATCCACAATAGACAGAAGCAAATATTTTCATGTGGTCACAAAGGTAACAAAGAGAACTCTGTAACTGATCCAGAATGTAATTCTGTTTCACAAACACAGGCTGAGAGTGTAACTTGCTTCATAGATATCAACATTCTTTTTTAACCTAGAATGAATTCATCCAACTTCTAATTTGGCTTCTAGTGGAACACTTTGATACACAAAATACCAACAGACTGCACAAAGCTTGTTCAGCCATCAAAGTATTCACTACTGCACTGACATTAAGGGATTCCAGCTAGCACCCCTCTCTGTCTGGTGGCAATGGTGGCAACTCATTTCTGCGTCATTCCTAAGAATGCCACTGAGAGACAGAAGTAGAGCTGTTGTTTGGATTGTGCAGATTCAGCCACTCAGAGTCCTGAAAGTACAAAAATAGACTCCAAATACACAGACAAATCATATGCTTTAACACAGAGAAATCAGCAATTCGGAATACCCAGGCTCCAATGGCCATGGCAAGCCTGAATTTTCAGGAAAAAAAATTAACTTTCCTCTCTTTCTTTATTGTGTTATATGATGCTAATTTTAAATTGGGATTAGCATTCCATTGGCAACAGGTGTTCCAAAACTGAGAAAGTAGAACACACAGGAATATTGCTCAGGGTGTACTATGGACATGGATGGGGGTAAATCACATTCAAAAGCCCCTCAAAGTTGTGTGCATTGGAGTCTTAATATTTTCAATATTTAGTTAGAGAAACCACTTGCTTCATACATGACTAGGAGATGGCTCAGCAGGTAAAGAAAACATTTATCATAAAAGCATGAGGACCAGAATGTGAATTCCCAGAATCTACAGACAGTCTGACACTGGTCTGTAAGCCTGGCAATCCTGCAGAGAGATGGGACATGAAGGCTGGAGAATTCCCAGAATGCCTCTAGCCAGGTGACCTATGATAGAATAAACAGCAAAGAGACCTCATCTTAAAGGAGGAAGAAGGTGAGGACCAATATTTGAAGTCGTACTCTGACCTCCACATGTATGCTACAACTGCATACACACATACACACAGATACATAAACACACAGATACACACACACACAGAGATACATACACACAGATACACACACACGATACACACACACACACACACACACATACACACACACACACACACACACCCCACACACAACTTTTTGTTATAGGTATTCTTTTTCTATGAGCCTTAAAATACAGAACATTGTTTGTTCCTTGAATTTGGTTAGATATAAGCCATAATCAGATATATTAATGTAGATAAAGCTTTTTAGGGACATGAGGAAAGTTCTGAGTCTTCAAGCTATGTTGAGGCAGACTCTTGCCACGTTTTCTGCTGGGCAGAATCACTATCTTAGAAGATGTAAACCGAAATTTGACTTGTTATATTTTTTCTCCATCTCCAAACATTGAACTAAACCTGATTTCTCAAGGAGGGTCAACATTCTAATTATCGTGCACTTTCCTCATAAGTGTGTCTTAATTTCCTACTGTTGTCATAGCAGGTTAACAGAATCTTAGTGGCTAAAGGTAACACTTTATTCTGTTACTATTTTTGTGTGGAGGTCTTAGTTTGAAATCAGTTTCATTGGTTAAAATCAAGGTGTTGATAGGACATGTGAGGAAGAATCTACTCCGTTCTCTTTGCATTTTCTCATGGCTGCCACTATTTCTTGGGCTGTGGTCCCTTCACCACCCTTTAAGTGAATCAGCCCAATCTGGCTTCTTTCTGCATCATTTTCAAGAGACACTTAAGACTGCACTGAGTTCACATGAATGCATGAGAATAACTTCACTATATCGTGATACTTATCATAGTCAAATATTCAAAGACAACATTCACAAATTCTGGGAATTTGGATGTGAAGATTTTGAGGGAACATTTATTCAGCCCACCAGAGCAAAAATAGCCCACTCCTTTGTACAGATTCATATCTCTTATTCTCTATCTTTGCCACTTCTTTTTTTTTAATGGCCCATCTGGAAACTGGCAGATGCAAAGATTTAATATTAAGTAATGCCACCCCCCCAAGATCCAAGGTGTATGTCTACCCAATGTTTTTCTAAAGAGCTATACACTGGATAGAGCATCAACACATTTGCTTATCAAGTGAATGACATTTCCTTTCTTTTGTCTTTTGAGTTTCATTCCTCAGAGTTTCCTGTGAGATAGCAGGGTAGCAGGTAAGATCAGATCTATGTTCTTCCTGAATACCACATATCATTCTTAACAATTGTAGCTACTCCAGAAATCTAACCACTCTGAAACTACACAAAGAAGCAGACTAAAACTAGACCACTAGACAATGTTATAATATACTCTAACTGTGGGTGGACCAGAACCCTTTGGTAGATTGTGTAGATTTCTTTATTTTTATCTGGTTTGGGATATCCTAAGCCCAATTACATACATCCTAAAAGTGCACGTAGATGTTTTCTGCAGTACAAGCCAGAATTCTTGAGTTTATATCCTGAACAGTTTCATATTAATCTTACTATATCAAGAAGAGCAAATGCCACAATCACCACCATCTTCACCATCATCACCACCACCATCACCATCATCAGAACATGCCTCGTACCATTCTTAGCATGCCACACGATGTAGTACTCACCATATACTTGTGAATTAATTAAGTATGCACATTTTATGTTTAAAAAATTGTAATTTGAGTATATCAGAATGCTTCTTGATGTTTAAATCTAGGAAGTCGAAGGACTAACATTCAAGTATAGCTGTGTTCTCTAATCTCTCTCTCTCCTATCTATCTATCTATCTATCTATCTATCTATCTATCTATCTATCTATCTATCTATCTATCTATCTATCTCTCTCTCTCTCTCTACTATCTATCTATCTATCTATCTATCTATCTATCTATCTATCTATCTCTCTCTCTCTACTATCTCTCTCTCTCTCTTCTATCTATCTATCTATCTATCTTTCTCTCTCTCTACTATCTATCTATCTATCTATCTATCTATCTATCTATCTATCTATCTGTCTATCTTTCTCTCTCTCTCTCTCTCTCTCTCCATTATGGGATCTCATCCTACAACTGTAGCATAGGCTGGTCTTAGTTTACAGCAGTCTTCTTGCCTGAACCTCCAAGTGATGGGATGACAACCATTGCACAGGACCAGTGCCTTTTATTTCCTACTTTATAGTTCCCCTGCTTATGTTACTGTTTCCTTATTTTTTGATTTGTATTATGGAAATATAAACTTGTCCTGTGTACATTATGGAAATATATTTGTCCTGTATTCACAGAGTACCTGAGAGAATAACACAATAAAACAGAGAAAGGTCTCATATAAATTTAACGTTTTTTCCTGTAATTGCTATAGTACTGAAGTATCAAAAACAAAGAAAAGGAAATATGAAAGTAACTGATCTTCTTAAAAAATTTAATTGTAGAGGTAATATATGTCAAAAATACAAATATAATATGTACTCCCTAATAAATGGATCCTAGTTCCAAACCCACTTAATGACATATTTAAAGGTAAATCTCTATAATATCCACTGTAATCACAAAGGATTATAAACAGGAAGGAAGGGGAAGGAGGACCTCAAAACAAAGGAGATAGGGGATCATGCTTCAATAGAGAAAATAGGCCATGGTCAAGTATTGCATGTAAGTAGTGAGACATCTGGTGCAGCTCACTCTCACTTCCCTTCCTGGTCACTTGGAACTGGACAGCTTGATCTCACTAATCAGGGAAAATATAGGGACTGGCACATAGATGGCAACCATCCAGAAAATGAGACACTGACCCTCCCCCCACCACACACACAGTTGTATCCTACACTTATTTTTCCATCTACCTTTGAGTATCCTCTTATATTAAGATCTTCATTTAAACAGTCTTCTATCTTTGGTTAGGATGTGACCTTTGATACCAACTGGGATGCAGCCAAGGGCAGTGCAGGAAAAGCAAAACTGAAAACAATCTACCATAATTCAGAACACTGAAGACCGTACATTATTCTGGAACCAGACAGCCAAATCTCTCCCCATCCTAAAGTTCAGGGAACCTTGTGGAAAAAGGGGTGTCAAGATTGTAGGAGCCTAAAGATAGGGAGGAGCAATGATATGCAAGAAACTTCACACATGTTAAGGCTGCAGCAGCCATCATTGGACTTTGCCTGACCTTCACAATGGTTGACCTGTCAACGACCCCTCAAAGTCTAGCATGGATCACGGGGGAGAAGGCTTTTGGCAGTAGGATTCTTAGAGGCAAGGGATTAATAGTTATAATAGAGTTCCCATACCAGGGGAGTCCAAGAAGTGGTGACAGGCTATGCCACTGAGTCCTGAACCTTCACTAGAGTGGAGGACACAGAGGGAGGTTTGGTGCCCACATAAAGGGATGTTCCAGGAGATGGGAGGGAGGAGGCATTGGGAGTGAGGGAGAGAGGGAGAGGGGTGAAAGGAAGGGGGAATGAGGGAGAGTGCAATAGGGGATGACTAGGGAGGGAAGAGAGGAGGGGGAGGATGGGGATACCTATTGAGCTTGTATGATTAGGAAAAAAAGAAAATGTGGGAGAAAAAATACAAATAAAAAGAAAGACATGAAATGGGTACAAAATGTGTACTTCACCTATCTAGTTGAAGTTGTTTCTGACATTTTTATAAGTGAAATTTCAGACCATATTTTTCAGGAATGCTGGAACATTTTACATGGATTTTTTGCAACATTTTACTACTTATCTTTGTCAACTAATTTATTCTCATTTTGAATAACTGAATAGTATTCCTCAGCATGATTAAACTCACTAAATTCTTATAGTTGAAAATTTAATGTTCAAAATATTCTTTTTTTAATTTATTTATTCAATTGTGCATGTGTGTGTGTGTGTGTGTGTGTGTGTGTGTGTGTGTAGAATCATGGGTAAATTCGAGAACCACCATGGACTGCCTCCACCTCCTGGTTTACTCTGCCCCAGGATTCGCAGGCTCCACCCTACCAGGACCAGAAACGCAGGCCACCCCCACTTCGGCCCGGCATCTATATGTGGGGTCTAGGATTTGAACTCAGGACCTTTTGCCTGCAAGGCAGAGGCTTAACCCCTGAGCCACCTCTCCAGCCCCCAAAATATTCTTAATAACAAAAGCTGGGTGAAGATATGCCTCCTTTCTCCATCTTTGTCTGCAAAGTATTGCATAGGCAGTCATAGCTTCCACTCTTTCTTTAGCTACAGGTTAACAAATATGTTAAATCTGGAAGGAATGATTGTCCTTCCCTAGTACTGTCCTGAAAAACATAGATCTTTCTAATCCTTTATATGTTTGCATGCTGTTCTATACCTCACAGGACATTTAGGAGGATAATAAACACACACTTGCGATGAAACTTGAAGAGCACAGATGCTATTAAGAACATGTATGGTGAGGGCTTAGAGATGCCACACAAGCAATTGAACCTGAGTTTAGACCTCCATGGCCACATAAAAATGCCAAGCAGATATGGCAGCAGTCTGTAATTCCAACTCTGGAAGATGAAACCTGGAAAAACCTAGAGCAAAGCAGTAAGGAAATAGAACAATCCAGGATGATTCCCAATGTCACCCTTGAACCTCCACATGTACACGCACTCAAGTGCCCTCTTGTGTAAACACACACACACAGTGAAACCTTTCCTAGAATAATGTTTCAAGTAAGCAACACGAATGAGACTATTGGTTAATTCTTTATCACTTGAAGCTTTGTTTCCACGACCGGTCAGCCCTGGCCAATCAGACATCAGACTTTGAGAATGAGGATTTCTTCTTGCTGACATCATACCAGTATAGATTAGAAGTCAAGTTGCTCCCTGAATGCAGGAAATGAAAAACAATCTATACTCTTTACTGAAAGTGTGTGGATGCTATCCATAATAATAAAAAAAAAAGACCTGATGAAATAACCAGAGGATTCCTGAAGTCACCCTTAGTCCTACACACACACACACACACACACACACACACACACACAAATAAATAAATAAAAATAAATAAATAAATAAATAAATAAATAAATAAAAATAAAAAAGTACTTGAGAACTTGGCTGAGGTGTGGGATTGAGGGATGAAGGGAGGGGTCAGAACTGTCTTCTTCATACTTAACTTCCTCTTAGCTATTTTGTTCTTTCACCATCCAGGAAAGTGAAGGTCACACAGACAGCAGAATGCTTTTAAGATTCCCCCTAGTTTGTTATCCACGCATCCATTCCAAAGACAATGAGGCACATGCTAAGGGATAGATTTTAGTCTTGCTGAGTTATCACATTCCTGTGCTGTCTTCTCTCTGTGTGGAGCACTAGTTGGTGTACGCAGGAAGAAAGACAAGGGTATTTTTCATTGTATTGAGTATGGCTGCTGTGAGAGCCCCAGTAGTGACTTAGGGCAATGCCACTCAAAGAAGCTAGTGTGAAAATTGTTATGAGCCCATGAAGAAATAAGGAGCTTGTTCCAACTTTTTTCATTAAGAAAAATTGGGTGTTAAAAAACTTGTGTGAGCCAAGTGGTATACAAAATGGTAGAGATGTCAGAAAGGGGTTGAGGGTATTAGTATATGTGTGGGAGGAACTCTGTTGTATCCACAGCCTCATGAATAGTGTGACCATGCCTAATTATAAGTGTGAAGGTCAAGATTTATCACAGACCTTTTATATGTCATCTAGTAGGTTTGACGGCTATATCTATAGTTCTAGATGCTGTGTCAAGTGTGGCCTGGGTAAAAACTGTCATTGACACAGAAACACTCCTATCTTTTCCCAGACAGGTGTGCAAGCTACATAGGAATATAGTCCTTCTATTGTTGATGTTTACTTCTGCCCAAGATGAAGACATGAGAAGATAGGTAGAGAGAAAAGTAGAGGTCTTTTGACTAGTAATGGAGAATTTGGGAAAGTAAGCGTTGCTGGCATTTTTATTTGTCTGAGACAGTGTTTCATGATATAGTCAGATGGCTTTAAACTCACTGTCCTTCTTCTGCACATTCTGAATTATGTACAGGGTTACAAGTGGGAGCCATGCTCCCATACAAGATTGCTGCTTCTCAGCTGATCACTGGCCAACACTTTTCTAGTAGTTACTTGACTAACACTTGTTGCTTTCATGTTTGATTTACAAAACAACTCAAACTATTAAAAAATCCTTCTGACAGACAAAATAGGGAACAAATACAGCCATTTGCCAAAGATGGCAATGGTCAACCAAGACGAATGGCTTAGAAATTATTTATTTTATTAGTTATTTACTTAGTATTTATTGGGGGCCATGAATGGCACAGTACATGTGAATATCAGAGGACAGTGTGTGGAAGTTGCTGGTTTCCTCTCACCATGTGGGTTCTAGGAATCACACTCAACTTGACAACTTGGAGGCAAATTCTTTTACTTGCTGAACCATCTTAGCCTGGATTAGAATTCTTTAGATCACTGTTTTTTTTATACCTTAAGTTACATTAGACTGATTTAACTACTGTACTTACAATCTGACTGAAGGATTCATGACTCAAAACCTAATAGAAAATCCATGGTGTCTTTCCATAAGACTTGAGGACAAGAAGCACTAAATAATTGGACACTGAGACTGGTATTAAGACAATTGTTTCAAACACAAATTAACTCTAAGATATAATAGTCAAATAATATGAGGGTCAAATACATTCTTTATAGATTAGATGATGTTACCATAGTAGATACAATGAGCAAGACAGACTAATGGTGTCTATTAGTCTTTCCTGCAGTATTCATTCAGTAAAAGAAAGAAATGATGTAAACAAACTATAAAACTAGGAAAGGGAAACCCTTACAAATTAATCTCAGATTTCTGACCTTTGGGAGGAACCTGGAAAAGATCACTACTATGAAAAGTTTTGCATCACTTGACATTTATTTTGAAATAATTTATCTTCAAGCCACCAATAATTAGGTGCCACTACCAGCTATTCATTACAAATTGCAGAAAAGTACTTTCCTCCAGAGCAGAGAGGGCTGAGCTTCGCATAAAACAGGCCAACAAAAAACAATATGGTTGAGAGCAGATGTCTGAAAAGTCAATGCTGTTGACTGGTCCTCATAAGGCAATGGAGTTCTGTCAGTAGTATCATGGTTTTTTTTTGGTACTATACAAAAGGGCTGCTGTGTCAGCCAAATTTTAATAGATCAGCTTTAGTGTTTAGTCTTGTTTTGTCAGAGAAAAATGGAACATCTAAAACACTTGCATCCATATGGAAATAAGCATGCACTAATTAGCACATATGAGTTATGAGATAGGCAAATTGTAGTTGCTACATTTATTTAACTGGTGTTAGAAACAAGAGGGGCTAGAGAGATAGTGCAGTCAGTGAAGTGCTTGCCTTGCAAACACAGGAACATAAATCTGTTCCTTAGAACACGCACACACACACACACACACACACACACCACACCACACCAGGCCTGGCAAGTTGGCGTTCAAGGAAGCAGAGACAGGTGGATCTGTGGGATTCTCTGACCAGTCAGCGTAGCCTGTTTGGCATTTCCAGACCAGTGAGAAACCCTTAACAAACAAGCAAACAACAACAGCAAACTTGGATTGTGCCTGAGGAATGACATCTGATTTTGTTCTCTGATTTCCACACACATGAATTGGAAATAGTAGAGCAGCATGTTTGAATTGCATGTATTTGGATCTAAGGCAATTATATTGCTACATTAACTTTGGCTAATGAAAACCAATATAGCATTACCAATGCATTTTAGAGAAGAATGTGCTCTGTCGCTACCTTGGCAGGTAAAATTTTAGGTGTTAATTTTGGAGAAACTATATAAAGCTCCTAGAAAACATGTCATGGGAAAGGAAGAGAAAAAAAAAAGAAAAGACATTTTGGAACTTAATGTAACTTGAATGAAATGGAATTGTGTTTATATGCAGTACCATTATCTGAAGGTCACAAGAATGGAACTTAGTAGGAAGTGACCTTCTGAATAAAACAGGCCATCCTCAGGTGGGTAGCAAGTGTGATGTGAAGTCAGAATATTTTGTCTGGAAATGTGCTTGTTATATTAAACTTTGGTCACGTAGTGAAAGATCACATATGTTTTCCAAATAAATGAATGAATAAATAAATTAATCACTTTTGGTGGATTTTCTCATCTGGAAAAGGTCAATACTTTTCCAAGTTGATGTCCACCTAATGAATTTGTGTTTTGAGTCATTAGTGCATTGAAATAAGCCATATACACTTTTCCAATTTGGTTATTTCATTGATATCTCCTTCCTTTCAAGGGCTGTGCCATGATATTACCAAAAACATTGGTTAGGGGATTAAAGCCTTTATATGAGAAAAAGTTGGCAGCCCAAGAAAAAGTGAGAGGACAGCTGTTGCTGCTCCAACTCGTAAAACAATTTTGATTTATATGAATAACCAACTCTGTTGTATTTTCCTTGGCTCTGTTGATAAGTCCATGTTGTTCTAGAATATGTTATTTAGACACAGTATAATCAGCAAATGGGGTCACTGTGTGGTACAATCCAAAGACAGTGGCTAAATTAAGTTGATTTAATGGGTAAAATGACTTTGGTATCATTTTGACTCTAGAAGGTTAATAAAAAGCCACATCAGTATCTTTGAGAAAGACCCACTTTTTAGAAGAAACTAGGAGAAGATCAGTTGTTAATATTCCTGGAAGCAAATCATGCTCAAATCCCAAAATGGCATATTACAGTGCCCCGATATTGAGCAGGATAACTAAAATATAGAATATTATAGAATGACACTTGACTGATACATTAAAACAAGTCAGATATGTTTGAATTTAAAATGAAAGGGGGAACAAAAGGAGTTGTCTCGGATGGATAAACAAGATCCAACTCATTAGCTTTACCTTTCAAAATGTGTATCATTAACGTAACGGTGATGGCAGTGATTTAAAATACAGAAGGAAATGTGCATGATGGAGTGTTTACTTTATAGTCAGCTTGTAAATGTCCCTGGAGGACTTTATTCCCCTAGTGGCCTTAAAGCTAGGAAGCTTACTGATTCTAGATGCTGCTTCGTGGTTTTTCTGTCTCCTTGTTGCAGTGTGGTGTGTACTACACACATCCATCATGGGATACAGCCAATTTCCCTTCCAACTAAGGAGCACTAATTTTGGGTGAAAGTTCTTGTTATTTATTTAAGACTTTACCCAGACTATCTGCAAATGGGAAGGAGTCTGGACACTGTAACTACTATTGGCAGTGTCTGAAGGATTGGGTAATAAGCAGCAATGAAAAGCCAGCAAGGCTGACTGTTGCATTTCTGTAGGTATGGTTCTGCATACATATTAATAATGGTGTGTCCTGTGGACACAGTTTCATGTTTATAACACTCTGGCCACAGGTAGCATTGCACACCTGTTTTTCATGCCTTCTTATCTGCTGCCTATGAACATCAGATTCAGGTGGCAGAAACATTTTAGGTAAGAGTTAATTAGCCTGCCTTCTGCAGATCAATCTTTGTAGCCAGCCATTAGGTAGAAGTCTTCTGGTTAACTGATGAAAAGAGTCTGCACTTGCCCTTATGAAGATAAAAAAGTTAAGATTCATTTTTCTAGCCAAAGAAATAGTATTCCCCATATCATTTAAGTATAGTTTCTATAAAACTTCTCACTCATACATTGGTCAGACTCACTTCAGTCTTTATCTCTGTATATATCAAGAGTGCAAGAAGATAAATGGGATGCATTTGTCTAACTAAAAGGACAAAGTGTAAATGAAATCCATCTTTAGCCATTGTGTGGACTCTTCGGAGTCCACTGCTCATCAACCCAGGCCTTTCCTCCACCTCTCAATCTGTAAAATGGGACTGATTCCAATGTTCTGTTTCATAAATGTTCTGAACAAGACAGTGTAACTTGACATGATATGAATAGTCTATAAAATGCAGAAAACTCCTATTTCCTAAGGCCCCTGTTTCCTCCTGGAGTGTTTTGTCTTCTAATGGTTACCTGCTAAAATTTAAGTTCACAAATACCTTCCCTTATTGAAAATATATTTATCTTTAAAACAAGTAATTCAAGAAATGAAATCATTTGTTTATTATCAAATAATAAGAGCATAAACGAGTCTAATACAGCAATTGTATAATGATCACATCTCACAGAAGGAAAAGTAGGGACAAAGGAAAGAATCCCTGCAGGCATCTCCTCATTCTTTTATGATCTCTGGTAGCTCTTCTAGTGCTTTCCAATACCCAAGACAGTCAGCCACTCTAGTTACATTACGAGTTGCAGACTTTGTGATTATGACATAGAATTCATAGAGACGTGCTCTCTTTCCAAAACGGTCCCTGAGGCCAGGCACAGCTCCGGGAGAAGTCAAGAAGAGCAGATGCTGCTTTTTCTGCCACATGTTCTGCTCCCTCTGGGTTTTAAGACAGTACCAGCATCCGGGACCCCACCCCCATCCTTCCTCTAATCTCACGCCCCTAGGTCGTTCTCCATGGTTCTGAACCTCGACTTTTAGGCGTTGGGCATCCATTACGCTTCTCCCGGCTTGTCAAAAACGTACCCTTACCTCCGCGTACTCTTTTCTTCATTCTACCAGCAACCCCACCCCCGAACTCACTTCACCACTTAGCATTTTATTTCCATCTAACCTTAAAATGTTGTAGTCTACTCCTGAAGTCATTTAACCTATCACATGCTGACATTGCCCAGCCCTTAAGCCTAACCAAAGTTATTAAGCCCCAAGTGCCTCTAAGCTTCCCGCAGCCCTTCTCCCCCTCCTTCCTTTCGGGTCGCCACCTGGAGCAGCGTACATCACTTCTCGCGCCCGACTCCTCTCACCTGACTCTCCCGCTGAAACTCGTGGCGCACGATGCTGATCACTGGGATGTGCAGGACGGAGCTGACCAAGTCCAGCTCCATCATCTCGCCCTGGCTCTGGGGGAAAGCCAGCAGCGCCGAAACCCCTTGCACCACCACGGTATGGCACACGCTCTGCAGGAAGGAGAAAGGGTCACTGCTCCATGGTGAGCTAGGGGAGGAGAAGGGCAAGAGGGGCAGATCGCCCAGGCCCGCCTCGATGGCCATCACTACTTCCAAAGACAGGTTGTAGGGCAGTAGCCCTTCCACGCGGTTCAGGTTGTCCACAGCGAATAGGAGGGCGTCCCGCGGCCACAGGGTCTCGGCCTCAGAGCCTTCCCCCGGTTTTCGGGATCCCGGCGGACCCCGGCGGTGCAGAGCACTCCCCAGCCAGCGTGCGCCCTGAGAGGGCGCGGGAGGCCGCCAAGTCCCTGACTCGGGGGGCTCATCTCTTTGGGCACCTGCCCTACTGCCGTCGTGGATGCGGCTGGTCGCACTTGGGGCTGTGGTCCAGGGCTGCAAGTGCACCGCGCCCACCCTCACCGCGTGTCCGATGCGCTTGAGGATCTGGCAAGGTTGCGGGTGCGAGGAGGAGCCCGGCACCCCGGCCAGTACCAGTGCGCAGGGCGGCGGCAGCAGCAGACAGACCCGGCTCAGCAGCCACCACAAACTCAGTCTCCTCATTACTGAGACCCGCAGGGAGAAAGCGCGCCCCCTCCTGCGCCCGCCTCGCCCCTCTGCAGCCGCCGCCTGAGGTCTCCGCCTCCCAGTCCCGAGCGCGGCTTAGCTAGACGCGGCCAAGCGCTCGGTGGAGCTGCAGCGGTTTCGGGGCCATCCAAGTTGGAGGCTGGTGCGCGCCGGGCAGTGTCAGACGTGGCTCCCGGGCTCCTCCGCCTGGCATCCTCTGCCCGCCCGTTTTTTGGTCGAGCCCGGCCGGCAGGCGCGGGTCACCCGTGGCTTGGGCGCCGGTTCCCTGCCCGCCCCATCTGCAGGGCGCCTCGGACACTGCGTTGGTCCACGCGAGTAGCTGCCGGACTTCCAAGGGGACAGCGGTGACTGAGAGCAGCAGCGCTCTCGCTGAGATGGATTCTTTCCCCCTTTGCGCTCACGGGAGACCCACTTCTTTACTGGGGTCGCGTAGGAGAGGGCGTTCACTCTCGAGGTGCTGAAGAGCAGCAGCCGGATCCGCCTTTCTTCCCCATCCGCCACTCTCTCGCGGGCTCCCCCAGCGCTGGCTTCATTTTCCTGCTTCCCTCGCGACTTCCTCGCTTCCCTGTCTTTGGTTAGCTTTCCGCCCAGTCGCCACCGCCGCCGCTTCGTCGGAGGAGCGACCCAACTGGCCAGCAAAGGGTGGTTCTGCCGCTCCAAGCGCCAAAGTTCTCCCCGCCTTAGCCGGCGCCTCCCTGTTGCTGAGCCCTGGCGCCAGTCTGTCGCTTGGCTGCGCTAAACGCCCACTGATGCTGAGATTCCCGGGTGGCACAATCCCGCGCCCCCGGAAAGTCCTCTCCCTTCAAAAGGCTGGGGACTCCGTAGTTTGCTAATTTCCCGGAGATCTAGATGCGCCAAGACTGAGTCCCTGGGAAATTCAGAATTCAGGATCGCTCCTGAAAGATCTGAAATCTAGTGGATCACTGAGATAGGCTGAAAGTCCTTGCGACTTTAAGGAGCTTCCTTTGGGTCTGCCATATTAAAGGGTTTTAAAATTAACGGCATTGAAGCAAGAATTATTTACAGTTCTAATCTCGGCAGCCTTTACTATTCGGCAGGGTTGACTTTTGCATTTTTAAAGATCTTTGGTTTCTCAGAATTAAAACGATGAATTCAAAAGAATCATTTGTTCAAAAAATTAATTTTTAGAATACTTTCGGTCCGAAAAACATTCATCAGTAATGCTCAGTATACACCGACAGTCTCCCGGTAATGGTTTCTGGTGAGTTATGTCATTTACATATTTACCGGGTGAGAGATTAGTGGTCCTGTGGTCTAATCAGTACCTCCGTGGTTTGTACTTTCAGGTTTTTGAAAGTATCGAAAGGGTTAAAGGCAGGTTTGTGGTTTGCACCGTACAATACATTGACTTTATTTTATGTCACAGTATCATTCACAGGGAAGGTGAGAACGATGACCATGTGGCAGCCACCACTGAGCGTTTGGGGATCAGCAATTCCGAATCCAATACTAGTGTCAGAGAACCACGTCCTTGGCAATTTATTTCACCTGATCTGGCCCGGCTGTTTGGACCCGCTAAATTGTTATGCAAATACAGCTAGCTTTTTAGCTCCCAGGAGTTGTTTTGATTCATGAGATAAAGTTTCCACCGAGTTTTAAATCTTTGGAATGAGGAAGCTCTAGTTGTATAGCATGAGGGAGAAAGGAAATTCAGAGTAGGCTCTAAATCAGGAGGAAATTCCACCCCACCCCCTTTAAGGGCGGGAGAGATTATACCCACAGAGGGAAAAAGTAGCTGTAGTTTACAGGCAGTTCTTTCTAGTTTCAAAGGAGACCATTTCTGAGATAAGAATTCCAAGACTCTTGTCTGGAGATCTAATCTGTGCCACTGGGATGTTTATGTGTCTATGTTTGAGCATGTATGTTTGGAAGAATAAGGAGACATGCCTTGGAGTAGCCATCTTTAGCACTTGGTTCAGATCTGGTTCCCAAGAAAATAGATGGTGATAGAGAGTAGCTTGACTTGATCATGAAATGTATTCTAGATTCACTAGTGCAGGAGGCCTCTAGTAAGTTCACCATGACCTTGTGAGAGTGGCCCAAGGGGCCATTCATAGAAGAGCAGTTCTCTAGTTTTGAGGACAAGACCAGTCCAGCTCAGAACAAAGCAATGGTTGGTTGAATCCTGTGAATATTCAATGCACAGAGAGAACCCTTTTGTGTTTCCTCTAAGATACTCCTTTTTTTGTTTGTGTGTGCATGTTCCCATGTGTGAGTGTGAACCCATAGGTGTGAATCCATACTGAGGCCAGAAGCCGACTTCAGATTGGGGTTCTTTGAGTAAGCTAGGTTGTTTAGTCTGTAAACTCCACCTATCTCTGTTTCCCTGTGCTGGTGAAATGGGTCAAGATATTGTTTATTTTAAAACAAAAACCCAAAGGACTAGAGGCTCCAAATGGTTGCTTAGAGATTGGCAAAACATCCACATGATAAAGAAGCTAGAAGATACTGGAGTCCTCAGAGAGGCAGCCCAAAGTTCCCAAATATTAGGGACAAATTTTCATAAATGTACAGGAGAGAGAGAGAAAGAGAGAGAGAGAGAGAGAGAGAGAGAGAGAGAGAGAGAATACCATTCCTTGAGCCTTAAAGCTCAAAGAATATGGGGCTTCTATGTTGGAAGCCTTACAACTTTTGCCTTCTATGTCATGTCTCTCAGAGAGTAGGGAGAAAAACCAGGGGAGGGCTGAGAGAAGATTTTGAGAGTACAAAGCAGACTCCTTCCATCTGTTTAAGGGTGGAGACTGAGCTTCTAGTATTACCAGGGAAATGGGAGGTGGGGCCTAGCAAAACCCCTGACACTGTAGTTGCAAGTGACCTTTTTCCTCATCTTCTACCTCTCCTCCTCCTCCTCCTCCTCCTTCTCCTTCTCCTCCTTCTCTTATTTTGAGACTGAACTGAGGTTCTTATATGTTTCAAGGTCATAATTTTTAAGGCTTTTTTAGATTCAGTCATCTATTTGGCAATTGACGACCAAGCCCTACTATGTGCCAGGCATGGCCAAACAAGCTGTTCCGGAATTATAAGATAACTGCCATTAGGAGAAACTAAGACTTTTCTCCCTTCTCAGACATACATAGATAATTCCTGAGCAAGATAACACTGAGTTCATGTTTTTCCAGAAGAGACACAATTAAATACACATAGTACATGCCTGTTGGGGCTTAGGAGAAAAATAAAAGAATGAATAGGAAGGATTAGGAGATAGGTGAGTTGTAATTTTAGATAAGGAATCCAGGGAAATCATCTCTGAGATAGTAACTTCTGGATAAAGAAGTAAACAACTATGAGATGAGACTATGTCAATATATGTGGCCAGGATTCCCAGTCAATAGCAAGTATGAGGATCCCAAGGCAGGGGTGTTTGAGAAAAAGTGAGCGGTCTGGAGTGCCCAAAGTGAAAGACTTTAGGACAACAAGAATGACAAGCGGGGGGGGGGGGCAGAGGCAACAAGAGGAATTGACAGACAGTAAGAACCTACAGTGAACTTCAGCTTCCTTTCTGAATGGGGCAAGAAGCACCAGACACAGGAGTGGATAACAATAGGACTAATGTTTTCTTTCGCTCTCACACTCAAGGCAGTCCTCCTGCTTTAGCTTTCTGAGGGTTGGGATTACAAGCCCACACCACCATGCCCAACAGGGTCACAGCAGCTATTCTGTTCATAGCACATAGATAATGAGCAAGAATGGAAACCAGGAGATAAGCCAGCTGAGTGGTAGCGGTGAGAACGCACATAAGAGGTAGCTTTCCTGCTTGATTATAATTATTTTGTCAGGCTAATATGATTATTTCCATGATAAAGAAGGGCTTAGATGAAAGAATTGTTGCTCAAAATCATTGCATTAACCCGTGAGGGACAGCATGGCTTCAATAGTCCTAAGTTCATCCCAGCTGCATCGTTGGTAGCAAGAATCAGTCAAATTTTAAAATTGGCTGAACCAGGGAAGATGTCGCTTTGTTTACTATCTGATTCAGAATGAGAACTACTGATCTAAGAAGCCATGTCAGAAAGTCAAACAAACAAAAACAAATCCAAATGCTCAATTTAAAATGTGGTTTGTGCACATCTGTGCTTTCTGGTGCCAGTAAATGGTTGGAGTCAAAGCTGTGACATTCTGGAAGTAGCCCAGGAAAGGCTCTAGTGACGAAGGATGCTGTGGGGATTCAGAGCTAGATTCTCATCTGGGCAATATTTCCCCGAGGGTATGCCATTTAATCTCCCAAAGCTCAGTCTCCTCCTTCCTACATTGATTGTGGTGACAGCTCTTGACAGTTGTCTATGTAGACATGGCACCATGCAGACTACTGCAAACCATGGCAGGAATTTATAATGGTTTGGAAAAATGATTCTTTTTCCTCCCTCTGTATTCTGAAAAATTTGAAGTTGCAACCAAACCTAGCCATTGTTAATAATGATAATGGCAGTGATATATGTTTGTACACAATGACGAGTCTACCTTTTTTAAGTCAGGAAACATGTAGGTTATGTAGGGCCCTGTGGCAGGAGAGTTTCAGGAGTATTTGAGTAGAATGAGTCAGGGTAACTAGAGCCCTGAAAGGTCTGGGCAGAAGGGTAATGAGGAGGGCAGCATTAAGCCAACAGTGAACTTTGACTCCTGTGTTGAATTAGAAGGGAGACAAGAATGGAAACTGGGAATCAGCTATGAAGTACTCACTTCTGTGCATGTGAGAGATAGATAGCATCTCTGATAGATCAAGACAATTTCATCAGCTGCTGTGACTGGTCCCATTCAGAAGACTGGGAAGTCATATATAAAAAGTTCTGAGCTACTTTACAGTAATCACAGGCTGAGGGCAGTACAGCCTTGGCATTCTAAGTTCATTCCAGCTGCATTGTTCATAGCAAAACATAGTAAAGATGGAGAACATGTGAATCTGTTGCTAATGGATAACCCCAATTGTGCTCTCTCCCATCTCCATTTACTGTAACCCTGCCTTTTTTTCCTTTTCTTTTCACTGTGGGAGTCTTTCCAAATAAGACTAGCAAACAAAAATTAAACACGGAATCTTGGGCTGTAGAAATTTAGGAGGGAATGTGTCTAGGAAACAAAAAACAGGGTCAAAGAAGCAGACACTGTACTTGTCAACAATTGAAGGCTAAGCTTTTGAGCACATCTGAGAAGAATCAGTAGTTATGTCAACCCACAAGCAAGCCTGTGTGAGAGATCTAAATACTTTGGAAAGACACAGTCCATAGTGGGTAAAACTATTCCCTGATAAGGTGGATAAGAGGGAGAAAGGACTATTTTAGTAGTTTGGCACACTGGCCATATATACTATTTTTTCTTTCCCCTAATTAGAAAATTAAAAAAAAACCTATATTGACTTAATACTTTATAATCCTAACCTAATTTTGAAAACAATCACCTTCATTTGTAATACAAGTAGCTTTCATCATTACAAGGCAATTGGTTCTTGATACATCAGTATAAACAATATCATAGCTGTGAAACTAGCATTCTGTTGGGAACTGGGGGAAGATGAGGAAAAGAAGGGGCTCATCGCGTGTTTTAAAGGACATTAAGATGTTGCAGATTTGAAGGGACGTTTTCAGAAGACAGACAAGAATTACAAAATTATTATTTTAGATTTTTTTTTATCTTGAGTGATTTCCCTATGCTCGGAGCGTTCCATAGCTGACCAAAATGGGATCGCACTGAAGGAATGTGATGTAACCTGAGAGATTAGAGAAAATATTCTCCTACTGAGAAATAAGAGAAAAGAGGATTATAATCTAGGGAAACTAATGGGTAAGGAATACTTCTTGTTTAGTTGAAAATGCTGCCAGGCACTGCCTTTGTGCTGGAGAATATGAAGGAGAGCACCCTCTGTTTTGCAACACATGGCCATCCATGCCCAGGAAACCAAAATCAGACTGGGGCTATCACCTATCTGCAAATTAGGATGTGCCAATAGCTGTTTGTCTTCTGCCATGAGAAAGAACATGTGGTATCCTCATCCTAGTTATTGTCAGGGGAGTGAGTTATCACTTGTGACAAGAGCTTGGCCTTTTCCACATCCATTGAGATTATTAGCTGAGTATTTGGATTTCATGACTCCTCTACTCAACTTCACCACAGGGAACTCAAGCAGGAATTAGGGAGGCCAATATGACTCTCTCTCTGTCTCTGTGTCTCCTTTTCTCTCTAGCAATAACCATTCCAACCCAGTGCTTATCCAAATGACTTATAGAATAAAACTTGGCCCATCACATACTGTGGTATTTTTAAAGGACTTTTTCATGCCCAGTTTGTAGCACCAGTTTCATAATTGTAGCCAAAATAAAACATTGGGCTTTTTCTCAAAACAATTTGCCTTCATGGACCTCATGTTTTGCACCTGGAAAAGCATTTATTTTTAAGAAAAAGGAACTTTACTTCTTTAGAAAGAGTTTTTTTTTGGGGGGAGGGTGAGTAGGCTTGCAAATTTTTGACAGTTATAGAGTTTTTGTCATTTTAGAGTTTTATGTTGAGTGATTTGCATAGAGGTCCTTTATATACATAGTGTCTTAATTTCATGGACTATGAACTGTATTCTGTAGATGATAAAATTGAGAGTTGGTGAGACTGAGTTACTTGCTCAATTGAAATACAAACCCAGATTGTTCTCCTTCTAATTTCATGTTCTTTTCTTCTCTCCTTCCAGCGTATGACAGTTTCAACTGTCACCTTGACACTTGGGAGATGAACTGTTTTTTGTATACCTTTGAGGGGTTATTTAGTTAAGGCAGAAACCTCTGAGCAAGTCTGTAGAATGGCCTTAATTTTATAATAGATATAGGAATACCCAGGCCACAATAGGTTTGACCATTTCCTGGACAAGTAGATTAAAAGAGAGAGAAAGCTAGTGGGCATTTAACAAGATGATCTGCAAGGTCCTTTCCCTTTGCTCTTGACTTTGGATATGATGTGGCTAGTTCTTTTGTCTTCTGTTGATGATCCTTCTGCTATGAGTCATAAGAATCCATAAAGCCACTTGTTGCCCTAAGCCTTGTGGGTCAGGGATTTATTACAGCAACAAAAGTATGAAACTAGAACACAGCATAAATGGAGAAATTAAGGCGAGACTTGGTTGATAGTAGAATCATTATCTGACTATGTTCAGGGAAAGACACTACATAGAGCTGTTTCATCATTTCTTCTTTATCAGAATATAAAAATGAATACTCTACTAATTTTAACATTTAATGTGATATATAGGATGATTCCTGAAAGTCACCCTTGGGCCTCCACAAGGACATACAGTGCCCTCTGACACAGACACACACACACACACACACATACACACAATACATGCAAAATAAATAATAAATAAATAAATAAATAAATAAAGTAATTGGAAATAGGTCATATTCATTATCTTTCTTGGGGGTCTTTGTGCAGCAACCTAAGTTCAGGATATCAAAGAGTGTTTTTAAATATGAAAATGTAGATGATTCTGGAGGATGTGTCTGGAATATTCTACCTGATAAAGTTCAATTCCAGCATACTCTTTGTTATTTTTTTAGGCAGACAGGACCTGACTGACAAGATTTCTGTCTTGATCAAAGTATTACAGTTTGCATGGTCTGAGTTAGAGTTGGTTGTGCTTTTATTATGAGGAATAGACTTTTTGATGAATCATCCCATTTTGAAGTACTGTAACTTATGAAGGCTAAAAACAATCTCACCAATGTCTTGAGTCTCCTGAGAACTGAATCATTGTTTGAAATGAGGGTTCATCATGTAAATATTGCCATGGTATGAAAATGACTTCTTCCTGAATATTAAATGCTGTCCATCTTTCTTTAGCGATGTCATATATGGAGTTTTGAATCTCAATCTTTCCTCCATAAACACACAATAAAGCCACGGTTGCATTATCCACAATGGAAAGAAGGATAAGACAAATTGAGTCAATAGCAGGAGTGATTACCTCATGATCACATGGAACACTGCCAAGAACGCAACGGGAAAACATTGTTGTCCATAGGAATCCTGGTTTAATAAGACAGATTTGGACGAGGTAGATGTAAAGAAAATTGTCTTATTTTGAAATGGGGTGATACCTCTCTGTTGAAGAGCTCTCTGAATTTGTTGTTGCAGATCCCCTCTATTTTTTCTAAAGTAAGAAGAGGATAGACATAGTAATATATTTATATAGTTGTAAATCAACTATAAGTCGCTGAGCTCTGAGACATAGTCAGTAAGTGATACTCAATGATTTCATAGACAAAGGCAGATGTAAAAACCCACTTCTAAAAATCCATTTGGGAATCAACATTTGCTCCTTCTATTAGCAGTGGAGGAGTGGGTGGGAACTGTCAGGTTGACGCTTCTTCTCTGATCTATTCCTGTTAATACTTCCGTATTTTTTCCCTTGCATTTAAGGCTATTAAGCTAAGTGACTGAGTTTTTCTTACAATAAAATACTCACCACCCCATTCCTTCATACTAATTATATCTGACTCAAATTCCATTCATGATTTTTTTATCTGAGAGGTTTGAAACTCCATCCAGCCCTGGTAGGGTTTCTCCTGAAAGCCCTTCATCTGGTGGACAGCACTGTCATGTTTCTGTGGAGTTTGGAAAATGGTCTTTGGCAAAAGCAATCTTCCTTTTCTGTTGTACTGGCTGTTCAATCTTCCACTTTAAGTCTCTCTACTAGCTCCCTGCTGCTTTTTAAATCAAGCTGTGATTTCCTGGTGTATCAGCCTCTCTATCATGGGGCTTAAATTTGCTATTACAGATTTTTTTCTTTGTTTTTTAAAAAAGTTGATATCTTTCCTATTGCCAAAATACATTGACTTCGGGGCTGGAGAGGTGGCTCAGGGGTTAAGCCTCTGTCTTGAAGGCGGAAGGTCCTGAGTTCGGATCCTAGACGTACAGACGCTGGGCAGAAGCAGGGGTGGCCTGTATTTCTGGTCCTGGTAGGGCGGAGCCTGTGAATCCTGGGGCGGAGTAAACACGGAGGAGGTGGAGGCGTCCATGGTGGTTCCCGAATTCGTCCGTGGTTCTACACACACACATACATACATGCACACATGCGCACACACCATACATGCACAATTGAATAAATAATAATAATAAAAAATACATTAACTTCGCTTTGGAAGTGGGTAGCCAGGAATAGATAGAAGATATCATCTACGTTAGTGGTGCAGGTGTGTGGCATACTAGACAAAGGAGAGAGTGGCTACAACTTTTTGCATCTAGTTTTCAAGTGACTCATCCATGGATGAGACTTTTTTTTAATCTTGATTTTGTTAATATTATCAAGTCTTAAGTCTTCATGTAGTCAAGCCATATGGTTTAAAGAAAATAATTAGATATTATAAGGTTAGTTATATTTTTCACTTAATGACAATACGGTGTTAAACAATTTAATTAGGAAGGTCTTTAGTGGTACATTAATGTAAGTAAATGCAAAATATATGTATAATAAAAGTGTAACTTATCACTATGTATATGTTGAGTAACTAGCTTCACTCCTCAATTCTCTCCAATAGCAAAAAAACAAAAACAAAAACAAATGATTTTGTGTTATGAAAGTTGGAGTATACCTCAGTTCTTAGGCCTTAGCCAACCTATTGCTTGAAGGAATTTGTTTTAATAGATGGGATGCAAAAAAAGCATTGCAATGTACATAACTAGGGGGTTGAATTTTCTGAACTCCTGCCTTTTACTCAATGAAGAACATTTTTTGGATTGTTGTTAACTCAGCAACCACATGAGAGGAATGTGAAAAAGACTGGAATTCAGCTGCTACTTGGAGACAAGTTCAATTGATTACAGTGAACAACAGCTCAGTGAGTGGGTGAGAAGCTCTATATTTTAGGCACATGAGAATTTGTGGTTATCTACCTTATGACAAAGTGAGCAATGTATATGTATAAATTGTTAGGAAAAACTTTAATTAGATACAAGCTTCACTTTAATAAATATTTCAAAGACAAATAGTATACTTTTGGATTAAGGAAAAACCCTCAGACTTCTTTCTTTTTTTTAAATTTATTTTAATTTAATTTTTCTACTTTTATAAGCAGATTGAATATACTTTCCAGGCTTCTTTACATCATTCTTCCCTCCAACCTCTTCATCAATCCTTTCCACTCCCTTCTGCCTGTATGCTTTGATGGACCCCAGGATTTCCTCTGGTTGTCTACTTTTATGGGGGTTCAGGCATATCAAGTTGCAACTTTTTGGGCCACCCCACTGATAGGTGCATTTCCCTTCATTCATCCAGCTTTAGACTCCAAGGTTTCCCACTGTATGTTTTTATCTTCTTGTGTTTCCAGATATGGGGGCATGTTGGTATTTCTTATTGATCAGGGACAGTTCATACTTAGCTCAATGTTTCCATTTTATATCTACAATATCACATAGTGACAATTTAGGATGTCGGTAAGATTCAACACAATGGAGATCTCAAAGTACCAAGAAATGAAAATCCTTAGCATGCCACATAAAAACAATTTCATATACTTATGTAATACATGGAATATGTAGTATGCTTCAGTTGAACAAAACTGATTAAAAATAATTTTAGAATTAGAGATACTTTATTTGTATTTTTCAAGTAGTATAAAGAAAGATATCATTAATATTTTAAACATTTTCCTCATCCATTTTCATTATTGGTTGCTAATTCTTCCACATTTTTGTCTTCCTTAATTGTGCCTAAAATTTTCAAACGTTTCCCTGCTTGAAGATTCCTCTTGTCTGTAGCCCGTGGCTTCCAAAACTTTTCCATCTTCCTTTCCTTTAGATTTGACATAAAGCCTTTAGGGAACAGGTACATGACAACTGACAGGAGAATGGGTCTTTAAGTCAGAATCTTCTTTAGTAGCTAGGGTTGTGATAAAGGCTGGGGATGCTTATGATTTAATAACTGTTGACAGGCTTTTGTTGAACATAAGTCAATTCTATGCTAGGTATATGGTAGATATTGACTCCTGAATGTAGAACTAAATCATTGAAGCCAGGAGTGATAGTTAAGACCTGTAATCCCAGCTCTAGAGGCTAAGGCAGGAGGATTGCTGTGGATTTGAGACTAACTCTGGTCTTTAGAGTGAGTTCCAAGTCAGCTTGGGTTACAGTTTAAGAATTTATTATGAAAAACAAGAAATAAATGAGCTTTCACTAGTGTTGGGAGAATTTCATTGTCCTAAAAGAAGCATATTAAAGAGATATGGAAAATGCTTGAGATGAATAAAAATCCCTTAATTACAACTGGGTTCTTTATATGTATATTAACTGCTTCATACTCTACTGATTGGTCTAACTTTATATGGGCATTGTTTGTAAAGAAACCAAAGGAAAATGATAGATAATGGAAAAGTATAGTTTTCTGCTCAAATTGCTTTCTCATTTTCTGATTTCTGGAGGAATTCTGCCAGAAAGTGTGATAACAATCAAATAAAAGAGGTTAAATGGATTATTGATGTGTGTGAACACATAAGTGTTTATTTTCAACTTCTTGCAGTAAATATAATTGTTTTCAAATTATATGCGATAGGATTTCCATCACCTATGCTCAGGGCAGAGTTTCTGCTTACTGGTCATTGTTTTCAGGCATTTACAAAGCTGGCACTTGATGTACTTCATGGGGTTAGGTCACTTTCCTCTCTCCTCTCCTCCCACATTCTCAGGGATAAAAGTTTCACTGCATCTTCAGACCAGGATTTATCTTCCTTCCCAGAGAATTAGTCCAGCAGTCGCCATGTAACTAGGTAATCTATAAACCTTTTCCATTCCTTATTTGCTGCATGTCCATTCTACCCTTTCTTTCTTTTTTTACAATATGCTCCCCAAGTGGCTGAGCTTTTGGACTGGAGGAATGCTTCTTTTTTATAATTTACAATCTAATTTATTTTTCAAATGTCCATTTTTACACTGATAAGGAAAAACTCAAATAGACTAGTTTAAGAAATTTGGTCTGGCTCTCCCTTTTTCGCCCCGCCCCCGCTCCGCCGGTCGGGACGCGTACGCGAGATCCAGCCGGGCCTCAACGCGCGCTCTAGGACCCCCAGGTCAGCCCACGGGGACCCGGCTCCGACTCCCACCATCCAGCCGGAGCCGCGCGGGGGCCGAGGGACGAGGAGGACCTCCCCCTGCGCCCGGGCCCCGCCCCAGCTGCCCTCGGGTTAGATAGCTCCACGCCGACGCGCCCATCCTCCCTTTTCGCCCCACCCCGCTCCGCCGGTCAGGACACGCACGCGGTCCACCCGGGCCTCACCCCGCGCCCTAGGTAAGTCCCCGTTCAGGCCCTGCCCACCAGTACCCCAGGCCAAATAATTCAGTTTAGTGAAATTGAGAGATCTTAAGACTTAAAATGACAATGCCAAAGTCAAAGTGCAAATCCATGAGAAGCAACACTCAAGTAAACAAATTTCCCACTGAAGAAATTAATCCCATAATGTTAGACTCCAACAAGAACAAACCCGCGGAAAAAGGCCAAGAAAGCCTGACCCAGGATAACGACTTTCAAAATATGATCATTACCATGTTCAATACTATGAAAGAGGAAATCCGGGAGGAATTACATAATCGAATCAATCGCTTTGAAGAGGAACACAACAGACATCTGGAGGAGTTGAGAAAAACAGTGCAAGAAACAAAAAGTGGCATAGAACAGTTAAAACAAACTCAAGCAGAGTTTAAAACTGAGCTAAAAGACAAGTTATCTTCAACCCAGAACGCGACAGAGAGTCTTATCAACAGAACTAATGAAGCAGAAAACAGAGTTTCAGACCTTGAAGATAAA
The DNA here is from genome assembly GCA_023101885.1 of Typhlomys cinereus. NCBI lineage: Eukaryota > Metazoa > Chordata > Mammalia > Rodentia > Platacanthomyidae > Typhlomys > Typhlomys cinereus. The sequence continues at coordinate 3,942,033 of JALPQD010000150.1, forward strand.
GTGGGAGTACTAACCAGCTCAATGGAAGAGGTTATTAAAGCCAAAAAGATACTTGAGAGAAATATCCAAGAGATATGGGACACCCTGAAGAAGCCTAACATGCGTATTCATGGAATACCAGAGCAAGAATCTCAAAATACCACCCCTGAGGAAATTTTTCAAACGATCATCAAGGAAAACTTTCCTCATCTAAAAAAAGAGAGGCCCATTCATATACAAGAGGCATTCCGCACCCCAAACAGATACGACCAAAATAGAAGCACACCGCGGCAAATAATAGTTAAAACACTCCACATTCAAGATAAAGAACTGGTGATGAGAGCTTCAAGGGAGAAAAAACAAGTCACTTTTAAAGGCAAACCTATTAAAATAACAAATGACTTCTCAGTCGAAACAGTAAAAGCAAGAAGAGCTTGGAGAGACATACTTCAAGTATTGAATGAGCAAAAATGTCAACCCAGGCTGATTTACCCTGCAAAACTATCAGTCATGATCGAGGGAGAAAGAAAAATTTTCCAGCACAAAGACAACTTTAAGGGATACATGGCCACCAAACCAGGCCTTCAAAAAATGCTAGAAATGATACTCAAGCGTGAAGAAAAAAACAGGCATATCCAGGAGAACAGAAGGCAAATATAACACCATTAAAAGCGAAGCAATATACTTATAAAAGCTACTAAACATAATAAATGTCTGGAATTAACAATAGTTTCTCCATTATAACACTAAATGTTAATGGACTTAATTCACCGATCAAGAGACACAGATTACAAACTTGGATTAAAAATCACAATCCATCAATCTGTTGCCTGCAGGAAACCCATCTCACCACAAAAGATAGGCACGCTCTAAAAATAAAAGGCTGGTCAACAATTCTACAAGCAAATGGAAGCAGAAAACAGGCAGGGGTAGCCATTATGCTATCAGACAAAGTGGATTTCAAACCAAAAAAAATTATAAGAGACACGGATGGATACTACATTTTAGTCAGAGGTACAATTCACCAGGAAGATTTCACAATACTGAACATATATGCACCCAATACGGGCCCCTCCACATTCATTAAGAAAACCCTACAGCGTCTAAAGCAAGAAATCAACCCCCAAACGATAATTCTTGGGGACTTCAACACCGCCCTCTCTACATGGGATAGATCAACAGGTCAAAAGCTTAACAGAGACACTTTGGAACTTAATCAAACCCTGAAAGAAATGGACCTCACAGATCTCTATCGAACTTTTCACCCACGCACCAAAGAATACACATTTTTCTCAGCAGCACTCGGAACTTTCTCCAAAATAGATCACATATTGGGCCACAAAATGAATCTACACATATACAAGAAAGTTGAAATTCTAACCTGTGCCCTATCAGACCACCACGGCCTAAAGCTGGACATCCACAACACATCAAACAAGAGAAAATACACTAACTCCTGGAAACTTAACACTATGATGCTGAATGAGAACTGGATTCAGGAAGAAATTAAAAAGGAAATTCAAGATTTCCTGAAAGTGAATGATAACGAAAATACAACTTACCAAAATCTCTGGGACACAATGAAAGCTGTTCTAAGAGGTAAGTTCATAGCTCTTAATGCCCACGTCAAAAAAATGGAAACATCAGAAATAAACAACTTAACAATGCAGCTTAAAGCTTTAGAGAAACTAGAGCAATCTGATCCCAAAAGCAGTAGAAGAGAAGAGATTAGCAAAATAAGGGGAGAAATATCTGAAATCGAGACTAAGAAAACGATAGAAAAAATCAACCAATCAAAAAGCTGGTTCTTTGAAAAAATCAACAAGATTGATACACCCCTAGCTAAACTAACCAAAAGCAAGAGAGAGAAAACCCAAATTAACAAAATTAGAAATGAACATGGAGTTATCACTACGGATACCCAAGAAATCCAGAGAATTATAACATCATATTTCAAAAACTTATACTCTGTGAAGTTTGACAACACAAAAGAGATGGATGAATTTCTAAGTAAACACAACTTACCTAAATTGAATCAGGAAGTTGTGAATTATTTAAATAGTCCTATAACATATAAGGAAATTGAGGAAGTAATCTCGAATCTTCCCACCAAAAAATGTCCTGGACCAGATGGATACAGCACAGAGTTCTACAAGACATTTAAGGAGTTAATAACACCAATACTCCTTAAACTGTTCCATCAAATAGCAAAAGAAGGAACACTACCAAATTCCTTCTATGAAGCTAATATCGTTTTAATCCCAAAACCTAATAAAGATTCACTTAAAAAAGAAAACTATAGGCCGATCTCCCTGATGAACACAGATGCAAAGATTCTCAACAAAGTCTTAGCAAATCGGATTCAAAAACATATTAAAAAGATCATTCATGGGGACCAAGTAGGCTTCATCCCCGGCACACAAGGTTGGTTCAACATACGCAAATCAATAAATGTAATTCATCATGTAAACCAGTCCAAAGTCCAAGACCACATGATACTCTCGATAGATGCAGAAAAAGCTTTTGACAAGATCCAACAGCCTTTTATGATCAAAACGCTAGAGACAGTAGGAATGGAAGGAACCTTTATCAATATAATAAAAGCTGTATACAACAAGCCCACAGCAAGGATTATGCTCAATGGGGAACAATTGGAAGCATTCCCACTTCGATCAGGAACAAGACAAGGCTGTCCACTCTCACCACTTCTATTCAATATTGTACTTGAAGTCTTAGCCGAAGCTATAAGACAAGAAAGGGACATAAGAGGGATTCAAATTGGCAAGGAAGAAGTCAAGCTATCTCTATTTGCAGATGACATGATCTTATACCTGAGTGATCCCAAAAACTCCACCAGGAAGCTCCTGGAACTAATTGAAAAGTTCAGCAGGGTGGCAGGATACAAAATAAATGTGCAAAAATCAGTGGCCTTCCTATATGCCCAGAATGAAAGAAGTGAAAAAGCCTTGAGAGAAACCATACCATTTACTATAACCCCTAAAAAAATGAAATACCTTGGTATAAACCTAACTAAGGAGGTAAAAGACCTTTACAATGAAAACTTTAAAACCCTAAAGAAAGAAATTGCAGAAGACACCAGAAGGTGGAAAGACCTCCCTTGTTCCTGGATTGGCAGAATCAACATTGTAAAAATGACCATCCTACCAAAGGCAATATACAGATTCAATGCTATACCAATCAAAATCCCAAAGCAATTCTTCAAAGAAGTTGATCAAACAATCTCAAAGTTCATATGGAGGCACAAAAGACCCAGGATAGCAAAAACAATCCTGAGTAACAAAAACACAGCTGGAGGTATTACCATACCAAACCTAAGTCTATACTACAAATCCATAGTTATAAAGACAGCCTGGTACTGGCTCCAAAATAGACACACAGATCAATGGATAAGGATTGAAGACCCAGATATAAGCCCACAAAGTTACAGCCATTTGGTCTTTGACAAAGGGGCCCAAAGAATCCAATGGAAAAAGAACAGCATCTTCAACAAATGGTGCTGGCAAAACTGGATCTCCACATGCAGAAGATTAAAGCTGGACCCGTACTTGTCACCATGTACAAGACTTAATTCCAAATGGATCAAGGACCTTGATATCAGGCCACAGACTTTAAAAACCATAGTTGAAAGGATAGGGAACTCCCTCGAGCTGGTTGGGCTAGGCCAACACTTCCTAAACAGACATCCAATGGCACAGTCACTGCTACCAACTCTCAACAGTTGGGATCTTGTGAAATTAAAGAGCTTCTCTTCAGATAAAGAGATTGTCACATGAGCTCAAAGGCAACCCACAGAATGGGAGAAAATCTTCACTAACCACATATCTGACAGAGCTCTACTGTCCAGAGTGCACAAAGAACTTAGAAAATTAAACTCCAAGGAAAACACTGGCCCAATTAAAAAATGGGCCCTGGAACTTCAAAGAAACTTTACCAGGGATGAAATTAAAATGTCTAACAATTATCTTAAAAAATGCTCCACTTCCTTCGCCATCAGGGAAATGCAAATCAAAACTTCCCTGAGATATCATCTCACCCCGGTCAGGATGGCAAAAATCCACAATACAAACAACGACAAATGCTGGAGAGGATGTGGAGAGAGGGGAACTCTCCTACATTGTTGGTGGGAATGCAGGCTCATACAGCCACTCTGGCGAGCCGTCTGGAGATTCTTAAAGAAATTAAAGATTGAAATGCCATATGACCCTGCTATCCCACTTTTGGGAATAACCCCCCAAGCAGCAGAGGTTCGCCTCGATAGCACAAGCTCGACCATGTTCATAGCAGCACTGTTTACAATAGAAAAGTCATGGAATCAACCTAAATGTCCAACAGTTGACGAGTGGATAAGGAAACAGTGGTACATCTATACAATGGAGTACTACTCAGCCATCAAAAATGATGAATTACTGGAATTTGCTGGGAAATGGATGTCATTAGAAAGAATTATATTAAGTGAAGTATCCCAAACCCAGAAAATTAAGCGCCGTATGTACTCCCTAATAGGTGGCTCCTAGTACCAAACTCACCCAGCCCACATTGGGACACTCAAAAGTAAACCTATGTAACACAGTAAGTGCAAGGATTATGAACAAGAGAGATGGGTTGGGAGGGCCACACCAGAAACAAGGAGAGAGGAGACCATGTTACAGCAGAGAAAATAGGCCTCCATGAAGGTCTGCAAGTAAGTAATGAGAAACCTGGTTAAGTTCACAGACGTTCTTTCCTGATCTCACCAGAAGGGGAGGGCATATAGTCTAGCAGATAAAAAGTAATCATTTTGCAAATGGGTGATGGACCCCTCCCTCAGTGAGGTTTCCTACTCTTATTACATCTACCCTTGAATGTGCTATTACAACAAGACTGCAGTTTAACAGCTTTTTGTCTCTGGCCAGGGGGTGACATACAGTGCCCAGCAGAATGGAGTGAAGGGAATTGCAGGAGCAGCAAAACTGCAAAAGAAAATCAACAAACCACAATCCAGAACTTCAGAGACTCTATATCAATCACATAGAACTAGGACAGCCTAATCTCTCCCTATCCTGGAGCTCAGGGACATTTGCGGAAAAGGGGGCGGTAAGATTGTAAGAGCAAAAGGATGGGAGGAGCAACGATTTGCAAGATTCTCAACAATAGTTGGGGCCAAAGCAATCATAATGGAACTTTGCATGCCCTGCGCAATGTCCAGCGCACTGTTGCCCTCGTTAAGTCTAGCATCTGTTAAGGGCACCGAGACCCCTGGAGGCAAGGGATTGACAGCCATAGTAGTGATCTTATGCTTAAGGGGAACAAGAGAAAGGGCTTATGGAAATGCCACTGGGTCCTTATATGTCATCGGAGAGGAGGACACAGTGGAGAGTTAGGTGCACACGATTAAGGACTCTCTGGGAATTGGGGGGGAGGCACTGGGGGAAGGGGAGGGGGAAGAGGGGGGAGGGAGGGAACTGGTAAAAAATTTTAAAATGTATAATTAAATTTTTAATAAAAAAAAAAAAGAAATTTGGTCTGATTCATTTAGTTGAACTTCACAACATAGTGTTCTTTCTCATTCTCCTTTTTTGAGAAGTGAGCCTATGAACTGTCCTAGTTTTAGAAAGGGAAGTAAGTTTCGTGAGATATGTCTCTGTGGTAGCCTTCATTGGGCAAGGGGAGAAGTTGGGGTGAAGAGTATTTTGAGGTCAACCTTCATCTTCTGCGGAATCCTGAAGTCCAACACACTCCTCATCTGACATCAGGCTTCCTTGAATGTTTGACTCTGTCAGTACCTTCTGCACTTCTTAGGGATCTACAAAAACATACTAAGACTCTGGGCAATACTTGACCTTGTAGCATTCAAGGACAATCCCTTGAAGCTTCTATCAAGTACTTTTCTCCATCCAGGTAGCACTTAAGGCTTCCAAGCTTACAAACCATGTCCCAGTTTGCAAGAAGTACTCTTCTGCTAGAGAATCCTTGTTACTTTATTGGGTAGTAATATAATTTAACCATTTCCCCCGTTTGGACTTCAATCTTGTACTACCTTTCTGTTGTTGGCAATAACCAGTTATGACAGAATCATCATTTTAAGTCAACATACATGTATTATTTTAAAGCTCCTGTGGGCCAAGATATTTAAGCCATCTTCTCAAAGCCACCCCAATTGGCCAGTCATCCAGGTTTTTCTGCATGCATTCAACAAATCTTCTCCAAGCTCATTAAGGTATTGGTTGAATATATATTGGCTTCTTCTGGCTCTTGGTTGTTGGGTCTCCCAGAACCCAGAGATCATCAGGTGTTCCCAGAAGCCACCAGAATGTCTCTCACATTGACTTTTCCAGAATATCCACTTATTTCATGAAGCCTCAAACACAATCTCTGCTGAGATAGAGCTTTGTTGTAATATCCTTGTCATCCTTGCAATAAAACATAACCCAATTATGTCAGATATAGTCTGTTAACTGGTCGCCTTCTATTGATGAGAATCGAGTCATAGACATTGCCTGTAAGCATTTATCTATTACTAACTCCTATTAACCCAAGATATCAACTTATATAGCAAGTTATGCAACTGTGGGACTAAAAAATCCTCAGTTAGTAGAGTGCAAGCACACAAGCATAGGGTCCAAGTTTGGTTCATTGCTACCCATGTGAAAGGTAGACATGTTGTTCATGTTGTACCTTAGTGACAGGATGGAGGGTGGAGACAGGAGGATTCTGGAGCTCATTGATCAAGCAGCCCAACCACATTGGTGACAATCAATGACAGACCCTGTCTCAAAAAATAGGATAGAGAATGATAGGAATGACACCTGACACCAACTTCTGACCTGTAGATAGATGCATGGTCATAGATACATGCATATACCCACACAAATATGTACACACACACACACACACACACACACACACACACACATTGATGTGATATAATATGTGCAAATTAGTGCCAAAGAAGATAAGAAGGAAAGGGAAAAGAATGAAAAGGGAAACAGAAAAGTTTACTTATAAAAAAAATTGTAGCAGTACAATTTAAGCATTGTATAAAACTGTAAAGCAATATAAATACTCAAGACAGGAATAATTATTTATGCCATATTAACTCTGTGTAATTTAATTCAAACATGTAAAAGATAAACACAAAAACTTAACTTTTGCTAAATCATCTATGAAAGGTGGCATATAAAATCTTCGTTAATACATCAATAGAAAACATGTGTATGTTCATTCCCATAAGTTGCTATCTAGAGGTAGTAGGACCTTTACAAGGTAGAGCCCTGGAGATCGCAAGGTTGACTTCTCCTCTGTTTGTCTTTGGCTTCCTGTCTGGTAATATCATTTCTTTTCCTACGTGCTCCTGTTGCTAGGCTGCTATACACTAGGAGGCTGTAGTCAGAGGAAAGACTTCAAGAGGCCCCTCACTCAAAGACTAACAAGTATCAAGACAGGAAGGGAGAAAAGGGGAGAGCTTCTCTCCCTGGGCACGTGCCTACTGATACATTGTTCTCATCCCAGCAAATGCCAAGACGTGTCATTAACAAATGCAAGTAGGTAAACCATAAGCACAGAGAATGACATGAAAGCAGAAGGGAGGTAAGTGGGAAGAAGAAGTTTTGAGTGGGGAAAGATGGGGTTTGGCATTAAGTAATAAGGCATAGAAATGATCTATCTATCTCTCATCTATCTATCTATCTATCTATCTATCTATCTATCTATCTATCTATCTATCCATCTATCCATCATCTATCCAAATATAAATAATCTGTAAACTTCTAAAGAATATAAATACAGAAAGAAAATATAGACGTGTGAACTTGTAAATTGGATTATTTATAAAGTGACCTAACCTACAATACATTTATTTATACATGCAATATTTTATTTAATTCATGCAAAACCACAGATATTTTTAAAAGGCATAATGCAGCTTAAACTTAGATATTTTAATTTTAAATTTTCTAGTCTCTCCTTTTATGGGTGGAGGTAAGGTTTTGCCTTGTAGCCAAGGCTGTCCACAAAACCATTGCCTTCTGGCCTCAGCTCCTCAGTGCCAAGATTTCTTAATCGCTTAACTTTAACTACTTCCTTTAACATGAAAAGTAAATAGACTGTTTATGATCTAGTCTCTTTATTTGACATTATACAGAGAATTTACATTTATATAAATGTAGGCTCATTTACCACAAACTTCTCCTTGCTGTGGTGAAATTAATTCTCTTAGTATCTGTGGGTCTCCTTCAAATAATGGAGAACAAAATTTTAGCAAAATTAGGAGTTTTTGCATAAAAGTACAAGTCTTCATTCCAGAGCTGCTTAATGAATGGAAGCAGCTAGAATTCTAGTTGGTGTTGCTTTGTATCATGGATTTTAGAAAGAAAAAAAGGCTCTGAAAAAAATGGACATCAAAGAATTTCCATTATAAGAAAGGACTTGTGAACTAAAGAGTGGGTCAAATAGGGCTCCTTTGAAAGAGTCTGAGGTAGTCTATGGTTCTTTTTTCATCTCGTCTTTTGACTTTACAATGAATTTAGTGTTTTCTAAGGTTCTTTAAAAACAGATTAATTGGTATTTTCTATGCTGCCCAGAAACAAACGATTGCTTAGGGAAATAGTTTGGGCACTGGCAATTTGTCAGTACAAATTCAAATGCACACACACACACACACACACACACACACACACACACACAAGCATGCACATCATATATCCTTCAAGATTTGCTATCTGGAAGGCATTGCATTGACTTTCCAGCATGTCTTCTTTAACAGGTAAACTTTTGATTGTTGATTGTTACTTTTTCCCTTGAATGGTATATAAGGCTTAACTCATGGTATTTCCCTGAATTGCTGATAATACCAAAAAATGTACAACAGTTAGTGACACCCTTGGACTTCTCTACTTCTTTCAAAGTAGGTGATACCATAGATGAAATAATCACTTTTTTTGTGTCCTACAACTTGAAGAACAGAAGAATATTATATATGCAGATTGCCAATGGAGCAAATGCAATGAGGGGTTTGAGCTCTGGCTTTTGGTTTCTACTTTCAATCCTTGATCTGTAAGATATAAAAGAAAAGTGTCTCATAAGAGACAAGCACACACAAAAAGTATGAGAAACAGAAACCCTTGCCTACTAGCAAACAAAACAAAGAACTGCTTAGTGACAGCTGCTCCAGTTAGGCTCTGCAGTGGAGATGGTCTTTCCAACTTTCCAAAGGTTCTTGTCCTCTGTCATTTCTGATGATTGGGATGGAACAGACCCCTGAACTGTCTGTAATAACCAGCGCTGGACAGAAGTGTTCTAGTGTTCATTCCTTTGCTTTAAGATGACAAGCATTAGTAGTGCTTTTGGAAAATTTAAAAAATAAAAGATAGCCCATGTGATGATTGGAGAGGAAGGGATGGATCAGATGTCAACATTCAGACCTGTCATGCAAGTAGGTCGTAATAGTCTGAGTTTTGAATGTTTTAGTTGCTTTTCTAGCTCACATGATACAGAATACTGACAAGAGACAACTTCAAGCAGGAAAGATTTGTGTTGGCTTATAGTTTGAAAGTGTATAATCCATGGGAAAGTCATGGTGGGAGGGGCATAATATTAGCTAATCACATTTCATCTGTATCAGGAAGCAGAGTGCAAAGAGACCAGGAAATACAACCTCAAGTTATGACCTGCTTTCTATAGTGAGGCTCCATTCAGTAAATGTTCCCCAACTTTCCTCTATAGCACCACCAGTGGGAAGTAAGTATTCATGCACATAAATCTATGGAGTACAGTTCATATTCAGAAGGTGACATTCCTTCTCTGATCCCTCATAGTTTTATGAGAATCTTATGATATAAAATTATTAATTACAACCACAAAAGACTCATAGTTTTTAACAATCTCAATACTGTTCAAAAGCCCAAAGTCTCTTCTGAGTCTCTAGGCTATCTGATAGCATTGACTGGGCATAAAATAATAAAAAAATATTCCCAGCATACAATGGCACAATGTGAACATTTCCATTTTGAAAGGGAAGAATGAGGGCATAGTTAGGATAGATCAGACCAAAGCAAAACTGACACTTGTGAACCACACTGGCACTTGACATGCTCTTATGTAACACTGGTATTGGAAAATTCAAAAGCCTCTGAGAGCAATGCTACATGTTTATAGAGTGTAACAGAGGTCAAAGATTAGCTGACAGTCGCTTTCAATTAGATTAAATCAGCAAAAACTTCACTAGCTTGGATTCTATTAGTTTATTCTCTAGAATAATCACATGATAAATTAGAGTTATTAATACATACATGTATTTTTCTTTGTTACAATAAAATTTGTTAAGTATTTAGGAGAATAAGGTTAAAGATGCTCTATACTATTTAATAGCTCTTACATAAAATTTTCTCTGAATAATTGGCTTTCAGAGGACAAATTTTGGAAAATGATTCCCTCCTTCCACCACGTGGTCACTTCTGTGAATAAAACTCAGATCACCAGGTTTGTTTGCAGGTGCCTTACCCATTAAACTATCTTGACCATCCAACTTCTTTTCTAGAAAGAGGAAACAAAGTTACCCCTTTCACTGTCTATACCAGGAAGCTCCATGACCACTTGGAAATTGATACAAAGAAAGGATACTGATACAAAACAGTAGCTCCAAATGAAATCAAACAATAAGCTCACTTTATTATTTATATTCTCTTTGAATTGAGAAAGAAATGTACAAATTATAGATCATATACTTGTCTAAATTTGTTTACCTAGATGATAGAAATTCTCAGGTGGATTGCAAAGACTTGATGTTAGACTGTGTATTGAAAGGATCAGCAAATCGACTTCATGGACACACCGTGCTGGTCTCCAAATCTTTGCTTTCTCATTAATGGTTTATCTTTTGAAGACTTTGTAGAACTTAATGTAAAATTGTTGTATTTTCACACTTTCTGGTAAATATGTATATTAAAACAGGCTCACTTAATAAAGTGGGAATTGTCAACTAATATTCCCAGATTAAAGATTCTACAAGACTGACCAACTCATTACAACTTTGTGATTGTGGAGGATTGGAATATGGCATATCCAGAGCCAGTTATCTTTAGCCATCTTTAGTCCCCTTAGTAGACATTCATTGTCCACTTCTCTGTCCAACCTATCATCATTGTTGCTGTTAGCTGAAGCCTTTTGGAAGGTTACACTAACTCAAAGCTAAGGGTGTGCTAAGGTCCCATCTGCTCTGGCATGCCCCATTTAGGTGATGTTTGCACAGATGCATTTGAAAAATGACTTGATTTATAATTTGTTTTTGTTATCTAACTATAAAAGCTTCATGGGCCACTTTCCATGCTGGGACATTTATTTAGGGTACTTTTGAGTCTGTGTCCCTAGTCCACCATCATTCATATTGATATGTTTCAAATTGACAGATGTTCAATGATGATAATATATGTCTGGCCTATGAAATAATTTTAATTAAACATCTCTGATTCCTTTTTTCCCCCTCATGATTTTAACACAAAAGAATCCCAAGATCTTTTGAAATCTCTTCTTTCTGAACAATTTACATTTATCTAAATGCTAGTGGGTGAGAATCACATCTAATTTGTGCCTTTGCAAACTTTTCTAGGATCCTCTACTTTGAAAAAATTATAATAATTTATTTTATTATTATTTAAATTTAGACTGAGGGCAAAAATGTAGCACACTTAAAAAATTTAGAAAACTGTATAGACAGTGAACGCCCCCACATGAATTCATGAATTTGTGCATGCTTAGCTACAAGGAATAGAAAATCATGGTGCTTTCAGTCAGTAGCTTACATGTTGAGTTGCAAACAATCTGCAAAGATGATTTCATAGCTCTGAAAAAGCTAACAGAGGAGCTGGAACTAGGGACATCTGAGGCATAAAAATGGCTGCCAATGAAAATAAAACGGCTGGTTATGGTTGGTTCTGTGTACAAATGGGCAAGCCTCACAGCTGGGTTTGCTGGACTGAGTTAAGTGAAGAGCCTTCTGTTAGTTGACATGGCAGAGTCCTGTTCTTTGAGCTATCCAATGCTGAGTCCGTGGACCTCTGCAGAGAGCTTGCCTCGCAGGAATGCTTCATTTTAAGAAGTCTGAAGTCACATCTAATTGGCTGTGACATTCCATTCTCTGTTAAGGTGATGCAGGAGTCTTACTCCTTGAATTGTGGGAGACTTAAACTCTTCCTTTAGAGAGTACCTGTAGGTGCTTAGGAGAGAGAAACAGAGAGAGAGAGAGAGAGAGAGAGAGAGAGAGAGAGAGAGAGAGAGAGAGAGAGAGAGAGAGAATGTTCCATGTAGTCTTCAATTTAAATTTATATCAGTACCAAAAATATGCCAAGGAATATCCACACTTGAAAGATTGTAGGCATGTTTTCTTGGGCAAATGCCTGCAGCCAGCATTTCTTCCCAGAATTTCATTTGTACTACAACAGCTTGTGTTTGCTCTTCTTCTCCCGTGTTTGGACTTTGTTAGTATCAGTCAGCACATTCCATGTTCAGTTAGCCAATTAGTATAAATTATTTTAAAATCCATGTATGTATTTCAATATAGATAAAAATACCCAGTCATTCTGGTTTGAATGTGAAATGTTCCTCCACAGGCTTATGTGTGGAAAGCTTGCTCCTTAGCTAGTTTTGCTATTTGGAGATATTCTGGAAATTCTAGAAAATTGATGAAGTTGTTATTGGGGTTATGCCTGTGAAGGTATACCAGGTCCCTGGGCTCTTCTTCTCTCTTTCTCTGCTCTCTGTTTGCTATGAGTTGAGGAACCTTCTTCTCACCCAGATTCTCCCATTATGATTTGACAAAGCACAGGGGCCCAAGGAAGTATGGACTAAGTACTCTGATACTGTGAGCCAAAGTAACTTCCCTCCCTTCCATTGTTTTTGTTTGGTTATTTGATCATAACAATAAAATGCTTCATTAATACAACAGGCTTTTTCTTATTAGGATAATGTCAATGCAGAATCCCATGCAAGCTAATATTCCCATTAGACTTGATTGACTGTCAGGTGACACATTACTACTTGCCAGAGAGGGGTCAACTCACATAAACCCGCATGCGGGATTGGGATCACTATGCTTTATTCAAAGGCATCAAAGAATAATGAGATTTTTTTTCTAGTTAATACCTTTAACCTATCCATAACTATCATCTGTGAAGGTTGTAGACTGTTATACATGGATCATAGAAACTGAATTCAGCCAACACAGAGGACATAAAATTTCATTCTTACTTAAGATTCATCAAGGGGCAATGGTCTAGAGACTTTCTTGTAGTATACATTAGAGAATTTTCAAGTTTATCAAACTCTGCTGGTAACTTGAATTTTGACTATATATATGAGGGTTATAGACTCCTGGCTAGATTTGCAAGGTGTCTTTTATGGTACAGGCTCTCTAAGAACAAATTCTCACTTGTAGATTTGCATCAAGGAAGGAAGTTGACTGGACCAGCTTCTATTGCTGTTGATGTGTATTGGAGCATCAGGATTGGGCTGAAGAAGCAAACACTGATAAACAGATATCTCAGTAGACTCCTCAAGGAATTCAGTAGCTGGGCTCATCTTTCAGAATTGTTCCAAATTGAGGAAAGGAGACAATACCTTTGTTCCTTTCCCTTAACTTTCCCTATCTCCCAGACATTGGAAGGTGGTAGTGAGATGGTCTCAGTGGAAAACTTATGAAGCTTAGGAAGTTATTCCCTTTAATACAATATGTTTCTCAGGAAGTGACTCATGAATTATCAGCTGCAAGTACTCCTGGCTAGCCGGGTACAATGGTTAATTTTCTTTGATAATCCAAACCATATAATTAGACGCCCAGATACATGGCTAAACATTATTTCTGGGTGTGTCTTTGAGAGTGTTTCCAGAAGAGATCAGTCTTTGAATTGTAAACAAAAAAAAATTTCTTTCTACAGAGTCTAAACAGAAAGAAAATAGAGGTAAGAAGAATTGAGTTCCTGTTTTTTGGCTAATTAAGATAGTATACAGGTGGGATGTAGGACTCTCTTTCCTCAGACTGGGAATCCTCGCTCTCTAGTTCTGAGATTTTTGGGACCCAGACTGAATGAGATTGTTAACTTTCATTGGTCTTCAGTTCATAGAAGGAAGAATGTGGGACTTCTTAGCTTCCATGATTATATTAAATAGATTTTTTTCATGCAAAGCCTGTCATATAACTCTTTCTATCCATCAACAATGAATTACCTATCATCTCTAGCTATTTGTCTTCCTTCATCATCATCAATTATACATAAAACAATCTTTTTATCAATCTATATTATCAACCTACCATCTATCTAATCTGTCTATCATCTATCTATCTATCTATCTATCTAATCTATCATTTATTGATCTCATTATCTGTCATTTATTGTTTTAGTTTTACTAGAAAACACACATGAATTCCTTAGGGGAATTAAGGAGGTTTGAGCTTGACATTGTCTGTTGTTATTATGTTGTATTAAATGCAGAACATACAATATTGTTATAGTTATTAATGAGTATAGCTAATGTTACTGGGACTTATGCATTTTATTGAGACTCCTTTATGAGTTGAACACTGCACTGTGCCTGATGCTTTATGAGGCTTGCTGTGAAGCAATATAAAGAACTAGATGAAAGCACAGGCTTTGGAGTCAAAGTGTGGGTAAAGTGCCAGCATGGCTTCCTGTTTCTAGCTATGCAACCCTGAGCAAGATCTTTAAATTTATAGATGCTCTCTCTCAGGGCATCTGCTGCAATGTGAAGTGAAGTTAATTGGGCAAAGCATTTAGGATGCAAAAACCTATACACTGTCATATAATTCATAATTAAGAAATATTAGGAAAATGTTTCTTTTTTAAATGAATAAATGGAGTTTGGAGAGGTCAGATATGTGCTAAGATACATGAATGCAGACATTTGACTACTAAGCCTAGTGTTTTATTTTACTGAACATTTCTGTATAAATGCTAAATATATTTGATAGGAAGATGACCTGGAAGTTGAATCGGTTGTGTTCTTCCTGCCTTCGTATCATGCAAAGATGAACTTTATAAAGTAATATTGGCTTTTATTTCATTGTTGTGTGTTTATAACTGCAAAGAAAAAAATAATCATTTATTTGTTTCTCTATTTATTATTCAACAAAAATCTTTTGAGTTGAGTTATTATATTCTACCTACTCTGCTGGATTCTGCTATGAACTGGTTGACAAGGTCATCATTGTTTCTGCATATGTGGACTTACAATTGAATACAAGATCCAATGCATTTCATTTTATAAAAAGGAAAACCAAATTTTATGGATATGAGAGGAGAAGTATCTTTTAGTAAATATTTGTTAAGTAACTGTTGGTTGTGGCCAACACTGACATCCTGGTGCTCATAATATTAGCACATTTTCATGATGTACTTTTCACCCTATTTCCTTTGATCTTACAGGTGGTTTCATGGTCTATAGTAAAACAGATGTGTTCAAAGGAAAAAACAAAAAAGTAAAGATTGATAATGTAGGTGAAGCATTTTACTCAAAAACTATATGCCTTGGAAAGAGAATAAAATAGGTTACATTACTGTGCTTATTCAGCCAGTTGACTTCAGTCTCTGCCTATTTCTTATGAAACAGGCCTTATAGTATGTTGGGATGAGTGTTAGTTTGAAATAATTACTTCTCTGAGTTGATGAGATGGTTGGGAGGGTAAAAGTACCTAAGCAGAATCCCAGTGACTGGAGTTGATGTCTGGAATCCATATGGGAGAAGGAAAGAAGCAACTACCTCAAGTTGTCTTCCAGCTTCCCTGCATATTTGTACTCTTTCTGTCTCCCCTCACTGTTTCTTTCAAATACATAAATTGAATATCTATCTATCTATCTATCTATCTATCTATCTATCTATCTATCTATCTGTCTGTCTGTCTATCATCTATGCATATACTTACCTATCAAGAATTTGGTTTTATTTCATGTCAAGAATTAAAGAAATATCAACCTATTTCAATCTCAGAGGAAAGATTTCTGATATTGAATTTACTGGCCTCAGTGTTGTATCAGATATGATCAAGTATGACACTTGATCTGTGATGAAAAGGGTATTGAGTGGTAGTTTTGACTATATACAGTTATGGTGTTCTAAGTTAGAAGTTAGTCTCCAAATATGGTATTAACATTATTGAAATGGACCCAGGCCAACTTGGACTTAATATCAAAGTTACCTCACAATTAACTTTATGATGTTGGGAAATTCATTCTCCACAGGTCATTTTATTTCTCTGTAAAGCAGAGACTATCTTATTATGCAGATTATTATGAAGAGCAAATGAAAACATATAAAGACTTCAGTTTTCTGTTTTAACGCTAAGTGATGTGTTAAAAAAGTTTTGTCAGGCATAGATGTTTAGAAATAGAGGGTTGATGGCACAGTTAGAACTTACTTTGTACTGACATACACATTAGTAAAATGTGGAAGAAAGCAGTATTGTAAAGTACTCATTATGTTTAGTCTTGAAGACAGTGCTGTGCTTGAAACTCTACTCACTACATTAGAAAGCTGGCAACATTGAGTACTTATTTAGCTTCTCTAAGGAATTCATTTGTAAAACAGTGCAGTTAATAATTCCTACTTCACATGGTTATTGTGAGGATTGAATGAAATGATCCAGGTAATCTTCTTATTGAATTTCTTGCATTCAGTGTGCACTCCACAACATTAGCTTTTATTATAAGAAAGTTTAATTTCAAGTTAACGCGAAATTTCTGATATTTCTCATTTATTTATTTTATAACTATAAGAAAGGAAGTTCGGTGTTTTGTCTAGCATGTCAGTAATAATTTTTGTTTCCAGAATGGATCCTTAGACGCTGAATTTTCTATTACACACTTCCTGTTCCTCCCTCTCTTCTTCTTGGTTGAGATACTGTTAAAATTGGTGCTGCTGACATAATTTTACAGCTAAAATTAAACTCATAGTTCTTTTGGAGGTTAATGGTAACACAGAGATGTATCAAATGTAAAGATTACAACACGATAGCATAGCTCCAGAAATAAATAAGAGGATATATTACGCTTAAATGTAAAGACAAAATTAAGATGATCTTTTACAAATGTAAAGCATAGATGGAAATAATAGAAGAATGATGTGGGAGAAAGTGATGGAGAAAAGCAAACTTTTCTTCCTGGTTTTCTTTGTTTAGATGAATTCAGAATTACCCCATTTTGTTGGGAAGAGAAAGAAATTCATCTTTTGTTTTCTTTCCCTATCAATTTGTAATTAGTTACAGATATTTTTTATTATTTAAGCTTTAAAATAATTTTAATGTTTTGTTAATTAGCTGGGGATGAAGTGTTAATTTGCATAGATGAAAATCACTGCATGAAATCCATGTCTAATATGGTTTGCTCATGTTGTTGAACCTTAGACTCTACTATGATGAAGGGACATTTGTCATCAAATTTAGATGAACTCCAAATTAAGAGTGCTTGCTTGTTGTATATCATGTCTCTTTTCTTTTCAGAAGAACAATATGCAAATTTAAGATATAAGGGGATTTAAATTCATCGATGTTTGTCATGGTCATTCAATGTCTACTTGATTTGGGGAAGTCCCTGTTTCCTTTGTGTACAAGCCTTTGGATAATCCAAGCATATGGTTTTAACTGTAGCAATGCAATTGTTCCATTTCATCTCCTACCATGTCCTGATCTCACTCTGACTTAATTCTTATTAATTCTTCTTATTAATTCCTAGCACTGTGTTGAATGTCTCCTACTTTTTACCTTCTGTCCGAGTAGCTGCTATCATGTCAGTTTCAAGGATTTTGGCTTGGATGTACTACTGGCTCTCCACACTTTTAATGTCCTTCTGTAGAATATCCAGTATTAATTTATTTACCTGCAACTTGGGCAGATGAATACAGATCAAATTAGGAGCACCAGGTAGAATTTTTTAACATTCATGTATCTCTTGGGGTTTTATGATCATAATTGGCTACCCCTTTCTTTTTCCATATAACGATTATGTTATGTTACATTGCTTTGTTTTCTTTAAAAAAGTAATTCCTTTTAAATTATTTTTAATTAAAATGATTATAATGCATAGTTATAAGGGAAAAATGTGGTGTTTTTATCTATTTACATTGTAGAAAAGTTTAATTAAGTTAATTAACATAAACTACCTCATTGCTTTTGTTGTGCTACAGTAAGTCAATGTCACAGAAACAGAGTTTAAAACAGTGGTTACCAGATGCTGGGAGAAAGGAGTGAGGGAAGTTCTGCTATTGATTAAAGCATATATAGTTTCAGTGAATATCAGAGGCTTAGATCTCATCCTTCGGCTGCCTGGTATGGTGACTGAAGTTCATAATTAGGCACTACTTGAAATTGCTAAAGCAATTGATTTCTTTGTTGTGTGTAAGTATATAAGACTTGTGTGTGCTCACATGGGTGTAAGTTTCACATGCATGTGTATGAACATGTGTGTGGAGGTTAGAGATTAATGTTACTGTCTTCGTAGATCATATTCTACCTTTTACATCGAGGCAAGCTCACTCGTTTGAATCAAAAGTTTACTGCCTTGGGTAGTCCAGATAGCCAGCTTGCTCTTGAGATCCCTTGTCCCTGTGTCCTGAGTGTTCTCATTATAGGTAGACTACCTTTCTCACCTGACATTTACATGTGTGCTAGGATCTCAGAGTTGCATGTCTTTACCTACTGAGTCATTTCCCCAGCCCCAGAAGTTCAATGTTCGAAACATTTTGCATTGATTTCTTTATCAATATTTTTACACAAATTCTGTTCAAATGAACGTGTGCAATAAATTATCTTTGTAAACCTGTTCCTAAATATCATAATGGTAACAGTAATACTAATATAGCACTTATTAAACCTCAGACACTGTTTTAGTTACTTTTCTTATTTCTGTGATAAAATACCTGACATAAACAGCTTAAGGGAAGAAGGATTTATTTTGCCTCATGGTTTCATAGGGTTTAGTCCTTGCTTGTCTGACATTATACACTTGATTTGGGAATGTTGAAGAGGAAACTACTTTTCTTTACTTCTTAAAAGATAGGAAGCAGAGAATAAAACAGAGACCAAAGATTATATAGCATTAATAAACCACCTCCATTCACCAACTTCTTTCAACTGGATCTTACCTCTTAAAGCTTCCATATTCTCTCCCCAATTAATGCCATTATTTGGGAACTATACATTCGAAACATCAACCAGTAGAGGATAGTTCACATCCAAATTATCACATTCTACTTCTGACCCCAAAAGGTTTATGTCTACCTCATGATGAAAAATAAATCTTGTCCTAAAGTCTTAACAATTTAGATACTGCTCAGAAGACCACATTCAAAGTTTCTCTGGAGGGACATTCTTAGCTATTAGCCCATGTCAACTAAAGCAATATCATAATATTAGTATTCTCATCTAAAGAACAGGAAACTAAGAGGGTCAAGAGAGGTTAAACCCATAGTAGGATCATTCCTTGGACAGGTGAATAACAGAGAGAGAGCTAGGTGAAAATTGACATATAGGCATGGTGACAGGAGAGAAAGTATGTCCCTCTTTCAATAATTCTTATGAACATGGTGTGGCCATTTTGCTTGACTTCTGATGATATAAATTCTCCTTGCTGTAGTGAGGAACTGCAAGCAAGAATAAAAATTGTTCCTTTAAGTTATTTAGGCCACATAGTCATATCAGAAATACCAAGAATAGTTTTGACACTAACCATGCTGCAGATTTCATGGCCTCCCAGATTTTCATATGGAATCTCAGTGGAAACCCATGCCATTTGCAGTCTGCATGCCTGTGAAATGAACATTATAGTGTCAGTGTCTGCTGTATCTTGAGCAGTATCTGAGCCTCTTTAGACCATGATGCAGGCCCTTCTGAGTGACTGGCCAGCCTAGCCCAAGAGAATACTTTCCTAGGTAGCTTGCACTTCTCAAGAGAAAGTCTTTGAAACGAGTTTGCAGTTTTATAAACATAGACTGTGATGGATGGTGCCTGGATCATTCCTGGGATGCCCTCAAGGCATCTTTTCTACTGTCCCTGTGCAAAGTGCTTGGCTTCTCTTCAGTGGCTCTAATTTCTCTGGCAGCCAAGTGCTATTTGTCCATAGATTTCAATCTGCTCCTTCTCTAGCCGGACTGCACATTTTTCAAGCCATTCAGCTCTTTGTTTTGCTCTGCATTGTCATTGCAAATGTGGCTAAAAGCAGCATGGCAGTCAGTGCACCACAACCTGAATCTTGTGCCGTCTTAAAATTCCCTCTGCCAAATCAATTAACACATCACCTTTAAATTCAGCCTTCCATAACATTTCAGGACACTGGAAAAAAAGAGTAGAAAATTGTTTGCTGTAGGGAACACTTAAGCTCGAGATCTCCATTTCTTGAAGACGGATGCCAAGGGCATTCCTTGCAGTCTCAATTGCATGTGCCTCCTATGCCAGCGTAGTTGTGTGCCTATGCTAGCCTATGTCAGCCTATACCAGCATAGTCATAGGCTGACTCCTGTTGACTTTCCCTGCAAAAGGGATGGATTTTGTCCTGTCTCAAATTGGGATCAAGGGCAGAGATTTTTTTTTTTACACATTCCTTCCTGTTCTTTGGAAGCCATCTAGACATTAATTAGCACATCTAAAGGATGGGCACAGAACTTTATCATTGTTATTGTATCACCATATTCCTGACCTATTAGCAGCTTGTTCTTTTCCCATAATGAATGGGGCCATTATGGCATATTAACATGTCTAAGGATTGGCAGAGCTGTATTATTGGTGTTTGTCCCACCTATTGTTGACCTTGCACCTGTAGTTTGTCTGCCACTATTAACATCATAGCTCTGTGCAGTGTATGGACATCACTCCGTTTCATGGTATTTAAGGGATTAGGTTCCATAATAAACTTCACTTCGTTTTCAGCTCTTCCAAGATCCGCTCTTGACCCAGCCTGATTTGATTCTTGCTGATCCCACTCTAGTACCTATCATCAAGATTGCGAGGTAAGCACTCAGGTCATGGAACCCTGCGGTTTGCCAGAACGTTACAATGAATGGATCACAGTTCAATTTCTAAGAGTTCTGATTCCCCACTGAAACATTACAAATTGGCCTTCACTCTACACATCCCTGCAGTCCTGCTGGTTTTCAGTGCTCCTATCAGAGTAAGCAATTAAGCTCCATTTACAGCATCCTATAACATCTCTAAGAAACTCTTCCAAGTTTCTTCCTTAAACCAGTTCCAAAGGTCTAAGGACAATGTGTTGCTCTCTTTTAGATACCACAATAACCTTATTTTTCTGGTGTCAGTTTCTGTATTAGGTTTTTTCTTTTATTGAGGCAACTAAGGATCTGATATAAAACTTGAAGGGAAGTAATATTTATTGACCTTTGCTTCAGAGAGTTTCCTCTATGGTCATTCAGCTCTGTGTTCTTGAGAAAAGCATCATGGTGGCAGGAGCAGGAAAGGTGTTCACTTAAATGTGGACAAGAGGGAAAGTTATGATAGCAAGGGATCATGGATAATATACCACCAAGAACCTGCCTTCAATGTAAAACCAGGCAGGTTTTACTCCTAAAAAGTTTATAATCTCCCAAATCATAGCACAGACTATAGACAAAGCATTCCAACTGTGAGCAGTGGAATATTTCACATTTAACAGCAACAGGCAATACTCCAAACGCATGAAACACATTTAATATTCAAAACAATCATATCAGCAAGGTTACAATATGCCCGTTTTGCAAATGAGAAAGCTGAGCAATAGAGAAATGAAGTAATCTCGAGGTTACTTGAAATGTTGTGATGTAAAACCCATCATTCTCACAGTCTTACATTATGCATTAAATCAAGTTGACAGTAGATGACATTGACTCTGCTTATTCTGAAGTGGGAACAGTATTCAGCAATATTATAATAGTACATTTGTTTCATTTCTTTCTTTGAACTGTGTTCCCTGTCAAAGTCTCACTCTTCCCCTTTAGAATCTATTTGTTTTAATTAGCTTTACATCAGAAAAGCAAGACAGAGATGTAGAGTCATGGAAGATGCCTTGTAAAAAGTTGCACAATTCAGAAGAATGTACATGAATGTTCTACAAGCATGAAAAGATGCTTAATTCTACAAATAATCATGACATGCAAATAAACCAACTTATATATGATGAAATGAGATACTTTACACTTCTATATGTATATACTTGTGTCTCCCACACAGAAACCAGAGAAATAGCTATATTGGAGTTAGTGGAAATGATACTATCTGTAGTTTTTTATAAATTCCTATTTAAATACATACATGGCTTTGTTTTTTGTGAGTATAATTAGCAATTCAAATAACATAAATATTTTTATCAGGAGTTTGTACTTCTGTTATGCTTTATGTCCTTTTAACAGAGGCCTGCTGAAGGAGACTATTCTTCAGTTGTTTTGTTCACTCAAAAGTTGCTGTTCTATGAGCAAAGGAACTGAATGTTGAGGGCTTCTTAGTGTTTGTATATGGCATCCTAGGTAATGTGAACTTACATGAAGAAAGATAGCAAAGGCCATTTAGGACAATTTAATCGCCCCAGTTCTTATCTACATCACTCAGTTAACCAATATTACTGTATAGTTTGGGTCCTTTCCTTTTCTCTTTCTCCTTCACCTGACTGCTTCACCAGAATATCAAACAGGATAATTCCTTGAGTTTCAGTGGTTTCAGTCATCTCTGAAATGTTTATATGTTTCTAGTTGCTCCCTCTAATGATTCTCCAAGATACCCTCTAATAGTCCATGCCACTGTATTTGGGACCATGGATTAAACTTTGATCCTGTTTTGGACCTAACAGCCTTCTGAATACTGTTTTTCCACAAGCTTTTAAGAAGTATTCTGCCTAGTTGGAAGAGGTAGTGCCAGTCAACTGAAATTATGGGAAACATGAAATCAGAGCCTTTTATGTCAGTTATGTATCCAAGAGACAAAAGTTGGAATAATGTGGATCATGTTTCTTGGGTTCCAGACCAGAATATTTTTTTTTTTTTTGGAAATACTGAACAGTGAAAGCAGTGGCAGAGAAATGGATGATAGAATACAGGCACAGTTATGATCATTAAAAGCAGGACTCTAGAATCAACTAACTAAAGAATCCACATATATTTCTTCTCCCAGGTGTGGTTATGGTACATTGCTTTAAAGACAAGTGTCTAGAATCTTCTATTGCTGTTCCATTATATCCTCCATTAAGGAATCTACTTTCTTTCTTTCTCAATGTGGTGATCAACTTGAAATTCTGATAGCAATGGAGTTTTGTGAACTTTTTGTCATAGTCTGTGGGTCTCTGTGGCAGAGCTGGAGACATTGGTGTGACAATGCCATCATCATCAGACTTGACGGAAATAGTGCAGGAAGAGTTCTGGCTGTGATAAGGGCCAGTCTGAAGCCGTTGAAGATGCTATGCCTTCATTTTGTGCTCTCAATACTTTGAAATTTCCATACTGCTCAACTCTCCAAAGAGAATGAAGAGTAGGATCATTGTCCCTTCCCAAGCACTAGCCTTAATGGATGAGTAGTGGAATCTCCGAGGGTTGGCATGATGGTGGCTGCCGAAATCCATGAGCAAAACTCAAGAGGTATAGGTAGAACATAAGGAGAAGCCTAATTGTAATGACTTAGTCTTCTTTGTCTAGAGGTAAAATTTAGAGATTCTGGCTTCAGTTTAGGAGATGTTTTGGATGTAGGGAGAATCTTTATTGGAAGTCATTTCCTTACCATTTGAGTCTTCCAACAGAGGCAGAATGCTTGCTTTTCAAGGTGCCATAAAGACGTTCAGGAGCCTAGATGATTCTACAGGACCCTTGTAATCTCAGGACTTAGAATCAGTAAATTCTCTGTGTGAGTGAAACATGGTATAGCATTGTGAAATACAGTGCTGTACACTTTGAATTTTTTTAAAACTCAATGCAATAGATACTCTACAATTAACTTGGGCAGTGGACCTTTGGTTAATCATTTAATTGACTGTACAATTACCCTAAAAGCTTTGTAACCCATCAAGTTTAATACAGGCAAGAGTTTATTCCCATAATGTCTTCCTTAACTGTGAAGATCTTACTCTTTTAAATGAATCTTAAAAAATCAACACTCATGCCAAGGTCCAGTCATGACATTCTTTGTACTTTTAAGGTTAGTAATTTGAAAATAATTATGTATAAAATGTCTTAAAGTTTGTTTATATGATTTTTACTAAAATAGCCCAAAGTATTTAAACCCAGGATATCCACAATATTTGTTTTTCTTGTTTTTAGCTACAGTCATTGAACTTTGCTTTCTTTTCAATTTAGATTTATAAGCCTGGCCTAACACTTAAGTCTCTGGGTACACATGTTAACAATATTTGAATGCAGTTGAGTGCTTAGAAACCATAGTGATTTGTATTGTTAAAAGACAGATTTTTTTAAAGTAATAACAACTCTTGAGCTTAGTTCCATTCTGGAAACAGCTTGATTAGAGGAAAAGCATTTGCAGTTTGAAAATCAACTTATTATTTGTGTTCTAAGGATAATGAAAAGAAACACTCAGCAGAACCAACCACCAATCCCTACTAAATGCGAGGCAACAAAAGGATGACAGCAGTTACGCACTGTATTATGTTTCTGGAAATTTAAGAACAACAACCACTCATTGTTTTTACAAAATACAGCTTATTTGGCCATCCCCTTATCCTTATTATTTCTATCATCCATTTACAGGATCATTTCGAAGGCAATCTTGGGAATAAAAATGATTTTCGTAGGCCCCACTACATTTAGCCCTGATTCAATTATAATGTGTCAAATCATTTGTCTCTTTGTACCAAGATTATGTTGCAGTTCTCTTACCACAATGTGAAAAGCCTTTTAATGCCTAAATTGGCTTTTCACTATGATGTCATATTTGCAGTCCAGAGAAAATAATAATAGTAGCAATGAAAGATTACATGTATTGCATGGCTATTATGCTCATTACTTCCATTTATAGATGAACTATTTGTCCATAGACACAATATCAAAGAATTTTCTTCACTTTTTTAGTCTCCATGTTTATTTGTTTGTTTTTGCTGATGGCTTGACCTCTGTCATTGTACTATCATGAATTTGTTTGACATTCCTAAGTGGCCACCAGCTGATAACTTCTCAGTGGCACCCCAGGGTCAGGGAACATCATAGAAGAACACAGAACTATAAGAATGTAAGAGCTAAAGGATTATTTTCTTCTCTCTGAGACTTCTCTTTCCATTCCATCCTGGACCCTATCCTTTTCCTCACTGGGTTCCAGAAAGTTTAAATGTTAAACAGTGTACTTATCATCTGGTAGGTGAGAGGATTCTGCTATCAACTGGAAAGGATAATGATAAAAACCACAAATTGTCACTGAATTCCACAGGCAGGTGCCTTAGATTAAGACATATTCATCACTCTGTATAAGCATTGGCTTTATTTGTCTTCCTTGTTAGTCAATAGATTACTTGAGCTTAGAGACCATTCTGTTTCCAGCTTTTGTAAATCTAATTGTTAGTATAGTGCTTGGCTTAATAATAACTATTTGTCATATTAATAATTTATGAGAAAATTATATAAAGATATAACAATGATACAAGACCAATAAGGAGAAACAATTCAAAATATAGGCTGAAAGCCACAAATATTAATCTTCAATTTGGTCTAGCAACATGGTAGAATTCTGTTGTTACATATTAAGTTTCATTATTATTGTTATTATTATTATTAATACTGGATATTATAAAAATGTTTGAACTACAGAATGTGAGTTTTTAAACTTTCTTAGGAAGTTTCAAAAACCCTCATTTTATAATCATAATTTGTTCATTTCTTTTACTATAACAAAATTGGTAGTTTAAAAAAAGAAATTTATTTATCTCACAGTTCTGGAAGCTAAAAGTTCTAACAGCATTCCTTTGACTCTGACAAGCGTCCTCTGCCTGCATCACCTCATCACAAATGACATCAGGCAGGAGCACGTATAACAGCAGAACATCACACCATCAAGAAGCAGGAGCCAGAAAGTGATCCAGGGGTTACACTTAAGCTTGTATCACAACTCGGTGTCTTGAGAACTAACTCAGGAGTTCCATAAGAACTACTTAGTCCTAGCTGGGGACAGCAGCTTCAGTGACCTATTGACTGTCCATCAGGCTCCATCACTTCTTAAAGGCTCTAGCACTCTCATCATGTCTTCATTGGGTATAGTCTTCCAACAAATGAACCCTTGGGGGATGTACTGTTTTACAGCTATTTTCAGGACAAATTGAGCCTATCAGATTCTATCTCTGGAGACCTCTGAGGGAAGGCAGCATCATTACAGAGATTCACAATTATAGGGGAGGACGAGTTGTGGACTGATGCTTTAGTGTCAGCTCTTCCCAAAACTGGTACAACTGGGTCTCCATGCTCTCCTACTATGTTCAGGAATCTAGATAAACTGCTGTTTTGTATAACCCTAAGATTAATTTAAGAGTACAAAGTCATCAGCCAGAGGCTTTTCTTGAGCATTGTAAAAGCTGGGCTAGACCTGGGCACAGCCCAGGAGCCTTAATTATAGGACACTGGAAAGGGGGAAAGTGACAGGTGACCCAATATTCAAACCAGATTGAAGGGTAGACTTGTGCCCATGGACATGGGTATAATGCAAGCCCATACCACTGTCAGCAGGCTTGTCAGCACTTGTGTTTGGGTTCTCCTTATTATTTTAGACCAAAGCAATTGTGACTTCCTTTTTGTTTCTTATTTCTATTTTTATCTGTTGATAATATTGTACTTCTATATGATGATTTTTCTCATTTTTATCACACAGCATCCTACTTTATCCCCCATTCTTCTCCTAAATAAATTCCCTTTCATGTCTTTTTGGGTGACCTTCTGGGAGGATTAATGGCCCCAGTCACATTTTCCCCAATTCTCTTCATCTTTCTCATATAAGCTGTACTTTCTAGGCATACCATAACATTTCCATTTCTTAAGTATTGTCCTATTTGTTCCTCTGAAGCTTTTACTCTCTCCTCGTTACTTCCGTCTTCGATGTCTTTAGGTTTTATGTTAAATACTTTCTTGCTCTGAATGTCTTCCCGGTTGAATAATTCTAAAAAAAAAAAACATACTTATGTTAGTTTGCTTTGCATTACTATGCTACGAATGCCCAATTTAAGTAATTTAAGGGAGGGAGGATTTATTATTTGTCTCATATTTTGGAGGATTCTGTCTGTGGTCACTTGGTCACATATTCTTAGACAGAATGTATGACTTTAGAAGCATGTGGTGGAAGACTGTTTGCTTTATAACAGATAAGAAGCAATGAGGAAGGACACAAGACCTAGCCAATCCCCACTGACCAACTTCCTCGTCTCATTGTCTCCCCGTGAAGTCATCATGACTTGAATCCATCAAGGGAGTAATCATTCCTTATATCTGTTTCCATCTCAATCCAGCCAAGTTGGATCGTCAGGATCAACCATTACACTATCTCTTCTCTTCGCTTCTGAAAGTTGTGATTTTTTTCTCATAACTATCAACAGAATATTTGTGATCAGGTATTTGCTTTTATGTGTATACATTCAGAGCCTATTTTTTTAGCTTCTTCATCCCTGATCCTAACCTTGCTAGTACTGAATAAATTCATATGCAAGATTATTACTGAGCCAAGTGTTTGTTTTCCTTCAATTCGAGATCATTATTGTTACCTAGGATTTTTTTTCTTCTTTTCTACCTGTATTCCATTTTCGGTGATTTTTGTTTCTCTGAATACCCTTTTAAAAAGCTTATTGCCAAGGAAATTTCTTTTCTTGAGTGAATTTTCTTGATGTTCCTTCAATAACACTTACTGAGTGATATTGCTAATGACAGCCTTGAATTGCTGCCTTTAAATAATTTTTCAAAGAGCTTTCCAGAAGAAAGTCTCCAACTATGTAATGTCACTTGTAAAAGATGTTACTCTTTCCTTGAGAAGTTTTGTATTTGTCGGTTTTAATTGAAAATCTGAGAGTCCTATGGTAGAGCGACTCAGAAAATTTTATTCTTTTAACATGAGACTCTAATCCTGAAATCCTCATTTATGCCCACTCTGTTGAATCTGGCACGTCAAGAACAATTTTCCTTATTTTTTTCATATCAGATTAGATATCAAATTCACAGTAGGATCTAGCAGAAGGAAAGATGCAGATGTCAAAGAAACAGATGTTGGCATTGCAAAAGCAGATGCTCCAAGCTTAATTTTACATGCCAAGAAATTCTATTATTAAAATTCAACATCTGGCTTTTTGGAGACACTGCACACTTTTAACCAGATTGACAGTGAGCCTTAGGAAATACAGTATTTCTTTTTCACCTAGAATACTACTCATTTGAAAATCAACTCAATATACCAGATACAAGCCCTTCTAATAATACACAGACGTCACAGTGATGTGCATTATGAGATTCGTATGTGAAAAGTTTCTTCCTTGAATCGCATCTAATTTCTCACTCCTGAACATTCCCTTCCCCCCTTGCAGACTTGGGCAACCGCAGTGAGGTTGGCATAAGATTGCCCTTCAGAAGTTAGCGGCAGGGAGAGGTGGCTTTGGTTTCTGAGTCACTGAAGTCGGAACCCAGGAGTGTTCCTGGGGAGACTTGAGATCAGTAATGAAGGGAGACCTATCTAATCCTGGGCTTTGAAATTCTGCATCCTTGATAAGGTCAAAGATCCAGAGCTAGCTGCCCTAGGAACCTAATTAAAGCCCTGACTCTCTGTGAGAAATTAAACATTGGCAGGAAGGAAGGCACCGGCCGCTGTCAGGAAGCCATGTTTTCAAGGACAGTCACACCTTGACAGCGCTTTCAGAGTGTTTTCCTCATCTGTTCTCTGAACTCCTGAAATTCAACCCTTTCTTCTCAGATTTGACAGCTGGCCCTGAATGATTTGGCGGATTTATGCTGTCCTTCCCGTGCAGGGAGCCGTGATCATGAAAAGCCTCCTCATTTCTGAAAACTTGAAAGTTATAATGATAGGACTACATGACCATGATGGTCCCTTTATTAGGAACGAGAAACTCCTGGGCTTGGGTGACCACTGTAATGCATTGTCAAGGCAGGCGGAAAGATTCAGTGTAGAATAGAAGAGAGCTTGAGAAGTCCTTTGGTCCCACAGACACTGGCTGGCAGGGGGGCACTTAGGCTCTCAACACGTGTGGATTTGCTTTCAGACATTCAGCAGGCTGGGAGGAAAGGGCATAATACCTTGTAGGTTTCCATAATTTTTCCCAACATGGGTTCTTGTGAGTCCACTGTGATTCCCATCAGGAAGCTTCAGGAGGAAATTGCTTTTTGTTTGCGGCTTTGGTATATCTAGGCTGTAAGAAGGATGGGACTCCTTTGGACCAGGGCATGTTGGAAAAAAAAATTCCACAAGGGAAGATCCAGAGGGAAAATGAGAGAAAGTAAAAGTTTGTTCAGAAACAAAACAAAACAAAACAAAACAAAAAACCCTGAAAAATCAGAGAGAAAACTATTTCTGCTCTAAGGAGTCATCAAAAATACACCTTGTTTCTTGCTACAGATTGGATCGGAGAGCTGGAAGCACACATTTTATAAATTTGTGAAGATTCTGACACAGCTGAAAGAAATCAACTTGATGGTGATTATAGTGAGCAGGGGCAATCTCATCCCTCAAGATAGCAGCTCCAGCTATCAACACCTGATATGGGTATTAGAAGCAACCATGCATCCAGGGAATCAGCTGAAGTCCATTTTACATTTCTTTGACTTTTTGAAAAAGTTCATGGGTTTCTTTCTGATTTATATATGCTGAGTTTTAAAAGATGCATTTGTTCTAGAGTGTTTATATAGAAATGAGCATGATTTCCTTAAAGTGGCTGCTTGATTCTTTCACCTCGAAGATGTGGAGTAGCTGAGACAGAAGGCAGTATCAGTTTGTGCTCCAGGACATGGAGAGAGATAACACAAGAACAAGAAGTCTACATTATTCTCTGATCTCTGCAAAAGGTGGTGGCTCAATATGTGATTCCCTCTTCTTTAAAAAAAAAACATTTATTTGTCTGTTAATTTTTGTATGCGGTCACATAGATGTCAGGGTATGCATGTGAATATCAGGAGACAACCTCAGCTTTATTACCCTTCCACCTTGTTTGAGGAAGAGTCTTTCTTGATACTTGCTGCTATGCTGCACATTTGATTCTGGCTAGACCGTAAGCTTCCAGGGGATTGTCCTGTCTCTGTCTCTTACATACATGTGTCATTGTGCCTAGCTTTCACATGCATTTGGGGATCCACATTTTGGTGGTATGTACTTTTATCGCCTCTCTCCTGAGCTTGAACCCCTCTAATGCAAGGGATTCTGGGAGAGGGAGGACTCACATATTCTTGGACAAATGAGAGAAGACTTCACAGATGCGCTGAAATTTTGGCTGAGATCTAAAGAATAAACAAAAATTCACGAAGAGCATTATGTAAGAAATGTATGAATGAGTATGTTTTGTCTAGAAACCTGTAACTGCTCCAATCTTTGTTCCCTATGGTTCATTTGTCTACCCAGGTGCCAATGTACTGTCTTTATAACATAAAAATCTGGCTAGACCAGACTCTGCTTGGCTTGCTTTTTGCTTCTCAACAACAAAATCCCTTTTCTGTCCTGGTCTGTGCTCACTCTGCTTGCTACCCTTCTGGCTTTTCTATATCTTGAACCTACAGAATACCTTCTTCCTAAATGCTTTTTTTTAAACCCTTTTTTTCCTTTCCTTCCTTCTGATTTTCAAAATTGACACTTCAGGCTTTCTCTGACCACCTTCCCAATCTCTTCCCTCCCATAATATTTTTCTGATGCATTTTATATATCCCTCTCTAAATATATTAATTTTGTTATCTATTCCCTCACTAAAGAGACATGAAACACCATAAAAATAGTAGCATCGTCTAGTCTTAGAAAATTTCTTGTTGTTCAAAGAGAATTGTTCCAGTGTGTAAGTGCTGCACAATTGCCTGCTGAGTAAAGAAGAGAAGCATAAAGAGGTGTTTGTTTTGTAATGCTGAAAAATTGTAAAGTATCATGAAGCACCCTGAGAGGTAGACATAGTCCTCATAATAAAAGATGGTCTGTAATTTGGGATTTAAGATTTTATTCTGAAAGAGTATGGAAGGCATTAAATAAGTCTGAGAAAAAGGAAGCATTGGTAACCATGGTTTTAGCATGTTCTCTCTTCTCTCTCTTTCCGTGTGCTTGTGTGTGTATGTGTGTGTGCTTATGTGTATGTGTGTGTGTGCTTGTGTATGTGTGTGTCTGTGTGTGTGTGTGTGTGTGTGTGTGTGTGTGTGCATACAAGAGGGCACTCCAGTGTATGCACCTGTGGAGGCCTAAGGGTGATGTGTCAGGAATCATCCTGAATTATTCTGCTTCCTATTGTTTTACTCTGGGGTTTCCCAGGCCCCTCCTCTCAGGCCTCAATTATAGGCTGCTGTTGTATCCACTTAGCATTTTTACATAGAATCTGAACTCAGATTCTTTTGTTGGTGAAACAAAGTCTTTAACCCCCAAGTCATCCCCATGATGCTAGAAAACATTTTTTCCTTTCCATGTGGAGGGATGGCTTTAGAGGTCTAGACAGGATGTGAGAAGCTACTTCTGGGTCTCAGTGCCCTCTGGAGCATGGGCACTGGTGGAGGTTTGCATGGATGACTTGTGAAGCCAGACTGTGTGGGTTTGAATAATGGCTTTTTATTGCCTTTTTTTTTTTTTTTTAAGCCTGTGGAATCTTGGCAAATTGCTTATGGTGTCTGAGCAGCCAAACACATGTGCTTCTCCTATCTTTGACCTCAGGGAGTGGGACAGCCTGACTGCTGGCCTCTAAAATCCTTCACCTTATTCCTCTGTAACCACATCTCCCTGAGCTGCTGCTGTCCAGGACTGCACATAGCCGGGTTACTAAACAGGGTCTGTCCTCTAACACGCAGCACCTGCTCAAGGGGGGGTTCAGATTACTGAGGACTCCCTGCTTTCTAAACTTTCTGAGCAGTACATTGCAGTTGAAGAACCTGCTCCTTCTTCCCTCCCTTCTCCCAAGGTGGTGCTCGGGCGAGAGCCTCTTTCTGACACGTATGCTCTTTCCCTGTGGCATCTCATTAACTCTCTTACTATCTCTGAGTTGATATCTGATCCATGGGGATAGGAAATGGAACCTTTTTTTTTTTAAAAAAAAACTCTATTTCTTTATTTGTGAAATGGGAACAATTAGTACCCGTATCATAACTTGTGGTGAGAACTCAATGAAAGTATTTGAGTACTTTGCACATTTTATTGACCCAGAACTCTATAAATGCTGTGGGTTTTGTATTCAAGCATTACAATGAAATTAGGGAGCACAGAGATGGAACTATCAAATATCCTGGGTGTCTGTAATGGACTAGGAGGAAGTCTGGTTTTACAGGTTTACTTGTTCTTAAGCAATTGTATTAGCATTCACAGAACAAGGAGTGCAGGAGAAGAAAAAGGAAAGGGAAAGAAAAAGGGAAGGGAAAGAAAAAGAGAAGAGAAAATATGAAGCAGATAATTTATTGGAAAGTTATAATTAATTGAATAAATAAAAATGCAAATCAACACAGCAAGAGAGAGAGCTCAAGAATAACTTTGATGTACATAATAACTTTTGACATTATAGAAGAATCAGAAACATTTGGGAGCTAGGAAAAATAATTTATATTCATACATTATATGACAAACCTAAGTATATGTGTGGGCAAGCAGATGAACTAAATGCAAGAACCAATGAAAATCTAGATTAGCATCCACCCAGTTTTGAGTAGAATTATTAGATTTTGTAGAGAGATACTCTTTTACAGCTATTGAAAATCATATTCAGATTCAATTATGTGTAAGTTTTAGATCCTTATAATATTGAATTAGCATATCTTAAGCAAAACAGACATCAACAAATTTTATGGCATAATATTATTTGTATAAAATGAACAACTAGGAGTTTACATTGACTTTTCTACAAAATATTAAAAGGTCAGTAAGTAAAAGACATAAAGAATAAGTCATAAAGAGACACAGCTATAAACAAGCATATGGAAGATTTTTAGCTCATTAGCTGTGGAACATATGGAGTTATTCAGCCTTTTTGTTTACCTCATATGTAAAAATTTAAAATAAAATATATGGAAGTACAATTGTACACTTACAAATAAATCAAAATTAAAATTAACTTGGCAATATTTCTCTTTTGACAGTCTATCACTCATACTTTATCAATCATTAAATATGCTGTTGATATCTGTGCATGCTAGATACTCTTCTAGATATTGAATAATTGATGAATATGAAAGAGAGGGTTTTCCTTGATGTCATTTACTAGAATGACCTCCTCCTTTTTCCTCTTGTTATAATTGAGTGAAGAGTTTAGTCACTCATTACTTCTTGCTTATGGTAATACTATTCCATTCTTTACCCTGGAATCAGGTAGACATTTAAAAGAACATCTTGTGAACTTCATCACATATTTCAAAAGACATATAAAATATGAATCTTAGAATTGTGCTTTTAATTTGAATTATTATTAATGAAATAGAGAATTCTTCTTGTACAATTGTGATTCTTTATGTATGCTTTTCTCAGAAATAATGAAGTTATTTCCCTTATAATAATCTATTTTTAATGATTTTAATGTACTTTGTATATGCTAGTTCTTAGCCCTTGTGTATGTATGGACACACATATACATATATTTCTATACCACATTAGCAGTAATTCTTAACTTTATTTATTTTTTTTCAATTTTTTTCTTCCCCATTTGTTTACCCTCACTCTCATGTCCTTCTGTGTACAAATGGCTTACTATTAATTTATACTTTTAGTTTATATGTTTCCGTATACCCATCATTCTGGCCATTTGGGCTAACCTCTCCTAGTCTTCTCCTCTCTTGATTTTCCTATACCCATCCTTACTTAAATCTTTCCACCCTTAATATTTCCTCCCCTTATTTTCATGCTAACTATGGTCTACCATCTTCCTTCCCTTAAGGTATCTCTTATGGCCTTTTTCTAATTTTCTGGCCTCTACAGATACACCAAGTTAAAAATACCAATTTAAATATTAGGATCCACATTTAAGAGAGAACATGAGGGGTTTGTCTTTCTGTACCTGAACTATCTCACTCAGTATCATCTTTTTTTCTTTTTTTTAACATTTTTTTTGTTTTTTTTTTTAACATTTTTTATTATTATTTCCACTCATACAAACTTAATAGGTAGACCAGTTCCCCCCCCCTGAACCCCCGCTCCCCTTCTCTCCCTCCCCGTCTCCCAGTGCCTCCCCCCCAATTCCTAGAGTGTCCTTTATTGTGTATGCCTAACTCTCCTCTTGGTCCTCCTCTCAGATGACATACAAGGACCCAGTGGCATTTCCCTGAACCCTTTCTCATGTTCCCCTTAAGCATAAGAACACTACTGTGGCTGTCAATCCCTTGCCTCCAAGGATCTTGGTGCCTTTAGCAGATGCTAGACTTTGTGAGGTCAATAGTGTGTTGGACATTGCGCAGGGCATGCAAAGTCCTATTATGATTGCTTCAGCCCTAACTAGTGTAGAGAATCTTCAGATCATTGCTCCTCCCATCCTTTTGCTCTTACAATCTTACCGCCCCCTCTTCCGCAAATGTCCCTGAGCTTCACGATGGAAGGAGATTAGACTGGCTTAGTTCTATGTGGTTGATATAGAGTCTCTGAAGTTCTGGATTGTGGTTTGTTGATTTTCTTTTGCAGTTTTGCTGTTCCTGCAATGCCCTTCACTCCATCCTGATGGGCACTGTATGTCACCCCCTGGGCAGAGACAAAAAACTGTTAAACTGGAGTCTTGTTATAATAGCACATTCAAGGGTAGATGTAATAAAAGCAGGAAACCTCGGTGATGGAGGGGTCAGTCACCCATTAGTATTAATGTGGTCAAATTTATCAATCATTTCATAATGTGAAATAAAGGTGTTCTTTATTACCTTTTGTGAAAACATTTCCTATATGATTCTCTAAATGTTTTATGTGTTTCCTTTCATCATTATTTCTTTAAGAATTAATTTCTGTATATAGTTGGTGGAGAGCTAATTTCTATAACTCTTTGTGTGATAAGTGATTTGTTTTGTACTTGATTATTTTCCCCCTTCATACTTCTCCATGTTGTTAATTGTCATATTTGTGTGCATTCGTTGGGAGCTTTTCAGTCCATCAGTTTATTTCTAGATTTCCTCTGAAATATTACACTGCTTAAATACCTATAGTTTTACAATTAAGCACTGGGGGAATATTGCATGATTTTTTCCTTTTGTTGCACTGTCCTGTATAATTTTGCCTCCTTGCCTTTGCCTCTCAATGAAATTTAGAACCAGTGTGCCAAGTTCCATTAAAAAAATCCTTCCAGAATTCTGATGGGAAGTGCATTGAATCTATAGATCACCTTGAGGGAATCGACATCTTTATGATTGTGAGTCTTTTTATCCAAGAACATATTTTATTACCCCATTTGTTTGGGTTGCCTTTAATAGTTCTTAACAGTTTTATAGTTCTATCTATAAGGTTTCTGCACATTATTTTGTTAGATTTATTCCTTAGTATCTTGTATTTTTGTGGCTAAAATAAATGGTTATTTTTTAAAAGCTATATTTCCAAACTTTTCCTGGTGTTCAGAAATGCAATTGATTTTTGTGTATTGATTTTGCATTCAGTTACATTGTTAAAATCTTTGCTTTTCCAAAAAAATTGTCTGTCAGTTCTTTCTTGGCTTGGTGCAGTGTCATTTACAACATTCTAAAATGCTGGTAATCTGGATTATTCATTTCTCACACTTATAACTTGCACATAATTTGCTTCTTCCTAAACCAGCAGTAAAATATTTCTGATGCCAAGATGTGTAGACACAGGGTTCTGATCTCATTACATAAAAAATACCTTTATGAAATTCGAAGCACTGCTTTTTTAACTATAATTAGGCAGGATAAAGTTTAAAAATTCTACTTTTAGCCTTTTCTTCCATGTTTTTTAATATCATAAAAGGAAAACAGAGTTTTTAATAATTTTTTTCTCATCCACTGAGATAATCAGGTGACATTTCTGCTATAATCTATTCATGGTACCCTACATTATTGGATTTCTGTATTAAACCATCTCAGTTTTCAGATAAACCAATTTGGTCACAATTATCATTTTAAGCATTGTTTGATTTACCTTGCTACTTTTAAACTTATTTCTATATACGTTCATGATGAGATTGTTCTTTTGTATTCTTTTGTAGTCTTTGTTGGATTTGGAAAGAGATTGTATCAGCTTCTTAAAGTGTATTGTTGATCACTTCCTCCCCATTTTCCTTATCTCTGGAATATACTGTTGAAGAATAGAACATCTGTCTTTGAATGTTCATTATTGGTCCTCTGAATTTCTATCTGAGCATCTTTTTGCTTGATAAAAAATCTTAGCTGTTTCAATCCCTCTTCTAGCTCTAGGACTATTAGGATACTCTCTTTCATCCTGAATCAGTTTTGGCAAATTTCCATTTAAAGGAAAAATTTACCTTATTTGTTTAAACAAGATATTTGTTGGTAAAGCGCTAATATTTATTTAGTCTCTGTCTGTGGCATAGTTCTCCATTCATTGCTGATATTTTCATTATGTTTACTCTTGCATACTCTCACTTTCTCTGGTAAATCCTTTGTTTTAACCATATCTCCTTCAAACCATTATTTTTCTTTGATTATCTCTTCATTGTTTCTTGGTGGTGAGGTTGTGAGTGCTTTATTTTCTGTTTCATCCTTTCTCTATTTTTGTCTTTTTCCCCTTGACTTTATTCTGATGATTTTTTTTCTAACACCTTTTTCAAGATAATTAACTTTGAAGCTTTCTTCCAATTAGAGTGATTAGGACTTTGTATCCACAAGTACCACTACAGTATTATTCAACAAATTGCAATGTGTCATGTTTTCATTATTGCTCAGTACTAAATATTTTCAGATTTCCATCAGGATTTCTTCTTTGACCTATGAGTCAGTTAAAAGAATCCTTTTCAATTTCCTAGACTATGTGTGATCGCCTAGTCACATGTCTATGAAGAGTGTTCTCATTTATTACATCGTATTTAGCAAATGTGGGGAATCTGATGCAATTGTCTGAATTTCACTGAGTCTATATTTGGTATTCAATAGCTGGTCAATATTTATAAATATTTTTGCTATGGTTGTAAAAATCTGAAGGCTGCAATGTTTGGTTAAGATGTTCTATATTGCAGCCAATTCAAATTCTTTAATTACATTGATTAAATCTACTGTATCTTTCTTGGTTTTACTTTTTTTTTTTACAATTTTTGTTTGATGTTTTTCTCTCTGTTTGGATATATGGTTGATTCACCTTGGAATCTGGTGGGGCCACTTCTTGGTCCACAGATGCTATCTTCTCTTTGTGCCCTCACGTGAAAGGAGGTTTCTGTTTTATGAGGGAACTAATATCTCCCAGGAGGGCTTTGTGGAATGACTACCTTCCAAGTACCACACCAATTGAGGGTTGTTCAACATACTTTTTTTGGGGATAGGTGAGAAGCATTGAAATCACTTCTGGGACCAAACTGAAAGAACTCCTAGCACCAAAGCCAGGGGATTTGGAACAAATTTGTAATGTAGTTTTGGATTAATGGATCGATGTAATGTAACATTGGTTTACTGGCCAAAGTGCTAATCTACACGAGCACAAACTGACATGAATAAATAAGACAAATAAATTGAGGAGGAGGTAAATCTTCCTTCACAGAATTTCATGTAGGTAAATTATTTCCAGGAGATGAAACTTAAATTCTCTCCTCATGTATAGTCATGATAAGTGCACTTGATGTCTTGCTTTTAAATAATAGGAAATAAAAGTAATGAAGAAATTAAGTTGAGACACCAGTAAAATTCTATTTTAGCCAGGCAAAAGGAGTTAACACTTTAGTGTTCAGATATGAGGCATCTAATACACTTTACCATGTTTCAAGCACAGTTGTAGTCTTTGGATATGTGTTGATGAACTATTCCTGACTTTGCATTTGGGTACTTTCATGCTGTTATAAGAGTGCAATTTAAAAAATAATAAACTATATGGACTGTAGGACACAAAAGAGTGGAAGAGCTATGCAAGCATCTAGGGGAAAGGTTTTGTAAGTAGAGGAAAAAGAAACCACATTCTGAATTAAGTACATGACTAGATATTGAAGGAAAAAATGTAAGTGGATAGCAGAAATGAAATGCTATATGAAAGAAGGAGGGAAATTGAAGTTAGATAAGTTTGTAAGAGGTTTGCTATAGAGTAACAGTCATTGGTTGGAACAATTGTCTTCCTCAAAGAACATTTTGCAATGTCCGGAATCATTTTGATAATCCTAACTGGAAGCATGATCAGTTAGCAATTTTACAAAGCACGGGGACATTAATTCTTTGTTCACTAATTTTCTCTTTGCCTGTGTTTACTCTGTTTAATTTTTTTTTCCTTTTGCTGTATTTGTGCATGTGTGCATATGCATGCATGTTGTAAACCAGAGGTGGTGTTCCTTAGGCCCCACTCACTTTTTGTTTTTTGAGACAAATTCTCTCACTACTCTGGAGCTCACAAATTAGGCCAAGTTGACTGTCCAATGAATCCCAAAGATTCACTTCTCTCTACACCTCTAAGGTTTCACTGTAGCTGAAACTCCTTGAGTTTTAAATTCAATTTATTTATTTATTTTTCATTATTATTTTTATTATTCAATTGTGCGTGTATGCCTGTGTGTATGTATGTGTGTGTGTGTGTGTGTGTAGAACCACGGGCGAATTTGGGAACCACCATGGACCGCTTCCACTTCCTCCTTGTTTATTCTGCCCTGGGATTTGTAGGCTCCACCCTACCAGGACCAGAAACGCAGGGCGTCCCCCTACCCCCCCGCTTCCGCCCGCATCTATACGTGGGGTCTAGGATCCGAACTCAGAACCTTCCGCCTGCAAGGAAGAGGCTTAACTCCTGAGCTACCTCTCCAGCCCCTTAAATTCAATTTATTTATTTTATTTTTTTATTATTATTTATTCAACTGTGCGCATGTGCGTGTGTATGTGCGCGCACGTGTGTGTGTCTGTGTGTATGTATGTGTCTGTGTATGTGTAGAACCACGGACGAATTCGTGAACCACCATGGACGCCTCCACCTCCTTCTGCCCCGGGATTCACAGGCTCCGCCCTACCAGGACCAGAAGTGCAGGCCGCCCCGGCTTCCACCTGGCGTCTATACGTGGGATCTGGGATCCGAACTCAGGACCTTCCGCCTGCAAGGCGGAGGCTTAACCCCTGAGCCACCTCTCCAGCCCTTAAATTCAATTTATTAAAAAAATAGTTTTCAAAATTCTTTTTGTTTGTAACTTCTTGATTAATTTAGGGCTTAT
Source organism: Typhlomys cinereus (assembly GCA_023101885.1). NCBI lineage: Eukaryota > Metazoa > Chordata > Mammalia > Rodentia > Platacanthomyidae > Typhlomys > Typhlomys cinereus. Next base: position 3,981,446 of record JALPQD010000150.1, read on the forward strand.
CATTGATTGTCTTGCTTGCAGCCTCTTGTCTTTCTTTAAGCCTAATTAAATTTCTTTAAGCTTAATTAAATTTCTGTAGGTGATAATTTCTATCTGGGAATTTTTCTATATCACGTCTCTTACTGATTTTTAATACTTTGTTGAGTCAATGTGATTTGCTTGTTTGCATATTTGCTGAGTTATTTTATAGTAAGAATTATTGTTCTGCCAATCTGCTGAAAATCTACAACTCTTCTACTAGGGAAATTATGTGTCGGTTTTTGTTAATTGCCTAACTTGGGCTTGAAAGCTACGATTACTAGCCTGACACTTTTCAAATCATCCAATGATCTCTATTTAATACTTAAAAGCCATTATGCCTGTATCTACAAATATCAGAGAAAACAGATTTTGTCTTCATATAGAGGCCCTGAATGTCAATCCTTACCCACTTGCCTGGCCTTCCTTTTTGTTCCAATTTTGCTTCTCCTGATGATCTAACCTCTCCTATGAGCTTTCTGTGACTTGATCCATGTCTTTTACTTGTAACCCTGAAGCATGGTCCCAAGACGGTCTCTTATTTTAAAGTCCTAGACATTCAATGATCTGCATTTTTCTCAAAGTAGCCGAGTGTCTTTTGAGGCAGTTAGTTTCAATGCCAGTTGTAGCATGTGCCTTTAGGCACACTTTTATGAAGACCCATTTGAGTTAAGGCAAGCCTCTGAGGAAGTTAGGTGATTACCTGGTTGATGTGGGAAGACCCATCCCACAGTGGGTGGGAACATCCCCTGGAAAGGTAAATAGCATAGAAAGAGAATTGTTTGACTCTGGCAGACAGCAAGATAGAAAATATGCCCTTTTATCAGCTTTTCTTGTTAGGGTATGAACAGCTCCCCCAGCTCCCAAAGGTGGTATCACTCTCATGCCGCGAGGATGAACTATAACCTGTAGTAATAAGTATGAATAAAACAATTCTTTTGTTCCCCTAAACTGTTTGGGGCATGTTTATCACAGGAACTGAAATTGTAACTAGAACAGTTTGGTACCATAAAAGGAGTATTGTTGTGAATCTGAAAGCTTTGATGTTTGCTTTCTCCACAACTTAGGTTCTGACCTAATTCCTAACTTTGCTGACCTTCATCATAGTCTCCTCTGGCTAGCACATTTTTAAGACTTCCTCTCCCATTAAACTTTTTTTAAAATATATTTTGGTGGAATGTCTTTCTCAACAGTGAACCTTCCCATCTTTAGGTTGGTACAATCTCACCATCCCCTCTTCTGTGAGGTTCTCAAAGTCTTAGAATGGGGAGAGATTCTGTGTGAGTATAATGCTGGTACTCTGCATTCTTCTTATTGTTCTGCTCTTCTTATTGTCCTAGGCTATATCCTAGGTATCAAGATCCTCTACCTCTGTTGTGGAAGAAGATTTCTAGACTGAATGTTAAATGTTCTTCCAATCTATGGGTATAATACCAAATAGTGCAGTTTGCTATACTGTCTTACTACCTCTAGGTCATTGGCTTGTCCTTCCCAGAACTGCTTAACGATTGACATACCAACATGCTCCCATAGACTATCAAGGAACATACAGTGGAAACCTTGGGGTCTACAGCTGGATAAGTGAAGGGAAATGCTCTTATCAGTGGGGTGCCTGAAGAGAGGCAACCTAGTATGCCACAGAGGCTTGAACCCCCACAAGAGTAGACAAGTCAGAGGGAACCCTGGGATCTACAGATGTATACAGACAGGAAGGTGCAAGGGAGTGGGAGGTACTGATGAAAGGAAGGGAGGGATGGGAAGGAGGGATAAGTACTCGATATGCTTGTAAAAGTAGAAAAATAAAAAAATAATAAAAATATATTTTAGTAAGCATTGATAGGCATCAGAATTGGAACAACACAAAAGGCACTACACTTCCCCAAGAGACAACTGAGGGTTAATGTTGGATTGGGAGAAAGAAGAGCTACTTTTCTTAATGGCATACCCTTGCCATATTATCTTGCAAGCTTTTAGGCACATGCCTTTAAAGGCAAACAAATGAAACTCAGTGGTCCACACATGGATAACTTAGGAGAACTGGTAGTGTCTAAGAAGTTTTGATGTGGAAAAGGAGAGGAAATAATTTAAGAATAGAGGGGTAAAAATGATAAAATTTATTTTATTTATGTATTATACCATAAAACAATAAAAATAAAGAGAACATTTTTTAAAATTTCAAAATCATTTAACCATAAAAGACTATAATAAGTTGAATAATTTAACACAGATAAAATATCAAAATAGAATCACCATGACACAATAGGAAAATATCAAATAGAATCAAGTCCAGCAAACAAATACTACATCCTATACTTCAATATACATTCTCTACTGCTCATCACATAGTCATGGTGGCTCAAAGATTCTATGCATTCCCAGTTCCTTGTTTGCAGCTCAAAGTTGTAGAAGAATTCTCCTAAACTAGGTTGAATTTCCATCTGAAGCCATCCTCAGCATATATCCCATGATTTTGGCATCTCCAACAATAATCTGGAGCTGTAGCCTCTGCAGCTGTAAGCATCACTTTCCCTTGCAGGAACTCTTTGGTGCTAAGCTTCTGCTGCTCTCTATGAACCCCTTAATCATACACCAAAGTGAGTACCACCTTGGGGATGTTGACAGATTCCACGATGAGGTTGAAACATAACTTGGATTACTTAAATCACAGCTGTACCAACTAAAAAGAACATTTTTTAAAGTTTTTATATTTATTATTCTTTTGTGTGTATGTGTGTGTGTGTGTGTTTGTGTATCAGAGAACACTGTGTGTCCCTATGGAGGACCAAGGGTGACTTCAGGAATCATCCTAGATTGCTTCTACTTCCTTATTGCCTCTCTCTGGGATTTTTCAGGCTCCGCCTACCAGAGCCAGAAAGTGTAGGTTGCCATGGTTTCCACCAGGGTTCTGAACTCATGAACTTCTGCCTGTGAGAGAGTCTTAACCCCTGAGCCATCTCTCCAGCCCTCAAAAGAACATTTTTAACTTCTTTATAATGTTATATTGCCAGAAAATGGAAGTCCCATTCTTTTTTTTTCCCAACAATTAATGTTTAATAAAAATTTCAAAAATTCAATAATGAAAAAGAAATACTGTAAGGCAGGGATCAGCAAAGTAGGCCCAAGGGTGAGATTAAGCCCTTGTTTCTTTTCATACTTATTTATTAAAAATTAAGTAATAATATTAGTGTACAATGTGACAATCTTATGGAATTAAAAATTCTGTGTCCAGAAAGTTTTGTTGGGTCCTAGATGTACTAGAATTCATTCCAGCCTACTTCTTTACACGCTGTCTAGGTGGCTGAAATGCCAACCTGGCAGAACAATGTTGTTGCAACAGAGAGACAACATGTCCCCCACTAAGCCTAAAATATTGACTGTTTAGCCTTTTACTTGAAAAACTCTTTCTTCTACAACATCATCTTTCAGTTTTATCCAACAGGGAACAGAGAAGATCACATTGCTCAGGGAGGGATATTCTTTTGTAATTCCTGAGTACAGGTGTTTATTTACTCTATATGCTTTTCTTATTCCAGCAATTTTTTAGTTCTCTTTGGCAGAGTGATCAGTGTTTCCACATTGCATATCTCATCACTTTTGAGGCTGTTCTGTCCTTAACTCGTGTTGCACTGAGATTTCCTTTGCTGTGTGGCAACCAACATGAACTTTGGCATTTCTTACCATGTTGCTTCTTTCATTTACCTTGAGCATCTTTTTAAAAGCAGAAAGTGTTCCATTTTGGTACAAGGGAGGAGTTTTCAATTTATTGGGCATGTGATGTGAAAAGAAAATAATGTCTGTAGTTGAGACATAAAAGCAGCTTTCTTTATTTCTGGGATTTAAAACTGTTTTTGTCAAATAACTTAAAATAACCTCCCTGCTTTGGCAGAAAGTGGACTTCCAGCAGCCAATGGCAAAGCCGTTATTGAAGGCAGGGATGAACAGTACATTTGCTGTGTAACATTCACCATGAGCTCCCTTGCAAACTGGCCTGAGAGCATCTTCCACAGGCTAAGCTTAAATCTTCCTCTCAGCCTGCTGAGATTCCCAAGACTAGAGAAACCATTTTTCCTACACATTTTGGCTTCCTGTTAAAGAACAACAGTGCAGTTTAATAACCTATCTCTGGTACACTGACAAGATTCTGCAAAGATGCTAAGCTAAAGATGTTTAATGGGATTCTTTTCTACATTTTGATTTAGGATCCCCTGAGGAAGGTTACATGGGAGATGTTCCTTTCCAGAGTGAGTGATGGATAATTAAGCAGTACATTTATTATAGAGATGCCAAGAATGTGATGATTTTTAATTTCAAAATTATTATTACTTTTACATGTGTATGTGTGTGTGTGCGTGCAAGATGTTTGTGGGTTCATGTGGGGTTCAAAGAGTTAGTCCTCTCTGTCTACCTCTATGTGAATTAAAATCCTGTGAATCAAATTCAAGCCATTAGGCTTATGTGATGAGCTGACCCAAGAAGAGGGTAATTTTGCAGGAGAGAAAAATTGCAGATCTAAAGGAAGGAAGTTAAACAAAAATTAATCTTGGATCTTCACGGGATAAGCTGAGGTAAAAGTCATGTGTCCAGGCTATCATCAGTGAGATTCTGCTTTCTTTTATGAGTCTGGTTGATTTAGCCAGAATACTTTTTTTGTAAAAGAAAACACTATAATAAAAAATAAATTAAAATAGAATCTCTAGCAAAAGAAGTTAGTTCCTCTTCTGACAAGAAAAGACAAGAGTCTTTTCTTTTTGGCAAAAGTTCAGGAAGAATTTCCTCTTTTTCTAATCATGTCTTCTATTTCTTTATTAAAACTAGTTAACTTCATTTAACACTCCATTGCCTTATACACTCGACCCTCTTGGCCACAAGTTAGCTTTATTCAAAGTAATGGTTCATAGCCCTCTTTGCACAGCCCTTTAGAATAACTTCTAGAATTACCTCCCCTCTCTTTCCTTCCCCTTTCTCTTCTTTTCTCTCCCCTTCTCTTCTTCTCTTCTTCCCCTGTTCTTTTTACCAAGGCCCGCCCCAGACATTTAAAATTTCTTCTTTCTATGCACTGACATTTATAAATGCACCCAGGTATTTATAAAATTTAAGCAGAGATGAAAACTACTGATCAGATCACAGTTTCTCAGTTTTACAGCTATTTGTATTTGGGGACCATACTTCCTTTTAGTTGCAGTCTTTTTCCCTATGGGATGTTTAGCAGCATCTTTGGCCTCTGCTTGTCAGATGACAAGGACTATCCATTACCCAGACTGTGGTGACCAGAAGTGTCTTCAGACATTACCAAAGATCCTAGAAGGGGAAAGTTGCCTCCAGTTGAGAATTACTGATCTGGGCCAAATAAAACCAGGCACAATCAAGTCAGATGTGTCCTCTGAGATGCATGTTCATTCTATTAAGGAGGAGTGGATACCTGCAATAAAAAGTACTAATAGATTTCAGGTACACAAAATAGTAGAAATAGTATGGATTCAAACTGTTTTTCTCTTTTTCTCTTTGGATATTTATATTCATATATAATGAACCTAAAGGTAGTTCCTTTATTAGAAGATATCCCTTTTAATGGTTCAATGTTCCTTATAAAGGTTCCCATGTTGAAAACTAGCTCTCCAACTGGTGAATTCAATCATGGAGATGTGCTTTAGCCTAATCAATATGTTGACTTTCTGTTGACATTATTGGAAAGCGATGGATATCTTGGGAGACTAGGTTTGTCTGAAGGACTGAAGGATGTAGGTAACTAGGTGATGTGTTCTTGGGGACTATATCTTGTTTTAAGCTTTCTGTTTTTTGGCCACCATGAAGTAAAGAGATATATTCACACTATGTCTGTCCTTTCACTGTGATGTTCTGTACCCCTCCCCCTACGCTGAGTAACCATGGACGTAACCGCTGAAATCAGAGACCAAAATGAATTCTTCCTCCTTTAAATTTAAATAGATTTAAATGCATTTAAAAAAAAAAACGTTGCAAATCATCAAGTTAGGAAAACCTGGGTTTAAGTATTTTTTTTCTTTTTTCTTTTTATTTCAGCTCATACAAACTTATTAGGTACACCAGTTCCCTCCCTCCCTCCTCCTCCCCCCGTACCCCCTGCACCCCCTCCCCACCCTTCTCCCTCCCCATCCCCCAGTGCCTCCCGCCCCAATTCCCAGAGAGTCCTTTCTTGTGCATGTCTGATTTTCCTCTGGGCCGTCCTCTCCGATGACGTACAAGGACCCAGTGGCCTTTCCCTGAACCCTTTCCCGTGTTCCCCTTAGGTATAGGAACACTGCTGTGGCTGCCAATCCTTTACCTCCAAGGCTCTTGGTGCCTTTAGCAGATGCTAGACTTTGTGAGGTCCATAGTGGGTTGGACAATGCGCAGGGCATGCAAAGTCCAATTATGATTGCTTCAGCCCTCCCCTTACGCTGAGTAACCATGGACGTAACCGCTGAAATCAGAGACCAAAATGAATTCTTCCTCCTTTAAATTTAAATAGATTTAAATGCATTAAAAAAAGTTGCAAATCATCAAGTTAGGAAAACCTGGGTTTAAGTATTATTGACACTAATGGCTAGACATATATTTATGGGTCAGTTCTCCATTTAGGTCTTTAGTAGATACTAAATCTTTGTGATGAAATCATCACTCTGGATGAGAATCGAAAATTCTACAGAGAAGATGCATCATCAGTATCTGACAATGGTTGATGTACAATAAATAATAGATTTCATTTTTGTCTTTAAGAAGTGCTGATAGCACATTTTGCTGACTTAATCCTCATGACAGTGGTGTGAGGAAAGTATGATTATTTTATATTGCAGGAAACTGAGAATTAGAAAAGTTAAATGGTTTTTCCAAAGGCAAATATTATGTGACAGGATTAGCTGCATAAGTACCACCTTGGTGAGATGACTTCCTTGAAGAGAAGCATCACTAACCCATCTGAGCTAGCTGACTCTCTGGAAAAGTAGTATGACTAACCCTCCTTTGAACACACAGATAGTCTATCTTTGATGCTGTTTTGCTTATAATTATAGACGGGGTATTATACAGAGACAACCTGAAAGAAGTATAGGCATTCGAAAACTGCAAAATCACATCATTTAATCAATTATAGAATGAAATAATACTATCTAAGTTTTACCTAATCTTGCTTCTTGACTTACTTTTTAAAGTTATTCACTGGATGTCCTCTCTATCCATGCTATTATTTCATTCTTGAAGAAAGTATAAAGAACTCCATTTTTTCTCATTTCTCCGTTTTTTTTTTCACTGTATGTCTTATGGAGTCTCAAAGGATGCGATTATAAATATGAGATAACCACAGTTCAGGATAGGTCCCATGCTTGATTAAAGTTCTATTCTTTCTTAATTTCTGTGATTGATAGTATCAGTTCAAATGGGTTGGTAAATTTCAGATCAGTGATCAAAGTTACTAAGTAATGACAATAAACCAAGATGTTAGTTATATTAAGAGTCATTTCCAAGCAATCTCATAATGGTGATGTTTAATGTTAGAGTTCATCAGTTGAATATTATAAAACAAAGGGAAGACAGTCAAAAATTTCCCCCAAACTTCCAAGAAATGCTAAATGAAGGCAACACGTCAGAAACCACACATATGCTGAGAAGTGAACACATATAAAGAAGTTTGAAGGTTTCATATCGTCATAGTTTGTCTCATTATAGCTTTATGAGTTTAGTTTCATTTTAACCTTTTGATCTGTATCTCCTATACAGTGGCATAAGCCTTTCCTGCATTTCTTTAGTAGATCTAAATCTCTGTGACCACCACGGAAGCGCGCAAAGCCTTAATTTTGTCGCTTTCACTAGGAGAGTCTAAATTTTGACCTAAGCATATATATTTGGCTCCTAGAGCTATTACATTCTGTCTGTACATTTTGGAGATATTATCATGGAAATAAATTGAATTAGTGGTAGCAACCAAAATGAATATGGTGATATAATCTCCTCAAACTTGGTTTTAATATCATGATGATATTTTCAGTATTTTTAAGAAGGAAATTTCTATATATCTATATATATTTTTCAGATAATAAGAAATTAATCATAATTAATTCTGGAGAAATAATGAAAGATTAGAAGTTCGGAGAGTGGAAGAACAGAATTGTACAAAGCTTTTGGAACCTTTGCTTTACACTGAAGTTTTTTAAAGCTCCATTTGTGAGTTAGTTGATTCTTTGAAATCCACAGAACAGTAGAATTATGAGACAATTTATTTTTAATTTTTTTATTAGAATAACTAATCAGTGTGACATTGGCCTCTTTTCATGATTAGACTGAAACAGGCCTTACACTTTCATTTAAAAATCTTACATTACATAAACATGGTAAATAAATTCTCAGAATTTTTTAACATATTATATCTGTGGAAAACATGGCATATTATACAAAAGTTACCATATTGATTAGATAAATATCTGCTGGTTACCTGGCACAGTGGTTGAGCACGTGACCCTGGTCAGTCTTATTTGCTTTGTTGCAATTCACTGACATCTCCTTGAGACCTTCCTGCTGCCTTTAGATTTTGTATTATCAAAGTCTGCTCCTGTTCTGTCCGTGGCCATTCAGCAGCCTAATCCGTGAATCTTTCTGGCTTTAAGGGGAGTAAGCTATCATCATTTCAATTATATTTGCCTCATGTGCAAGAGTTCAAACTTCAGTATATGACACCCTCACAACATATCTGCAGACGTATATCTCTAGCACAGTAGTTAGAAAACCCCCCAGAGATCTCTAAAGCTCAGCTCCATTCAAGTCCTTTCTAAACTCTGGTTCTATGAAGCAAAGATGCTTTTCAAAGTTAGGAGTGAGTTGGCAGTGATGTATGAAGGTTAAGAGATTTGGCTTTAGGGTTAGACAGACCTTGGCTCTGGTCTCCATCTAGCACTTAAGAACTACTTAACCTTGAACAATTTATTTAATCTCTTTGTTCCTCAGACTCTTCATCTATAAAATGCAGATATTACCATACTTTATAGGGTTGAACTGAAATTAAACAGACGATTAATTTAAAGCATTCTTATTCAATTATTATTGGCTGTTAATATTTTCATTCCTCCATACTTTTCTCACAGTTATGAAAACTTTGTTCATACTATGGGGAGATTTTCATGAAAGCACAGTTTAGGTGGCTCAAAATTATAATGACAATAACAATAATCTGAAACAATCATTGGATTGCTTTCAAGCACTTTTCTTTCATTATCTATAGTGAAATAACCACTATTGTGGTCAAGATGGGTAAGACATTCTGCCTGATAGAAGAACAAAAAAATTAACAACAATAAAAATTCAGGAATAACACCTGAGCAGTATATGAAACAACTAGAAGAGAAACATTTCAGGAAGCTTTAAGATTTGTATTTCAAGAATATGAAAGGTAGTCTTTCAGGTGGAAGAAAAATGACATTATATGTAAATATGCAGCTAGCAAAGGAATATTTTAAGTATCCAATTAAGACAGAAATTCACATATTGGAAAACAAGACCTTGGCATATGTTGTCCAAATAAAATGACACAAATGTTTTAAAAGTAAGAGAATGGGAAATAAGGAATGTGCTAATAATCACAATAATCACAATATAGGAGGCTATATTAATATAAAAGAAAATTCAGAACAAAGATTGACACATTCTCATGGAAGTAAATACATTAAGATTTTCCAGAGAAACAGAGATGTATATATCTAGAGTCATGTAAATATGTGAGGTCCAGAGAAGCTGGATACAAGGAGAGAATTAATTATGCAGTCTTCGGATGACAGATACTCCAAAGACTGAAATCCTTTCTTCTGAGAGTATCTCAGAGTAAGTCTAGTTGATAGGCTAAGGCTTGCCAATATCAGAAGAGCAATCTACTTTACTAGAAGAATATGTTGATCACATTTCAAGACTCCTTCATGGAGACATCTATTTTTATCTAATTGATTACTATTATTGTGTGTTTGGTTGCATGTGTGTATTATATGTCTGTGAGTATGGACATATATGTGCCAGAGCACACACATGGAGGTCTGAGGATAACTTTATGGAGTTGGTTCTGTCCTTCCACTTTGATGGGTCAAGTCTGTCATTTGTGTTTGCTGCTCTATGTACTCCAGGTTTGTTGTCCTGTGGGTTTCTAGTGACTCTCCTAACTGCCTCCCATCTCACTTTAGGAGTGCTTGTATTACAGACACCAGTCATGGTGTGTGTGTGTGTGTGTGTGTGTGTGTGTGTGTGTGTGTGTGTGTGTTTTACTAGGGAAGGGGATGTTTCAGAATTAAACTCAAGGATTATGAACAGGAGGGATGGGGTAGGAGGGCCACACCAGAAACAAGGAGACAGGGGACCATGTTACAGCAGAGAAAATAGGCCACCATCAAGGACTGCAAGTAAGTAATGAGACATCTGGTTAAGTTCACAGACTTTCCTTCCTGATCATTTACTACTGAGGGGGTGTGATCTCACCAGAAGGGGAGGGCATATAGCCTGGCAGATAAAAAGTAACCATTTTGCAAATAGGTAATTGACCCCTCCCTCACTGCTGTTGCCCACTTTTATTACATCTACCTTTGAATATACTCTTATAATAAGACTCTAGTTTTACAGCTTTTTATCTCTGGCCAGGGGGTGATGTCCAATACCCATCAGGATGGAGTTAAGGGCATTGCAGGAGCAGCAAAACTGGAAAAAAAATCAACAAACCATAATCTAGAACTTCAGAGACTCTATATCAACCACCTGGAACTAGGCCAGCCTCCATCCAGAAGCTCAGGGAAATTTGCGTAAGAGGAGGCGGTAAGATTGTAAGAGCACAAGGATGGGAGGAGTAGTGATATGCAAGATACTCCACACAAGTTAGGGCCGAAGCAAGCATAATTGGACTTTGCATGCCCTGTGCAATGTCCAATACACTATCGACCCCACAAAGTCTAGCATTTGCTAAAGGCACCAAGATCCTTGGAGGCAAGGGATTGACAGCCACAGTAGTGTTCCTATGCTTAAGGGGAACACAGGAAAGGGTTCTGGGAAATGCCACTGGGTCCTTGCACTTCATCGGAGAGGAGGACCCAGAGGAGAGTTTGGCATGCACATTAAAGGATGCTCTGGGCATGGGAGGGGGAGGCACTAGGGGTTAGGGAGGGAGGGGGAGGGGAGGGGGCACAGGGTGGTGGGAGGAGGAGGAAAGGAGGGGACTGGTGTACCTGTTAAGTTTGTATGAATGGAAATAAAAAAAAAGAATTAAACTCAGACTGTCAGGCTTCATGGCAGATGCTTTCACACACTGAGACAAACAGAGACATCCTGTCTCATTCACAGAAACTTCTACATTATCATTGACCAAACAACTGGGCGCTATAGCCTTGTCCATTGAAAATACAGAATTAATAATCACAGGTAAGTTCTATGAGGTTAAATATATTTCACATAGACATATGGCTAATAATCAGCAGAACTGAGATTGAAACTAGTGTGGCTGACAGTTTTCAAAATTCTCAAGGCGTCTAACTGATTAATTTGACCAAATTCATGTATACATAGTTTCTTTATATACACATGTGTATGTGTCTTTTCAAATGTGTATATTGTACACTTCCTGGTAGTTTAAACTGGTCAGGTGAAATCAGATTCTGCTTTAAACTTATCTCAGCATTTTATGTTTATTATTCATGGCTGAGGATAACACTGCATAACTGATCACATGGTAATGACACCTCTTATTTTGTGACTATCATGAACAGACACACTTAATGTGCACTATATTATTTATTCCCAGATCATAATAAATGATTGGAGTTTATTTCCATTATCAATTTATGTACATATCAAATAGTTTGAGTAAATGGTCATATTACTTAAAGAACACATTCTTTTTAACTTATTGAATTGAAAGATTCCTCATGTGTATTTTTGTTACACCTTCTTTGTGTTTAGCCAAGCAATAAGATAATGAAATATTTTAAAACGTATTTATAGAAATTTGAGCTACGAAAATATAATTTTGTGTTACTTTCAAGCCCTGTCACTTAGATATTGTGGAATTCGTGGAGTTTAGTCATCAAATTACATATTCCTATCTGTTATGGTACTGGGCACTAAAGAGTTACATAGAAAAACTCTGGAGCTTATTCATGCAAAGAAAAATGCTTAATAGCGATTTGCACAGGAGGAATCATGGTGACCTTATTTCTTCTCATTGTGCTCTGTGTTTTCAGCTCAGAGCCAAACTTGAAGATCCCTTCCTGCCAAAAAGAAGTGGGATGACCCCCTATCTGTCACACCGCAGAGAAGAATACTGATTCTGCAGAGCTCAGGCAGTCAGCCAAAGGCGTCGCAACAGACAGCAGAACATGCTCAGTGTTGTTGGGAGGAAACAAGATGAATACCTATGAGAAAAGTGACTTGTAGCAGATCATTTATTAGATTGTTTTGAAAGATTAATAAACACTCTAATATTTCTTTTCTGTATGTGTCTGTGTGTATGTGTGAGACTGATCAGTGTGTGTGTGTGTGTGTGTGTGTGTGTGGGCGCGCGCTTATGCCTGTGTGCTTAACGAGGCAAGGGGAGGATGTAGGGGTTCCTTTTCTACCACTTTCCACCTTATTTACTTGGTTAGAGTCTTTTATCAAATTTGGAACTTGGATAATGGCCACTAAGTCCCAGCAGTACTGTTCCTGCCACTTCTTCCCACAACAATGGGGTTTCAAGTGTGCACAAACACACTTGACTTTTTTTTTCCTTTGAAATTCATGTTCTGGGGATTTTATCAGGCTCTTTTGCTTGTGCAGCAAATGTAATGACTCACTGGACCATCTTTCCAGCCCAATAATCTCATATTTAAAATTAAATTTATCAATTAGATAAGGAGACTGAAGATTTTCTTCAGCTAGTAACAGGAAATATCATCCTTTTACTAGTATGGGCCAGAAATGGGATATGACACCAAGTCTAGAAACAGGCAAAGTACATAGAAATGGGCCAGAATAGGAAATGCTACCTTAGTTAAACCAGATGGTGATTTTGCCTTTGTAAATTGGGAAGAATCTGCAAATTAATCTCCTTAATTAATTCAGTTATTTCATACCTGTCTTTTGAGCAACCTTGGATTAGAATGCTAGAACAAAAATAGAATAAACTGGGTATGATCCTTATCTTTTTAGAGATTAATACCAGCCAAAGAGGCAGGTTAATACATTGATTAAAATGCAAAGTGGTTGTAACTGTGAAAAGTCCTCCCAGACTGAAGTGTTTGCTCCATCTTCCTTTCTGCCTGGAGCATTCATCCCTCAGCTCTCCAGGTGATTCTCTCGTCTTTCCAAAGTAGTTGCTCAAATCTTTTCTTCCAAATACAGAGTCTCCACTTTCATCCCTTCCCCAGTACTCCTGACCCCTTGTCCTCTGTATTATATTTTCCTCAGAGAATGCATTGCCCTCTAATATGCACCTTGATTTACTAATTTATAAATTTATTGGTATGCCTGTCCATTCCTTGAATATAAATTTCATGAGTAAAAGTGTATTTTGCTGATTACATTTATATCCTCAAATACCTACAACAGTATCTAACACATAACAGATGTCTGATATTTGTTAAGTATGTTAATACATGAGGATAAATTAAGACATATTGCAGTAGTTAAAATAGTCACAATTGTTACAAATTATATGACTTAACCATAGAGCAAATATATCATAAAATCACTCAAATTTTCACTTTTCTCATCTCACTTTTCATGAAGTCAAAGATATAAACAATGACAAGATACCCCGAAATTCAAACCAAATCCAAAGTAAATAGCAAGGCACCTACCATCTGTTTCTTCATTCCAGTTCTGATACTCAGATTGTGCCCATCTGGGAAGTGAATCCCTAAAGAACGCTGTTATAATATGATTTATTTTTAACTAAAGGTTGCCATATGTTGTACACATTCAACATTTTGTTCTTAGACATATGATCCGAGCAAGTGTACAGTGTTTTCATGGTTTATCTTGATCTTTCTCAGCCTCTGAGTGCTCACAACTTCTGTCCTTCACCACATGTAACTTTCAGTACATTTATGTTTGATTCTCTTTCCCTTTCAATTTTCATCAAAGCTGTAATTTATGGAATGTTGTCATGATTTGGAAAGAACATTTGAAGTCAGAATTGTTTTGAAAGATGTGGGTTCCCTCAGTACCATCCCTGCAGTAGATCCTCAGCAGAGAGTTAAGCATTGATTATGTGCCAACATTTGGGAATCTATAAATGACAGGACACAGAGGATCCTGAAGGAGTTTCTTGGCTCTATTAGCCTTGGAATTGAGCCATTAGAAATGGTTCATTGCAGCCTAAATTCTGGGCCAATCATGTGTAAGTGTTGTCATAATTCAAAGAGCCTGGCGAAACTAAAGTTGTCTAGTTAATAGTGTGCTTTTTCCCTTTCCTCCCTTTTCTCTGGTGGCCCTTTTACAGAGTATTTCAGTGTATCTACATTGTCTTATAAAATGTGAAATGCAAACCACTGGTGAAATGGAGTGTGGTAGAGAGAAAAGAGGGAGTAAAGAACTTGAGTTCTCTGAAGAACTTGAATCTACATGTCCCTGTCTTTCTTTATCGACAGCTAAAATTCACTGAGGCTTTTTCTTTTAGAAACACCTATGCTATATGCTCAGACCTTCTCAGATCATCACTTAAGTCTTCTCCATGTTACAGACATGTAAAATTATAACAGTTCTTATTATCTTGTGCTTTTGAAGTGTGCAGTGGCTTGATCATGGCTGGGAATCTCATATTTGAGGAGAAGGAGAGATAAGTCTGGAAATACTGAAGAGCCACACTGGAAGAGGATGTTAAGTCCCATTGGGGTATTTAAACTTTATCTTGAAGTCAGATGGCTTCATGGAAGCCTTTAAAAACTGTTCTAAGTCAAGGGATAGTATGTATTATCACATGCCTTTTTGAGAAATCACCATGGATGTAGCATGGAGAGGCAGCATTATGGGATGCTGTATGGTTTGAGGATGACCTGAATTATAAAAATGGAAAATGAAGGGGAAAGAAGTATGAACATTGCTTTGAGTTTGATGTGTAGAAGAATCCAAGCAGGAGGGATAGGACAGCAATAAAACACTTATCTCTGGTCTGAACCTTTAGAGGTCAGGAAAAATCACATTGGAAGATGATGAATTCCTTCATGGATGTACCAGATTTAGAAATCTGTGGATCTGTTCTGTTCAGAACAGATTATATATTTCTGGACTGTCTGTTCAGACAGCTTATATGTTTCTGGACCTCAAAGGACACATTCAGACACAGATTAAAATTTGTTATTTATTAGTACTTAACTGATCAGGGTTTCAGTTATTGAGGTGATTTACCAGAGAAATGATTTAGAATGTGAAAGGAAAACTAATATGCCTGATTTTAAAGAGGTAGAGAGAGAAAGAACCTAACATAAGACATAGGTTGAGACCACAGTGAGAATGAGGGAAAAAAATAGATGATTTTTGTATTCTTGAGCAATGAATCCATTAGGGTTTCTAACATCTATTACAGAACTTAAGCTCTACAGGAAGATTGAATTGTGGAAAGGAAGACAGTCATTGTCAAGATCTTTAGAGGCCAATGGTTGGGTGGCAGATGAGTGTGACTGATAATGACTCAGAGGGGAAAGTATGATTTGACTGGAGGGCACATGTTCCAATACTAAAATCAGAATTCTTTGGGTGGGAAAGGATGAGAAATCTTTTGAGAGGGTTGAGGAAGTATAATAGTTTGAGAGCTGAAATGAATTGAATAAGGTATTTGAACTAATGAAGAAAACATTTCATTGGGTGGGTATGGACAAATTTTGTAATCAATGTTGTGAAATAGTGGGAAGATTTTTAGACAGAGGGGAGCAATTGGTAGCTTTTCAGAATGGAAAGCACCATAATGTGTTATGAATCTGTGATCAAGAAAATAATAGCAACCTAGAAATGCTTTCCTTGGTTATTGTCTAAAACTAGGATGGGTCTTACTGTTGGTGAAGTTGCTAATCAGTCTTGGCTCTACCCAATTTTGAAATTGAAAGAATTTTCTTAGAGAGTTATCTTTGGATAACAGATGCCAACACTTTGATATAGAAATGTATTTAAACATGGTGATAAATTCCCATAGGTCATAGCTGATAGCATAAGCCATGTGTATGATCCAAATGTTTGCTAAGCAGCTTTGCGATTCTATGAGTTCATCTTTGAACTCCACTGAACACTTCCCATCCCTATTTTCACAACACAAATTGAGATTTGAAGCTGTTAGTGCCCTTTGAATCATAGTTATGAGGTACATTTTAAGTACCATATAATCTTCCCTTAAAGTATTTGTTAAACATATTATTGACAATTTATATAGATAAAACCCCTACTAAGTTATACTCTTTAAAGGGTATAAAGTTTCTTATCCACTGCTGCATTTCTAAAAACTACCGTGGTCATAGGTACTTGTTGTTCTACCTGTAGAACTGTTGTGTGCCTGAAGTGCTGACGGCTATGGTGGTATCTTCTGTCCTCTGCATCTAGTTAATGTTGAATGCAACAGGACGGGGTGAGTTGCTAGTCAGTAGCTCACACTAATCGTGGCCAAAAGAGGGCAGCAGAGGGTCACCGATTGGAGGTGATTCTACAGTGGATAGGGTTCAAGAGGACAAGAACCAAAGGGGAGAGGGAGGCAAAGACAAGGGTAGTTAGTGCTCTTTAAGAAAGTCAGTCCTGGGGGTGTAGAGGTTTAGTAAGGAGAGTTTTGAAATCCTCAGGCCTAAAGGAAAACTAGAATCTTAAATCAAAGAATGAAGCTGAAAGAGTAGAACAACTGACTGATCTATGAGAAGCAGGTAATCTGTGTACTACTGGGCATCTGGATACCAAGACATTCTTTCTTCATGCAACGTTCTCTTCCTCCCTCCCTTTCTGCTTCATTACAGAAATTGGTGCTGAGAGTGTGGCCTGCCAGTTCAACAACATGGATGGTAGAAGGGTGGATGAATTCAGAAAACTGAAAGAAAGGGACAGGAGAAACTAGCTTAAAAGAATTTGCCAGAGGTTATTGTCCTTCATTAAAGGAAGAAGAGGTGCTAATGAGTGGTGTGGCAGGGAGAATGGTTTCTACTTTTGTTACCTGGGGCCTTTCTTTTTTTTCAGTGTTAGGATTCTTTATTGAAGGGAGTACAGATTTTTTTTCTTTTTTTTTTTCTTTCCACTCATACAAACTTAACAGGTACACTGGTCCCCTCCCTCCCTCCACCTCACCCTGACCCCCTGCTCCCCCCTCTCTCCCCATCCCCCATTGCCTCCCCCCATCCCTGGAGCATCCTTTAATGTGCATGCCAAACTCTTCTCTGGGTCCTTTGCACTTCCACAGCCACACTAGTTTTCCTGAGCTCCTCAAATACATTGTTTCCTATAGCATCCCTGTAAAAATGGGTGAATTCCTGTCACCCCTCAGGACTTGGATTGAATGTGATTGCTTAAGAAAATCTTCATCTTTCCTCCCTCTATCCCAATACTATGTTCACTTTCTATAAAGCACTCATTACCATTTATAATGATGCATACAGTATTTTTGATTATATGATTACTCTTAATTATAAGGACCATTTGTTTTTTGTCCTGCACGGTATACTCAGCAGGTAGTATAACACCTGGTTTGTTATAGTGGTTCAATAAATGGGCAAAGAGAAAAGTCAGCATATAACCTAGAATCTATTATTAATAAATTTGGGTATGTAAAAAAGTAAGTGGGCAAAGACATTGAGCTGCTCTCAGAGGCAAGGAAGTGCCTGTTATGGATGGTGTTTGGTGTGGACTAGACTACAGTTGGCCAAAACATTTTATCAGAAATTCTAAAAGCAGATGTATTGTTACCCAATGACGTTTGAAATCCCTTTCTGTCATTTGCTTCAGGCGTCAGTTTGACAGTTGCAGGCTAAGTTTTGGGTACAGTTGCAAAGAATCGACAGTTAGAATAAGCCCTCGAACAAGCTTGCAGGTGAGTGTTTGATATGGAAGACCCAGCCCACAATGGGTGGTACTTTCCAGTGGTGGACCAGATAAAAGGAAGTGCAAGAGGGAGGTACTTGTTCTCTCTTGCCTTGTGTGGACTTGCTGTGTACACAGCTGCTCAGTTGTCCCCTGCTGCCACTGTCATTGCTGCTGCCTCTTCAACCTTGCCGCTGCTTTTGGCTGCCGTAGGAGCCTGGCCTCTTCAGCCCTCCTCATGACTGAAGCTCATGACTTTCCATGGATCCTTGCATCTTCTGAGATATTTCAGCTCAAGAACTGAGCAGCTACAGGCAGCTACCGTTGAACTACACTGACTCTATTTTGTGGGTCAATTTAATAATTTTCTTTTTTGTGTGTTTTATGATTTAGTTTTTATTTTTCTTCCAATGGTATATATTCATTATACATGATGCTGGGTTATATAAGGCTACTTTATTACAAGTAAGTAGGGCACTTTAATCATATATCCCTCTCCTTTTATTAGTACTCTATTCATCTAGACAATTTTGTGTTTATATATCCATGTAAAATAGAGGAACCACGTGCTGTGATTTTTTGAGACAACGTCTCACTATAGAGTTTTAGACTCAGACTCACTATGTAGTCCAGACTGATGTCAAACTCAAAATCTCACTGTCTCCATTTCCCAAGTCCTAGGATTACAGGTGAGGATCACTAAGCCAAGCTTAAGTTTCAGTCTTAATCTGTGTTCTTGACTTTCAGAAGTGTGAATTTTATAAATATTTCTCCCATCCATCCAAGCTATAGTTTAGAACCAAGTTTGTTTTCCTCCCTCTCTTCTGTTCTTTTCCTCTGTCTGTAATGGGACTTCACAAGGGCCCAGTGAGCGACAATCCTTGTTGCTTTTGTCTAGCAAAAGCTAAAGCTTTTGTTTCACAGGGCAGTTCCTCTAGCTGGGATTGCTGTGCATTTGAAATCGAAGTGAATCCCCAGCCCACTCTAGGGCATTCTCCTGATGATCTCCTACTGAGTGTGTGGAGGGTGAAAACCCCTCCTAACATCTTCAGCCTTTAGGGTGTGAATTTAATAATTTTTTTGATATATACAACCATTCTATAAACCCAGTTCTTCTAGAGAACCCTGACTGATAAATAGGTTCTATTCATTAAAGAAGCAAAGATTATAAAATTAGAGATTTTAGCATGGAGACAAAAAAGAATAGATTGTTTATCGAAGAGAAAAGTGAGTAGCATAAGTGTTGCCGATTAGAGGCTAAGAAAGATATTATTAAGCATGAAGACACATGGAAATTCAGAATTTGCAATGAATCTGGACCTTGAACCAAGTAAGTTGAAGTAAGTTCTTTGAAAAATGTTTGAGATCTCAAAAACAGATCAGAAAATCATTCATAATTCTTATTGTGTCATTAACAACTAGCACAGCATCTGGCACATAGCAAATGAGTAAACATTTGCTGCAGAGAGAACTTTTAGAAATACCACCTCTCTTTCATAAATCTCTCAGAGTCTGAATTTCCAATACTACTTGCCCATGGACAGCTCAACATCTTGCTACAGGTAATATATTTATAATATGTCACTGAAAGGAGATAAAAGAATACAATCATGAAGATAAGTGTGTTCTTCATGATGATGTGGGCAGGATGCCCAATCATTGCTAAAAATATTTACAGCTTTCTCAAATCACATGTGAGTCACCATTGCATTTGGTTAAAATTGCTTGAATGTGCACAAGAGCAAATTAAGAATATATGCTGGGCCTGAGGAGATGGCTCAGGTGTCAAAGCCTTTGCCTCAAAAGCAAAAGGACATGAGTTTGGATTCCCAGATCCCATGTAAAAATGCCAGGCAGATATGGTGTCAGTCTTCACTTTTGTCTTGGAAGGTGGAACCTGGGAAACTCTGGATCAATCCAGGATGACACTCAATGTCACCTGTGGGCTTCAACAGACACAAACACTAAAGTGTACTATATTGTATAATCTCTTTCTCTCTCTCTCTCTCTCTCTCTCTCTCTCTCTCTCTCTCACACACACACACACACACACATACACACAAAGGGGGGAGAGAGAGAGTTATTGCTTTAGATAGTGTAATGTTTTGAGTGTGAGTTGTCTACACAGGTTCATTCATGTGTTCCAAATTTTTAGTTGACATTAATGTTTGGGAAAGTCGTGGTACCCTTATGGTTGGAGCTTTACTGGAGATAAAGACATGCCATAGAGGGTGGGCCTTGAAGTTCAGTAGCTGTTGAAGTTTACCTGTGTGGTTGCTGATAAATCACCATCAAATGGCTTAAGGGAACAAGGGGTTTATTCTCTCTTATGATTATTTGTTACAGTTCATTTTTATATCTTTTTTATTATATATATATATTTTTTTGCGACTCATACAAACTTGATAGGTATCCCATTCCCTTCCTTCCTCCACCCCTCCCGGGATCCCCTTGCTCCCTCCCCCCTTTTCCCCTTCTGTTGCAGTTCATCTGCATAGTTGCTGATAAATGACCAGAACACAGCTTAAGGGAACAAGGAGTTTAACTTTCTTACGATAGTCCGGTTACAATTCATAGTCCAGCTTGGCAGGAGAGCACACACTAACATCAGGGCTGAGGGAACTGGCCACCATAACAGCTGAGAGATGGACAATCCTTACTTGCCAGACCAGCATGTCTGGCCAAGTATACAGAAGGATGCCAACTCCCTCAACCAACTCTCTGTGATTTATCCATGGCCTAATCCCGCCCACCATGGGCTGGGTCTTCCCCATCAGCTAGACAATCTCCTTCAGGTTTGCTCTGGGCTTAACTCAACCATCAACTCTCTACAACTGTGCCCAGAGCTCAAACCCTCAAGAATCAAGTTGACAACTGTGCCTAACTATGACACCTTCCTTTCCCCCTTCCCTTCCTTTCTCCCAGTGGCCCCTCCCTTTCCTGGAGCATCCTTTAGTGTGCATGTCAAACTTCCCTTCTGGGTCCTCCTGTCTGATAAGGTGTAAGGACTCAGTACCATTGCCTAGAGCTCTTTTTTGTGTTCCCCTTTAGTATAGGAACACTACTGTGGCTATTAATCCCTTGTCTCTAAGGATCTTAGAGCCTGTGATCCATGCTAGACTTTGGGGGGGTCAATGACATGTTGGTCATTGCACAGGTCATGCAAAGTTCTATTATGATTACTTTGACCCTAATGTGTGTGGAGTATCTTGCATATCATTGCTCCTCCCCATCTTTAGGCTCTTACAATCTTACTGCCCCCTCTTCTGTGAATTTCCCTGAGCTTTGGGATGGGGAGAGTTTAGGCTGGCTTGGTTCCTGGTGATTAATGTAAGGTCTCTGATATTCTGAATTATGGTTTGTTATTCTTTTTTTTCTTCTTCCAGTTTTGCTGTTCCTGCACCACCTTTGGCTCCATCCTGATGGCTATTGCATGTCACCTCCTAGCCAGAGATAAACAGCTGTTAAAATAGAGTCTTATTATAAGAGTAGATTCAAGGATAGATGGAATAAGAGTAGGAAACCACTGTGAGAAGGGGTCAGTCTTCCATTTGCTGGATGGTTACCTTCTATCTGCCAGACTCTATGCCCTCCCTTTCTGTTGAGATCAAACCCCATCAGTTGCAAGTGACCAGAAAGGAAAGTCTTAACCAGATGTCTCACTACTTACTTGCAGCAATTGATGGTGGCCTGTTTGCTCTGCTGTGGCATGAACCCCTCTCTCCTTGTTTCTGGCAGTGCTCTTCTTCCCCTTCCCTCCTGTTTATAATCTTTGCAATTACTGTAGGTATTAGAGAGATTTATCTGAGTGTGTCACTAAGTGGGTTTGGTACTAGGATCCATCTATTAGGGAGTACATACGGTGCTGAATTTTCTGTGTCTGGGATACTTCACTCAATATAATTTTTTCTAATTACATCCGTTTCCCAGGAAATCTCATTAATCATTATTTTTGGTGGCTGAGTAGTATTCCATTGTATAGATGTACCACATTTTCCTTATCCACTCATCACTGTTGGACATTTGGGTTGATTCTATGACTTTGCTATTGTCAAAAGTGGAATAGCAGGGTCATATGGCATTTCAATCTTTAACTTTTTAAAGAATTGCCAGACAGCTCACCAGACTGGTTGTATAAGGCTGCATTCCCACCAGCAATATAGGAGAATTCCCCTCTCTCCACATCCTCTCCAGCATTTGGTGTTGTTTGTATTGTGGATTTTTTCCATCCTGACCAGGGTGAGATGATATCTCAGGGAAGTTTTGATTTGCATTTCCCTGATGGCTAAGGATGCGAAGCATTTTTAAAGATATTTGTCAGACATTTCAGTTTTGTTCCTAGTAAAGTTTCTTTTAAGTTCCAAGGTCCATTTTTTAATTGGGCCATTTGTTTTCTTGGTGTTTAGTTTTCTAAGTTCTTTGTGCACTCTGGATAATAGAGCTCTATCAGATATGTGGTTAGTGAAAATTTTCTCGCATTCTGTGGGTTGCCTTTGTGCTCAAATTACAATCTCTTTATCTGAACAGAAGCTCTTTAATTTCATAAGATTCCATCTGTTGAGTGTTGGTTCTATTGACTGAGCTATTGGATGTCTGTTTAGGAAATGTTGGCCTAGTCCAATTAGCTTGAGGGAGTTCCCTACCATTTCAACTAAGGTTTTTATTGTCTCTGGCATTATATTGAGGTCCTTGATCCACTTGGAATTAAGTCTTGTACATGGTGACAAGTACGGGTCCAGGTTTAATCTTCTGCATGTGGACATCCAGTTTTACCAGCACCATTTGTTGAAGATGCTGTTCTTTTTCCACTGGAGTTCTTGGGCCCCTTTATCAAAGATCAAATGGCTGTAGTTGTGTGGACTTATATCTGGGTCTTCAAGCCTTATCCATTGATCTGTGTGTCTATTTTGGAGTCAGTACCAGGCTGTTTTTATAGCTATGGATGTATTTAGTATAGACTAAGGTTTGGTATGGTGATACCTCCAGCAGTGTTTTTGTTAGTCAGGATTTCTTTTGCTATCCTGGGTCTTTTGTGCCTCCATATGAATTTTGATATTACTTGATCAACCTCTTTAAAGAATTGCTTTGAGATTTTGACTGGTATAGTGTTGAATCTGTACATTGCCTTTGGTAGGATGGTCATTTTTATGATGTTGATTCTACCAATCCAGGGACATGGGAGGTCTTTCTACCTCCTGGTGTCTTCTGTAATTTCTTTCTTTAGGGTTTTGATGTTTTCACTGTAAAGGTCTCTTACTTCCTGGTTAGGTTTATACCAGATATTTCATTTTTTTAGGGGCGATAATAAATGGGATTATTTCTCTCAGGGCTTTTTCACTTCTTTCATTCTGGGCATATAGGAAGGCCACTGATTTTTGTACGTTTATTTTGTATCCTGCCACCCTGCTGAACTCCTATATTAGTTTCAGGATCTTCCTGGTGGAGTTTTTGGGATCACTCAGTTATATGATCATGTCATCTGCAAATATAGATAACTTGACTTCTTCCTTGCCAAATTGAATTCCTTTTATCTCCCTTTCTTGTCTTATGGCTTCAGCTGAGACTTCAAGTACAATGTTGAATAGAAGTGGTGAGAGCCTTGTCTAGTTCCTGATCGAAGTGGGAATGCTTCAGGTTTTTCCCCATTGAGTATAATCCTTGTAACAGTTACTCTTAACTATTGCTGTGACAGAGCACCCAAAATAGATCAACTTAAGGGAGAAAAGGAGGTTTATTCAGCTTACAGTTCCAGAGGGAAAGTACAGTCTCTCAAAGCAGAGGCAACATGGCTGGCTGGCCAAAGCTGGAGGAGGCTAAATCACTGCAGACATCCTGGAAGCTGAGAGCTATAGACTGCTTGCAGCAAAGACAGATTTCTCCTGGAGGTAGGGTGGAGCTAATCCACCTCAAGGCCCATCCCTTGTGACTGCCTTCCTCCAGCAAGGCTCCACCTCTCAAGGTGCCATGACCTTGCCAAACACATGAGACTGTGGGGGACACATCTCAAACCATGACAATCCTTGCTGTGGGCTTGTTGTATACAGCTTTTATTATATTGATAAAAGTTCCTTCCATTCCATCTGTCTCTAGGGTTTTGATCATAAAAGGCTGTTGGATCTTGTCAAAAGCTTTTTCTGCATCTATTGAGAGTATCATGTGGTCTTGGACTTTGGACTGGTTTATATGGTGAATTATGTTTATTGATTTGTGTATTTTGAACAAACCTTGTGTGCCTGGGATAAAGTCTACTTGATCCTCATAAATTATGTTTTTGATATGTTTTTGAATCCCACATCAAAGAGATTGGCCTATAGTTTTCTTTTTTAAGTATATCTTTATTAGGTTTTGGGATTAAGATGATATTAGCTTCATAGAAAGAATCTGGTAGTGTTCCTTTCTTTGGTATTTGATGGAACAGTTTAAGGAGTATTGGTGTTATTAGCTCTTTAAATGTTTGGTAGAACTCTGTGCTGAATCCATCTTGTCCAGGACATTTTTTGGTGAGAAGATTTGAGGTTATTTCATCAATTTCCTTATGTTTAAATAATTCACAACTTCCTGATTTGATTTAGGTAAGTTGTGTTTATTTAGGAATTCATCCATTTCTTTTGTGTTGTCAAATTTCCCAGAGTATAAGTTTTTGAAATAAAATGAATTTCTTGGGTATCAGTAGTGATAACTCCATTTTCATTTCTAATTTTGTTAATTTGTGTTTTCTCCCTCTTGCTTTTGGTTAATTTAGCTAGGGGTGTATCAATCTTATTGATTTTTTTCAAAGAACCAGCTTTTTGACTGGTTGATTCTCTGTATCATTTTCCTAATCTCAATTTCGAATATTTCTCCCTTGATTTTGCTAATCTCCTCTCTTCTACTGCTTTAGGGATCAGATTGCTCTAGTGTCTCTAAAGCTTAAAGCTTCATTGTTAAGTTATTTATTTGTGATGTTTCCATTTTTTTATGTAGGCATTAAGAGCTATGAACTTGACTCTTAGGACAGCTTTCATTGTTTCCCAAAGATTTTGATAACTTGTATTTTCGTTTATTATCAGGAAAATTATTGTTTATTTTCAGGAAATCTTGAATTTCCTTTTTAATTTCTTCCTGAATACAATTCTTATTCATCATCATAGTGTTAAATTTCCAGGAGTTAGTGTATTTTCTGTTGTTTGTTGTGTTGTGGATGTCAAGCTTTTGACCATGGTGGCCTGATAGGGTACAGGCTTAGAATTTCAACTTTCCTATGTATGTGGAGATTCATTTTGTGGCCCAATATGTGATCTATTTTCGAGAAACTTTTGTGTGCTGCTGAGAAAAATGTGTATTCTTTGGTGTGTGGATGAAAAGATCAATAGAGATCTGTAAAGTCCATTTCATTAAGGGTTTGATTAAGTTCCAAAGTTTCTCTGTTAAGCTTTTGACCTGTTGATCTATCCCATGTTGAGAGGGTCGGTATTGATATCCCCAAGAATTATTGTTTTGGGGTTGATTTCTCACTTTAGATGCTATAGGGTTTGCTTAATGAATGTGGAGGGGGCCATATTAGGTGCATATATGTTCAGTATTGTGAAGTCTTCCTGGCGAATTATCCCTGTGTCTCTTATGACTTTTTTGGTTTGAAGTGCACTTTGTCAGACAGCTTAACAGCTATCCCTGCTTATTTCCTGGTTTCATTGGCTTGCAGAATTTTGGACCAGTCTTTTATTTTTAGGATGTGCTTCTTATCTTTTGTGGTGAGATGAGTTTCCTGAAGGCAGCAGATTGATGGGTTGTGATTTTTAACCCAAGTTTGTATTCTGTGTGTATTGAATGGCGAATTAATTCCATTTGAAGTTTAATGTTATAATGGAGATTTTATTTTTAATTCTGGACATTTTTATGTTTAGTAGCTTTTGTAAGTGTATTGTTTGGTTTTTAGCTTTTGGTGGTATTATACTTTCCTTCTGTCCTCCTGGATATGCTTGTTTTTTTTGTTAAACTTCAGTATCATTTCTAGGATTTTTGAAGGCCTGGTTTGTTAGACATGTGTCCCTTGAAGTTGTCTTTGTGCTAGGAAACTTTTCTTTCTCTCTCGATCATGACAGATAGTTTGCCAGGAACATCACTCTGGGTTGACATTTTTGCTCATTTAGTACTTGAAGTACATCTCTCCAAGCTCTTCTTGCTTTTACTGTTTCCATTGAGAAGTCACTTGTTATTTTAATAGGTTTAAATGTGACTTGATTTTTTTTTTCCCTTGAAGCTCTCAGCACCTTTTCTTTGTCTTGAATGTGGAGTATTTTGACTATTATTTGCCATGGCGAGTTTCTATTTTGGTCATATCTATTTGGGATGCAGAATGCCTCTTATATGTGCATGGCCCTCTCATTCTTTAGTTGAGGGAAGTTTTCATTTATGATAATTTGAAAAATTTCCTCAGGTGAGGTATTTTGGGATTCTTGCTCTGGTATTCCATGAATGTGCATGTTAGGCTTCTTCAGGGTGTCTCATAACTCTTGAATATTTCTCTTGATATCTTTTTGGCTTTAACAACCTCTTCCATTGAGCTGGTTAATATTCCCACTTTATCTTCAAGGTCTGAAATTCTATTTTCTGCTTCATTTGTTCTGTTGATAAGACTCTCTGTTGAGTTCTGGGTTGAGGATAACTTGTTTTTTAGTTTGGTTTTAAACTCTGCTTGAGTCTGTTTTAACTGCTCTATGCCTATTTTTGTTTCTTGAACTGTTTTTCTCAACTCCTCTAAGTGTCTGTTGTGTTCCTCTTCAAAGTGGTTGATGCGGTTATTTAACTTCTCCCAGATTTCCTCTTTCATAGTATTGATTATAGTAATGATCATACTTTGAAAGTCGCTATCTTGGGTTTGGCTTTCTTGACTATTTTCTGTGGATTTGTTCTGGTTGGAGTCTATCATTATGGGGTTAATCCTTTCAGTCAGAGGTTTGTTTTCCTGGGTTTTGTTTCTCTGGATTTCCACTTTGACTTGGGCATTGTCATTTTCTCTCTTAAGACCTTCTTTCAATTTCTGCATGTTTTTGACTGAACTGAATTAGTTGGTATTACTACTCTCAGGCAGTTATTACTAGTGTTTGCCTTGGTGTTGGTTACACTTGATATTATTGTTATTTCCTAAATGAGGCTATTAGACAGTTAGTACAGGGGGCAGACAGGGGGTGAATATTAGTATGGTAGTGCACTTTTACGATTTAGTACTTTGGTGATATGTGAGGGTGAGTGGTATAGTACCTGAAGTAGTATACGTTTTGGGGGTAGCTATATGGAAAAGTTAATCTACAGCGATTAATAATTGAGAGGAACAGGATGGTAAAAAGCGGGTTTACTTATCCTTGGGGTGTATGTAGAATCTCTCCCATGTGATAGGATGATTTTAGAGGACTTCAGATGTATGGCCTTTGTCCCCTAGAGCTTTGCTTGGGTTTTCTTTGGACTCTGTTGAACTCTGGGAAGCAGGATGCTGGCCTTGGACCACCAGTGAGCGAGCGAGTGTTCTTGGGATTCAGGGTGCCATCCCTGGACTGGGAGTGAGTGAGCGTTCCCAGCCGGGCAGAAGGGGGAGCCTGGGCTGCTCAGGCTGGATGGTGGGAGGGGCTGGGAGGAGCGGGTGACCTGGCGGCTGGTGGGAAGTACCTGGGAAGCAGGGTGCCGTCCCTGGACCGCACATGCTAGTGAGCGTTCTGGCTGGGTAGAAGGGGAGAAGGGCTGAGGGTTGGTTATAGTTCTTAGTCCAATTTGACAGGAGAGCATGCACCAACACCAGGAAGAAGGGAACTGGCCATGCCAACAAACAGCAGCTGCTTCTGGCTGTTCAAACACACTCGATGGATCACTAATTCCTCTGTAGTTAAAGGCAAAATAGAAGTAGATCCATGCACCTACATCATAAGTCTGTGTTACCCTGCACGTAGAAAGCAGTGTAAACTGAACACCCTTCTTTTTGCATTCCATTCTTATTCTTTCTTTCACATTTCTATAGAGATCTACAACCCTGTCCCAAAGAGCAGAAATCTCAAAAGATTCTCCTATTACATAATATTCCAGACCTAAATCTCACATGTATGCCATGCCATAGGTCAGCAAATAACCTCTGTCCATTATCTTCTCCAGCTGCCAAACCACTCCATGGTGATGTGATAGGCTTCCTCCATTGGTCAGTTCATATAGGATAAACACGGAGTTGTTCTGGCTACTCTTGGAAACCTATTTATAAATGAATTTCCCCCATTCTTTTTGGTCTCCACCACATGATCAGGAAGCTAGTCTTATTCTGTTGCTATTCACTTGCATGGTTGCTGATAAATGACCATCAAATGGCTTAAGGGAACAGGGATTTATTCTCTCTTATGACTACTGATTATAGTTCTTAGTCCAGCTTGATGGGAGAGCATGCACCAACACGAGGGCCGAGGGAACTGGCTACACCATCATCACATAACATCTGAGAGAGGGATGATCTTTACTTGCCAGACCAGCATGTCTGGCTAAATGAACAGAAAGATGCCAACTCTCTCAACCAGCTCTCCATGATTTAATTCTAGGACCTAATCTCACCCACCATGGGCTGGACCTTCCCCATCAGCTAGACAATCTCCTTCAGGTTCGTTCTGGGCTTAGCTCAACTACTAATTCTCCACAAATGTGTCCAGAGCTCAAACCCTCAACTGTCATGTTGACGTCTGTGCCTAACTATGACAGTAGCTCTGCCCTACTTGCAGTTTTGCCTCTTGCTCCATTTTCCCCATGATGGTGGCTGTGACCTGAACCACCTCCAGCTTCTGTTGCCTGCCATGTCTTTCTATCCCAATAGACTACATCTTCCCTCTGGAACCATAAGCCACATGAAGCTCTTCTTTGTCCCTTCAGTTGTATATGAGTGTTGTCTCACAGAAACAGAAAAAAAGTAATTGCAAAATATGATTAGCCTTTTAAAAATATTTGACACCTATATTACTATTAATAGAATCTAATATTTACTTTGATGGTAGCTCTAATAGTAGATATACTTTAAGGTGGACTTTATGATTACCAACTCATAGTATTCATGGGTTTTCATAATCATGTCCTCCTTAGCATTCTGGACTGTCTACTTGTTTTCCACTAATATAATATACAGTGACACAATACTGTTGGTGTGATTATATTATACTATGTGAGACTGTGGCTTGCTCATAGTCTTGTTTTGGAGTCCCCAATCTCTGGTAATTTAGAGTAAATACTTCTATGAAGTGCCGTGGTCCAAGGCCATGACCTCCAAATCAGGGCTTCCCCCGACTAAGTGAGGTGAAGGAGTTGGTGATGAAGAACAAATACACACAACTCTCTAGGATGAGTGGATTTGGACCCACTTTATTGAAACTTTGTTACAGCTTTTATACTAGAAAATTTTAGGGCAAAGAATGCTGCACCTGCAAACAGACACATATTCTCCTAATAAGCAGAAATCACCTTCAGGATAGACATTTTTCAAGAACCTAACCCATTGCTTGAGGATAAAGGCACTTAACAGAACCATTCTCCCAGTATTTCCAAATCTAGCTAATCTATAATGCCCTACCAAAATAGCCATAGGGTCTGAGTTCACATAGTTCTTATTGTTTTAACAGAGACTGCATTTTGAGACTAGTTAAAATACACAGAGGAGATTTGAGCTCTTTTTGATTTCAATAAGGAACATTTTTTTATTACAATTAACTATATGTGTGCCATATCTATTATATATTTCTATAAATGATAAAGGTGAATCTGTTGGAGGGGGGCACATGCTTATTCATTAATTTTTCCTTTTGGAGACTACAGTTTCTGGCTGCTGTCATATAAGCTGGCCTATATTAGGTCATAATTGTAGAAACTATATTAGGATTTACTATTTTCTATTAACTTATGTGCTCTAAGAAATAGTTGTATATTGATTCTAGTGAACAGATGGCATAGTCTCATATTTATAGAGTTTCTGAATTAGTTTATAGAGTTCTGAATTTTTTTAGGAATTTTACACACCAATGTTTTAAGACTCTTGAAGTTGCTCTCTAATTTCTTTAAAATCAATGTATACATTCTGGTTAATAAGTTTACTTCCTGTGTATGACTAGACATGAAATCTCTATTTAGAATTTGACTTAAAATTAAAAACAAGCTTTTTCTCTAGATCAGGGAGCAGGAAGCTAGACCCCAAAAAGCTTAAGAACAGATAGGAGGCACACCCAATTCCCAGAAGAATTTAGAGGCAAAACTTAAATTTCATAGGGAGGAATCCCTAGAACCTGCCCATGGACATTACTATGACATTCCCAGCGAACAGGGTTTAGGCCCTAACTGGGCAGAAACACCAAGGTCTGGCAATTCCCATTTTTCTTATTTCTCTTATTTATGTCATGTAATGCCATGTCATTTTTCCAGAAATTATTTCCTTGAAACAATATTCTGCCATGCTAGGACCTTGTCCACCAGGATGGTTGGATAAGGATGTGGCAATGAAGTTTCCACTCTCAGAGCCAAATGAGTTTTCAGCAACCTGAAGGAACTTGGAAGGGGCTCTTCCCCAGTCCAGCCTCCAGACGAACACCTGTCTTGGCTGATGATCTATTTGGGGAAGATTTGCCTCACATGTTTTGAGACTATTGACTAACAGAAACTGCAAGATAATAAATATGCACTGTTTTCAGTCACAAAGTTTGTGGTGATTTATCATGAATTATTGAAAATCATATAGTTATGAGCACATATGGCAAAATATACAGCAAATCCCAGAAGAAACTACTTAATGAGGTTTCATAGCAATGAAGAAATAATACTGTCTCAAATTTAACTATGTGAAATATGTGATTCAATCTATCTTTTCAAACTTTACCTGTACTCACCTGTCACATCTAATTATTACTTAAGTTCAGCTTCATGGTTTCTTCCCTAGAACCATTTGTATAATATGCCTACCTTTCTGTCTTCCTAAATTTTGTATTGTGTTTCATCAGGTTGACTCATTTTAATTGTACAAATTTGTAAGAGATGTGTGATGACTCAGTGCATTTGCTGAATAATGATAAATCAGGGTGGTTGAAATTTCCATCTCTAAATATTTTAAAAAATTTGATTGATACATGGTGATTGTACTAAATACCTTAGTTACAGAATTATCACAGAAGCTCATTGGTATAGTTTTGATCTTGAATGTCTTCTGAAGACCGAAGGGTTGAAGATGTGATCCCCAGCCCATAGAGCTTTTAGGAAGTAAGAAATTAGACTATTTTGGGATATACCCTTAAAAAATGTCCTGAGACCTTGTCTTCTTCCTCTCTGTTTGCTAGGTACAATGAGATAAATATTTGTCTCTGTGATGAACTGTGCTGTCTCAGACCCAAAGCATTAAGTCCAAGCAAGCATGGACTGAATCCACTGAAGTTGTGTGCTAAAATAAATGTTACTTTATCTTAAACTGTATATTTCAGGTATTTTGTCACAGTTATGGAAAGCTGAAAAACATCACCACCGATGAAGAACAAAGAAAATATGATATAGATAAAACATATATATCAGGTGTTTACCTTATTATTCACAGTAAAATGGGAGAAATTGTAGCATATTATGTTACAAGAAATATCAGATAAAAAATGAAAATTCACATGTTCTTTTTCACCCATGGATGTTAAGAAAAAGACAACCTTGTCTTCCCTCCCTTTCCTTTCACTAACAACAAGGCAAAATGCAGAAAATAAGTGACTGCGGACTGCTTGACTCTAAACAAAACATCCAAGCCATCCCACTCCTACCCCAAGACTCAGATAATATCATGGAAGGAGGAGAGTAAAATTCTAAGAGCCTGAAGTGAGACAGTGAATGAATGAAGCTAGACATTATCTCTTGGGCATACTAGGACTGTTGTATAAATGATGTCATGGTAGATATTAAAACTTTCATGACACCTACATGAGAACTGTAATAATATCAGCATCTCATCATGAAAGGAGAAAGATCTCAAGAAGCTTCATGCCTCCCTGAAAGACTGAAGAGTACAAATACTAATAGGGAAGAAAATAGATGTTTCCTCAATGGTATATCTACTAATCTATGGTACTCACTGAAGATGAATCATATCAGTCATATCATCACAGGCAAACTGAATGAAGCACAGTGGGTCATACACATGAAAATGCTTAAAATAGGAAGGAATCTGACAGAGGAGATGAAAGGTTGTAAGTGAAAAAGGAAGGAGATGGGACTGGTGTTAAAGATATAAAAATACCATAAATTCATGATATTCATGTATGCAACACCAAAAAATTAAAACGAAGAATAGTAAAAAGCCCAGTGAGATATATACTAGTGATTATTAGAGGCTGAAAAAGGTCAAGAGGAGTGAAAATACTGGTGGTTAGATAATAGTCATCCAAACAAAGGAAGGAAGAACTAAGATATTCTGGAAAAGAATGAGATTATGGTAATTTATTAATAACTAGAGGACAGGAGGTTCAAGCCTCATTATACAAAATAATGCTAAGGAGGCGGGAATGTTAACTTTTTAGAATATGATTTCAAACATCATCACTGACAATTCAAGCCAAAATAGATAAAATGGAAGTACATCACAATCCACACAATCCACAAATGGTGTGCAATCTACAAAGTGGGAGGAGGCATTTTGATTTCATATCTGATAAGAGGTTAATATTCAGAAACCATAAGGTGTTCCATAAGGAAGTCCTCAGAATTCAAGTAGTCTGGCTAAAACATGTGTCAAGGATTTGAACAATGATTTCTTCCAAGGCATAGCCAACAAGCACATGAAAGATACTTAACATCACTTAGTCATCAGAATGAAGCAAATAAGCATGAGATAATATCACAAAGCCACTAGAATGGACACATTCAAAACCATGGAAAATAAAAAGCATTGACAAGGATGTGGAGAAATGTGGAACTGTATAGATCTTCCTACGGAAGTTGAAAATCGAACATTTGAATGATCTAGTAATCCATTTGTGGAAGTATAAGAAATTGAAATCAGGTTTCCACAATATGGTTGTACATTATGTTGCACTATGTGCAAGAGCTGAAAGGTAAAGGGACTTCAAATGTCTACCAATGAATTAATTGGTAAGTAGCACGTAGTATATACATACATGAATTATTTCACACTTGAATGGAAGGTCTAATTATAAACTACTATTGGGTGAAGTTGATGGCATGAGACAAGTTGAGATACACTGGAAACTAAAATATAAGCAACAATTTTACTTTCATGGAACTTCTAAAAATCTCAGATTCATAAAAACAGAACATAAAATGCTAGTTACCAGAGTTTGGGGAATGAAACAAAATAGGAGTTGTTTGATGGATATAAAATTTCTAAATTGCAAGATGAAAGAGATTTGGAGACCTGTTTCTCAACAACATGAATGTATTTAACTTCACTGAACTACACTTTAAAAATAGTTAAGGTGACAAGTTTTATGTTATGTGCCTTTTAAACCACAATAAAAGCCATTTATCCTGCATTTATCCTGAGGGTGATTACAGATTTGAGCTTCATGATATGAAACATTTTGATTCATAAAACCTTCAGGTTCTTCGTCCTTACCTGTCATAATTGCTATTGAGAATACAGTCAGAGGCATTGGGGAGAAGTGAGGACAGGGTATGATTAACTAGATATGCATCCTATGAGAATAATCACCATTCCTTCCATGAATGAAAATCAAACTAAAGAGACAAGGGGAAGCTGTCTGTATGTAGTGCTGCTCAATTTACATTGAGGTCAACATGGCTTTTCTTAACTCGAGGAATTGGTCTAGTGTTTGTGATTTAATTTTTTAACTCTTAATTTTAGTTCTAAGTTAATTTTAAAAGTTAAGCTTTGGGAAAAAATTAAGCTTTGGGACAAACTACACATGAATATATTCATATGAGCCATTTCATAGGAAGAGCTTGGAAATGACTCAATGGGAAATGATGCCTGCTTGAAATACCTGTGGACCTGAGTTTAATCCCCAAAAATCTACATGGTGGAAAGAACCAACTTCTGAAAGTTGTCTTTTGTCTTCTTACTGTGTTTTACCCATCCTTTCTCTCTCGTTCTGTCTCTCTCTCTATTGCCCTTTCTCTCCCCCACTTTCTCTTTCTCATTTCTGATAAATAAATAATTTTTTTAAAAAATTGAAATAAATATTAAGAACCTAGGGTCAAATGTAGACACTATGCTTTGCTTTTACCTTGGTTGTGTCTTGATGTACTCTTTTGTTTTGAAATTAAATCTTTTGTTTTATGTATT
This sequence comes from Typhlomys cinereus, assembly GCA_023101885.1. Lineage (NCBI taxonomy): Eukaryota > Metazoa > Chordata > Mammalia > Rodentia > Platacanthomyidae > Typhlomys > Typhlomys cinereus. The sequence goes on from JALPQD010000150.1 coordinate 4,015,731, forward strand.
TTATTTTGTTTATATTCTTATAGGGATTATACATGAATATAAAAATTTGTGTTATTTTCACCCCTTATTACTCAATCCCAATCCTCTGCCTTTCCCACTACAAACTTTCCTTTTCTCCAACATATTTCACTTAATAATTATTTAATATGCACACAATTATAGGCCACAATACATGTCCTGAACATATATGAACACATATGAATTTATGCTTGTTAAAAAACAAACAATACCTGTAATAATGGAGTAAAATTTTTAATCGTCATGTTTTGAGTTAATGGAGTTAAATTTCTGGTTGTCATGTTTTGAGATTTTTCTGTATCTTAGGAGACAGAACTAACTAACTTTTACAATAGTATGTGCACTACATGTTATATATCTATATCTATATCAATATCATCTATCTCTCTATCATCTATCTATCTATCTATCTATCTATCTATCTATCTATCTATCTATCATCTATCTATCTATCAATCATCTGTCCGTCCATCCGTCTGTCCGTCCGTCTGTCCGTCTACCCATTTATCTAAATATTTAGAATGCTCTACCACATTTAGAAGCCTAGTGGAATGGATATATATTTTTCTGCGAAGTGGACATTTAACTCAGCACTGTTAGTGTGCCTTCTAGCTACAAATTCTGAGAATCGAATTCTACTTTCATGTCAAGTGATCAAATCCAATACAATTATAAAGTCTCTAATATTCAGAATTGAACCTCTTTAAAATTATCTTGATTGAATATGACTTAAAGTGAAATACTAAGTGCATGAATGAGTGAAACAACATTGAAAGGGAGAGATTTTTTGAGAACTTTTATGGTAGGACATAGATAGTTGGCATTTCTTATATGATTTAAGTGTGTGTGTGTGTGTGTGTGTGTGTGTGTGTGTGTGTGTGTTGATAAAGATATTAAGAGAAAAAGAGTGAAGGAGTTGTTCTGGGGAGATGGCTAAGCAGTTGAAGCACTTGTTGTACAAGCAAAGGGACAGAAGTTCAGATTCTCAGATCCTACATAAAATGTCAGGAGGGTGCAGTGGTCTCCCTTCAATCCCAATTGCTTTGAAAGCAGAGTTTGAGAATCCCCAGAGCAAGCTGACTCTCTAGGTTAGCTCTACCAATATGTTTTGGGTTTAATTAGAATCCTAGGATATAAAGAAAAAAATGGAAGAGTGATCAATATTGATTCCTGATGTCAACTTCAATCCTCTACTTATATGCACACCCATGCACACACATGCTTCCACATGCATAGAAATTTACATATTTATATGCATATATGCACACATAAACGTGAGAATGGGAAAGAAATGATTATTTAATTTTTATACCAATTAAACAATGCATTATTAATGAGAAAAGCAAAAAGAGAAACATGAAAAATATCCAATGATAGGAAGGTAACCTAAAAAACTCTACTTCAATGTAGACTGACAACAATTACAGCCAATGGGGAAGAGGATAAATGGTGTTAGAACTGGAATGAATAAGTTTTCTTGATAACTATCAATATTTCTTAGTTGTATGTATTTGAAGATTGGGGCCAGGCAGCTCTTGCTTGCATTGAGCCCAGTGTCCTGCAGAATCCAATAATTGTTTCTGGAACGAAAGAAAGAAGTTAAGCAAACAATTATTAGAAGAAGTGAAAAAACCAAAAAAGTTCTGAAATAATTTAATAAATAGCAAACGTTTTCTGTATGTATGTGTGCATACAGTGTGTGAGTGTGTATATATGTCTGTGTGCGTGTATGCGTGTCTGTGTATATATGTGTTGATGCCATAGGTTGACATTGCTTCTTCCATTGGTCTTCACCTTCTTGAGACAATATCTTTCACTGAACCTGGAACTCACTGGTTTAGTTAGACTCTCTGACCAGCAAGTCCCCTTGTTTATCTTTTCTAACAGGGATTACAGGTTCATGCAGATGTGTCTGGCTTTCACATGGGTGCTGGGAGTAGAACTCAGGTCCTCATGTTTGTTCAGCAAGCACTTTACTAACTGTACCATCATCCCAACCTCACAAGAAGGAAACTTTGAGAACACAGAAAATATATCTTTCTTTTCAATTTTTATAGATATTACAAAGTAAATCCCCTTAATAGGACACAAAGAATAAGCTAATTTTCTAAGGCATGAATTATAAGAACGTTTTCTTTGGCCGTAATGTTTTAAAATTAGAAATTTGGTTTTTATAATCTCCTTATGTACTTAAATACATGTGTGAGAGGTTTTGAGAATACTTATTCTCCATAAGTATTGGGAGAATTAAAATCAACCAATGACTGAAGACTACTGATAACAAAAATAATTGAAGAATCTTTAAAGGTCTGTTCCTAAAATATTTAAAAAGTAGTCACTGGTCTTGAAGGTCATAAGCACAAAGCACAAGTTCAGATTGTATGTAGAATATACTAACTCTTGTATTTGATGTGAAAATTGAGAGTTCTCCAAATCTCTTCATTCATTGTGTGGATCTTTGGCTTTTCAAATCAGTAGACTTATTAGTATTTGACTAAGTGACAAACTTATTGGAGTTAAGATAAATGTAAGGAAATGATTACATTTTATTAAAATATCTATGCAATAAAATACAAATCTATTAAAGAGGGCATAGCAAAGTGATGTATTCCTAAGTATTTCATGGAAGACAGCATTTAATGTCCTCAAAAAAGGAGAAATCAATATTAGAAAGATAAATAGTCAAATAGTAAATAGGTTAAAACTATTGACAAATAATTCACAAGAATGGAGCCAGACAAGAAAGTAAAAAGAAGAAACCATTCATCCCAGTGTAACAGATAGAAACATTTACTAATTACAAAATTTTGAGTTTCCATGCTTTGGTAAATGGTGATGTCCTTTATAAGTTTGGATACAATTATGACCATTTAATAGTGAAGTTTTGCAGACTCATCACTTGGGCTTAAAATTCTTGTACCTCGGCTTCAGAGATGGCTAAAGGATTAAATCTTTTTCTTACCAGAAAAAGGACCTGAGTTTAGATCCCAGATTCCACTTTGAGAATACCAGGCAGAAATGGCACTGGTCTGCAATTCTGGCCCAGAACAAAGCAACCTAGGATGATTCCTGAAGTCACTCTTGACCTCCACAGGTACACAGTGTGCTCTTACACACACACACACACACACACACACACACACACACACACACAGACACACACACATACACACACACATATACACACGCACAGACACACAGATGCAGACACAGACAGACAGACACACAGACACACACACATTGCATACTTATACCAGCAAAATGCAAATCCTTGTACTTTTTGACTGAGAAATTTCTCCTTGAGGAAAATATATTTAGCACATTTACAGGATTTGCTGAAGAACTAAAGTCCAGAAATCAGCACTGAAATATTGTTTTACAATGTTAAGCTATACCAAAGTAAACATTCCATAAGATCACTTGGATAAAGTATTGTAAATCAAGCCCAATAATAATGTCTAATGACATATCACATGATCAAGATATATTGTTAAATGAAAAGTATAAGTTATGGAAGAGTTTGCTATAGAATGCTCAATTTTAAATAACAAATATTTTCTACTTTTATACTCTATAGAGTGAAACTTGTTCATGAATAACTTTGGTCTTTGCAGAAGTCGAGAGCCTGCAAAATTTTACTTTTCTGTAACTTCCAAATTTAATGAAGTAATACAAACTTTCATATATGAAAATAGAAATGGTAAATATCTGGAAGAACTATTTGTGTTAGAGAGAACTTCGGAGTTTTCAAACAAGGCTACCTGAGAAAATGAGGGTTTTCTTGAAGATGTTTTCAAGAACACTTTTGTTTCATTGTTGAATGCACTCTGAAAATTCTAACTGGAATAAAATGATACATTTTATTAAGGACTCATATTTGGCAAATTGAGGATGTGGCCACTACAATCATATAATTCATTTCCAACATGTCTGCTATTATTATTGCTTCGAAATCCCTATGCTTATTCTTTAACAAATCCTCTGCTAGTGCTAGTTTTGATATCTCGGATAATCTTAGTCAAAGCTTAAAATAACCATGGATCATTTGGTTCAATTCCTTTCATTTCAAGTCTGAGACCATTGGGACATTATATAGAATCATCAATGAAACAGAGATACAAGGCAATTCTAGCTTCTTGCTCTTTCCTTCTCTGTGATGTGCTATATCTGTCTGTATATAAATGATTTGGCATAGCTGTCTGATAACTCTTACACTTGGATAGGCATCTTCCCTGTGGTTTAAACAGAACATTGTACATGTCCTGCCCACTGGTCTATGTGAAAACTGAACTGTAAAACATAATGATATGCTTATTCAGGCTTCACAGTCATTTTTTGGGATAGGTGTGTTAGCTCTTTAATATTGTACTAATTTCAGAGAATTACCAGACTTTAGCTCTAGTCAACTATTGGATTCTCAATGTAACTCTCAAAAGTTCTTTAGCTTTTTAAATTAGAAGTTGAGATGTCTAATTTTTCTTTGTTACAAACTCTACAGAAGTCTTATGATGGCTGCCTTTAATTTCTAATGTTTTCTACTTCACCTACAGTGATGAAACAGGATTTTTTATATGCTGTGATAATTTCTGGTTAAATCATAATGGCATCCAGGCTCAGTGGCAGAAAGCATTTTGCATATGCAGTCACAAAATGCTTCATGCTCTTGCACAAGAAAGGACTCTCTGGGAATTGGGGCGGGAGGCACTGGGGGATGGGGAGGGGGAGCAGGGGGTACGGGGGGAGGAGGAGGGAGGGAGGGAACTGGTGTACCTAATAAGTTTGTATGAGCGGAAATAATAATAAAAATGTATTAATAAAAAAAAGAAAAATAGGAGATTGGATCTGAAGAATAATTAAAGAATAATTCAAAAACAAACAAACAAAAATGCTTCATGCTTTTTCCTATTTTAGTGAACCCTTCCCCCAACCTGGGAGGTACTTGGCATTTAACCTAAACTTTGTGTGCAAATTACTCTTTCATTTAAATTCATCATTACTTTTACATTACACATACTACAGAATTGTCGACATGGTAAACATCTTTTAATAAATGTACAAAATAGAAACATTAAGAAAGCAAACAAGTAGGATTCAGAAAGCAAGGGTTTTTTTTTTTTTTTTTTTTTTTTAATGAGGCTGGAATGAATCTTAGGGACCCTGGTTACAGTTTACAAGAGTCATTTAGAGACACAACCAAAAATTGTGTCACTGCATTTCAAGATGTCGTTCTCATCTTTACAAGGCTAAGAATTTGGTCTTATTGGATGTCCCAGATAATTAAGACCCAGGAAATTTCTTCATTTCAATAAGAGAGAGATGCATAAAATGGAATATCAATTTACTTACTTGTAATGAGGAATATAACTGTTGCTCGAACAGAATTACTCCTATCAGCAGATCAACTTTTTTTCCTTGCAAGCAATATACAAAGTCTGCAACATTTAATCAGAAAGTGTATCTAATGAAAAAAATATTAGTTTTGTGGACTGACTCTCCTAATAAGGTAAGAGTTAAATTAAGACTGCAAAGATGGTATTACTAGAGTACAGATTTGTCTTCTCACTAAATCTATTGGCTTAAAAATGTCCATTTACTGAGGAATAGTCTCTCTTTCTATGAGCTACTAGGTCTACTTTTTGTGACTCTATATGACAATTTTAACTTCAAAATTGTTTGTTTGAGATAGGAGAGGAGAAGATGAGAGAGAGACAGAGAGACAGGGAGAGAGACAGACAGACAGACAGATAGACAGAGAATGACTATGTAACAACTGTTGGAAGTCAGCTATCTCTATTTCTATGGGACTAGAACTCAGGTCACCAGGCTTATGAACAAGAACCTCACCTATTGAGCAATTTTTCTAGTCCCAAGCCTTAAAAAACATTTCAGACATAAATTCAATGGTCCAAACTCTAACATATACTAGATATGCTTTATCTAATTTTTGCACTTGTCACAATTACATAAATTATCTAAGTAAATGTGTTTGAACTAAATGCTCTAAGATTCTTTGTAATATACCTCATATTATCTTTGTATATAAACATAAATCATATGTTATAGGCCAAATCAATCTAGGAATCAAACCAGATTTCCAGATGTGGTCACACATGTTTTTTTTAAAAATATTTTTTTAATTTTATGTCTTTTACTGGGGAGATGTGAATACTCCAGTTTGGTCACTCACGGACAATATACTAAATTAATGATTTTCCACTTGAGCCTGGCTTGGTGAGTTAATGAGTTTATTTGGTTTATTTATAAGAGTATGAGTGATGAGTTACTAACAGGAGTGCTGGTAACCTCTAAACAGTGACATTACTGAAAAGTCACACTCTATCATGGATGATGATCAAGGAGCTTCATCATGGAATCTCTCCTTCAGTTCGTTTCTTACCTCCTATATACTCAGCACCAGCCAAGAGAATTTCGGAGCCTGTGCACCTGCTCCATTACTGTAGACTTGTGGCTGTAATCACTCTGTTCATTTCATTTCCATAGATCCAAGGTCAAAATAATCCTTTTTCTTTTTTTTCTTGATTTTTTTATTAATAATTTTTATACAAATTTGATAGGTATCCCATCCCTTCCCTCCCTCTACCTCTCCCTGTATCCCTTTGCTCCTTCCTTCCTATTTCCCTTCCTTTCCCCCCTCCTTCCCTTTCTCCCAGTGCCCCCTCCCCCCGCCATTCCTGGAGCATCCTTTAGTGTGCATGTCAAACTTCCCTCTGGGTCCTCCTGTCTGATGGAGTATAGGGATTCAGTAGCATTGCCTAGAGCTCTTTTGTGTGTTCCCCTTTAGTATAGGAATACTATCGTGGCTATTAATCCCTTGCCTTTAAGGATCTTAGAGCCTGTGATCCATGCTAGACTTTGGGGGGGTCAATGACATGTTGGTCATTGCACAGATCATGCAAAGTCCTATTTTGATTACTTTGGCCCTAACATGTGTTGTGTATCTTGCATATAATTGCTCCTACCCTTCTTTAGGCTCTTACAATCTTACTGCCCCCTCTTCCACAAATTTCCCAGAGCTTTAGGATGGGGAGAGATTGGTCTGGTCTGGTTCCTGGTGATTAATGTAGGGTCTTTGATGATCTGAGTTAAAAATGATCTTTTTTCTTGTGGTCATGTCAGGCATTGAGGAAACCTCTGTATCCTATCACTTTAGTTTCCTGGTAAGTTTTCCCTACTTGATTTAAATATTCTTAACATTGTTTTTGGAGTCTCTGGATATGTTCTATGGCTATCATGGAATATTTCATTGTACACATGGACAACAATATGAGCACTACAGCTGTCTTCGCCTGTAGTCTCAACACTGGTTCCTGCCTGCTACTTGCATTTGCCTTCACTCCAGCAGACAGGACCCCAAGGCTACAAGAGCTGCTGTCATGCTATTCTGAAGGCAGATGCAAAAGTAATGGGATTTGCATATAGGATGATAAGGGTCCACTTCAAAATAAGAAATTCCTGGATGAAGTCAAATTCCACTTAAATAGGTCAGGCAAGAAATGGATAACAACTCAAAAGTGCGTCATAGCCTAGAAGCAGACTTTGGGGGTGGCTGCTGGAAATACTGAAGAAAGATAATAGTAATTTAGGTCATTGGAGATGGCAGGTATCCATCTGATGCTATTTAGCATTAAGTATCACTTGGTAGGCTAGTATATATCTGATGTTATTTAGCCTTAAGTAATTAGTTATGGATAGTAAGCTTGGAGTTTGTCATAGAGATGGACCCTTTCCTTATAATCTAACCACAGAAATCTAATTATTGCTCAAAAGAATGGGCCACTAATAAGGGATCAAAAATTTCAGCAAGTGTCCTTTAGGGAATTTTCATAAACTTGCTCTAGGAATATCAAATGCTGTAACATGATACCATGAAGTTATAGCCATGCATCCAGTCTTTTCTTTTTTTCAAAATTCCATCATTTTTTTCCACATTTTATTTTTTTCCCAAACATACAAGCTCTTCCTTCACCTTCCCTCTTCCTATCCCCCTCCTTCCTTGTCCCCTGTTACACTTTCTCCCCTTCCCCCTTTTCTTTCACTCCCCTCCCTCCCTTTCCCTCTTCAGGTGCCTCCCCCTTCCTCCCTCCCATCTCCTGGAGTATCCATTTATGTGGGTGCCAAACCTCCCTCTGAGTCCTCCACCCTACTGAGGGTTCAGAACTCAGTTGCATAGCCTGGGACCCTTTCTTGTGCTCCCTGTTAGCATGGGAACTCTATTATGACTGTTTTACCAATTGCTTCTAAGGATTCTACTGCCTGAAGCCTTCTCCCCTGTGATACAAAGGCATCCAGTCTTTGACGGGACTGCCCTAGTTTACATAGCCTTGATTTACATGCCCTGGTTTGCATGACATAGATTGTATAACTGGATATCATCTGCACAGTGTCTTATGATAGCTAATCTGAACTACACAGTGTCAATCAGCTGCTCCTATTGCTCATGGCATGAATTACATGCAAAGAGACTGCACATAATGAAATTCACCTTAACCAGAAAAGTACTTGTCTCCAAAATAGAGACTCTGACAGCAACATTGTCCTGTGTTGTAGGGTGTGGCCTGGTTGCTGCTTTTTAAGCTATTCTTTTTCAGCATGCTCAATAAGCCAAGCTTCCTGTTCAACTCTAGAGGGTGAGTTTTTTAATACCTATTCCATCATGGTATGATGCCCAGTCTTACCTTTTTCCTTTGCTGTGGAAGTGACATTCTGAAATCTAGGAAGTTATTATCAAGATTTACAAGTTTGTTCTCTAGACTAGATTTTCTAGTTTATATTAATCTAGCAATTCCTATTTCCAAATGAATTATAGTATGAAGTTTATTAGTCTGCTTCTCTGCCATCTTGTAGCATTTCATTGTTCTCAGTTTTGAAAACTGTGATTGGACTTGTGATCATCTTAAGTGCTGAGATTACAGATTTGTACCACCATGCTTGACTGCCAGATCTGATTTCTTAATAGGAATATTTCTATGTGATACTGTTTTTCCAACCTTTGTGAATAGTATGCTTGGATTAGGATTAAAATGATTGCTTCCTCTGAAAGCCATTTGAAGCAGAACTTGATTTCTATTTAATTCTATTTAGAGGCAGAATAGGAGAATACTGAAAATATTTCATTTATAGCACTCCCTTGATGTGTTCTAGAGCATACATGTGTACACATGGATGTGTGCTTGTATACATGGTTCTATACGATCATGCTTCCTTGAGTTTGCAGTGGGATTTGTCTCAATAAATCTATTACAAGATAAAAATATTACAAGTTGCTTAATATATGTTGTTTATGAAATATTATAGCTTGGTTTAGTCTACCTTCAACTTTGTCAGAACACTTTTTACAGCTTACAATTGAGCAGCATCACTTAAAAGAAGACTTATGTGGCATACCTCATGCAGTTTTTTGCTCATCTCTATCCAATTTATGCTGGGAACTCAGTGCCCTGGAAACATTCGTTGTATAACACTATTATTCCTGGTTGACTGGAAGCTGACAAAAGAGAGAATGGTCACTCATACACACACACATGAGTATCTTCATTATAAGTTGGACCTTTTGTAAAAATATACATATGAATGTATATATGAATGTGCATCTATCTATACACCTGTCTGAATTCATAGATAAATATGTTAGCATTTTGGCACTTCTAGATTTTTAGATAGATCTCAGAAATGTAAAAGCTATGAAGTGTATTTTTATCACCTTTGTAAGGGTGGTTGCGGCCTTAAAGTTAGTAACACTGTGTTGCAAAGTCAGTCTGTGAGACTTTCCTTTGAGGTGAAATTCAGAATTAACTTTCAGTAGTGCATACTAGAGTGTGCCACACATGGGGCCCTGAGGAAACATGGCAATGAAGACTTGAGAGGACGAAACCACGAGGACGAAACCTTCAGAAAGACTTCCTTACACTTCTTCCTTCCTTCCTTCCTTCCGTTCCTTCCTTCCTTCCTTCCCCTTCCTTCCTTCCTTCCTTCCTTCCTTCCTCCCTCCTTTCCTTCCTCCTTCCTCCCTTCCTCCCTCCTTCCTTCCTTCCTTCCTCCCTCCTCCCTCCCTCCCCCTCCTTCCCTTTCTTCCCTTCCCTTCCCTTCCTCTTCCTCCTTCCCTCCCTCCCTCCTCCCTACTTCCCTCTCGTTCCCTCACTCTCTCCTTCCCTCGCTCTCTCCTCCTTCTCTCCTTCCCTTATTCCTTCCTTCCTTCCTTCCTTCTTCCTTCCTTCCTTCCTTCCTTCCTCCTTCCTTCCTTCCTTCCTTCCTTCCTTCCTTCCTTCCTTCCTTCCTTCCTTCCTTCCTTCCTTCCTCTCTTCCTTCCTTCCTCTCTCTCTCTCTCTCTCTCTTTCTTTCTTCTTTCTTTTGCTTTTTCTTGTTGAAGGTCAACCCCGGAGATTGCTCATCTCTAACTCTTTATTTTTCTAATGACCTTTTTAAAAAACAGATTTCTAAAATTGTTGTGCCAGCTTTAGTGTATCTGGTTTCTTGTGTGCCTCCACTCTTGATTTTTTCCAACAAAGTTCTGCTTTTAATACTTAGAATCTCTTTCTAGGTCCTTTTTTTCTGGTAGTTGACCTATCACCCATTCTCCTAATTGCATCTGCTTCCCCCAGAAATTGGTGACATTGTAAAACAGTTTTCTTATCCTCTTAATGGTTTTCTACACTCAACTTAGCTTCCTGTTTTAAAACCAAATGATAATAACCAACAGTCTTTGGTTTTCATGTCTTACAAGATGATTATACAGGAAAGGGAAAAATTAAGAAATAGTATATGAGAAATTTCCAAATATCAAGTTTCCCAAATCTTAATATTTTAAACTTTATTTATTTGTTCATTTATTTGTGTGTGTGTGTGTGTGTGTGTGTGTGTGTGTGTGTGTGTGTGTATGTGTCTTTGTGGAGTACCAAGGGTGACTTAGGGAATCATCCTGGATTGCTTCTACCTCCTTTTGCTCTGGGATTTCCCAGGCTCTGCCCACCAGGACTGGGAGTGCAGGCCATTGGGGTTTCCTCCTGGCATTTTTATGTGGGACCTGTCATCCACACTCAGGACCTTCTGCTTGCAAGGCAGAATCTTAAACCCTCAGCTATGTCTCCAGCCCCCAAGTGTTAATATTTTTAAACCTTATCTTTACCAGATATTGTATCCAATGGCCAGATGAGCATCTGACAACTTGTTGCCAACAGCACACCCTGTTACCAGTCATAATAATCTTTTGGCCAACTCTCCCCTGAAAAGCAACAAAACATAAAGCTCAACATTATCATTTTCCAATGTGCTCAAATAAATATTTTACTGAATTGATGTGTTACTAAATTTTAAGTATAAACAATGTGAGCCAAAGGAGACACATTGAACTGATAAAATATTTTCTCTGGCTGTCCCATGATGTTCTTTCTGGAAGAGTTTAACATTTGAATCAGTAGACTGCAATTAAGATTGGATTGAATGCACATGATTCAGTCAGTCAAGCGTCCAGATGGAGCAATAAGAGGAAGAAGAGAAGTTTGCTCTCTCTTGAGGGCTTGGAGCATTCATCCTCTTCTCTAGGACATCAGTGCTTCATGCTCTTTAGTTTTTTCCAGATTTCAGGATTGTATGCAATTCCCTATCTCCACTTTCTCAGACCTTCAGCTTTGAACTAAATTATGCCAATGGCTTTCCTTGGTTCTTTTCCTGGCAGGCATCATATGAGAGTTGTGAGTACTCATTCACCATAGTCAAGTGGGCTGTGTCAGTTAGCTAAGGGGTCAAGTTGATAATTGAGGACTGAACCCTTAAGCACATCTGTGAGGGATTATCAAGTTAAGACAGCCTCTGAGCAAGCCTATGGGAGAATGTCTAATTAATGTGGGAAGACCCAGTCTATAATGAGTGGCTGCTCTCCACTTGCTAGACAGGATGATGAGATGGAGAGAACACGTTCAATACATTGATATATTTTGGCATATAGCCATTCTAGAAAGGGAAAAATGTATGTCCCCGTCTCAGCTCTTTGTGTGACTACAATGTGGCCAGTTCCCTTGGCTTCTGATGTTGGTAGGAACTGCCCTGCCATGTCGATGAACCATAACTGAGAATTGTAAGCTGAAATAACCCTCTTTGCTCTAAGTTTGTTTGGTTCTTATAGTCATTCAGAATGGGAAGAGGAAATAAACACATGGGCTAATTGTCATAACTCTCCTCTTATTTTTGTTTTTATGTCCTCCTGGTTCTGTTTTCTGGAGAACCAGAGCTAATGTGCTCGGTATCTTGCTTCTTCAGATCCAGACAATCTTTACAGGTATAGATATATTCTTATTCCTTCCTTTTTCCTACTTCTATAACTAGTCCTCATGTGTGGTGACTTTTGTCTTGAATAGAATAGCAGAAAAAAAAATCCTGCATCCTAAGTTCTAGTGCCACGTCCTTATCCAACAATCTGGTATAATATGTCTTAGTTTGGAAAAGATGGATTCAAAGTAACATGTTTTGGGATAAGGACATGGCTTTATTTAAGAGAAATAAGGAAAAATATGGGAATTGTCAGGCCTTAGTGTTTCTTCCCAGTTCAGGCCTAAAGCCTATTCCCTGGGAAGGTCACAGTAACCCCATGGGCAGGAAGAATTCTTCTGGGAATTAGGAGTGCCCTTTACCTGCTTTTAGGTTTTTTTTTTTTTTGAAATAGCTTCCTGCTCTCTGATCTAGAAAAGAAACCTGCTTTTTAACTTTTAGTCAAATTCTAAATAGAGATTTCATGTCTAGTCACTTACAATAAGTAGACTTGTTAGGCACTGATTTTAAGGAAATTAGAGAATAACTTCTAGAGTCTTAAAACATAGGTGGGTAAAATTCCCACCTATGTACTAACTCAGAAATTCCAGAAGTATAAGACTATGCTATCAGTCCACTAGAACTTTAAAAGAGATTGTGATACCTTCTTACCCTGGCTGAAGCCCAAGGAAGAGACCATCATGCCAGAAAGTCTATATGCCAAGACTGCCTCTGAAGATGGTATTTGCAATCCAAACTGGGAGAATCCATGTCAGAAGCAAAGGGAGCCATGTCTTTCCTATCCCATAACAGCACTCTTATGAGAAATCACAGAGATGGACCATTCGAGTGCACTCCCACCAATGATCGCCTCTGCCCTGAAAGAGACACCCATGGCAGGCATATGGGGCCTGACAGATTGGACCCCAGGTTTGGAGAATGCATGGTTCACAGATGGGTCATCTAACTGATGACAATATACTTCTGGAGTTCCTCAAAGGAAGACAAAAGCAACCTTACTATTAAGGAATAGAAGGATGCTATTATAGGAGGACTTATTCTTTTAATAATTATATTGCTTAAGTGTTTTCTTCAGTGCATATCTCAGTAGTGCTCCATCAACAGAACCACACTCTAGGCGCTTATGGCTTTGAATATCCAAGCCATGGCTCCCCTAGAGACGTGGTTCAAGCTTGGATAGCAGAGACTGCATGAGCTGCATGCAACTTCCCAAGTTAGAACCTGCTGCTATGCCTGATGCCCATGTCAACCTGCCTGACTGAGAGGATCAACCTAGAGAGGACAACAGCAAAAGCTCATGCTGGGACTTATGGGGTGTTGGGGACTCCTATAGTTAATTGTTGAAATCAAAAGGAGATCATTCCTCCTATGTGTATTAAAAAAAAGCAGTCTCTGTTTAGATATGTCAACTAAGTAGGCTCAGCTCCATGGCTCTCCAGTGAAGCATTATAGATTAAATAAGAGAATGTTTCTGTTAAGTGCCCTTACCCTCAAACAATGGGTTAGGTTCTTGAAAAAAGGTCCACCCTGAAAGTGATTTTGCTGATTAGAAAATTATACATCTATTGTAGGTGCAACATTCTTTACCCCAAAATTTTCGGTATGAAAGCTGTCATGAAAGTTTCAATAAATGGGTTCAGAATTCATTCAGCCTAAAGAAAGTTGCGTGTGTTCTGTTCTCCACCTGGTCCAGGGGAGCCCTGACTCTGGTCTGCGGCATCCTAGGAAAACATGTTCTTTTGCAACATCTTTTAACATCCATGAGCCAACATGGCCAGTTTGCAATTTCCTGCTGAGTTCATTCTCTGCTTTTTAAACACATCTTAAATTATGACACAATAATGGAGATTTGAGCTCTAAGTTGCCTATTAATATAGGATCAAAATGCTTGAAATATATAGCCCAGACTGAAATGAAGTATTAGACATTTTCCTATCTCTTAATCAGATGACAAAGTCTTATTCCATTAGACTTGAGGCAATCTATATCTTTCATTAGCAATTTATGAAGATCCAACTTTTGTTATAAAATCTTCAGCAAAAATATCACTTAAAGATGTTTTAATATTTCATTATTAGTAAAGGTGAATGATCTTTATAAGAACTGAAACTATAAAAAATCAAAAAATCACTTGAAGAATAAAATGTTTTTCATTGCTTTCATCTAAGCATTTAAAAGTGAAGACCTGAAATTTAATACCCCATTGTAAGTCAAATAATAGATGATAGTCCTTGATATTAAATTGCTTATGAAAAGTAGGAGGAAGAATAAAATTAATGCACGTTGAAAAGAAGAGTTAACGATGAGGTTGGCCTTATGTTTTCCAATCCACAGAGAGAAAGATCAATGAATCCCAGTGACAGAAGTTTAGCCATCATATAATCTACCCTCACTGAAGTAGAGGAAGCCATGAGCTTGTGATGACTTTCTCAAAGCTTGTTGGTGGCATGTAGAGATGTAACTCATTCTCTCTAACTTTCATCTTAAAACATTTTATTAAGCCATACTGATTGAGTTCATTATTGCATTAAGTGCTGATAACTTTATCATTACAATTGTATGATGGCAGTGCACTAGGACCATGTAGGAATAAAGAACACATGATATATTTAAAAACTTTACAGAAAATCTATCCCCTATAGGCCTTTATAACTTCCATACTCATGCATCCTATGTAGGGCATTTTACAACGAGTCTTGAAAGGAGTCTGATTTTGTTGGGCTCATTCCGTAGTGACCCATCTTCTGTGGACATATTATGTGAATGGAGCTGTTAGAGAGAGGTAGATGTATTTTCAAATTGTGCCTTGAAATCTTTTTATTCATTATGTTCTTTGTTTCTCAGCAATTGAAATCAGTTGAGGCTAACTCTGAACTCAAAATTCTAGTGTGTACCTTGTTTTGTTGTTGAAAAATTATGTTATCTAATCCATCTTTATATCAAACTTGGTATAGCAGTTTGGCTGACCTGTCACTATCAATCAGTGTTTCTATATCTGTAACAGTTTAGCCAATGCAATTTGAAGCCAGAAGGAAATGGCATTCTCTGGAGATGTTTTCACATCATGTTTCAGAAGTATGCCTATTTATAAGTCATGTGAAGTGTTCTTCACATTTATAGCCACTTAATTGTGCTTCAATGGTAAGTTTAGCCTTGACTATGAATTGGATCCTCTCAGGATGCTTATGCATTAGGAAGACAAGACTTCCTTTTCAAAGATTTGGAGATGCTAGGATATTTCCACTTTGTATTGAGTTGTCACCACTTGAAAATTTAAAACTCAGTGTTAGAGAATAAATTTGCTTCTACTTAAATGTGGAATTTGATGATCACATCTTTTCGTATTGTGGAGTTTTCTCATTAATTTCCCCATAAAGAGGTAGGGTATTTGTATCTACTCATATTTTCCTTCAAAACACATACCACAGAATCACATGGTATATTCAGGGTTTTCAAAATTGCTGTATTGACTTCTTCCTGGCAATAACTCACACAAACTTAAAAGGAGACAGTGCAATTTAGTCATAAACAAAAATACTGGACAGAGTTTCACATTTCCTTAAACTTTGACTTTTTCTAAGCCTGACAAAGGTATTGAATGAAAAGCTATCATGTATGGAGGATGACATTAACTCCACTAACTTTGAATGAAGTAAGATAATCCAGTTTGATTTTTCTAATGGAAAAGTGACTATCTCATTGAACACAGCATTTGTGATATTTCTTACATTGAATAAGAGAGTTAATTCACTGATTAGCTCTTGACAGCTCTCCTCAGTTGATTTTAAATTGTAAGGCAGAAAAATTAGATATCAGTGAAATATTCATAAATATTATCCAGTATAACATTTTGGACATAAGACATAAACACATTTTCCTGTTTTTATGTACACACATCTCTTATCTTCTTATTAAGATCAAATTTCCTTTTTCCTTTTAATTTTGACATATCTACAGAAAGTTTTATGAGGCTGGCAACATATTCTTTCAGTTTCATCAACCAAGTGATATACTAATGCTTTTAAATGTTGAGGCAGATTCTAAGGAACATAAAAACACAGAATGTGGGGTTTGTGTCTGGAACAATATGGAAGTTTATCTAGAGGGATAAGCAATGTACTTCCAAAGATTTAATAGCAGTTTGATAATTGAAAACAATAGAGAATAATGCAAACTGTATATTTACATGTGGAATTACTTGTTAATTTGAATTTATAATTACTCATTACACAAAATGTTGTGATTTGATTGGCATTATAATTTTTGTTTCTGGAATTTTTGGTATGTTAAAGTAATACAAAATGATTTTTATCAATGTGGAGACAATAAATTCAATGTCTGGGAATATAAAAGAATTAGAGGAAGAAATATATTTTGAAACAGAAGACCCAAGATTCTGATTCACTTCCATGGCTGATTCACCTTGAGGAAATTAGCCTCATCAAGTTTTGATCTCTTCATCTTTAAAATAATGAAAATAACCATCCATACTTGTGGTAGATCGATTGCTTTAATGATCATAATTAATTTACCCTCATACTATAAGTTCAATGTTGACCATATAATCTGTTTAGAACACTGGGGCAGGAGCAAATTTGAGCAAATGTAGAACTGAAAAGTGTGTCTGCTCTTTTCTTTGTTTTCTCTTCCTCATGAGAACATGTCCAGACCAGGATATTGAAATTTGGAACAGAGTTAAGTAACTCTTTTTGTCCAGTCAGAGCTAAAGGCACAGAAAAAATCCCAGCTAAGGTAAGCAGAGCTGCTTAGTGATCATCTGATCACAGATTCTGCTTTGCTTTGCAGTAGTAACTAACTGATGAAATATTTCTTTAGTACTGTGGAGATTTAGATAATGCATATGCATATATTTTGCATATGCAAAATATTATACGAATATGAGTGTAAAACCCTTGAGAGAAATGGGTTGTTGTAGATGAAGATATAGAATAGTCTCAAGATGTTGATCCTAGTTATTTCTAGTATATATCTATTATTTATTTATTTTTTATTATTTATTCAATTGTGAGTGTGTGCGTGTGTGTGTATATATGTGTGTGTGTGTGTAGAACCACAGGCGAATTTGGAAACCACCATGGACACCTCCACCTCCTCCTTGTTTACTCTGCCAGGGGATTCACAGGCTCTGCCCTACCAGGACCAGAAACGCAGGCCGCCCCTGCTTCCGTCCAGCGTCTATACGTGGGGTCTAGGATCCAAACTCAGGACCTTCTGCCTGCAAGGCAGAGGCTTAACTTCTGAGCCACCTCTCCAGCCCCTAGTATGTATCTAAATACCCAAATTAACTCATGATTATTTTGTTGTTCAGATTGCTATCATAGTTCACACATACCCACACACCAGAATATAACTGATACACAAAAATATATAGACTGTTTGATAAGTTTTATTTGTCTCCATGACTTAGATGTTCTTATCACTTCTTTGTGGTTATAAATCACCAGAGGGCATAAACATTTCACATTTCACAGCAAGCAATGAATTTTTTTTTTACTTAGCAAGTTATTAATAGTTTGGCTGGACCAAAGCTGAAAACTCAAGAAGAAAATTATGTATTTGATATAATTTAACATTAATTTAGGGAATGCTTTCATATTGCTGAAATATTAAAAACCAGTTGCTGCCAACATAAATAAAAAATAGAAATGCATTTTGAAGTAGACTTTGAAAGGTATTTTTTAAAGTAGTCCCTTTAAAGTTTGAAGTTTTTATCCCCGGTGGCAACAATAATGTGCTCAGAGGATGAGCCATAAAAACATACACACCATGGTTTTTATAGACTTCTTCCTTGCCGATTCTAATCCCTTTTTATGTCACTTTCTTGTCTTATGGCTTCAGCTAAGACTTCAAGTACAATATTGAATAGAAGTGGTGAGAGTGGATAGCCTTGTCTAGTTCCTGATCAAAGTGGGAATGCTTCCAATTGTTCCCCATTGAGCATAATCCTTGCTGTGGGCTTGTTGTATACAGCTTTTATTATATTGATAAAGGTTCCTTCCATTCCAACCTTCTCTAGCGTTTTGATCATAAAAGGCTTTTGGATCTTGTCAAAAGCTTTTTCTGCATCTATCGAGAGTATCATGTGGTCTTGGGCTTTGGACTGGTTTATATTATGAATTACATTTATTGATTTGCGTATGTTGAACCAACCTTGTGTGCCGAGGATAAAACCTACTTGGTCCCTGTGAATGATCTTTTGGATTCGTTTTTGAATCTTAGTTTTGAGTCTTAGTTTTGCTAAGACTTTGTTGAGAATCTTTGCATCTGTGTTCATCAGAGAGATTGGCCTATAGTTGTCTTTTTTAAGTGTATCTTTATTAGGTTTTGGGATTAAAACGATAATAGCTTCATAGAAGGAATTTGGTAGTGTTCCTTCCTTTGCTACTCGTTGGAACAGTTTAAGGAGTATTGGTGTTATTAGCTTCTTAAATGTCTGGTAGAACTCTATGCTGAATCCACCTGGTCCAGGACATTTTTTTGGTGGGAAGATTCAAGATTACTTCCTCAATTTCCTTATATGTTATAGGACTATTTAAATAATTCACAACTTCCTGATTCAATTTAGGTAAGTTGTGTTTACTTAGGAATTCATCCATCTCTTCAAAAAACCATAGTTGAAAGGGTAGGGAATTCCCTCGAGCTGATTGGGCTAGGCCAACAGTTCCTAAACAGACATCCAATGGCACAGTCACTGCTACCAACTCTCAACAGTTGGGATCTTGTGAAACTAAAGAGCTTCTGTTCAGATAAAGAGATTGTAACATGAGCTCAAAGGCAACCCACAGAATGGGAGAAAATATTCACTAACCACATATCTGATAGAGCTCTATTATCCAGAGTGCACAAAGAACTTAGAAAACTAAACACCAAGGAAACTAATGGCCCAATTAAAAAATGGGCCCTGGAACTTCAAAAAAAAACTACAAGGGATGAAATTAAAATATCTTAAAAAATGCTCCACTTCCTTAGCCATCAGGGAAATGCAAATCAAAACTTCCCTGAGATATCATCTCACCCCGGTCAGGATGGCAAAAATCCACAATACAAACAACAACAAATGCTGGAGAGGATGTGGAGAGAGGGGAACGCTCCTACATTGCTGGTGGGAATGCAGGCTCATACAGCCACTCTGGTGAGCCGTCTGGAGATTCCTAAAGAAATTAAAGATTGAAATGCCTTATGACCCTGCGATTCCACTTTTGGGAATAACCCCCCATGCAGCAGAGGTCCACCTCGATAGCACAAGCATGACCATGTTCATAGCAGCATTGTTTACAATAGCAAAGTCATGGAATCAACCTAAATGTCCAACAGTTGATGAGTGGATAAGGAAACAGTGGTACATCTATACAATGGAGTACTACTCAGCCATAAAAAATGACGAAGTACTGGAATTTGCCGGGAAATGGATGTCATTAGAGACAATTATATTAAGTGAAGTATCCCAGACCCAGAAAATTAAGCGCCGTATGTACTCGCTAATAGGTGGCTGCTAGTACCAAACCCACCCAGCCCACCTAGAGACACTCGACGATAAATCTCTGTAATACAGTAATTGCAAGGAGTATGAACAGGAGGGATGGGGTAAGAGGCCACACCAGAAACAAGGAGAGGTCCAGAGGACCATGTAACAGCAGAGAAAATAGGCCTCCATCAAGGACTGCGAGTAACCAATGAGACATCTGGTTAAGTTCACAGACTTTTCGTTCCTGATCATCTACAACTGAGGGGGTGTGATCTCACCAGAAGGGGAGGGCATATAGTCTGGCAGATAATAAGTAATCATTTTGCAAATGGGTGATTGACCCCTCCCTCACTGCGTTTTCCTACTTTTATTGCATCTACCTTTGAATATACTCTTATAACAAGACTCTAGTTTAACAGTTTTTTATCTCTGGCCAGGGGGTGACATCCAATACCCATCAGGATGGAGTGAAGGGCATTGCAGGAGCAGCAAAACTGCAAAAGAAAATCAGCAAACCATAATCCAGAACTTCAGAGACTCTATATCAACCACCTAGAACTAGGCCAGCCTAATCTCTCCCCATCCTGAAACTCAGGGAAATTTGCGAAAGAGGGGGCGGTAAGAGTGTAAGAGCACAAGGATGGGAGGAGTAGTGATATGCAAGATACTCCACACAAGTTAGGGCCGAAGCAATCATAATTGGACTTTACATGCCCTGCGCAATGTCCCCACAAAGTCTAGCATTTGCTAAAAGCACCAAGATCCTTGGAGGCAAGGGACTGACAGCCAAAATAGTGTTCTTATGCTTAAGGGGAACACAGGAAAGGGTTCAGGGAAATGCTGCTGGGTCCTTGTATGTTATCAGAGAGGAGGACCCAGAGGAGAGTCAGGCATGCACATTAAAGTATTCTCTGGGGATTGGGGGAGGGGAGGCACTGGGGGATGGGGAGGGAGGGGTGAGGGGAGGGTGACCAGAGGGGTGTGGGGAGGAGGAAGGAGGGAGTGAACCAGTGTACTTATTAAGTTTGTATGATCAGAGATAATAAAAGGCACCAAGATCCTTGGAGGCAAAGAATTGGCAGCCACAGCAGTGTTCCTATACCTAAGGGGAACACGGGAAAGGGTTCGGCAAAGGCCACTGGGTCCTTGTACGTCATCGGAGAGGAGGGCCCAGAGGAAAATCAGTCATGCACAAGAAAGGACTCTCTGGGAATTGGGGTGGGAGGCACTGGGGGATGGGGAGGGAGAGGGGTGGGGAGGGGGAGCAGGGGGTACGGGGGGAGGAGGAGGGAGGGAGGGAACTGGTGTACCTAATAAGTTTGTATGAGCTGAAATAAAAAAAAAAAAAACATATACACCAGCAGCAATTTAATGAAGTTTGGGGGGAATCTTACACCAGACTAGCTCTGCTCTAAGAAGAGATGTATTAATGAACTAGACAAAGACTGTCCATGTCCTCTTGGACCTTGCCTTCTGAGGTAGGGGATTAGCGGCATACACTGGTAAAATATGAAAGTTGTTGAGAAAAGTCAGGGAAGAGGCATGGACTATCAGTGGGTTGCAATTTTTGCTTGGTTTACACTATAGTGGCTGAAGAATGGGCTTGGAGCTATGAGGAGAGATTGAAATAATAGCAATGCTTTGAAGGATTATTTCTAGAAGTTTTATACTTCACTGCCTCATTTATTCATCTATTCTAAGGTCATAGTTTGCACTTTGAATTTGGTAAGATAAAAAATAGAAATGTGGTGGGGACACATGGAAGGCTCATAGGCATGCAAAAGATATGGAGGGAAAAATAGAAACGGGATACAAAGGAAAACGGAGCTCAGCTCCAGAGGAGGTTTCAGGGCCCAGAAACAGTGCTTGGGATGCTTTATCTTCTTCTGTTTTCTATCTTCCTCCATATATTTTAATGCCTTTTTATCTGTTAAGATATTACTTTAAAGGTGTGTAATATGTGTGTGATGGATGGCAGAATAAAGGAGGTTTATAGTGACAAACCCACAAGATAACTTGAGCATGTAATCTTATTTAAAGTTACATAACCTTTGATAGTTGGTGTCTATTGACAAAGCATGCCTTAGAACAGCAATTAAGCTGTGCTCCTGATTTTGTAGGCCAAAAGTTATGTTCCTTTGGAAATCCGTTCAGTTGATAGCTCAAGTCACGTGACTGCAAGATGATGCTGACTGCTTTCTAGACAAACAGCAGGGCTTTAATTCTTCTCCGTGGCCTTCCTCATAGCATCGAGGGGTTGTGTGGCTTTCCTCATAGCATCAACCATTTTCAAGAGCACCTGTTTGAAAAGACAGGTAGTGTGCGACGTTTCAGAAGACTGACCAAGAAACAGATTGTCATTTCTGTTTCATTGTGCTCACTAGAGTGACTATAGAACAAACGCAACATCAAAGGAAAAGGACAGGAACTTCCACAGACTACATGTTGAGTGAAAACTAATATGTGGAATTTCTGTAAGTAGGTCAAGAATTGAAAAAAAAATATATATGTGTAGGTGTGGGTATAAGTGTGTATACATGTGTGTATGTAGAAGCAGACACTTGAGTGTGTGCCTTTGGAATACTCAAGGGTGATTTCATGAATCGCCCTGGATTGCTCTTCCTCTTTATTGCTTTGCTTCAGTTCTGCCTTCCAGAGCCACCTTGCAAATCACCACTATTTCCATCTGGAGTTATATGGCACCTGGGATCTGAACTCAGGTCCTTTTGCTTGCAAGGTAAAAGACTTATCGCTGAGCCATTCCTCTAGCCTCACAGATTTTTGAATTTTGAAAGCTTCTCTTGGCTTTGAATACCTACTACGATGCCTCT
Organism: Typhlomys cinereus; assembly: GCA_023101885.1. Classification (NCBI taxonomy): domain Eukaryota; kingdom Metazoa; phylum Chordata; class Mammalia; order Rodentia; family Platacanthomyidae; genus Typhlomys; species Typhlomys cinereus. The sequence goes on from JALPQD010000150.1 coordinate 4,038,348, forward strand.
AGTTGTCATGATTAAAGATAATTTATCGACATGAAAAATGATTTTATATTATGCAATAGTTGAAGAGAAGCTTGAGAGATAGTCCCTCAATTGGAAGAATCAGGTCGTATCTCTTTTCAGTTGTTTGCTTTACTCTACGCAGTCCAGGCTACTTCCCCAAAGCCACTTTCCTTTCATTGCAGACATGCTTGGCTGAACAAGTAGGCATGAGCTGTAAAAGTCAGAGGGGAAGAAATTGCTTTAGTAGATTCAAACTCAGAGAAGAATGTTTTCTGCATTGTGAGCCACTAAGCTGCAGGTGCCAAGGGCTGCTGCTTGGTGGGGATTCCTCAGCAAATCTGATAGCCCATAAAGACAAGATAGCTTAAGGCCAAGCCACAGGGTGCAACTGTCAGACAGTTTTAGAACTGAGTCATGCAGTGTTGATTTTAACTCAGTGTTGTGCTTAGATATGGAAAAACCATTCATCATTGCTTCATTGGCAAAACTGCTTAAGGCTGAGCTGGAGAAAAGCCGTATGGGGCTCACAGACAGGATATATTCTTTTTTTTATAAGCAAATATATTTATTTATTTTATGTTCAGGTTTTTGAAATAATTTGAAGAAAATTTACACAAGATTCCATTGTAACAATTTAGGGAAGAAAATAGTGAACTTCAGTGTCAGTCATTATATACACAAGTAAGGAATGTTCTAGTAATTAAGACATTTAAAAATATTCAAAGAAGTATTTCGTAGCACTTATATAAACTTGTTGATTTTTTTATTCCACTTTTCTTGCATTCTGCACTTTGACAGTTTCACACAAGCATATCATACATTCTTATTAACCTCTCTCTACATTTTCTTATCTTCTTCCCGTTAATGTCAGCCCCTCTTCCCTATGGCTCTTCCTCCCGCACTTACATCTTCATGCTTTGTTTTGTTTTATTTTGTCTTGTTTTGTGTCTTACGGGGTTTAACCAAGGTCTTTTGTGTGATGCTAGATTTAGGGTTTGCCATGGCTTGAAATGTGTTCCCCACAGTCTCATGTGTTTAGCAAGGTCATGGCACCTTGAGAGGTGGAGCCTTGCTGGAGGAAGGCAGTCACAAGGGGTGGGCCTTGAGGTGGATTAGTCCCACCCCACCTCCAGGAGAAGTCTGCCTTTGCAGCAAGCAGTCTTGCAGCTCTTAGCCTCCAAGATGTCTGCAGTGAGTTAGCCTCCTCCACCTTTGGTCAGCCATGCTGCCTCTGCTTTAAAGACTATATTTCCCCTCTGGAGCTGCAAGCTGAATAAATTTCCCTTTCTCCCTTAAGTTGCTTGACTTTGGGTGCTCTCTCACTGCAATAGTTTATTTTTTAATTTTTTTCCACTCATACAAACTTAATAGGTACCCTGGTCCCCTCCTCCCTTTTCCCCATGCTTTCCCCGCTCCCTCCCTTTCTCCCCGTTCCCCCTCCATCCCATCCCTGGAGCATCCTTTAGTTTGCATGTCAAACTTCCCTCTGGGTCCTCCTCTCTGATGAAGTGTAAGGACTCAGTAGCACTGCCTAGAGCTCTTTCTTGTGTTTCCCTCACAACAATAGTTAAGAGTAACTATTACAAGGTTCTATCTTTGAAGTCTAGTTGGTTCCCCCTTTGGTATACAACTGCATATTCCCCTTCCCACCAATATTCCCCTCTCCTGCCTCATGATCCATCAAATCCATTAATTTATAGTGCTTCAAAGGGCTTTGTGGGTTTCTCCAGAGGGGGTGCTCTAAAGAGTAATACTTGTATCCCTCCCTTTCACTATCAGAGTATAGAAATGATGGATCGACCAAATTATAAATTCCCAGGAATCCCATTCTGCTCTGGTTTAACCAGAGAACCAGACTCATATCAATAATGTGGAAGAGGAGAGTGATTGAAGATGATTCCTGATATTGTCTTTGGGTTTCCATACGTGCTTATGTTCAAGTACATATATATGTGTACATACACCCATTCATGGAGACACATACACACAATACGCCCCCCCACACACAGGAAAAACAGTTAAAAAGAAAGTGGAAGCTGGAAACTGGTTATTTTTTATGAGGGACTTTTCTTTATCCAACCGTAAGGCAACTTAGAGGATGCAATTGTTCATCAAAGAAGTATGATTTAAAATAAAATCTGTTCTGGTGAGACCCATGGCAGGTCATATCTTTGACATAGCAGGTAAAAATGCTGAAGCTAACATGAACATGGATTTGAAAAAATGGTGGTATGGAGACGATGTGGGACTTTGCTTTTTTTCCTCTGGGTTCCTTTTGTCTTTCTGAATTCCTCCCTCCCTCACTGTCATCCCCCATATGTGTGAGTGGTGATTGTCCAGCCCCAGCTTTTTGGTCATGTGTTTGGCACTCTGAAAGCTATACTCCCCTTTGCCATCTGGCTCAGCTGAGCCATGCCTCCTATGGTAAGTAGAGAGAAATGAGAAGGCTGAAGGAGGAAGAAGGGCTTGCTGATCTGCTATTTCTAATCTTGTTGGGACCACCCTCCTTGCAGTAGCACTGGGCTTCAGCACCAGGTGACCTTAGTCTTCATTTTCCTCCCATGCTTCTAGTAGAGGCCTGAGGGTGCATCTTCTATATGGAAGGGTACATCTTCTATACAATCAACATATGAGTTGCAATGCATGAACTTTGTGGAAACGTTCTCAAATCAACTCCAAGTATGATGTAAAATGTAAACTTTAGCTAATATTTTCAGTTATGGAGTGTTCAACATGAAAGTCTGCTTCATAGTAGTATCTCTTTTTGGATACCCCTTAGCTCATGATAGTGGTCATCCTCCTGTAGAAGTGAAAGGAGATATGGTCTTTCCCTCTTCATCCAAGGTAGAACAAGATGATAAGTTCTGATATAAGAGTTCTCTTGATGATACCAATATCTGACCCCCCTGCTCTGTAAGAGCACTCCTCCCAGTTCCCAAAACACTAGACCAGAGAGTACAGATGAGCAATGTCTAGTTCTTCAGGTCTTTCCTTCTCACCTGGCTAGATATATCTTATTTTCCAACTTAGACTATGATTATAGATACCATTAATTATTGCTTTGTAACCAGCTGTCTAAATTTTACACAATGACACACAAATTAGTAGATGCATGTGGAATAAACAAGTGGAAAAAATGAAAGTTGAAAAATGACCATCAAGTGTCATGAAAATGGCTTTTTGGAAACACTGTTTTGTCTTGTTCATTTTTCTCAAAAGTTAAGACATTCAAAATTCTCCAGGTTACCCTTGTGATGCCATGGTCAAATGTAAGTAAAAATTTAGATAATGATTGTGAGAATAATTTCCTAAATATTATTGAAATTAGTGAATTATTTGTCAAAAAAGTATGACTTAGTCCATTTTGTTGTTATGATAGAATACCACATATTGGGTAATTTATACAGGAAAAGGTAATTTCTCACAGTTCTGGATCCTGGATGGCCCAATCTCGATGTTCTGATATCTGATTAGTGCCTTTCTGCTGTGTCATGGCATGGCAGAAGTCACCATGTGACCTTCTGGTCCTTTTCTTTTCTTATAAAGTCATGGGCTTTACTCCTCTCCCCTCATCTACCTTTAATTCTCTTTGAGAATGTCATTACAGAGTACAATCAACATATGAATTCTAGGATTATTTGTAATGCATGAACTTTGTGGAAACATTCTCAAATCAACTCCAAGTATAATGTAAAATGTAAACTTTAGCTAATATTTTCAGTTATGGAGTGTTCAACATGAAAGTCTGCTTCATAGTAGTATCTCTTTTTGGATACCCCTTAGCTCATGATAGTGGTCATCCTCCTGTAGAAGTGAAAGGAGATATGGTCTCTTTCTCTTCATCCAAGGTAGAACAAGATGATAAGTTCTGATATAAGAGTTCTCTCGATGATACCAATATCTGGAATATTGGAACTGTGTGACATCCCTGGCTATAGTTTGATCAGTCCGCCTGAGTTCACTTGGTGTCTGCCATGTTTTTAGGTCTGTCCCTTTCTTGATCTACTACTGATCCAGTAAATTCCCTTTCCTTGCTCTAGACTATGTTCATTATTTTCTGTTAATTGTGACCAGCTTCCCAGGTAACATATGTATGTTTGAAATACATAAAAATGATTTTTATCCTCACTCAAACCTACATATTGTAAGGCAAAAATTTATGAAGTGTAATTTTGACCCACAAAAAAACATCCTTCTATCTATAAGCTCAACCATCTGTGACGAGTTTCCCCACTGGATACAAGATTTTGACAAGTATTGTAAATGTCTGGAAGTGACACAGGCCTTCATGGATGGGGAGCCCAGGTTTTCCCCAGTGCCTGTGAGGAGATGTCCAGATGGTGTCTTGATGGCCACTCAGCAGAGTCCTTTAACAATAACGATTAACAGTTAATTACACTTAATGCCTTGAAAGGAGTCCAGTTGCATTCAACTGATCAGAAATCCATCCCTGGATAGATCCAGAAGAGAGGAAGGAGTTCCAGCATGACCATCTGGACGCTCCCTTTTCTCTGCTCTTCCCATGGAAGAGGGCTTAGTTGTGCTCACTGCTTCTTTTTGGAGTAAGGATTCTGCTTTTGCAAGCTGTTTAAAGAGTGGTCCTTGATGAACTAAAGAGAGAAAAATTGGCTTTGTCTCCAGAAAGGGAGAGTCAAGTTGGATGGAAATTCTGTTTGGATGGAGCGGATAAAAGAGAACACTTGGAAAACCTACCCTAGGCATTTGCCATGGATCTAAGAGAAAACAAACATGAAAGATGCCAAAATAAGGTTGAAATACAACAATGGCTGCTGAAACATTATATTCTTATGTTTTCTTCACAGAAATATGAGTTTTCTTCATAAGTATATACATGGGAAATTATCATATTAAAATTTTATAGTTTACAGACTTTTAGAGTGAAACTCATGACAATTCTTATAGAGCATGAGATGAACAAAGAGCTTTTCATTTTCCTATTCAAGGGGTTACATAATACACCTGACATGGATGAGGCCAAGTTCCTCCTCAATAGAGACCACTGAACAACATGGAGAGATCTTCTATCGGATAAATATGCCTTGGTCCAACCTTTGGAAGGTTCAGCCACAATTTTTTTTAATAGAATCTTTTTTTTTTTAATCCAATTGTGCGTGTGTGTGTGTGTGTGTGTGTGTGTGTGTGTGTGTGTGTGTGTAGAACCACAGACGAACTTGGGAACTACCATGGACACCTCCACCTCCTCCTTGTTTACTCTGCTCCGGGATTCACAGACTGCCTTACCAGGACCAGAAACACAGGCTGCCCCCGCTTCCGCCCGTTCAGCCACAATTTTTAGGAGATGGTCCAGGAGCAAAATTTGCTAAAACCACAATGCTTCTCTTCTGGAAAGGGCCTTGAAACATAGCACAGGGTCCCAAATTCTAAGCAGTGATAACTAGGTGCTCTATCCTGCTTTTTAAGTTTTGAAATTTCTAAATCTTGGCATATTGGGGCAAGAAGACTGAGTTTGGAAATGTTTCATATGAATGGCACTTTAGAAGGAAAGAATTTGCATATTTGTATGTATATTTTAAGCATGCCTTTAAAAGGAAGGGGCATGTATATTTTCATGTGTACTTGAAGTATGCCATGTGTCCTGAGCTGTCTCAGGGGCTGGTGTGTAAGTCTGGTGGCTTGAGTTTGATCCCCAGAGCCTAAGTGGTATAAGGAGAGAGCAAGCTTCTGAAAATTTTCTCCTGATTTCCATGTCTGTACTATGTGCCTGTGTACTTGCCTATAAATAAATGCTTCACTTCTTATCATCTCTGTGTAGAAGTCCTATAGTTAGCTTGCAGCACGTTACTGAGGACAGGCTGACACACTCATGCTTATGCCACATGTTCACCAGGGTCACTTGGGGTCTGTGCTCCAGTGAGCTCACAGAAAGTTCATGTGTAATGTGACTTTCAAATATTTCTGCTCACATTTTCTCAGTGATTCAAATCACATCAGCCTGAACTTGAGAGTGCAGAGAGATGCAATCCTGTCTTACCCCGGAATGATAGAGAACGGGAATACTGCAAATATTGTTGGGCACCACTAGTGTAGCATATCAGTTCCAGGATCATTTTTTGGTTTAGTTGTGGGCAGAGAATATTGCCTATATTCTCCACTCTTTTTAGAGTTGGCATTTAATTTTAAATATTCATTCATTCATTCACAGTGCTTGGAATTAAATATTCTGTAATCTTTCTGATCTACTATCAAGATAATGCATATTCAAGGTAAATATTTCACCATTGAGTGAGATCCACAACATAAGTTGTGTACCCCCAGTACACAGTAGACTGTACCCCCAGCAATTATCATTTTGAGAAACTTTGGTACATATTTTTTTCACAAGTACAGAATTCCAAGGATAAAGTTTGAACAGTGTAGCTGCCATATATTTTTTTTCTTTGTCTACATTTGAGCTATGTTTATGCTCAGCACTGAATATGTCCAGCATATAAGCTGTGCCAGTTTTGGCACTGTCACATATTCTCTTGCTTTCTTTTTTATTTCCATTCCCTAGTATACTTTTTGATTGATCCTTACTGACACTAGGGAGATGAAAACACAGGTATTTGAGTTTGAATCTTGATGTATAAATAAACAGAGCTTTTTGATTTGGGTCTCAGCCTCAGGATTATTTGGATAAAGTTGAAGAGGTACTTCAGAAGGTCAGTATTAGTTCAATAGCATGTGAAGGAGCAGTCTGGTCAAGAATGACATGTTTCTTTCCCATTTTCTACTTCCAGTATGGTCATGCAATCCTCAGCAATTTGCTTTTCCAAAGTAGAATTAACCATTTTAGTTAGAAATAGCAACTAGCCGATTTTTAAAATATTTGTGTGCAATTAAAAACAAGATGCATAAGGCAAAAAGCACATTGCTGTTTTCTTTATATTTTTCTTATCTTATGCTTTTTTAAAAAATTATACAATGGGAGGGAGAAGGGTGAAAGGAAGGGAGAAGCGGGGAGAGTGCAATGGGGGACTACAAGGGAGGAGGAGGGAGAGGACGGGATACCTATTGGGCTTGTATGATTAGAAAAAAAATAAAATGTGTAAGAAAAAAATAACACTTTTCATAAAAAAATTAAAAAAATACAAGATACCGAGGAATAAATCTAACAAAATAATGGGCAGAAACCTTATAGCTAGAACTATAAAACTGTTAAAAGCTATTAAATGTTGCCCAAACAAATGGGGTAATAAAATTTTAAAAATGTATACAATGATTTTAATTTTGTCCATTTTGTATGTATTTTACTTTCTTTTAGCTATAAAATGTGATTGCTTACAGTTACAAATATATCATTAAAATATTGGACAAAGAAATATGTTATTGTATCAGTTACTTTTCTTGTCACTGTGACAAAACACCTAACTGAAGCAACTTAAAGGAAGGGAAGGCTTACTTTGACTCATGATTTCAGAAGTTTCGTCTGTTATTGTAGGGGAAAGGCATGGCATCTCAATTCTTGTTGGCAGAAGTATGTAGTGGTGGGTATTCACGTGGCCATAGACAAGGAAGTTGTCCAGAACTATGGGCTGGCTATCATGTTCAAAGGGATCAGAGGGATGCTCCTTAGTACTTCCATTCGCTATGCCCCATCTCTGATGTTGAAGTTTTCACTGCCTCCAAAATATCACCTCATGCTGAGGACTAGTGCCTAAGAGCATAACTCAAGGAATATAAAAGAGAAAAATTCTAGTTTCAAGTCATAATGGTGTGTGTTTAATGGTGTGTGTGTGTGTATGTGTGTGTGTGTCTATGTGTGTGTGTCTGTGTCTGTGTCTCTATGTGTGTGTGTTTGTGTTTGATACAGACCCTTACTATTTAGACTAGACTGGCCTTGAAATGACTATGTAATACTGGCTGACTTCAAATTTGAGATCGTCTTGCCTCAGCATCTGAGTACTGGAATCTCAGATGTACATTATGACCCTGGTATATTTAGTTTTAGAGCTTTTTGGTATGCTGATTCCTTTGGATGTCATTATAATCTCATGAAAGATTCTAGGCATGTGTAGCTTTCCCTTTGACTTTAGAGTCAATGTGTCAAGAATCTAGAGAACTGAAATCACTTGCTCAAGGTCACAGTTTTTCTTTTATTTTCTTTTTAATACTCCTGTTTATTTTTTTTAAATAACAATTGCCATCCTGTTATTCAAGTCAATGCTGAGAAGCTTTTTCAGGTTACAATGTTTTTGTTTCTGTAGCAACAGAACGGGGTTTTATCCTTTGAATTGCCCTTTCTGAAAGTTAATGAGAAATTAAGCTACTTAACAGATTGGAGATGAAAGATTTGCTTCGGTCTTTTGTATAACATAAACATACAGCACACAGGGACCACAACTTGTCTTTGTACCTTGTGAAATTTAAGGGAGGGATTAATGAACATGGAGGAATTAATGGCAGGCTGGGAACTTTCAATGTTGTGAAGCTCTCAGTAATCTTCACACTTGTCTTCTTCAGTCAGGTACGCAGAGCGTTTGGTTTCTAATCATTCTGTTAGTTGTACACCTGTGGTCTCAGGGCCATGTTTTCTCAACAGGAGGCTTAGAAGAGAACAGAGGAAATCATTTGCTACTGTTCAGTTTAGAGTTTTTTATATCTTAGAGTTCAGATGCACTGCTTCATGTTTTTGCAGCTGTTGGATTGTGTGCCTTCCTGTGTCTTCAAGAATCTGTTCATCTTTTTGGCCTTGTCTGAAATCGTGGGGTACCCATTTCTGTCTCAATCTTGACCACAGATTTTTGTGTTAGGAGTCTCAATTTGTAGAACTTGCTGGATTCCTGACCCAGCATTTCCTCTCGCATTGCATTAAGAGAATGTTCAAATCTGTTGGAATAAAAATTACTTATTTTTGCTTATGATAATCCTTGATCCCATGAGTGCTTTAATTGTGTTATTTCTGCAGATGTGCTAATTTCTTCATTGCTTTTTTTTCAGGGTTATCTAAGTTTAATAGTCTGAGACTATGAAATATATGATACAAATCAAAGTTACAGGAGCTGTGGGAAATATTTGATGATCCTTTTGCAGAAGAACCTTAAAGTATTCTTGTCTTTTACAATATTGTCCCAAATTGATCACATACCATGTTTATACTTAGGAGATACATCTATTTATGAAGATCAGGAAATTTTGTAATTGTAATTTCACTTTGAAATCTCCATAGAAGAGAAAAATCTCCTATAGAAAGACACTTGTGTTCCTAGAGTAGGTGAGCTATTATCTTTTTTTTTTTTTTAACTTGCAAAATTAGTGTGTCTAATAGGCATGGGAATGAACCCTAGCTTCTTGTCCTCTAAAGAACACAAAAGACTTTCACCTATTTGGGGAATGGAAAAGGAGCTGTACTAGTCCTGGCAGCAGTTTTGAACTCTTTTCCACTATGAACTCATTATTTGTGCTGAGGGGAGAATCCCTGAGAATATGCCCTGGAAAGTGAAAGTCAAGGAAGTGTTGTAGCTCTCCCAAGTTGCAAAGGCAGCTTTTCTCTAAATATGTTTCCCAAACCTGGCTTTAGTTTTGATTTGGAACCTGGAGATTTTTGTTACCTGGATTATTAACTCCCAATTTTTATGCTTCCATAGCCTGCAGATCTGAATTTTTAATAGTTTCTCCAAGTGATGATGAAGCTATCAGCCAAAAGATCAGCATTTGAGAACCACGACTATTAGTAATTGCATAACAATTGTGCAGATCATAATTGAGAGTAAGAAAAATCTTGTAAGATGCACTTGACAAAGATTCTATATTTAACTCAGTCTGACAAAAGAACAATTAGTTCTCCGCAAATTATCATTAAAGACCTTGATACAAGGAGTTGAATGATCTCCAATGTTCTTAGGCCTTACAACTTGGCAGAACAAGACCAAAGAATCACATGGAAAATAAAAAGAGCAGGCTGAGCATAAGAATTAAATTTCTCTTACTAGGTGTTGTAGATTACCAACATCTTGATAAATGGTACCAATTTCCTCTGAAATGGCTTGAAAGTTAATGTTAAGCAGCCAGCATCTTGGAGTTCATTCTTATTGTTCTTCAGTTATATCTTTATGAATCTTCATTCATGAATGTTTCAGGTTCATGATATCATTTTGTTGTGGATATCTTATTCTTATTCATCTTTTAAGCACATTTTTTTTTATTCTTTGGCAGTTTCAAACATGTCTTCATGAGTTTTACTTCTTATCACTCCCCATTGTCCTCTGTTATCTCCTCCTCCACTGAAATTTTCCTTCTTCCTAACAAGTTGACCATATATGTTCATGACTTCCTTGTGTGTGTGTGACCCATTGATTTTATTAGAATGGCTTATATGAGCATGAGTGGGAGGTTTCTTATTGGAGCATGGGCAACTTATCAGTGGTTATACCACTGAAGAAAATGACACCCCATCTCCAGGAACCACTAACTGCTATAGCACCTCAAGAGGGATGGGGATGCGTAGGACTTTTCCACATCAGATCTGAAATGTTCAAAGATCCACTGTTGTGCAAGTGATTTCAGTTGGTGACTGTGTGAATCCAGAGGACATCTTTATGCTGTATATCTTGCCCTCTCTGACTTTCATGTCTTCTGTCCCCTCTTTTGTGATGTTTCCTGAACCTTGGGAGCATTACAGCTGAGCCCTACAGCTTCCCTTATTTCCTTCACTTTGATCAGATGTAAGTCTTTGCACTAACCAATGTCCACTGCAATAAGAAGCTTTTCTGACTAAGGCTAAGTGCAGTACTAAACTATGGATACAAACATAAGTTTTTAGAAAGCAATTTTAACAAAACAAAAATTATTATTATGATATCCACTAAGGCCTATGATCTCTCCATCCAGAATTCTGGACTAGTCTTATAGTACTGGGCATGAGTGCCTCTTGTGGAGTAGTATATAGCAGCAGTTATTGTGCCAGGACATAAGGCACATCTTGCCTGGCAGGTCATAATTATAGCTCATAGGATTCATGGCTGATTAAAGCCATTGATGATTTTTCTTTCCCAGATGCCTGCACAGCGTCTTTTGGCACTATGAAAGCTAGTCAGTAGGAAGGAAACTTCAAGTTCAATGAACTGAGGTGCCCTACATGCGTGGGTAATGTTCCTTCCAACTGTAGGTGATACTTGCTTTTATACATGTGTGCATGTGTTTGTGTACGTGCACACTTTGTGTGTACCAGTGCACTGGAGAGAGAGAGAGAGTGTGTGTGTGTGGCGTCTCAAAAGTAACTTTCAGGAATCATCCTGGATTGTTCTTTTCTTATTGCTTTGCTTTGGGGTTTCCCAGGCTCTGCCTTTTAAGGCTGGAATGACAAGCTACTGCCATTTCTGCTCAGCACTTTTACCTGGGATCTGTGAATCCAAAGTGAGATTCTTTTGCTTGTGAGGCAAGGTTTTAACTCTGGAGCCATCTCCCCAGCTCCCAGATGCTCCCAGGTTATTAAATGAAAATTCCAGTGCCAGGTTTGATATATTCCTTATGAGTTGTTGGTCAGAGAGTCCCAATGGCTCCAAAACAATACGGACTACATTCTAGGTTGACCTCTCACTAAAGATACCATACCATATACTTTAGTAGCAAAGAAAATATTCAGCTATTTTTTATAAACAGGCGAGTCATTGGTGTGTGTGTTCTGAGTGGCAATTGCAATCAAGAATCTGTCTGAGTAGAAAAAACAGTTTCTTTAGGTTGAAACTCTTTATGATTCTATTTGAGCACTAAGGGTGGTAGGTAGATACTGAATTTTCCAGTTTTTGTAAGGATGGTAGGAAAAACAAATTAATGGGAATGCATAAAAAGATGGAATGCCATTGACGTTATTGTTTGAAAGTATTTGGATCATGATTTGTGAACTCTTTTTGATTTATGAACTTTTGAAAGCATGTGTGAAGAATTTTGCTTCTTTTAGAGTTCTGAAGGTTCTGTGCTTCTCAGTCATTTTCTCTCAGAAACACTTCACATGAATGTGATGCAATTACAATAATGTCATTATTTTTAGCAAATGCTTTGAAGTACTGGAGGAAAGAATGAGAGATATTCAGTACAGAGACTGATAAATAGGCTTGTGTGTTTGAAGGAACCAAAGGGAGAGTAGAATTGAGTTTGTGTACAGTTGTTGCGCCAGACCCATTGCTTTAGCCACATTCACTTGTGAAAGATTTGTGATAAGAAAGATCACGTTAGACATTTCCAAGAAGGTTTCCACGGAGGTGTTTTAATCATAGCTTAGTCACAGTGTTGGTGAGAAGAGTATTCTCTTCCCAGGGTTGTGGGAATAGCTGAACACAAGGCACCCGTTTGCTGGAAAGATAAAACAAGCAGCAACCTGTGCTCATGACTTGAGAGAGGCATCTCATGTGAATGATACAGGGGTTGGGCTCCAAAATAAAGTCAGAGGCTATGGAAGGTAGACTATGTGGTTTTCAGAGGGTGAGACATCCGTGCGTTCTGGTGAGGGGGTGTGATTGGCTTGAACGATTTTGCAGGTTGGCAGGAAACTGAGACTCAATATTCAGGGATAAGCAGGAATTGTGCCTGGTGCCTTTGATAAGGAGGATCATTTGGCTACAAGACCTTATCTGTGGGAGCAGAGCTGAAAGGGAACTATGCATTTAGGCTATGTGAGGCCCTTTTCATTTCAACAGATGTCAAGGCAACTCACCTCATTGAACTTTAATTTTAGACTGTACGTTCCATCACACACTGAAGATGCATTGGGCTGAGGCTTTCCTTCTGTTCATCATTGGAGATATGTTTATACAAGGAGACTCAAGTCTTTATTATTATTACCTGTATTCATTCAAGTACAGTGAATATTTGGGGCTTGGCTAAATTTTCATTCCTTAAAAAATATACTAATGAGGATAGATCAATGCCCCAGGCAGTTCTTATGATATATTCAGGGACTTTGTAATATTCATTTCTGACAAAAATAAGACTGACCTGGATCAAGGAAATTACCTTGCTCTAGAACTAGTAAATTCTAGAACTCAGTTACAGACAGCAAATAGGTTGAGAGAGCTCTTACATAATTTCAAGTTGGCACCCTTATCCTTAGAAGTGTTGGTGATATTTTCCATACTTAGGCAGGAACTTAGATTATTATTAATCCAAGTGATCTCTTACAGGAGAAAAATCCACCCCTTAATGGAGGTCTGACAGAATTTTGCTATGGCATCCAAAGCACTGCTTCCTGTATAGCAAGAAGCATTGCAAAAATGAATCATTGTGAGCTGGGTGATTCTAACAGGTAATACATGAAGCCTTGTGAATGTTTTGAGTGTTATTCAAGTTTGTAGAGCATTGAATGACATATTCAAGTTTTAGAACATTGAATGACATTCTTTCCTCATGTTTCAAATTTTGTTTTGTTTTGGTGATGTAAAATATGACAAAATAACATTTATTCTTTTAGAAGTTTTAGAATTTCTGTGTCTTCAGTAAGACTGCTAGGCTCCTTTAGCTTATCGCTCATCTACCTTCCAAATCACAGTGGTTTAATCCTTATGTTTAGATGTTTGTAGGCTTAATTTATCTATTTTGTCTCTTCCAGATTAATATGCATAAAGCTTCAAATGTGGGGACCTCTGGACCATCCCAGCATCTCATAGATGAGGACCATTGACTGCTCACACTTTCTTCATCCCAACTCAGTAGGAATTAGCCAAAGGGGTCATTGCCTCTCTTTCCTCAAGCAGTCAAATCATCATAAAAAATAAGGGGAGAAATAGTCAGTTTTAGGACAGCCATGCTGTAACAGTCTCTGAAGGTCTTGGAAACCATTTGCCAACTGCTGGGATTACCCTGCAGGAACACACCCTGTTGATAGGGAGGAACTGACTCCAATCCTACACAGAGATAAGGTGGTCAACTCCCCACCCCAATCCTTTACTTATGAAAGGATACAGAGATAAACTAAATCCATCAAAAGAAACAACCTGAACAAGAGGTGGGCACAAAATCAACTGGGTTGGGTCTCCATAGAAGTTAACCAAAGAGGAAAAGCCATTTTTTTTTTTTTTTTAACCAGGCTTGCTTTAGTGTATAAATATACCTGGCCCTGGCAGCCATCATTGGTGCCTGCCTTTCACAGCACTCCACTTCTGGAATCTGTGAGTTCTTTTCCAACTCCTTGCCTTTCATGGATTCCATGCCTGGAGTCCATGAGTTCTCCAGGGCACCTTTGCCCCTCATGATACTCCAATCTCTGGGGACTGTAAGTTCTGTTATTTCTCTCCTCCAGTAAACTCTGTCATAATCCTCAAAAAATAAAAAAAAAAGAAAGAAAGAACTTGTGTGTGTGTGTGTATGTGTGTGTGTGTGTGTGTGTGTGTGTGTGTGTGTGTGTGTATGTGTGTTTGTGAATGCAAGAAGTTACTTGAGTGTGTTTGTCTATGGAGGCCCAAGGGTGACATTGGAATTCATTCTGGATTGCTGCCTTCTTATTGCTTTCCAGGGCTGGAATTACAGGCTGCTGCTATTTTTGCTGGGCAATTTTATGTGGGATCTGGGATGTGGAACTCAGGTGCTTTTGTTGAGAGGCAAAGCTTTTAATCCCTGAACCATCTCCCTAGTCCTAGATTTTTTTTTTTAAATAACTATCAAATGGGAAAATATGTTTGTTTGGAGCACAGAAATGAGGCTAACAAGACAACACATATAAATTAGACATTTGTATTGAAGTATGAGTTAAGAATCTTGCACCCAACCTAGAGTTATCCAAACACACAAAGCAAAACATGGAGTCACCAAGATTTCCTACAAGGAATGAATAGGTAAAGAAAATATGTTGTATGTGTACAATGGGATATTAACCCATAAATAAAATGAAATCTTGTAGTTTCAATAACCTGTATGGTATTTAGTCAATTATGTTAGGCGAAATAAGTCAGACTTCAATGTGAAGGTCAGAGGATCATTTGTAGAAGTTAGTGCTCTTTTTCACATAGGTTGTGGGAATTGAACTCAGGTTGCTAGACTTATGGGCAATAGCCTTTATTTACTGAGTCATCCCACTCAATTACTGTAATACTTAGGCACAGGTGTCAACTTGATATTTGAGAGTTTGAGCTCTGGGCACATTTATAGAGAATTAGTTATTGAGTAAAACCCAAAGCAAACCTGCAGGAGATTGTCTAGCTGATGAGGAAGCCCAACCGTAGGTGGGTGGGACTAGACCCTGGAATAAAATACAGAGAGCTGATTGAAAAAGTTGGCATCCTTGTGTACACTTGGCCAGATATGCTGGTCTGGCAAGTAAGGATCATCCCTCTCTCATTATATGCAGAGATGATGTGGCCAGTTCCCTTAGCTGTGGTGCTGGTGTGAGCTCTCCTGCTAAGATGGTCAAACAACTGTGACTAAGAATCATAAGAGATAATAAACCCCTTGTTCCCTTAAGCCATTTGATGTTGATTTTATCAGCAACTATGCAGATGAACTGCTACAATCACCATTCTTCTCTTTAATTCTCTTAAATCTCTCAGACTCATATTCTTATCAAGAACATGAAAGAATTTGGAGGATGTTAAGTGACATTCAGGAAGGGAAACCCGAAAATCAGAAATTTTGATGTTTACTAAACTGTTAGATACCACTATGAAAATCCACTGAAATCCAAGCTGTTGAATCTCTTTTACAACAAAAAGTTTGCTGTTATCCATATTTTCTGAAATCCCAAATCTCTGAAAAGTGAACCCTCATATAACAAGGAATAATTTCCTTCAAAGATTTATGAGGAGAAGTGAGTCTATAATAGTTCCTATTTTACTTTATTTATTTTTCCTTTTTACCTTTTTTTAGTGCTGTATATGTAAACACAGTGACTTTATAAAATTTTCACCCCTTAGTTCCAAATCCCATCCTCCTTCCTTTTCTCCTTACAGTTCTTCATCCCCCATTGCCTGACTCCCTCTTAGTTTTCAAATCATTTCATTTGTGTTTATCAACATTTCACCATAACATCAGAAAGATCTCATGAAATGCCTGTTTTTAAAATTTCAGTCGTAGTATCAGTGTTTTGTAAAAGACTCAGCACATGTTCCAGAATATACCAGAATGTGCTATTAGACACCAGCCTTCTTCCCACCAGCTCAAATCAAGTGACAAAGTCATCACTTGCCATGAAATAAGAAGACATTTCTTAGACTTATCAGAGGAAGCATTAAGGTCAATTTGTTTCCTTGGTTTTCTTTTTCTGCCTTAGGTAGTCAGTAATGTTCAAGTCCATATATTAATGTGGCTCATTCCACAGGGCATGTTCAGATGTATGATAAGAATATGAGTCAGGCCACATCTATCTGAGAGACTTAAAATAATTAATACTGATAGGGAAGAAAAAGAAGATGCTATCCTCAATGGTAGAGCTCCTGATCTATGATACTTGTTGGGCATAAATCATGTCAAGCATATGACATTAAAGATAAACTATATGTAATACAGTGAGCCACACAGTGAAAAGAGTTGAAAATGGGAGGGAGTGCAACAGGAGAAACTAAGGGCTGTAAACGGAAATGGAAGATGGATGCAACTGGAGATTGGGGAGTTAAAGTGTCATATATTCATTAAATTCATGTATGCAACATAAAATGTAAATAAAAAATTCAAAAAGTGTATGTATGTCAGAGCTCATTTTCAAACATGTGGACTGGCATATTTGGATCTTCTCACTCATAAAAAGAATTTTTTAATTGAATGTATGTCTACAGTTCTGCAAATCTGGGAACTGACTCTTAAAATTGCTAGTGTAAGGTTGGGATAGGATAAAACCTGTATTTGCACAATGCATGAGAAGGACGCTAAGTGTTGGGCAAACATGGGCATATTGTAAAATGTTTGTATTTTCTTTGATCAAGCATAAAGTCAATGAAGGACTTGATGAAGAAGCCAAAATAGAATTCATCATTCCTTATTTGCAAATATCTTTCCAGGTTATTCAGCTTATCATAGAAAGATGACCCATTGGCTTGTGAGGTCCTTAGAACAAATTTGCATGTGACACCTTTCTACATTTACTCTTATATAATACTTCTTTATAAGCTTTTGTTGATCTGGAATATGAAATTTCCAGTAATGGGGATTCATATACATGGAAGAAGGCAAAATACAGAATTTTTATGTTTCATATATATGTATATATATATATGTATATATAGCATGCATAATTATGCATATGTGTGTACATGAGATATGGACCTAGTGGTTTTGGGGTCCGTTTTCTCCACAAAATACTTAATTATTAAGCAGTAAAAGAATTGAGAATATTTACCTTTATTATAAAGCAGAAAACAATAGGACCACAGACTATGTGAATATGTGCTGGGAGTCTGGGAATCCTTATTGTTTCCAGAGAGAGGCATGCTTAGAAATTGGCAAGTGGCCACATGACAAAGAAATTAGTCTTTGTAAAATGAACAAAAATCCCACAGTCCAGGAAAAGCATATTTAAAAGAAAACTTTAAAGGTAGATGGCTTCTGAGAATGAAGGATGCAGGTTCCTGCTATGTCTATAGCACATCTCTAGGTTGATCAAATTTCATAGAGGGTGGACTTCTGGCTAGACTATCTACAGACACAACTGAGTTAACTTAAGACTTTATTCTAGTGTTATGATGGAGATTGGACATGGAGTCTATTCCCTAACACATGCATATTTGAGCCAGTTTAAACCTTCATTGCCATTCTCAAATCCATTTTCTATGTTCCATTTTTCATAGAAAGGACAAATTGCAGTATTGCACTTGCTGTGACTGGATCAACACTACTAGGTTCAAGAGTATGGATATGACCAGAAACAAAGGGGTATTTGGAAGTGTATTTGGGAAATCTTTTAAGATAGCAGCTATCCACAACACAACCTACAAGGAATTTTCACATAGGTTCTGTCATATCCCATAAAAGACTACTTTATCACAAATGGAAGAGCAATTTCACTGATATAGAACAATTGCATTTCAACCCTTGGTGAGAAAGAAGGTATAAGCAGGTAATTGCTTCAAATAGCTACGCTAGGCTACCTTCACCCTAAATCACTATGGTAAATGATCACAGAAAGTCAAAAAAAGCAAAACCTTGCTCAACATCTCAACATCTGTACCTAACATAGTATTTTAACTGACAACAGGTTTAAATGTGATGAAGTGTAATTGTGTCAGCTCAAACAATTTTGCTCCCCACAAAGTCTCCTCAGGTAAATACACACTCACTGTATAAGGTGAAGTATATGAAATTTTAACTGTGGCAAACAAAGCAAGTCAGCAATGAGATGGTAAACTATTAGGAATGAGGGATGGAAAAACAAAAGTGTTTTACAAAATTCATCTGGCACTAAGAAATGACTCTAGGAGTCAAGAAAACCACCAGGGACAAAAGAAAGTGAGATAGTGATCACTGAAAGTAACTAGGCAGCAGTTTGGTTCCAGCGGGGAGGAGTTGGTAAGAGTTCCCAAGGGTGAAAAGGGAGCGTATCAGGGGCTAGAGATTCAGTAGACATGAATCTATTATTATGATGGACGATCCAAACATACAAAACTGCCAGAGTTCCTAAATAACTGAAGTGCTGGATCCAAGGTCTCCAAGAACAAGTTGAGATGTGATATACTTTAAGATTTAGGAAGTGTATTCTAAATATTGTAAGGATAAAAAACAGGTGAGTACCTGTTGACCTCACAAAGTCTAGCATCTGCTAAAGGCACCAAGATCCTTGGAGGCAAGGGATTGGCAGCCACAGCAGTGTTCCTATACCTAAGGGGAACACGGGAAAGGGTTTGGGAAAGGCTACTGGGTCCTTGTACGTCATCGGAGAGGAGGGCCCAGAGGAAAATCAGACATGCACAAGAAAGGACTCTGGGAATTGGGGTGGGAGGCACTGGGGGATGGGGAGGGAGAGGGATGGGGAGGGGGAGCAGGAGGTACGGGGGGGAGGAGGAGGGAGGGAGGGAACTGGTGTACCTAATAAGTTTGTATGAGCTGAAATAAAAAAAAACAAACAACAACAACAACAACAACAAAAAAAAAAAAACAGGTGGGTACAACAAATGTCCTGCGATTGAGAACAAAGAGTTATGTACATGATTATGTGCTAGGCACTGTTTATGTCTTATTCTTGTCTATCTATGTTCCAGTGTCTAATTGTCACAGAGAAAAGATATTTTGAGTAAGTATATGTAAAGGGATTTGGTTTGCAAACTAAAATTTATTTGAAATTCTTTTCTTGCATATGTGAGACATACTTGAAGGTGGGTAATGCAAATTTCTGTGCGGAACTTTAAAAATACAAGTTAATGATAATGTATCCATGTATATACATATAAATGAATATATATTATAATGGTATGAAAACATTGTCCTAGAAAAGTTAGAAATATATGTATATAATATGCCAAAGTTGCGATTATTCTAGTAGAAATTTGGCATGGGCTTGGAAGAATTTAGTAACACTTGATTAATAGAGAAACAATATTTTGAAGATTCCAATCTTTGAAAGTGAATTCCAGGCTATTTTCCTAATTTTAATTTTCAAGCTATGTGTCTTTATGAGTTATTCTCAGTCACTTTTTGTATTATGTACTCCATCACTGTACTTATACACTAAAAGAAATTGAAAAAATATTTCTTTTTTGAAAATATGTATGCATGCATATGAGTACATACATGCACACACATATGTGTGTGTATTCCATGGTACACATGTGGAGGTCAGAGGACAACTTTGAGAGTTGTTCCTCATCATTTACCTTCTTGAAGAGGACTCTCTTGTTGGTCTCTTCATGAATCAAGCTAGTTGATCTGAGATTCCAGGGACTCTGTCTTCCTCTCCCATCTGCTCACAGAAGTGCAGGGAGTATAGACTCATGTTACCACTTTCCATCTCTGGCTTTACTTGGGTTCTGGAGATCCAAAATAAAGTCTTTATGATTATATAGCAAGTGCTTCATCCAGTGGTCTTCTTTAGAATCAGCATAGTTTAGAACATATTATGTACAATTAAGCCAAAAAGGAGCAACTGTATCCTACCTCAAACTCTTTGCATTTTGGTGTACTTCTAAAACAAGATAAAGTTATATGAAACTGTACCTCTGCCATCAGTTGAACTTATGTCACACCAACAAACTGTGCCACTCATATGCTTTTAGACTTCCCACCATAGCTTCTCATTGTTAATTCTTCTTGTGGCTGTTGTCTTTTCTACTGGTTGTTCAGGAACATGTATCTTTGAATGACCACATATGAGAACAGGCGCCTTCTCCTACATTCAGCAGAGTCACTAGATAAGAGGCAGGCAAATATCAGAATGCACTAGAAGAATTAGTAGAAGCACAGATATACTGGGGTTTCAAGATTAATGTCTAAGAAGGAGACTGTAAGAGCATGTGGATAACCTTTAGAGAAATCATGGAAGGTACTGACATATTACAATTTGAATGTGAATGTTACCCCTCCCCTAAGCTCATGTGCTTGAGCCCTTAGCTGGTATTAATAATAGGAAGTTCATGACATCTTTCAAAGCAAGAGCCTTGCTGGAATGGAGGAAGGTCATCACAGGGAGAGAGCACTGAGGTTTGGTTACTTGTCCTTACTTCCTCTCATAGAATTTGTCTGTTTTCCAGTGGCTTTTGAAATGATCTGTCCAGACCTGCTGCCTATGTCTTCAGTCTTGACTTCTGCTATATCCCTTCTGGAATAAAAAATCAAAATAAATATCCTCTTCACTCTAAAGTTGCTTGAATCTGAATATTGTCTCATCACACACACACACACACACACACACACACACACACACACACACACACACACCATGACTCATGCTCCCCATTATGGGTCTCTGTTATACCTGGTGTAGTCAGGGTTCTCTGGAAGAACAGAATCACTAGAATGCAATGTATAAAAATAACTTTATTGAACAGACTCAATACAGGTCGAGTCCTTCAAAGTAGCCACTTGTAGCTTCTTTGTTCTTCGCCAGAATGTCTCACAAAAATCAAAGGATCCTGAGGAGGCCTCAAGCCTCTATCTCAATGGAGGGTTGAAGATGCTGATGTCTGTGAAGACAATGTCTGTGAAGAACAGCTGGACTCTGATGTCAGCAATGAACAGCGATGAACAGTGAAGCAAGGCCTTCACGACTGGGCTCCAAGGCAGCAGAAACAGTGGCAAGGGAGAAAGGACCAAGCTTTGAGTCAGCAGCAAAGAAGGTAATGTAGCTTGAAGAAGCCAAGGATGCTTGAAGTGTGAACTCAACATCAAGTCAATGCAGGTTAAGGGAACAGCAAGTCCCGCCTCCTTACACTTCCTATTATCTGGTCCACCACTACCAGGTATCACACACTGTAGGCTACATCAATTTCCACATCAATTACTCAAGTACCTACAGACTAGTTCAGGGACCTGCTCCAACTATTGATTCTCCACATCTGAATCCTAGACAGCCTGCAACTGTCAAATTGACACACAAGACTCTAACCATGGCACCTGGTTTCAAGTATGAATAATAGAAAAAGAATGTATATGAGAACACATCTGTCAACAGGTTTGGTGACATCACAGAATAACATTTAAAAGTAGATGTAGACATAATAGTAGTTTGTTATAATATAAAGAAGCAAAACTTTGAATCCATTGTTTCTTAATTTCAATAATCCAAGACATGAACACTATGAAACAGTACAAAGAGCATAAAAAGGCAAAGGACTGAGATGAAAACTGGACTGAATGAGGTAAAGGAATATTAAGATGATTCCAGTGACCAGGGCCTAGAATGTATTGTGCTAAAAGAACAGCATCCCATGCTTTGCCTTTCTGGTCCAGCCTGTACCACTTAAACACACTAGGATCAGATCCCTCAAAATACATGCTTTGTGGGGCATCATCCAAAAGATGTTATATGCAAAAGGTCCCTACATGCTCTTGCTATCTTCTGTTCCATTCCAAGTTCTCTAGAGGCTAGACATGTTAAGCTAAGTACTATCTACAAACTTCTCTGTCTCTGTCTCTCTTTTCATCTCTGTCTGTCTCTCTGTCTCAGTCTCTGTTTTGGTCTCTCTCTCTCTCTCTGCCCATATTGTCAAGCTTTGTTCAAAAGTAATGAAAATTGGTGTAGTGGCCCCCAAGGTCTGTACTATATACTTGAAAATTAGATATTCATAAAAATGACACTTAGGTTCACAAACAAACAAACAAAAAATTCTTCCAGCTGAGATTAAAAATATGCACTGGAAATGTAATGATAAAAACAGGCAAACAAAATAAGACAGAAAATGATGTCAAGAAAGATGAAGAATGAAAGATAAGAAAAGTTAACAGACAGGTACATGAGGAGAAATCAGAACACATGGTGGAAAAGCCAGCCATCAAAGCTCTATCCGCAGAAAACTTCCTAAACTCAAGAAAGTGTTGAGTCTGCAGAACTCAGGGTCTCACTGAGAAGCCGGCAGCGTTAATGAAATGAAGTCGATGTTTAGACACATCCTGCTGAGGTATCTGAATTTCAAAGGATAAATAAAAAGCTATTTATAAGCATTTGAGTAAGAAAAATCAGATTATTTGTATAGAAAAAAATTTCAATGAGTTTAGGACATTTCCACTGCCTCATAGCAAAGCCTGCAGCCATGTTTAATGTGGTGTGAAGTGAGAGGAAGCTTATACCAGAAAGTCCCAGATGTGGGCGCTGTTGTCTGTCTTGAGAACAGCAAAGTTATATTTGAAAGGCCCTTGGTAATAAGTCCTAAGATCTGTGAAATGAAAAAATATAAGTCATTATGATGATTACAAACATAATCAAAATATAAATTTCAAAACAAAATTTAAAGGGATTAATAATATGAATTATTAAAATGTAATAAAAATCTGGGTATAAAATTTTAGATCATTAGGGAGGGAGTGGAAATAGTGGATAAAATTACAAATATAAATGTTATAGCAGTAATGAATTTTACATGTACTCACAAACTTTGAGCCTCATAATGATATAAAGTAAGCTTACTCTTTTCTTTATTGAAAGTTAGCTTGTTTGTGTTTTTTTAATCATTTTTTGTTTTACAAGCATATTGAGTATTCATCCCAGCTTCTCTTCCTCCCCACATCTCTCCCTTTCCCTCCCTTCCCTTTACCATTCTCTCCCACTCCCTCCCACCCTTCTACCTGCATACTTCTGTGGACCCCTGAGTTCACTCTAGCTTGTTTACTCCTATAGGGACCCAGGCCTCAGTAGTATATCAAGTTACCTCTCCTCAGGCCACCCCACTGATATGTGCATTTCCCTTCATACATCCAGCTTTAGAGCCAAAGATTTCCACTGTAAATTCTCATTCTATGGTTATAATAACAGCTACCTACAGAGCACTTGGATGTACTGTCTTCCTACCTATAGGTTCATCCCTATTAATCTGTTTCTTTCCCTATTTTAGGTTCTTGTTCTAGTTTACAGTAACAGGGATGGGCAAGAACATTGACTGTGAGTATTAATCTACAACTCAACATCTAGGATCCAGGACTCCTAGCCTATCTGAGAGGTAATCTCTAGATTAAGATGGGCCCCTGGGCATGCCTGTGAGGGATTGGTCTTGTTTACAAGATTGATATGGGAAGACCCCACCCATTGTGGGTAGGACCATTCCTTGAGCAGGTCCTGTATAAAGATGGATAGAGCTAGCTGAATATAGGTAGATTAGCATGCATTCATTTGTTCATTGCTTTCTGCCTGTGACTGTGCATGTGCTGTAATCAGCTCTGGCTACTGTAACTTTCCCACAGTGATGGACTGTAATCTGGAATAGTGAGCCAATTAAATTTTGTCCACCTAAATACTTGGTCAGGTATTCTTCTGCAATTAAACACCAATTGTCCCTTTTTACCTTTTATGTTAAAAGGTCTCACTAATTGCCCTGGCTGGCCTGAAGTTTACTATATCCCAAGCTAACCATGAACTCACAATCCTCCCTATAGCCTATGCCTCTACACCCATAATGCACAGTAATTTCATACTAATTCTGCTGTGTATGCCTCTGGTTTTTACAGAAACACGTGATACTTTCCTGCTGATGGAACTAACCAGCAAATTTTTTCATTCTGGATGTCCTGGGTACCAACATGGCTTGCTCTTCCTTTTGCTGATAATGATTTATAATGATCATTTATAATTATTAGTTTATAATGATCATTAGTGAAGCAATTTTTGATGTTCAGAACCTAGAACAGGCTCCTAAAGCTTGATTTTATAGGGATTTGAAGGAATTTGGAGGTAGTCAGCTTCTGGACTTCTCTATGTGGCAAGAATCTTGTCTTTGAGGTCTAATTCCTGCTATGGCCTGCATGAACCATATCAACCTGCCCTTTTTATACCACCATTGGGAATGCATATCTGTTATTTCACATACTTGGTAATTTTATAAACTTATAATGATAATTATCATTGTTACCCTGGTCTGGGAACAAGTCAGCTCTAACTAGAAGCTAGATCATGTATTTAAAACACCGGAAGAAAACTCTGACTGGTCTCCAAGGGTATTTTGTCACAGAGATATGCTGTGTTTGTTACCCCAGCTTGCTGAATACTACTGGAAAACCTCATAGCCTCTGTACCTGTGTCATTTTACAGCTTCTCCTCCATACATACATCTACATTTAGGTCTCCTATGCAGTTATGAATGAGTGATAGTTAGGCACAGGTGTCAACTTGACTATTGAGGGTCTGAGCTCTGGGCACATTTGTGGAGAATTAGTGGTTATTTATCTAGCTGATGGGGAAGGCCCAGCCTATGGTGGGTGGGACTAGGCCCTGAACAGATGAATAAAATATTGAGAACTAGTTGAGGAAGTTGCCATCCTGTGTATACTTGGCAGACATGCTAGTCTGGCAAATGAGGATCGTCCCTCTCTTAGCTATTGCATGGATAGGATATGGCCAGTTCCCTCAGCTCTGTTGTTGGTGCATACTCTCTCAGCAGGCTGAACTGCAGATTGTAACTGGACTATCAGTAAGAAGATGGACCCCTTGTTCCCTTAAGCTGTTTGATGGTCATTTTTCAGCAACTATGCAGGTGAACTGCAACAGAATTTGATACCCAGGAAGTGGGGCGTTGCTGATAAATCTGACTATGTGGATTTTGTGACATTTGAATGGTTTTGCTGGACAAAGTTTGAAACATTTGAAGATTTTTACTTCGTGGATTACAAATATCTTTCTTCAGAGTTTAGTGGACCAATTGGATAATGCCGGTGCTGAGAAAGTTATGGATTGTGTGGGTCCAATTTGTGATGAGGAGAATGAAGACATTGGTAAAGTTGAATTTAAAGACAATCGATTGGTTTGCTTTACAGAGGAGAGCTGTGTTGATGGCCGTGAAGCTCTGGATGTGGAAAGGGCAAGCAGCAGAACAGCTGCTGTTGTCGGAAACATGAACATCAGTGAAGGAAAACCTAGTAACTTGCACTGGAACGGTGGAAAATGTGAAAACCATTGTATGGAAATTTCGTAGATTGAAAACTCAGATTCCTTCAGGGTCTGAAAGCCCAAATTAAAGCTGTTTCTTGCCCTTTGCAAGTACGCCTGCCTGGAAAAGAGGCTTTAGTTAGTGCACTAAAGTTGGTACAGTTGTGGCTTGAGTAGACCAAGCTAGACCAAGCTACTTTTCAACCTCACTTCGGAATCTGGCAGTATCCCCCAGGTGACACTGGTTTTAGTGTACTATTGAAGGGTTCATGGAGAGCAGCAAAAGCTTGGCACCAAGTCTCAGGCATAGAGTTCCTGCAAGGAAAGGTGAAGCTTATAACTGCAGAGGTGAACCCAGAGTGCTGTTTGAGATGCCAGAACTGTGGGATGTATGCTGAGGATGGCTACGAGTGGAGATTCAGCCTGGTTCAGAGGAACTCTGCTTTTACATCTTCAAGCTTCAAACGGGGACTGGGAATGCCTAGAATCTTTGAGCCATCTTGACTATGTGATGAGCAACAGAAGATGGACATTGAAGTAAAGGATGCAGTATTTGATTTGCTGGACTTTAGTCTTTTTAATGTTTTCTCATAGTTTCAAGATCCTTCTATTTTAATGTTTTATCTGTTTTAAAGTATTGAACTTATTCTGATTTAAGAGTCTTAAGGTTAAAAAAAGTTGAACTTTTAAAATGTTGGTACTGAACATTTTAATGACAGAACATTTTAAATTTGTCTATGAAATGTATTTATATTTTAAAGATAACATTTAACACCTATGGGGACAAGGCTTGAAGTCTACATTTTAAAAGTGCTATGTTTTTGTGTCACATTTACAAGGGGTGGAGTGTCATAGTTAGGCACAGGTGTCAGCTTGACTGTTGAGGGTTTGTGCTCTGGGCACATTTGTGGAGACTTAATGGTTGGGTTGGGTTAAGCAAACATGCAGGAGATTGTCTAGCTGATGGGGAAGGCCCAGCCTATAGTGGGTAGGACTAAGCCCTGACAGATGAATAAAATGGAAGTTGGCATCCGTGTGTATACTTGGCCAGACATGCTGGTCTGGCAAGTGAGGATCATGCCTTTCTCAGCTATTGCATGGAGATGGTGCCAGTTCCCTTGGCTCTATTGTTGGTGCATGCTCTCCATCAGGCTGGACTGCAAACTGTAACTATACTATCAGTAAGAGGATGGATCCCTTGTTCCCTTAGGCTGTTTGATAATCATTTATCAGCAATCATGCAGGCAAACTGCAATAAGATGCTTTTTTGTTTGTTTTGTTTTGTTTTGTTTTCTGATCCCAGACTTCTAGCCACCTTTGTACTTTCATTCATTGTATGATTTCCCCTCTTTGCAACTCATCAGATATGTGTAAATGGAACCACTGAACTTCCAAATTACAATGTCAGTCCTGCCCTTAATTCCTATAGTGAATGCTGATTGGATGGAGAAGTATGGAACTAATTCTGTCTCTCAAATTAGTCTGACCCTTCCATGTGTCTTACTTCAAAAGTCTGACCCTTCCATGTGTCTTACTTCAAAAGTCTGAGATCCTGATTTTACAGCTAGGTTTGCTCTGATAATCTGTCATGTTCCTCAATTAACAGTATACCACATTGGTGTAAGAAACCTTGTTTTAAACCCTCTTCTGGAAGCCGAGACTTATTTTTTGACCCATGTTGACTCCAGAGCTGTCAGGAATCTGTCTTTGTGTGTTACCAATATGCTCAGATACTCTGTTGCTTGACTTTTAAGCTTTTTCTGTCTAACACAAATATGTTTGTATATTGTGTGTGTGTGTGTGTGTGTGTGTGTGTGTGTGTGTGTGTGTAAGGCACATTTTTTCACTTTTCAGTCATTTTTTATTTTTCTACTTTTACAAGGTTATTGAGTATTTATCTCAGCTTCCCTCCTTCCCCCTTGCCATTCCTTCTCTTCCCTTCACCATTCCCTCCCACTCCCACTCACCCTTCTGCCTGTATGCTTTTATGGACATTCTAGCTTGTCTTTTCCTGTGGGTGCTCAGGCCTTTGTGTTATATCAAGTTACCTCTCTTCAGGCCACCCCACTGATATGTGCATTTTCCTTTACTCATCTACCTGTTGCCATGGTGATTTGTATTACAACTTACTGATCTCATACCACTAATGGGGCTTGTGATTATTTCTCTTCCCTAGCAGCTTCTACAGTATTCCTTGGTACTGTGTAAGCTACTCAGCAAGGAGAAAGTCCTCAGACCAGTTCCAGTTGATATATTTTGCCATGTTTTGTGATCCATCTGTGTTGTATCTTCAGCAACAGGGTCTTACTGACAGTTTTGGAGAGCAGCCAAGAGCAATGGCAAAGCCTATATTGTTTGAGGGCCTTTAAGACCTCTCTGACCAAAATTTTACCAGGAAGTGCCTGTTATTTCTAGTATAATTTTATATAGCCGTCTGTTCCTCTTAAATGCTTTGTTCTTTGTCCTAGACAATGGTCTTACTCTCCATGGTTTAAACTGGGTAGCCATAATGATTGACATGGTCTTTCCTGTGCCTCTGTCTCAGGACTCTAATCTAGATTTGCATGGCAGCAACTCAGTTCAGGTTTTGACTCTAGGCCAGTGTTTTCTATCTTGTCTTGGAGAATTTCACTTTCCATACATGCAGCCCAGCAGCCTTTGAAGACCCAGGAGGAAACCCTCTGCCTATTTTTTCATGTGGTTTCTTTGAGTCCCAGAAAGGAAACTTCAGTCACCTCAGCACCATGCTTTCCAATTTCTTTTCTTTTAGTCCAACTGGATTATTACTCTCTGTTGGGGCTTCATGACTGGGAAACTGTCTCTTGGATAAATCCAGGGCATTTCAAATGTGAAATTCCATGTTCTCTCTAAGTGCCAAATTCCCATGCATCCCCACTCTTGAGATCACAGTCCTGCCTATAGTAGAGCACTTGAAAGAAACAGTTTCATGCATCTTGCTCAATAATACGTCCATTTTTAGTGGGAAGCATGTTTCTAGTTGTTTTACCATGCCCAGAAGCATAGAGTTTTGTGTTTTTGCTTTAATGAATAATTATCATAAATAATAAAATAAAAAGAGGTTAATAGAGAGAAAACTGAGATGAAGTTCTTTATCAGAACTTAGAGATTCACAGCCATGGACAGCCATGATGAGGTTCTGAAGTGGGAGGGCATAGGGAGAGAGAGCATCATAGCCACATGCAGTCTTAAAGGCAAGGAAAGCTCTCAATGAATACATAGGAGTTAGGTCATGGCACTGTAGAAAATACAGTGCTATCCTGAAGGGAGAGAAAGCTCCTTCAGTTCCATGTGACAGAGGGAGTTTTTGACTCCTAAGTTAAATTCAATACTATGAGACATGGTGACAAGACATGGTAAAAATAAAGTTATAATTCAAGGTTGTCTTGTCGATGCTTTTGATAGTTTCTTACAACAGTAATTTGGGCAAATGATAAACTACTACTTACGGGTGTTCCAATCCTGCCTGATGAATTTATTCTCAGATCTCACCTCTCTTAACAGCTCTCCAAGTGTTCAGAATGCTCAGAATAGTGTCTCTTATGAGGCTTTCATCCACATTCACAATAGTGAAATGACCTTCACTATTTCTGGGAATTCACAGACCCTAAAAGTAAGAGAAGCTGTGCTGGGATCCTCAGAACATTCTAATTAAACATGTTTTAAATGTGAACTCATACCTCCAGGTAAACACTCCCTTAAAATAGCAGCTAAATTAGATGCTATATTTTCGGCCTCTTTTATTAAACTGGAGTTAGTCACCTAGACTGATTTGAGAGCCTGCTATCAACTCTAGGATTAAGACCTTAAGAAGACAAGCACTGAATTTCAAAAGTAGCTGCATTCATTCATCACTTAGTACAAAAGTCCACCTAGAGAATTTTTTATCAAGTTGAGAAGAAATTTATTCACATGTATCTATATCATACATACATAAATATTTTATTTTTTATTTTAAGCTACATATCACATAATACTCTGACATATTTTGTTTCTGTGCATTAATTAATGTAGGCATTCCTAGATACATGTGAAAAGACAAATTGTATTTTATCTATTTGAAATAATATAGATATAGAAAATGTACTATTAGTAGTAGGAAGACTCCAAAGGATCATTTGATTCAGAAATACTAATCAGAGGATAACACATGGCTTATATGGGAAATGAAAGTCAGAGAGAGAGAGAGAGAGAGAGAGAGAGAGAGAGAGAGAGAGAGTGTGTATGTGTATAAGAAATTCTGTTTCATGATAATTACTTCTAAAGACATAGGTTAATATTTTGTACATCAGACTTACTTGCACATCACCACGTATGAATAGTGTGCTACTCTTAATTAGACAGGAAGTCACTCCACTTAAACAAAAGGAGAATAAGAATCTGGCATTTCAGAACACTGGGTGCAGATAAGTCATTTCAGGTTGCAGCTTACAACCTCATTAAGATACTCATTTTTATTTCCTTAGATTTCCACAACCAATACAAACTTTTAGAGAGGTAAGTCAATACTGTGTCTCAGATACTGTGTAAATGTAATTGACTTCCTTTTTTAGGGGGGAAATGGAACTCTCCACTTTCTTGGAAATATTTTGGGAAAATTCCAATTTTTTTAATCTTCATCTTGTAATCTGGGGATCAGAGGAAGTTCCCACCCTTGTCATTGATTAGATACTGTAGCTTTACTCTAACCCATATGTTCTCTTCTAGTGATCATTCTTGCATTTTAAGCAGACACCATGAACTGAAGGCATTTTTGTGCAATGGATGAAGCCTTTCCCCCTTTGACCTCTGAATGGTACAAAGTGAAGTAAAATCTGGAGTTGTTGCAGCCATTTCACTGTGGTGAAGAATTGTGGTGAGGTGTGTCTGCTGAAGGAAGCAAGGATTCTCCCTGTGGCTACCAGGACTGTTGCCAAAGGCAGAAAGAAAAGATGAAAAGAACATGAATCCTTCATGAATGTTTGTGTTATAGCTTGTCTTCTGAAACTATTTTAAAACTTGAAACCTTACACCAGTGTTTTATTTATGCTAGGACCATTAAAGTGGGTTTTTCATGATTTTCTAAGCCAGTAAACATTATGAATTTAGAATCAGTTTTTCACATAGGATGAAAAGGACTGACTTCTGAACTGTGTGGTCAATGAAGCTTAAGTATGAGTAAAAGATATAAAAAATGAACAGGCTTGATTATAGGAAACCAAATAACAAATTGAACTATCATTGACTTGTACCTATCACTTAGAGATGTGCCAATATCATATAGCTTTAGGAAACCTAAACTATGAAAATTCAGAATATTGGAAAGAGTATTGAAGCATGCCCAATAAAACAAGAGTCAAGGTTAGGGTGAAGTTATTTTTCCTTAGGACAAAAAGAAGCAAAGGTCTGTTCGGCTGCATCCTTCAACCCAAGGCATGAAAGAGTAAAGCTGTGAGGTAAACAAAAGAGAAAAATTTGAGATTAGAAACAGCCTGGTCCCCTAGCTCGTGAAACACTCCTAATGGACAGAGATAGTGTTCCCTTGGGGAATCTATGTGCAGAGAACATGCTGGAGTGAGGATTATATGTGTTGGGGCCAAGTTTCCTCTTTTTAGATACTAGCTCTGCTACTTACTAGGTGAGTGGCTATGGAAGGGTCACATAAATGTTCTCTACCTCAGTTTTCGGAAGTGAGAATAATAGCCTCTTACTCATAGGTTGTGAAAAGTAAGTTAATTTATGCGAAGTTTGTAGAACACTTCCTGCACATAGAAAATGGCATATAGATGTCAGCAGTCATCATATAGCTGGGGTATAGTCTGTAGTGGTGGGTGAAAACTATGCCCCAACCCCAATTTATTATTTATTTGCAATTAGGGTAAGCTAAGATAGAACCCTTAAATCAAGACCTTGATTCAAATTTGAGGCATAGGTGAAGGACAGAGAACTGAGACATGTACAACTAGACTTATAGAAATGGTCTAGACAGTCTAGACAGTCTAGACAGTCTCTGGATTTGGTTAATTAGTGCAGAAACTTTTCCAGACATCAAAAACAAGAAACCAAATTTTAAGACCGTTTTGACATTAGAGAAATTCCAAGCATGACTTATAATGGTCAATTAAGGCTTGACACCTCAGGGAATTCCCAAGGTCTCATTCAGGGCCAGCAGAAAGTCAGCCACTTCACAATGAAGGCAGAAAGAATTCTGGTGGCCTCACCCCTCTCAATTAGCAATAATCGCGCCTCAGATAACCTCATTGGCTACGATACTGCCACTGCGCAAAGCTGGCCTCACCCCTCTCAAAGCAATCATCAAGAGTCAAAACCAGCTAGCCAGTGACTTATGACCACATTGGAATATTACCTGTGCTGCAGCAGATACTTAGGCACATGTAAGTACAGACATCCCTTGTTAGACTTAGTGTGACACATGCACAAGACAGGACATTGGGGTAACAGGGAAATTTTTTGGAAAGCAATTTCTCAGCAGGAGGAGGGGGGGCATGATAGGGTAATGGATGTGTGAGAAAATAGCAAAAGTCCACTATTGACTCTACAAAGTCTAGCATTTGCTAAAGGCACCAAGATCCTTGGAGGCATGGGATTGACAGCCACAGTAGTGTTCCTATGCTTAAGGGGAACACAGGAAAGGGTTCAGGGAAATGCCACTGGGTCCTGATACGTCATCGGAGAGGAGGGCCCAGAGGAGAGTCTGGCATGCACATTAAAAGATTCTCCGGGGATTGGGGGGAGGAGGCACTGGGGGATGAGGAGGGAGGGGTGACAGGAGGGAGAAGGGGGGCGGGGGGCGGAGGAGAGAGGGAGGGAACCGGTGTACCTACTAAGTTTGTATGAGCGGAAATAATAATAAAAATGTTAAAAAAATAGCAAAAGTCTACTGTAAACTTTAGAAAGGAAACCATTTTATAAGTTACAATCCCAGAATAAGACTTCTCCAGATGTCCACTGAAGTGGGCAAAAGTATCAGAAACAGGGAAGATTCTCTCTCAAAGACAGAATAAGGTACAAACAAGTGGCTGACCAATGACTCTTCACTATTATGTTTCAGAGTTGTTGCTGAGTGAAAGAATATGTGACAAGTGAAACATCCTTAATCTAAATATTCAAAATCCAAAGCTGTATAAAATCCCGAATTGTGGATCATCAGCATAGATTCCCAAGAGGAAAATTCAAGCATTAACTTCATATGATATATATAGGCAAAACACAGGCAAATTAAAAATATTTGTTTCTTTAAAATGTTTTTTATTAAGAATTTTTCATATGCAAACAAAATAAGTGTATATTCCATCCTCCTCATCTCATGCCCCATCTCATCTCCCACTCTCCCTTCCCTTCACCAATGCAGCTATGTCTCTTGCACCTTCAAGTCTCTCTTGTTTGTGCAGATCACAGGATTCCCTTTGGGGTACCTGCACTAGTAAGGTTCCAGGTCTCTGTGGTAATATAAGTGGCCCTCCAGTGATCAAATTCATAAAATTTCATTAAGTGTCTTTGAGTTTGTCATGTTTGGGTTTGGCTTACATCCATCCCCAAGATATATCATTGTACTTATTTAAATATGCCCAAGTCTAAAAAATCTGAGATCTGTAACATTCGGATATTTTGGTGGAAAATAAAAAGTGAACATTATCCAGTCCCAAAGGTAAAGTGTTCTAAAACTTCAAAGAGGTTTGATAAAACAAAGTGGTTTTGATCAAAACATTCTGTTCTTTTTCTGGTATTGGAATATTAATGCATAGTAGTTGCATTATATTTTCAACATTATGCTCTGAGGTGTTAAGAAGTTATATCAGGACTCAACGGATACATTTTTCCCCTTAATTTTGGTTGAATGTGGAAAATGGATGCAACTTTATAGATTGCTCTCTCAACATATGAAAAATAAGATGGGGAATCTGTGAGGCTAGTAGATAGATGTTTGCTGTTCAAGTAACATTCTTCTTTTATCCAAGAAAAAAGTCCCTGCTTTTGCATTGGGGAAATACAGATTTCTGATTTTCTGTTCTAATTGAGCCCCAGTTGTCTCAAGCTTATTGTTATATCTCACCTTCTTTGCTGTAGTAATTGCCTCTCGGATAGGCACCTAATCTCATCATCACCAAGAATATGCAAGGTGAGATTTGCTGAGGCTTTGAGAAAAGAGTAACAGTATTCCCATAGAAAGTATCTTGTGAGTATTTCACTTCTGAACTATCCATGGCAATTTTGCTTGCTGAATCTAGAGGTGAGGAAGTAGTTGGAAGAAGCATAAAATGACGTTTTAGAAAGGAATATGTTCTGATTTGAAAGTAAGATGTCTCCAGGAGTTCATGTGTCTAAGCACTTGTTCCTCACTTAAATGGCTCTGTTTCAGGATGCAGTAGTGGTGTAAATGGATCACAAAGAGTGAGAGGGCTTTTGAGTTATACACAACATACCTCTGGTTTCATTCAGAGCTATTGGTTTCTGGCTGGCCATGATGTAATCTATGGGAACCTTACACCCCTGTCACAGGAATAGACAAAGCTTTCTTTGAGTCATGCCTTCCTCACAATGATAGGTTGAAATTCACTGAAACTATGAACAAAATTCTTTCTTTTCCTACGTTGCTCATGTCAAGCATTTTGTTGCAGCAATGAGAAAAGTAATACTAAAAATAGGTAATGAGAAGTGATGTTACTGTGATGAACTTTACGATATAGTTTGTAAGACTTTCTTTCTTTCTTTAGATATGTGTGTGAGTGTGTGAGAGGGCACTGTGTGTCCTTGTGAAGGACCAGAGATGACTACGGGAATTGCTTCTACCTCCTTTTTGCTTCACTCTGGGATTTCCCAGGCTATATCCATCACAGTCAGAAGTTCAGGACCTCTTTGCTTCTGCTTCTGCCTGGTGTTTTTATGTGGGATCTGGGATCTGAACTTAGGACCTTCTGCTTGTGAGGTAGAGGCTTGACTTAACCCCTGAATCATGTCTCCAGCCTTGGAAGGAGTTTTGACTTTTTATTTTATAGAGGCTCACTAGTAATAGATTACCCTGAGTCTCAAAAGAAAATTTGGATGTCTGAAGAGGCTGCGACTACTAGGGAGACTCCAAGTTGGAGGGATGAAATTTGCATATGGAGGCCACAGGTAAATGTTATGATTTGAATGTATAATGTATCTAACAGTCTTATGTGTTTAAACACTGGATCCTTAACAAGTGACATAATTTTTGAGGTGCAGAATTTGGGAGATGGGGGGATTTAGTTAGAGAAGAAAGGTAACTAGGGTGGATCTTTGAATCAAGAGAATGGTCTTTGAGGGTTATGTCCACTTCTGGCTGTGGACAGAGGTGTCTGCTTTCTGGTTGGCCATAATGTGAGGTGAGGTAACCCCTTGGCTCTAGTGAATGTGTGGAGTGGCTTTTGCTGCCATGATGAACCGTAATCCCCTGACACTGAGTCAAAATAAATCTTTTAACTCTAACATTGCTTGGTCATGTATTTTGTTATCATTTTAGGTAATGTACTTACTATAGACAGAAAATGTCACAGAAGAAAGAACAAAGAACAAAGCTGATTTTTTTTCAGAGTACAAATTTCAGCAACCTAGTCAAACTTCCCTTGAAATGTCTTATATGGTGTTTTCTAAAAATTTTCTTTTTATTCAAATATGGTTTCTATGATGTAAAATTTTGTACATAGATCAAAAATTGACAAGATAAAGTAGGTATTTTGGCTAAGAAGAACAAGGTGCTGGAGACAGGCAACTTATGTTTGAAGTCTAGTTCCACAGTTCTTAATATTTTCATGTATATAGTAGAGATAAGAATTATCTAACTCTATCTCTGGCTAGGAGGCGACCTCCAATACCAATCAAGATGGAGCCAAGAGTGGTGCAGGAACAACAAAACTGAAAAAAACAACAAACCATAATTCAGAACATCAGAGACCCTACATTAATCACCTGGAACCAGACCAGCCAAATCTCTCTCCATCCTAAAGCTCAGGGAAATTTGCTGAAGAGGGGGCAGTAAGATTGTAAGAGCCTAAAGATGGGGAGAACCAACGATACACAAGATACTCCACACAAGTTAGGGCTGAAGTAATCATAATAGGACTTTGCATGACCTGCGCAATGACTGACATATCTAGCAGTGACTGACAAAGTCTAGCATGGATCACAGGCACTAGGATCCTTAGTGGCCAGGGATTAACAGTCACGATAGTGCTCCCACACTAAAGGGGAGCAAAAGAAAGGGCTCTAGGAAATCCTACTGAGTCCTTACAGCTCATTAGAGTGGAGGACAGAGGGAAGTTTGACATTCATACTAAAGGATGCTCTAGGGATTAGGGTTGGAGAAGGGGGGCACTGGGAGAAAGGGAAGGAGGAAGGTGAAAGAAAGGGGAAAAGGGGGGGAGCAAGGGAGTCTGGGGAGGGATGGAGAGAGGGAGGGGACCAGGGTACCTATTAAATTTGTATGAGTGGAAAAAAATTTAAAAAAGGATTATTTAACTCATGATTATGGTAGAATCAAATATGAGTACATGCCTATCTATCTATCTATCTATCTATCTATCTATCTGTCTGTCTGTCTGTCTGTCTGTCTGTCTGTCTGTCTGTCTGTCTTTTATCTGTTCAACATCTAAGTATTATATATGTATATATATACACACACACACCACAAAATGAGTACTAAGTAAATTATTAGATCCTATTATCTTGTAAGCCATTTTGAATTGTCACATATTATGTGCAACTGAAAAGGTACCAGTCATCACAAATCTTAATTCCATTATTATTTGTGTAATATTTGATAAACATCATAGAAACCATATATGAATAAAAAAAGAATTTGGAAAACACCATACAAGTCATTTTTGAAAAGTAGAACTTATCAGGAATATCAACATCTCACAAGAGGATTTCAGTAGAATTCCCATATTTTTTTTCTTGGTCCATGAATCACCGGTTTTACCCCAGTCTGTGAATTTTTGGGAGGTGTACATCTATAAAAGTCATATCAACAGAAGATGGTTCGTACCATGTGTATTTAATTTAAACACAGAAGAGGCCTTACTTTCATGTCTCATCAAACTCTCACAGCTTTTTATCATTCCTGTCACTTATGGTGATGCTTTATAATTTAAAAGTGCTTATTTCTTAATTTCTTGAGCATCTTGAGAATAAAAATTTAAGCATTATATTGTCTGTATCTCTCAGTGCCCCAAAACAACTTCTAATTGAATTACGGATACTCTAGTAACTGAAAAGAGTTAATTTTTTGTATGTGTATTTTTTGTCTATTGATTAGTTTTAATTTTCATTTGATTATAAATATTTCAGCCAGGAAGAAATCAGTCTTTTAAATGAAAGCAAGAAAATGAGACCGATCCAACTCCTAAGTAAAACAGAAAAAAAGTCAAAAGTTTCAAAAGTTGTTTTTCCTTGCCTCTGTGTCTGTGAGACAGAGAGAGAGACAGAGACAGAGAGACAGAGACAGAGAGAGACAGAGAGAGACACAGAGAGAGAGAGTGTGTGCATGCACGCGCATGCGTGCAAATCAGAGGATACTGTGTGTACCTGTGGAGACCCAAAGATGACTTCAGAAATCACGTGGGATTGCTCTACCTCCTCTTTGCTTTGCCCTCGAGTTTCTGTCACTCCTCCTTCCAGAGCCAGAAGTTCATGCCACTGCTATTTCTGCCTGGTGTTTTTATGTGGGATCTAGGTTCCAAATTCAGGACCTTCTGCATAAGAGGCAGAGGCCATCTCTAGCCTAGAGATTTTTTTTGAGAGAGAGAGAGAGAGAGAGAGAGAGAACATGTAGTATTAGATAAGAGAACAACTTTCAGAATTGGGTTTTTCTCTTTCTACCATGTGGACTTAAAGGTTTTCAGCTTTCCAGGTTTGTGGTTCGGCATCTTTACTTTACTAACTATCTCACTGGATCTGGATATACAATATCGTTATGTAAACAATTCTATATATACTATGATGTTTTATCAAGTACATTTTCCAGCTATTTTGCAAGGAATCATGTATTTTGAAGGGATCATCAAACTGTCTATGGCTAAAACTGGATATTTTACTTAACAAATTGAATGGGAATTGTTGCAGTCTGCCTGCATTGTTGCTGATAAATGACCATCACACAGCTTAAGGGAACAAGGAGTTTACTTTCTTCCGACAGTCTGGTTACAGTTCATAGTCCAGCTTGACAGGAGAGCACATACCAACACCAGGGCTGAGGGAACTGGCCACCATAACAGCTGAGAGATGGACAATCCTTACTTGCCAGACCAGCAAGTAAGGCTTGGTCTACTTGGCTAGGTCTTCCCCAGAAGCTAGACAATCTCCTTCAGGTTTGCTCTGGGCTTAACTCAACCATCAACTCTCTACAACTGTGCCCACAGCTCAAACCCTCAAAAGTCAAGTTGACACCTGTGTTTAACTATGACAGGAATCATGAATAAAAAGATGAGCTTCATGAATGGCCCTTTTACTGTGAACATTCTCTGAAGAATTTTCTAAGCATGATATATCATCTGTTCATATGCCACCTCTTTCACAGTCTGCCTCATGCCTCTTATGTTTCTCAGA
Organism: Typhlomys cinereus; assembly: GCA_023101885.1. Taxonomy (NCBI): domain Eukaryota; kingdom Metazoa; phylum Chordata; class Mammalia; order Rodentia; family Platacanthomyidae; genus Typhlomys; species Typhlomys cinereus. The sequence continues at coordinate 4,076,371 of JALPQD010000150.1, forward strand.
ATCATTCTGTTAAACCTTTGACATATCCATGCTGGCAAGTGCAGTCTATCTCTATTCTCTCATTGATGTCCCAGCATCTGTGGCATTGAGAATCTTCCTAAAACATCTCTCTTGTGCTGGCCACTGTTCCATGCTGATTACCTTCCCAGCATTTAGAATATGCTTGAAAGAATTATCGATACCTTCCCTTCTCCACAGTCCTCTTGATGTCTGACTTTTTCACTGTTTGGTTGGCACTTCTTTCATTCCCTCTAAAGGCTCTTACAGCAGGTCTCAAAAGTTCTCACAGATTTAAAGTATCTTCTACATGTTGGTGACTTTCAATTTATATCTTTGGTTTTAATCTTTCCTCACATTTCCAATCTTGAGCATCTAACTGACCATTTGACACCTTAGTTTGGATGTTTTATGGGTATCTAAAGTTAGTATCAATTTGGCAAATCTTGTTCATTACACAGCCTTCTTCATATTAGGTAATGGTACAAAATTTCCCAACTATTTTGTACAGAAACCTGAGGAACACCCAATATTCTTTCTTATTCCAATCTTTCTCTTTCTGATGTGTTAGAAAGAATCTCAAGCTGTACCCTTGAATTATGTTGAATAGGTCATTACTTCTTCATCTCTATTGTAACATCCATCTATGCTGCATCTATGCTGCACATTTGGAGCTAGTTCTTAGGCTCCTGAGCTTCTTCCTTCCTTTACTGCTCCATTTCCACTATAGCAATCAGAGTAACTTAGAAAAATAACTTTTCTACTTACTCTCAGTGCATTTCCATGGTACCATGGTTTGTACTCAACTATCACATACTGTCTGAAGAACCTGGTATGGAATGACCCTGACTTATTTCTAGAAAGTCATTTCTTGTCTTTTCATCTGCTTTGCCTGTGTGATCATATACATTCTTTTTCAGGATTTCATGTACTTTAGAATGTTAGAGGCAGTTTCTTTGTCTGACAATTCACATTTATATTTTATCTTGTAAGGGAAAATGAGGATCACTTACTCTTTATTAGTAGATCCCTTTTTTCCCTTTTCTTTATCATAGTACTACATTTGATTCTTTCACTGAATTTGGATTCAACTGAAGCTTGATTGTACTGAAACTTCCTAAGTTACTATTTTTACCTCTTCAATATACCACACAGATCCAATTACTTGAATAGATATTTAAGCAAAGAAAGAGTGAAGTTTTTTTCCTTGTATATTCAGCTTAGATAACTAAAATGGAGAGGCTGACAAAGTGCATTGGTAATAATTATTTAATAGAAATGTAAGAGAAAAAGAAGAGCATGGAACTTGGGAATAACATTTCTGACCTAGATTTCTCCACTATAAAGTGATACATTAAGTATGATTTTAGCCCCTCAGCTACTTCATATTTAAAGCACAGTCAATAATACTTGTCTTTACTTACCTACTAGGCCTCTGGTGAAAATAAATAAAATATATAATAGTTCCTTAAGGACAGACATACTATACCTCTAAACATGTTGTAGTATAATATTGGGCACAGGTTCATGATTGAAAGCATATTTTATGTAAGTTTAAATAATATCTGTCTTTAGGGCTTTTGAATATTTCATTCACCAAATACATATCGAACGTTTTCTTCTCCTCAGGATCTATAGACCACAATGTGCTTTGTAACTTAATGTGTTTGTAGGCTAGTATTAAGAATAACACATTCAAAGTAACTATACTAAAAATGTGTGTGATAAATATTGCTGAAAGTTTGAAAGTACTATAGGAGCCCAGAAAAGTATGGAATGGAAGAAGTGCTTCTCAGGCTTCCAACTATGTAGATTGTCCATTTCTAATGGGGGCAGCAAAGTCATTCGTCACTGTACACAAGACCTGCAATAGCTTGGCATTGTTGTACACCCTTATAAATAGTTGTTGAAGGAATAATGTGTAAAGCTAACAAACTGAACATTATAAAAGGCAGAGACAGCCTCGGGTTCCTTGGAAAGTTTCAAATTGTATTACTTCCATGCCCCTCTGAGCCTCATTTCCAGGCTTATTTTTATTTCTTTTTTTTTTCAGTTTAGAATCCTAGTTTAACAATATCTATGAAAAATATGAGCTGTGATTAGCCAAAGTCAATGTTGAAAAAAACATTTCCCACTTTGAGTATCTGAATCAACTTTAACTGAATATATACTTTTTTTCCCTTTAGAGTTATAATTCCTAAGTTCTTTTTGTTTTTCTTAACAGATTATTAGTTTCATTACTCCTCTTTTCCTTAGTATCTTGAGTTTACTTAAACATTTCCATGTGGTATTTTTATTCCCTGGTATCCTCCTCTTGGAGTTTTCTGATTGAAGTCACCATTTAAATTTGTGCTGAAGTTATAGTTTATGTGCAGTGCCAAGGACAATAAAAAGAAGAAAAATGGCTGGTTTGATCTCTCTAATCACCTTGTCATGAAACCACAACACTGATTTTTATGAATAAAACTCCCTTGACCTCTGAAAGAAGCTAAGAAGGAAAGCCCATCTGCACCGTTGACAGACATGGAGCTGTTAGGGAGTACGGAGGCAGCTGGAATCCTGAACTTTGGCACCTTTCTGCTGAAGGAGTTGGGATGCAACTCCAAAGAACCCCAACACACTTGAATGCTGTTGCACTGTGTTGGGTCAGCTGTGTGACCTATCATTGGAAGCTACCCTATTAAAAGTTGCTTTATGGGCAACACACTGAGTTAAAAATTAATAATTGCTCAGCTACTTTAATTTTACTGCATTAGTAGGTTTTAGAAAAGAAGAAAAGTATAAGGATTTATTATTTTGTTTTTTCTCAGATTTCTTCTTCCTCTTGAAAACTAATGGAATTTTATTTGAGATACATGCCTCATCTCAAGTGATGTTTAAGCATTTCCATAATTGATTCTTCTATCATATAATATAGTCTTATAGTCAAATAGGAAACTTCAGTAACTTTCTTTGCATATTATAAAAATTAAAGAAGTTGGAAAAATGTTAAAATAATAATGTTTAATAGCTTGTCACTCACTTTTTTTATTGACCATGAACATTCAGATAATATTACTTTTATCTTTCAAAGTTTCCACAATTTATTTCTACTTCTCATCTCCCAGATGTTTACATCTCATATTCAGCTCTTAGACAGAAGACAAATAAACAAAGAAAAGAAATAAACAAACCTAAAGCTAACAATTAAGTATAGAAACTTTTCCAAGTGGCAATTACATAAGTGAACCTAAAATAGTTTCTCAAGTGTGTAGCTTACATATACTTCACATATAACAGAAAGTTGTGTTTCATTTAGATATGATTGGTGAATATCCTTCTTGATGTTGATATTGCTATTTAACTCCAAATACTTTTTAAGCCACAATTTATTTGAAGTCATTATGATGACTTTAATCATCTAAGTCAAGAGGGCTTTCTAAAGGGCAGAAAAATCTGAGCATAATATAAAATAAGCTTTTATACTTTCCCTTTTTCCTGGACCTATTGGTGTGGTAAACTTAGTGTAATTCAAAACAATTTTATCAACTATAAGGTGATTTTTTGAAAATAAATACCATATTTTCCTGAGGACATATGTTATAGAATAAGACACTATAATTAATTCTGCAATGAAAACTCTCATAAATTATTAGTCTTTCATTGTAGTGAAAATGATTACCTGACCTTTCACCTTTAAAATGAAATATTCAATTAATATTTGAATTACAACTGGATAATTGGGACCACATTGAGATCCAATAATAGTTTCTAATGTCAAGGAATTTAAATCTGGAGACATAGAGATGAAGAACCGTAAGAATTTGCTTTGTCATGGTGAATATACTAAAAGAGATATCTAGCTAATTATTAGGCTGGGTAGGTACTATTGGGGAAGAAGTTCAAGAACTGGGGTAGCCTAACAGCCATATCCTTGTTCCCTGATAAACAGCAATAATGGAAAGCCCAACCTAGCTACTCAACTGTTTTTGACACTAAAGGTTGAGTTCTTACATGAAATTGCCATAAAAAGGTGTCAATAACAACAGGTGACCATCAGTGTAATAGTGGCATGATTTAAGATTTAAGATTTAAGATTTAAGATTTAAGGCCTGATTGCCAGAATGGAATACATTACAAGTACTGTAAACTAGAGCAAAAATCTATGAAAAGGAAAGACATAGGTCCCAGGACAAGAGCAGGACAAGAATAGACCATGACTCTTTAGCTAGAAAGACAGTACACAAAACTGCTTTGCAAATACCTGTTATTTTACCCATTGATTGGAAAAGCACACAGAATTCAACCTAGAAGCCTCCTTCTATAGCAGAAGAACTTTATTGCTGAAAAACATAACTCACCAAAATGTAGAAAATAGGTTACCATGTACTACTCAAGGAACATCATGCTAGAGAAGGAGGTAAGATTTTAAGAGGCTGAAGTTGTAGTGGTGAATCACACATTATTTCCTGAACATGACAGATTTGTGATATACAAGATTTCAAAGCACACATGTGCACACATGTACACACACACACACACACACACACACACACACACAGGCACACACAAGAATTGCATGGGATCTGTTTCAACATCTCACCATGAAAACAAAAAGATCTCAAGAATCTCCACACCATCTGTTAGAAACTGATAAAGACTAATGCTAATGGGGAAGAAAAAGAGGGTACTTTCCTCAGTGGTCTATGATACTACCCACTGATCTATGACACTTGCTGGATCGTGAAGAATGTCAGACATATGTCATCAAAGACAAACTAGATGAACACTGTAAAAAGATTTGAAAATAGGAGGTAATCTAGTAGGGGAGATGCAGGATTGTAAGGGGAAAAGAAGGCGGGGCTAAGGTGAAAATTGAAAATATCATGACTTCAATATATTCATGTATATAACTTTAAAAATAAAAGAATGGAAAAAAGTGCCAGTAGAAGGGAAAAGATCATGTTCTAGATAATTGCTAGTTGATGTCAGCAAATGCATAGCAGAGTCCTATTTACTGTATGCTACTGAAGGAGCCATAGAACAGAGAAATCCATGATACACAGCAGAACACAGTAGGGGACACTGGGGAGAAGTGCTGTGTCTATCCAGAAGAAGTGGTGCTTGCTATTAGATTGAACCATAAATACTTCAATAGAAAATCATGTTGCACAGATGTCTTTATTCTGACATTATCTATATAGCAGAAAATATAAATGTAGACAATAGATGCAACCAGATTGCACAAGTACATTATGATTTATCATTCAGAGGTAATATTGTGGTGTCAATAGAGTGATTAATTTGAAAACTATAATAAAATAGAATAGTTGTGAATTTCTTTATCCAAATAAAGTAGTAAACTACTGATTGCATGTTTTATTTGAGTGGTATTGAAAAATTTGTCAGTAAATGCAAATACATATATAAGTAAATATGTTGAATTTGGAGTAGTAAGTTTGGATTTATAACCTGTACTCATCCTTTATGATATCGTGTCAGCTAGGAGAAGAGATCTATCATTACTACAGGGAAGTTAAGGGGATCCAGTATCCTGCTTAAGCTGCCACATGTTTATAAAACTGTCAAGATAATACTGGAATCTTCTGTTTCCTGACTGACACACAGATTGTTTCTGGCATTAAAGGAGAGATGTTAAAGCCAATGCTCGAGTTTAAGTTTGCTGGATTTGTGAAATTACTTAATTTCTGAATACCTCAATTATTTCACCTGAAAAAATTGGGGATGAAAAACAGCACCTATTTCACAAGTTATTGTAAAGATAATGTGATTTAATTTGCATAAGAATTTCTAGTTTGGAACCAGATGCACAGCGCAGTAATACTTTAATACCTGTGAGCCATTCTTATTTAGGAATTAAGGAAAACATTGGAGTTGAAGCTGATTCTGAGTGTGGATATCACCTGGAAGGAACCTGCACACATGCAAGAGTTAATGTTGCTACATTAGGATGATAGGTGGTGGAAATTTAGTCATTTTTGGATTTCTATATTCCTGTTGCAACTGTTTTTTACTTGTATAATAAATCATGTTCTAATATGGGGAAAAATGAGCAAATCTGCCCTATGTACAATTTCCTAAGGCAATGCCTGCCCAATGACTGACTGATAAGCTAATTTGTGATGTGGTATTAATGGCTGGTAATGGATTAATATGCTACCACTTCAAGGGAATGCATTTGCATTTTAAACAGGTACCTTATGCTTCAAACTTGTCTGATGAGGAATATCAGAGCCTTAGTTCAAACTGGTATAAGGAAATTTTTGATTTAAAGGAGGCTTTGGGCACTACTGGAGTTACTGCGCCTTGGTATTTGAGCATCACACAAAGGAAAACTGAATTTTAGAAGGCCCTGGGGCTGCCCACAGCTCTTTATTTGATCAATGAGGCTGAGCATTTGGAAAAAGCAGCCTCCATGCACACGTTAAAAAAAAATCAGACCACTTGATACCTTCCCCCACTCGGAATCAGTCACCATAGAAATGCTGCCCCTATCACACAGCCTTTTCTCCAACTCTGTAGAAAAGCCACTCTTAAAACTAAATTGAACTGCCTACAAAAGAAGCACCACCTATTAATCTGGGTTTATGAAGTTAGGTCACACATATTTTAATGATCACGTTACAGAAGCTCAAGTACTCTCTGAATGAGTTATTGCCAATTAACTGCTCTAAAGACATCCTGAATTTATTCTACAAGTGTTTACAGAAGGCCCATGGAATGCCTGAAATGGATGCAGCAGAAAGGAAAGTTAAGTTTCTGCACACAGAGTTGACTTTCTGGTGGCAATTATTTGTGACAGTTACATAAGGGGGACCTAGCCCTGCTGGCCATGTGTTGGCTGCAGTCACCTTCACCCAGTAAGGTGGAGGTGACTTGACTCAAGAACATACCGTCATTGGCTCCCTTGGGAAGGCCAATGGCCTTGCTGACGACACTGAAGTTACCTGCTCTGCAAATTTCCATTTCTCAGGAAGCCAGATCCACTTGCCTTTCTTATAAATGGATGCAGAAAGATCTGTCTGGAACTCTGAGCCAAGTACTTCTCATTGTGTTAAAAAGTTTCATTTGACTGAGAGCCAAAGTCTAGCCCACTGTGACCCAAACCTCATGAATACATTCCTGTGAATCCCACTTCATGGCTCCTGTAACCACTAATTTCTAATATAGGTCCAAAGCCACTTGGGGACTTGTTGCTACCCTCACCCTATATCTTCTGTTTCTCTGTGAAGCAAATGCCACCTTATTCCAGTTATAAGTAAAGAGCAGTGTATAACAAAATGCCATTCTAGTCTTACTACACACATAAATCTAAAAGCACTGTTACACTTTTTATTTTTTGACACTTTGATACATAACTACAGTGAATTTAATGTGTTTTCACCCTTTACTGCATAACCCCTTTCTAACCAGATTCTCTCCTACTTTCAAGTTTTTTTGCATGTGTGGCCCACTGAATTTCATCTGGGAAGACTGTATTGGCAATTGCCTTAGCACTTGATATGGATGGCATATCAATGGGTAAATCATTAGGTAAAAAAGCTCCCCTTAATTCTGTGCAGCATTAACGTTAAATAGTCTGGCATGGAGGTGTAGTGTTTCTTGAAATTGTCCTTCATCAATGGTAAAATGTTGAAAGTCCCACTACTGAGCAGGTCTTTGAATTGGGAAGGTTATTATTATGTGCACTGTTTTTTTTTTTTTTTTTAGTGGTCTGGGATGCAGTTCTATATAAAGCAAGATGACAATAAATGACCCGAGTGTGGCTGGGTCACATAACAGGTAGTAGGGACTACAGACACAGTCTTGCATATAATCAATTTTATTTGTTAAAGCCTACACGATTCTGCTTCTTCTATGTTGGTTCTTTCCAAGATTCACATTTTAGGCTGTCAGGATGGGCTAAAAGGTGATCTCAGATCAGTTATGGTCCCCTTCCCTCCTGACTGGTCATGCCTGGATCCAACCTGTGTACCTCCATCACCCTTTCTCTTCTGAGGATAAAGCCTTGCCAAGGAGATTTCTAAGTCCCTTATGCCAGCTGATCTCTTGGCACAAGTCAAGAACTTCTGATAACACTGAGCATATTCTATGCCTGAGACTTCTGAAATCATGGGGTGGAAATAACCCCACGTTGGTGTTATTATATTGATGACCAGAGGATTGAATGCTGTACTGCAGTTCTTTAAGTGGTCTCTGTGTGATCTTCTACTTCCATACCCCAAGCTAATTTAATCAAAAGACATGTCTCTTGGACATGGCTCCTTAAGAAAAATACACTTTAATTACATCTTCACTTGCAGGATGAAAGATACCTGTTAATTCTGTTAGTTTAAAAAGACAGGCTGACTGGCATGTTAAGGGTAAAAGGCACAATTCTTTTCCCTAAAATATAGATATGCAGATACCTTTTGTGGGAATAAATATTTATCACTTTAGGCTAATGAGAGATAAAAAGATTTGAAGTTATAAGTTTTTACATACCATACTGGCAGGACGAATTCCCTTGACTAATTAAAATATTTGATGTATTTTTAAAAATAAATTTGTTTACTTTTTAAGTATATTCTGTTAACTATGTGGAGCAGAGAAATGATCTGAGTAGCTCTAGTAAGGCTCATAAACATTCGTGCATGTATATTGAGAAGTAGGTTTCTTTCACTCCAAAGAAAATGAGTCCAAGCAGCATAATTTCCTAGGTATTTTATCTTAGCAGCATACTAAACTTTCATTACCTTATCATTCTCTGAGCATTATTTTGGGGCTGAACTGAGAGTGCTCCCTTAAGCTGGTATTATTTTATTGAGTTTTTTATTATTCATTTCGACATGGTCTAAATAAATTTGCAATGTACACATTTTAAAAATGCTCATTTATATAAAAACAGGAACAAAGACAAATAGTCTACTATCACAAAAAATTCAATACTATTCTTTCCCAATTATTCTGTAGTTTAAGCAATGCATTCTTTAGATAGACTGCCTTGTTACTATGACATTTACGAATGCTGGAACTTTCCTGTGTTATTTACCTTCCTCACCACTCAGTAATTGGTAGAGAATATTAAAATATTCTCTTGATAGAAGAAAAGGAGAGACGATACCAACAATAGCCAATTATTTTGCTGTTTGAAACCCAAAGGCAGCCTGAAGTCTTTAGGAGAAAAATCATATTCTTTTAAAGAATATTATAACACATTTCTGCTTTCATCTCCAAAAGGTATACACCCACAGGTTTTTCATTTCGTATGACCCTGTTCATTTCGGCTTGCATTTATACCTTTGCTCATAGCTGTGGGAGATGAAACTCGAATCAAAGCTCCTCAGGAAGAAAAGAGAAGGATGAATGTGTAATGTGCAGAGTTGCCATACCAAGTGATTTGGCAGTTCTAATGAGCCTCATTCTCTCATTCTTCCCTACCTTTCTACAGCACTGAATCCACACGTGAGATGTTCTGTCTGTCATTTCATGAGGAGTTCCTGTTTTTTTTTTTTTTTTTATTCCTAGACTTCACTCTGTTGTTGGCTCACCAGGCAGCTTTCCCTCAGCTTCTGAGTGTAGTATGTGTCCTGCTGTGATCCCTGGCCTGGCGCTTCCTCCATCACAGCAGACCTTTCAGTGGTGTGACTGCATCTCTGTCTCTGCCTTCTCCACTAGAGATGCAAACTTCTGATGTGGGATCTGCTTTTCATCTCTGAGATGCCAGGACTGGACCAGTCTGGTTATGTCTGATGCAGTGCATTAAATTAATGAAGGTGGATGACTTCTGTTTTTTCAAGGGGGAGGAAGGGACATTCTGCAGAGGACAGACTGACTGAATTATGCAAATTTTGTTGTTTTTGTTGTTGTTATGGTAGAATGTTTTTCATTATTTAGGAACTACCAGGATAGCTTGAAACACAGATACCGGGCAAAGAAAAATCTCTTTGTATTTCTATTTTTAGGGAAGGCTTAGGTCTCTAGCTTGTGTTTTAGATAGACAAAGGTAAGACAAGACAAAGAACATGTACTATCACGTTGGGTCCTTTGGACTGTGGGTAATTTCAACTGAGGTCCTCACATGGTGCTGATGCTAAGTGAAGAGGCATTGGGTCTGCCATAGTTTTTATGTCAGGAAAGTGTGAGGAAGGTCACTGTAACCAAGTCTCGCATGGTGTGCAGAGCTGTGGGGTAGACAAAGGTGTCATGATGCTAAGCTATTCCGTGATTAAAAGTCGGCCCTAAGTAAATTCAGAGAAAACAAATCCAGTTATACCAGCAACTGCAAATACCAGCTGAAGTTAAGCTTCTGCAGATGTGAGTCAGTGTAAGGCCAGGGTTAAGCAGGCACCTTCTTCCCCCCCTTGGCAGCCTGATTATATTATTACAGTGATCTCTTCTGTATGCATCTGGTGTCATCTTGGGGAGTGACAGTACAAAATAGAGGCTACCTGTGGTTTTAAATATATTTTATTGAAATTATTCTGAAAATGAACTTTATAGCCACTTTAAATTTTCAAATAGACAGGGATAAACATTTCTACCAAGATCATTTTTACTGTCTGATGCTTCAGATAACAACTAATTGCAAATTACACATATATCTATAAATCATATTGAAATGTTAGTAAATTTTTCAGACTTATTAAATATTTATCCCTGACTTAGTTGTAATTGTAATTTGGTGAATTAGGGGCTTGATTTTTACCATACAAACTCTGTCTGGTCCTTCTTCCCTTTAAATATATTATTTTTATTATTTATTTCAGAAAGAGAGGGAATAAAGAGTGAAAGGGAAAGTTGTATTCAAATGCACATGCCATGGTGCATGGGTGGAGGTCAGAAGACAGCTTTTGAAGTTTGTGTTTTCTCTTTTTTCACCATGGGATCTGGGGATTGAATTCAGGTCACTTGGTGATGAGCTATCTCATCGGCCCATACAAAGTAAACCTAGGTGCCTTGGAAGTAATTGCTTTTTATACTTCGCGTAATGTAATACAGACTGCACATGCACTAACACCATCAATAGCAGCTTATTTTCTTAAGATTTTTGAATTTACTTGTGAATTAAAACATTAAATCAAGCAAGCATGCTCAGGCACATTTGCCGGAAATAATAGTAAAAGAAGCCTAATAGCATCTTTAAGAAAGAACCACAAAACTTCTGCTTATCCCAACATAGTGAAAACTGAGAATTGTATCAATTATCTCAGTTATTCAGGAAAGCTATCATTTTGGTCTATTTATACATCATTTCCTTTCAAAAAACACACATTTAGCTAAACAGGCAACAGCTGTCTTCTTCCCACCTGTGCCCCCATTGGAAAAAAAAATTCACAGATTTATAATGCCCGTAATTTTCCCCAGACAAAGCATATTCCTGTTTGTCAATAAAATATTCTAAAAGCAAAATGGATGAAGGAAGGGAGAACAAATGTGTTTTCAGGACACTTGAATTAAAATTATCTGCTGACTATTTCCTGCCTCATTTAGAAAAACAAAGTGAAATAGATATTAAGGCAGTTATCTGAATAATCTTGTTTCCAGTCTTGGATTCCCCTAACTTACTGAACAGGGATAACTAATAAGTCTTTGTTGAGTATTCTGTAGGCCTCTTGGATTTCCCAAGGCTTCAGACGGAGCATGAGCTTGGCTTTTCCAGACCAGTGAGCTATCACCCTTAATTTGAAACCCTGGAAGGGGAGAGATGAGAAAGTCTTGGTTTTATCACTTTATGAGCTTCCAGAGCAGAGCCCAAGGGATAAACCTGAAAGAGCTGTCATGTTTTAAGGGTCCTTGAATTCTATGTTTGTCAGGGGCTGTGTGTGTCCTGGTATTCTTTCCACCTCTAGTTTTATACAAATGTAGCAAAGAAAAAATATCATGTGCATCAGCATGAATGGCTTGCAATGCTGTAACCTTAGTATTGATCTTCTGTGATCTTTAGTGTTGTTACTGGAACCTTAAGCTTAGGTTCTGGAGGTGGGGAGCGGGGGTTGAGCTCATCCCACTTATCTCTACATGACAAAAATTACCCAGAATTCTTGGTGCACCCTATGTGGTGATACAAAGCTACCTACAATACCTGGTTCATGATAGGTTGTGCCTCTCAGGATTTTTTCCCATTAAATTTACAGATGCCACAGATATATTTTTTTGAATGTGAAATATATTTTTTATTTTTACACTAAGAATTGGAGGCTTGGGAAGTTTAAAAAGATATAGTCAAAGGAGTAAAGTCGACAAAGGGAGGGGAGGGAACTTGGAGCCTAATGACAATGGCCCAGGGAGAATGGTGTTTCCACCTGCGGTGCATGCCCACTGGAGAAAGTCAGACCTCTGCATATCCCACACTTTTGAGATTAAAAGATGAAGGCTTTCACGGGTCTCTTCTAACTGGGCTTTCTAGATGAGAAAGAAGCGCAAAGCAGAGGTGAAGAGCATCACCTCTGGAGCTAACCTGCCTGAACTCAAACCCCAGATCTGACTTACTGCCAGATGTTCATGCACGTATCCCTCACCTGGAATAAAAATACTCCTTTGCTATAATATCCAAAATGTTGAAGACATTTGTTGAAGACATTCATTAGAAAACAGTACCTAGGACATTGAATGTTCAATATATTTCTATTATTATGTAAGTTTGTTTTCTCAAAAATAAAAGGAAGAAAAATGCAGGGAAATGAAAAAAAATGAAGCATTCTTAGCACAGGTGATATTTGGCAGTTGAAATATCTCAAATCAAGTAATAAAATATGAAACATGTCTTTCGTGGGGGCAAAGGCTGAGTATCATTCCATGGATTGTTTGTCCTTCTGGCTGAACTTTGAAGATCAGGAAGGAAAAACAAATACTTCATGTGGTACACAAACAGAAAATGTCTCATTTCCAGGGAGGATCCTGATGGAGAGGTACAAGCAGATTTTCTAGTTGCTGGGAGCAATTTGGCAAAGAAATAATATAAGCAGACATCATTTCAAGTAAATACTCCCTTTACAATAGTCTCTGAAAAGCTATTAAACATGCCTCCAGATCAAAATTTACAGCAGAACCCACAGACAAGGCTCACAGCTTTTGAGTTTGGAAGGGGCCTCCCGTGGTTGCACAAAGAATATTTAGGGAGCTCTTATTTTTTAACACTATGTGTTATTTAAGTGATATTATGCATGCCAAGGAATGTTTGAAATTCAGCAAAAATAAAACACAAGGGCAATATGATAAAACTCAAATAAACTGAAATTGCACGCCAGTCTCCAGACCTACCAGAGAGCATCTTGGAATCACACTGGTAAAATAACATGTCCAGATTAGGCAATTAAGACACGGTCCTCATTAGCAAAAGTGAAAATGCATGAAGAGAGTACTAGGATTGAATGATATTAAATGGGGTGCTGCTAAATCCTGTTGTGACTTTGTGAGATCACCGGATGGGAAAAAATAAAGAACTAATAATAAAGCCAATATCCCCAGAACGAAGGAGGAAATGCAGACTGCCTAGTGCTGACAGTTAAAAAGGCAGTATGCAGGAGGAGAAACAGCATCTGACAACAGCCAGAAAAGCCTGCCTCTTGCCTTAGCTCAGCTTCCTCTGAGAAGTATGGCTTTAAAGAAGTAAAGAGATTGCTGAGCTCTAGTCTGTAAATTGGGGGTTGTAACACCTGTCTAGTGTGCAAGTTGCGGTAAGAAGCAAATGAAGCAATGGCTGTGAAAGCACTTTTGAAATTTCAAAGTGTCAGAAAAAATTCAAGTGTTCCCAAAGACAATTTTAAAAGCAAACTCTAAAGGTGTATCTTTCCCATACATAGAACCTACATTCCTTATTTCAGTGGAGAACGAAAATGGGCTGCTTGTTTGCATAAAAGGGATAAAGTAAGGAAAAGTAATGGAGCTAAGGAGAAAATGGTTAGTGCTTAACAAGTGAGCAAAAACAGTTATGGTCTGTTTTTCCCTAAAATGCATCCTGGGAGGCTATATAATTGAAAATTTCTGACTCTCAGATGAGTACAGACTATAATTTTTGAAGAGGTCTTGCTTAGCATGAGTTCTTCAGATTGCATTCTCCCGGCCTTAAGGGAAAATTGAATGGAGGGCTTAGGGTTCCATTAGGAAACAATTTTCCTCTGGCTGAGTAACTCAGGATAATGCTGCTGTGATAGTCAAAACCTTGCCAGTCATCCTGGTGGCACTTTGGGAAGATAAGCAGAGCTGTAGGCTTCTTTTTCAGACACAGTGTCCCTGAATCAATTAGGAGTGAAACCAGTAACTCCACACTGTTATTTTTCAACCCAAAGTAGAGAGCTCAAGTCTAACTCATGAGGTGTGTTTGACAGATTGTACATCAGTGGTGGAGGTGAGTAAGAGATGAATAATAGATTCTAGGTACATATAATGGACTTTGCTTCAGAAATGCATGAATTCATAATGCTACCAGCATAGACTACATTAATAATCTAACACACTTTCAGAAACCTGCATATGTTGGGGAAGGATAGTTCTTTCACAACTTTTATAAATAAGCTGAATAAAGTGACCAGTGAGAAACAGTGATATGGAACAAGACATCTATAGCATTGAAACTGGCAATTTTACCAGTTATGAACATTGCAAAACCATTTACCATATATTACATGGTTAGAATGCATCATAAGACAGTAGTACCAGGAGGCAGAATGTCATTTAACCTTTTGTCAGTGGAAGCTGTTAGCTCTCACCCAACTACAACGCAGTAGGTTCAACCTTACTAAGTTGCTGTGAGTGTTGGATCCTCAGGACTTCACAGCTCCCTCTTTAGATTCATGCCTACTCCCTATTTCACATTCCCTCCAGGAAATCCAGTGACCAAGTACAAATTTAAAAGGCTGGCCACCTCACTAAAAGGCGCACTGATTCTGAAATGTAGGTTTTTGCTCTAAAGATTCCAAGGAGACCAGAATGAAAGTTGCTCTAGAGAAGGAATCATGTCTTAACTTAGCATTCTTATTTTTCCTTCTCTTGCTGTCTTCCTGAGAATTCCCTTAAGATTTCAATAAATACCATTTCTTAGTTCCTACTTCTAAGGAACTTGGTGTCTCATGAGAGCAATGCATCATTCTTCACACAGGTTGAAAAAATTTTGGAAAGTGATATACTGGCATCTCTCCATTTTCCAGTTCTTTCTCCGGAGGTAGGTCAATTATGCTCCAGAAAAAGAGGGGTTAAATCAAAATTGCTTCTTTTTCTCTGAGAAGATTTTCTAGTAGCAATGCCCTAGTATTTATTGCTTTAAAAAAACCAAATTACCACAAATGTAGTGACTTAAGGCAGCATGTTATGTGGGACAGGAATTGAGGTATAGCTCAACGGGGTCTTTTGCTTCAGGGTTTCTTACATAACATCCATCAAGATTTTATCTGGGCTTGGGGTTTCATTTGAGGCTCAACTCGGGTACGATCCATTTCTAAGCTCCTGTGGCTCTTGGCAATATCAGATCCTTGTGGGATGTGAGATTGAAGATCTCAGCTTCTTGCTGTCTGCTGGCTGGAGGCCACTGTTAGCTCCTTGTCACATGGTCTTTTCCAGATGGTAGTGCAGTTCATCCAAGACCACTCCAGAGCATCAACACAGAAGGTCTGTGAGCAAGAGAAAAGTTGCTATCTAAAGAAACAAGATCACATGGGTGATAATTGCTTCACTTTTGCTGTACAGTTGAAAACAAGTCAACGGATGCTGTTCACATTCTTAGGGATGGAAGGATTTCACCATGGTAACCTTTCAGAAAGTGTGTACATCGATGGCCACCTTGAAGTCTGTTGTCACATCTGCTTGGAGATCAAGGTGTCTTGAAATAAGAATGATTAGTTGGCGGACAGGAGGATATCTATTTAGAGCTATTTAATAATTGTAGACCATCAGTAGTAAAAGCATTACTAAGGAGAACGCATGCAATTTTGTCACATTGAAATGTTTTTTTTTTCCACACATATCTTTGTCCAGCTAATTAAAGTTGAGAAAGAACGTAGAGTACCCATGATGGAAAAGGATCTTATGCAGACTTGTGAATTGACATACATGCATTGGTTTTCTGGAAAAAACAAATTTGTGCTGGCTGCAGTTCTTTATGATGCCAACTCCCCTACCACATTCTTTTTTGTTTTCTTTTTAACATTTTGCAAACTTTATTCATTTTGCATTTGTGTGTGTAGTGTGTGTGTGTGTGTGTGTGTGTGTGTGTGTGTGTGTGTAAGAGAGAGAGACAAAGAAAGAGAGCGAGTAATGTGTGTTCCTGGCTGTATCTTATGTCCTTAGTGCTATTTGTTGTTCCCCCAGTCCTATTTGAAACAATCCCATCATTTCCCTTTCCCCAATTATTCCCCTTTTCACTTATTTATCACCTGTGGTCTTTTACATACCCACCACCTAAAAGTTTCTTCCAAGTTTCTAGCTGACACAGGTTTTCTTAGTTAATTACAAAATCTGAAGTTTCAATGCTATTATCACAGACCCATTTTTTTTATCTGTTATCATATATTTTCTTTTTTTTATTTCCACTCATACAAACTTAACAGGTACACAGGTCTCCCTCTCCCTCCAACCCCCTGTCCCCCTGTGCCCTCCTCCTCTCCCTCTTCCCTCCCCATCCCCCAATGCTTCCCCATCCCATCCCCGGAGCATCTTTAATGTGCATGCCAAATTCTCCTTTGGGTCCTCCTCTCCCATGAGGTGCAAGGACCCAATGGCGTTTCCCAGAATCCTTACCTGTGTTCCCATTAAGCATAGGAACACTACTGTGGCTGTCAATCCCTTGCCTCCCAGGATCCTAGTGCCTTTAGCAAATGCTAGACTTTGTGAAGTCAACAGTGTGTTGGACATTGCGCAGGGCATGCAAAGTCCAAATATGATTGCTTCGGCCCTAACTTGTGTGGAGTATCTTGCATTTCATTGCTCCTCCCATCCTTGTGCTCTTACAATCTTACTGCCCCCTCTTTGGCAAATTTCCCTGAGCTTCAGGATGGGGAGAGATTAGGCTGGCCTAGTTCCAGGTGCTTGATATAGAGTCTCTGATGTTCTGGATTATGGTTTGTTGATTTTCTTTTGCAGTTTTGCTGCTCCTGCAATGCCCTTGGCTCCACCCTGATGGGTATTGGATGTCACCCCCTGGCCAGAGATAAAAACCTGTTAAATTAGAGTCTTGTTATAAGAGTATATTCAAAGGTAGATGTAATAAAAGTAGGAAACCACGATGAGGGAGGGGTCAATCACCCTATCTGCGAAATGGTTACTTTCTATCTGCTAGACTATATGCCTCTCCCTTTCTGGTAAGATCATACCCCATCAGTTGTACAGACCCACATTTTTAAGCATCAAACATTAATGCCATTGAGTGAACAATTTGCTTACCATTGCTGACAACTTTTCAGATTCACTGTTCCTGTCAGGAGTAGCTGCAATATACAATGCTTTTTGACAGAAATGTCAAGATTAACTGGTAAACTCTCTCAAGTATGAATATTTCTATTTCATTCCCAGAGATGGAACTTATTATGTGTATGGAATATGATATGAACATTTTAAAAGATTGCTTTGGATTGGACAGTCACTGGTCTATGGGGTAGGGACCCCCTAGAATAATTCGTTATTCTATTGAGTTTCCCTGAAGTCCTTTGAGAATTTCACACACTCAGGGTCCTTGGCAGTCAGAAGATCTATATCATTCCAGTTTACCAGGTGTTGTAGCTCACATTCCTGAGTTTCTTGCATCTATCTCAGTATTACAACCCTTCCAGGGGAAAGGGTGACAATTCGTTTTCTCCCTGCCAGACTGTGGCAGAGCCCAAGACTTTCCTCATCTCCAGGGAGTGCCCACAGCTTTTGTACCTAAAATGCAATGATACCATTGGAATTGGGTGACAGGAGAATAGTAATGTACTTGATTCTTTTCTCCAAACATATATGTAGAATCTTCAAAAGAATGCTTATTCTCTAGTTTGTTTTCTATTTATAATTCAATATTTTGATAAAGGGATTATCATCTTAAATGTGACTGTAGACTCCCATTTGAAAGTCTTTATTGCTTTGTTATGTTCTTATTACTTTTTTTACTTCTTTCAAAGTTTATTATTGCTTTTTTTTCTGAAAAAAAGTCTTGATATTTGTCTTGCATACTTCAGACTTTCTTCAAATATTTCATTTGCTCATATTTAGAGTTCAGTGACAGGAAGTCAGGCTGCAAGATATTTGGCAATAATGTAGGTTTATTGACTGTCAAGATTTCATTGGGATAAAGACAGTGACTATGTCACAGCAAACCTATATGATAGATGAGGAGATGCGATCGGTAGCAGAACTGTGTCTTTGTTGCCTTAACTCTTTCCAATTGTGCTTTTTTTGTGAGAAGGTTTACTTTTAGTTTGGATTATTATGTAATAAAAGTGTTTACTTAGATTATAACTAGAACCTTGCTTTGGGTTTTCCTTGTCTCTCTGTGATTCCTGATTGTCGGGCTCTCGGCAGCTAGTGCAGAAGGGAGTGCTGGTCTAGCCAGGCATAACCCGGGGCTGGGCAGGAAGATGAGTGTCGCCGGCCTTGACCCTTCTCACTACCGGGGAAAAACACACCCGGCCGGGAGCTCTGTCAAAGCAGGAAAAGCCTCTTTATTCCAACAGTCAGGCCCTTATATACCCTACCCAACATCTCATAAGTCCTAGTGTAAGTCTTTGCTGATTGGCCCTCTCAGCTAGGCAGTTTAACAGCACCAACTGTAGAAGACGTAGTCTCGCGAGATTTGTAGTCTCATGAGATTATTATGGGCTAGTGGGGCGTTACTATGAGCCAGTTGCTCTTGCAACCTAAGGCTATATTGCATCAGCCACAAGGCTGTGCAGAATTATGCTGGTGAGGCAGCTTAAACAGATCATGAAACTCTAGCCAGGCTCAGGAAGTTCCAACAGGCCTTGTCCAGGGTCTTGATGAGGCACAACACCTGATCTCTGCTGAAAGAATTCAGACAAGACACAGATAGAAGATAGGTAGCTTATTTTAGGTAGAGGACACATGTTCAGGTTGAGAGTGGGGAATGACTAATGGAACCCTTGTAGGATCTGCCTTTCAGGAAGGCTTTATACTGTTTCTAAAGGTTCCTGAACAGACAATTTTTCTGAAGAGTGTTTTCTCTAGGTGAGTGACAAGCCTGTATGGGTGAACTCTTAAGGGAGAGGATAAAGGTGTGTCTTTGTTTTTTATCAGAGAGCCTTCAGCTAGACAACAGCTTTAAGATTAAATAGCTATCTGCTAATGACTTTCCAGTCAGTTCAGAATGTTATCCTTCTCCCAGGTACTTTTCACTTCACATTCTGCTGACTAGAAATCAGAGCCATGTTGTTTTGTTTTTTGGTTGTGAAAGCTGCTGTTATGAGAGAGGACTCTATCTCCTCAATCTACATCCTCCATGTCTATTAATTATAGCTAGCTACCTAATGTTTATATTGTACCTGTGGTATTTCAGCATATGTATACAGTATATAGTCAAATGTCATGGTTAGGCATAGGTGTCAACTTGACGGTTGAGGGGTTGAGCTTTGGGCACATTTGTGGAGAATTACTAGTTGGGTTAAGCCCAGAGCAAACCTGCAGAAGATTGTGTAGCTGATGGGGAGAGCCCAGCCTGTGGTGGGTGGGACTAGGCCCTGAACAGGTGAATAAAATACTGAGAGCTAGTTGAGGAAATTGACATCCTTCTGTATACTTGGCCGACATACTGGTCTGGCAAGTAAGGATTGTCCATCTCTCAGTTATGTGATGATGGTGTGGCCAGTTCCCTCGGCCCTGGTGTTGGTGAATGCTCTCTGTCAAGCTGGACTGAAAACTGTAACTGGACTGTCAGTAAGGAAATAAACCTCTTGCTCCCTTAAGCTGTTTGATAGTCATTTATCGGCAACCATGCAGGTGAACTGCAACACAACAAAATAGATTCATTAGTACCTGTTCCTTTTCAGTTCTTCATTTTGGTAGTTTTCAAGCTATATTTGTAGTTCATAAAATATTCAGTAGATTATTGTGAACTGTAATAACTTTATTGAACTATGGGATTTTACGATGTGTCCCTTCTATCTATCTAACAGTGTTACAAAGTCTCTTATACAGCTTTCCATTGTCTCTTTCCCTAATCTTTCACTTTTTACAAATCACTATGCTACATTTAGATCAATGTTTTAGGGAAGCAGTAGTGTCTCCCTTACTGTGTATGGCTTATTTCACTTAGCATTATGTCTTCCATTATATGTCTTTTGTTACAAGATTACAATTTTGTTGTAATAGTTACCTTTCCCAGTGCAGTGACCAAAAAAAAAACCTGGACAAAAAAACAACTGGGAGGAAAGAGTTATTTTGGTTCAAGTTTCAGGGGACAGTTCATCCTGGTGGGGATGGCATAATAGCAGGAGCAGTTCACACCTGAGAAGATCAGAAAGTGGAAGACAGATGCTCAACTGGATTTTTCATTTTCCCCTTTTTCTTGGGCCCTAGTCCATGTGGGATTGATGTTACTTGAATTCAGGACAATTTGCTATTCTAAATGGTTACTCTATGAATAGGCCCTCACGGATGTATATATATTTAAAATGTGCTTTGCTAATGCTCTAGGTGATACTCAATCCAATCACATTAGTCATCAAAATATAAGACTTCATGCCACTAGAGGCAAAGAAGCTGGATAAATTATTTCTCAATTTTTTGTAGATAGTTTCTTATTCTCTGTCTACTTTTAGCTCTTTTTAAATTAACTTTTTATTTTACCATATTTCCTTCTATTTGTTGTAGTGGGCAGTTTTCTTCTTTACCAGTTCTCATTTATGAGTTCCAGACTGTGACTTCTTCGTTTGCTCTGCCCCATAAAGAGATTCTTCCACTTACCTCCCATTGTTTAGTGCTAGCTATGCTTTTGCTCGCCTCACTCCGCCCCCCCCCCTTTGTCTCACACTTTTAAATATTTACTTACTGTTTTGTAGTCTGTAGAAAGAAAGAGTTATCCTTTCACATTAGAAACATTGAAACATTAGTCAATGGCCATACAATATTCTGTTTCCCTGTTGTTCATCACATGATTAGTGAATGTTTTGTGGCTACCATTATAAAACAGTTGCACAGTGCAAAACTGTAGAATAAATCTTGTTGCAAAGAACTCAGATGAACTCCTAAAAATGTAATGGGTGGGTTGATGTCCATATGTTTAAAGATGTGTCAATAAGTTATGTGGAAAGGGTTTTGATGTGGTTCATATCAATTTGTACTGCTACATCTCCGACACTCATTTGAAACAGGTAAACTAGTTATTTTCTCTACTTTTTCTTAGTTTTGTAAGTTAAAAATTTGATTTTATTTTGTTTTAATAAAATATTTGAAAAGTTTAACCACTCTGTGTATGTGACATTCCTCTGGGTAAAGTAGCTACTCCATCATTTTACCTTCTTTCTCTTCATAGCACTTTCCTGATCCATTTTTTTTCTTTCCACTTTGTTTGCAAGAGTTCAAAAGCATTGTTTTCATGGTATATTTCCTGAATATAGGAACTATGTCTGCAGAAACAGTAAATGCTTTCTCAGTCAAAATTGGGAAAGCATGTTCTTCAAGGCAAGAGTATTTGATTTTGTTCTAATTTTAATAAGTAAGGTGACTCTATAACTTCAGCCTTAAATTTGAGAATATATAAGAAAGCACCATGAAGACTTACAAACTTTCTGTGAAGTGCTTTATTTTATATCTGTGAGACATATTTTATATGCATGACATGCTTGTAAAATACCTTCTGGTAATTATTGGTGTAAAGATTATCATCATATATTCCTATTGTATTGCTATCATTGCAAAGAAAAGGGTGTTTATTTATATTTTGTCTTTATTTTAAACTATTTAACCCCATAGTGATTCAGAGATTTCATTGCCTGTGGATTTTTTTTCTGTCATTGTTGGTTAGGAAATGGAACCACTGATTTGGTACAGATGTTGGAAAGCCAGCCTTGCAGACAGCTGGGAAAAACAGGTGTGGAGAAATCTATGGACTATTAACATATCTAATTGAATAAGTGTTGGTAGTTACAAAAGTAATTAAGAATAAAAGAATGCCTTGTGAAATACCTAACAAAAACATTGCTGGCAATCACTGCCAACTTAAAACTCATTTTGCGATGCTTTCTAAAAAAAAAAAGAGCGTTTTATACTGAATATTACCTTTTGTCTTGTAATTTGCATAGGTATCTTTAATGAACATCTCATTTATAGTTCCACCGAGTCTTTCCTGTGTGTGTTGCAGGCATATTTGAAACAGCGGTATCAGCAATTTAGAGTCTGCCTGCTTCCTCCTGAATATTTATGAACGATTTTAAAAGTACGCCTACCAATTTTCCTTAAGTTGTCTTTGCAAAACTACTGTTTTCTCTTGCACTGAAAATACCCTTCTTTTGGAATGGGGAAACGACTTTTTCTCCATGGCTTTTCTGTTGTCAGGATTCTCAAACCGAGCCACAAGAAAGCTACCACATGACACCTTATGATTGCTTGTGTAATTGATTACTATAAAAAAAGTTGGGCTGGAGAGGTGGCTCAGGGATTAAGCACCTGCCTTGTAGGCAGAAGGTCCTGAGTTCGGATCCCAGATCCCACGTATAGACGCCAGGCGGAAGCCGGGGCAGCCTGCGCTTCTGGTCCTGGTAGGGCGGAGCCTGTGAATCCCGGGGCAGAAGGAGGTGGAGGCGTCCATGGTGGTTCCTGATTCGTCCGTGGTTCTACACACACACATACACACATGCGCGCACACATACATACACACACACGCACAATTGAATAAATAATAATAAAAAAATTTAAAAAAAGGTTGTCAAAGAAATGATGTAGATTGGAAACAAATCACTCATGATAGTAGTGTGTGTGTTTGTGTGTGTGTGTGTGTGTGTGTGTGTGTGTGTGCGAATATTCTTTTCTTCACTTGGATACATTAACTTTCTGGGATTCCAAAACAAAGACTGGATAGCTTAAAGAAAGCATGATAGAATAAAATTCACAGTCTGAATCTAGATATTGATAAACTTGCTTCTTTTAAGATCTCTATCTCTGTCTTGTGCAGGATCATCTTTTCTTATGTTTTTACAGATCTTCTTTCTTTATGTGAATATGCTTATATGCTAATCGCCTACTCTGATGAAGATTCTTTTTGAATTAGGTCTCAACTATCCTAAAGACTTATTCTTTCATTCTTTTAATGTTTCATATGTGAATATGGTGAATTTATGATATTTTTACACTTCTCTTTCCTTTACAACTTATCCACACTTCTCTTTCCTTTACAACTCTTCTTCTCCCTAACCAGTCTCCTGCTATTTTCATGTCTTTTTGAATGTGTGACCCATTGGGTTTCATCTGGTTTGCCTTTGGTGCCACATGCCTGAGTATTTAATGGAGTATGACTCATGTATCTTTGGGTATACCACTGAGGAAAACATCTCCTACCCCTTCAACATCAACCTTCATCGATCTTTCAGGGAAATGTGGAGCCACTTGAGATCCTTCCCCTTCCCATGATAAAAAAGGTGATACGGAAATTCACGTGCAGGTTTGGTGGAAATATACATAGCTTCAGTCAATTCATCAATATAATAGTCTGTCACATCCAGAAGATAGTGTATGGCTACAACCGTGGCACAATTCAGGTTTGCACAGTCTTACTGCTCTCTCTTCTGCAATGTTCCATGAACCTTGGGATAAAAGTGGTGCTGCTTTAGATGTTCTGTTCAGGTCCAAGCTGTCCATAGTCACATATTTCTCTGCATTTATCCAGTTGTGATCTTCTGTGATAAACATCTTTCATTGAAAAAGGAAGCTTCTAAGTTGAGTGCTGAGTGCTCCTCCAATCTTTGGCTATAATGATTGTTAATTAAAAGGCAGTTTGATAGTGTCTTTATAGCTAAACCTTCACAGCTTGCACTCCCCCTAATTGCCTGTGTCCTCCCCTTTCATAAGCTGTCGTTCTAGTTTGTAATAACCAGGAATGTGATAACTTCTGAAAATCTGGTCTTAAGTCAAATCTGAAAGCTGTTGGTTATTCCATTGACATTCATATACTGTTACACTGGTGATCATCTCTAGCCAGGGTCATTGCCATTGTATCTTGTAGTTTTCACAGATTGATGAAGCTGTTTATTGATTTTCACCATCAGTATCTTTCATAGTACTTTCTAGTACTCTGAAGACTGTCCAGCAAAGAGGAAGCTTCCAGACAAGTTATAACTGGGGCTTTCTGGAAGGCAACCAAGAGCAATGACAAATGCCTATACTTTTTGGAGGGCCTTTGAAAGTTCTCTGACCAGCAGCTTATTAGGAAGTATCCTATACCTTTTATCTTTAGTCTTGTTTAGTTACCTCTGGACTTGTTTGGAGCATCATAGGGCATTTTTTTTTGTTTTGCCCTATCTTTTTTTCTCTGTGTTCCACTGTATAAGGAATGTCTGCTCTTGTCCTTTTGAAATAAAATGCTTTTTAATACTATAGGAGGTTTCTATCTAATTATATCTTACGAGCTGAGCAGGAGATAATCCCTTCCAGACATTCTCAGAAGCTAACTTCTCTAGAGAACCTTTCACAGGTATGTCTGGAAGTCTATCTCCTAGGAGATTCTAGATCCTATCAAGTTGAAAGTCCTAACCATCATACCTCTTGTCACTTCCTCATCTTTCCTTTTCCCATACCTACACACAGACCAATATCAACTGTACCCTTGTTGCTCTTCATAGAAATTTAAAGGGAATCATACTGTCTGCTTCTTTTCCACACTTGCTCATTCAGCAACATTATCTTGAGACTCATTTGTCTTGTGTTGTATAATACAGCTTGTGGAACAGCACCTGACCCATGGTGGGTCCTTAATTATGAGCTAAATAATAAATGAATAAAGTGTATAAATGAGTGATTATTCTAGAAGTTTAAGGATATTAGACTTAAGAGATATGTGTTCTTTGCAAAGGATTTTACACATATTAACAAATTAACCATGTTTATAATTTGAAAGATGGAAGTGGAAGGAAGAGGCCTAAGCAGGGGACCAGCAATTTTAAATAAAAATGTGTGTATTTGCTGTTATGTTTTGGGTTTGCACACTGAAAATGTGCAGCAGTAGAAAGGATGTTTATGAATGTTTTCTTCTGAGGGAGGTAAGGAGATTAAGGCTAAGTAGGAAAATTAAGATAGGGAATGAAATTTTCTCAGTTTTTCCAGGAGTTACCAAAACATGAAACATGAATGACGCAAAGAGAATGGGTATCAGAAATGCAAGACAGAAAGGCAAGTTCTGAGCACCAGGTTTCTGGTCAGTATATCATGAAATTCATCATTACTTTTCCTCCATTATTTAGGATCTCATTCCTGCTTATGTTTGCGGCTTCCAGAACCACAGACTTTGTTGTGGACCTGCATTTGCTTCCTATGAAAGGAAGATTTGGGATTTGGTGAGAATCTTACACTGGAGAATTCCTGTTAGCTATTTCTGTAATTATCTCCTTCCCAATGATGTCTGTAATCTGGTTGTGGAAATCTTATTAATTGGATAGTTATATTGATATTTTTGGCTTGAAATATCTTTATCTTTGCTCTCATGTTTTTTATTTCTTTCTACTCTTGATGAGAACTTCCTAATTTTATTTCCCAACTCAACAATTGAAATTTTAACCGTGTTAATCTCATTCTTCAACTTCCCAAGAGCCTCCTCTGGTTTCATTTACTGTTATTTTTTCAAAGCACCCTGTTGGTGATTTATGGTATCCTATTGTCTGGGTCTTCCTTTGAAATAGTGATTAGACCATTTTAAGCCTTTATTTTTCCCTCCTTTATTTTGTCTCCTTTACTTTGCTCTTACCTCTTGCTCTTTAATTTGTCTGGTTTGGTCTTTTCTTTTCATTCTATATTA
This sequence comes from Typhlomys cinereus, assembly GCA_023101885.1. NCBI lineage: Eukaryota > Metazoa > Chordata > Mammalia > Rodentia > Platacanthomyidae > Typhlomys > Typhlomys cinereus. Next base: position 4,102,271 of record JALPQD010000150.1, read on the forward strand.
ATTTTCTTCTCAAATATTGACTTATTCATAGTCATGAATTAAATTTTTAAATTTATTTTTAAATAAATTTGTTCTTGACAATTTCTTTTTCTTTTTTAAATTTTTTTATTATTTATTATTTATTCAATTATGCGTGTGTATGTATGTGTGTGTGTATTTATGTGTGTGTATGTATGTCTGTGTGTGTGTAGAACCACGGACGAATTCTGGAACCACCACGGGATTCACAGGCTCCACCCTACCAGGACCAGAAATGCAGGCCGCCCCCGCTTCTACCTGGCATCTAAACATGGGGTCTAGGATCTGAACTCAGGACCTTCTGCCTGCAAGGCAGAGGCTTAACCCCTGAGCCACCTTTCCAGCCCTGTTCTTGACAATTTCATATGTGCACATATTCTGATTATTCCGTTCCTCACCCTCTCTCATCATTCATCCATACTGGTACCTTTCCCAGATTCATGACTTTTGTTTTCTTTTGTGATCCATTTAGCTTATTCAGGGCTATTTGTGTGCATAGTAGATCTGATTCGTCCACAGGAACCTGCTGGAACCATCACTATGTGCATAATTGATGTCACAACTGAGTCTATCAGTAGCAAATAGTTTCATACTGAAGTCTAGAGCTCTCTGTCCTTCCTCCATCCCTGGCTGGCTACCAGCCCATTTTTATGAGTGTGTGGTTTAATCTCAGTTTACTACTTTGAATCCTATGAAGAGGAACATTCTGGCCTGGCTTAAAAACACTTTGAAGAATGAGCATATCATGAATGCAGTATTCTGACTTGATGCAAGTCACTTTCCCATCACATAAGAATGTGTTTCTGACAGCTGCTCTGATGCAGTTAATCCCATAGCACAGGTCATAAAACTATAGTCACTCTAACAACTCTGGGACACAAATAAAAGAAAGAATAAGGTCTCCAGCAGCAAACTTGAAGAAACAAAACTTTAGAGGGGAGATCTGCCAGAGGCATGTGAGGCAGTCACTAGGGAAGGAGTTGGAATGAAGAGAGAGCATTAAGCATTGGTAAATTGGAGGGAGTAGGAAGAAACAATGTTGCACATTTTCTCTCATGTGTAGAATCTATATGTACCACATATGCATATACTAGGCAAGTTCATGAAATTCAGTAAGCATCTACTGATCACCATCTAAATATTGGGAATGATTCAGAAATTAAAGAAGGCCCACTGTGCTTGAGGAAGTAACTGTGTTGGTGGGGGAGAAAAGTACGTGGTAATCTAATTGAAGTATGAGGTACAATGCATTCTGTGCTGTAAGAAAGATAACAACATGTGATACACATATGAATACAAGAAAGCGGAAGAGGTCTGTTTGAAAATCAGAAAAAAAACCAACAAGAAGAATGGAGAAGGGACGGGATGGCAGTGGGTTGGGGCTAATAAGAGGAAGGGACAATTCTGTATATATATTTTAATAAATTTTATTATATATATTATAATGTATATACATATATATTAAAATCTTTAACAAAGTCCATTATTTTGCATGCTAACCAAAATAAAAGTTAAAAAGAAGAAAAAACATGTTTTAAACCATAAATATTTGCTATTAGATGTCTTCCTCACAGGAAAAACATACTCCTCTTGACCACTCAGAAGAGGATTCTAGAAGTTTTGCATATTTTTTAGAAAGCTGTTCTTTTCCTGATTTAATGTGAGCCAATATTCTGATTTATAATATTTCCCTCTGAAAACATACTTGTAAAGAGAGATTTAAGTTCAGGTTCTTGGGAAAAATATTTCAGTCTTTGATCAAAGGGAAAAATATTTCAACCTTTGATCAAACTCAAGCACAGTCAATCAGGAAAAGAAAGGGTGACCTCATCAGTATAGCTATAGGGAACTGGATTCTGACAACACTCTGAGTGTGCTACAGCAATAGGATTCTTTCCAAGATGTGCTGATAAGAGCTCATCTGGAGTGCAGCCTGATTTTGACCTTCAGGATCCTCACATGCTTGAGTCTGTTTCTGGGTCTGAGACAGCTCACAGCAAGTGCAACAGCCCATGACATTTTACCAATATTTATATTACAGTCCCTGAATGAGGAAGATGGAGAGATAAAACTGTTTCACAGTAGGTCTATAAGTATGATTTCACATTCTCCTCATCTTCCTCTTCCTTCTCATTTTTGCTAAATAATATTTAAAATTGTGGCGATAATTTTAGCTAATTGGTACAAATAGTAATCATTTTCGTAAGTACAACTAAATACCACCACATATTTAATCTAAAAGCCAAAATACTAAGTTGTGGGAGGTTTTCATTTGGAAAGGTCAATTTTTAATGAGCTGATGAAATTGACCTGAGACATATCACCTGACAAAGAATCCTTTAATGAAGGAGATAGTCTCTGAGGTGTCTGGAACATAGGGTGGAAGAGCTAACATACTATTTGAATGGGTCAGGGAGATGAGGTAATTGATAGAATGAGGCAGTCTTTTGAAAGTATTGTGGCTCAGTTTTATTACTGCATAGCATTTGTCATGATTTCATTTTTGTAACCAGTGGTCTATGTAGGTCTATGTAGAAGAAGAGAGTCTTAAATTATCCATGTTTTAGTATGATGATGCCAAAGTTCTGAGCAAACTGTCTTAAAGCAAAATGAATCTTTCCACGGGGAATAACAAAACAAAAACAAGCCTTTTAGTTTTCTTTATAACTGAAGGATAACTTCAGATCAGTCAGTGGATTTGAAATTGGCATGAAGTAGAGAAAAGCCAACTCTCCCACACATCAAATCATGCTTTGGCCAGACACACAGTTATTAGGTCTTGGATGACCTCTCAGTAAATATGTATAGGCCCAGAATTAGCCATATAGTCAGGCTTCAGGCCACTGTGTATGAAATCTTTCCCACTTCTTTTACTGGCTGTAATTTTGTTGAGTTTTCAGAACCACCATTAGACCAGATCATTTAACAAAAGAAATAACAAAACCCCTTAAAACTTGTGTTTAGGGTTTATTACAGGGAAAGAGGGGATTTTTTTTAATCATTAATGGAAGAGATAAATGAGGATGTGCAAAGTTTTTTTTTGTAAGTGTAAGGCTCATTTTGTACTATCCTGTAGAATTAGGATGAATGATGTATTGTCACCAAGAGAAACTGACCTATAGTCCAGAGTTCTTATTTGTATGTCATGACTGATTGCCTACCTGACTGACTTCAGTTTTTAGCTCAGTTGATACTCTGTGACCAAAAATACCCACTCAAATTACTTAGTTGGTGTTTCTGTCATAGCTAGCGTATCTTGAGAATTTACACATATTTATGCAAAGATATTATGATGTAGAGATAGAAAATATGTTATGTTGGCCCAAATGTGTGGGAGGAGTGAAAAGATGCATCAAAGATGGGTTTGCTTTAGACCAGCTCTATGATCTGAAATAAGCATAAAACAGCTGGTGTCCTATGGTCAGTACAGAAATGGAAGATGACTTAGATGTCTTCAGTTTCTGGTGTTCATTCCGTGCACCACTTCCTGACTGCCTTAAGCTAGATGCCCTACCTCTTGCATCTTATTTCTGTTTGTGGTCCAAATGAAGTATTTTCAGAACTGGAATCTCTCATCTAATACAGTATGTCTATTATTTTTGCAAGCTCTTTGTCTTGCATTTATGAGCATGCTTTCTTATTTGTTTATAGATACAACATCAAGAACAGACCAAGGACGTGCCTGTGGTATTGCATTATATCATATTTATATGCGCAATTTGGGGATATTTGTTCAGCCAGTTCTTATTTCACCTTCTTGGAAATTATAATTGAATAAGAGTGGGAGCAGGACAAGTATTCGTGTTCCTAGAGACTGGGTAAGGTCTGCATCAGCCTGTCACCGAAGATGCATAGCTAAGGCTATATGACCTTGGAAATTTTCATAATTCTGTTCTTTAGAGAAAGGGCCTACTTTTGCCTTATTTATTGTTTGTATTAGCAAAATCATAAAATAGCTTTGGAGTACTTATCTAATGAACTTGGGTTTTAAGCACTATTTGAAAAGCTTCTAGCCATTAGAGACTGTCAAAGTTGAACGATAGCTGATGTGTTTGAATTTTACCTAATTTGCTGCCATGGTAATAAAAAAAGTTGACAAAGGAAATTCATAGTATAACCAAAACAAGATCCTGTACATTTTTTAACTCATGATATATATTTGATGCTTTTATTCAATGTCACAAGGGCATGTGAGTAAATCTGTTAGACTAGGTGATTTAGCTTCTTGTACCTTGCCTCATTATTTGTATCTGAAGACATTCAGAAGACTTCTAGCAGCTTCACCATGCTTTTACATGCCAATTATACTAGCATGTTAGTGATGGTGGTCTGAGATGGATAAGGTGCTTTCTGAATATGATGACTGTAATTTGACTCTTCAGAAACCACATAAAAAGTCACATAGAAGAAAATATATAGTATCCAATACGGGTTATCATGTGTGATGGGGGAGGAGTTAAACAAGCATGGCCAAAGCCTGTACTCCCAGCACTCGAGTAGCTGAGACAGGGATTCCCTAGAGAAAGCTGACTAGTTAGACTATTTAATCTCCCTCTCATATCCTCCTCTTTCTCCCTCCTCCTCCATACCCCGTCCTGCCAGCTTTTACCTTCCTTCAGTCTCCCTTCTGCCTTCATATCACCTACATATACATATATGTCATATACACAGACATCATATATACTGTATACATGTGCACATGCATGCAAACTTGCAGATTTACAAATTTATAAAAATCTAGGATCCACAAATGAGAGCAAACATGATACTCATATTTGAGTTTGGCTTGTTTTGCTTAGCATGATGATCTTCAGTTACATCTTTTTTTCCAGAATTTGACATAATAATATTCTTCCTCATGGCTGAAAAATTCCACTGTGTAGACACTATTCATCTGCTAATGGACACCTAGACTGATTCTATAACTTGGTTGTTTTGAATAGCACGGCAATATGTGGATGTGTGCTACTAAGTAGAACAAGAACCTATAAAAGAGGAAGGGAATAAGTCACTAGGGAGGAACAGTCTATGAACCTATAAGTAGGAAGACAGTACACCAAACTGCTCTGCAAACATCTGTTATTATACCTATAGATTGGAATCACACTCAGCACTCAGCCTAGAAGTCGTCTTCTACAACAAAAGTACAGGATCTGAACAACCTGACAGGATGCAGTCTAAGTCAGCGGAAGAGCAGTAAAGTGGTCCAAAATGGCCAGCTAGAATGCAGAATACTGGTGACCCTGCATTACTCACCCGGAATCAGGTCAACCTACTCTTTCCCCATCCTAAGATTTAGGAAACCTTATGGAAGAGCAGACAGTAAGATTGTAAAAGCTTAAAGATGGACAAGAACCCATTGGACAAGATACTCCATTCAAGGCAGGGCTGCTGCATCCAGGAACTCACTAATATAAGACCTGCATAAAGAGTGACATACCAATATGCCCCTATAGAGTAGCAAGGATCTCAGGGGAATGCAGGGGAATCCTGAAGGGATCAGAGCTGAATGAGTAAAGGAGAATGCCCCTATCAGTGGGGAAGCCCAACAAGGGGCTTGGTATGTCACAGAGGCTTAAATCCTCATAAGAGTAGACAAGTCGGAGGGAACCCTGGGGCCCATAGAAGTGGACAGATAGGAGGGTGGGAAGGAGTGGGATGGATTGATGAAGGGAGGGGAGAAAAATAGGAAGAATGAGGGAAAGAGAGAGGTAGGGATAAGTACTCAATTTGCTTGTAAAACTAGGAAGAAATAAAAACTATTAAAATATATGTGGATATGCAGCATAGTTTTAGTTGTATATTGACTTTATAGTCTTTCAAGTTTACATTTAGAAGTATAATAGCCAGATCATGTAGTAAGTATATTTTTAGTTTCTTATGGTATCCACACTGATTTCTGTCTGGACTAATTTGCATTCTTACCAGCAAAGAATATAAGCTTCTCTTTCCTCATATCCTTGTCATCATTTGTAGTTATTGTCTGTGTAATAACTGGGATTAGAATCTGTATTTACTGGGTATTTTTATGTCTACATCTTTGGATATATTAATTCTTTCAGTTTGGGAGCATGAGAGATCTTCATATCTTCTAGTGTTGTCTTCAATTTCTTTCTTCAATGTTTCATTAAGGACGTCTTTGATTTCCTTGGCTGAGACTCTTCTTAAGCATTCTGTTATTGTGTAGTTATAGTGAATGGGATTATTTTCCTGATTTCTACTCAGCATGTTTATTCTTGATGAAGCAGTACATTCACGGCTGGTGGCAATGTGAGAGGACTTACTTGGTATTAATCAATTAGATTCTCTAAAAAATATTTAAAAATGTATCACATAAGGAAATCCATATTCAATCATCCGTTGAACATCAGGCAGGGTGGTACAGGCCTGTAATCCTAGCACCCATGACACTGAGCCCCAAACATCAGTAGTTCAAGACCAACTCTGGTTACAGAATGAGCTCCCCACCAACATGAGTTACATAAGCCCCTGTCACAATAACCAAAAATCCAAACAATAGCAACAACAAAATACCCATTCATGAAACCATTATTTTTTTAACAATAGAAAATTGGAAGTTGTCCAAATCTCACCAAGAATAAAACAGAACATTGAAACCTCATGCTGTTTTGAATATTGGAAAGGTATTTTAGGGTTGTTTTTGCATTATTTTCAGTCTGACTGCATATTATTATCACCAAGGGAATGGTTCGTTTCCTTGACTTAATAATCTTATAGACAGAAAATGTTTTTATCTCAAATTCATGATGTTGAGATGATAAGTGGAAGCAGAATAAATGGGGACCTAAGTGCCATTGTTTGTGTGCCCCACACCACACTTGATACTATGCTTGTTGTCAACGTAGATGCAAGTCCCTGTTCTGCTGCATCTGATTGAGAATCCTTTCATCAACCCTTCTGGTGTGGTAATGGGAGGCAGTAGATTCCTCTGTAAGGCCAAAGAGACGGGTGGACTGCCTGTCTCTTCTACATAGCCTGTTTTCCATGCCCCAAACTGGTTAGGTTAAAAGAAGTTGATACAGAAGGAATGGACATCTTGTGTTTTTACCTTGATCTTCAAAAGGTACATAATGACTAAGGTCTTGCTCATGTTTGAATACTTTCCAGAGCTGAGACCACAGAGCCAGATTGTTCTATTTCACAGAGTGTGTGAGAAGCTGTAACTACTTAATAATGGGGGCCACAGAAATTTCCCCTTCTGGTTTCTGTAATTAATTATGACTGTATTGTTGATAGTAGTCTTTGATAATTACTACTGGCACAATGATTGTTCTTGGTCATTTTATAGAAAGAGTCTGGTTAATTCTTTGTTATCTAACCTAATTTCAGGAATCCATATTTCTTCACGGTACAAAGAGCTAGAAAGTGTCAAAGCCAAGATGGACATTTATGGGAGACTTCCCTTACACCAGACAGATGCTGAATTAAGCTGACTCTAAGATGTGCTTCTCCTAAGCATCTTAATTGCATTTAAATCACTCCCCACTAGAGGGAACTGGTAGAATTTGTGTGGGAAGAGGCAGCTGAATAATACTTAACCATCAGTGGCCACTGGGCAAAGGGTAAAGAAGGAGTGATACATGTGGGTAGAGGTGAGTTTTGGAGGCTGAAAAAGAACTGGAGGAAAGGGAACTCGGCATTGAAATATGGAATGCTTTTTTTCTACGGTTAATGAAATTCTCAAGTCCTCCCTAGTCCAGTGAGCTCGTGTGCAGTTGAATTTGACTTGGCTTAGCTTTAGAGCAGCTGTAATTGTGTATCACAGCACTAGTTATTGAAATTCCCCAGCTGCTTGAGAACAGCTGCAATTACTGTCTCAGCAGATGCTGGAGGCTGAGGTGAGGGGGCAACAAACTGCAAATTAGACTGGGTTCTCAGGAGTGGGTCTTCTCAGGACAGCAGGCAGAGGGATCCCTGGCAAAGGACATTGAGACAACTAGATAGGGGGCAAGGCAGTTTTTGGGAAGGATCTAAAGACAGTTTCCATGAGTGGGTAAAGTATAAGAACTTGATCAAAGTGAAGGATCTGCAACACTAAGAAATAATAGGGTAAATGTTGTGGCAGGAAACTGAAGGTTCTCCTTTAGGCAAGAGGGTGAAGACAGAAAGTATTTTATTGCATCTTTCTAATTAAAGCAAGCTTATATCCCTGGTGAGAAAAAGCCAACTGCAATTTTTTCACTATTTTTCTTTGTTTATGTGTTTTAGCTCAAAAGACACCTATATGTTCAGTTTTCAAGTTGAAGAATTTTTTTCTTTTTGGTTAAATAAAGACAAATTATTTTTGGTGAAGATTATGTCTCTTATGTTTAGAAAAGTTGAAATGTTTCTTTGGTTATGCAAAGGCAAAATTGAGACTTACCCAGGACTTGAAGATATCTGAGACATTTATTCTGTGTAATAGACTAACAGGATTACACATCTGGGGAAAATTATGTCAATAATTTTGGTGCTGAATGAACTGTGTCTGAAACCTGCTTAGAAAGACCATACAGAAAACCTGATATTTCCCTTGAATTACAGAAAAGAAGAAAACTCGCTTCTGAGGGTATCGATACTACGCTGGGGCCTAGAGAAGCACAGAATCATGTGGTTGGCCCTCACTTACGTCTGAAAGAAAAATCTCCAGAGTTGCACTTTTCTCTTCTTGAAGGGAGTTCACTTGCGTTGACATTATCCTTGGATGGGACTGAGCCTAGGACAGCAAATGTGAAGAGAGATGTGGTGGATGCAGATCCAGGATGAAGGAACTTTGATGATTCCCATCATGCCCAGGGTGTTCTGGACGAGTGATTTCTGAGCATGGTACTAATCCAGACAAAGTGAAGGACCTGCTCTATGGAGAGATTTGTGTAGTAGTCACTGTCAGCTACTCACTGTTGTACTTCTTCATTTCTCTCAAACTTAATGGTAAGACCCTGTTAAAACCGCAGAGATGCTATTTCTCCTCAGGACACAGCAGCACAAAGGACGAAAAAGAAGAGGTGTTCCAGGGACAGTCTAGAGCAGGACAAGTTTGGAGGCAGCAGATGATGGTAGGGACTCTTTGTGGAACATTCAATTGCCCTCCAGAGATTCTTGGCCATATTTGTGGAGGAATGCTACCAGCTGAGAAGAGACATCCCACACCAAAGCAGAAGTGGGACTTCTTTCCGGTCATTAGAGCTGAAATAATTAAATACTTCAATGCATCTTTCTTTTTTTTTTCCTCCCACACTTTATTGTTTTCCTATTCATACAAGCTCAATAGGTACCCCGTCCTCTCCCACCTCCTCCCCTCCCCTGTCATCCCCCATTCCACTCTCTCCCCTTTTCCCCTTTCTTTCACCTCCCTCCCTCCATTTCCCTCTCTTGTTGCCTCCCCTTCTTCCCTCCCATGCCCTGGAGAACCCATGAGCACCTAACCTCCCTCTGAGTGAGGGTTCAGGGCTCAGTGGCATAGCCCGGGGCCCCTTCTTGGGCTCCCCGTTAGCATGGGAACTCTATTATGACTGTTAATCCCTTGCCTCTAAGGATCCTATAGTTCAATGGCATCTTTCCACAGAGCTAAAATCTAAAGTCATGATGGACATCTTCGAGACCCTAACCAGCCTCCTCTGGGATCATCCCTTGTTGATCTTGTTTCTGCTTCCCTGGTGTCTGTCAGTGTTTGATCAAGCCTGTCTGTCTGCTGCTCTGCCACTTCATCATTCTGTAGCCTCTATAGACAAGGTTCTTTCACCAGCTCTGGTTCCTCAGGCTTAGCTTTTTCTTGCTCTTCATGTCGTGGCTTAATTGACAAGTCCTTGAATCCTGCTAGCTGTATTCAAGTAGTTTGTTTTCTGTTGTCTTTCTGCTTTTTTCTTCTCTCTCTCTCAGCACTCTTTTCATTCAACTCATAGTGCCTCACAATTATAACAGTGTATCTTTTTATTAATTATCCTTATTACTCATCCTACTACAAATTTGTGCAGGCAGGGGCTCTGACAGTTTAAATGAGCCCAGCATAATGGGGTCCTAACGTCGGTTCTTTGATCATAGTGGGTTGCTAACACAAAATGTTGAATAAATGAGTACTGTGCTTATTATTACAAAAATGCAACCCTATTTCAGCTGTCAGGCTGACATGGCCAAGGGACAATTAATTCACATAAAGGTTATTTCCAGAAGTTTTTTTTAATAAGCCTTGTATTGGAACAATGCCATGCTTTTCATTTGAAATGAAGTCTCATGTAGCCCAGACTGGCCTTGAATTTGTTATGTAACTGAAGATGACCTTGAGCTTTTGATCTTACTGTCTATCTCCCTAGCACTGGGATTATAAGTACATAACAACCATGCCGAGTTTATACCATGCTGTGGATGCAACATAGTGTTTCCTAAATGCTCTGCAAGCACTTTACCAGATGAGCTATGGTCCCAGCTCTAAGAAATCACACTTTCAAGGCAGGCTAGCCAACTCATTGGTTGCATGCTTAATGATTTATAGAGATATATCCTATTTTTAAAACAGCTTAAACAATTTCCTGGGCAGCATCTTACTTTATTTTTGTTGTACTATGACCCTCTTCCTGTTTATGATCTTGGGCTTCACATAACCCCAGCTTCGGGGTCTGCTTCTGGTTTTCTTAAATTCCACTTGAAGTGCTCTCTAAGAACCCTGCTTGGCACTCAGCTTCTGTTTTCTTCCGTCTTTGGTTCCCTAGACTTTATTACTTTGGCTTAGCTATGGTTCAGGAACTGAACCGCAGTGCTTCTGCCTCATTCCTGTTTGATCCTTTGCCATATTGATTGCCCAGGTGAGGAAGGTCAGACATGCTTCTTGCTCAAGAGTTGTGATGTCTCCAGCAAGTAGAACTATATCTTAATTATGGCTTGGGAAATCTATATTACGACAGCACAACAAGACTTCTCCTCAGCTGCTTCCCTTTTGATCCATTCTCTAGTCACACTGGTAGTCCCTGTGGTTTTGGACTTAGAAAAAACACCCACCACACTTTGAACAGGGTTTTGATTTTTTTTTTTTTTGAGATGTCTCAAAGCTGTATGGGAGCTAACTCTCCACAGCAGGACCTTGTAAAATAAACTCGGGAAGTCTACACTCTCCTCCTGTTTACATCCCCCAGGCTTCTGTAAGCTTCTCTTCCTCTTGCAACCCCATGAGACTATCTTACCTGTGGAGTGGACACTCTTCTCCATGATCTACTGTGTTATTTTTCAAGTCATTGGGTGGTAAATTTGCATGCTACACCTGTTCTCTTTCCTTTACTTCCTTTTTTTTTCTCACTCCTCTTCCTCTGCGATTTCATTAAGTAAAGTATTAGCAACTTAAGCTTTTCTGCATTCATGGTTTAAATTACATAGTGTATTCCCTGATAAGTCAATGAGGTTGAAATTCCGGTGAAGAGTAGCTGCCATCAATAACTGAAACCAAATGGGGTGGAAGGTAGGAAAGTGGAGGATACAGAAATGTGATTTTAAGGGAGACAGTCCAGGTGAATTTCAGGTGAAAGAATCTCCTCGTTCTGTGCAGGTGCATATCAGAGAGAGTCTCACTGACTATATGATTCAAAGAACAACTTTTTAAATAAAATGAAATATTTTAAATAAAGTTTATAAAGAGCACACTGGATGACAGAGATAAAATTTTACTATGATTAACATATAATTAGAAAATTTTTTTTCAACCACAAGGATTGAAGGAGGTATTCTTGAGGGAGCAGAGACCTTCCCATGGAATGGAGATTGCTGCTGCTTGGGATCCAGTGTTTGGGGTTTTTAAAGGCTTGGGGTTGGTGAGGTGGATGACTTGTTATGGTTTAGCTGTCTGTCTGTTTTATCAGTTTCTGACTAACATTCATCTGGTGGGTCATTTTAGTCTGATGAAGAAAGTCAGTGAGGTAATTCTTTTCTTGGTCTCTGGTCCATTACATAATTAGAAAATTGAGTTTTAATTGAAAATAAAATTTTCTGCTGGACAGTTTTTTTTTAAAATAAAGCTGTCATATTATTATTTGAGGTGTGTCTAGAACTTGAACTAATGAAAAATTTTAAGTTTCTTTTTTTAATGTTAGGCAGGAGAAGAAGGATGATGAAAGATGCTCTTGGGGAGGCTAAGTCATATCAAGCTCTATCTATCAATGCCTCTGAATGTTGTACGTCTATTTCTGGTGCAACCAATGCTTGACCTCCATTATTCCACTCACGGTGCCTAAAACACCTTATATAAAAGTGTAATCAAAATAATTACCTAGGTCCCCAGTGTTCTGTGAAAATTAGATAATGTCAGTAAAAGTGCTTTTAGCTGCTACAGTGGTACTCTGACCTTTATTCTCTACTTAGAATTAGCCTGAAAATAGTTCCTTGATAAGCCCTCATTAAAGATTTTGAGTCTATTTCATGCACATGATATGAAAAGAAAGAGGCCATAGACTTATTAAATAACTAATAGGTAGAACTTAAAGACATCAAAAGTAGAGGAGAACTTCAAAAGAAAGTTGTCCAACTTTTGACACAAAAGTTTGCTAAATTGTGAAAAAGCCCTCTCCTTCCTTCCGTCTCTCTTTTCTCCCCAAACATATTCCTTGTAGAACAAAGTACTTGTCTATGGTTGTGACCAGTCTTTTCTTTTTCCTCTGATAATAGGAATCTTTGAAAGGAGATCCTGGGATACCTACCTCCCAAACCTCCTGGGAAGATTAGGAGTATTTGAGAAGGGAGAAAAGAGTTTTAGAAGACCTAAGGCGGTGGGCGTGTCATCTTAGGGCAGAAGAAAGGCTCGGAAGCCTTTCTGTGCCCACTTGAAACAACCCAAGGTAGCTGCTAGCCTGTGCATTGTAGCTTCCTGGAGCAGCATGGCTACATGAAGGGCATCATGAAGGACATCATTCGTGATCTGGGTTGTGGTGCACCCCCTGTGAAGGTGGTTTTCTAGGATTCCTAATGGTTTAAGAAGTGAATTGAGCTGTTCGTCACCACAGAGAACATCCACACAGGGCAATGTATTAGCAATATTCTTCCTCTGGGCACCATGCCCAAGGGTAATATTGTGTGCTATCTGGGGACGGGCGAGCCAGCCCGAGCTTCTAGAAACTATGCCACAGTCATTGCCCAGAACTCGGAGACAAAGAACACTCGAGTGAAGCTGCCTTTTAGTTCAAAAAAGGTGATCTTGTCTGCCAACACAGCTGTTGTATGTGTGGTGGTTGGTGGGGGCCGAATTGACAGCCCATCTTAAAGGATGGCTGAGCATATCTGGAGTATAAAACAAAGAAAAATGTCTGGCCTCTTGTATGTCATGTGGCCATGAATCCTATCTTCTCTTTGGAGGTGGTACCCATCAGCACATTGGCAAGCCCTCCCCCCTCCGTAGCGATGCTTCTGCTGGATGTAAAGTGGGCCTTATTGCTGTCTGTCCTACTGGGTGACTCAGTGGAACCAAGACTGTGCAGGAGAAAGAGAACTAGAGCTGAATGGCTCAATAAAGTGTGTTTTTTGGTTAATTTAAAAAAAAAAGAAAAAGAAAGGAGAAAAGAACCAAGATGAGAGAAAAATGACAAAGAGTTTTCTTAAAAGAAATTATTCATTTCTATTCATTTTAATATACAGAGAAATCAAGGAAGAATTTGAACTATTGCAAAGAGATCTCTATCTCTATCTGTACATATATAGATATGTAGACTCTTTCTTGCAATATTGCTTCATAGCTCCTACTTTTGGATCAGTGCTCTTACTATGAACTAGACATAAGACAAACAAAGTGAAAACAGAAAGAAGAAAGAGGATCAGGCACATAAATAATGAAGCATGCATGATTAACATGGCAGGATAGACCTTCATACAGGGTCTTGAAGAAAAACATACAGAGTCTTTTGATGGCAGTGAGGAGGGAGGGTCACAATTTATATAAGAAAGGGAACAATTAAGAGTCTATCACATTTGATTTTTAAAAAGTAAAATGCACACAAATCTTACTCCTCTAATTTCAAAGATAAAAATCCCAGGAGTTATTTAATGAATTTAATTGTTGTCATATAATTAATGTATTCCATATGAGCATTATGTGTATATAAGCCCTGTATTAAGTGGTTCAGAAAGCTGAAGTGTTGTCTTATAAAAAAAGCCATCTTTATAAAAGTTTTAGTGTTTCTAGTCTCTTATAATCTCTTCTTAGCATGAAATAATTTTAATAAATGAACTGTCTGATCCTACCTACAGTTGGGTGCTATTGGAAAGTGATATCACTCAGAATATCATGGGGTCACCTCCTCTATAACTTCTTGAAGTGCTTTTTAATAGCAGCTACCAGTAGAGTCTGACCTAGAAGAGCCTAGATATGGATATGTATGTACATATTTGTACATGTATTTTCAATAAAATATAATAACCACTGTGCCTATGACATCCTTTAATCAGATTTTTCAGGTGAAAATACAGAATCAGTTAAAATATAAGCTCTTAATAGGTTTATCAATTATGACATACTGCTCTGGTATGGGATGCTGATAAAAGAGGGACCATAAATGTGAAGGTTCAGGGTATATATGAAAAAAATCTTTTTGTTTCTCTCAATTTTGCAGCAAATATAAAAATTCTCTAAACATTACTGATAATTTTACATATAAAAGTTTTCTTAATGACTACAGTTACATTGTATGCAGGAATCATGTTTCATTTTAAGAATAGTCTATGTGATAGTTAATCTTGGTGTCAACTTGAGCATACCTGGTATTAATGAGGATCAGCTGTCAGACTACCTAAAGAGATACTTGTTATAGTCAATCTTAGGTGTCAAGTTGACCACACCTGTCATTAACTAAGATCAGCTGTCAGACTACCTGAAGAGATTATCACATCAATACATTTACAGTACAAAGATTAGCCCTAGATCTGATTGGAAACTTCCAGTAACAGACCATATGAAAGGAACCATAGAACAGAAGATTATGAAGAGACTCTCAGAAGATGTGCTAGAAAATGCTCTTCCTTCCTGCTGCCCAGCTTCTTCGCTTCTTTGACTCTCCAGCCCTCTAATCCTTCAACTCTTCAACGTGACTAATGACTCTCCAGGAATCCTCCAACCTTCAGTCATCACCCACTGGTCTATTGGACTAAGCAGCTACTGGACTACCTTTGCCATATCTAGTAAGCCAATTCAATAAATTCCCTTTTTATATATTCATTTTGTTGATTGTGTGGCTTTAGAGAACCCTGACTAATGCAGTCTACTATTGGCCAATGGACTGATTCTAGTTTTTCTTTATAAAGAATGCAGTGATGAGTTATTTTGTCAGATCAATGCACTGTACGGGAACCAAACACTGTTATTTCCTCCTTGGTGAGCACAAAGCCAATAGTTCAATCAGGGTATAAAAGAGTTCATTTATTACTTGCAGCAAATAAGGAGAACATTGGAGATAATGCTCCAAGTAGTGACTCCTTGATGTATATTCATATAGGAAAGTGTTCTCATCACAGACAGAGATAGGAACATTTTTGAGCATGCTCAAAAATTTTGAGCTCATTTTGGAGGTCACATATATCTTTGTTCCAAAATATGGCAACTGAATTTTCTCTAGGTAGAGTATTTAATAATATAATAAGCACAGCTGACTTTAGGTCAAAAGAATAAGTAAGCGTGATTTTGTGCCTTTGCTGAATCTTTGCAATCTTCTTTGTGTTTTTTTTATGACAAAAGAAAACAGCTCAGAAGTGGTGCTAATTATCTTTGAAAGGGACATCAGCTTTTTCCTCTGTACTTATAGGCAAACACTCTAAAAATTCCTTTGTAGCAACCGATATACTTAGTCTTAGTACACGACACTAGAAGGAATGTAGAGACTTTCTTAAATTTCTATTAGAATTCTCTTTTCAAGTTAATTATAACTAGAGGATCGGATGGATGCAAGTATAGTACTTGCTCAGTGTTGGAGCTGTCAAGGGAGAGGAGGTGATGAGGTAGTAGATGTGCTTGTTTCTATGCTGTTATTTCAAGCTACTGTATCAGGTCACATTTTCCTGTTTGACCAGACACCAGACCATGCTCAGTCTGCCAACGGCTTACCTAAGAGGCAAGAGTCCACTATTTGTATTTCATAGGTCTGCTATCTAATGACCTTTAATCACCCTTACTTTCAAATGCTGTTGAGAACAGAAATTAAAAAAATCCAAGAACATTTGATGTCTCTCTGAAGAATAACATTGGCTTTCTCTACAGAACAAATTCAAGTCATTTATGTGATACTTTCCTTAATTTCCATGGTTATCTGGGGGTTCTCTTATTATGCAATTTGTTACTGAGCTATACTCCTGTGTTATCTTATTTCTATTGCTTGGTCTATTTAACAGTGATCTAAGAGAGTATGTTAGGTTGACATCTTTCCTTCACCCCTACTCTCATATTTAATGAGCTCAATATTTTTGTAATACCAAGAATTGAACTCAAGATTTTGAATATACTAGACAAGTACACTTTCACTGAACTACATCCAGCTCCAAAGTGATCTTCAAATGTTGCTTATAAAAGTTTTAGTGACAGTGGTTAAAAAATTAAGACCCTGGTTTTGACTTGAGGTTCTCATGTGATTATTAGTCAATGATTTAGAGGCTCATGGTTAATTGCAATGTCATAGATGACCTTGGAAGGAAACATGTCATTTAAAAAATTTTTAATTCAAGCTTCTCATTGACTGAAGGACAGTGAGATCATAAGGTGGTGAGATAATGTACAAAACCTACTCATTGCCATCACAAAGATACACTTGAACATTGTGGGAAGACCTGGGGTCAAGAGGATAAATCATTATCCTTGAAGATCTTTCAGAATGAAGGAGATGGCATCCAGGGAATGTGACCTTTATAATTCAGCATGGAAATTATAAAGACCAAATCATGAAGAGAGATTGGGGTTTTTTTTTTTTTGTTCATTATACAAGTGTAGGGAGTATAAAGAAGGTAATTATACTTTGGTGTTCTCAGCAAACAGCTACATTTAAACATAGACTTTAGAGAGAGAAAAGTATCTGAATCAGCATCATTACCTAATATCAGTAAAGCTAATATCAATATCTTTTCTCTTTTGAAATGAGTAGAGGAACCTAACATATACTCCTCAGGGCTTTTGTAAGGATGACAAAGAAGTGAAATGTGCACCACAAACAGCTAATTGTTTAAGAAATAGCAAAACGGAGAGATTCTGGCTGTTGACTGGGTTGGGTTGTCATTCTTAGTATGTTAATTATTCATACTAGACATTCAAATTTTGGATTGTTTAGGCCTGTCATTTTCTCTTTGTTCAGGTCCTGTGCTAAACTCATAGGTTTCATACTGAAGTGTCAAGAAGATAGTATGCAAATAAGCAAATAAACCAAATAATTGACGGCTGTGATTAGAACTATGGTATGATGCTGATATGAGAAAAAAGAAAGTGTCAGCAGAGTAGGAAAGGGATCATTAGAAAGTTATATTCTAAGACCCAACTATTAGGTAAACGTTAAGCTAATATCTGAAATGAGAAACAGCAAGACTCAGTAAGGACCAAAGGAAAAGCAGCCAAGTCAGAATAGAGAGCTTCATTTCTACCTTCTCTTCTTCCACTTTCTCTTATTCTGTATTTTCATTTTTGCTTCACCACTAAAATTTGGAACTTCATCATGATCAGATTGTTGTTTTATTACTCAAAATAGAAACTGCTCTCAGCCTTTCAGAGTGAAATGTAAAGAGAATAGGTCCTATTTAGAAGTCCATTGGCAAGATAAATATTTCAAAAGAGTTTATGTCATAAAGCTACTACAGTGTTTCCATTTTTATTTCTTTCCCTTTTTGTCTTTTATAAGGTATTATCAACTTCAAATTTTCATTTGTATAATAACAAATATGTTATTTATTTATTAGTTGTCAATAAAAAAATCCAACCACAGTTTCTAGTTGGAACTTATGCTTAATTGGGAAATTCAACTCCAAGGAATTATTATTCATTGAAGAAAGGCAAATAGTTTCACAAATTCTGAGATGTTAAAAAAAAACAAACCTCAAGGAGGTTGTGAGAATCTTTGGAATTCTGAAATTCCACAATAATCCAATTTCATTCTATTAAAAAATAGAATTAAGGTTTACAATGAAAATATTTTGATATTGGCTTTTAATCTTTCTTTAAGATGGTCTCTGTGCATGATTTCCAGATGATTTTTTAAAAAAAAAAACGCTGTGCATGTTAATTTCTCATAGCTGACATTCAAATTTCGGGGTATTAGGGGTGCTGTCTGTCATTCTATCTTTGTTCAGGTCCTGTATCATTCCTTTTCACCTGTGGATCAATTCACTTTCAGTCTGCACTAAAGGGTAATTCCTTAAAGTCACAGATAATATCTGTCTTCCTTATCACTAAGTCACACACGTACAGAATAGGCTGTTCAAATATTTTATGGTTCAAAATGTGTTTTATCAGTCTATAGCTTGGACTTTTGTAGTAAACTTAAGTGTTGGTTTGAGGACTTCCAGGGGACCCATCCTTCTTGAAGTTTCCTTTCTGAAGGACTCTTCTGACACCCTGTTGCAAAACAGGTCAAATTGCTTGCACTCTCTGACTCCATTTATCTTGATTATTTTTTTTTTATCACTTTTAGTTCAGAAAGCTAGCTTTCCTTGACCTTCAATGAAACATTTATAATGCGAGCATTTTAATATTTAATATTATATCTTCCAGTTTTTTGTGTATTTGTCTTCACAATTTATTGGATTTTTTTCGGGTAGATGAAAAAGTCAAAACAATGGAATAGTCTGCTGGATCAAAGGTGTCCTATGTAACAAGTATAACGGGCTGTTTTCTCATCAACTTCTTAAATCCTCTTAGCTTCTTACAGAAGATGTTCCTCTTGAGTCTCAGGGACCTATTTGGTCAAATACATTACAGTGTGGGAAAAGCAGACAGACGTCCTGACTTTTAGGTTTCTTAATTGACTTCCATTAGGATAAATTGCTAAATTAATCCATTTTAGCTACTTATCTGTACAGCACACTGAGTTGTGGTGAATATACCCACTGCTATTAGTTGAGTTATTTTCTGATGAAAATTAAGTTTATTTATAAATCTGTATTTTTTTCATTGTGTTTGTCACTACAACTTTGTATCATTGTTATAGGAACTGATGATCCATAGATTCTGTTTAAATTTTAAAAAGCTCAATAATGTCAGATGTCTAAGAAATGAATTGTGAATAACAATAATTGTAAAGGGTTGGAGAAATTATATGAGTTTCTTCGCTCATTTTAAAGAATGTTGGTATAATTTATGCAAAAATGATAAGGAAATGTAATCATTAATTTAAAGAAATGGATAAAAAATGAACCAACTCCAGAAATATGTAAAATATTATTAAAGATAAATGAGTGTTTGTTTAATTTCTTAAGTTAAAATGTATACATAGCATTTAAAAATATTTCGATGATTTTTCAATTAATAAAACCTGTCTCCATGGGAAAAGGAAAATTCTTCTGTACTAATATTTGGGAATCCAGAGAAGTCCCAAAATTAAAAGAGAGCAACAGCATGTAATTACCATTAGCATAGCACTGTAGTGTAATTACAATATTTTTCCTTATGCAGATTTATATTTTTTTTGTAAAAAATAAATTCCTTTAATTTGTGTTATGGCCAAAGTATTAAGAGTTTGAAATGAGAGTGTATTGTCTCAAAAAATAGTTCTCGAAGTGTACAAATCATTTGGTCATTGTCAAGTGGATAGAAGTTAAGTTCCTACCAATTATAAAGTAAAAATGGTCATCCTCCTCACCTCACAGAATTGAGAAGATTAAATATGATAATACATAATAAGGTGTTTCTGAACTGGAATTTCATCCTAAAATTTATTAATACATATTTTAATATAATATTTAGTTAATTTTGTGTCAGTGTTACAAAATACCTGATAGAATAACTAAAAGGAAAAGGATTTATTTTGGCACATGTGTTGTGAAGCCAACATGTGTTGGTTCATCATAGAATAGAGCATGCAGTGACACGGGACCGATCAGTTCACATTAAGGCAGAGACCATGCAGAGGAACCAGGAATATTATATACCTCCAGGGATCTGTTCCCAGTTACCAATTACCCCAGGTAAGCTGCAACTTTCAATATTTCTGGAATCTTCCTGAATTGCACCACAGACAAGGGGCCAAGCATTCAGAACATGAGCAATAGGAGCATTTGCAAATTTAAAACATAGCATGTATTCTGAGTTGGACAGAATTAGTGAGAAGAAGGCTAAACAAAGCAGAGAGGTTCCAAAATGAAATCTCAATGTGAATACAAGTAACGATAACCAAGTTCAACCTGGAAATCCTGGGTCTCTTTGGTAAGTTATCAGACTGTCATTTGCACTCAATGATCTTTAGATATTTGGATTTCTGTCTGGATATTTGATAGCTCTTTCTGTTAAGAAATCCCCAATTCTCTCTGTCAATACACAAAAGAAAAACAAAAATTTTCAGGGTAATTTTGATTACCAATCTTCACCAAGAATAGAATCTTGAGTGTGCTAGATAACCAACAGATCACATTAATTATTCAGACAAAACTCAAGCCTTTTTAGCTATCTCCAAGATCTGTAGAGGGCCTGTGTGACATTAACAGGGCCCACAGCTATCCTTTTATTAAACTTCTCAGTCACCAAGAGACGTTGAAAATCACAGGTATTCAGTTTTTCTTCATCTAGAAGCAAATGAAAGTGGTTATTTGAGAGTATTGTATAAAGAAGCAATTTGATTGTCATGGTTGAACAACTTATAAATACACTTGGAATGTCACATTTAAAGAATAAAAAGTGAAGTTTGTTTTTATTTTGACTTTGAGAGTATGAGTTTGAGTAGGGTAGACATGAAGTTGCAGTGTTGGGTTTACATCCTAAGTGGATATATAAGATGCTTTGTAAAAAGGAATCTCTTATACTGCAGTAGTTATTTTGCTTATCAGGTATTTGTGTCAGGTACCAAAGGTTTCGGTTCTGATTAATAAAAGCACAATATATTCGTAATCAAATCAGTAATCCTTTCAAGATGAAAACAGGCCTAGTGGCCAGATGAATACAAAAGATAAATACTCTCCCTTTACCATTTATTGGAATCTTGAAAGCACTGCCAAGGAAATTTAACTGACACTACCAGGTTGCTTATTTCACAAAGATCTATTACTTTGTATTCTAGTCAATATATTTATTTCTATTTTGGACTTGCCATAGTGTATACTATATGTACTTTATAATTATATGTGCTATATATATGTGCTATATAATTATTTCAGTTTGACTTCTATATAGAGTCAGGTGTGGAAGACATACCCAGAGTTAGATTTTCATTCTCAAATAAGTCTAGTAGCAATGCATGGGTTACTCAAAGCACTTTTTTCTTTTTTTAATTACATTTTTTTGCCTAGTTATAAAAGCCCAATAGATATCCTTCTTCTTCTCCCTCCCCCTTTTCTTCCCCCCCTCACCCCTTTTCTTCTCTCCCCCATTCTTGATGCTTCCTGCTTTTTTCCTCCCATCCTCCAGAGCATCTGTTTATGTGGGTGCTGAATTTCTCTCTGAGTCGTCTACACTAGTGATGGTTCAGGACTCAGTGGCATAGCTGGGGACCCCTTCTTGGGCTGCTCACTAACATGGGACTCTATTAGTACTGTTTAACCCCTTCCCCCAAAGATCCTATTGCCTGAAGCCTTTTCCTCTGTGATCCATCAAAGCACATTTTGGCATTCTTTTTAAAAAGTAGTTTCAATTTTATTTTATTATATTTTTATATAAATTTTGTAGTGTATTAATTTATACTGAATACAATAAGTTAATCAGTCTTATTATACACTTTTCCTCATTTGCTCCCCTGCCCTATTGATCCTCTCTAATAATTCCTTATCTCCAATCTTCAGCTGATTCTCTTTCTTCGTTAGTCCTCCTTTCTACTTTACCGATATGTTTGCTCCATTACCCTCTCTATTTTCCCTGATTTTCTTCCAGTTTATGATCCCTTTCTTATTTCATGATCTTTTGAGTTAATTATATAAGTGCACACACACACAGTCACACACAAATACACATGCATGCATGCACATTTAAATTTAAGTTCCTCATCTGAGAGATGTCTGTGAATATATGGTATTTGCCTATTTGAGTTTGGCTCATTTTGCTTAACATAAGGATTTCCATTCACAGCGTTTTCCTGCAAGTGCCATGATTTCATTATAAAGGACCTTTTAACATGACCTTTTAACATTTGGAAGTCCATATAAAAAGTTCATACTTCAAAGGACCACAGAATGACCACCAGATATAGCCCAGCAGGTGGTTGCTTGAGTAAGAGCTCAACTCCCCCTTCAGATCCAGAATGGGCGTTCTCATCTTAATCTGTAGTTTCAATCCTTATTTTCTGATCTCCATTTTCTTAAGGTAATGATAGGACTATTTATTACATGAAATTATAAGGAAGAGTAAAGAGTATGACATCAGCTGAATTATTCCAAAGAGAAAACAAAATTAGAATGCTTCCCGATTTTGAGTTACCTTGATTGTCAACTCATCCATTTTCTAATTTTATGGTTCTGTCTCCAGAAGAAGCAAGGCATGGAGCAGTTTTTCTTATTATAGTACTTTGTGTCTTCATTGAAAAATAGCAGCAGGCAATCTACATTTTCTCAAGAGCAGCACAGAGTTTAGATTTGTTAGTTTCTCTGAAGAGAAGCCAACATAAGTATCCCTTCCTCTCCAGACTCAGATAGGGCACTAGACTGGCTATAGAAAAAAAAAACAATGAGTACTGATTTCTGGGTTTCACAGGCAGAGATTCTGCTTTTGTAGGACTCTGTGGAGCTCAGAAATATGCATACTCTTTTACAAAGTGCCACAGGTGTTTTGTAAAGTAAGTCAGATGTGAAGAAACAACAGCTGATGACCTTTTATACAGTCACATGGAATCAGTTTTGCAAATAAGTCATTTATAAAGATCTTCCTTGGGGATCTTCTTATTATGCGTGATTAGAAATACGGTGTTTTTGTTAGATCCAGGTATCAACTTGACAACTGAAGGCTGGGCCTTGGGAACATTCGTAAAGAGTTTACTTAATGCAAGTCCTGAGCAAATCTATGAAAGAGTACCAAGCTGATGTGGGAGAACTCAGCCTATAGTGCGTGGGACCATTGCTTGGGCAGGTGGATAGGACTGATAGAACACATTCAGGATTTTTGGATACTTTGGCATATAGTCATGTAGGCTTCAGGAAGGCTAGAGAGTATGCCCCTTTCCCAGCTCTTTCTGAAAATACAGTAAAGCCAATCCCCTTACCCCTTGATATGGCTATGTGCGTTTCTGCCATGTTGGTGACAGTAGAAACCATAAGCAAAAATAAACTCCTTGTTCCTCTAAGCTTTTTTGATGCTATACTCATTCAACAATGAGAAGATGGAACTTCTCATTGGCAATCGAGGTCAAGTTCCTTTTTTCTCAAAACACAGCACTTTTATTTGATGTTAAGATTGACTTTGAGAATAAGTGCTTTTATATTTCTTGTGAAGTTTAAAATTTTTCTGACTCTGGTTCCAAATAGCCTATGCATATCACCTTCTCACTGCCCTCTAATTCTTTCAAGGAAGAAGTTTCCTAGTAACATGGAATATGAAAAGTAGCTGATTGTCCAGTGAAATGGCTCAGCAGGTTAAAGCTTTTGGCCTTGTCAGATTGATAAACTATGTCCATTTCGTGGAGCCCACATAAAGTTAAAGGAGAGAACTGAATCCATGAAGTTATCCTCTGACCCCTACACACATGCCACAGCATACACACACACACACACACACACACACACACACACACACACACATATAATGAAGTTAAAAAATGAAGTTAAAAGAAAGGCTGCTGAATCCTGAGATGATGGTATTTCTACAAATCTTTATTTTTTAATAAACACTGAATCACCCATGTGATACACATTTGATTTTCTCTATTGGCACTTTGAGATTTTATTCTGTTCACTTTGAGTAGCAAGCAAAGGAGAAATGAACTTTAATTAAATTAGATTAGGTAAATTCAAAGAACAAAGATCACTTTTTCATAAACCTTGCAGCAGTTTATCCTATCTCTAAAGGCAAAACTATGAAGAATTATTTAGTTAAGTCAAGGCTCTGAACAAGTCTGTAAGAATTATCTAATGGATATGGAAAGATCCAGCTACAGTGTATGTGAGGGGTGAGGGGTGGGGGGAAACCTTCCCTGGGCAGATGGATAAGAAAGTTGGTTCGAATTCAGCAGACCAGCAAGTTAGAATGTATGTCATTCTTTCAGCCCTTTGGATGGACATGTTGTAGCCAATTTTTTGGCTCATGATGTTGGTAACACTCTCCTATCATGATAGCTATTTACAACCTAGAACAATGAACGTGAATAAAACCTTTGTTCCCCTAGATGGGTTGTGTCATGTATTTATCACAGCAAGTGAAGATTATCTGACAAGGCTACTTTTGTTTTCAACATTGATTAGTACTAACATTTTTTTGGAAATATTTAAATATTTAAGTGTCATCTTTGTTATTTTGATAAAATATTTGGTTTTATAAGCTGGTAAATTCTGGAATGAGGACTTGCATGTTCAAATCTTTGCTGTGTGTGTGTGTGTGTGTGTGTGTGTGTGTGTGTGTGTGTGTGTGATGTAATCTGGAAATCATTCTCATTCCCTGAACTTCTTTCACTGAACAAATATTTTCCTTGACTGCCATGCATACTAGAGCCTGATCTAGACACACCACACTGTTGTTCTAAAGATGTGGGCATAATCAGAATGAATTCAAGGTCTTCTGCTTTAAAACAATGCGTCCAGGAGAAATCTTGCCTTTCCCTTCATAAGTCTAAAGAACCAGCTTGGATTTTCTCTGGAGACCCAAATTGCAATCAGATATTTGAGAAAAGATGTGAAAGAAAGCAATAACTCTCTTAGAATTGTTAAAGGTCCTCTGATGATTGTAATGGAAAATGAGTCAAATGGCATTTGGAGCTTGCGGGAAAGGTTTGGAGCGAAAGGTACACCCTAGGGCTCACTCCCACATGGAACAACAGCAAATTGCTGAGAATTGTCACAGCAAAGAGAGCAGTGATAGCTCCTGCCACAGTCTGAATACAGACAACAAAGATTCTGGAGGAGCAGAGCTGCTGAGTGCAGACAGACATACACAGATGTGCACACACACACTCTCTCTCACACACACATACACATACACTCTCACACACACAGATTCACACACATTCCCACACACTCACACATGTACACACACATACACACGTGCATGTGCTCTGGAGCATGCACACATACATACACACACTCACACATACTCATATACACACACACATACATACATGCATGTGCTTTGGAGCATGGACACATACACACACACACACACATACACACTCACACATACTCATACACACATACATACATGCATGTGCTCTGGAGCATGCACACATACATACACACACTCATACACACTCACACTCACAGACACACATGCATGTGCTCTGGAGTGTACACACACTCACACACACACACACACACACACACACACACACACACACACGCATGTGTCTGGAATGTAGACAAGCCTTCTCTTCTTGCAGTGATATCCAGTATGTCCAAAAGGCATCTTTCCCTCCTCCCAAGTGAGGATGTTGCATCTGACATCAGCAGCAGACATTCCTCCAGGTATCTTTTTCAAGACTCAATTGACTGTCCTTCCAGGGTCGACTGCCTTTCAAGCATACACCATTGGCTATAGATCCCCCTGCTCCAGTTACTGACCTGAGGGTGGGCCCAGCTCACACTGATCTTTTGTAAAATCAGAGTCATTCCAGATGACAAAGATCACTTTGTCCTGTAGGAATTAGGTTGGCTAAGATTATTATTATTTTTTTTGGTCCCAGAGTAACAAGTCTGCTGTTGGCTACTGATAAGTTTTTGTAAAGCTTAGGAAAAGTCATTCCACAATAGAAATATTCAATACCTGAGTTGAAATTAAGTATACTTAAATTGGACTTAATCTTGACCTAAACTATTTATTGTTTAGAATGAAATACATATCAAAAATACAAGACAAAAATTTTTCTTGTACTAGACTAGTAAATATTTATTAAGCATGACATGAAAACCATTTTTTTTAAATGATAGAAAGTTTTCAGGAAGAGTGATGCCTACCTTTAGCTCCAGTAATTCTAAAGCAGGGGTAAGAGGTTCTCACAAATTTGAGGTCACCCTGGTCTAGAAAGTAAACTCAATTCATGCTAATTAGGTAAACCCTGTATCAAGAAAAGGAAATCCTCATAAAAATTAAAGGATTCTCAATTTGAAAGGCTCAGCTCAGAAAATGAAAAGACTAGTCATGAACTGTAAGAAAATATTTTTAAATCTTATTTTTTTCTGACAGAAGACTCACTGGTGGAATTCATAAGGATATACATAACTTAATAAAAAAGGAAAATATTTAAAGCTACTCTGCCAAGCAGAGCAAATGTAGGCACAGAAAGAGACGTTTGGCATCGCTAAGGCTCTGTGTACATTTAAATTAATTCCACAGTGACAGACCACTGTGCTGGAATATCATTGGAATGGCTAAAATAACTCGATAATTCCAAGTGCTCTGGAGACTGTGGAGCAACTGGAAATTCTAACTCCTTTTATTGAGAAATAAAATGGTACATCCACATTGAAAAATAGTATGACAGTGCTCAATGAAGTTAAATATGCTCCCAGGGTTGGGTAGTAGATCAGTGGTAGAGCGCTTGCTTAGCACTGGGTTATATCCTCAATGTGGTCAGAAAACAAACAAGCAAATAAAAACCAAAACAACAAAATGATATTTTGGAGCTTGGAAGACAGTTGAGCAGCATATAATCAAAATGACCAGAGTTTGGATTCTCCAGATCTCACATAAAACGCCAGCAGGTTGTGGCTGCCTGCCTGCAGTTCTAACCTCTGAAGGAGAGACTGCTCTCCTCAGAACAAATTGGCAAGCCAGACTATAAGCTCTGGGTTTGGCCGAGCAACTTTGTGCCCAAAAGAATAATAATGTGTAAGAGTGAGTGAGGATGATTTAATGTAGAGCCTCCACACACATGCACACACATGCACACTCACTTACATGTGAACATATGCACATTCCTTCACATACACCTGAAAATGGAAAAAATAAAAAGAGAGTCTATACTGCATAACACCTAACAATCTTCTGGATGTTTACTTAAAACAGTTGATACTATGTGTCAACACAATGATTTTGACTCCAATATTCACAAGATTGTACAGAATTTTCAAAATGAGAAGCAGTGAAAATATTTATTGTTGGATGAATGATCAGTCACTGGTTATGCTTATACATGCTGTGGAATAGTTCCTAATGATATAAATTAATTTTATTTTATGTGTCTCAGGCATCAAAGTGAAAGACAATACTCAGGAAGGACTGCATACACTATGTGACCTATAATACAAAATTCTGTATGAGGCAAAACTTCACTGAACGCAAGTCAGGAGAGGTTACCAACTGTGAATGTGTAGAAGAAAACAAATTCTTCAGATGAATGCTTAAAATGAGTGAATTTTATTTCAATGGTATAAAAATAGCATTAGGAAAAAAGTTAAAGATGCCATGACCTTAGGAAGGGAGGGAAAGCAAAAATTGCCATGGTTAATTGGGTTGCCAACTTAATTGGATCTGGTAGCTGCTGAGATACATGACTCTGGGAGGGTCTTCGAGGGTATTTCCTGGAAGAAAGGAGTAACCGAGGAGAGAAGAAAGCACCTTCTGATGATGGCCCAGGTACAAAGAGGGTGAAGGGAAAACACTGCATCACTTTTGTCTTCATGACGTTGCTGCTTTCTTTCTTTTTCTTTTTGGTACATGGATTCACACCTTTGCCTCTCTTCTCTCTCCCTTTCTCTGTATGTGTTGGTGTTTATGTGTCAGAGGATACTTGGATGTTTGTGCCTGTGGAGGCTCAAGGATCACTTCAGGAATCAACCTGGATTGCTCAACCTCCCTTTTGTTTTGCTCTGGGGTTTCCCTGGCTCCGCATCTTGGTGGAACTGCATTTTAACATGGACTCTGGGATCTGAACTCTTGTTTGTGAGGCAGAGACTTAATCATTGAGTCAGCTCCCCAGCCCCTGCTGCTTGCCTTTGAGTGCATCCACTTTGTTTCTAACTCTGCTGCTGTCATCCTTTGCTGACACCAGAACCTAGCTCCTTTGGGCTTCCAAGATATAGACTGATGAGCATAGCTCTTCAGGAATCCTCCAGGCCATCAGCACCAGATTGGGACTGCAGAGCAGATATCAGGTTCTCAGCCTGTCCAGGATGTGAACAGTCCTTGTGGATTAACCAACCCATGCTGTGTAAGCTAATCCAATAAACCCCCTTTGTAATGTACATTGATTTGATCAGTTCTCTTCCGCCAGAGCATCCTAATACAAAAGATCAACACATCTGATCAAATAAAGATTTTAAAATGTGTTATGGTATAAGGTTTGTAGGAAGTAGCTTAATTACAAGTACTAATTACATGTAGTATGCATGATAACAAAGGTAGCTATCCTTAAGTTATTCTGTGTTAAAAAGACACACAAAGAAAGGAAGATGAAAAGACTTGAAGGCAAAAGGAGGATGAAGAGACTTGAAGGTGAGAGGCAAAATTATTTTATGTTAAAATAAGCAGTGTGTAAGGTTGTCTTCAGTGGACAACAAATATATGATACAATGCCAACCTTTGTAGTTATCAGGGAAATGAATATTAAAGAAGAATGGTGTCATTATTTCCCAGTAAACTTGCAAAAATTAGTAAGAGAAATTACAGCAGGGCTGGAAAGAATGAAGGGAAATTGGATATGTCACAATACTGATGGCTAATGTATGGATTCCTAAAACTTCTGGGGAAGTTCTCTGGCAATATTTGTTATGATACATACGCATCTATTTTGATCCAGCAATCTCAGTTTGGGGGCTCTAGCTATCAAGTATAGAGGAAGATAGAAGTACAGTACTAAGTATTGAAGAATCTGGGGATGCAAGTAAAGAAAAAGGTGGAAAAGATTTGAGTGAGAAAATAGTTAATCGTGGCACATCTATACCATGGATACCATGTAAAGAATATAAAAATAAGGGAGTGATATCCAGACACACTTCAAAAGACCAAATGGAATAAGAATTCTTTTTATTTGCAAAACTCAGCATCACCAAAAATTGACACAGATGTATCTATCACAGATGAACTCTCTCTGGGTTTTGAGAAATGATGATCAGATTGTTAGCACTGAGAACATCTGGAGGTAGAAAAGAGGCCTGGTCAGGCTGCTCATTTTTTATTTACACATCCTTACGTGTTTATTTTGAAATGATATTACTGTACCCAAACAGCAAATATGCCCTTTTAAAATTACAGGTTAGAAATCAATACAGAAAATTCATAAAAACGGAGAGCACCTTCTTCAATTTTAAGATGCCCTGTACATTGTGAGATGACTATCAATTTGGATAAAAGATCTGCAGAGATCTAAGGCATCTGTTGTAGACAAATATCAATTGTGAGGAGCATCCTTACTTCATTAGGAAAGAAAATTCAGCTTAGTGTGTTTGGAAATAATTTTTTCTCTTCTTTCTGTAGATGGATCTATAGATTACCTTATGTTTCATAGACAACAGACACAAAGACAGACAGGGACACAAAACACACACACACACACACACACACACACACACACACACCCCTAATCCTCAGAAGGGAATGTTCAATGTAGGTGTGGTGACAGAATCAGGACAGGCAGAAACACATGCATTGTTTAGGTTTAGAAAAGAAAAGCCATGGCTAAGAGGGAACTAGGGAAGCTGGAAGAGGTTGGAAAGAGGAGGCTGCAGAGAGAACATGAGGTTTGGAGGCCAATGCAAGAGTCTTGAGGAGATTTTCAGTGAGTTTTAATGACAGGGATGTAAAAGTGCTATACTCTGCTTGCGGGCCTTGTGTTATATGTAAGCTCCACGAAAGCACCTGCTGCTCACAGATGCTTTGGAAACCCATCTGCTTCTTAGAAAGGAGTCTTGCATTAAGGTGGGTGCAGGATGAAGCCAAGAAGGCCAGGAGACCAATTCCACATAGGGTTTGCCAATCCCCAGAATGGGGTGTCCTGTTGAAGAAATAATTACTTTCAAAGAAATTCAAGTGCCCAATTTATACAAGTGCCAAATTATACAAATTTAATGCTCAAGTAATTATCACATGAAGAATTATATGTAGATTTAAATTGCGGACTAAGGCAGGAGGTGGAACGAATAAATGATAAACACTAGAGTATGATGATCCATCTTGAATCCCAAGCTGAATTTTTTTAAACTTTACTTATTTAGCGTAGTGTGTTCATGTGTGTGTGTGTGTGTGTGTGTGTGTGTGTGTGTGTGTGTGTGTGTGTGTAGGTGTGTATCAGAGAGCACTGTGTATCCTTAGTGGAGAAAAGAATCAAAGGTGACTTTGGGAATCATCCTGGATTGCTTCTACCTTCTTTTTCTCCTCCTCCTGGGATTTCCCAGGCTCTGCCACCAGCGAAGTCCACTGCCTTTTCCCACTGGGGTTTTCATGTAGGGACCTGAGATGTGAACTCAGGACCTTCTGCTTGTGAGGCAGAGTCTTAACCCCTGAACCATCTGTCCAGCCCCTCTTCCCCCAAGCTTAATTTTTAAGACTAAAAATGTAATTGAGTGACTTAAGGTATATCGATTTCCTCTGATCTCACATATTTTATGAGAAAACAACCAGTTACTAAAGAAAAATTACATCTAAAACCAGCAAAGATGCATTTCCTGAGACAGTAGCAATAAGTGGTCAAAGTAATGGTGAGCTTGATGATTCTTGTTTATATTTTCATTTATTTAAATTGACCAGCAAATTGCAACTTTCAGTTTGATTTCTCAGATAACTTCCCCATTCGCAGTCTCTAATCATAAAAACAACACACGTCTATTGTACAAAATGGGAAAATGTAAAATATGGCAGATTTGCAAGAGAGAAACAAATATCATGGCTATGCTAGCTTCTCATCTTTCCCCTATGTCTCACAGTATCTGTTTTCATTTAAACTTGGTATAATGAATAAGCTCACATATGAGTTTTTACCAAATCACACATACTCATTCTGCAAATAATTATTAAGTTCTTGCCATAGTTCCAGAAAGAATGCTTAAGATCACAAATAACTATACAGAAGAGGAGTATCAAATACAAAGGTCGTTAGCATAGATCACTCCACTGAAAGGGTAAGATTATTTATGTTTATTCATTCTCTATGCATCAGTGAATAAAAATTATTGTATTTATGGATAGTTAATTATTTCTCTTTGCGATTCATCTTTTTTGAGACTGGAGATGAAAGTGAGAAAGGAATGTATTAAAGTATGCTTAGTGTTTAGATGCTGTTAACTATCAATGACTTTATTTGTATAGCTAAGGCTGTGTTAACTGTCATTAAAATTGAATCAGGCCCTCATTCAGTGAATACAAAAACATGAAAAATCCTTGGCATTTTTTATCATATTCAATATTTTTATGCTTGCAGTATGTTAATATGTTTAATTGTATGAATGTACTTAAATATTAGCGAAGGAAACATATGCATAACCACTTTTCAAGTCAAGAAATAGAATGCCAGAAGCGATTTTCAATTCAAAGCTGCTTCCCCTTCCTTCCTTTCGTCTCCAACCTTCTCCATGTGTAGTTAGTTACCTTAGTGCATTTGGGGCAATTTTCTTTGCTTGCATTTTCATGCAAACATGTCACCTATGTCATTTCCTCTCCTCTCTCTTTCCTGTCTTCCTCCCAAGCAAAATAATTTTTTCTGACACAGGGTTTCCTGTTTATCAGGATGGTCTGCAACTCATTACACAGCTGAAGGCAACCTTGAATTTCTGTTCCTTCTGCTTCCATAGATACCTGGTCCCCTCCCACCCTCCGCCCCTCCCTGGATCCCCTTCCTCCCTCCCCCCTTTTCCCCTTCCTTTTTCCCCCTCTCTCCCTTTCTCCCATTGCCCCCCCCAATCCCTGGAGCATGCTTTAGGGCGCATGTCAAACTTTCCTGTGGGTCCTCCTCTCTGATGAGATATAAGGACAGTAGCATTGCCTAGAGCTCTTACTTGTGTTCCCCTTCAGTATAGGAACACTACTGTGGCTGCTTTCATCTTCCGAGTGCTAGAGTTATAGGCTTGGGCTACCATACTTGGTTTGCTTTATGTTGTGCTGGGGATTTCTCTCTCTCTCTCTTTTTCTCTCTCTCTCCCCCCTCTCATGTATGTATGTGTGTGTGTGTTTGTGTGTGTGTGTGTGTGTATGTGTGTTTTCTAGAGAGTATGAGCATGTGTGCCTATGGAGGACTGAGGGTGACATTGAGAATCATCCTGGATTGCTCTCTCTCCTTATTGCTTCCCTCTGGGATTTTCCAGGCTCTGCTTCCAGGGCTACAACTGCACACTGCTGCCATTTCTACCTGACTTTTTTTTTTTTTCAAATAGCATCTGGTGATCAAACTCAGATACAATTGCTTGTAAGACAAAGGCTTTAGCACCTGAGTCATCTCTTCAGCCCAAAAGTTAGAGGTTTGTGAATTCTAGGCAAACACTATCAACTAACCTTCATCCTTTCCAAAAATTGGGTTTTCACAAACTGAAGAAAACAGAACACACCCAAGTGTGAGTGTTACCTTCTTGGAAGTATTATCTCTGGGATTCTGCATAGTTCATTTTATATTCTTTCCATTCAGAGATTTATATCCCTGAATCTTATGGAGCTGAAAGGTATGAAGATACATTTTCTTCCAGATAACACTGGGTTGCTGACATGTCTACCAAAGGGAAAGAAATCCCTGGCTTCGGAGCGAGGTGAATCAGAGTAACTGCAAGTAGCTTTGATATTGGAATTGGTTTGAATTTTCTAAGAACTGTTGTTTTAACATAGAACTGCCAAAGTTTAGGACTATCTCTCTTTTGTGACTCTTGGACATGCCTATGACCCTCCTAGAAGCACAGCTTTATGGACAAGGAATCTGCCCAGAGTTTTTGGAACAGGCCCCAGACACCTATGGTCCTTGTAATTGTCCTCAAATGAGATCGCTGATTTAGAAATTCCTCTTCATATGGCAGTTAATTTTTTATTTTAATGCTGTATTTTACAAGTCATCCACGTCATAGCATGTGACTATTTATCATATTATATACATTTGATATTTCTAAATCTTCACTCTATCATCTCATTTTTATTATGTCTGTGTATCTACTATCTATCTACTATCTATCTATCTATCTATCTATCTTATCATTTTATCACTTATCCTTCATCTATCTGTTAGCTATCTAGTTGTTGCAGTCAGCCTACATGGTTGCTGATAAATGACTATCAAACAGCTTAAGAGAACAAGAGATTTATTTTCTCTTACAATTACTGGTTACAGTTCTCAGTCCAGCTTGACAGGAAAGCACACACCAGCACCAGGCTGAGGGAACTGGCTCACACCATCTCTACGTAATGGCTGAGAGAAGCATGTCTGGCCTAGTGTACAGAAGGAGGCCAACTCTCATTATTTTATTCATCTGTTCAGAGACTTTTTGGTCCCACCCATCAAGGGCTGGGCCTTCCCCATCAGCTAGATAATCTCCTGCAGGTTTGCTCTGGGCCTAACTCAACTACTACTTCTCTATAAATGAGCCCAGAGCTCAAGCCCTCAGCTGTCAAGTTGACACCTGTGCCTAAGCCCATTGCATTAATATACTCTATGTAGTTCATTATAATTAATGTGTTTCTAAACCAAATTAGACAGTTCTGAGCATTAGTATGAACAGAAATGTACAGCCTTTCTCTTTTGTTCAGGTGTGGAATTTCTCATCAAAGTTTCACTCATTACCAGTTTGTTTCTTTTATTTTTTTTGAAAATGCATTCATTCCTTCAGCAGCCAGCTATCACTACAGTACTGGAAATGGCAGATATGTAGCATGGTGCAATGTTGCCTGTGTTCCATTTGTCTTATTATCACATCTCATTTATGAAACATTAAGATTCAGCTAAATCAAGTCCTAATAAGGATACCAATATACCGAGTTATCTCAAGTAATGGACAATATAGCTATAAAACCTGAAATTAAAATTTCAGCTATTTCAATCTTCAAAACATTTTGTTTTATCAGGTATTGCAATTTTTAGTGAGTCTGTGTAATAGAATCTAATTGTGGCTACAAAAATGTATTTACTTGACTGCCAACCTGGCTGACGATTTTTCATAGACTTATCAAGTGAGACTCCTTCTCGTTCAGGGCTAATTGAAGTGTTTGACCCTTTTTCATAATGAACATCTGTACTTTTCTTATTGACTTTTGTGATTAAATTTTTTTCTCCCACATTTTATTTTTTTCCTAATCTTACAAGCTCAATAGGTACCCCATCCTCTCCCTTCCTCCTACCCTGCCCAATCATTCCCTTTGCATTCTTACCCTTTTTCCCCTTCCCTCTACTTTTCACACCCCTCCCTCCTTCTTCCCACCCCTTGGAGCATACTTTTGTGTGAATACCAAACCTCCCTCTCAATCCTCCACCCTAGTGAGGGTTCATGACTCAGTGACATGCCCAAAGCCCCTTCTTGAGCTCCCTGTTAGTATGGAAACTCTATTATTCCTGTTAATCCCTTGCAGCTGAGGATCCTACTGCCTGGAGCTTTTTCCCCTGTGATCCATGCTAGACTTTGGAGGTCATTGACATGTCAACTATTGTGTAGTGTAGATCAGGCAAAATCCAGTTCTGGCTGCTGCAGGCCAAACTTGTGTGGAGTATCTTACATATCATTGGTCCTTCCCATCTTTAGCTCTTATGATCTTGCCACCCCCTTTTCTGCAAGGCTACCTGAGCTTTAGGATGGGGAGAGATTTGGTTGTTCTGGTTTCAGGTGAATAATGTAGGGTCTTTGGTGTTCTGAGTTTATGGTGTGTTGTTGTTTTCAGTGTTGCTGTTCCTGCACCTCCCTTGGCTTCATCATGATTGATGTGGAAGGTCACCTCCTAACCAAAGATAAAAGGCTGTTTAAATGAAGATCTTAATATAAGAGGAGACTAAAAGGTAGATGGAAGAATAGGAGTAGGACACAGCAGTGTGTGGGGGGGAGTCAGTGTCCCATTTTTGGGATGGTTACTGTCTAGGCGAGAAAAACATCTGTTCAGTTGCAAGGGGCCAGGAAGCGAAGTGAGAGTGAGCTGTACCAGATGTCTTACTACTTACATGCAATACTTGATGGTGATCTATTTTCTCTACTGAAGCATGACCCCTTATCTCCTTTTTTTGAGGTCTTCCCTTCTGTTTATAATCTTTGTGATTACAGTAGATATTACAGAGATTTACCTTTATATATGTCATTAAGTGGGTTTGGAACTATGATCCACCTATTAGGGAGTACGTAAGGTATCGATGTGTCTGGGATACTCAATATAATTCTTTCTAATTCCATCCATTTACCAGCAAATTTCATTAACTCATCTTTTTTGATGGCTAAGTAGTATTCCATTGCATAAACATACCACATTTTCATTATCCATTCCTCAACTATTGGGCATTTGGGTTGATTCCATGACTTTGCTATTGTAAATAGTGCTGCAATGAACATGGTTGTGCTTGTGTCACTGTAATGAATTTCTGCATTATGGGGATTATTACCAGAAGTTGTATAGCAGGGTCATATGGCATTTCAATCTTTAACTTTTTTAGAAATTGCAATACTGATCACCAGAGAGGTTACATAAGCCTGCATTCTCACTACTAGTGTATGAGACTTCCCATTTCTGCACATCCTTTCCACCATTTGCTGTTATTTGTATTGTGTATTTCTGCCATCTTGACCAAGGTAAGATGGTATCTCAGGGTAGTTTTGATTTGCATTTCCCTGATGGCTAGGCATGTGGAGCATTTTTAAGATATTTGTTAGACATTTCAATTTCATCTTTGGAAAAGTTTCTTTTGAGTTCCTAGGCCCATTTATTAATTGGATAATTTATCTTCTTGGTGTTTAGGTTTTTAAATTCTGCATGAACTCTGGATAATAGAGCTCTATCGGATATGTGGTTAGTGAAGATTTTCTCCCATTTTGTGGGTTGCCTTTTGGCTTGGTTTACAATCTATTTATCTGAACAGAAGCTCTTTAATTTCGTAAGATCCCATTTGTTGAGTGTTGGTTGTATTGACTGTGCTATTGGATTTCCGTTTAGGAAATGTTGGCCTAGTCCAATCAGCTTGAGGGAGGTTTCTACCCTTTCAACTAGGGTTTTTATCGTCTCTGGCCTAATATTAAGGTCCTTGATCCATTTGAAATTAATTTTTGTGCATGGTGACAAGTATGGGTCCATTTTTAACATTCTGCATGTGGAAATCCAGTTTTTCCAGCACCATTTAGTGAAGATGCTGTTCATTTTCCATTGAATTTTTTGGGTCCCTTTGTCAAAGATCAAATGGCTGTAATTATGTGTGCTTATATCTGGGTCTTCAACCCTTATCCATTAATCTATATGTCTATTTTAGAGGCAGTACTAGGCTGTTTTTATTACTATGGATTTGTAGCATAGATTAAGCTCCAGCAGTATTTTTGTTTATTCAGGATTGTTTTTGCTATCCTGGGCCTTTTGTGCCTCCATATGAATTTTGATATTATTTGGTAAATTTATTTAAAGAATTTTTTGGTATTTTCATTGGTATAGCACTGAAACTGTATATTGCTTTTGGTAGGATAGTCATTTTTATGATGTTGATTCTGCCAATCCAGGAGCATGGGAGGTCTTTCCACTTCTGGTGTCTTTTGTAATTTTGTTTTTTAGGGTTTTAAAGTATTCATCATAAGGGTCTCTCAGTTTTTTGGTTAAATTTATACCAAGATATTTAATTTTTTTAGGGGTTATAGTAAATGATTGTTTCTCTTAGGACTTTTCCTAAGAGAGGAAGGGCACTGACTTTTGCATGTTTATTTTGTAACCTGACACCCTGTTGAACTTCCATATTAGTTCCAGGAGTTTCCTGGTGGAGGTTTTAGATCACTCAGATATACTATCATGTCATCTGCAAATAGAGAGATCTTGACTTCTTCCTTGCCAATGTGAATCCCTTTTATCTCCCTCTCTTGTCTTGCGGATGTAGCTAAGACTTCAAGTACAATATTGAATAGAAGTGGTGAGAGTGGACAGCCTTGTCTAGTTCCTGATTGAAGGAGAATGTTTCAAATATTTCCCCATTGAGTGTAATCCTTGCTGTTGATTTGTATACAGCTTTTATTATATTGATGTAGGTTCCTTCCATTCCAACTGTCTCTAGCGTTTTGACCATAAAGGGCTGTTGGATCTTGTCAAAAACTTTTTCAGAGTCTATTGAGATGTGGTCTTGGACTTTGAATTGGTTTGTATGATAGATTACATTTATTGATTTTCATATGTTGAACCAACCTTGTGTGCCTGGGATTAAAACCTACTTGATCACACCAAATGATATTTTTGATATGTTTTTGAATCTGATTTGCTAAGATTTTTTTGAGAATCTTTGTCTCCGTGCTCATCAAATAGATTGGTGTATAGTTTTCATTTTTTAAGTGTATCTTTATTAGGTTCTAGGATTAGTATGATATTAGCTTTGTAGAAAAAATTTAAAAGTATTCCTTCCTTTGTTATTTTATGAACAGTTTAAGGAGTTTTGGTGTTAGTTGTTCTTTAAATGTCTGATAGAATTTTGTGCCGAATCCATCTGGTCCAGGACATTTTTTGATAGGATGATTCAATATTACTTCATCAATTTCCTCATTTGTTATAGGACTATTTAAATAATCCAAAACTTCCTGGAAACAAACAATAATGAAAATACATCATATCAAATCTCTGGGACACAATGAAAGCTGTCCTAAGAGGTAAGTTACCTCTTAATGCCTATATCAAAAAAAAAAAAAAAAAAAAGGAAACATCAGAAGTAAATAACTTAACAGTGCAGCTTAAAGGTTTAGAGATACAACAGCAATCCAATCCAAGAAAGAAGATTTGCAAAATGTGGGGAGAAATATCTGAAATTGAGATAAGGAAAACGATACAAGAAATCAACCAGATAAAAATCTGGTTTTTTGAAAAAATCAATAATATTGATATACTCATAGCTAAATTAACCAAAATCAAGAGAGAGAAAATCTAAATTAACAAAGCTAGAAATGAAAATAGAGTCATCACAACTGATACTCAAGAAATTCAGAGAATTATAGGATCATATTTCAAAAACTTATACTCCATGAAATTTAGTAACACAAAAGAAATCAATGAATTCCTCAGTAAGCCCAATTTACCTAAATTGAATCAGGAAGTTTTGAATGATTTAAATTGTCCTAAATTTTTATTTTGAGCATTGTAGACTGTAATGCATTCATAAGCAATAATACAGAGAAATTCCATCTGCCCTTCGCCAATTTCTTTAGTTGGTAATATACTACATAAGTGCGCATCAAGGACAAGAAGTTAATGAAATTTCATGATGTTTTTCTTACTTCATATCTTATATATACTTCTCTGTGTGTATTGTGTATGTGTGTGCCCATGTGTGTGTGCATTCATGTGAAGTAACCTGTGTGTACTTTTATTGCCTGTGTAAATCTGTGCATTCACCCCCATAATCAGAATACCAATTATAATAACAATACAACTTTTCCTAACAATACAACCTTTCCTCCTCGTACCTTTTTACAACTACACTAATTTTTCTCATTCAGTCTCCTCTCTGCAAAACCACATATCTCTTCTTCATCTCTTTTACTTCATCACATCAAATATGTTCTCTAAATATAATAAGATAGCGTGAAACCCTATTTGATTAGTTGTTTTCTTTCTGATTAGCTTAGTTCCCTGAAGATTTATCCATCTTGTTGCTTGATCAAATTTCAAGTGAAAACATGTCCTCAGACACATGAAATTCACTTTCAGATATTTCCCATATAATTTAACACATAGTTACCCAATATTGTCATGAAGACCTATTGCTTATTTATGTCTACTGTCTTCTTGTTCTTTAAATAGTGTGACTACAAGTTTATATTTTTCCTAAGTCACAGCACTAAAATTTTGCCATGTATATGTCTATTACAGTCTGACAAAGGCCTGAGAGACTGTAATTCTGATTTGAATTCAATGAATCTACTTTAAGTCATATCCATTCCAGTCTTTTAGAATCAAAATTTGAAAAGAAAATCTGCAAGCATGGGATAATGTTACTGAATGATCAAGTAACTGTTTTTTTAAAATATTCTTGTTTCAACTTTTTTATTGTTTCCTCAAATATTTGAATTCATTAGACTATGTTTTTGGTGCCTGTGTAGAGACTGTTGTGTTTCTGTATGTGAGAGTATATAGATGCATGTGGGTGTAGAAGAAGGCACTAAGTGCTTATGGAGACCCAAGGGTAACTTCAGGAATCATCCTGGATTGTTTTACCTTATTACTGCTTTGTTTTAGGGTTTCCCTGGCTCTGTCTATCAGGGCAAGAAATACAGGTTGCTGCCATTTTTTGCATGACAATGTTACATGGCATCTGGGATCAGAACTCAGGTTCTTTTGTTTGCAAAACAAAAATGGCTTAAAACCCTGAGTCATCTCTTCAGCCACAGACTTCATTACCTTGTTTAGAACACAGAGCCGATGTTTTTTTTTTTTTTTATTTTCATGCCTTTCCTCTATTGCTGTCTTTTTTTAAAATTAAAAAAAATATTTCTTCCACTCATACAAAGTTGATAAGTATCCCCATTCCACTCCCTCCCTCCACCCCTCCCTGGACCCCTTTGCTCCCTCTCCCCTTTCCCCCCTCCTTTCTCCCCCTCTCTCCCTTTCTCCCAGTGCCCCCTCCCCCCCATTACTAGAACATCCTTTAGTGTGCATGTCATACTTCCCTCTTGCTGTCCTAATTCTCTGAAATATGAGTAAAGTAGTTGTAAAACATTGTTTCCTAAAGTTCTCTGATTCTTAAAGTTTCTATAACTGATGAAACTATGGTGTTTACAGTGCTTTTATTCCTTAGCTCATTAAGATCTCCCCAACTTGTTTCCCAAACTCTAGGATAATACAATGTCTGGATTTCCATGGAGGTTTTTAATATAATGAATGACTTTTCGTTGTTTTTCTTGTGTGTGTGCATTACTTATGTAGAAGCTAAAGTTATAAAGTAGAAGACACATATTGATCAATACAAATACTTCTTATGATTCTTGGCAGGATATCATATACCATCCCCATTCTAAACCAAAAGTCAGGGACTGACATGGGACTTCAAGAACTTGACAGAAAATTTTTTAAACAAAGACATCTGCTATTTAAATTCCCAGAAAATAAAGACACAAATTTCATTATTAACCTTCTGTTTTAAATTTGTCATATCTCTACACTGACCCGTGAATACATCATTAGTCATAGGACACTGGAAGGTGTTTTGGAAAACTAGTCAGGGAATCAGGGACAGAATTCCTCCAGGGAATTCTAATGAGATAACAGCTGTGATACATAGATCATATCCTGTAGAAACTTGAAGGCACCCTAGGGATCATCTTCTCAAGTCCCTTCAGTGTAAGACAAGAAAAAATGAGACTGAGGAAAGGTTGGTGATTTATCCAAGATCTCCCGCTTGGTCATGGCAGAACAAAGTTGAGATTTTTAGATGGCTTGAGCTGGGTCACTGCTGCTTTACTTGACACAAATGTAGAAATGTTACCTAGAAAATGCTTTGCCTACTCACACAGCAAGTTTATATTGGCTACCTGCTGTCCTAGCCAAGGTGCTGAACCTTCTGGAGAGTTGGCTAAGTCGTGATCTTGCTGTGAAGCATGCCAGTTTCTGGGAGTTGGACAAATACCAAGATACATTGCTGTAGATGACATTAAGCATTAAGATATGGACAAAAGGCTAAGAAACCACAGAAGAGGAACTAGCCAAACAGTTTGTTGAGATATATTTGTTATGTTTCTCCAAGCTGTTGAACATTTGTTTCAAAGTAGCAGTAGTGGGAGGGGATATGCTCTATACCTGAACAAAATGGCCCCATCATTCAGAGTATGGAGTTGCATTGTAATCTATGTGTTTGTGATTACTTTTGTTTGTATTCTTTAAGAAGCCATGTCCAGAAATAATCCTACAGAACCAATCTTTGGTTTTTATCCAAAGGTGCAGAACGATTTAGATGTTTGATAAATGAATTATAGAGAAAATGTAATTCAACTTTTTAGGATGGTCAGAATGCCTCTCAGAGTAGTGTTTTGATTTGCTTCTCCAATAGGAAATGCTGTGTCTTTAACGTTTTCATGAGATTTTGAAAAACATGGATTATAAAAACAAGCTATGTCTTGCTGTATTAGCTTCCTTTTTCCTCCTCACTAACAAATCCAAATAGACTAAATGAGTCATACTTCTGTTCAATCCTATGTTCTCTCTTTTTCTTTCTGGCCATGGATATTTTACAGGTTCCCTGTCAGATCCCTTTAGCTCATCAGTGATTTCAGCTGCAGCTGTGCTTTCCAGTTCCTAGCCACCTGAACAGCATCCTGTCTCAAATCTTTGCTGGTTTTCCCTTCAAAGCCTCAAAAACTTTCATAGACCACATGCCATTAGCAAGAAGTTCAGGAGCGTGGTACCTTCAAGGACAACTTCTGTCAATCTGTGAGGAAGTACACTACCCCAGTTCTTTCTTTTGTAGTTTGAAAATTCCAAGAGTCATTCCACAAAACAAACAACAAGAAGGTCCCCAGAGAGTCTGGCGACTGGTTACCAATTATGATAAAGGGACCAGTAATTGCCTTTGATTGCTTGATCTTTTTCCAGTCTCTCACTCCCGCTCCTTCTCTAGATGTGATCTCTGTTAATATTTCTCAGATAAACTACCTGTATCCAAATAATTATTCCAGCTTTATTGGGGAGAGCCAAGATTATGTGATTTCAATGTTCTGAACTTCTATCTAATCATTATTATTGGTATTACTGCTTTGATAGTTGTTTGACCTTTGTTCTGGTACTAGTCTTTAGCATTTACCTTATAGAAAGTCATTTTAAATAACTCCATGCCACAAATCTGCTAACATGTACATAAAAATAATGATGCTGAAATTTTTGTTCAGTGATATAGCAAACAGGAAAAAAAAACACAGTGAGAAAAGTAAGACCAAGAAAACTGTGGAAGCTGAATGGAGATTTTGCTTTCTGTACTAAATTTTATATTTTTAGAGGTATATGTCAGAGGGAGAGAGAGAGAGCGCGCCACATGTTTTTAGTAGGTCCACTTCTATTACTGCTGGGTTTATTGCTTCCAACTGTTTGTTCAGAAACTGTCAGCTTTAAGTGAAGTCTTTTTCTTTTTCATTTTTTTTCCTAGTTATAAAAGTAACATTCATTGCACAAAATGTAGAATGGCCAGAAAACCACAAAGCAGGAAATAATAACGATGCATTATCCCACACCCCCAGATAAATCAGTACTGATATCTTACTAACTTGTTTCTGCTGTAACAGTTTAAAGAAGGAAATAATGA
Source organism: Typhlomys cinereus (assembly GCA_023101885.1). Taxonomy (NCBI): domain Eukaryota; kingdom Metazoa; phylum Chordata; class Mammalia; order Rodentia; family Platacanthomyidae; genus Typhlomys; species Typhlomys cinereus. The sequence continues at coordinate 4,144,897 of JALPQD010000150.1, forward strand.
AATTAGGAAGAAGGAGAGAGGGAACAGGCTATACTTCTGGCTTTGTGTCCTACCTTTCTCATTTAACAGCATTTAGAAGACCATTAAGATAACATTTTTACTGATATCTTTTCAAAGCCCACAATTTATTCTTAATATTAAATTTTCTGTCTTTCCTTTATGGCAAGAGCACACTGGAACAGATATATTTTACTCTGATATTTCCCATGTGTAGGACCTTGGAAATAGGATAAATAGCTAAAAGAATATTTATACAATGGTGGTCCCAGAGGTTATTTTCATATTGTTCTATACATTCAACAGTTTATGCTTCCTTGCAGTTGGTTTCTGGGGGTGGGAGTCATGCAACTGATACCCACGCTAAGAAGACTCCTATGCTTTAGTTAATGCTTCTTGTTCACCTTGACATTTTTTGAGATATTTTTAAAAATAATTCATCATTTTTACTTTGCTCTAGACTCATCAAATCGTTGCAACTGTCCTGTTTCCATGAGAAAAATCAGGAGAGGGAAATCATATCAAGAGTATTTTGTGAAGGGAGATAAGGAAGCAGTAACTCAAATGGAAATTTTACTTTCTCCATGACCCTTTTCACTGAGAATTGTGATTACTAAGACACATTTGTGGGATTTTTCTGGATTAGGTTAATTGAAGTGAGAGAACAGCATTTTATGGACTGGTGAACAGTCATGGAGTCTCAGACCACATAAAAAGGGAAAGCTGGCTGAGCCAACAACATTCATTGCTGTCTACTTTCTGACTGTATGCACAATGGAACTACTGCTATCAGTTTCTCAACATTATGTACTAGTGGCTACAAACCGTAAGCCAATACAAACCCTTCCTCCTTTAAGTGAATTTTGTTAAGTATACTGTCAAAGAAATGAGACAAGTAATTAGTAAGATAATTGATATGGAGGGGGGTCACTCATTGCTAAGATAATCCTGACTATATGACTTTATGATCTTTGGAACTGACTTCCAAGAGACATGTGGAAGAGTCTGGATCTTTGCACTAGAAAAGCCCTAGATTTGTAGGGATAAACAAAGCTGAAAAAGTCTTTCTGGTAAGAGTTTGGAAGACTAGAATGTTGAGGGAAGAATGGACAATAAAAGCTCATTCATGAAATTTCAGAAGTGAGGAAAAGATGCATCAAGAATTAATCTAGAGGAAATTCTTGATACATTCTGCCAGGGAATCTGGCTACATTTTGTCCATGTTGTGAGATGTTGAATCTGAAGTGAATACTCATAGAATAATTCGATAGAGGAAAGGGCAAGACAGCATAGCAAATACATGCTTCACACTGCACCATGTCTACTGCTCAATGATCTTACTCATATCCATAATGACAGAAAGGAAAAGAGGGAGAGAGGGATAGAGGAAAAGAGGGAGAGGGGAAGAGAGGGGGAGAGAGAGAGAGATTATGAATTTTGTTAGGTAAGGTATGTGATCAAATTTAAAGTTTTGGACAAGGAAAGTGAAGATGACAAGGCATCTGCAATTATTAAAATGATTAGTACCATTAATGGGATGGAGAAATGGCTCAGGGTGAAGCCTCTGCCTTGCAAGTAGAAGGTCCTAGGTTTGGTTCCCAGATACCACATTAAAAACTCCAGGCAGTAATGGCCTGTATTCTGGTCCTGGAAGAGAGAGCCTGGGAAACTCCAGAGCAAAGCAAATAGGAAGTAGAAGCAATCCAAGGTGATTCTTGAAGTCACTGCTGGGCCTCCTCCACAAGCGTATATACACAGTACCCTCTGATGCACACAGACACAGATACAAACACACACACACACACACACACACACACACACACACAAACACATACACAGAAATAATAAAAGTAAAAAAAAAATAGTGTCATTACAGAGAAAATCCATCCTTTTTAGTGGGATATTAGGACAAGTAAATTGAGGGCAAGACTCCACTAACCTAAAGGTCTACCTTATGAAAGTGACATCATTAAAAGGAGAGAGCTGGGCTGGAGAGGTGGCTCAGGGGTTAAGCCTCCGCCTTGCAGGCGGAAGGTCCTGAGTTCGGATCCCAGATCCCACGTATAGACGCCAGGCGGAAGCGGGGGCAGCCTGCGTTTCTGGCCCTGGTAGGGCGGAGCCTGTGAATCCCGGGGCAGAAGGAGGTGGAGGCGTCCATGGTGGTTCGCGAATGCGTCCGTGGTTCAACACATACACAGACACACACGCACGCACATACACACGCATATGCACACAGTTGAATAAATAATAAAAAAAATTTAAAAGGAGAGAGCTGAACTGAGACTGCTTTTGAAGGGTTGAAGGTCACCAGCATGCACCTCTATTCAACAGAATTGAATAATGTTGACCAAGTGCTACTGGTTTGTAGACTTTAAGATGCAAAGGGGTCATGGAAGCTTGTACCAAGGTCCTAGAAGAATACTAAAACCAGGCAATGTATAGCAGGATCAGGAGAAGGACTTGAGAAGCTGCTGTAGGTAGCAAAGTGTAGTTTTAAGTTTCAAGGGAGACCTCAGGATATTACAGACACCAGGACAATGGAGTCTACCAAAAAAAGTTGCGGGTACAAAGTAGACTCATCCTAAATGATAGTACATGTTTATAATAGGCAGCAGAGATAGAAGGGAGAGTACAGTCATGTCCTTTGGAACATTTCTTCATGAGCCCCAACTGTCAAACATGGAGTTGTAGGACTGGCATTTGTCATTCTGGATTTTGCTCTTGTATTGATCTAAATATTCCTTGCTGTGTTCCCCTTCTTCCTGTAGGATATGAATGTTTACTCAGAGTCATTTAAGTGGAAGTATTCCACTTGCTTTGTAATGTTGTAGAGACCCACAGTTAAGAGATTAGTTAAGTCTCAGAGAAATTCTGCACTTACCACTATTGAGCAATATAAAATTGGTAGAGCCCATAAATTTCAAAACCGTCCTATGCTTATTTTGCATTATAAGATGGCCATGAGCCATAAGGACAAGGTGCAGAAATATTTTTATAGCTTAAAGGTGATGCTTAGATGCCAAGTTTCCAGGAGATGGACTTGTGCTGATTAATATCAATTGTCAACCTTACAGAATCTAGAATCACAGAATCTCCTGGGCGTGTTGGAGGGAGATTTTCCTGCTTGCTTATTGAGTTGAGAAGACAGACCCTAAATGATGGACTGGTGTCCCAGGTTGCATAAACACACAGGTAAGCAAAACACCAGTGTTTCATTGATCTCTGATTCCTGTCTGGGAGGCAATGTGACCTGCTACCTCAAGCTCCTGTTGCTCTAACTGCCTCACAATGGTGGACTGTACTCCCAGACTGTGAGTCAAAACAAGCTTTTCCCTTAAGTAACTTTGGTTAGCTAGTTTTCTTTTGACAGCATTGAGAACATAACTAGCATAGGCTTTGTCTATATCTACATTTATTAGTTCTTTGTTTCAGAGTTTTACAAGGAAAACTAAATTATTATAGCAATGCTGGTTTTTTTTTTTTTTTTTTTTTTTTTTTAGAGCTACAGAGATCCTGACATGAACTGGATAAAATTTCAACTATTTCTTTTTTTGCCTTGAATTTTTCTTTCAAGTTACATCAGACTCGTCACTAGCAGAAATGGTTGAGTAGTGTAGATATTTTCTGTGCTAATAGCTAATTCAATTTCACTACATGAGAAAGCATACTCATATCCATATGTGCTCATTACTTTTCTCACAGTTCTGATAAAATATGTGAAAGGAACAACTTCAGGTAGTTGGATCATAGTTACAGTGCTTTTCTAGCCTATCTTGAAAGATATAGGCAACAGAGAATGTAATGGAGACTTGGAACTGGTGGGGAACCACAGAATAGACAGGATGAGGGCAAATTAGTGGTTATGCCTTAGAAGATCCACCACAAGTAGTTTAATTCTATCAATCAGGCTTCAATCACTGGAAGATCCATGGCCTTCAAAACTGTGCTACAAGCATGGGACCCATGTTTCAAACTATGAGCCTATGGAAGCCATTTTGAATTCAAGCCACATCTCTATGGGCGTGATGTCCACAATAATAAACTTAGAATACAAGCGGCTAGGTATGTGAGATAATGCAACATGACCATAAGAGAAAATTTAGGAACATCTATATTTATATATAAGCACCTATATCTCTTCCTCCCTATACATTTTAAAATGTTAATTTTAGAGCAGTTTTGCTATGTGGTTATTCGTCTTCAAGTATATTTGTTTATCAGAAACATTTTAAACTATTTTCCTCTTATTCTTTTAATAGAACTTCATATAGTTATATTGACTTTGAATACTGACAGTGAGTTTGAATTTTAATTGTTTTTTTGTGGTACAAACGATTTTATTCAAGCAAACAGTTCTGGTCATCAAGTTTCTTTATTGATTTTTATATCCCTTTATATTCCACACTCACATAATACTGCATATATGGTTATCATCTTTTTAATTGACATTTTACAATCTATTTCCTTTACATTCTTTATATTGAAATATTTGTTATGACTATTGATTGCAAGTTCTAATACTTGATTTGAATTGTAAGCCTATATTAAGCATTGAGAAAATGTTGTCTAATGGAAGGATTTTTGCTGGACCCTTAGGTGGTATTTTGTTATACATTTATATGTGGGGGACCCCATCAAGGAGGAGACAATGTCAGATAAAACAGTCCACTTGCATAACAAAGAACAACCCATTCTAGCATTATTTTATCCCTTTGCTATGCATCCATAATTTATTTGGCATAAAAATACCAAATAATGATGCCGTCTGATCTTAGAATAACAGCAATAGTTTCATATAAAAGCAGCAGAAGTCTAAAGGAAATAAAACCCAAAAAATACTTTAAAGTATGGTCCAATATGTAAAGGTAGACTCACTATTTGTAAAGTAATACAATATTCATAAAATCAAAATAATGTAGGAAATGGCCAACTTTATTCACTAGGCAAAAAAAATTACCTTAGAGTCCATAAAGTCTTAAAATGCTAGTGTTTCATGAGAAATCATTTGCCAAATTAGGAGAGTTCACAAAGGATATTGACAGATCGGTGAAAAGAGCTAATCAAATGATGCATAATCAGTCTAAATACATGTAGAACTATTTAGAAATTGAAAACAAGTAGGAAACACTTCAAATTTTAAAAAACATAAGGAAATGTTTAAAAGTATAGAAATGACTGCGGGGCCAGAGAGGTGGCTCAGGGGTTAAGCCTCTGCCTTGCAGGCGGAAGGTCCTGAGTTCGGATCCTAGACCCCACATATAGACGCCAGGCAGAAGCGGGGGCGGCCTGCGTTTCTGGTCCTGGTAGGGCGGAGCCTGTGAATCCCGGGGAAGAGTAAACAAGGAGGAGGTGGAGGCGTCCATGGTGGTTCCCGAATTCGTCCGTGGTTCTACACACACACACAGACACACACACACACACGCGCGTGCGCGCACATACATACGGACACACGCACAATTGAATAAAAAATAGAAAAAAAATTTTAAAAAGAAATAACTGCATAACCTCATTTTTTGAAAATTTGAAATTTATAAATTTTGAAAATTTTTCTAAGATTTGAAAATTTCAAAGTTTTCAAGGAAGATTTGAAAATTACAGCTATATAAACACTAGTGATGTGTAGGAGGAACGGACCAGGCAGGCCTGTATTGTTTGTATGGGCCGCATGCACGAATGCTAGAACCTGCTGCCCGCCTGGTGCTGGGAGGAACAACCGGGACAGGACAACACAGCAAAAGCTCCGGCTGGAACTTTACAATAAACAAGCCTGCAAGCCTGCGAGCCTGTTTTGCCACTCACCTGACTTCCCAGGTCTGTGTCGTTGACTGGGCGCCTGCTTATCCCTGCGCCCATGGGTCTCCATGGGTCCCCCAGACTGCTACAGTGATGGACATGCTTTGGCCATAACACAGGGAGAAATAAAGCTGAAACTGATATAGAAGTTTCTTTTAGACTTCTGGAGGGAGAAAAGACATGAACAATCTTATACATCTTTGAATTCTGATAGCAACAATAATGGTGAGCCTGGAGAGATGTGCCCATTGATGGGATAGCCATATGAATGTTACAATGGTAATCAACTGTTGAAACTAGCCTGCATGGATAAATTCCAATCAAGCAGCTTAGGAGAACTACATTGCTATTCTTGCATATAGTTCTTGGTTACAATCTATAGTCCAGCCATGACTTTGTACCAACACCAGGAGCTGAGGAACCCAGCCACACTATATCCAAAAGGATTTCTGAGAGTGCAGCAAGCTTCTTGTTAGCCTGCAAGTACACTAAAATAAGCAACCCACTGAACCAGCTCTCTGTCTTATCTACCTGGTCAAGGTTTGGTTCACCTACCATGTGCTAAATCTTAGCACCTTAATTAAACAATTTCCTGCAGGTTTGCAAAAACCTAATGACAGGGAAATGTTATTTTTTGCTCAAATTAACATTTTGACCAATTTTATTTTAACTCTCCTTACAGTTGTTGAACATAACACAAAGCTTAAAATCATAGTGGTAGTTGATAAATATTAAATATTTCCATAGTTAAAATTATTTTTTATCCTTTGGTGGAATGATGGAACTTTTGTATATGACAAACTTTTAATTACTCTTCTAGATGATATATTTGTATTTGGCTTGCCTCTCCTCTTTTCTTATTCATGTTTGTTTTTGCAGAAATTCTTTAAAGAATGTTTATCTAATATATAGTAGAGGGCAAGGCATATGGACTAATGTATTAATCTTCTCATGGATATAAAACTTTGGTAGACCCAATATTCCAAACATTATTGTGTATTTTTCTACTATACCTTCAGGTTTGCTCTAGTAATCAGAAAAAAGTTAAGTGCTGCAACACTATAAGCTATATTCCCCTATAATTTGAAAGCAATCACGTTTGTTTTTCAAAGTTATTAAACATTTATTATTTTAGAAAGGATATTGGAATTCAGATTTATGTTCTGGAAAGGTGATGTAGATATACTGAATTCCTCCCACGTAAGGCCAACTAAAAGCCGTATAGATTGTATTCATGTCAGATTCGAAGATGAAAAGGTGGAGAGAAGAAAGCAGCCCCACCTATGATATTGAGAATTTAAGAATAAAATAGTGGAGGCTGGAGAGGTGGCTCAGGGGTTAAGCCTCTGCCTTGCAGGCAGAAGGTCCTGAGTTCGGATCTTAAGACCCCACGTATAGATGCTGGGCAGAAGCAGGGGCGGCCTGCGTTTCTGGTCCTGGTAGGGTGGAGCCTGTGAATCCTGGGGCAGAGTAAACAAGGAGGAGGTGGAGGTGTCCATGGTGGTTCCCAAATTCATCCGTGGTTCTACACACACACACACAATTGAATAAATAAGAAATGATAAAAAAAGAATAAAATAGTGGTGAGCTCATATTCCAGGGTTAAAACTGAAAAAAAAAAAATCAGATATCCACAATTCTCAACAGCTGTAGACAATAAATAAAAACACCAACAAAAATCCTCTTCTGTCTAGCCATTGGTCAATGGCAACCAACAACACAGAAATACTTTTATATCACAGCCTTTGTATTCAAGCTTGACCAAAAACTTCAAATGAAAACAGTAAACTGGATATTTACTTATGACAACCAAATTTTGGGGAGCTATCCTTACTTCTGAAGAGATGGGTACTCCAGCCTTCCCTGGCACAGTGATGTCAGAGAAAGCCAAAAAGAGATGTGAGGATTTCATCTTCCCTAACTGGTAATGTGTCCCCCAACCCCTGGATGTGTGGTCAGTGATCCCCACCTTCCATCATGATTGTGGGATTTTTGAAGTCCTGTTAGAGTTATACGAGGGAGTCACGTGAGAGTCACTAATTTCACCATAGCCCAGCAGTAATGAATCTAACACAGCAAATGTTACTGGGGACTCAGGCAGCTATAACTCTGACATTGCATAGTTATCCTGAGAAGGAGAAGCTGCACCGTGACCTTCCATTCAGAAATCATGGTCACAGCTTATTCTATAATCCAACTGAGCTCCAAGAAACCAGTTAAATTAGAAGTTTAAATAATATCCAGAGACTTATAACCAAAAAAATAAACCAGTTAAAATTTCTATGCTTTCTCAAAGGTCCAGAGATGTCTCAACATGAACAGACAAAGGCAATCAGTAGATGTCAAAGTTGTGATGACTAGATGTTGGAATCATCTGCAAGCATTTTAGAGTAACCGTTATAAAAATGCTTCAGTAGGCATCAAAAAACCCTTGGAACATATGAATACCATAGACACTCTCAGCTAAGAAACTGAATGTCTCAGAAGAGTCAAATGGAAATTTTATACCCTAAAATGCAACATTCAACAGGGAAAGTTCAGAGGATGTGCTCAGCAGCAGAACAGGGGACAGAGAGGAAACAAAGGGTGAGCTGAGAGTCAAGACAATAGACATTAGTCATTCTGAACTGTACAGGAAGAAAACAAACAAACAAACAAAAAATAAAGGCTTAGAGCTGTCGTACTAGATGAAAGATCAAATGGTCATGTCATATGTATTCTAGAGGGAGAGGAGAAAGAGAAATAGGCTACAAATTTCAAGGAAATAAGACTGAAAAAAACACCCACCAAATTTGGCAAGAGATTAAGAATTTACAGAATGAAGCTGAATAAAGGACAGAGAAGGTAGATCTAAAGAATTACTTGTTCAGACAAAATTATTAAGCTTCTGAAAACTAAAGACAAAGAAGAAGAGGTGATACCCATTTACTTATGTCTTTGGGAAGACAAAAATTTTGAAAGGAGACTTTTGGTCTTTAGCAATCTATAGATGAAAGTACATAGGATCAGAGAAGCCAGGATAAGAAAAGTAATTTTCCACTGAAAGGTCAAATATTTTCCTGACCTTTGTTGTTTTTGCTATTTTGGGGACAGGACATCCAAATAGAGCCAGACTGGCCTGGAATTTGGAGCAGTCATCCTGCTTTGGCCTTTTCAGTGTGGAAAGCATGGGTATGAGAGTCACCAAGAGCTTGACTGTATTTTAGAGGCATTTTTATCAGCCTTTGGCACACACTAGGCAAATGCCCTATTGCTGAATTGTAACCCCTATTTTCCTGATATTATTATGAATTTGATTCATGTTAATCCTTTGCCCTCAGAGAGCTACTAGGAGGATAGAACAGGGTTAAACATTGTTGAACTTTTTGCCTTAACAGATTGCCTGCATCCTGATTAACATCTTTTTCTGAGGTGACAGTCTGTTGTATGCATGGTGAATGACCGTATGCTCCTCAAAAGTGTTCTTTGAGATGATGGATGTGATGTACCTGTGTTGTCTTTTTCATTGAGCAGTGCTGAAATTCTTTTATTTCTACTGATTCACTTGATAGCAACAGTTTCACTAGTGTGATGAATTCATCAAAGACATTAATTCTCTAGTATAGATACAGCTATGTGGATCATACTTCCACATGATTTATAATAGTAATACAATATTAATTATGTTTGTGGAAAGCATAAATGTATAAAAAGATGCTGAGATAAAGGTAAATTGCTCATTTGTTCAAATAACTGTTAATATGTTAGATTTCCATTTCTCTGGCAAGATACCTGAGACAAGTTTATTTTAGCTCACAGTATTGGGATTTTCAGCCCATGTCACTTGATACTATTGCTTTTGGGCCTGAGGTGTGTCAGCTCATCACAGTAGCAAAGCTACTTATCTCCAGGAAGCTATGAGAAAATCTAGAATCAATAATTTGAAATGATAACTTTTTTAATGCATTGGTATAAGTTAAGATGTGCAAGCTTTAATGTAGCAACATCCTAATACATAATTCATATACCATATAATTCAGCCACTTAAATATAGTATACTAAAATGGTCTTTTATTCTTACAATCTTTCAATTAGTACAATGTTTTCAAGACTCACTTACAATATAGCATGTGTCAGTACGTCATTCTGCATTAAATTCCAAGGAATCTTATCTTAGTTAATACCATCAACATAGTGCTATGATTTATGAATAAAATTGTCAAATCAGTTTGTCACTTCTGATGAATTATTAGCTATATTATGTTGACTATTTAACTAATATGTTTATCCTGGGTCTAGAGATTCTAAGGCTTCTTTTGGAAGATAATGTCTCATGAATGTTCAATGACTGAATGAATGGATGTAAAATAAAGAATGACTCGGAAGTTGCATAGTCTCAGTTCTTGCTAGATTCACATTCTACAAAAACATAATGGGTTTCTTGATATATGCATTCCATCCTATATTGTATCAATGAATTAAAATCATAATTAATAGCAGCAGGGAGATAAAAGTTGTTTGTTTTTTGATACCAGGTCTTGCTACATTGGCAAGAATAGCTTCAAAATTGTAGTCTTTCCTCAAGGTCTTCAATGTTGGGCTTGCAGGTGTGTGCCACAACACCTGCTCACTAAATAATTTACAGACTACTGATAGCTAAAAATTATTCTTGAATTTCTAAAAGAAAGTATTGTCCATGAACAATACTGACAAAACTTGCCAATCAAAGAGGAAGCAAAAAATATGAGAATAAATGAAAAACTGCCAAAACATCAGTGAGTGTACTAATGTATATTTTCAAGAGTGACCTGCCAGAAAACCAATTTGTCCTGATGAATGCTGTGAGAAGAACCAGAATTTTCACAGCGAGGTTCCTGTGCCTGGATGGCCATTACATTTTTCCATTTCACACTCTCTGGGAACACAGAGGCCAGAGCCAGCTGTGTGGAATAGAGGAGCCACTAGGAGGTCAGCAAAATGCAATTCAGAGTAAGCGAACTCCCTTCTAAATAGAGCCCAGGATCTTCTTAAGCAGTTGTCTAACTCGACCATTACACTTTCAAAGGAGAATAAAGGCTACATTTGTTGATAAGGAACTGAAAGTCACTGTAAAGTGAAAGTCTTGACAAAAATTCTGCTAGCTTCAAATATTTAGCAGTTTTGCCCAGACAAATTTTTGGCTTTCTAAGCAGAAATACTGAATGTCATACTGAAATGTCAGATTGGTTGGGAAATATTTCATGTGATCTTTGTGAATGATCAGGTCCCCTTTTGTTGTTTGCTTTGGGAACATGGAATAAGAGTTGCTTTTAAGGTTAAATGCCACACTAATTTGCATATGTCATCAGTAATATTTTTGTCATAAATGCTTTCAAATGTAATCTACAAATAAAATATACTAAGAGGATGAGAACAACAATTCTATCACCTAATTGTTAGAATGTTCATTAAATTAATTAATTATTGAATGCCTGCTCTTATAAAACTTAGGTTTGTATAACTCTAGATGAGCTAATTTAGAATCATCTAAAGTTTAGAGACTGTAAATAATCATTAGTTAACTGGCAATTATTAAATTCCCTTCTCTTATAAAACCTAGGTCTGTATAACTCTAGATGAGCTACTTTTAGAATTGTCCAAAGTTTAGAGACTGTAAATAACCATAGGTATAACATGATGGCTTCCTTTTGAAAAAAATAATAAAAGAAATAGATTTCTTTTTTATTGCAGAATTTAATATACAGTTGATTGAGTCTAATTGTACAGAAAATTTGCAACTGAAAAAACCATGTCCAGCGAATCTTCCTAAAACCATGATGTTGCTATCATTGCAAAACTTGACTCCATCTTATCTCATATAGCACACATCACGTCTCATAATTAGCTAATTTTCACAGTATCTCAATAATCACCACTTCTTTATGTATCATTATGAATATTCACAAATATTAATAATTATATATCAATTTCAGTAGTTTATAATTACATCAAGAAATTATATTTTAAGCAATACTGTGATGATTAATCTTGATCACCTTGATTGAGTTTCAAATACCATGAAAACAAATCTCTGGGCAGGTCTGTGAGAATTTTCTAGATTAGATTAATTGAGGTAGGGAGACATATTAATTGTGGCAGCACCATTCCATAGAAGAGCGTCTTAAATTGTATAAGAAAGAGAAAGTGTTCATTTATCTCTAGTTCCTGACTGTTGATGTGATGTGACCAGCTGCCTCAAGTTCTTGCTGCTATGACCTCCTCACGGTGATGGGTATTCTCAAACCCTTCCTTTTTTATGTTGCTTCTTGTCCTGAATTTTGTCACAGCAATAGGAAAGTGAATAATACAGACGATTCATACTCGAATGTAGTACTGGTGCTGTGATGAACTGTACTATATGGTTTACAAGTCTCAGGAATTGGTTTGGGGTGTGGAGTAGCTTAGAATTTAGAGATAGAAAAGTCCTAATTCAGCTTAATGGGCCTTTTTGGTGGGAGCATGGAAGACCAGAATACCGTGAGAAGAGCAAATAGTGGCGGTTGACTCACAAGGTTCCCTGGGAAAACAAGCACTCTGAGGGAGATAGTCTGGAGGCAGTAGTTGTTGGCATCCCTGGAGAGAATTGGCTATATTCTGTCCATGTCCTGATAACTTGAGTGAGACTGAATACAGTAGTAAAGATCAATTTGCTTTCAGAGGGCCTTTCAAGACAATAGAACATTGAGGCTGTAGTGTGGTTACTGATTTTTGTTTTCATGCATAACTTTCTGCTGTTTAAAAGCATGTCTTCTGCTCTGGGAAAGGATGTTGAGTAAGTTTAACCTTACCAACAAGGCAGGTTAAAAAGCAGCTGTAACGGTTAAAGTGATTAGCACTATTAAAGAGAAACTTTGACACTTTTTCATACAGAGGACCACAAGAACCATGTCTGGAATTAGAAGACCTATCAGCATTATAAAAATTTTGTTTACCACCATATGTTGTGTTTAGCTAAATACGATGGTTGAAAAACAACACACAGGTCTGAGCTCAAGAAATTCTTAACGTGTTAGAAAAGAAAGATAGATAACAAAAGATTCTTTTTTGAGTTACATTTAATGTGAAATATGTAAAAGGAGCAGATATTGTCAAAGGAATGAAAAACTATCAGAGCAGGAATTTTGACTAGGAAGATGATCTAAACTGACACTTAACTGGTAACAAACAATTTGTCAGACAGTCAAGAAGGAAAGATAGAAGAAATCCCAGGCAGTAGACTTTCTGCATGCAAAGACAAGAAGCATGAGACATTGTGATATGTGGTATGCATAGAATTATAGATATTCATATCTGAGCTATGTCATTTTAAGTAAAAATAAGAAAGGCTTCACATACCACAGTCATTAATCCAACACCTTTCAAAATAGTGTAGGCTAGAAGAACAGCATATTTTTCAAATGACACTAAAATTATATCTTTTACAAATATATAGATTTTTCGTTAATGCATTTTTATGACATATGAACAAATATTCTTTTTATATGAGTGAAAAAGTACTCCGAAAGTGTGTGTTCCATTATTTATAAATCTGAAGTTTGGAATTCAAGATGTATTACACTTGTCCAATCGTAGGCTCCTTACCTAACAAGTATATGACCATGGGCAGATCGAACTTTTAGCTTGTGAAAAAAGATGCAAATCACAGTCTTGGCTGTTTCTTGGGAAACCACTAACCCATAGCCTGTCACTTAAGTGACCACTTTTTTCATTAAACTATATGTATTTTAACTACTTTCATCTGTTGTCTATACTTAGCTCAAGGAAATATTCTGAATATCCCTGTGAGACACTGATTGTTCAGAGGACACTTAACTACATTATTTATCACACACGTATAAGCAAGAAATGATTGCACAATATTTTTTCTTTTTAAATTGAATTAAAACAGTTTTGATCTTCATTATAGGAAGGTTTGGCATTGTATAGGAACTACAAATCAAAGAATTTGTATTTCAGAATTTAATAAATAAAAGTTAAACTATATCTTACTGTATTTTTTAATTTTATTTTTCATTTCTTCCACTCATACAAAGTTGATAAGTACCCCATTCCCCTCCCTCCCTCCACCCTCCCTGGATCCCCTTGCCCCCCCCATTTTTCCCTTTCCTTTCCCCCCTCCCTCACTTTCTCCCAGTGCCCCCACCTACCCCCTTTCCTGGAGCATCCTTTAGTGTGCATGTCAAACTTCCCTCTGGGTCCTGCACTCTGATGAGGTGTAAGGACTCAGTGGCATTGCCTAGAACTCTTTTTTTTTGTGTGTTCCCCTTTAATATAAGAACACTATTGTGGCTGTTAATCCCTTACCTCTAAGGATCCTAGCGCCTGTGATCCATGCTAGATTTTGGGGGTTCAATATGTTGGTCATTGCGCAGGTCATGCAAAGTCCTATTATGATTACTTCAGCTCTAATTTGCATGGAGTATCTTGCATATCATTGCTTCCTCCCCATCTTTAGGTTCTTACAATCTTACCGCCCCCTCTTCCACAAATTTCCCTGAGCATTAGGATGGGGAGAGATTAGGCTGGCTTGGTTCCGGGAGGTTGATGTAGTCTCTGATTTTCCAAATTATGGTTTGTTGATTTTTTTTTTTTCAGTTTTGCTGCTCCCGCCCTTGGCTCCATCCTGATGGATATTGGATGTCACCCCCTGGCCAGAGATAAAAGGCTATTAAAATAGAGTCTTATTATAAGAGTAGATCCAAAGATAGATGGAATAAGGGTAGGAGACCATTTGCAGGATGGTTACCTTCTATCTGCCAGACTCTATGCCCTCCCTTTCTGGTGAGATCATACCCCATCAGAATGCAAGTGACCAGTAAGGAAAGTTTGTAAGCCCAACCAGATGTCTCATTACTTAGTTACACTCCATGATGGTTGCCTATTTTCTCTGTTGTAGCATGATACCCTCTCTCCTTGTTTCTGGTGGGGCCCTTCTTCCCCTTCCCTCCCTGCTTATAATCTTTGCAATTACTGTAGGTATTACAGAGATTTATCTTTGAGTGTGTCACTAAGTGGGTTTCATACCAGGATCCACCTATTAGGGAGTACATATGGTGCTTAATTTTCTGTGTCTGGGATACTTCACTGAATATAATTGTTTCTAATTACATCCATTTCCAAGCAAATTCCATTAATTCATCAGTTTTGATGGCTGAGTAGTATTCCATTGTATAAATGTACCACATTTTCCTTATCCACTCGTCAACTGTTGGGCATTTGGATTGATTCCATGACTTTGCTATTGTAACAGTGTTGCTATGAACATGGTCATGCTTGTGCTATCGAGGTGAATTTTTGCTTTATGGGGGATTATTCCCAGAAGTGGACTAGTAGGGTCATATGGCATTTCAATCTTTAATTTCTTTAAGAATCTCCAGAAGGCTCACCAGAGTGGTTGTATGAGCCTGCACTCCCACCAGCAATGAAGAAGAGTTCCCCTCTCTCCACATCCTCTCCAGCATTTGTTGTTGTTTGTATTGTGGATTTTTGCCATCCTGACCAGGGTGAGATGATATCTCAGAGAGGTTTTGATTTGTATTTCCCTGATGGCTAAAGATGTGGAACATTTTTAAAGATATTTTTCAGACATTTCAATTTTGTCCCTGGTAAAGTTTCTTTTGAGTTCCCAGGCCCATTTTTTAATTGGGCCATCAATTTCCTTGGTGTTTAGTTTTCTAAGTTCTTTGTGCACTTTGGATAATAGAACTCTATCAGATATGTGGTTAGTGAAGATTTTCTGTGGGTTGCCTTTTTGCTCGGTTTACAATCTCTTTATCTGAACAGAAGCTCTTTAATTTCATAAGATTTCATTTGTTGAGTGTTGGATCTAGTAACTCTAGAAAATGAAATTTGCCAGGAAATGGATGGAATTAGGAAAAAATTACATTGAGTGAAGTGTCCCAGACACAGAAATTAAGTGCCATATATACCCCCTAATATGTGGATCCAAAACCAACCCCACTTAGTGACACACTCAAAGATATATCTCTGTAATACCTACAGTAATTGCAAAGGTTACAAACAGATGGGAAGGGGAAGGAGGCCCCCCAGAAATAAGGAGAGAGGGGATCTTGCTACAGCATAGAATATAGGTCACCATTAAGTACTGCAAGTAAGTAGAGAGACATCTGGTTAAGCTCATTCACTTTCCTTCCTGGCACTTGCAACTGAGGGAGTTCGATCTCAACAGTCAGGGAGGGCATAGAGTCTGGTAGGTAAGCAGTAACCATCCTGCAAGTGGGAGACTGACCCCACTCACCACAGTCTCCTACTCTTATTCCATCTACCTTTGAATCTACTCTGATAGTAAGACTCCATTTTAACAGCCTTTTATTTCTGGCTAGGAGGTGACCTCCAATACCAATCAGGATGGAGCCAAGGGTGGTACAGGAACAGCAGAACTAGAAAAAAATAGCAACAAACCATAACTCAGGACATCAGAGACCCTACATTATTCACCTGGAACCAGACTAGCCAAATCTCTCTCTATCCTAAAGCTCAGGGAAATTTGCAATAAGATTGTAAAAGCCTAAAGATGGGGAGGAGCAATGATAGGCAAGATACTCCACACAAGTTCGGGCCACAGTAGCCATAATGGGACATTGCATGACTTGCACAATGACTGACATATCAATGACCCCCCCAATGTGTAGCATGGATCACAAGCACTAGGATCCTTAGAGGCAAGGGATTAACAGTCACAATAGTGTTCCCATACTAAAGGGGAGCACAAGAAAGGGCTTAGGCAATGCTACTGAGTCCTTACACCTCATTGGCATGGAGGACTCAGAGGGAAGTTTGACATTCACACTAAAGAATGCTCCAGGGATTGGGGGTGGGGGAAGAAGGGGGTACTGGGAGAAAGGGAGGGAGGGGGCAAAAGGAAGAGGAAAAGGGGGGAGCAAGGGGAACCGGGGAGGGTAGAGGAAGGGAGGGGACTGGGGTACCTATTAAGTTTGTATGATAGGGAAAATAAATAAATAAATAAATGAATAAATAATTAAAGAAATGGCTGACTGGTTTTCCTGATAGAGGAGAGCTGGGTTGGCTGCCTTGCAGCTTCAGAAGAGAAAATGGCAGGGCAGATATGGCTATTGGAGAAATAAACATCATTGAAAAAAAATCCTTAGTGCTCTGCCCAGGGATAGTGGAAAAAATGAATACCACTGCATGCAAATTTGTGATTTGAAAGTACAGACTTGTTTAGTGGAAAAAGCTTAAGTGAAGCTGTTTCTTGTCTTTCAGAAGATTTACTTACCTACTGACATATCAAATTCTCTCAGAGACTAGTGAAGAACTCAGAAGAAAGCAGGTAACTTAGGGGCTAGTGCTAGATAGGTGAAGGGGCGTGCTCCTATTAGTGAGTCTAGGGAAGGCTCAGCCCTTACTAGAGCAGACAATCTGAAGGGAGCCCTGGGGCCCACACAAGCAGAGAAATGAGGGTGAGAGGGAATGTAATGGTTTAGTGAACGGAAGGGAGGAGAGAAAAATGCAGGAAGGAAAAGATGGAGGGAGGACCAAGGGAGAAAAAAAGAAAAAAAAAAGTTTTGCCTGCCTAGAAAAGAACTTTTCCAATATCAGCACATAGAAATCAGTACAGCTGTGGTTTGAGTGGACCAAGTTACATCTCAACCTCACTGCAATACTTTGCAGCATCATCCAGATGGTACTGGTTTTGAAGCATAATTGAAGGGTTTATGGAGAGTGGCTGAGACAAGTCACTAGATGGCAGGTTTGAAGCAACTGCAAAGGAAGGTGAAACTTACAGCTGCAGTGGAAACCCAGAATATTGGAGATGGAATAACTGTGGGATGTGTGCTGAGGATGATTGCAAGTGCAGATTCAACATGGTCCAGATAAAAACTGCTTGTACAACTGTAAGCTGTTAGGCTGGGATGATGGAATCACCCACAATCTGTGAGACAACCTGATTACATAATGAGCAACATAAGATGAACAATGAACTACAGGATGTAGTTTATCAAACTTTATCAAACTTTGATCTCTTAATTTTGAATTGATATTTTCTTATTGTGCCATGATGGTTTTAAAGCTTATTCTGTGCTGAGGTATTTAACTTGATTTGATTTGATAAGATCTTACAGTTAAGAGATTTTGGACTTTGAAAACATTGGAACTGAGCTTTTAATGACTGGATGTCAAGAACTTATAATTTTGGACTACGAGATATAATAAAATTGAATGTATTTTGCATCACAAGATAAATGTGACATCTGTGGACTCACAGACTGGAAGATTACAATTTAAAAGTAATGTGCTGTGTCAAGTTGACAAGGGGTAGAATGTGATGGTTGGATACAGGTGTCAACTTAACAATTGAAAAATTAGTAGTTGAGCTAAGCCCTGAGCAAACATCAGGAGATTGTCCAATTTATGGGAAAGATCCAGCCTATGCGGGTAGGATTTTTTGCATGTGCAAGTAGATAAGATAGAGAGGGATGATTCATGACATTCATTGGTATACTTGGACAGACATGCTGTGTAGCAAGTGAGGTTTTCCTCTCACTTGTGGCTCTCCCTGGGTGTATGGTGTAGCTAGTTACCTTGGCTCCTGATGTTGGGATGAACTCTTCTTCCATAGTTATGAAGACTGTAACTTAGAGAAACATGAGTATGAATAAATTTCCTTGTTCCTCTAAATTGATTGGTCATATATTCATTATCAATGGGAAGTTGAAATTAATAGTACTCTACTCTGATCAAAGAATTTCATAATTATCTGTTTTAGTGTTTGTATTAGCATTGTTATACTTTTACTTCTATTGATAGGGAGAAATAGAAACATGAGTATGCTAAGTAATTGGATTTGAATGCATATAAACACAAAGGAGCTGCATTCAAGCTAATGTCTGTATCACTGTAAATACTGCTTCCAAGTGATACAAGGTCATGGTGAGATTGAAAGTGATGACATATATAATGAATTATGACCTTGCAAAACATCAGTGCCTGACAATGTCAATTTCAGTTTCACTTTAATTTTTTCTCCAATTTTGTCCAAAGATCCTGTGAGTAGAAATGAATCTATGAGCAATGCATTTCACTGAAAAAATTATATGAGAGCAAAAAGATTTTAATGGACCATGGAACTCATTTATATGACATTTAAAAATGTGATTTCCCTTTTGGTCTCCAAAAATTGAGTTTAAATAAAGTCTTTAGAGATTTCAAAAATTAATTTTCTTTATGCCAAGTCTTTGATGAGCTGCTAGACTGATTTCCTAAAACATATCGGTGACTTATCCATTATCCTCAGAGTACGTGACTGCTCAGAGACACCCACAGACACTAGTAAGGCGAAGTCTTGTGGCTGCCAAATTCTCTGGGGGAGAAAAAGAGCTTTGCAGAATGAGATGCACTGATGTAAGATAGTTATGAAAGAATAAGAATATATTGCTTCACAATCAGACTGTTCAACTTTTCAGATGTTTCTGTAGCAAGTAAAAATGGAGTAAAATATGGAATTTCAGGAGTGCATGTGAGCCAGCTCTTTTTGTATTCCTTTAAAGAAAAATAGAAATTTGTTTGTGTAATATAGGATAGCCTCACCCTTATGGCTGAGTTAGGGACACATGAAGTCTCACAAGACTCAAATGTGTTACTACATATTAAATCAAAGAACCACTACATATATAACTTCAAGAATACTCTCTTGTGAACTACAACAGAGAATGGCTTCTTTACTTTGTTGTTCTGGGGTCACTGATTCCATGGTTTAACTATAACCAAGCTCAGGGTTTTGGCATAAAATATTTAAATATCACAAAACCATTGCTTTCAAATAACAAGTTAGAAATGTCAACAGCACAAGAAGAATTATAAGGTGGCTTTGGAGAATTTTTTAATGTGGCTTTTATCATGTTTGGTGGTGGAAACCTTGTGGTAGGGTGAATTGGCTAGCCCAGTTTTGTAAATTTTGCATATATTCTCCAATTCAAAATAATCCATGAATACAAATACTATATACTGAGGCAGATTGAAGATGAGAAAATGTACATTTTTGTTTTTAGCAAATAGAACATGTTAATTAACATGCTTTTCTGTTTCATATCAGCATAAGGGATAGAAGACAGACCAACGTTCACAGAGACTTCAGAAAACCATCTTATCTTGAGAAAACTGTCAATTTAGTTTTCTTTAAGAAGTCTTTTGTATGTCTAGTAGCAATGATGAAATGTTATGATGGTATTAATTTATGATTTTAGCAAATTTTTAACACTTGTAAGAATAGTCTGGGAATGTACAGGGAGTCTCACCCCTCCAGCTATTATTTCAACAGTTATAGAAGTTTCCTCAAGACTTCGTCTAAAACCCAATACATTGAGTTACAAAGAAAATGCTTCATTTTTTGGAAACAAGTCACTAAATCAAAAGTGACAAGCCACTAGGAGGTCAAAGATTTCTTTTCCAGAACTTTCCCTCTCTGGTTGTCACTGTGAATGAATTGAACATAAAATCCATCAATGAAATAGAATGCATTGAGTATCCAGAACATACACAGCCAGGTTCTATGTAGCAAAAAAATTGTATATACTCG
Organism: Typhlomys cinereus; assembly: GCA_023101885.1. Taxonomy (NCBI): domain Eukaryota; kingdom Metazoa; phylum Chordata; class Mammalia; order Rodentia; family Platacanthomyidae; genus Typhlomys; species Typhlomys cinereus. Next base: position 4,165,262 of record JALPQD010000150.1, read on the forward strand.
TTTGCTCACAGTTGTAAGCTAAAATACTATTGATAAACATTCTTAGGAGGGGTAAGGAAACAAAAGAGATATTTGTTGACTTTCAACCTTGTTTTAGCCACTGAGCTAAACCTAGGATTCAGAGTATTTCCTAGCAAGAAACATAAGATAGTAATTTTCATAGTTTATTTCATTTAACCCTTTAGAAGTAAAAGTTTTAGGTTATAGGAGTGATTTAGATAGTTCTGTTTAGGACTAAGTCCTCCATACTCAGTTATTCTTTGTACTTTGGAATGACCACATACTTAATAATTTTCCTTTTTGATTATGAGAATCCCCAGAATTGTGTGAGATTTGAGGTATGTACAGTTTTCCCAAAGTGGATCCTTGTATTTGAACCTAGTTATGACTGTACAGAGTGTTAACATATCTCTTCTCCAGTGAGACATATTTGTTACTATTTATAGAGAGAGCTTGTCATTGATTAGGGTACAATTCATCACAGAGAAGAAAAGCTATTGCACCTTGTGAGTATAGAAACCAATGCTCTTTTCTCCTTAAAATTTCAAAGCTAAGACAATCAATTTCTAATTGTTCCTGTTTTAATTGCATGTAGGAGGACTGATACCCTACATCAAAGGTACTGTTAACCTTATTCTTTTGACTATTCTAGGTAGCAATTTCCAAAACTGATGTTTATAATTTATGCAGTAAAAGGGGATACTGAAAGATAAATTTAGAAAGAATTAGGTTGGTTTAAAAGATTTTGAGGCCATTTTCTGTATTCTGAACCAATTTTTAAAGAACTTGGAATATTAATTGCTTGAATGGGTATCTACTAATGATCAGTAAGTAGAAATTTGACTTCAGTTCACTTTGGTTTCTTGAGAAAAGATCTAATAGAAACTTCTCTGAAGGTTGAAATGACTTTGGTTGGTAGTACATTGGTGTATCTCATCATTACAATGATGCTTTCTTAATGCTGATGGAATGAAATTGAAATAATATTGGCCAGAAGTATGTTATGTGCTGACATGTAGACCCCAAATTTGTCATTTGTCCCTTAAACTTTTCTTTATACTATTTTCTGTAATGTAGAAACAAGGATGTTTCCAAATGTAGTAGTATTTTATATATCATCTCTGAGTTGGTGCTATATGAAGAAAGGACTTTCCAGAAGTAGACAAGATGATTCAGTAGGTAAAGTCACCTGCATACTAACCTGATGATATGAGTTGTATCTCTGAAGCCCAAATAGTGGAATAAAAGAGTAAGTCACTCAAAGTTATTCTCTGACCTCATGTGTACAATAGCACAAGCCTGTTCTTTTTTTCCTCTCTCTCAATCTCCCTTTCTTCCTCTTTTTCTCAAGTAAATAAAAAACCAAAAGTAAATAAAAGTGGATAGCTTTTCCATCATAAATTAGAAAATATGCCTTTCTATATTTTTGTTATTTTTATACTTTAGAATTGAATAATTAGCCTACATAGAATTCATTTCATATATGTTCTATATTTCCTCAGGTCAGCGTTTAGGTAGTTTTTTCCCAGCATAATTCTACCAACTTTAAAATTCTAAATTTAGTAATTCTATAACTAGTCTGTTATCTTCTTATCTATAATCTAATATATTCCAGTATGATTTACTTTCTGGGCAGGAGAGATGGCTCAGTGGTTAGACACACCTGTGTGCAAACTGATACCAGACTTTGAAACTCAAGAGCCTGAATGGTGAAAAGAAAGAACAAGCTTCTAGTTGGTTGTTCTCTGACTTCCACACACATGCCATGGTATTAATATACTTTCTCCCCTTTGTCTCTGTTCCCCTCTCTCCATGTTTCTGTTCTCTCTGTGTGTTTCTGCCTCTCTCTTCTTTTTCATTCTCTCACTTTTAAATAAATAAGCTGTTTAACAGAGGGAAGGGGAAGGAGGGCCCCCAGAAATAAGGAGAGAGGGGATCATGTTATAGTTACAGTAGAGAAAATAGGTCACCATGAAGTACTGCAAGTAAGTAGTGAGACATCTGGTTAAGCTCATTCACTTTCCTTCCTTGTCACTTGCAACTGAGGGGGTTTGCTCTCAGCAGTCCGGGAGGGTATAGAGTCTGGCAGATGGTAATCATCCTGCAAATGGGAGACTGATCCCCGCCCACATACACTGTGTTCTCCTACTCCTATTCCATCTCCTTTTATGATAAGATTCCATTTAAACAGCCTTTTATCTTTGATTAGGAGATGACCTCCAATACCAATCAGAATGGAGGCAAAGGCGGTGTAGGAACAGGAAAACTGAAAACAACAACAAAGCTCAAGGAAATTTGCACAAGAGGGGGCAGTAAGATTGTAAGAACCTAAAGATGGGGAGAAGCAATGATATGCAAGATACTCCACATAAGTTAGTGCCACAGTAGCCATGATAGGACTTTGCATGACCTGCGCAATGACTGACATGTCAATGACCCCCCAAACTGTAGCATGGATCACAGGCACTAGATTCTTAGAGGCAAGGGATTAGCAGCCATAATAGTGTTCCCATACTGAAGGGGAGCCCAAGAAAGTGCTCTGGACAATGCCACTGAATCCTTACACCTCACTAGAGTGGAGGACTCAGAGAGAAGTTTGACATCCACACAAAAAGATGCTCCAGGGAATGGAAGGGAGGAAGGGGGGGCACTGAAGAAAGGGAGGGAGGGGGCAAAAGGAAAAGGAAAAGGGGGGGAGCAAGGGGGACCAGGGAGGGGTGGAGGGAGGAAGGGGTCTGAGGTACCTATTGAGTTGTATGATTGGGAATAAATAAATAAATATAATAATAAAAAATAAATAAATAAATAAAAATAAAATAAAACAATTAATTGGAAAACATAAGCTGTTTTTAAAAAGCCCTTACATAGTTTAGAGGAAGTGACAGCTCTTTTGGCTATCAAAAATATTGATGTTTGATAAATGACTGAACATATTTTTTCCTGCCTGGCTGATCCTCAAATAATGAATACTTTTTGCAGTCATACTGACAATTCCAGCATGTTCTAATTAGAGCTATTGTATTTTTTTCTTTCTAATCAATATTATTTTCAAATTATTTATTTATATATTTTGTGTGTGTGAGTGCATGTGTGAATGTGTGTGTGTGTGTGTGTGTGTGTGTGTGTGAGAGAGAGAGAGAGAGAGAGAGAGAGAGAGAGAGAGAGAGAGAGAGAGAGAGAAAACACTGTGTGTCTTTCTGGAGGACCAAGGGTAACTTTAGGACTCATCCTGGATTGCCTCTACCTACTTTTTGCTTTCCTCTGGAATTTTCCAGGCTCTGCCTACCAGGGCATTTTTTACGTGGGACCTGGGATCTGAATACAGGACCTTCTGCTTGTGAGGCAGAGTCTTTATCCCTAAGCCATCTCTCCAGCCCAAGAGTTATTTTAAAAGTTAGGAAAAGTGAGCATACCTGTAAACTCAAGGAAGTGGTAATTTTGCTTCTTTCCAGAATACTGATTAACTCAAGACTGAGGGGATTTGTTTTATTTTATTACATTTTTGTAACAGTTTCTGCTTTATGCATTTTAATAAGTAAAAATAATTTGAATTTAAATGTGCTATTACTAGTCAGAATAATAAGAGTAAATCAGTCTTATGTGATAAATGAGGCAACTGTAGCCTTGCAAAGAAAAATTATTAAATGTAATAATCTTATCAGCATTGAATTTAGTATGACCTGTGTCATGAATGTGAGTTGCCCCCTCTCCCTATGTTCGTGTATTTGAATCTTTTGCTGGTATTAATGTTATGGGAAGATTTTGACACTTTTAAAATGTGGAGCTTTGTTGGAAGAAGCCACATCACATGGGGGCAGACCTTGAGATTTTATAACCTGTCCCTTCCTTTGTTTGCTCTTGTTCACTTGGTCTTCTTGATGGCTGCAGACTTAACTCTGCCTCCTGCTTCTACCTCCAGCTATGGCTTTCTGCAATGCCATTTCTGTTGTGATTGCTTATATCCATAAGTTAAATGAATCTTTTTTCCTCCCCAAAGTGGTTTGTGTAAGATGATTATCTCACACCAAAAGAAGAGTAGCTACAACAAACTGTGTTGTATGCTCCATGCTAACAATCATTTAATTTCTTTCAATCAAAAAATATTGTTTTCCCCTCTTCCCCTCCCACCATCTGGGACAGGACTCCTTCCCAGGTAAGTTCCAGCAGCCCTCAGGTGCACCTGCTCATCCCAGCTCCCCCAATAGCCAGCCTGAGCAACACCCAGGCTGCTCTGAGCTTGTGCGGGCCACTGCCCCAGATACCAGGTGAAGAGCTCTGTAATCACAATCAGCCCCTCTGCCCCTCATGTCCACCACAGACCCTCGGTCATGGTACAGAGAGGACACACTGCTCCTCAGAATTCAACAGAGTCCAAAGGAAACTCAAGCAAAGCTCTAGAGGACAAAGGCCATACATCTGAATTCCTCTAAATCATCCGATCACATGGGAGAGACTCTTCACATCCAGCCCAAAGATAAGTAAACCGCCTCTTTTTACCATCATGGTCCTTATAATTATTAATTACTATAGATTAAATTTTCCATATAGCCACCCCAAAACATATACAACTTCAGGGATTATACCACTCACTCCATCTACTAAATCTGCCTTAATTGATGTACTAAAAGTTTAATAGACTCATCTAGCAAATAACAACAACAACAACAAACAAACGTACCCAACTCCAAGGCAAACACTAGTAGTAATACCAACTCAATCAGTTCAGTCAAAACCACACAGAAACTGAAAGGTCTTAAGAGACAAAACAACAACGCCAAGTCAAAGCGAAGAACAATGGGAAACAAAACCCAAGAAGACAAATCTTCCACCGAAAGAATTAACCCCATAATGATAGATTCTAACCAGAACAAATTCACAGAAAATAGCCAAGAAAGCCAGGTCCAAGATAATGATTTTCAAAGCATGATAATTACCATGATCAATACCATGAAAGAGGAAATCCAGGAGGAGTTAAATAACCGCATCTACTACTTTGAACAGGAACACAACAGACAGTTGGAGGAGTTGAGAAAAACAGTACAAGAAACAAAAATAAGCATAGAACAGTTAAAACAGTCTCAGGCAGAGTTTAAAATTGAACTAAAAAACAAGTTATCTTCAATCCAGAACTCAACAGAGAGTCTTAGAGAGTCAGGAGAACCAATAAAGCAGAAAATAGAATTTCATATCTTGAAGACAAAGTGGGAGTATTAACCAGGACAATGGAAGAGGTTGCTAAAGCCAAAGAGATACTTGAGAGGAATATTTAAGGGTTATGGGACACCCTGAAGAAGCCTAACATGTGCATTCATGGAATACCAGAGCAAGAATCCCATAATACCACACCTGAGGAAAATTTTCAAATTATCATAAATGAAAACTTCTTTCATCTGAAGAACAAGAGGCCCATCCAAATACAAGAGGCATTCCACATGCCAAACAGATATGACCGAAATAGAAACTTGCCACAGCAAATAATATTCAAAACACTCCACATTCAAGACAAAGAAAAGGTGCTTGGAGCTTCAAGGGAAAAAAAGTTACTTTTAAAGGTAAACCTTTAAAATAACAAATGACTTCTCAATGGAAACAGCAAAAGGAAGAAGAGCTTGGAGAGATGTACTTCAAGTATTAAATGAGCAAAAATGTCAACCCAGGCTAATATACCCAGCAAAACTATCCATCATGATCGAGGGAGAAAGAAAAGGTTTTCAGCACAAAGACAACTTGAAGGCTTACATGTCTAACAAACCAGGCCTTCAAAAAATTCTAGAAATGATAGTCAAGCTTGAAGGAAAAAACGGTTGCATCCAGAAAGACAGAAGGGAAGTATAATACCACCAAAACCTAAAAGCAAAACAATACACTTATAAAAGCCGCTAAACATAAAAAATGTCTGGAATTAAAAATAATTTCTCTATTATAACATTAAATGTCAATGGAATTAACTCACCGATCAAGAGACACAGATTACAAACTTGGATTAAAAACTACAACCTATCAATTTGCTGCCTTCAGGAAACTCACCTCACCACAAAAGACAGACACATCCTAAAAATAAAAGGCTGGTCCAAAATTCTGCAAGCTAAAGGAACCAGGAAACAGGAAAGGGTAGCCATTATCCTATTGGACAAAGTGGACTTGTTCAAACTCAAAAAAATCATAAGGGATACAGATGGATACTACATTTTAGTCACAGGTACAATTCACCAGGAAGACTTCACAATACTGAACATATATGCACCTAATACGGGCAGCTCCACATTCATTAAGCAAACCCTATAGCATCTAAAATGAGAAGTCAACCCCCAAACGATAATTCTTGGGGATTTCAACACTGCCTTTCAACATGGGATAGATCAACAGGTCAAAAGCTTAACAGAGACACTTTGGAACTTAATCAAACCCTTACTGAAATGGACCTTACAGATAGCTCTCCATCGAACTTTTCATCCATGCACCAAAGAATACACATTTTTTTCTCAGCAACACACAGATCTATCTCCAAAATAGATCACATATTGGGCCACAAAACGAGTCTCCACATGTTCAGGAAAGTTGAAATTCTAGCCTGTACCCTATCAGACCACCATGGTCTAAAGCTGGACTTTCACAGCACAACAAGCAACAAAAAATACACTACCTCCTGGAAACTAAAAACTGTGATCCTGAATGAGAATTGGATTCGGGAAGAAATTACAAAGGAAATTCAAGATTTTCTGGAAGTGAATGATAATGAAAACACAACTTATCAAAATCTTTGGGACACAATGAAAGCTGTCCTAAGAGGTAAGTTCATAGCTTTTAATGTCTACATTAAAAAAATGGAAACATCAGAAATAAATAACTTAACAATTCAGCTTAAAGCTTTAGAGACACCTAGAACGATCTGATCCCAAAAGCAGTAGAAGAGAGGAGATTAGCAAAATAAGGCAAGAAATATCCAAAATTGAGATTAGGAAAATGATACAAAGAATCAGCAAGTCAAAAAGCTGGTTCTTTGAAAAAATCAATAAGATTGATACATCCCTAGCTAAATTAACCAAAAGCAGGAGAGAGAAAACCCAAATTAACAAAATTAGAAATGAAAATGGAGTTATCACTACAGATACCCAAAAATTCAGAGTATTATAATGTCATATTTCAAAAACCTATACAACACAAAAGATATAGATGAATTCCTAAGTAAGCACAACTTACCTAAATTGAATCAGGAAGTTCTGAATTATTTGAATAGTCCTATAACATATGAGGAAATCGATGAAGTAATCTCAAATCTTCCCACCAAAAAATACCCCGGAACAAATGGATTCATCGCAGAGTTCTAACAGACATTCAAGGAACAAATAACATCAATACTACTTAAATTGTTCCATCAAATAGCAAAGGAAGGAACTCTACCAAATTCTTTCTATGAAGCTAATATCATCTTAATCCCAAAACCTAATAAAGATACACTTAAAAAAGAAAACTATAGGCCAATCTCTTTGATGAACACAGAGGCAAAGATTCTCAACTAAGTCTTAGCAAATCGGATTCAAAAACATATCAAAATGATTATCCACAGGGATCAAGTAGGCTTTATCCCAGGCACACAAGGTTGGTTCAACATATGCATATGAATAAATGTAATTCACAATATAAGCCAGTCCAAAATCCAATATCACATGATACTCTCGATAGATGCAGAAAAAGCTTTGGACAAGATCCAACAACACTTTATGATCAAAACCCTAGAGACAGTAGGAATGGAAGGAACCTTTATCAATATAATAAAAGCTGTGTACAACAAACCAACCACAAGGATTATACTCAATGGGCAAAAACTTGAAGCATTCCTGCTTTGATCAGGAACTAGGAAAGGCTGTCCACTCTCACTACTTCTATTCAATATTGTACTTAAAGTTTTAGCTGAAGCCATAAGACAAGAAAGGGACATAAAAGGGATTCAAATCAGCCAAGAAGAAGTCAAGTTACCTCTATTTCCAGATGACATGATTTTATACCTGAGTGATCCCGAAAATTCCACCAGGAAACTCCTGGAACTAATACAGAAGTTCAGCATGGTGGCAGGATACAAAGTAAATGTATGAAAATCAGTAACCTTCTTATATGCCCAGAATGAAAGAAGTGAAAAAGCCCTGAGAGAAAAAATCCCATTTAGTATAGTCCCTAAAAAAAATGAAATACCTTGGTATAAACCTAACCAAGGAAGTAAAAGACCTTTACAATGAAAACTCTAAAACTGTAAAGAAAGAAATTGCAGAAGACAGCAGAAGGTGGAAAGACCTCCCATGTTCCTGGATAGGCAGAATCAACATTATAAAAATGACCATTCTACCAAAGGCAATATACAGATTCAATGCTATACCAATTAAAATCCCAAAGCAATTCTTTAAAGAAGTTGACCAAACAATCTCAAAATTCATATGGAGGCACAAAAGACCCAGGATAGCAAAAACAATCCTGAATAACAAAAACGCTGCTGGAGGTATCACTATACAAACCTTAGTCTATACTACAAATCCATAGTTGTAAAAACAGCCTGGTATTGGCTCCAAAATAAACACACAAACCAAAGGATAAGGGTTGAAGACCTGAGATATAAGCCCACACAGTTACAGCCATTTGATCTTTGACAAAGGGCCCAAAAAATCCAATGAAAAAAAAAACATCTTCAACAAATGGTGCTGGTAAAACTGGTTGTCCACATGCAGAAGATTAAAACTTGTCCTGTATTTGTCACCATGTACAAGACTTAATTCCAAATGGATCAAGGACCTCAATATAAGGCCAGAGACTATAAAAACCTTAGTTGAAAGGGTAGGGAACTCCCTCAAGCTGATCCTACTAGGCCAATAGTTCCTAAGCAGAAATCAATAGCACAGTCACTATAACCAACACTCAACAGATGGGATCTTATGAAATTTAAAGAGCTTCTTTTCAGATAAAGAGATTGCAACTTGAGAGAAAGGCAACGCACAGAGTGGGAGAAAATCTTCACTAACCACATATCTGATAGAGCTCTATTATCCAGAATGCATAAAGAATTTAGAGAACTAAACACCAAGTAATCAAATGGCCTAATTAAAAAATGGGCCTTGGAAATTAAAAGTAACTTTACCAGGGACAAAATTGAAATGTCTAACAAATATCTTAAAAAATGCTCCTCATATTTAGCCATCAGGGAAATAAAAATCAAAACCTCCCTGAGATATCATCTCGCCCCAGTAAGGATGGCAAAAATCCACAATATAACAACACCAAATTCTTGAGAGGGTGTGGCAAGAAGGAACTCTCTTACATTGCTGGTGGGAATGCTGGCTTATACAACCACTCTGGCAAGCCATCTGGAGATTCTTGAAGTTAAAGATTGAAATACCATATGACCCTGCTATTCCACTTTTGGGAATAATCCCTGTGCAGCAAAAATTCACCTCAATAGCACAAACACGACCATGTTCATAGCAGCCCTGTTTACAATAGCAAGGTCATGGAATCAACCCAAATGTCCAACAGTTGATGAGTGGATAAGAAAATGTGGTACATTTATACAATGGAATACTACTCAGCCATAACAAAGGTGAATTAATGAAATTTGCCAGGAAATGGTTGGAATTAGAAAATATTATATTCAGTGAAGTATTCCAGACACAGTAAATTAAGTACCACATGTACTCCCTAATAGGTGGATCCTAGTACTAAGTCCACTTAGAGACACACTCAAAGATGGATCTCTTTAATACCTACAGTAATTGCAAAGATTATAGATGGGAGAGAAGGGGAAGGAGGGCCCCACCAGCAATGGGGAAAGAGGGGATCATGCTACAGCAGAGAAAATAGGCCACCATCAAGGACTGCAAGTAAGTAATGAGATATCTGTTTAAACTCACAGACTTTCCTCCCTGGTCACTTGCAACTGTTGGGGTGTGATCTCACCAGAAAGGGAAGGTATATAGTCTGACAGATAGAAGGTAACCATTTTGTAAATGGGAGACTGAACCCCCCCCCACTCACCGCGGTCTCCTTCTCTTATTCCATCTATCTTTGAATCTACTCTTACAATAAGATTCTATTTTAACAGCCTTTTATCTCTGGCCAGGAGGTAACATCCAGTACCCATCAGGGCAGTGCAGGAGCAGCAAAACTCAAAAAAAAAAAAAAAAATAAACAAACCGTAATTCAGAAAATCAGAGACTCTACATCAACCACCTGGAACCAGGCCAGCCTAATCTCTCCCCATCCTAAAGCTCAGGGAAATTTGGGGAAGAGGGGGCAGTAAGATTGTAAGAGCCTAAAGATGGGGAGGAGTTATGACATGCAAGATATTCCACATAAGTTAGGGCCGAAGTAATCATAATAGGACTTTGCATGACCTGTGCATTGACCAATATATCATTGACCTCCCAAAGTCTAGCATGGATCACAGGCCTAGGATCCTTAGAGGCAAGGGTTTAACAGCCACAATAGTGTTCCCATACTAAAGGGAAATCCAAAAAAGTACTCTAGACCATGCTACTGAGTCCTTATACATAATCAGAGAGTAGGACCCAGAGGGAAGTTTGACATGCACAAGATGCTTTAGGGATGGGGGGGAATAGGCATAAGGGAGGAAAAGAAGGGGAAAAGGGGGGAGAGGGCAAGGGGATCCAGGGAGGGGTGGAGGGAGGGCGGGGAATGGGGTACCTATCAAGCTTGTATGAGTGGAAAAAATAAATATATATTAAAAAAGAAAAAATATTGTTTTGAGTTTTTCAATGATAAGGGTGAAGTTATGAGAACTGCACCACTGGAGTGCAAATTGAAGATTCATATTTCAGACTGATTATTCAGATTCATTATTTTCTTCTTTTCTTTCATATCTATGCCTAATGACAAAGAGAAAATGCTGAATATGCAACTGTAGCAGTGTTTTCTGAGACTATTCAGTACCTGTCAATCTTATCAATTAGGTTTGCTTCCTGCTGTGTTGTAAGAAAGTAATAAAGAAGAGCCATCTTCTGAACGACTAACTCTGTAACAATGATTGGAGTTATGGGAGAAAAAATTTTGTATCTACTTTGAAGGTACTTTTTGCATTTTATAGAATCATTTATACTTATCTATGTTGATGATAACCTTGATGATTTCACTATGAATTTTTAGATTTTAAACTTTTAGATGATTAAATATTCTCCATGGTGAAAACTATTTTGATAAAAATAAAAGAAAGTTTTAAAATATTTTATTTATTTATTGTGTGTGTGTGTGTGTGTCAGAGAGCACTCTGTGTCTCTGTTGAGGCCAAAGGATGACTTCTGAATGATTGCTTCTACCTCCTTCTTGCTTCACTCTGGAATTTCCCAAGCTTTACTCACTGGGGCTACAAGTGAAGGCCACCGCCATTTCCATCTGGCATTTTTACATGGGACCTGGAATCTGAATTCAGGGCCTTCTGCTTGCAAGACAGAGTCTTAACCACTGAACAATGTCTCCAGCCCCAAATCGAAATATTTTACAGTAAGAAGTTCATAAAAAGAAACAGTTTAAAACGTCCTGGATATGGCTAATTTATATACTTAATGTACATTCAACCTATCTCATTTTTTTAACTTGCATTTCATGGTTTAAATAAATCCAGTAAGCGTTAACAATTGAAAGAAGGAAGAGAACCTATCTACTGGACAGAATTAGAAAAATGTTGAAGTAGCCAATTGTTTACATCTTAATATTTCCTCTTCATATTCCAAAGGTAAATGATATCAATGAAATGAAGTTGATGTTACTAGCTACCCCTCTGAGCTTTGCTACTTTGGGGTCTTCATCTCATTTTGGTATCGTGGTTTGATTTCATAGAGAAGACTGAGACATGTTTATTGGGTCTTGAGTCATCATCTGGAGGAGACACCTGTCATTGTGATCATGTTACCTTTCATGGACTGCAATATTTCTCCTCTGAGATGCTTTCTCTATAAATAAGTCTAAAGCTGGAGAAATATGTCAGCAGGAAAACACCTGCTCACACACTTAATTATTTGAGTTTTATTCCAGAAACCCCACGTGGTAAAAGGAGATGACTACTTTCCAACCATGTGTCATGAATGCATGAGCTTAATCTCTCCATTCTCTCATATATATAGATATATATAATATTTCTAGGATATAGTTGCCCTCTTCCCCAAGGCTACTCATCCTAAGGGAATAGTGAGGTGGCATTTATGAAGCTACATTTTCCTAATGAATTCCATAGTTAACACTTTTAGAAATGAAAATGTGTAATTGGCCTGATTATAATGAGTATTGCAAGTGATTAATTAATCATTTGAAATTCAAACCTAATCATTATCTTAGCACTGAAAAAAATCTTAAGTTGTATTTTGTATTTTAAAGAAGTTATCATTTCAATGTTACTGAATATAAGGATATTGAAAAATGTACTTTACTTACTAGTCAGTCTAACTTCCATTGAAATATTAACTAGCACTGGTTATATGTAATAATCTATGCAAAACAAAAGCTATGTTTCTATTCATGAAGATATAAATAAAGCTTTTTATTGAGGGGGTGGTCTTGCACCAAACCTAGGATATTCCAATGGACTCCTCAGATATCCATCAAAGAGGTGAAATGATATTACTATCCCACTCCAGATGAAACGAAAATGAGATGAGAAGGATAACTATCATTTCTTGCAAACTATTCTCAGTATTGGCTTTTTAGAAAAGTACAGCACAGAGCCCACACATTTCATCATTTGACTTTCATTATAAAAATGACAAAAACTTACTGGCTTGGAAATATTAAAGGCAGTGTGATGGGATGTAGGATTCTGTTACTGGTGTCAAATCTCAAATATTTCCAAGCAAGGGAAGAGGAGGATGCAGTGAATAGGAAACTTGAGATTATTAAAAATAAAATCCTTACAGAGCTGTTTCCATGCATCTATCTACATTGGAGAAAATTTTTAATTGGATTGTTAAATTTCTTAATGTGTGTGTGTGTGTGTGTGTGTGTAGATTGCTACTACCTCCTTGATTCCCCCTGGAATTTCCCAGGCTCTACCCACCAGGGCCAGAACAGCAGGATACTGCAGTTTCCACCTGGTGTTTTTATGTGGGACCTGGAATCTGAACCCAGAACCTTCTGCTTGTGAGACAGAATCTTAATCCCTGAGACATCTCTCTAGCCCCAACCTCATGTTTAATTTTTGAGCTTGTGAAAGCCTATCTTGCTATACTAACAATGGTACTTAAATGAGCTTAAGTTCTTAAAGAAGACTCAGGATACATAATATCAATGCTTGTAATCCAGAGTGTGTTTCAAGAAAAGGATGCATTCTAGCAACAATATTAAAAAAAAAAAACTATTCGGGCAGCTTTCTTCAAGTACAAGCTAAGTACATAATAGATAATAATAAGATTTCTTCTTTTTATTCTTTTGATGGTTTCATCAAATTCATGCAATAACTAGTACTCTGTGGGTACTATAGCTCTTCTCCTACAGGAAGGTTGTCCCTAGAACATTCCCAATGATGACCTTCTGTTGAGTTTCTTATTGGTTATTTTCTTGGTCGATACAGCTAGTGCTTCAACTAGCTTGTCCTCAAATTTAACAGAACCTTCTTCATCCTTGTTCCTTCTACTGAGAATCTTCTTCCAAAACAAATTTTCTTCCTACTTTTAAGTCTTTTCCTATGTATATGACTCATTGAATCCCACAAAACTGATTGTACTAACATATGTCTGAGTACCTCCTTAAGTGTAGGTGATGAATCAGTGGCAGCAACACTGAAAATTAATGTTACTTGTATGCAACTTCACTTGTTTGAGGGATTGGATTACAAAAAGGATGACATACTTTCCTTTTTACTTAATCTGAACACATTTTTGAAGTTGGCTCTTAAGATGTGCCACTTATAAAGTTACTACCTCTTCATCTCAAATCTATGCCCTGTATAGCATAGGGAATGTATGTTCATTGCTGGCTGTCATAATACTATATTCTCAATGCTCTAAGGCCCCTGAAGAACAAAAGGATCTGGCAAGCTTTGCTTCCTCTTGCTTGTGTGGGTACCTGCTGTTTTGTAGTACAGTGAGTGGAGCTCTTGTTTAATGGGATAAGCATGCAGTTGTGGGAGTTTCAGGGAAAATTTAGGTGGCTTCCTAAAGCAAAGTCAGGGAATCCCAGCTTCTGCTGAACTCTGTGGGTACTATAGCTCTTCTCCTACAGGAAGGTTGTCCCTAGAACCTTCCCAATGATGACCTTCTGTTGAGTTTCTTATTGGTTGTTTTCTTGGTTGATACAGCTAGTGCTTCAACTAGCTTGTCCTCAAATTTAACAGAAACTCTAGAAAATTCCAACTTTTCTTTTTGGAATATTTTGTCAGCACCTTAACATGAAGTTCCTTGTTTTTACTCTTGGCCTGATGATTTTGAGACAACTATGGCACAGGACAAATCCTCAATTTTCTTCAATGAGAATTGATTTCCTACCCTATGGTAGAAACCTCTTTCACTTGCAAGTTTGTTCTTACTTTGTGTATATATCCTTACGCCTATGATATTAGGAGTATCATCTTTTTCTTCTTAGGTTTTTTTTTGTAAAAAGTTGACAATCATTTATATAAGTATTTCCTGTTTATATTACTTGGGTTTTGTTTCCACATATAACCATGATTCTTGCTGAAACAGGGAGAAAGATGAGTATAATTGTTACAATATAGCAGTTTAGGAGGTTTTATTATTCTTTTGATGTCACAGAGTCCCATTAAAAATGGCAATGAGATATTGCAGATGCATTTATCTCAAAGAGCTACAGCTTAACCCAAACTTATATAATTAACAAGCAAAATCATCTCTTTAAAATGTTTCAAAGTCTTAATTTCACCCACTTTCCTAATATCAAAGTTCACATAGGTTACTTTGAAACTCAAGATGATTTACTGAATATAGCACATGTAATCACAAATCACAATCACATATATACATACACACACACACACACACACACACACACACACACTTTAAAAATGGCCCCACATTCTTATTTTGAAACCTTAATTATGTGTGAATCTTGAAATCTCTTGGAAACAAAATTTTATATGCTTTTATGCAAATGGGGCATATAGCCAGGATCAGTTTTAATCTCCAACATCAATAGATCAAGTGACTTTCAAAATTACAAAGATCATTAATATAAACATCAATAGATCAAGTGACTTTCAAAATTACAAAGATCATTAATATAATCAACATGAAAGGTTAAAAATAATAACACTTTATATGAACATAAAGAGTCACATTAAATGTGTGTCATGCAATTTGAAAATATAAGAGCTGTCTTGAGCTTAGTATCAAATAATGAATAGCAATAGATAAAACTTTCATGAGATCACTTTGACAGTTTTGACCTGGCTGATGAGCTTCCCTTCAAGAAGTCTGTGCTATAATGAAATACAATTTTAAGGAAGGAAAAAATGCACACAAATACTTGATCACTGTCCAAGAGCCAGAATAGAAACAACAGCCTGAGATTATACCTCTGACCAATACTGATGACTTGGGTAGTAAGGAACAGCAGGCAGTTCCTTTGCCAGAGTGATGTTCTTCTGCAGACACAGAATTTCTTCCGCTCTCGCTCTCGCTCTCGCTCTTGCTCTCTCTCTCTCTCTCTCTCTCTCTCTCTCTCTCTCTCTCTCTCTTTCTCCCCCTGTGCTATGGATCAAGGAAAAGAATAGCTCTCAGGCCAGAACTATCCAGAAATAATTACTGCTAATCACTGAAACATTAAAGTGTAGTTCTGATGCACCATTAAGGTTTCCCCAAGAGCTTAATTTTACTTAATTTTTTTTCATCTGTAGAAAGTACAATCAGGGAGTCAGCCATTAGCAAACCATTAAAGACATATAATCCCCAAAGAAATGCCAATCACATGAGTGCAGGAATCTGCATTTCTCATAAAAATGAGATGTCCATTCTCAGGGTCTTTTACTGTTCTTCCCACGTTCCCCCCCCCCAATGCAGACTGTGATGGAAGTCACATTCCCTGTCCCAAATAAGCCCCATGAATAATCTTCAATGTCCTGCATCTTGGTTTTTCCCACTCATCAGTCAATAGTTATTTGGTAGTCCAGTTTGGATATAATGCTTTTGATCTTCATATAGAAATAGATTTTTTTTTATCTGCAGTTTTGTCTTCATCTGTCTGTCCCCTTTTTGAAGTTAACAGTTTCTCCAGACTTCGAGTTTCTTCTTTTGCTTTCCACTAACAGAAATCCTGAAGAGGGATATTGCCTTCATTATTTTCTTGTTTTATCATGAAGTCCCTCCTTTACTCAACTATTAAAATGTCCTTCTTGAAAGTCTTCTAGTGGCACCTCTTTTGTCAGTCAGAATTCTCTAGAAGAATGTAACTGATAGAATGTGGGATTTGTTGGATTGAGTTAGGAGATAAGGTCTAGGTAGTCCTCCAATGGCCGACTGAATGTCCAGAAGTCTCTGGAGTCTCTGGTCTTCAGTCACCTCAGAGGGTTGAAGAACCAGGATTCTGATGTCAGCAAAGAAGGAAAGTAGCCAGAAAGATGAATTTGCTAGCAAAAGAGAGAGACAGAGGGAGAGAAGGAGGGAGGGTGGGATGGAGAGAAAGAGAGAAAGAGAGAGAGAGGATTTCTCACACATCCTTTTGCTTGGAGTACTACTAGAAGGTGCCACATACAATTAGAGTGGGTTATTGTATTTTGAGTAACTTAATCCAGATGCTTCCTATTAAAGTGCAGATCTGTTGATTAATAGGAAAACACATGAGCTGATCAAAGATATAAATCTAAGGAATGTTACAATCTAATTGGTACATTTGAAACACTCCATCAACAAGAGCAACCTGTGTTTTCTTCAAGCATTTATGAACATTCAGTGTCCTCAATAACTGAAAAGAATTAAAATTATGTTGCATGTTCTCTGATCATCATGGAATAAAAATATAAATAAATAGCCAGATACGACTATATAATTTTCAAACATCTGCAGATGTTTGAAATGTGCAGGATCAAAGAGAATATTCCAGAAAAAAATTTAAAATAGAATTGAATAAAAATGAAAAGACAGTACATCAAAATCTGTGGGATGCAGCTAAAGCAGAAGTAGGGGAGCTATGTAACACCAAATGCTCAAGTCTGAAAAGAGGACTACCCTCAAGTTAGTCTTCTGAGACTCTCTACAAAGTAGCGAAGGAAAAACAGCTGAAACCCAAAGGAAGGAAAAATAACAAAACAAGAGGAGACACTAAAAGAACTCAGGAAAGGAGTAAAGAAACTTAATAAAAATGAAATGCTTGATCTTAAAAAAATTGAATTTGGTAACTCCCTAGGAAGACTGATACAGAAAACCCAACAAACTGCCCATATCAGGATTGCAGCCAAAGAAAAATTACAGCAAATGTTAAATATCAATTTTCACACATCGAGTGCATGAAAATGAAAAGCAACAACATTTAGAACATGTCAAACAAACACTCTAATCTTCAATAATAAAATATACGCAGTCACAAATTATTTAGAAAGAAACGTAGCCATATGTCTCTTTGTCTTAGTAGTCTATATTTTTGTACAACATAGTTTAATAGTATAAACTTACACTTGAAATATGTTTACTAAAAGTAGCTTGTAACTGAAAATGTCTATGAACAATCTAACTGCTAATGGAGATGAAGTTTTATAGTCACTTTTGTGGACTTAATCACAGCAATTAGTTTTTTTTTTTCTTGACAAGTGTTGGGAAGCTGTTGACAAATGTGTTTTATATTCATTGTTATTCTCCAGGTCTTTTTTTTTTTGTAGCAGTATATATTTTCCTTAAAGATGGCTGCTTCTTCTTCTTACTGTGAATTGTTTGTTCTAACCTGTTGGCCATTTCAGGTATCAAACAAAACTCTTAAGAAAGGGTCCCTAAAGAGTGCTTTGACTCCAAGTTCTGTGCCATTTGATTTTCCCTAACATCTTCTCTCACCTTTCAGAGACATTCTGTGTATAATTCTTTTTCTTTTCTTTCCAGGGATTTTTTTAAACATTTTTTATTATTATTTCCGCTCATACAAACTTAATAGGTAGACCAGTTCCCTCCCCCTCCTCCTCCCCCCGAACCCCCTGCTCCCCCTTCCTCCCTCCCCATCTTCCAGTGCCTCCCCCCCAGTTCCCAGAGAGTCCTTTATTGTGTATGCCTAACTCTCCTCTTGGTCCTCCTCTCCGATGACGTACAATAGACCCAGTGGCATTTCCTTGAACCCTTTCTCGTGTTCCCCTTAAGCATAGGAACACTATTTTGGCTGTCAATCCCTTGCCTCCAAAGGATCTTGGTGCCTTTAGCCGATGTTAGACTTTGTGAGGTCAATAGTGTGATGGACATGGCGCAGGGCATGTAAAGTCCTATTATGATTGCTTCAGCCCTAACTAGTGTGGAGAATCTTCAAATCATTGCTCCCCCCATCCTTTTGCTCTTACAATGTTACCGCCCCCTCTTCCGCAAATGTCCCTGAGCTTCAGGAAGGGGGGAGATTAGTCTGGCTTAGTTCTATGTGGATGATATAGAGTCTCTGAAGTTCTGGATTGTGGTTTGTTGATTTTCTTTTGCAGTTTTGCTGCTCCTGCAATGCCCTTCATTCCATCCTGATGGGCACTGTATGTCACCCCCTGGTCAGAGACAAAAAACTGTTAAACTGGAGTCTTGTTATAATAGCACATTCAAGGGTAGATGTAATAAAAGCAGGAAACCTCGGTGAGGGAGGGATCAGTCACCCATTTGCAAAATGATCACTTTTCATCTGCCAGACTATATGCCCTCCCTTCTGGTGAGATCATACCCCCTCAGTTGTACATGATCAGGAACGAACGTCTGAACTTAACCAGGTGTCACATTACTTACTTGCATTCCTTGGAGGCCGATTTTCTCTGCTATAACATGGTCCCCTCTCTCCTTGTGTCTGGTGTGGCCCTCCAACCCCATCCCTCCTGTTCACAATCCTTGCAATTACCGTATTACATAGGTTTACCCTTGAGTGTCTAAATGTGGGCTGGGTGAGTTTGGTACAGGGATTACTAATAGAAAAGAAAGTGTTATAGAAAGTGAATGAGTCTTTTCTTTCCTTGACTGTGTCAGACAGCTCTGTCCACTTTAATCCTTAAGTTAGGATTGCTATATGTCACCTTTTGCCAAGTATACTCCAGTTGCTAGTAATTATGTGGCATAGAGTTTGAATGAACTTTGCATTCCTCTCAAAATATTTTAGTTTGAAAGCAAGTGTACATTTTTTGCCAGCATAGTGCTATCCTGTATATCTGCATTTTAGGCATATTATTTGCTTCAAATATTTGTTAATCCTGGACTGTTCATCATTTCAAATTTATTTAAATGCTTCAAAAATGCATTTAGTTTGAAATTTTGGAATAGTTTTTGATTTCTGCTTCTTCCATTCCTATTGTCAATCAATCTTAAAATTTTGTTGGCCGTTCACCACAAATAGCTGAAGCATCATTATTCTAATCTTTTCCTTTCATTTATAGGTCATTTATATATCCATTTACATATTACTCATTTATATGTCCATTATCAAAGGTATTATTGAAATGATCCCTTCATTGCGATAAATCTTCAGCCTGTCTAAACACTTTTTTGGATAATTTCTGAATAATCCTGTTTGCTACTCCTTTTTCCAAGATTAATTTCCTCTCTTTTCTAGCACAAATCTTCTGCTATAGTCAGAACTATTGCCTTCTATTCCTTAGATTAACACAGAAATAAATTAGATTAAACATTTCAGTTGAAAAATCAGAATTTCAATTTATAGTTTTCATAGTGAAACGCAGGAGATTTTAATAGAAAACATAATAAAAACTCACATATAGACTTTCAAATAGAGATGGATTCAATTTTGATGTTATTTCAAATATCTGTTGTTATTATTAATTGCCTTTAGTTTCTCAAGTGTAACCTTTGCCTTTTGACCAATTTTATCTCCCTAGAGGAAAATTGGCCACCACACTGATACACTACAAGCTTAGTAATTCCTACATAGGGTTTTTACTTTTTAACAGCAATGTTATGCTTTACATGTTATGATTCTTCCTATTATGGGATAGCTTGTTAGAGTTATTTCAGCAACTGAAATGAGATGATTTAGAAACCTGAATCTTCTTTTATGTAAACAGAGAGGTCTCTAAGAAAAACAGAGATCCTATCAGGAGAAATTCATTGGATAAAATGGCAGATTTCCACTATCAACAGATTGCGAGGATCTTGGAACAAAAGATCTGGAGGTCTGAGTTTTGCTTAAGTGATTGCTTTCCTCCTGCTTCGAAGTGTTTATATTTGATGAGAGACAGTTTGTTTTTCCATATCTAGACTTTCTCTAATGATATGTTTCACTCTTAGAATGCCAATTTGCTTTGTAATGTCCTCGCTGAATTTTAAATTTACATTTGATTCATGCCTTCCTTACATTATAGTTATTATCAGATTCTATTTTCCCTAGCTATTATTAAACTCAAAAGATTTTTACTGTTTGAAAGTCTTAAAATTTTATATTCCATTTTGATGGCATTTATTCATCTCGCTTTTTGTGTCTATGTGTCTTGTCTACTCATAGTAACTAAATTTAATGAGTGTGAAGAAGGAAAAAATGACAGTGCTCCAGTGATATTCTCCATGGTAATTAATGGTTAGGTCTTCAGTTTGGATACGAATATGTGTATGTAAACATGTAACCATGATTAGAAAAAATCATCAAGATGATGTTTATTTTATAGTTGACAGATATTGAGACATATTGAACTGCATTTCAGCGTCAATATCACAAAGCCCAAATCAATGTATTATACACGAACAAAGAAATACATGATTGCTCTTCGAGTTGTATCATTTTGCAAATGAAACATCAAGTAAATTTATATGTATGCTATAATACAGCTGATTAGTTAAATAATTCCTAATAATTTCCTGCACATATTATCTCTTTTTTATTCACAGATTAGTTACAATATCTTTGACTCTGATGTATTATACTTCAGGAAAATTTATCTCTATGTCAGACTACCATTATAAAAAATTTACATACCTGTCATCTTTCACTATAATTAAATATTATTCCTAAGCAAAACAGATACTCTTTTTTTGTAACTTGAATTCCCTACTCTCTGTAATTTGTTATGTAGCTCTTTTTTTCCCTTATTTACCATGCCTCTTGATAAGGAAGCATATGTATATTCGTGCATAGATTTGTCTCTTCCACTTAATAAATAAGAATAAGCTAAAATAAAATATTAGATCTGCACTTTAATAAAAGAAATCCTCACATTCAAGTTGTGAACAATAAGAGAAGACCATATGACTTTAAGATTCTGTATTTTTCCTTTTTCGCTCTTGGCACATAAGGTTATTGAAGCATTACATATTTAAATATGTGTATTTTGAAAGCTCCCACTTACAAGTACAATAATGCTGCCATCAAAATACCTTTCTGTTTTGTGCTGGTCAATCATGAGTTTTATAGTTAGCTTAGTTATTCAAATCAGTGGCACTGTTTACTATTAGTTAGTGACAGAGAAAGGATAGATGAAAAAAATCCTAGAAGGGCCTTCTAAGAGTCATGGAGTTTCTCAAGGACAACATGATGTGAGCTCCATACTCATATCCACATGTTCTGCATATAGTCTCTTCAATGATGCCGTTTATTAGTCCTGTGAGGTGTCCCATGATTTTAGAGAAAAAAGCTTCTGAATCTTTTCACACATTAGAAGCTTAAATCTTAGTTCCATAAAGAGTGCAGAACAGGGCTTATTTTTAGGATGAAGCTTGCTATCTTTTAATTAGCTGTGCTTCAATCCGTGGCATGTTTTTATGTCCATAGGGAATTGATGCAACCTAGAATAGTGTTTTGTTCTTTCATTTCTCCAATTTTCTGAGGAAATGTGGCAGATCAGCTTGAAGCTAACGATATTAATAACTTGTATGTTGCTGTGTTTCTCATATCCTGCAGACATGAATTGGAAGAAAATCAGGAACTTTTCTGAACTTAAGTGTTCATTGGTTTGCACCTCACCTTTTTGAGCTGTGTTAAAATGGCAGGTGAACTCCAGTTGCTGTTTCATTGCCTTCTTTCTTTAAGCTAATGGAGAGAATATTGGTGCCATGTATTTGTGAGCTGAGATACCCTGTCCCAACAGCTGTCTGAGCTCCAGGTTCTTAGAATTAAGGTTCCAACTTAGTTCTGGTGTATTTTTCCCAGAGACCACATTAAAAACACTTTCTTAAAAGTAAGACCACAAAGTACCCCAGGAATAATTTTTTGAAATCTTCATCTAATTCAGGAAATATTTAAATATTTATATTTTGTGACCATCATTGTTCAAACTGTTACCTTACTCATCCAAATAAATCCTTCCTCCTTTTAAGTGGTTTCTCTCGGGTATTTTTGTCAAAGCAACTGTCAGAAAATTTCATCTCAAACAAATAAGCCAAAGGCTCTACTTTTAGTCTTTTAAATCTTAATAGGAAAACCAGAATAAGGCACTAAATAAATCAGAATATGACAGTGTGCAGATTGTAAGTCTTGGCAACATTACTCATAGGTTTTCTTAACTGGAAGGCTAACAGATTTATTTTGAAATCTGAAATGACACACACTTCCTGCTTTGTCTCTCATTCATGATCTTGTGCTAAAGTTTCAGCCAGTAAATAGTCATTTTTTTAAATTTTTTCATTGATCATACTAAATGGGGTGCCCACAAAAGTACTTTCATAAACATGATAGGCATCATGCTGGGCATATAGTAATGAAGACTTTAGTCCTTGAGAATAATCAGATTGGCTTCTGTGGGGACAGTTCTCAGTCTCTCCCCAGTAGTGATACCATGATTTGTAAATGTTGAGCATCTGTTAAACCCAGGAGCAAAGTATTGCCAGCACAGGGATCTCAACTCCAGTTGCAATGGACAATGTTTAATGAAAGTGGGCAGGAGACACACTGTGAGAGTAATTCTGAGGAAAATTTGCAAGCCAGAAAACTTACAATTTAGTGAAATGCTATCTCCTAAAAGTTTAAAATAGACATGTTAATTAATTTTAAGGAATGGTATGAATTATGAGGTTATTATTTTGTACTTTGCATGGCTTTTCCACTTATGAAGTAACAGTGACAGCATGAGGCTCTGTAATTATGATGCTTTACTTGGTAAAACAGAAAGCTAATAACCTATGTTTTTTTCCTAATTTGACATTGTTGAGACATTATCAAAAGATAGGAAAGAATGGATTCAATGTGGAGGAACACAAATTTATGTTTTTTATTTGTGTTGTCTGTGAAATCTATCAAATCACATGTTGCAAAGATTTTTCTCCTATAATTTCTGCCAGAAATTTTGTTTCACATTTTTAATTTGATCTATGTATATTTTACATTAATCTGATTGTAATATGTACTGAAGAAAGCGTTCTTATGTTGGCATGTCGATATTGAATTGTTCCAGCAATTGTTGAAAAAGATTGACTTTCTATACTGAGTTACCATTGAACCTTGCTGAAAATTAGCAATCTGTACTATGTCTATACTCTATTGTGCATCATTCATCATTTTTCTGTTCTTGCTTACAGTTTAAACATTGATAATAAGACTTGTGGTTGCAAGGTATTAACTTTCTAACTTTGTTCTTTTTTATTTTTCTTCTTTTACAACCATTTTAAGTAATCATCCTTGTTTCCCTCCATCCCCTCTCCTTCCCATTCCTTCCTTTCCCTCCTCAATCCCTCCCACTCCTTCCTGTCTTCCTGCTAATATGCTTCTACGAACCCCAAGGTTCCCTCTGGCTGTCTACTCTTATGGGGGTTCAGTGCTCTGTGGCATACCAAGTTGCCTCTCTTTGGGCTATCCTACTTATAGAGGCATTTCTTTATAAAATTATTTAGAAAACTGTACATTTTTGTATATGAATTTTAGAATCACTAATTATTTTTAAAAATCCTTAGATTTTTCTTTAGAATCT
The DNA here is from genome assembly GCA_023101885.1 of Typhlomys cinereus. Lineage (NCBI taxonomy): Eukaryota > Metazoa > Chordata > Mammalia > Rodentia > Platacanthomyidae > Typhlomys > Typhlomys cinereus. The sequence goes on from JALPQD010000150.1 coordinate 4,189,266, forward strand.
CATGTATATTGTTTGATAAGTCTATAGGTCAATTTAAGGAGAATTGGTATTTCAAAAATTTTAAATATTCTGAATCATAAACACAATTATAGTTTACTTGATCTTTATTAAATCTTTTATATGTGTCATGGTTTGAAATGTGTCCCCCATAGTCTCAAGTGTTTGGCAAGGTCATGGCACCTTGAGAGGTGGGGCCTTGCTGGAGGAAGGCAGTCATGAGGGGTGGGCCTTGAGGTGTATTAGTATCACCCTACCTCCAGGAGAAGTTTGCCTTTGCAGCAAACAGTATTCAGCTCTCAGCTTCCAAGATGTCTGCAGTGACTTAGCCTCCTCCAGCTTTGGCCAGCTAGCCATGCTGCCTCTGCCATGAGAAACTGGGCCTCGCTTCTAGAACCATAAGCTGAATAAATCTCCCTTTCTCCCGTAAATTGCTTGACTTTGGGTGCTCTCTCACAGCAACAGTAAAGTGTAACTGTTACAATAATTTTCATCAACATCATTTTTATAATTTTTAAAATATATAGTTCTTTCACATATTTAGCATATTTACTATGATTTATTTTTGATATTCTGTAAATGATATTGTATTATCATTTATAAGTCCTCTTTACTATTGATTTTATCATGTTATTTTCCAAACTTACTTATTAATTATAGTCATATTTACATTAAATTTTGTCCATAGATTATCATGTAATCAGTGAATAAAGAGAGTTCCAATTTCTATAAGTCTTATTTTGTTTTCGGTTTTCTTGCATTAACTACAAAGTCCTCCATGATGCTCAAAACAAATATTTAGAATGAATGCTCTTATTTCTTCTTGATTTTGTAGCAGTTCACAATTCACTCTCAGTTTCATGTAAGTACTTTTGTAAAAGTTTTTAATGAGCCTGAAACTGTCATTTTTATCCTGTTTGCCAAAATTTTTATTTTTCTTTTATGTTCTTTTTGTAATTGTCAAGATGCTCACAATACTTCATCATCATATTTGCAATTTTCATTTTCATCTCTGGTTTCATAAGTGTATATTCAATTTTTGAATTTTGTAGATAATTTTCAATCATTGATCTTTAAAAATTTAATTCCATTGTACTCAAGAAATGTAGTTTATAGCATTGAAATCATCTTTATTTTATTCAGACTATATTTATGAATCTAAATATCACTCAAAGATTTTCAAGTAGATTTGGAAAGATGTGTATTCGTCTGTTGTTGGCCCTAGGGTTGTATATATTAACTATCCCAATGCGTTCAATAGTTTTGCTAGTGGGTATCATATTTTTGCTCATTTTTTGTTCACTTTCCTTTTAAGTATTGGGAAAAGGTTATTATGTTACTGTAATTGGGTGTTATAATAGACAAATTATAATAATTTTAATAACAATTGCATTTTCATATATTTGTACTAAAAGACAAAATGTAGGTTTGTCTATTGCTCATTTCAGTTTTAGTTTCTGCATTTTGAAGCTGTGTTCTTTTTTTTTTAATTTTTTTATTATTATTATTTATTCAACTGTGTGCATATGCGTGTGTATGTGTGCGCGCGTCTGTGTGTGTGTGTGTGTGTGTGTGTGTGTGTGTCTGTGTATGTGTAGAACCACGGACGAATTCGCGAACCACCATGGACGCCTCCACCTCCTTCTGCCCCGGGATTCACAGGCTCCGCCCTACCAGGACCAGAAGCACAGGCTGCCCCGCTTCCGCCTGGCGTCTATACGTGGGATCTGGGATCCGAACTCAGGACCTTCCGCCTGCAAGGCGGAGGCTTAACCCCTGAGCCGCCTCTCCAGCCCCTGAAGCTGTGTTCTTATGTTAAATATTGGACCCTAAGGCTATGGCTTAGTGGTAAAGTACTTGCCACATACCTGTGAGGACCTGAAATAAGATCCCCAGAACCAGCATTAAGCAGGGCATCCAGTATGTGTGTGTCTGTAATCCCAGAGCTCCAGTGGTGAGAAAGGAGCCAGAGGGAGAAGACTTCCTGGAAATTTGTAGCAGCAGCAAGTCTGGCATTGGGGCAAACAAGGAAAAGACCCTAAGGAGAGAGGTGAGGACTTGTACCTGAGCTTGTCTTCCTGAATCCAGATGAACCTCCAGTGGCCACCACATGTGTGCCTCTGCAATCACACACAAGAAGGTACATATACACATAGGTATATATACATACATACATACGCCTTACATGTGCATCATCACACACAATTTCTCTCTCTTTCTCACTGTCTATATCTGTTTCTGTCTCCTACACACACAGATTGGTATATTCTTTTGTTGAACTTTTCCCTTTTTCACTATGAAATAATTACTATTAAAATTCTACTATTGAATCTTCTTTTTCTATTTTCTTCTGATGTGTGCTGGTTTAGTTTATCTTTTCCATTCATTTTAGTCTTAACCACTTGATTATTAACTGTATTTCTTGCAAACATTATATTTACTTTTCTATGAGAAATTAGCACAGTTACTTAAAACAGCATGTATTTATTATATCACAGTTTTTTTAAATTTATTTTTATTTTTCAAATTTTACAAGCATATCGAATACTTAGCTCTGATTCCCTTCATCCCTACTCCCTCTCATTCTCCTCCCTTCCCTTTGTAAGTTCACCCCATTCCCTTCCAACCCTGCTGCCTGTCTGCTTCTGGGAAGGAATGATTACCTCACAGTTTTGAAGATCAGAGTAAGAGCAGACTGGACTGCGCCCCTGCTCAGGATTTTACATTGTGATGTCAGGATGTTTGTTGGTCAGGTTGGTTTCTAAGGATTTTCCAAGGAATAATTTGCCTCACAGGTGTGGACAGATTCTCTCTTTGAGGTCATAGGTCTGAAATCCCTGTTTCTTAATGGTTATGAGTCCTGTTAAAAATCTTTGGCTTTTGGATGCTACCAGCAATCTTCCTCATATAGATATTTTCATCTTCAAACCCACAACAGGGACAGGTTTTCTCTCAATAATTATCTACCATAATGTAGAAAACATAACTGATTTCAGACACTCTTGATTAGCTTAGATCTGCCTTAAAATTTTTCTGCTTTTATAGTTTATTGTGTCACTATAACATAACTGTGAAAATGACATCTTGCTATATTTGTATGTTACAGTATTAGAGTAGAGCTCTTCAGAGAGGTCATTTCTATCTACCAATCATAGGCAACATATAGTTTAATCTTTGGTTTTAAATAGAGTTTGACAATTTTTGCATTTTACTTGAGCAATGTGATATTTTGCATTTAATGTAGTTATTGATATAGTGACATTTAGGACAAATTTTACCATCTTCGTTGTCTTTTATATCTTTTAGTTCTCTTGTTCATTTTTTGCCTTCATTTGATTATTTTCTATTTTCATTTGAGGTCTAATTTATATTCCCTTACAACTCTTTTTGCTATTTCTGTGGCTATTTCAGGTACTTGCTTTAAGTGATAATATATAATTTTACCTGTAACTCAAATCTCATGACATATTTCCATACCTCCCCTCTTGCATATTGTAGTATTTTCTGTCATTTTACTTTGATGTTATAAACTTCACTGTGCATGATTACCATGTTTCACATAATAGTGCTCTTTAGATAATGTAAATTGTTCAGTTAAGATGACTGTATAAAATTAGATATATTTAAGTAAAAGCTATATAATTACATTTCATTGTCATGGTTTAATTTTTTATCAATGCACACTCATATTTATATTTAGCACTTTTCTTTTAACTTGAAAGACTTTTGAAGCATTTTTCAGCATTTGTATATATTAAAATTATATTGCCTTTATTCTCTTAAAAAAGGTATTTCCTCTGGGTAAACCTCAAAAATTTTGTATCTATGTGTGTGTCTGTGTATGTGTGCATTTGGAGGTCAAAGGACAACTTGTGAGAGTTTTTTCTCTCCTTTTACCAAGTGTATTCCTGGGATGTAATTTATATTTGGGTTTGGCAATAAACTCCCTTACATGTTTTTTGATTCATCTTCCCAGCCATCTGCTTGATATTCTATAATTTATTGGTTTGCTTTCTTTAGTTTGCTATCTTCTAATTGCACTGCTTTTGTTTTATTTCATTTTATTTGTTTGTTTGTTTATTTATTTATGTGTGTGTGTGTGTGTCTCACAGGGCACTGTGGAGGCCTATGGATGACTTTGGGAATCATACTGGATAGTAGCTAACTCCTCTTTGCTTTGCTCTGAAGTTTCCCAGCCTCTGTCTTCCAGGATCAGAAGTCTACCTATTTGCCTGGCATTTGTATGTAGCATCTGGGATCTGAACTTAGGATCTTTTGTTTGCAAGGCAGAGGCTTACTCCTTGAACCACTTCTCCTGCCCCTACTTGTACTGCTTTTTAAAAAAATTGGCCTTTTTCCCACCCAGGACTCATGGGAAGGGACCCCAGGGAGAACTCACTGCTCATCAGATAACTCACCTAGACCACAACCCAGGCCTCAGGTCACCCACTCCTCCCAGCTCTTCCCACCACTCAGCTCACCAGCTAGCTGGAGCAGCAGCCAGTTTGCTCTGGGGTAGGAAGGACCCTAGGCCACACTCCAGGTTCCATGTGAGAGGGTTCCAGGGGGTTTAAAGGAGGACCCCCTGATCCATAGAATTCAAAAGAGTCCAAAGAAAACCCAAGCAAAATTCTAGGGGACAAACACCATACATCTGAAGTCCTCTAAAATCATCCAATCACATAGGAAAGATCCTTCACATCCAGGTCAAAAATAAGTAAACCCTTTTTACAATCCTGTTCCTTTCAATTATTAGTCACTGTAGTTTAACTTTTCCATATAGCCACCCTAAAACGTATACAACTTCAGGGACTATACAATTCACCCTCACATATCACCAAGGTACTAAATTGAAAAAGTGCACTACCAAACTAATTTTCACACCCCGTCTACTAAACCTGACTTAATTGATGTACTAACAGGGTAATAGCCTCATTTAGGAACTAACACCAATACCAGACAAGCATAACAAACTCCAAGGCAAACACTACTAAAAACTGCTACAGAGTAGTAATATCAACTAATTCAGTTCAGTCAAAAACACACAGAAACTGAAAGAAGATCTTAAGAGATAAAACAATTCCCAGGTCACAGTGCAAATCCATGAGAAACAAAAACCAAGAAAACAAATCTGCCACCAAAAGAATTAACCCCATAAGAATAGATTCCAACCAGAAAGAAATCACAGAAAATAGCCAAGAAAGACATACCCAAGAAAATGACTTTCAAAGCCTGATTATTTCCATGGTCAATATTATGAAAGAGGAAATCTGGAAAGAGTTAAATAACTGCATCAACCACTTTGAACAGGAACACAACAGACACTTGGAGGAGATAAGAAAAAGAGTTGAAAAAACAAAAATAGGCATAGGGCAGTTAAAACCATCTCAAGCAGAATTGAAAATTGAACTAAAAGACAAGTTATCTTCAACCCAGAATTCAACAAAGAGTCTTATCAGCAGAAATAACAAAGCAGAAAACAGAATTTCAGATTCTGAAGACAAAGTGGAAGAACTAACCAGCTCAATGTTGATATATTAAAGCCAAAAAGATACTTGAGAGGAATACTCAAGAGTTATGGGACACTTTGAAGAAGCCTAACACACACATTCATGGAATACCAGAACAAGAATCCCAAAATACCACACCTGAGGAAATTTTTCAAATTATCATAAAGGAGAACTTTTCCCATCTAAAGAAAGAGAGGCCCATCCAAATACAAGAGGCATGCTGCACCCCAAACAGATATGACCAAAACAGAAACTTACCATGGCAAATAATAGTCGAAATACTCCACATTCAAGACAAAGAAAAGGTGCTGAGAACTTCAAGGGAAAAAAAAAGCAAGTCACTTTTAAAGATAAACCTATTAAAATAACAAGTGATTTTTCAATGGAAACAGTAAAAACAAGAAGAGCTTGGAGAGACATACTTCAACTATTGAATGAGCAAAAGTGTCAACCTAGGCTGATATACCCAACAAAACTATCAGTCATGATGGAGGGGGAAAGAAAAATTTTCCAACATGAAGGCTTACATGTCTACCAAACCAGACCTTCAAAAAAAATGCTAGAAAAGATACTTAAGCTTGAAGAAAAGAACAAGCATACCCAGGAGGACAGAAGGGAAATATAATACCACCAAACCTGAAAGCCAAATAATACACTTATGAAAGCCACTAAACATAAAAAGTGTCAGGAATTAAAAGTAATTCCTCCATTATAACATTAAATGTCAATGGAATTAACTCACCAATCAAAAGACACAGATTATAAACTTGGATTAGAAATCACAACCTGTCAATCTGCTGCCTTCAGGAAACACATCTCACTGTAAAAGATAGGCACATCCTAAAAGTAAAAGGCTGGTCAAAAATTCTACAAGCTAATGGAACCAGGAAACAGGCAAGGATAACTATTATGCTATCGGACAAAGTGGACTTCAAACAAAAAAAAAATCATAAGAGACACAGATGGATAGTACATTTTAGTCACAGGTACAATTCACCAGGAAGACTTCATAATACTGAACATATATGGGCTCCTCCACAATCATTAAGCAAATGTTACAGCATCTAAAGCAAGAAATCAACCCTAAGTGATAATACTTAGGGATTTCAATACTGCCCTCTTAACATGGAATAGATCAACAGGTCAAAAACTTAACAGACACACATTGGAACTTAATCAAACCCTTACTGAAATGGACCTTACAGATCGCTATCGAACTTTTCATCCACGCACCAAAGAATATACATTTTTCTCAGCAACACCCAGGACTTTCTCCAAAATAGACCACGTATTGGGCCACAAAACAAATCTCCACATACACAGGAAAGTTGAAATTCTAGCCTGTTCCCTATCAGACCACCATGGTCTAAAGCTTGACATCCATAGCACAACAAAAAACAAGAAAATACACTAACTCCTGGAAACTAAACTCCATGATACTGAATGAGAATTGGGTTCAGGAAGAAATCATAAAAGAAATTCAAGATTTCCTAGAAAAGAACCATAATGAAAATACAACTTATCAAAATCTTTGGGACACAATGAAAGTGTCTTAAGAGGTAAGCTTATAGCTCTTCATGCCTATATCAAAAAAATAGAAACATCACAAATAAACAACTTAACAATGCAAGTTAAAGCTTTAGAGACACAAGAACACTTCGATCCCAAAAGTAGTAGAAAAGAGGAGATTAGCAATGTCAGGTGAGAAATATCCGAAATTGAGAGAAGGAAAACGATAGAGACAATCAACCAGTCAAAAAGCTCATTCTTTGTAAAAAATCAATGATTAATAAACCCCTACCTAAATTAACCAAAAATAAGAGAGAGAAAACCAAAATTAAGAAAATTAGAAATGAAACTGGACTTATCACTACTGATAACTAAGAAATATAGGGAATAATAAGGTCATATTTCAAAAACTTATACTCCATGAAATTTGATAGCACAAAAGAAATGGATGAATACTAAGTAAGCACAATTTGCCTAAATTGAATCAGGAAGTTTTGAATTATTCATATAGTCCTATAACATATTAGGAGATCAATGAAGTAATCTCAAATCTTCCCACCAAAAAATGTCCTGGACCAGATGGATTTAGCACAGAGTTCTACCAGACATTTATGGAGCAACTAACACCAATGTTACTTAAATTTTTCCATCAAATTGCGAAGGAAGGAACACTACCAAATTCTTTCTGTGAAGCTAATATCATCTTAATCCCAAAATCTAATAAAGATACACTTAAAAAAGAAAACTATAGGCCAATCTCTTTGATGAACACAGATGCAATATTCTCAATAAAATCTTAGGAAATTGGACTAAAAAACATATCAAAAAAAGCATTCAGTGTGATTAAGTAGGTTTTATCCCAGGCACACAAGGTTGATTCAACATACGCAAATCAATTAAATGTAATTCACCATATAAACCAGTCCAAGGTTCACGACCACATGATACTCTCAATAGATGCAGAAAAAGCTTTTGACAAGATCCAACAGCCTTTTATGATCAAAACCCTAGAGATAGTTGGAATGGAAGGAACCTTTATCAACATAATAAAAGCTGTATACAACAAGCCCACAGCAAGGATTATACTCAATGGCATTCCCGCTTCAAGTCCTGATTCAAATCAGCAAGGAAGAAGTCAAGTTATCTCTATTTGCAGATGACATAATCTTATACCTGAATGATTCCAAAAACTCCACCAGGAAACTTCTGGAACTAATACAGAAGTTCAGCAGTTTGGCAAGTTACAAAATAAACATACAAAAATCAGTGGCTTTCCTGTATGCCCAGGAAGAAAAAAGTGAAAAAGACCTAAGATAAACAATCCCATTTACTATAGCCCCTTAAAGAAATGAAATACCTTGGTATAAACCTAACCAAGGAAGTAAGAGACCTTTACAATGAAAACTCTAAAACCCTAAAGAAAGAAATTGCAGAAGACACCAGAAGGTGGAAAGACCTCTCATGTTCCTGGATTGGCAAAATCAATATCATAAAAAAACCATCCTAATAAAAGAATAATACAGAATCAGTGCTATACCAATCAAAATCCCAAAACAATTCTTTAAAATTTAACCAAACAATCTCAAAATTCATATGGAAGCACAAAAGATCCAGGATAGCAAAAACAATCCTGAGTAACAAAAACACTGCTGGAGGTATCACCATACCAAATATTAATCTATACTACAAATCCATAGTAATAAAAACATCCTAGTATTGGCTCCAAAATGGACACATAGATCAATTGATAAATGTTGAAGACCTACATATAAGCCCATACAATTGCATCCATTTGATCTTTGACAAAGGGGCCCAAAAAATCCAATGGAAAAAGAACAGAATCTTCAACAAATGATGCTGGCAAAATTGGATGTCCACATGCAGAAGATTAAAACTGGACCCGTACTTGTCATCATGTATAAGAATTAATTTGAAATGGATCAAGGGCCTCAATATAAGGCCAGAGTCTATAAAAAATATAGGTGAAAGGGTAGGGAACTCTCTTGAGCTCATTGGACTAGACCAACAGTTCCTAAACAGACATCCCATAGCACAGTCACTGCAACCAACTCTCAACAGATGGGATCTTGTGAAATTAAAGAGCTTCTGTTCAGATAAAGAGATTGTAACACGAGCACAAAGGCAACCCACAGAATGGGAGAAAATCTTCACTAACCACATATCTGATAGAATTCTGTTATCCAGAGTGCACAAAGAACTTAGAAAACTAAACATCAAGGACATTAATGACCCAATTAAAAAGTGGGCCTGGGAACTTAAAAGAAACTTTACCAGGGACAAAATTGAAATGTCTAACAAATATCTTACAAAATGCTTACATCCATAGCCATAAGGGAAATGCAAATCGAAACCTCCCTGAGATATCATCTCACCTTGGTCAGGTTGGCAAAAATCCACAAATACCACCAAATGCTGGAGAGGATGTGACGATAAGAGAACTCTCTTACATTGCTGGTGGGAATGCAGGCTCATACAACCACTCTGGTGATCAGTGTGACGATTTTTAAAAAGTTTGAAGATTGAAATGCATATGACCCTGCTATTTCACTTCTGGGAATAACCCCACATACAGCAAAAATTCACCTTAATGGCACAAGCACGACCATGTTCACCACAGTACTATTTACAATCACAGAGTCATGGAGTCACCCAAATGCCCAACAGTTGACAAATGGATAATGAAAATATGATACATTTATGTAATGGAATACTACTCACCTATCAAAAAGATGAATTAATGAAATTTATTGGGAAATGGATGGAATTAGAAAAAATTATATTGAGTGATGTATTCCAGACACAGAAAGTAAAGTGCCATATGTACTCCCTAGTAGGTGGAACCTAGTACTAAACCCACTTAGTGATATATTCAAAAATAAATCTCTTTAATAGGTACATTAATTGCAAAGATTATAAATAGGAGGGAAGGGGAAGGAGGGTGTCCCCCAGAAATAAGGAGAGAAGGGATCATGCTACAGCAGAGTAAGTAGAGAGACATCTAGTGAAGCCCACAGACTTTCCTTCTTGGTCATTTGGAACTGAGGGGGTTTGATCTCACCAGTCAGGGAGGGCATAGAGTCTGGCAGATAGATGGTAACCTCCTGAAAATGGGAGACTGATCCCCCTCACTGTAGTCTCCTACTCTTATTCCATCTACCTTTGAATCTACTCTTACAGTAAGATTCCATTTTAAGACCCTTTTATCTCTGGCTGGGAGGTGACCTTCAATACCAATCAGGATGGAGCCAAGGGTAGTGTAGAACAGCAAAACTGAAAACAGTAAACCATAATTCGGAACATCAGAGACCCTACATTAATCACGTGGAACCAGACCAGCCAACTTTCTCCCCATCCCAAAGCTCAGGGAAATTTGCGGGAGAGGAGGCAGTAAGATTGTAAGAGTCTAAAGATGGGGAGAAGCAATCATACACAAGATACCCCACACAAGTTAGGGCTGCAGTAACCATAATAGGACTTTGCATGACCTGAGGAATGACTGACATATCAATGACCCCCCAAAGTCTAGCATGGATCACAGGCACTAAGATTCTTAGAAGCAAGGGATTACCAGTCACAATAGTGTTCCCAAACTAAAGGGGAGCACAAGAAAGGGCTCTAGGCAATGCTACTGAGTCCTTTCACCTCATTAGAGTGGAGGAGGCAGAGGGAAGTTTGACATTCATACTAAAGGATGCTCCAGGGATGGGGGGGGGAGAAAAGGGAGCACTGGGAGAAAGGGAGGCAGGTCAAAGGAAGGGAAAAAAGGAACAGGGAGCAAGGGGGACTGGGGAGGGGTGGAACAAGGGAGGGGACTGGGATACCTATTATGTTTGTATAGCAGGGAAAATAAATAAATAGATAGATAGATAGATAGGTAGATAGATAGATAGATAGATAGATAGATAGATAGATAGATAGATAGATAGATAGATAATAAAAAAGAATTTGCTTCCTGTCTTCCAGTTTGTCTTTCTGGGTACATAATATCAACATCACTGTATATTTTAATAATTTTCTACCTTTTTAGTTACTTTTATAAATTCAATCACAATGAGCTTATATGTAATTTTTGTTTAAAATACTTTTTAATCATTGATGTTTGTTGCAGTAATTCCTCTTGCTGCTTTGAGATAGCACTCATGCACAACTTAAAGAAGAAAGGGAGATTTATTTGACTTATGGTTCCTGAGGGGAGATTTAGACCACCATAACAGGAATTGCACAGTAGAAGGCATAGTTGGACTAAGAAGCGGGAAGCCTGGCTCAGGTAACATCCTTCATCATAAGAAATGTAGAAAGAGCCAGAGTAGGGTCAATAGTGTGTTGGACGTTGTGCAGGGCATGCAAAGTCCAATTATGATTGCTTCGGCCCTAACTTGTGTGGAGTATCTTGCATATCATTGCTCCTCCCATTCTTGTGCTCTTACACTCTTACGCCCCCTCTTCCGCAAATTTCCCTGAGCTTCAGGATGGGGAGAGATTAGTCTGGCCTAGTTCTAGGTGGTTAATATAGAGTCTCTGAAGTTCCGGATTATGGTTTGTTGATTTTCTTTTGCGGTTTTGCTCCTCCTGCGATGCCCTTCACTCCATCCCAATGAGTATATTGGATGTCACCCCCTGGCCAGAGATACAAAGCTGTTAAACTAGAGTCTTGTTATAAGAGTATATTCAAAGGTAGATGTAATAAAAGTAGGAAACCACAGTGAGGGAGGGGTCAATCACCCATTTGCAAAATGGTTAAGATCCTTGGAGGCAAGGGATTGACAGCCAAAATAGTGTTCCTATGCTTAAGGGGAACAAAGGAAAGGGTTCAAGGGAAATGCCGCTGGGTCCTTGTACGTCATCGGAGAGGAGGACCCAGGGGAGAGTTTGGCATGGACATTAAAGGATTCTCCCGGGATTGGTGGAGGGGAGGCACTGGGGGGTGGGGAGGGAGGGTTGAAGGGAGGGTGAGGAGGAGTGAGGGAGGGAACCAGTGTACCTATTAAACTTGTATGAGCGGAGATAATAAAAAATGTTAAAAAAAAAAAAGAAAGAGCCAGAGTAAATGACAAAGCAGGATCTCCTGGCCATGAAACCTCAAGGACTGAACCTTATTGATATGCCTTTCTCCATTATAGTTCCAAACTTGTAAGGGTGTTACTACCTTCCCAAACATTATTCTCAACTAAAGAATCAAGCACATCAGCTTATGGGAGGTAACTCACAGTCAAACCAAGCTGGTGTTGTTGAATATATCCTTGCGCTTTTAACTTTGTAAGATTTGTTGGTGATACAACATCCACTTTTCCTACTGTTCCATTTTCCTATTGTTCAGCCCCTTTCTATACCACCTTTTGGATTACGAGGTTGTACAATTTAGTGGTGTGAAAAGCCAAGCACTGATCCTTCCTCTGTGCAAATGCTGGGGTTACTCTTTCATTTTTTTGAGGGATGCTTCCTTATTTCTAGTCATTTCTTTGAAGTCTGAACTGAGAAGTCTGGAGAATGTTCTTCACGCCAGTTTGCTGTCCTGTAACTTCTCACTGCCTTATTTCTCCTGGCTTTGCCCAGTCTTCTCAATGTTGTTGGGCAACCAGGCTCTTCTTGGGCTCTCTTTCTTTGCACTGTGATGGAGATGCTATCACAAATCAGTAAGTTGACAAAAACTAAGAAATTTCTCATTTCCTATTTCTCTGGCCTCACTGTCTGCAATGGTATGAATAAGTTAAAGTTTATATTTGGAAACAATCCTTAATGCAGTAGAGTTTGGGATCAGATCTCACGTAGATCTTTTGAGTTGTGAGCAACCCTCATGAATGAATTAATGCTGCTATCAAAGATATGGGCTTGTTACTGTGAATGATTTCCTTATAAAAGAATGAGCTTAACTCTCTCTCTTCTCATTCTCTTTCCCCTGTCATCCTTTCTCTCCATTGCTCTTTCTCTTCCTGTCCTTATTCTGTATCACTCCATTCCTCCCTCCCTCCTTTCCTTTCCTCCTTACTTCTCTACACTTCCTTACTACTTTGTGTCATTGGATGGCTCAGCATGAAAGTTCTCACCAAAGGTCTTTAGATAACACACTTAGAACTTCAAGGATAACATTTGTAATTGTAATTGCTTGTAAATTACTCATTCTGTGATACTCTGTTAGAAGAGCATGACAAGACATGAGACACTGTTCTCACTGTACGGGATTCTGGGATTCTGTTTCATGTGCTTAGTTTACTGTGCTTCTTGTTTATTTGTTTCATCCAGGAATTTCACATATCTTAGTCTTTATAGAGTAACTATGGCTTTTAATATTCACAATTACCAGCAATCTAGAAATCAATTTCCCATTCAAATTTAGGCATTTTTCCACATTTTTATTTTTATTTTAAACTATTTTAATTTATTTTTCTGATTGAGAATGTTTCATATGCAAACAAAATAAGTTTATATCATTGCCCTGACTCCCTTCTCACTTACCCCTCTCCTCTCCCACCCTTCCCTCCTCTTCAATCCAGCCATGTCCCAATTACCCTACTGTCCCTCTGTGTGTGTAGATAACAGGACTCCCTTTAGGGTTCCTCTGTTGGTAATGGAGTCAGATATTGGTTGCAGTATATGTGGTTTTTCAGTGGACCAAGTCATAGGTGGGGAGATTCCTCTTCTCTTGTTGAGTACCTGCCAGAGACACTTTTCTAGATATTTAGACATCTTACTCCTTTTATTTTATCTGTCCTTTAGTGAAATAGATTTTGGTTCATGTATTTGTTCTAGCTTCTATTGCATTATTATGAAAAGAATTGAAAGATAAATTTACTTTTTGTGTTTGATAAAAACTTTAGTTGATATTTTACTCAGATTCCTTTTGGAGGTACTTATATCATTGACTGATAAAACTACTTTTCTGCACATTTGTTTATTTATATTTATAGAGAACAACACTTAATATGTTGGAGGTGTTGGGATTGTATTGCTAAGGAAATCCTTCTGTATCCTTCAGTTTTTTTTTTTTACTGAGAAATTAGTTTGTTCAGCAATAAATAGAAAAGTACTGATACCGCTACTATGTAGATAAACACTGCAAAATTTAGGGCACATATAAAACCGTTTTGGCAGAAAATATACTGTATAATCCTATGTATTTGAAATGTTCACCCAAGGCAATCTGATTGATGCAGTATTGTTTATGTGGAAGGGATAAGGAATGAGATGACTGCTAATGGGTACAGAACTTGTCTTGGGTATATCAAAAGTCATCTAATATTTAAAAAAATGATGGTTACATAGCTCTGAATATAATGTAAAAGGATAAATTTTATGGTATATAACTTATCTCAATAAAGCTGTTACTACAAAAAAGCAGCAGACTCTACTTGATGTGCTTGTTTTATTCCTGTTGAGTGTCTTTTAATTTTTCTCTTGTGCCAGTATGGTTTAATTTCCTGTATTTCCCTATATGTAAATGATTTTCAACAAGCTTGTCTTACTCTTTGTTATACACACAAACTTTTCCAAATCAAATCAGATAAAAAATATACACTTCTATTAAAAAATAACAGTTTGAAAAGTTTTGTATATGTCCATTGTTCAGATCTACCTTTCACACAAAATATGCAAAAATGTGTACATATATCAAAAAAGGAAAAAGGAACTGCAGCTTAATATATTTTAAGTAACAAAGTATCATGAAATAGTCTAAATTTCAAACTCTGGGGTTTCATAATATTTTAAGAGTTGCAAAAGAAGTATCCTTAACATGAGCAATTTCTAATATTTAAATAATCTTGTTATAAATTCACCTTTCTTCAGATGAATTTAAAAATCAGTAATAGTGAGTAGAGAGTGTCACTCTTTTTATAGGTAAGATAAGATTATACATACAAATTCAATGGTTAATTTAAGCTTGCAGCTGATTTTCTATCTTGAATTGCAAAATTTTGGTAGTACATAATAATTATTGTTAAAATAAAACCTGACCAATTTATTTAAAGATACAATAACAGAAATGCTATACAAACTTGGAGAATTTTAGTTCATGGAAAAACATGAAATTCTTTCAAAAACCAGTATCTAAGATAGATACCATATGTAGATTATCCACAAGTCAGGTCAATCATTTCTGATTCCTTAAATTTTATGAACAACTGGTAAAAGTTTCATATACAAAGATACTTTCAGAATGCCTCCACAAAATTAACTTAAAGTAGTCCCCTGAATCTGAAGTTTTGTGCTCTGTGGTTTCAGTCACACATAGAAAACTATCCAAAAACATGTGACACTCCAGAAAATAATTCATAAGTTTGAAACTGTATGTCAGTCTTAGTAGTATGATGAAATCTCATACAGTCATGCTCAGGACATCAATCATCTTTTTATTTAGTGTATATACTGTATACACGACTTGTCTGTTAGTCCCCTAGATGTCTGGATCACAAGAATAGTCTTCATGACATTACAATAGCTGTGCACAGGACTTGTTACTATCTCCCATTTCAGGCATCCACTGGAGGTCTTCATTGTATCCCTGGCAAATGGTGGGTATTGTAATTACTACTGTATTAATACAAAAGCCTATTTATAAAAATTATTTCAAATTTTTTAACTGTGAGACTTTTATTATTTGTACTGCATCTTTATACGCATTTCTTCAAGAGCTGCTTCTTTCTCTCTCAGCATCTGCTTAAGTCTTCTTACTTTTTCATCTTGGATTGTTTCTTCTAATTCTGGGGGTGCTGCTGGAAAAATATCTTCAAATAGTTTTTATTAAAAGCACTTTGTTCGAAAGCTGTAGTGGATCTCAATGTGTCTTTTTCCTGCTTCTCTTGAGAGCAGTGTTCTTTCTCAGTTCTCTTTTCTTCTCTGATTCTGCTGTGGCTTGTGAGAATGTTGTGACATGTTTGAAGTTGGTAAAATACTACCAAGGGGTTGGATACTAGAGATATTAGTTCCATTTATGACTGTGTTCATAGCATTGCCAGTTTTTCTCTTTGTTTTGTAATCCATTCTCTCACTGGCTTTTGCTTTTCTTTTCTTCTTTCTGTGTCTTTGTAAATACTACTCTTAAGGTGCTAAAGGAATCAAAACCTTTTCCAGAAGCCAAATGGTCAGGAATTTGAGAAAGGGACACTCTCAAATCTTTAGTGAAACCAAATATGTTTTATAATTCAACGTCATTCTTCAGATACTATGCCCTATTACTTCTTCCTTGGAAACATTTCTTGTCATTTCTTTCTTGAATGCCTTTCTCTAATGTTGCTCCCATGTCATTCTGGGTCAATGTGAGCCGTAGCCTGAGTTCTTCTCTTCGGCTTTCAGGAAGGGGTGCTGGACACTATTGGGCATTTTAGAGGGGTGGGACTCAGCAGGAGGGATAGGGTAAGGACGTGGATCCCAACAGCTCCTTCAGTTTTATAGGAGGAAAAAGCAATATTTCCTGCCTTATGATAATGATAGTAATTATGCCATGCTAATATCTATAGATTTATATTTTCTCAGACTTGTCCAAAATTAGTAAAAATTATTAAAGTGCTTTATTAGAACAGTCACACAACTAGCATATTTGTTTCTTCCTTCTTTCTGTGACTTTAATTATTAATGTGCTTGAAAAAATTGTTAAGGCAGCATGTATCTTTGTTGTTAGACTCCTCAGATCTCTGTATTTATTTTTCCCTTTGGAGATAAAAATATAATATTATTCTTGGTGATCAGATAGGAAGGATGGAAAAGAAAATGAATATATCTTTTGAAGATTTTTGTATTAGGATTTGAGGTTCACAGCATGAATTGGTTCACAGGCAGATTGGTGAAAGTTATTAGATATTTACTAGATGTACTCTCATGAGAGAGGCAGGAAGAAAGACTAGAGAAAGTCTGATATCATGACAGTAATTGTCCTGGATCCAAGGAGCATCAGGAAACTAATAATGCTTTTTTTTAAAAAAAATTATTTATTTATTGTGTGTGTGTGTGTGTGTGTGTGTGTGTGTGTGTGTGTATCAGAGAGCACTATGTGTCCCAATGGAGGACCAAGGGTGACTTTGGGAATCATCCTTGATTGCTTCTACCTCCTTCTTACTTCACCCTGAGATTTCCAGAGCCAGAAGTGTATGCTGTATCCATTTGCAGTTTTAAGTAGGATCTGGATCTGAACTCAGGACCTTCTGCTTGCAAGACAGTTTTAACCTCTGAGCCATCTGTCCAGCCCAACATTACTAATGCTTTTAATGCAGACAGTTGCCAGAAGTGAAGGTAGAGGGAACAAAACCTTTGAATCTAGCATATTTGTGAACTGGTTCCATTATTTAATAACTGCCTTTGTGAGCCATATTTTATATATTTTTGAGTTCAGGAAATGGCATAGTCTCTTTCAAACTGTGAAGCATAATGATACAATAAAGATTTGTGTGTACATGTTTATGGGTATTAATAATTTTGTTCTAGTAAACTTCATTTCTACCCAATCAATACTACTGTCTGTGGTAGAATGGGTGGAAGAGAGGACAAAGAGAGCCACATAGATGGGTAAAAATATAATACATGTATGATATAAAAATGACTAACCAATAGAAATACATGTAGGGCTTCCACTGACAGTGCAAACTTGCTTGTTAAAAACTTATTTTGTTCTTCAGCCTAGTATTGGTTCCAAAATAGACACAGGTCAACGGATAAGGGTTGAAGACCCAGATATATTCCTACACAATTATAGCCATTTGATCTTTAACAAAAGGACCAAAAATCCAATGGAAAAAGAACAACATCTTCAACAAATGGTGCTGGCAAAACTGGATGTCCACATGCAGAAGATTAAAACTGGACCCATATTTGTCACCACATACAAGACTTAATTCCAAATGGATCAAAGACCTCAATATAAGGCTAGAGACTATAAAAACCTTAGTTGAAAGGGGAAGGAACTCCCTTGAGCTGATTGGACTAGGCCAATAGTTCCTAGTCAGGAATCCAATTGCACAGTTGCTACAATCAACACTCAACATGTAGGATCTTATGAAATTAAAGAGCTTCTGTTCAGATAAAGAGATTGTAACTTGAACACAAAGGCAACCCACAGAACGGGAGAAAATCTTCATTAGCCCCATATCTGATAGAGCTTTATTATCCAAGTGCACAAAGAACTTAGAAAACTAAACACCAAGAAAACAAATGGGCCAATTAAAAAATGGGCCTTGGAACTTAAAAGAAACTTTACCAGGGATGAAATTGAAATGTTTAACAAATATCTTAAAAAATGCTCCACATCTTTAGCCATCAGGGAAATGCAAATTGAAACCTCCCTGAGATATCATCTCACCCTGGTTAGGATGGCAAAAATCCACAATACAAACAACACCAAGTGCTGGAGAGGATGTAGGAGAGGGGAACTCTCCTACATTGCTGGTGGGAATGCAGGCTCATACAGCCACTCTGGCGAGTCAGTCTGGAGATTCTTAAAGAAATTAAAGATTAAAATGCCATATGACCCTGCTATTCCACTATTGGGAATAATCCCCCATATAGCAAAAATTCACCTCGATAGCACAAGGATGACCATGTTCATAGCAGCACTGTTTAGAATAGCAAAGTCTTGGAATCAACCCAAATGCCCAACAGTGGACGAGTGAGTAAGGAAAATGTGGTACATTTATATAATGGAATACTACTCAGCCATCAAAAATGATGAATTAATGGAATTTGCTGGGAAATGGATGTCATTAGAAACAATTATATTGAGTGAAGTATCCCAGTCACAGAAATTTAAGCACCGTATGTACTGCCTAATAGGTGGATCCTGGTATGAAACCCACTTAGTGACACACTCAAAGATAATAATCTCTGTAATACCTACAGTAATTGCAAAAATTATAAACAGGGAGGGAAGGGGAAGGAGGGCCCCGCCAGAAACAAGGAGAGAGAGGATCATGTTACAACAGAGAAAATAGGCCACCATCATGGACTGTAACTATGTAATGAGACATCTGGTTGGGCTTGCAAACGTTCTTTACTAGTCACTTGCATGTGATGGGGTATGATCTTACCAGAAAGGGAGGGCATAGAGTCTGGCAGATAGAAGGTAGCCATCCTGCAAATGGTCTCCTACTTTTATTCCATCTACCTTTGAATCTACTGTTATAATAAGACTTTATTTTAACAGCCTTTTATCTCTAGCCAGGGGGTGACATCCAATACCCATCAGGATGGAGGCAAGGGTGGTACAGGAGCAGCAAAACTGAAAAAAAATCAACAAATCATAATTCAGAAAATCAGAGACTCTACATCAACCTAGGTCAGACTAATCTCTCCCAATCCTAAAGCTCAGGGAAATTTGCAGAAGAGGGGGCAGTAAGAATGTAAGAGCTAAAGATGGGGAAGAGCAATGATATGCAAGATACTCCACACAAGTTAGGGTGGAAGTAATCATAATAGGACTTTGCATGACTTGCACAATGACCAATATATCACTGAACCCCCAAAGTCTATCACGGATCACAGGCACTATGATTCTTAGAAGCAAGGGATTAACAGCCACAATAGTGTTCCTATATTAAAGGGGAACACACACACACACACACACACATACACACACACACACACACACACACACACACACACACACACACACACACAAAGAGCTCTAGGCAATGCCACTGAGTCCTTACACCTCATCAGAGAGGAGGACCCAGAGGGAAGTTTGACATGCACACTAAAGGATGCTCCAGGAATGGGGGGGAGGGAGCACTGGGAGAAAAGGAGGGAGGGAGGAAATGAAAGGGAAAAGGTGGGGAGGGAGCAAGGAATCCAGGGACGGATGGAGGGAGGGAGGGGAATGGGGTACTTATCAACTTTGTATGAGTGGAAGAAATAAGAAATAAAATAAAAAAAATTAAGAAGATAAAAAAACTTATTTGGTTTTTTTCTTCACATACTCTTTGCTCCATTGAGAGATTTGGTCCATATAATACATTAAATAGAGACAAAACATTAGCATGGATCATAAAGCTAACAAGGACTTGGGAAAAGTACCTAAGGCATTACAAATCTGGAAGAGATTGAGAATTTACGATAAAGTATGGCTCAATTAGCAGAAAGTTGGATTATCCAGGTTAGATGAGCAATTAGCAACACTTCAAAATGCATGACCAGAAATTTTTATCATAATCATGCAGTGAACATCTGGATACTTGAGGCGACAGGGGCTTTCACGTCATATGTGCAATGTAATAGTGGGCTGGAACCAGTGGGATCAGGAGGCCTTGAGATTATACTTGTTGCTTTAGATGCTTCTTTTTCTGCTTTGTCACATGGCACAGACTGTATGTTTGCCAAAGCTCTTTGGTTAGAGTCCACAGAATGTCCTCTATCTATATTACTGAATCCTTGTCCTCAGTGAAAAATGTGGGAAAAGCTTTCTTTCTATCATTTCCCTCACCTTTCATATGAATGTATCATCCTGTTTTATTTAAAGATACAATCCTTAAAGAAAATCCACAGCAAATCATATTGTTATTGAAATATTTGGATAAGAAAGGCAATAAATCAGTAAGTAACATGTTATTTTTGCCTTGCTGTAATTATTGAGATAAGATTGGATTGGATTAGACTTACTGATCAAGAAAAGACCTAGAAAGTCTTTTGGATGGGAAGCCATGCACATTGGCCAGTGTACTATCCATTACTATGTGGAAGAGGCAAACAAACAAAAATGATATTGTAATATAAGAAATTTCATAGTGAGGTGTTAATTCTAGAAAGTTTTCACATTCTTAAAAGTTAGATGCTTTGAAAAAGTTACTTTTTTGCTTTTTGTTTTCTTTAAAAAAAACCTTCTAAATCATGTTTTTACAAAACAAACAAGCATTTTATACTCTGGGAAGAAAAAAGAGCATAGTTCTTCCCATGCTAAATCTCCATGCTATCCAAAGGGAATAATCCTTATTAGGTTTTACCCAGGACAGATTAGTTTTCTTTCTGGGTAAATTTTGTACTTATTTTACTCCTGCTTCATAAATCGAAGATTATCTTTTAATCTTCAGGGTGTGTTGACATTCTACAATCATACATTAAGCCTGTTAAGAGATTTGCTTGTTCAAAGTGAGTCTTTTGGGCCTTGGCAATGAGGCTTTCAAACATCTCAGAGATAGATGATGGCTCAAAGTTTATTCATAATTTTTCAGTAGACAGAAACCTGAGTCACAACCACCGGACTTCAAGTCTGAGTGGAAACTTGACTGTTTTTAGGATCCTTTGCCCATAGAAGGGGCAAAAATGGAATGTCCTGGAAACAAACACCAGAGGCAAATCCTGAGGGTCTGTGAGTGGAGGTAAACACTCAGGAAGCTGAGACAACTCAAGAAATTCTACTGCAAGCTGAAGGACATTTGAGAACATGCTTGGAGGATACTGGTTATTCCCACTTCTGGTCTGGCTTGTATTATGAATGATTTACAGATGTTAGTCATGATATCTTGTTGCTAGTAACACAGAGAATCTCTGAAATTATGGCTCAGGTTCCTATGCTCTCAGGATATTTTTTCCTTAAAGAAAAGGATATGGTTATTTTATATTGCTTCAAAGAAAGTATCTGGTCAAGAAAACTATGAATCATAACCCCATGAGCTCCAGGATTCAAACTAGTTCTTGTAGATACGATACACATGCTCCTGATAATGATATAGTACAACCATGATATGTGGAACATCAAGATTCTTAACCTTCCACTCAAGAAAATCCGAGCATGGGTGGGGGAATCTCTATTGTCATTTATGACTGCAGTTCAATACCTGGACAACCTAGGTCCGGGCACAGCTCGCTGCCAAGTCAAGTGCTTTAATTCTTGGTGTCACCTCTTGAGTGCAAGACTATACATTCTCATGTTTCATAAACCAATTTTTAGCTGTCATACAACACTTTTTCTAGGAAGAAACTACATAACCCTCTATCCATCCCAGGTAGGAATTTGAATCAGGCTAAAGTGACAATTACACTAAGGTCCACTTGACAAACAAAGTAGTTTATTGAAATTACTTTTAAGAGAAGGGTGTGGCAGTTTGTCTTCATGTTGTTGATAAATTCAGGATCAAACAGTTTAAGAGCATAAGGGGAGTTTATTTTTCCTTATGATTATCCATTGCAGTTCTTAGTCTATCTTGACAGAGGAACTCATACCAACCTTAGCAGCAGGGACCTGACCATGCTATATTCACAGGGGTTTCCAAGAGAGATACAAACCTCACTTGTCAGACAGAAAGACTGCCAAAGTATACTGAAGAATGTAAAATTACTGAACCTTCTTCCCCTTCTTATCTACCTGCCCATGGAATGGCCCCACTGATTACGGACTGGGTCTCCCACGTCAGCCAGACAATCTCATGCAGGATTCTGAACCGTTTGCTTTAACTTCAAACTCTTTATAAATTTTCCCAGAGTTCCGCCTTCAATTGTCAAAGTTGATACCTATGTATCTAGCTATCACAAGGCATGAAAGTTGCTTACAGGAACGTGGGTGACCCCAAAGCAGTTATACCGCTAAATATCATATTCAGCTTAGATGATGGATTCCCCATGCCTGCATAGATGGAATTCCCTCTTCGATTAACCTTCCTCGGCTTATATACCCTAGTTCACTTCCCAAGAGCCCAAGGCCTTTAAGGCATATAAGAAGATATGAAAAAAGTAGAGTAGAATTACATCTTAATGGTTGGGAGGTGCTTCAATAGAGACCAGACTCACAGCTGAGGCTCCATTGATGTTCCTCACCCACATCACCTTATAGTGAACAATTGTCATTAATATTTTGATGGTCTCTTGAAAGTAATTGCCTCTGGTAAATAATGGTAACTTTTTCACGGAGGAAAATACCATGCACAATAGTTTTCTAAGACACACTCTGTAGACCCTTGTTCAAGTGATCTTTTAGCCTTGATCTTGCACAATTTGACCTACCAATGTTGATTACAAGTCACTTCATTCTATTGTTGACACTGTAGTTGCCTGAATTTCTCTCAGTGTCACTCCCAGCCTGCCTCAGAGGATGGCCTTCGATCTTAATAAAATAGCAGCAATAACACTATTTTTGTCCTAGATGCAAGAAAGTGAATGGCAATACATGACTTTCATCCACTGGTCTATTATCAAGGTATAAGCTTTCCTAGCCCATCTTTTCAAATCTCAGCAGAAAAAAAGTTCTCCCTTTCAAAAGTAAAGAAGAATATATAGATAATAGAAAGTATGGTTAAAAGTAAATTCCTGACTGCAGGCTTCGGAGACCTGACCTCTTCTTCAACTGCTATTTCAATAACTGAATATACTGTAAGAGCTATGTCTTCTGGAAATGGATCCCTTTTTAAGGACATTCCTTTCAGCATCCAGAAAAGCATCAAAGGAAAAGTATATACTGAGCCAGGAAAGTGATCGTTATTCCAAATTTTGTCAAATTTTTGTTATATATATGGTATATATATCACATATATATACACAACATATATACAACATATATGTAGCATATATACAAAACTCTCAGAAACATATATGATGTACTTCACTTATTTTATGCAAAGATTTTATGTTGTCGTACCTCTATACCTATGGGAAATTGGTTCTAGAACTACATGTAGAGCTCAAATCTGTAGTAGAAAAATCACCCAGTGTATGCATATACACTTAAAAATTCATCTGTAATGCAAATGCTTTGTAAATTCATATGGCATATTTTTCAGACAATAATCACAACAAAGAATCTGTGCAGTTTGTACTTTTTGACTGTAGAGTTTGTCCTTTATGTTTGAAAGAGAGGGAATGATTTTGTCTTAGTATTTATTGATTTAAGGTATTACTCTGTAACCCAGCTTGCTTGGAATTCACTATGAAGTGCATGCTCGAATGTGTGTCAATTACTCTTTTTCAGTGTCCCAGTTCCTGGGATTGCACCATTCCTGTCTTTCCACATATATTTGCTTCATAATTGGGTAAATTTTCATATGTGAGAACCATATACACAGAAAGGCAGCTGAACAGGCTCCTGAGTCTTACTTCTTCATCAAAGATTAAGCCATCATAGTGCATGTGTATGTAATTAATATTCTTAGTCTTCTGCCAATGACCTCTTATTTGCCTATGTTTTATTTTCAGTGGCTAACATCACTACTATGTGCATTGTGCATGCAATAATTTTCCTTTGATGTATACCTAGGAAATGAAATCACTGTTTTTTTTTCACTGTTCAACATAGTAATATTCCTCCACTAGAATGTACTCAATAAAGTTGCCAATTAGCCTGTAATAAATATATATGGCTTGCATATTTTTGTACATTTTATATAAATGTGTGTGTGTGTGTGTGTATGTGTGTGTGTGTGTGCTATTGACCTGTTTTGTCTTTATTGTGACATTAGGCAATTTTTTCTGTATTTCCTGCTGGTTTCTTTTTCATGTTTTACTTCACATATATTAGAAGAGCTCTCTTAATTCACATATTATTATTTAGATGTTGATGTCTGTTATGGTCATTCATTTTGTGCATGAAACTACTTCAAAAACTGAATGGATATATATTTAGTCATTATTTTGTGGGCCAACAATTCTGGTTAATTTTTCTACTACAGATGTTTGGAGGTCACTCACTGGTACTTACTAGGATCTTCCTGGGTCAGGAGGACACAAGGTTAGTCACTCACATTCTGGATAATTTGGTGGGAATGGAGAAAATTTAACACACCTGGGATTTTCTTCTGATAGATGTCTCCATGTGAAGAATGCCAACTCACTGGACATTCTTCAAAGGGAAGAACTTACAAAGTGGCTCAGGGTTCAAAGAAACTAAGGCAAAAATCTGTACATCATCTTACAGAGTATCATAGATACTACTAACTTGATGTTACTTTTACTATACTTAGTTGATCAAAATTACTTAATAGGTAACCATGCTTTTTATTGTCATTTTGATGTGTATTTTCGTAACCATTACTTTGTTGATATTCCTTCAATGTACTACTTTCCAAAGCCTTGGCTCCCTTGGAGATTAGCTTGCTTAAATATTTTGCTCATATTTTAAATATAAAAAGGAATTTATTGGATTGGTTTAAAAGATATTGTCTAGATAATCCAACAATGGGTGCTCAGCTTAGTAGCTGAATATCCAGCAGTTCCAGCCTAGGGTTAAAGACTGGAGGATTCCCAGAGAGTCCCTGATTTCAGTCACCAAAAGAAGGCAAAATAGTCACCCCTACTTTGCTTATTTTATAAAAGTAATTTGCCAAATATTCATTATTTATTTATCTGTTATATGCCTTAGAAATTCTGTCTTTGCCCTTATAATTAAATTTCATTTTGTGTGTGGCATATTTTATCTTTTTTTGACTGATGTACGTGTGTGTGTGTGTGTGTGTGTGTGTGTGTGTGTGTGTGTATGTATTCATGAAAGAGGACATTGTGTATGTCTGTAGAGGACTAAGGTTGAGTCTGGGAATCATTCTGAATTGCTCTACCTCCTTAATGCTTATCTCTGGAATTTACCAGCTTCTATCTGCCAGGGTGGAAAGTGTAGGCCACTACCCTTTCCTCCTGGTATTTTTCTGTAGGATTTGTATCCCGACTCAGGTTCTTTTGCTTGCTAGATAAAAGTGTAATCCCTGAGTCATCTTTCCAGTCCCTTGTGATTTATTACATACAGAATAACAAATATGTTTGCACAATCAAATTCATTCAGTTCCTCCCTTTTATAGCTTTTCAGTTTCTTGTCTGACTTCGAAGGAATTATCTTAAGATTTGTGGCAATGGCGTTTGCTAATAGCATTACAAAATAAACATACCTTCTATAATGTTCTCTAAAGTAAATAAAAGACTCATAAACATGTCACCATATTGAATTCAGTTTAGAATAGCTCTCTTCTAATGATATACGGACACTAACGTGGAGGATTGATTAGTACCACAGGAAGCAAGAGCGTTATGTGAGCTAAGCTTGGAAAACAATGTTGCTATCCCATGGGACTTTGTTTAAAATGGCAAATTCCTAGTTTAAATGGCAACCATGAGCCTTTCCCTTCTTAGAGGTGACGTGTGTCCAGGAGGAAAAGCCCATTTCTTTCATTATCGGTTTCATTTGTGTAGTTAACAAACGTTGGCAGCAGTGTATTCTCTGTGGGGCTACTCACTGGGGTATAGGTTCCCTGTCCTTTTGTCCTAACTCTCCATTAGTTTTGAACACTGCTGATTTTGCCTTTACTGAATCTGCATCTGTCCAGCTTGGCTCTGCCTTAAGTCAGAAGCTGTAGACATTTGTCCTCCCAGCACCTGAGCTGTGCTTTAACAAATCAGTCCTTTGGTTCCTAAGTTGCAGGACCCATTAGCAAGCATTGCAGTGCTTTGATCTTCTGTGGCTCACTCTGGTCCCAAACCTTTCACCCAGGAGAGCACTAGCAGTAAGTGAGAAAGGTCAGCTTTGGCTTGTTGACCAGTGCAATTACTCAACAGAGTTAATTCACTTTGTGTTCAAAAGCTAGGGTAGCTCTCAGGACTCAGAAAAAGAAGTATCCATGTGTGTGTCGCTTGGTTGCATTTCCCAAAACTCTCCTCTTGACCCTGATTCTGAAGTCGCGTTCCCTGACCTTCATCTTCTTGCAGCTACTCTCTATGTTTCAACAGTTTGTTTGTTGTTTATGTTTGCATTTGTTTAATGGTTTCAATAAGGTCAGCAGAAACAGATGTTGTGGTATGATGGGTG
This sequence comes from Typhlomys cinereus, assembly GCA_023101885.1. NCBI lineage: Eukaryota > Metazoa > Chordata > Mammalia > Rodentia > Platacanthomyidae > Typhlomys > Typhlomys cinereus. The sequence continues at coordinate 4,215,993 of JALPQD010000150.1, forward strand.
AATAATTGAATCTCTCAGAATTATCATTAGGATTAATATTGGTGCATGGAAGTCTTCTAGCATGGTACTTGAACACTATTAAGTGTCTGACAAAACATTTGATTTTATGCATGTTTTGTGGTAATCTGAACTGTCAACTTAGTGAGATACAAAAATCACTTAGAAAAGTGTCTTTTTTATACCTGTTGTGGATTATCTTCAATTGAGGTGGGAAGACCTATCCACTGTGTGTGATACTATTCCCTAGCAGGATAAATGGAGAAAGAAACTGAGTAGCAGCATACAGTCATGCCTCTTTGCTTCTTTTTTATACATGTAGCTTGATCAGTTGCCTCAAGTTCCTTCTCCCAGGACTTTTTTCTCATGATGTACTAGAACTAAGTGCCAAGAGCATCTTATTCCGTATATGGAAACATGACTATCTGAGATCTCCCAAGCATATCCAAATCGTTCTAAACATCTGGAGCAGAAATATGTAGAATAAGGCTAAAAGTATGCTACAGAGCACATTGATTTTTATATTATTCACAGTACATTATTTTTTTACTGTTCTATATCACTAAAACTGTATGGATTTTACATTAATGAAGATAATTTAATTCTTACTTATTCTGTTACAGAGTGTTGCCTGAATCAAGAAATCAGAAAAAACTCTTGGATTTTTGAAAGCTGTCTTATGACATGGGTCAGAGTTTAGATAGGAAAGAAATAATCAATTAAATATAAATAAAAACTCCATCTCTTTAATGCTCAATGCTATTGTTCAGGGAATGTACTCAACTATCGTTTAGTGCAGAGTTATTTTTCAAAACTTGTATTAGGCCAAATGTGAAGTAAAAAAACAAAGTACCAATAAGTACTTTACGAAAGTACTTTACGAAAGCATTTTTAGGACTCATTTCCTTGAAAGATGCTTGGGTTGCATCTTTAAAGAGTGCACCAGTTTAAGAATGAAGTAAACACCTTTCCTGGACTTCACTGAACCTCTGTAGAGACATGTCTGATCCTACTTCCGTTCTTCCCAGACAACACCTCCTTAGTGTAGCATCAACAATATATTAGCAGTTCTTTGCTATCTTTGAACTTTGGCCTATACAAGGCAGATCATTTTATACTAATTGCTTAATTCTTAACTGTAATTAGTACCAGCTGTGCCCTTTCCTGGGATTTTTTGACATAGCTAAACCCATATGAACACTAATTGGATACACTGGCATTGATCACATTTTTCTCGCCGGCAAAGTTTTGCCATGTCAATGATCAGTTGTTTCTTATAAATATTCCATTATACAGAGGAGGATAAGGTGGGAATTGTGGGGGAGGTGGGTGCTTATCTTACTGTCCTTACAAAGTGCAAGACTGTGAACCTGAGGATTCCCAAAAAATGTGCTGCCTCTTTGTATGTTTTCTACTGTTTGTGCTAGTAAAAGCCATCATTGTTTTCTCAGTGGTGTATGAATATGCTCTTTCTAGTTTTTTTAATTACTTGGATGGTGACACTACGTTTTTGAGGATGTTCATCTCCAGTATTTCTTAATGTTTTGATGCCAAAAGTTCCATATCCAATACAGACGCACACACACACATTCTCTGTTATTCATGGCTCTTATTTTCTGTGACTGATTTTGTAATTCTTATTTATGAACTGAGTTTTCTTCATTAATTCTAACTTTCATTCCAAAGGTTTGTCTTGTTCTGAACCTATCTTTTAACTATTTAAAACCAGAGTGTTAATATCAGTTAATTATGTTTAACTGATACATTGACTGTTGGTTAGACAGCAATTGTCTGATACATTCTGTCTTGATTTGAATAGAAGTCTTGCCGCTACTCCTTTATCATTGTTATCAGAAAACAGTTAATTTTGGCCGATTTGGAATTTGCTGATATTTTTTTCCTGTTGTCTTAGCATACTGTAATGTTCATAAAAATCAAATATGTGATTGAAAAGGATAAAATGTCATTCTTAACTTTATGTATTTAGATACTTTTGGTCATTTATATAGATCTTAATTATTCTTTTCTCTCATATATCAAATACAACATTCATGACTCTTCTAACAGAGTAATTTTCAAAAGTAATTTTAAAAAGTGAAAAAATATGATTATCTAATCTGAAGTCCTTCCTGCTTATGTTTTGTCAGCCTCAGTAACACCATTTAGAATTATTAAAATTACATTATTATTCTAGTTTGCATTATATTTATGCTTGTTTTATTTTTATTTTTTTAAACTTTATTTTATTTATTTAGTGTGTGTGTGTGTGTGTGTGTGTGTGTGTGAGAGAGAGAGAGAGATAGATAGATAGAGAGAGAGAGAGAGAGAAAGAGAGAGAGAGAGAGAGAGAAAGGGCACCGTATGTCCCTGTGGAGGATCAATGGTGACTTCAGGAATCATCCTGGACTGCTTCTACCTCCTTGCTTTGTACCAGGGTTGGAAGTGCAGGCCATTACCTTTCTGCCTGGCATTTCTTTCTTAAAAAAATCTTTTTCTACTTTTTCAAGGATATTGAGTATTCATACCAGCTTCCTTCTCTCTCCCCTTCCCCTCCCTCCCCTCTTCCCACTTCCCACCTCCCTCCCCTTCCTTTCCCTTCACCATTCTCTCCCACTCCCACTCACCCTTCCACCTATATGCTTCTATGGACCCCCAGATTCACTCTAGCTTATTTACTCCTGTGGGAGCTCAGGTCCCCATGGTACATCAAGTTACTTCTTTTCAAGCCACCCCACTAATATGTGCATTTCCCAGTCTAAAGACCCAAAGATTTCCACTATAAGTTCCTCTATAAATTCTATGGGCATAATAACAGCTACCTATAGAGCAGCACTTTGATATACTGTTTTCCTACCTATAGGTTTATTGGCTGTCTTCTCTATTGATCTATTTCTTTCCTTTTTTTTTTTTTTTTTTGAGTTCTTGTTCTAGTTTTTACATGGAACCTGGGATCTGAACTCAGAAACTTCTGCTTGTGAGACAGATTCATAACCACTGAGCTATCTTTCCAGCCCCTTGCTTGTTTTGTATATCCTACAGGCTTACCCCTTGCATTTAATCATCTTGTATCTTTAGTCTTTGATCTGAAACAGTTCCTTGGATAACTGCTTTTAACAATCCTGACAATTTTGAAGAATGTGTGTGTGTATTTCTTCCTGATAGCTATTAATTTTTACCAGGGATATCATATCAGAAATGATACTGCCTTCTTCTCAGGGAATCAAATATAAGCAACACTTGATATTAAGTTGTCTTAACATTTGTCATGTCAGATTTGTTCACTTAGTGAAGATAGTAACTATGAGATTTTTCTATTGTAACTTTACTGTATTTGTCTTTATATGAATCAATAACTAGGGAATGGTTACTTGAGATTTTGCTAATATAACATTTTTCCTTATCAAATTGTTTCTTATTCCCTTTTTTCTAGGCAATGATAATTTTCTCTGTTCATTAATTTTTTATACTATGTATGTGGAATGATGCTGTAGGGCAAATTTTTCTCCTTTCATCAATTAATAGTATTGCATTATTATTTGTTGTGACATTTGACCAGTGGGAGCTTCTGGGAGATACAGATGCCCTTGTATCTTTTTTAGCATGCCCTTTTCCTTCTTGGAGCATTGTTTTTTATTCTGCTGCACCAAATTGTGAAACTCTTTAACTTTTTCATACAGAGTTGTTCATGCAATTCTGTCTCTTTCTATGGATGTTCTTTTTATTTTAAATTTGTAACATCTAGGCTGGGAGAAGACTCAAGGGTTAAAGCCTTTGACTCATAAGTTAAAGGACCCGAGTTTGAATCCCCATATCCCATGTAAAAACAAGGGTAAATGTCTCCATTTTCAGCCCTGGAAGGCAGAAATTCTGAAACCCTATAGCAAAGCAATAAACAGGTGTAATCCAGTAACATATACATTTCCTAAGGCTTATTATTTATTTCTTGTTTATTTATTTATCTATCTTAAACAAGCTGTGACTTATCAAACTATGTCAACTATACCTTACAACTAGTATTCCTTACAGTCCTTTTTTATTGCTTATTGAACTATTCATTTCAATTCTTAGAATAAGCACATGGGAAAAAGAAGAAAGGCTATAGGAAGAAAAAAAGACAAACAGGACAGGATCCTTTAGGTTTCACCGGGTTACTTCTAGTCACCACTAGTAAGATGATACAAAGGCTTGCAATGTTTTCAATTTTGATTGTCATCGCAGAAAATTCATGGCTCAAATCTTTCATCTGATTCACATAAAGCACCATTCCTTTATTAAAGCTTCAATCCTTTATTTCTGAAACTCATGTCATGACAGCTGTTATAAAAAACAAACTTCATATTTTAGCTGTTTCAATTAGGTGGTTCACATGGCTGAGGGTGTACAAGTAGATGACGCCCATGTCATGGGTGTTTTTGCCTCACTTGCAATGGCTGAGAGCACCCCATAACTTTTCCTAACATTTTGAGGTATTCTTCCTTGCATTATTGGAAAGTATAGCAAACACTTTCAGCTTACAGACCATCCCAGTGGCTGTTGTTTCTGCTCATATCATGTATTCTCCGTGTTTCAAGTGACTTGCCCCCGTGCTAATCAACACACACCCTGTTATTCCTTCGTTGGTGTGGTCACTGAGTTCTAGCCAGTTGATGTGATGACAGCAAAATACAATAGAACTTACCCTCTCTATTGGTGGAAGCTCCCTTCCTGAGCAACAGAAATGGAATTATTTTTCAGAGAAAGAAAGTGTATAAAAATTCAGGAAATATAAGTTCAATAAAAAGTTGAACAATTAAATTATTATAAATATAATCACCATGTCATCAAATTCCTAAAGTCACAGTGAAAACTAAATATACATAAATGTCAAAACCAAGGTTGATTTTACCATCACAATGTGATTTATTCATCAGAGGCAGAACATTACTATCCAATAATACTAAACATGTCCTTTACAGTTGAAGTCAGCAGATCTGTAGCTTGATTTAGGGAATTTAAGGTAGATAGAAAGGAGAAAAGAAACAGCTCTATGTGTGCTTGAGATGTGTGTATGTGTGTGTGCGTGTGTTTAAGTATGTGGCCAACACATACATATGAGTGAATTCACACAGTGAGATTTCATTTCAGAGACTATTGTGGGTTTTGATCCAAACAATAAAAAGGGAAAAGATCTTTAAAAAGGTTTCTTTTACAGTGAGACTAAACCATAATTTAATTATCTGAGTTTTCTCAGTTTTTGATGTCATATTTTATATTCAACAACTATGAGACAAGGTAAATTAAATGGAAGAATATCATAAAGCTGAGTAAAAAGCTGTTCTTATTTTCGAAGAAAGATAAAGAAGGGAGAAGATTTTGCTTTTGTGGGTAAATGCTGTTCTATAGCTACACATTGCTCACTGTGAATTTAAGGCTTCTATTTGTAGTTTCCATTGGATACCAGTAGATGGCAGTTTTATTTCCTTTATGGTTAGGACAGCTATGTCATGGTTCTCTTCCAGTGAAGAGGGAATGAAACAAAAATTTCAGATCAATACTTTGTTGATAAAAATTGTCGTGTGATTTAGTGTATAAAACTCATTCCCAGTAATAATCTCCGCAGATAATTGGGGTATGGTGATTAGTTTATGCTTGGAAAGTTGAAACAGAGCAATGCATGTCTACATGGCAACTGTAAGATACATTGAGGGCCAGGTGGTTTTGAAAGGGAATTGTTTTACACCTATATACATTTAGAGGCAAAAATAAAATAAAATTAAATAAATCCCTTATAAAAGTAGAAGTTAAAGGCTGAGAAACATTGGGCAAAAAATGATAAGTTGAGATGGAAGCTAAGTGACACGTGCAGAATGAAGATGTCCAAATTTGAGAATTTTTTCTCCCACATCTGTTTAACAGGACTGAATTCTAACTGAGATCAAGTTATTTAAATCCAAGTCCATGCAGACTACATTAATGTCTGATTGATTGCTGTTGTAATAAATTATTTTTATTATCTTGCAGTCTGGGAGATCAAAGATTCAAATGAGTCTCAGTGGGCTAAAACCATGGTATCAGGAGAATAGATTAGGTACCTTAATTAATTACCTGCATCAGTTACAGCCTTCATTTGCATTTTGCATGAAACCAAATATGCCTGATGGTTCTGGGGTGCAGGCTGATATTTTACTGGCTCAGAAATTTTATCCAGCCTTATTTCTGTAAACTAATAGGTGGCCCAACAGCACTCATTTGTAGCTCATGGCCACCTTGTCTCCACATTGGAATTATCTGGTAAGATTTTAGAAAATACAAAACATTGAATCCACCACAAAGTACTTAAGTCGAAATCTATGGAGGCAGGGACTGCATATTAGTATGATTTGAAAGTTTCCGAGATGCTTTGAATAAGAAGGTGCCATTAAGAATTACGATGTGTAGTTTTCTTCCTCTCTGCTTTTCATTCTAGTCTGCCTTTCCTCCTCCACTGGGTTTGACTCAAAGATTACCTTTTCCAAGTAGGATGGAGCTAATTGGAAGCTTGTGTTTCTTACTGAGGCTGCCAGTTGGTATTTCCTGTGGAAAATCCAGCTAGCTTGTTCTTGACAGTCACTGCTTTACCTGTTTCTCTGCATTCACAGATAAATAAATGCTCAGACTTAGTCAAGTAGACAGCAGTAGGACTTTTTCTATAGGCATAAAACTATTTTGAGTTACTCTAGTGTTTTGAATTTGTTCGTGATAATGATTTTAACAAAGAGTGCTGAGTTATGATTATCATAAACCGCCAGCAAGGTTGCCATTTTTGTGGAAAGCATGTGTGCAATGCAAATTACGTGCATTTATCTCTTTATTGCTTGTACCAGCCAGAGTTAAGCTACTTAGGATGGACTCTATAGCAAGTTACTATTATGTACAATATTTGGACATGAATAATGTTAAAAGCACCATGAGGTGTCACAAAAATTAAATGCTTCTTGTGTCACAGCATCTCTGAATGCTGTTTTATTTGCAGAGTTTTATGTCCCACAGATATCTAGTGGATACTGTACAGAGGCGATATAATATTTTATAGACAATTCTGAGTGAGTCAAACATCATATAGATGTGGAAAGAAGGAAGTTAATTTAATTTGCATGTTGGCAGTCACCAATGCAATTTTGCTTTTTCACACCACTAGATTTTTGCGTGTCTTTCTTTGCAGGTGATGGATTGGATGAACACTTTAAAATTATTTTGAATATATAATTATATAACAAGCACACATTTGTTCAGGTCTTCCTTTGTTACAGCTTACTGAATTTCCTGGTGATTGGGATCTTCCCTCTACTGCTGAGCAACGTTCCCCAAGGGAAGGGCTAAGCTGAATACATTGGAAAACTCTGCCCATGTCTAAGCTTGTCATGGTGCTCACAGTGTGAGTTATTTGAATGCTGAATCACACAGTTTTAGAGAGAAAACTCCTGACTAGAGTCAGAAAATCCTGTGCATTTTTATAGCTAAGAAATCAAAGCTACAGAGAAAGTAGACTCCCATTCACTAAAATGACCATAAAGGAGAAAGATGCATCCTGAGAAAATTGAGGGTTGGGGAGTAGGTTTGTTGTTTCTTCCCATTGCTGAATGAGCACAAGACCCAAAGAGTTTAGAGGATCGAACGGATTATTCTTCCTTATAATTCTTGATTACACTTCACCACAGGATGGCAGGAAGGTTCATATCAACACCACAAATCAAGGGAACTTACCATGTCATATCCACAGGAAAAGAAAAACCTGAGAAGGCTATATGAGCCAGATGTGTTTGCTCGTCAGAATGTCTATATATCTATATAAGTCATAATATGGACCCAGACCTATGCTTAATGCATGCCTAGGGAATGAGTCTATGCACCATCTCACGTCAATTAGGTAGTCTCCAACCTACTTAACTACTAATTCTTCACAGAGGTTCCCAGAGCTCAATGCTCAATATTCAAATTGACAGCTATGACTGACTGGCGCATAGGCATAATGGTGGGTCACAGTACTGATGTCCAGCACATACCTGCTAAGCTATTGAAAATATTTTCTGATACTCCATTATGAATACTGGTGTTGAAGCAAGACTTACTTGCAAAATTCAAATAGACATTGTTTAAGACTGTTGCAACTGAAGAGAGGCTGAGCTTGTCTTTTCCAAAACAAAGGGTTGAGGAGTTTTCATTTTTGTAGTCAACAGTGAAAATATCACAGGAGACATAGAGGATGCATTGACTCTTGAAATGGATGTATATGCTGTTTCTGAACTTGTACATGTGTTTCTCTGAAACCATCTTTGTTTGCCTGTCTATACTCATTAAAATAAGATTCATACTATTTAGAAGAAACCTGAAGGGATACAGTTGATATTTCAAGTGCTTACATTTCAGAGAGATGGTCCCCAGGTTCTTGAGAAAAACAAAAACAAACAAGAAAAAAATGTTTTATCTTAAAACTGGAAGGTGGCCAGGGAAATGTTACATACATTTTAAGGGGAAAGATGAATTTATAATTCCAGATTTTCTGAGACAAATCCTGTAAGAGAAGATGAAAGGTCAATTCTCAGAGAGAAATCTATCTAAAGTTTAGTCAAACTTAGAGACACTTTAGGCTGTTGTTCTCACTAGACTAGTGTTAATACATCAAGGAGAGATGACCTCAATAAAGAGTGATCCAGGTAGAAAGTGAGGCCATGGGATCTTTCATGATGAAGTGGAGCCGCAGGGCAGTGCTGAGAGAGAAAAAGTAGTTCTTCCTCTAAGTGTACACAGTAGACATCAAAGCAGAAGGCCTCTGTCAGAGCTGATGAAGTGTTAGTGTCCGTGTAAAATCATCAGGATCAGTTCAGTGCTAGTCCATTTGACTTATGGCAAGAAACATTACTGGAGTGGCTTCTTTTTTGAAAGTTCCTTAGAAGTTTAGTTTAGTGCCCCATCTGGATACACTGTGACAGCTGTCATCAACATTATGGAAAAAATCCTCTAGAAGGTGTCAAATACTTCTTGCGACATTCAGGAGTGCTTGGAATTTCTCATGGTTACAGTGAGATAATTGGGAGAAGTGGCCTTTGGAAGTTGCCTTAGTTTTCTTCTTACTCTCCAGGTTTGATTCTGGAAGCAGCAACCTAATGGTATACTTATCTTTATAGTCAAAACGTTATCAATTTTAGTTTTTTCATGTTTCAACTGAATTTTTCAAGTATGTGATCTATGTGATTTGTGGTAAGTTCCTTGAATTCTCTGTTTCAGTTATGTTGTTCACCTGAAAATCATCAAAAATTGTGCATGATTATCATAAGATTAGATTAATAAAAAGCACAAACAAGCATGCCATACTACAAACTCCTTGTAAATGTCAATATCTTTCCTCCTTTGCATCCTGTGAGTATATAGACATGGGGCAGCACTAAACATCAAATTATCTCAATATTCAAGATGAACTGATGCTGAAAAGCTGACTTGCTATACTTACAATGTCTCAAAGCATAAAAATTTTAGAAACTTGAAATTCTGCAAATTATTTAGATGAATGAAACCCTTTATCTCAATTCCTGAGCAATTCAGTTGAAAATGATGCATAATGACCTTAGTTTTCTCATCTGTTTGCATGTTTAGGCATACTTAATAATCAAGGACAACTGGAATAAAATGGTGTGATTTGCAATTAGAATATTACTGAAGTAATTGAAGTAGATCCTGTAACACTTTTTGACATAATCAACTTACTTCATGCAATACAGTACTATTGTTTTGTTGGATATCTGTGTAATGTTTTCAATAGTTTCCTAAAAGGATAATAATACAATTAATTTTGCATTTAACACCACCTTTAAAATTCTGTGGTATAAACCAATGAAACCATGAAAATATGCAATGTGAACACATTCACAAATATTTATGCATTAACTAGTTTTAATAAAAATTTAATCTGAAAAAATAAGGTATGATTCTTTCTGCAGATGTGTATTTAAGATAATGGTGGTGCATGTAATAACTCAATTTAATTGGAACTCTTGGTTTTCCACAGTTGGTAGCTGAATATCTCTTATCACAAGCTTTATCTACCACCTGAATCAGTGAAATTATTTTTGTAAACTTTTCCAGATAATTAGATTCATGCGATCAACTTTTCTCCCAGAGTTTTAAAATATAGCTTAAATATGAACAACTCATGCTTTTATCAGATACAGAAAAACTGATGATTGAAAAATGATCCTGTGAAACTATGTGTAGATGTGATGCTGTGGCAAAAGTACTTCTTTCTAAGAATAAAAGATACATGTCTACCTTAAAACCTATTTGTCCCAGCCTATGTCTTCATGATTCTACATGGTTATGCTATAGACAGAATTATGTCCACATTCTAATTCCTAGAAAACTGTAATAATGCTACTTTATATTACAAAAGGGATTTTGTGGATGTGTTAAAGATTGAATACCGTGAGTTAGGAAAATCAGTCTATAATATCCAGGAAGATCTAATTGCATGTATCTTTAATTATCAATAACATGTACAGACTATGATCAGATAAAGACTATCTCTAAAGAGAGTCAGGGAGGTGTGATGCTGTTTACTTTGAAGGGATGTGACTATAGAATGAAGGAGTACAAGTGTTTCCCAGAAGTTAAAAAACACAAATACAATCAAATCTACCTTTCCCTTTTTGCCTCCATAAAGGCCTTGGTGACATCTTAATATTACTAAGATGGTAGTACTGAGTCAGACATCTGACATACTTCAAAGTTGGTAGTAGAAAATTAATATACCATGGATCTATACCTACAAGTTGCTCTAAGTTGAATGACAGGAATGGGTTGCATGGGTACACTTTTCTTTATAACCTATGTTAAAGGACTTCCCTTTGCTAGAATTTTTATAAAGTTTACTTAACTGAATAGCTTTCAAGACCTGTTATGAGCATACTTTCAATGAGTAGGTTAGTTCTAGCCTTTATGCATAGTGTGTTCTTGATCTGAAATATCTCATATAGGCTGAGTTTGGAATGCCTGTCACTCACCTGGTGCCCATACGTGGGAGCTGTGCAAGTTTTAGGAGGTGAGGCTGGCAGAAGGTCACTAGGGGATGGCTTTTGAAGTATTCCAGTCACTGGTTTCTGTCTTTCTGTTTCCTGTTCTGCCTCCAGCTGAACAGCCTTCTCCCCTGCCTGCAGGGATTAAAACCAGCAGTCCAAATCTGTTTGTTTTTTTTTTTAATTTTTAATTTTTTGGTCAGGTATTGTGGAGATAGTGACATAACAAAACAACAAATACTACATGCTATTCTACATGCTATTTGGGAGCAGTGTATGGTACCTTTCCAGGCAGAGCCCTCCAGCCATACAGTTATCTCCATGCATTTCTAAGATTCTGCAGACTGGGGATTGTCACCAGCCACTTAACCTGTTCACTTAACCTGTGATTTCTCACTGCTGAACTCTTGCTAATTTAGTGTTGGGAAATGGGAAATCTAATTTGTTCCTTCTCTCTCTACTCTAAAGGGAGGTTTATATGTCTCTTCTTACTGCCTCATGAAGCTATTTTCTCTAGTAAGGTTCACATAAAGCCGTTTGCTTATAGTCTAGCTGACATAACTTAGGGTGGGTATCCTTGTAGCTAGTTTGCTATAAGAGTGTACTTTACTATTTTCTCTATGTGATACAGTTTTTATTGCTGCTTCCTTCAGTTTACCTTATTAGGTACTATCACATGCATCTTTGCTTTTGCATGTTTGCAATTTAGAAGTGAAGAATGAATTTATGTTCATATATAGGGTTTATTGTTCGGTAAGTACTATGTATACTTGATAACTAAATATTATTGGGTAAATGATATACATATAGGTTTTATTTGGCTACTGGTATTTAATTAATATTAATTTACATGGAAGTACAATTGACATTAAAATTAAAATATTGAGTAACTTTTGCTTTTGATTGATTTTTCTCTGTCGGATTGATTTTTTTCAAGAGTTTGTAAGTTTCTCACATTGCAAATATGCTGTTATTCAAGGCTCTAGTTGTGAGTCCTCACACCATGCCTCTGGTTGCCAGTGATTTTATGAGGTTCCTATGAAGACGGATGACAAAATCTCTTGATATGATTGAAGCCTACTGTGTCTTCCACTCATTAAATAATTCACTGGATAAATATGAATTACCTGAAAATTATATGTCACACATCATTTAGAAAAAAGGTATGGACACATTTGTTATCCCATTCAAAATCAAATTTAAAAAGTGTGTTATGGGGGCTGGAGAAGGTGGCTCAGGGGTTAAGCCTCTGCCTTGCAGGTGGAAGGTCCTAAGATCGGATCCTAGAACCCACATATAGACGCTGGGCGGAAGCTGGGCTGGCCTGCGTTTCCGGTCCTGGTAGGGCGGAGCCTGTGAATCCCGGGACAGAGTAAACAAGGAGGAGGCGGTCCATGGTGGTTCTCGAATTCGTCCGTGGTTCTACACACACGCATACACTGCACACACACATACACAACACACACATACACATACACGCGCACAATTGAATAAATAAAAATTAAAAAAAAGTGTTATGAAATTGAGTCAATATTATTCTGACAATGTTGCAACTGATTTATCAGGTCTTTTGGCTTTTATAAAAAAGTACAGCTCTCACCCTTCTTCCCAATTTTCCAATATTTCATCCACAAAATCCTTTTTGTAATATATATATACATACACACACAACACACACACACACACACACACACACACACACACAACACACGCATGGCTACAAGAAAATGGTTCCAACATACTAAAAGTAAACAGTCACTCACTGAAGTTACTTTGAGGACACATATAGATATAGAAAAATATTTGGACCAAATAAGAAATTATAAGTAACTGTTGCACAGAGCAGCTATTCATTCAAGGTTGGGTTTTTCTTTTTAGCATAAATAGTTCTACGAGGCAATGTTCAAGCTAATGAAGCTCAATTTCCTTTCACTTGTGCTCCCACTACAGAAAATTTGGGTGTGACAATAATTCATGCTAGCTAGATACAGTACAGAACTTGCTACCATGTCTCAGTTTCAGTTTGTTAGAATATTAACACATAGTAGATGATGAATCATGACCATTAAAATCTCTTTTATGGTAGTTATATTTGTATTTTTCAGTATTATAGTTTCGTGAGAACACATGTAATTTAACTGATTTCTGTATGGTCCAGTAAAATAAATTGTGTTTTTTTTTTTCTCCAGAACTCATGGCTCTTGGTTAAATTTACCCTCTTTAATAATCACTGTAATAGGTCAGACTTGCCTTTCCATGTTATATTAGGATTACGATTCCAAGAACAGGGCAGGTCAAGTCTTTGGGAACATTAGAATTTGATCTCCAAATTAATTGGAGAATAATCCAAAAAGTGAGGATTCACTTGGGAAGTATTTTATATATATATACATGCATATATATATACACAAATACATATACATATATATGCATACACACATATACACATATATACATATACATAAAACATGCATATACATATAATATACATATAACACTTCCCAAGTGAATACACTATGTAAAAATGTAAATATTTTCACACATAACATCATATATGCACATAAAGCCTTTATGTACATGTATTTATGCAAATGTGCACACGCAGACCTGTATATATGAATATGCAGGTATAAACATACTCATTGATGTGTGTATTTATGTGGGAGAGATAGTATTTATTCATATGTACATGTTCGCATGTGTGTGCATACACACATGTTTATGTGAGTATTCCTATGTGACTGTGGGGACCTGATATCTGAAATCACCCTTGATTGCTTTTCTACCTTATTCTTTTGTGACAGAGTCTCTAATCTGATACAAAGCTCACAGTCAAGCTAGTCTAACTAGTCAATTTCCTCTAGTGATTCCCTATCTCTCTTTCTCAAAACCAGAATTACAGGTAGACTACTATGTCTCATAGGCAGTTTATTTATTTTTTTCAATGTAGGGGTTTGGGGAAGTGAAATATAGTCATTTTACTTGCAAGACAAGCACTTTAATGCCAGGGTCATATTCTCAATGGTCACTTCTGTTTTTCAAATGCTACATTTACATATACATGAATGTAAAACCATTCATATAGCTATGTGGTTCTCGCTTGATTTTTGTAACTCTCTCCCTCTTTACTATATTTCATCCTGTAAATCTTTCTACATTTTTCTTAGGTAGGCATTCAAATTCATTTTCATAGGAAATGAATGAAAATTTATAAAGCGAGAAAATTTATATGTAAGACGATTTTAGTTATCTAGATACACTTAGGTACATAGATCTTACATTTGGGAGATTATTTGATAAATAAATAAAACATTTATAGCAGATCTTTTTCACGTATTGTACTTGAGACTAAATAGCACTTTCACATAAGTAAGAAATAAAAGAAAAATAGGTGTGATCAACTGGATAAGAAGAACATGTGCTTCTGAACTATCTGGTCAGTCTAAAGATGAGGAAAAACAGAAACCTGGTGGGTTTAGTGGTTTCCAAAGGTAAGGAAAATATGTGCATTTCCTAGAACAAGCAGAGGAAGAAAGTAGCAAGACCTCAAATAAGAATGGATAGACAGCATACCTAAGCAAATGATATATGTTAACCACACATTGCTGTCTTGGGAGAAGCATGAACATAGCATATGGATCTCATGTGCTAAAGCAGAAAAAACAATCTCTCTGAGTTTTCTTTTTTTTTTTTATTATTTCCGTTCACACAAACTTAACAGGTACACCAGTGCCCTCCCTCTCTCCACCTTCCCCCTGCCTCCCTGCTCCCCTCCCCCTCCCTCCCCATCACCCAGTGCCTCCCCCCCCCATCCCCAGAGCATCCCTTAATGTACATGCCAAACTCTCCTCTGGGTCCTCCTCTCCGATGAGGTGCAAGGACCCAGGGGCATTTCCCAGAACCCTTTCCTTAAGCTTAGGAACACTACTGTGACTGTCAGTCCCTAGCCTCCAAGAATCCTAGTGCCTTTAGTCCATGCTTGACTTTGTGAGGTCAATAATGTGTTGGACTTAGCGCAGGTCATTCAAAGTCCTATTACGACTGCTTCAGCCCTAACTTGTGTGGAATATCTTGCATATCATTACTCTTCCCATCCTTGTGCTCTTACAATCTTACCGCTCCCTCTTCCGCAAATTTCCCTGAGCTTCAGGATGGGGAGAGATTTGGCTGCCCAGTTCCATGTGGTTGATATAGAGTCTCTGATGTTCTGAATTATGGTTTGTTGATTTTTTTTGGGTTTTGCTGCTCCTGCAATGCCCTTGGCACCATCATGATGGGTATTGGATGTCACCCCTATTTTCTCTGCTGTAACATGGTCCCCTCTCTCCTTGTTTCTGGTGGGGCCCTACTTCCCCTTCCCTCCTGTTAATAATCTTTACAATTACTGTAGATATTACAGAGATTTGTCTTTCAGTGTCTCTAAGTGGGTTTAGTACTAGGATCCACCTATTAGGGAATACATACAGCACTTAATTTTCCGTGTCTGGGATACTTCACTCAATATAATTGTTTCTAATTCCATCCATTTCCCGGCAAATTGCATTAATTCATCATTTTTGATGGCTGAGTAGTATTCCATTGTATAAATATACCACATTTTCCTTATCCACTCGTCAACTGTTGGACATTAGGGCTGATTCCAAGACTTTGCTATTGTAAACAGTGCTGCTATGAACGTGGTCGTGCTTGTGCTATTGAGGTGAATTTTTTCCATTTGGGGGGTTATTCCCAAAAGTGGAATAGCAGGGTCATAAGGCATTTCAATCTTTATCATGTTTAAGAATGTCAGGCGGCTCACCAGAGTGGTTGTATGAGCCTGCATTCCCACCAGCATTCCCCTCTCCTACATCCTCTCCAGCACTTGGTGTTGTTTGTACTGTGGATTTTTGCCATCCTGACCGGGGTGAGATGATATCTCAGGGAAGTTTTGATTTGCATTTCCTTGATGCTAAGGATATGGAGCATTTTTTAAGATATTTGTTAGACATTTTAATTTTGTCTTTGGTAAAGTTTCTTTTAAGTTCCAAGGCCCATTTTTTGATTGGCCCATTGGTTTCCTTGGTGTTTAGTTTTCTAAGTCCTTTGTGCACTCCGGATAATAGAGCTCTATTAGATATGTGGTTTGTGAAGATTTTCTCCCATTCTGTGGGTTGCCTTTGTGCTTGAGTTAAAATCTCTTTATCTGAACAGAATCACTTTAATTTCACAAGATCCCATCTGGTAAGTGTTGGTTGTAGTGACTGTGCTATTGGATGTCCGTTTAGGAACTGTTGGCCTAGCCCAATCAGCTCGAGGGAGTTCCCTACCCTTTTAACTAAGGTTTTTATAGTCTCTGTCCTTATATTGAGGTCCTTGATCCATTTGGAATTAATTTTTGTACATGGTGACAAGTATGGGTCCACTTTTAATCTTCTGCATGTGGATATCCAGGTTTGACAGCACCATTTGTTTTAGATGCTGTTCTTTTTCCATTGGATTTTTTGGGACCCTTTGTCAAAGATCAAATGGCTGTAGTTGTGTGGTCTTATCTGGGTTTTGAACCCTTATCCATTGATCTGTCTGTGTATTTTGGAGCCAATACCAGGCTGTATTTACAACTATGGATTTGTAGTATAGACTAAGGTTTGGTATGGTGATACCTCCAGCAGTGTTTTTGTTACTCAGGATTGTTTATGCTACCCCGGGCCTTTTGTGCCTCCATATGAATTTTGAGATTGTTTGATCAACCTCTTTAAAGAATTGCTTTGGTATTTTGATTGGTATAGCATTGAATCTGTATATTGCCTTTGGTAGGACGGTCTTTTTATGATATTGGTTCTGCCAATCCAGGAACATGGGAGGTCTTTCCACCTTCTGGTGTCTTTTATAATTTCTTTCTTTAGGGTTTTAAAGTTTTCATTGTAAAGATCTCTTACTTCCTTGGTTAGGTTTATACCAAGGAATTTCATTTTTTAGGGGCTATAGTAAATGGGATTGTTTCAGGGCTTTTTCATTTTTTTCATTGTGGGCATATAGGAAAGCCACTGATTTTTGCACATTTATTTTGTATCTTTCCACCTAGCTGAACTTCTGTATTAGTTACAGGACCTTCCTGGTGGAGTTTTGGGGATCACGCAGGTGTAAAATCATGTCCCCTGCAAATAGACATAAGTTGACTTTTTCCTTGTTGATTTGAATCCTTTTATGTCCCTTTCTTGTCTTATGACTTCAGCTAAGACTTCAAGTACAATATTGAATAGAAGTGGTGAGACTGGACAGCCTTGTCTAGTTCCTGATCGAAGTAGGAATGCTTCAAGTTTTCCTCATTGAGTGTAACCCTTGCTATTGGCTTGTTGTATACAGCTTTTATTATATTGATAAAGGTTCCTTCCATCCAACCTTCTGTAGGGTTTTGATCATAAAGAGCTGTTGGATCTTGTCAAAAGGTTTTTCTGCATCTATCGAGAATATCATGTGGTCTTGCACTTTGGATTGGTTTATATGGTGAATTACATTTATTGATTTGCGTATGTTGAACCAACCTTTGTGCCTGGGATGAAGCCTACTTGATTCCCCGTGGATGATCTTTTTGATATGTTTTTGAGTCCGATTTGTTAAGACTTTGTTGAGAATCTTTGCATCTGTGTTCATCAGAGAGATCGGCCTGTAGTTTTCTTTTTTTTTTTTTTATTTATTCAATTGTGCGTGTGTGTATGTATGTTGTATGTATGTGTGTGTGCATGTGTGTATGTATGTGTGTGTGTATAGAACCACAGGCGAATTCGGGAACCACCATGGACCGCCTCCACCTCCTCCTTGTTTACTCTGCCCCGGGATTCACAGGCTCCGCCCTACTAGGACCAGGAACGCAGGCCGCCCACGCTTCTGCCTGGCATCTATACGAGGGGTCTAGGATCCAAACTCAGGACCTTCTGCCTGCAAGGCAGAGGCTTAACCCCTGAGCCACCTCTCCAGCCCCTGTAGTTTTCTTTTTTATGTGTATCATTATTAGGTTTTGGGATTAAGATAATATTAGTTTCATAGAAGTAATTTGGTAATGTTCCTTCCTTTGCTATTTGATGGAACAGTTCAAGGAGTATTGGTGTTATTAACTCCTTAAATGTCTGGTAGAACTCTGTGTTGAATCTACCTGGTCCAGGAAATTTTTTGGTGGGAAGATTCGAGATTACTTCCTCAATTTCCTCATATGTTATAGGACTATTTAAATAATTAACTACTTCCTGATCAAATTTAGGTAAGTTGTGTTTACTTAGGAATTCATCCATCTCTTTTGTGCTGTCAAATTTCACTGAGTATAAGTTTTTGAAATATGACGTTATAATTCTCTGAATTTCTTGGGTGTCAGTAGTGAGTCCTCGATTTTCATTTTTAATTTTGTTAATTTGGGCTTTCTCTCTCTTGCTTTTGGTTAATTTAGCTAGGGATGCATAAATCTTATGGATTTTTTCAAAAAACCAGCTTTTTGACTGGTTGATTTTCTGTATTGTATCCTAATCTTGATTTCGGATATTTCTCCCCTTATTTTGCTAATCTCCTCCCTTCTACTGCTTTTGGGATGAGACTGCTCTAGTGTCTCTAAAGCTTTAAGCTGCATTGTTAAGTTATTTATTTCTGATGTTTCCATTTTTTTGATGTAGGCTGTCTTAGGACAACATTCATTGTGTCCCAGAGATTTTGGTAAATTGTATTTTCATTATCATTCACTTTCAGGAAATCTTGAATTTCCTTTGTAATTTCTTCTTGAATCCACTTCTCATTCAGCATCATAGTGTTAAGTTTTGAGGAGTTAGTGTATTTTTTGTTGCTTGTTGTGTTGTGGATGTCAAGCTTTAAACCGTGGTGGTCTGATAAGGTACAGGATAGAATTTCAACTTTCCTGTATTTGTGGAGATTCGTTTTGTGGCCCAATATGTGATCTATTTTGGAGAAAGTTCCGTGTGCTGCTGAGAAAAATGTGTATTCTTTGGTGCGTGGATGAAAAGTTCAATAGAGATCTTTAAGATCTATTTCAGTAAGGATTTGATTAAGCTCCAAAGTGTTCTCTGTTAAGTTTTTGGCCTGTTGATCTATCCCATGTTGAGAGGGCGGTGTTGAAATCCCCAAGAATTATCGTTTTGGGATTGATTTCTCTCTTTAGACATTGTAAGTTTTGCTTAATGAATGTGAGGGAGCCGGTATTGGGTGCATGTATGTTCAGTATTGTGAAGTCTTCCTGGTGAATTGTACCTGTGACTAAAATATAGTATCCATCTATGTCTCTTATGATTTTTTTTGGTTTGAAGTTTATTTTGTCTGATAGCATAATAGCTACCCATGCCTGTTTAATGGTTCCATTAGCTTGCAGAATTTTGGACCAGCCTTTAATTTTTAGGATGTGCCTATCTTTTGTGGTGAGATGGGTTTCCTGCAGGCAGCAGATTGATGGATTGTGATTTTTAAATCAAGTTTGTAATCTGTGTTTCTTGATCGGTGAGTTAATGCCATTAACATTTAATGTTATAATGGAGAAACTCTTTTTAATTCTGGACATTTATTATGTTTAGTGGCTTTTTTAAGTGTATTGTTTCACTTTTAGGTTTTGGTGGTATTATACTTCCCTTCTGTTCTCCTGGATATGCCTGTTTTTCCTTCAAGCTTGAGTATCATTTCTAGCATTTTTTGAAGGCCTGGTTTGGTGGGCATGTATCCCTTCAAGTTGTCTTTGTGCCGGAAGATTTTTCTTTCTCCGTCGATCATGATGGATAGTTTTGCGGGGTAAATCAGCTTGGGTTGACATTTTTGCTTATTCAATACTTGAAGCACGTCTCTCCAAGCTCTTCTTGCTTTTACTGTTTCCATGGAGAAGTCATTTGTTATTCTAATAGGTTTACCTTTAAAAGTGACTTGTTTTATTCCCTCTTTCTTTTTGCCTCTTGTGTATGGATGGGCCTCTGTTTTTTTAGATAAGAAAAGTTTTCCTGATGATAGTTTGAAAAATTTCCTCAGGTGTGGTATTTTGAGATTCTTGTTCTGGTATTCCATGAATATGCATGTTAGGCTTCTTCAGGGTGTCCCATAATTCTTGAATATTTCTCTCGAGTATCTTTTTGGCTTTAACAACCTCTTCCATTGAGCTGGTTAATACTCCCACTTTGTCTTCAAGTTCTGAAATTCTATTTTCTGCTTCATTAGTTTTGCTGATAAGACTCGCTGTTGAGTTCTGGGTTGAAGATAACTTGTCTTTTAGTTCAGTTTTAAACTCTGCTTAAGTCTGTTTCAACTTTAAGTAAAAAGTGAAAATGATACTATATAGAGGGAAAAATTTTGTTGAGAATTTTTATATACATGAAAGAATGGCACTCTCTTCTCATACTTTAGAATGAATATGGGTCTTGATTTTCTGACTTTTGCATTCCTCATAAAAGATTTGAACATAGGAGGCAAGAAGCTAGGCATGGATACATACAACTGTCATCACAGTAGATTACTTATGCAGCAAAGGCTTGTGAATTCATGGAAAATGAGATTATGTCTAAAATTTGAAAGAAGAATAATCCATTGGGAGATACACAGAAAATAAAACTCAAAGCTCAGCTCATGGGATTTGCATAGTGAAATACTAAGTCCAAACAGGCAGACAAAGTTTAAGAATCAGCAATCAAGAAATTATTTGTAATATACAGCAGTGCAAGATAGGTAGAAAAGTCACCCTTTGCAGGAAGCTGAACAATTAGTTACAAAAGAATTTTTCTTATAATAAGTGCTTCATGATACTTAATCACAAAAGATCGATGTAAAGAGAAGTAGGGAATTTATTACTTTTAATGGTAGATCATTGAGCAGTTTTATGGTATAAACAGAATTAGTCAAAAGGAGATAATATCAATAGATTCTAGAAGAAGCAATGTGGTCAAGGGCAATAACTAAACCAGTTATTCTCATATACTAAGAAGATATTTCTGGTACAAGATGATTTGAGACAAATATTAGTATGAAAACAGACTTGAGGATTTAGAAATAGAATTATTTCAGAGCATTCATGGTGCCACTTTTCTAAGTCACAGGCAAGATTACCACTGAAAGTAAAGAAATATTTCACTTGAGTAAGTGGTTAAGTATTGTTGAAAGTCTCAGAATTGTGGTTTGTAGAAGGGATTGTTGAGCAAGGCAAATAAACATCAATGATTAGTAAGCAACTCTTGAGTGCATGTGCAATGTCACAAGTCAGTATTACTGTGTATTTCTTTTCATTTTACTACATATTATAATTGAAGAAGATAGACAATTGAGTTACATTCATACTCAGGTAGCTGTAGCACTAAGAGTACTTGAAAATTCAGAGCTTATTTTGAGGTGAGCTTACTTTGACTTCATTGAGCCTGTTCCTTGTCTGAGTTATTGTTTATAGCCAATTTAGATGTGTTATTTTAATACCTCAAAATATTTCATAATATTCCAGTATTCAAGAGTTATGGGATACCTTGAAGAAGCCTAACATGTGTATTCATGGAATACCAGAACAAGAATCCCAAAATGCCATACCTGAGGAAATTTTTTCAAATTATCCTAAAGGAGAACTTTTCTCATCTGAAGAAAGAGAGACCCATCCAAATACAAGAGGTATTCCACACCCCAAACAGATGTGACCATAATAGAAACTCGCCACGGCAAATAGTCAAAATACTCCACACTGAAGACAAAGAAAAGGTGCTGAGAGCTTCAGGGAAAAAAAAAAGGCACTTTTAAAGGTAAACCTATTAGAATAACAAATGATTTTTCAATGGAAACAGTAAAAGCAAGAAGAGCTTGGAGAGATGTAGTTCAAGCATTGAATGAGCAAAATTGTCAACCTAGGCTGATATACCCCACAAAACTATCAGTCATGATCTAGGCGTAAAGAAAAAACACAAAGACAACTTGAATACATGTCTATCAAACCAGGCTTTCAAAAAATGCTAGAAAAGATATTTAAGCTTGAAGAAAAGAACACGTATATCCAGGAGGACAGAAGGGAAGTGTAATACCACCAAAACCTAAAAGCCAAATATACACTTATGAAAGCCACTAAATATAAAAAGTGTCAGGAATTAAAAGTAATTTCTCCATTATAACACTAAATGTCAATGGAATTAACTCACCAATCAAGGGACACAGATTACAAACTTGAATTAGAAATCATAACCCATCAATCTGCTGCCTTCAGGAAACACATCTCACCCCAAAAGATAGGCACATCCTAAAAGTAAAAGGCTGGTCAATAATTCTGCAAGCTAAAGGAACCAGGAAATTGGTATGGGGGGGTTAGCTATTATGCTATCAGACAAAGTGGACTTCAAACCAAAAAATAGCATAGGAGACACAGATGGATACTACATTTTAGTCACAAGTACAATTCACCAGGAAGACTTCACAATATTGAACACATATGCACCTAATATAGGCTCCTCCACATTCATTAAAGCAAATACTATAGCTTCTAAAGTAAGAAATCAACCCCAAAACAATAATTCTTGGAGATTTTAATACCGCCCTCTCAACATGGGACAGATTAACATGTCACAAACTTAACAGAGAAACTTCGGAACTTAATCAAACCTTTACTGAAATGGACCTTACAGATCTCTATTGAACTTTTCATCCATGCACCAAAGAATACACATTTTTCTCAGCAGTACATGGAACTTTCTCCAAAATAGACCACATATTGGGCTGCAAAACTAATCCCCATATACACAGGAAAGTTGAAATTCTAGCCTGTATCCTATCATACCACCATGGTCTAAAGATTGACATCTTTAACAGAAAATATCAGCAGAAAATACACTAACTCCTGAAAACTAAACACTATGATGCTGAATGAGAATTGGGTTCAGGAAGAAATCTTAAAGAAAATTCAAGATTTCCTGGAAGCAAACAACAATGAAAATACAACTTATCAAAATCTTTGGGACACAGTGAAAGCCATCCTAAGGGTAAGCTTATTGCTCTGAATGTCTGTATCAAAAAATAGAAACATCACAAATAAATAGCTTCACAATGCAGCTTAAAGCTTTAGAGACACAAGAGCAATCCAATCCCAAAAGCAGTAGAAGAGAGGAGATTAGCAAAATAAGGGGAGAAATATCCAAAATTGAGACATGGAAAATGATACAGAGAATCAACTAGTCAAAAAGCTGGTTCTTTGAAAAAAATCAGTAATGCCTGTATCAAAAAAATAGAAACATCACAAATAAATAACTTAACAATGCAGCTTAAAGCTTTAGAGACACAAGAGCAATCCAATCCCAAAACCAGTAGAAGAGAGGAGATTAGCAAAATCAGGGGAGAAATATCCAAAATTGCAATACAGAAAATGATATAGAGAATCAACCAGTCAAAACCAGTCTTTGAAAAATATCAGTAAGATTAATACACCTCTACCTAAGTTAATCAAAAACAAGGGAGAGAAAACCCAAATTAACAAAATTAGAAATGAAAACAGAGTTATCACTACTGATCCCCAAGAAATTTAGAGATTTATAAGGTCATATTTCAAAAACTTTTACTTCATGAAATTTGATAACAGAAAAGAAATGGATGAAATTCTAAGTAAGCACAATTTACCTAGATTGAATCAGGAAGTTTTGAATTATTTAAATAGTCCTATAACATATTAGGAAATTTATGAATTACTCTCAAAACTTCTCTGGACCAGATGGATTCAGCACAGAGTCCTGAACAAATAACACCAATACTCCTTAAACCATTTCATCAAATTGCAAAGGAAGGAACACTATCAAATTGTTTCTATGAAGCCAAAAAAGATACACTTAAAAAAGAAAAATCTCTTTGATGCAAAGACACAGATTCAAAGATTCTCAACAAATTCTTAGCAAATCGGATTCAAAAGCATATCAAAAGATCATTCACGGGTATCAAGTAGGCTTTATCCCAGGCACACAATGTTGGTTCAACATATGCAAATCAATAAAGATAATTCACCATATAAACCAGTCCAAAGTCCAAGACCACATGATACTCTCAATAGATGAAGAAAAAGCTTTTGACAAGATCCAACAGCCCTTTATGATCAAAACCCTAGAGACAGTTAGCTGTATACAACAAGCCAACAGCAAGAAGTATACTCAATGGGGAAAAACTTGAAGCATTCACACTTCAATCAGGAACTAGACAAGGCTGTCCACTCTCACTACTTCTATTCAATATTGTACTTGAAGTCTTAGCTGAAGCCATAAGACAAGAAAGGGACATAAAAGGGATTCAAATCGACAAGGAAAAAGTCAAGTTATCTCTATTTGCATGTGACATGATCTTATACCTGAGTGATCCCCAAAACTCCACCAGGAAGCTCCTGGAATTAATACAGAAGTTCAGGAGGGTGGCAGGATACAAAATAAATGTGCAAAAATCAATGTCCTTCCTATATGAACAGAACGAAAGAAATGAAAAAGCCCTGAGAGAAACAATCCCATTTACTATAGTCCCTAAAAAAATGAAGTACCTTGGTATAAACCTAACCAAGGAAGTAAGAATCCTTTACAATGAAAACTTTAAAACCCTGAAGAAAGAAATTGCAGAAGATACCACAAGGTGGAAAGACCTCCCGTGTTCCTGGATTGGCAGAATCAATATCATAAAAAAGACCATGCTACCAAAAGCAATATACAAATTCAATGCAATACCAATCAAAATCCCAAAGCAATTCTTTAAAGAGGCTGATCAAACAATATCAAAATTCATATGGAAGCACAAAAAACCCAGGACAGCAAAAACAATCCTGAGTAACAAAAGCACTGCTGGAGGTATCACCATACCAAACCTTAGTCTATACTACAAATCCATAGTAATAAAAACAGCCTGGTATTGGCTCCAAAATAGTCACATACATTAATGGATAAGGGTTTAAGTCCCAGATATAAGCTCACACAATTATAGCCATTTGATCTTTGACAAAGGGGCCCAAAAAATCCAATTGAAAAAGAACAGCATCTTCAACAAATGGTGCTTGCAAAACTGGATCTCTACATGCAGAAGATTAAAACTTGACCTGTACTTGTCACCATGTACAAAAATTAATTCCAAATGGATCAAGGACCTCAATATTAGGCCAGAGACTATGAAAACCTTAGGTGAAATGGTAGGGAACTCGCTGTAGCTGAGTGGACTAGGCCAACAATTCCTAAACAGAAGTCCAATAGCACAGTCACTACAACCAACACTGAACAGATGGAATCTTATGAAATTAAGAGCTTCTGTTCAGAATGGGAGAAAATCTTCATTAACTACATAACTACATATCTGATAGAGGTCTATTATTTAGGCTGCATAAAGAACTTAGAAAACTAAACACCCAGGAAATAAATGACCCAATTAAAAATTGAAATGTCTAACAAATATCTTTAAAAGTGCTCCACATCCTTAGCCATCAAGAAAATGCAAATCAAAACCTCCCTGAGACATCATCTCACTCTGGCCAGGTTGGCAAAAATCCACAACACAAACACCACCAAATGCTGGAGAGAATATGGGGGGAAGGGAACTATTCTACATTGCTGATGGGAATGCAGGCTTATACAACCACTTTGGTGATCAGTGTGACAATTTTTTAAAAAGTTGAAGATTCATGTGCCATATAACCCTGCTGTTCCACTGATTTTTGTTCCCCAAAAAGGAAAAATTCACCTCGATGACACAAACATGACCATGTTCATAGCAGCACTATTTACAATAGCAAAACGCTCAACAGTTGATGAGTGGATAAGGAAAATTTGGTACATTTATACAATGAAATACTACTCAGTCATCAAAAAAAATGAATTTATGAAGTTTGCCTAGAAATGGATGGAACTAGAAAAAATTATATTGAGTGAAATATCTCAGACATAGAAAATCAAGCTTCTTATGTACTCCCTAATAGGTGGATCCTAGTACCAAACCCACTTAGTGACATATTCAAAGATAAATCTCTGTAATACCTACAGTAATTGCAAAGATTATAAACAGGAGGGAAGGGGAAGGAGGGCCTTCCCCAGAAATAAGGAGAGAAGGGATCATGCTACAGCAGAGAAAATAGGTCACCATCAAGTACTGCAAGTAAGTAAGCAGACATCTCCTTATGCCCACTCACTTTCCTTCCTGTCAGTTGCAACTGAGGGTTTTTTATCTCACCAGTCAGGGAGGGCATAGAGTCTGGCAGGTAGATGATAACCATCTTGCAAATGGGAGACTGACACCCCCCCCCACAGATACACACTGTGGTCTCCTATTCTTACTCCATCTACCTTTGAATATACTCTTACAGTAAGACTCCATTTTAACAGCCATTTATCTCTGGCTGGAAGTGACCTCTAAGACCAATCAGGAGTGAGCCAAGGGCTGTGTAGGAACAGCAACACTGAAAATAACAACAAGCCATAATTCAGAACATCAGAGATCCTACATTAATCACTTGGAACCAGACAAGCCAAATCTCTCCCCATCCTGAAGCTCAGGGACATTAAGATTGTAAGAGCCGGGCTGGAGAGGTGGCTCAGGGTTTAAGCCTCTGCCTTGCAGGCAGAAGGTCCTGAGTTCGGATCCCAGATCCCACGTATAGACGCCAGGCGGAAGAGGGGGCGGCTCTGTGCTTCTGGTCCTGGTAAGGCGGAGCCTGTGAATCCCGGGGCAGAAGGAGGTGGAGGCGTCCATGGTGGTTCCCGATTCGTCCGTGGTTCTACACACACACATACACACATGCGCGCTCACATACATACACACACGCACAATTGAATAAAAAAAAAAAAAAAAAAAAAAAAAGATTGTAAGAGCCTTAACCTGAAGCAGTCTGCAGCTCTCAGCCTCCAAGATGTCTGCGATGACTTAGCCTCCTCCAGCTTTGGCCAGCCAGCCATGCCCTCTCTGCCATGAGAAACTGCCTCCCCTCTGGAACTGCAAGCTGAATAAACCCCTCTTTCTCCCTTTAAAAAAAAAAAAAAAAAAAAAAAGAGCCTAAACCTCCTGCGCCCTCTGTTTCCCAGTGAGGGGGCGGGGTGGGTCCCCTGGCCTCACTGAATCAGGAAGTTGTGAATCATTTAAATAGTCCTATAACATATGAGAATATCAATGAAGTAAGCTTGAATCTTCCCACCAAAAAATGTCCTGGACCAGATGAATTCAGCACAGAGTTCTATCAGACATTTAAGGAAAAATAACACCATTACTCCTTAAACTATTCCATCAAATAGCAAAGGAAGGAACATTACCAAATTCCTTCTATGAAACTAATACCATATTAATCCCAAAACCGAATAAAGATACACTTAAAAAAGAAAACTATAGGCCAATCTCTCTGATGAATACAGATACAAAGATTTTCAACAAAATCTTAGCAAATTGGATTCAAAAACATATCAAAAAGATCATTCATGGGGATCAAGTAGGTTTTATCTCAGGCACACAAGGTTGGTTCAACATAAGCAAATCAATAAATGTAATTCACCATATAAACCAATCCAAAGTCCAAGAGCACATGTTACTCTCGATAGATGAAGAAAAAGCTTTTGACAAGATCCAACAGCCCTTTATGATCAAAACCCTAGAGACAGTTGGAATGGAAGGAACCTTTATCAATATAATAAAAGCTGTATACAACTAGCCAACAGCAAAGATTATACTCAATGGGGAAAAACTTGAAGCATTTCTGCTTAGATCAGGAAGTAAAGGCTGTCCACTCTCACCACTTCTATTCAATATTGTACTTGAAGTCTTACGTGAAGCCATAAGACAAGAAAGGGACATAAAAGGGATTCAAATCTGCAAGGAAGACGTCAACTTATCTTAAGCTCCTGAAACTAATACAGAAGTTCAGGAGGGTGGCAGGATACAAAATAAATGTGCAAATTCAGTGGCCTTCCTACATGCCCAGAATAAAAGAAATGACAAAGTCCTAAGGGAAACAATCCCATTTACTATAGCCCCTAAATAAAAATGAAATTTTGGTATAAACCTAACCAAGGAAGTAAGAGGCCGTTACAATGAAAACTTTAAAACCCTAAAGAAAGAAATTGCAGAAGATACCAGAAGGTGGAAAAACCTCCCATGTTCCTGGATTGGCAGAACCAATATCATAAAAAAGACCATCCTACCAAAGGCAATATACAGATTCAATGCTATACCAATCAAAATACCAAAGCAATTCTTTAAAGAGTTGATCAAACAATCTCAAAATTCATATGGAGGCACAAAAGACCCAGGATAGCAAAGACAATTCTGAGTAACAAAAACACGGCTGGAGGTATCACCATACCAAACCTTAGTCTGTACTACAAATCCATACTTATAAAAGCAGCCTGGTAATGGCTTCAAAATACACACGCAGATCAATGGGTAAGGGTTGAAGACCCAGATATAAGCCTACACAATTACAGCCATTTGATCTTTGAGAAAGGGCCCCAAAAATCCAATAGAAAAAGAACAGCATCTTCAACAAATGGTGCTGGCAAAACTGGATTTCCACATGCAGAAGATTAAAAATGGACCCATATTTGTCACCATGCACAAGACTCAATTCCAAATGGATCAAGGACCTTAATGTAAGGCCAGAGACTATAAAAACCTTTGTTGAAAGTGTAAGGAACTCCCTCAAGCTGACTGGACTAGGCCAACATTTCCTAATCGGAAATGCAATAGCACAGTCAGTACAACCAACACTCAGCAGATAGGATCTTATCAAATTGAAGAGCTTCTGTTCAGATAAGAGATTGTAAGAGGAGCACAAAGGCAACCTACAGAATGGGAGAAAAATTTCACTAACCACATATCTGATAGAGCTCTACTGTCCAGAGTGCACAAAGAACTTAGAAAACTAAATACCAAGGAAACAAATGGCCCAATTGAAAAATGGGCATTTGAACTTAAAAGAAACTTTACCAGGGAAGAAATTGAAATGTCTAAGAAATATCTCAAAAAATGCTCCAGATCCTTAGCCATCAGGGAAATGCAAATCAAAACCTCTCTGAGATATTATCTCACCCCCGTCAGGATGGCAAAAATCCACAATACAAATAACACCAAATGCTAGAGAGGATGTGGAGAGAAAGGGAACTCTCCTACATTGCTGGTGGGAATGCAGGCTTATATACCCACTCTGGCGAGCAGTCTGGCAATTCCTAAAAAAGCTAAAGATTGAAATGCCATATGACCCTGCTATTCCACTTTTGGGAATAATCCCCCATACAGCAAAAATTCACCTCAACAGCACAAGGACGACCATGTTCATAGCAGCACTGTTTACAATAGCAAAGTCATGGAATCAACTCAAATGTCCAACAGTTGATGAGTGGATAAGGAAAATATGGTACATTTATACAATGGAATATTACTCAGCCATCAAAAATGATGAATTAATGAGATTTGCCGGGAAATGGATGGAATCAGAAAAAATTATTCTGAGTGAAGTATCCCAGACACAGAAATTTAAGCACCTTATGTACTCCCTAATAGGTGGATCCTAGTATCAAACCCACCTAGTGACACACTCAAAGATAAATCTCTGTAATACCTACAGTAATTGCAAAGATTATAAGCAAGGAGGGAAGAGGAAGGAGGGCCCCGCCAGAAACAAGGATAGAGGCTATCATGCTACAGCAGAGAAAATAGGCCACCATCAAGGACTGCAAGTAAGTAAGGAGACATCTGGTTGGACTTGCAGACTTTCCTTACTGGTCACTTGTACCGATGGTGTATGATCTCACCAGAAAGGGAGGACATAGAGTCTGGCAGATAGAAGGTTACCATCCTGCAAATGGGAGGTAACCCCCCTCACAGTGGTCTCCTACTCTTATTCCATCAACCTTTGAATATACTCTTATAATAACACTCCATTTTAATAGCCTTTTATCTCTGGCTAGGGGGTGACATCCAATACCTATCAGGATGCAGCCAAGGGTGGTGCAGGAGCAGCAAAACTGAAAAAAAATCAACAAACCATAATTCAGAAAATCAGAGAGTATACATCAATTACTCTGAACCAGGCCAGCCTAATCTCTCCCCATCCTAAAGCTCAGGGAAATTTGTAGAAGAGGGGGCGGTAAGATTATAAGGTCCTAAAGATGGGGAGGAGCAACGATATGCCAGATACTCAGTACAAGTTAGAGCTGATGTAGTCGTAACAGGACTTTGCATGACCTGTGCAATGACCAACATATCATTGAACCCCTATAGTCTAGCATGGATCACAGGCACTATGATCCTTAGAGGCAAGGGATTAACAACCACAATAGTGTTCCTATACTAAAGGGGAACACACATAAGAGCTCTAGGCAATGCCACTGAGTCCTTACACCTCATCAGAGAGGAGGACCCAGAGGGAAGTTTGACATACACATTAAAGAATGCTCCAGAATGGGGGGAGGGGGAGAAGGCACTGGGAGAAAGGGAGGGAGGGGGAAAGGAAGAGGAAAAGGGGGGAAGGAGCAAGAGGGTCCAGGGAGGGGTGGAGGTAGGGAGGGGAATGGGATACTTATCAACTTTGTATGAGTGGAAGTAATAAAAAAAGATTGAAAGAGCCTAAAGATGGGGAGGAGCAAAGATATGCAAGATACCCCACACAAGTTAGCACCGCAGTAACCATAATAGAACTTTGCATGACCTGCAGAATGACTGAAATATCAATGACCCTCCAAAGTCTAGCATGTGTCGCAAGCACTAGGATCTTTAGAGGCAAGGGATTAACAGTCACAATAGTATTCCTATACTAAAGGGGAGCACAAAAAAAGGGCTGTAGGCATTGCTACTGAGTCCTTACACCCCATTAGGGTGGAGGATGTAGAGGGACATTTTGGCATTTACACTAAAGGATGCTCCAGGGATTAGGGGAGGAAGAAGAGGGGGCACTGGGAGAAAGGGAGAGAGGAGAGTGAAAGGAAGGGGAAAAGGGCAGAGGGAGCAAGGGGGACTAGGGGGGGTGAAGGGAGGGAGGAGACCGGGGTATCTACTAAGTTTGTATGATTGGGAAAATATAAGAAAAAGAAAAAACAAAGATTCCATCATGTTCAGAATTAAAGGGTATATGAAATAGACTGTGGAGATAAGAAAAAGTTTTTAGACTATGGCTTATAGATCTGGAGAAGCACAAAAAATTGGTTTGTTTTTAACTAAGTACTTTGCTGTGGTGCTTGGATCAGAACTGTAACCCCTGTAGCTATTAAATATGTGCCCGTTGAGTTTATATCTCATAGTACATACTGCATTATGAATTACAATTCTGCTTTACACATGCCCCTTACATATTTTCTAGTGTTGAAGGAATACCAGCTACAGAAACCTTGGGTATAAAAGCTGTCACTATGCAGCTACTTCTGGTTATTTCATGTAGTAGGTAAGGCTGGAACAGAACACAGTCAGCTAAAAGGTATCTGTAGGCACTGAAACTAGTGTGAAATCAAATGTGGAATGACAGGGGAGGCAATGAAGACAGTACAAGAGTCATAGGAGACGAGAGGACTTTTGTTCTTGGGGATATGTACTTACATTCTAAAAATACACACAGATATTATTTTATTTTATCATTGGTTTCTTTATTATTTCATTAAGGTAAGATTTCTACATCTTTACATCAGTCATTTGGAGATTAAGCTATAAAGAAAGGACATTTCTTACCTCCCATAGGCTCTGTCAAAGGGCTAATGAAGATAAAAGTGAAAACATGAAAACATCTTATCATGAAGAGCCTGCTTTGTTTAAATATTTTGCTTTTGAAAGAGCTATTCTGCTATTGTATTTTAAATTTCACAGTTTTCATGCTGTTTTGATTCCTGTGTATGTCCCCCAAAACTGCTTCAAGCAGAATGAAATATCTAGTATAAAAAGTTTCCCTGCCTTGTTCAGATGTAGAGTTGACCTGCCCTGGCATTTTTCACAGGGCACAGTGATAATTGGTGGAGTGATGTGGGGGCAGGTTTACCCAGCTGCCCACCTGCATGGAGAATGACTTTCCTATTAAGGTGAATCCATCCATGAAGAACCTTTGAATGTGCTGCTTCCACAGGGTGGGGGCTGACACATTTTGCTCACATCCCAAATGAAGAAACGCTTGGGTTATTTTTGATTCAAAGCAAGCAAAGGAGTGATAAGCAACTGCAAGTACAATCGGAGCATATGTTTGCTGAGCTTGAATTTTCTTTTTGCTCTGAGATCAGATGTTATAATTTTACTAATTTCTAAATCTGGCTGATTCTTAAAATCAACTAGAGAGGCTTGAAAAATACTCGTATTTAAGACCCAGACACTGATTTTGACTGCTTATATCTTATGTGGAGTTTAAAATTTTTCTTTGAAATATGTTACACACAAATATTTCAGTAATTGCTGCTTTGTATCAGTGGCTCAAATTGTTGGCACGGGATTGGAGTAAGGGAAGTATGCATCCTTCAACTCTCCTGTATGCAAATGACATTATTGCTGTAAGCACATTGCTAGACACAGACACTTATCTACCTGATGGGAATGTTTTGAAATTGAATTGTATTACCGGAGTGTGGAAAAATTAATGAGAAAATGATTGATCATGAAGACACAAAATTAGGATCACCACTTCCTTTCTGTCTCCCCCACCCCATTCCTTAGGATTAAAATACTATATACTTCCTAAATACTTTTATATTCAGTGAATAAATGCACCAGACTTATTGTTAATTAATATTCAGTACTCTTTATTTTGAAATCCTGTATATATTTTATTTATGAATTTTACTTAATTTTGAGACAAGGTCTCATGTATTCCAGGCTGTTCTTGAATTTCTTATATGGTTGAAACTGGCTTCTGTTTCCTATGTATTTAGATTAAAAGTGTGTACCATAACATATAGCTATAATAAATTGTTTATTCTTTCTTTCTCTCCTTCTTTCTCTCTCTCTCTTTCTTTCTTTCTTTCTTTCTTTCTTTCTTTCTTTCTTTCTTTCTTTCTTTCTCTCTCTTTCTCTTTCTCTCTCTCTCTTTCTTTCTTTCTTTCTTTCTCTTTCTCTTGTTCTCTCTCTTTCTTTCTCTCTTTCTATATATCAGAGGATACTGTGTGCCCTTTTGGAGGACCAAGGGTGACTTAGACTTGGGGAATCAGCCTAGATTGCTTCTATCTCCTTTTTGCTTTCCTCTGGGACATCCCTGACTCTGCCCACCAGGACCAGAAATGTAGATCACTGCTGTTTCTGCTGGTATTCTTATGTGGGACCTGGGATCTGAACTCAAGACTTTTTGCTTGTCAGGCAGAGTCCTAAACCATCTCTCCATCCCCACACTAAATAATTTAAGAAAACATTAGTGCCTAAAAATTCCTCCAAAGTCAAATGACATATAACAACTTAAGACATGTGCTTACTGATAGAATCATCTATGATGGCAGGATTAAGTTGTGTAGGGTCTGGTGCCATATTGAAGTTCTTAGTAACCAATGAGTTCAAGAACATGTCTAATGTGTAGAGTACAGAAAGTCAAGAAAGGGACCATGACACAATTTTTTTAAGTTTATCGAAAAAATGCAAGACAAGAAGTAAGACCAAACATGTATCTATACACTACAGTCACTCTCTGTTACTATCAGAGGCCAAGATGGCATCTGATCATTGCTTATTTCATCTAGGATTTTATCACTTTGATTCTGCTGTCATCATTCTTATTTTACCAAGAAATCAAACAACTACTTGATAGGATTCATAATTTTTCAAAGAAAATTTACAAAGCTCCCTCATTTTTGTCATCAAAATAATACATTTGAGAGAAATTTGTAAAAACAACCAGTTCGGAGATGAGATTTCCTATTTACATAAAGAGGTGCTGTGAGGTCAAAAATGAGAAAGACCAGGAGGCAGGATGATAACTAAGAAATTAATATAACCTACAACGTAAAGGACATTCCAAAACTAATTCTACTAACACATAGGGAATCAATATTTGTCCACACTGTTTACCAGAATATCATGGTTGGAATGTGACCTGCTCTCCACAGCTCATGTAATTTGCATCCCAGGCTGATGCTAACATTTGGGAAGTGGTAACAACTTTAAGAGGAGGAACCTTGCTAGAGGAAGTCATGTCAGAGGGGGAGGGTCTTCAGGTTGGGCAGCTCCACCACGCTTCCACAAGAAGTCTGCTCTTGAAGTTGTCACTAGTTTTCTCTCCATCTCCTTGATGAAGAATGTTAATCTGAGCTTCCTCCAGCTTGCTCTGCTCTGGAACTGTAAACCAAATAAATCTTCCTTTCTCCCCTTAAGTGGCTTGAGTCTGAGTGCTATCTTACAGCAATAGTAGATTTACTGGATTAGGTAAAAAATTCATTAAGACTTAATTTACTTGACAAAGGGTCCAGGTATGCGAACTAATTACATACATCATCATGACATAGTCACATGCAATAGATTTGGAGATGCTCTACAATAAGGGTTTGCTTTTCAGTTTATCTAGTGCCAATATCCCTCTTTGAGGGATATTGCCCCTTCCAAGGTAGACACATAAATTAGTCTCTGCCCAGTAGCTTATTATAATCTCATGGTCAAGGTGACAGAAATGTTTCCAGTTGGACCAAATGAGACAATCCTTGGCCAATTATTGGATGTTACTGAGGGACAGATATAGCTTCTACTTAGGATGCTAGAAGATAAAAGTTTGAGGTAGTTAACAGACATCTCCCTATAAGAAAAGTTCTACTACACATGAAACTCATGGAAAATGGATCCAGTAATTTTATTTTATACATCTTTGTTTATTTTGAGTGTAATGAAATTTGTCATTTCTCTACATACCGCTATATTTCATTGCCTCACCTTTAAACCCACCAAAGATCTCAACAAGATTCCTTCCTACTTCTTGGGGTTTTTTGTATAATTTATTGAATTTAATAACAGTTTACTGCAATAACATGTATCTGGACATTTGCTGGTGCATTGGTGGTGTATTAGTGGAAACACTGTTGGAGCAAATGGATCCTTTCTCTCGTCACCATTAAGCATCATTATCACTCACAGAAGGGTGGGAAAACACAAGCTTTGCCCCTTCTGTGATGTAATGTTGATGGAACCAATCTTCTGTAAGTGTTTTATAGGTAACCATAGTTGCAGTGAATTACTGTAAGGATCTTATCAAATCCAGAAGAGACTGTTGATATTCATCTCCACCCATCCTTATATTTTTCCTGTCTTCTCTTCTGCTATGTTCCTTCAGTCTTTTGGGTAGGGAAAATTTAGACTTCCTGTTTAGAGTAGAATACTCCATAGCTATTTACTGCCTGCACATTGACCAGTTGTGATACTCTCTTAATCATTATCCTTGAAAAATATGTCGAGAGCTACCTAAAGTCCCTAATCTGTGGATTTAAAGATAGGTATTTAGAAGGTAGTTTGAATCCATGTGCACTTAAATCAATAGTAGAGTTAACTCTCCTAGGGTTTATGAATTCTGATCCACAGGTTCTTAGCCTGTTTTGCATTCTAAGGCATGATTTGCTTCCTGTTAAGTGGTTCTTAAATCTAGTTGGAAGGCAGTTGGCTACCCACTAACAGCCAGCAATTATAAGTTCTGTGTTCACCTGTCTCAGACAGAGAAAACCCGTGCTTCCCAGAGATGGTGATGCAATCTCTCTCTCTCTCTCTAATCTTGTCAATCAGTCAGATTGAATTGGGCTTTCTAATACCTTCAAACAGAAAGAGTCATGATTAAAATTTCCTGAAGCAGAACGCTATTTACTTACTGAAAATTAGGTTTGCTTATGGCTCAAATTTAGTGTGTAAGAAAAATAACCCTTCAGAAGCATGCTGATAATAATCACTAGTCCAAAGAGTGGATTCAAGTGAAAGTATTTGAAACAATTCTGAGAGATATGCCAAAAGATTGCTTGCAATTTATAAGCAAAAAGTAAACAAAGAGTAAGGAGAAAGTAAAGGTAAGAGAGAGAAAGAGAGAGAAAGAGTAGAGAGAGAATATCTTAAATTTCTAATGGGGAAAACTATATTACATTTTTGTCTAACAACCTATGTGATGACTTACTCTTCTAAAAGTAACTGCTCATTTGTTTAGTTCTTACTTGTTAGATTCAGACAGAAAAAGAGTCAGAGAAATAGACAGTATAGTAAGTGGCTGTATTTTCTTGTCTTATTGCTGTGACAAATGTAACTTGAAGAAGGAAAGGTTTTATTTTATATCACAGTTCAAAGGTAAAGTCCATCATGATTAGGAAATCATGCAACAGGAATTGAAGATGGTTGCATTGTGTCCACAGTCAAGAAGCACACAGCAATGCATGCTTGCACTTGGCTAGGTGTTCTTTTCCTTCAGCGTATGATTCCAGGCTGTGGATTGATATTGCCCGTTTAGGACAGATATTCCCTCCTTGTTGATACTGACATAGTCCTTCACAGGTATGTCCTGACACTTCTTTCCAAATTCTATAAAGTTGGCCATTAACCTTCACAGTGGCTGCTAATTAAACAGATGAAAACAAAGAACATGGAAAATACCTTAGAGGCATTGTTGACTAGAACATTCTTAATCTCATTTTGAAAAAGTAAAGACATTTTATACTATTCATCACTAGTATTAGCTCAGACTGGTGATTGTCATTTTAATTTTTCTCCAGAGGCTGAGGCAAGCTCCAAACAATTAGGAAAAGTGATAATCCTAGAGCTAGTCTAAACTTGGAGGGTTGTTTGCACAAAGTCAGACAACACAGTTGGAAAGAGAGGTTGACTGGTGAGTAACAAAATGTCTGTGCTAAATTTAGGCAATCCGTTCCCCCATCGTACTTGAGCTGTCACTAATTTCATAACTTTTAGTGGATGTCTCAGCTGGAGGCTATGCCATGCTCATTCCTGTGACTCAGACATATCTGTACATGTCAGAACAACTGGCAAGAAATTTAAAAGTTTAAAAGCTGCTTATTGATACGTAAACTTTGTGGAATCCAGTTTAGAATGTTCTTCAGTGAACTTGATGGCTTGGAGAGGAGATTCCGAGTTGACCTTAGTGTGCACATGAGCCTAATCTTCACTTTAAGGTTGCATATTGAAGACATGTAAAGCAAAAATGTCTGCGAAAAAAGTTGTCTATGCAAGAATAAGCTGTGAGAAGCAAAACTTTAATAAGGCAGCAAAGAGGTATAACGTACATAAAAAGCATTGTCATTCACTTCATCAGAGCCTCCAAAACATCCGATAGCTCCAGTGGTGTAAGAAGTGCATCTATCAGTAATGATATCAAAAATAACCATGGCATCAAGAAGAGACATTTTGACAAACAATACAGAAATCAGCAGCAGCAACATCAATGTGGTTAGCAAAATAGTCACTTATTGAAGAGATAATAGGTGTCCAGTGTCACGGTGCCATGTATTGGAAATAACCGAACATAAGGGGAAAAGCAGTATCAACGCCAGGCACCCATGGGAACAGGAACAGGAAGTAATTTTTTTCAGTGAACAGCCTGAGACTCAGCAGCAATGACCATAATTTTTAAGTTATCAGTGCTAGTTCTGCAAGGGCTTACGTGCATAAACACACATATGCTGTATATACACTATACACATGCATGAACACGCACACATGCACACAAGAACATGCAGGTGCATATAGAATTAATTTGTATTCTACATCTAACTTGTGCTTCTATTGGAATATAACTTTTATTTCTAGTGGGCATTGAGAGATGAAATCTGCCCCCACTCATTAAAATTAATTGCTGATTTTAAAAGGATTTAGATAAACAGTTGTCAGTGAGATGGGTATTAGGCTCTAGTAACAGGGAAAAAGGCTGTTTCTCTCTTTCCTTATTTTCCTAGAGCAATGAATTCACATAATGCCATTTTGACATTGTGGAGACAAGTCTATTAAAATATGAATTATGGTTCCTTTGTCTCTTATATTGGTCCATTTAGCATAATAGTTTCAATTGACCTAAATAGCAGATAGTACATTTTATTCTAAGTGTTAGAAATTAAAGTAGATTGAATGATTTTCTTGTATATATCATTGTTGAAGCTTTTGTTACACTCTGAATTAATACAAATAGCAGTAATAACACAACTGGATGCACCTGGCATGTGTTACTGGATTTATCCCAAGCTCTTTCATAATTGGCCATTTATATCCATGCAACTGAAACTCAGTAATGGTTTTAATGTTTGAAGATCAGGATGTTTTGAAAATCAGACTTGCAGAAATATAATCAATGTATTGGCCAAGACAACAAAATAGGAATGCCCCATCTTACTGCAGAATTTTAAGGTAACTTACATCAAAAAAACCATGAAATGCACATATCCTTTGATTCAGTAATTCCTCTATGAGGATTTAATGTAAAGATGAAGTTAAGGATATGCTAAATTTTGTTAATGTTAACATTATGTTAATTAAAACTTTAAGTAATTTAAAAATCTGGCAATAGGGTCTTGAATTACAAAACAGTTTGTGTCCATATCACTAAAGATTAGCTATACTTAAATCTATGTGATTATAATTTTTAATTTTAAGGAATCACACAGGTAAGTATGAGGGAACAAACCATTTTAAGTTTTAAAGAGCCAGAAAGTGTCCATGTGCTCCATCCAAATTTCAACCTCTCTTTCCCATATATATAATCACTATTCTAAGTTTTATCTCAATCACTTTGTATTTATTACCAACAGTGAAATACTTTCTTGTTCATTAACATAAACAAAAATGTTAACTAACTTCAATATATATTTTAACTTTCTTGTAATCTAGGGTTTTCTCTTGTGTTTTGTTTCTCTCTTTCCTTGTAATTTACATGCTGAAGATCCTGAAATAACTTTATTTTGTAGCACTTTCTATGAAATGGAATTTTAAGGTCCCATATTCTCGGCATTCTTCAGTCTGTTTTCTGTCCTCTGGATTCCCTGTACATGATGAACAAAAAAACTTTTCATGTTCAAGTCTGATTCTTTTAGTAAAACTACAGGAAGTGGGATGTTTTTTCATTAATGGGTGAAAGGTCAGACAGTTTTATGTTGTATGATGCTAGCGCTGTCAGTCATTGTGTATTTGTTATTTGAAATTTTAAATTAGCCACATTCTCTCAATTCTTTTCAAACTTACTAATTGAAGAACTGTAGTAAAATATTTCCTTATCCACTTGTTGGTTAGTACTATCAGTGGTAAGATAGGATTATTTTCCTCTCTTGCCAGTTTTTAAGACGATTATACACTTTACTTTTTCCCTTCATGCAGTATGATTTGTATAGGAAGACATGGAATTAATCAACATCTGTGCTCCCACCAACACCTTTGTAGACACTATAGTTATCAAAGTTCTTTAAAGAATGTTCATGGAAGTCTCACTAAAACAATCAAAAAATTGCGTGTAGATCACAGCTTCTGGTCTTCATAACTCAAAATTAGTTTTGCCAAATACATCCTTAGCTCACATTTTCTTTCATTGTGCCTTTAGAATGTTTTGTATTTTTTTCTACCCTC
The DNA here is from genome assembly GCA_023101885.1 of Typhlomys cinereus. Lineage (NCBI taxonomy): Eukaryota > Metazoa > Chordata > Mammalia > Rodentia > Platacanthomyidae > Typhlomys > Typhlomys cinereus. The sequence goes on from JALPQD010000150.1 coordinate 4,255,445, forward strand.
AACCATTTTGAAAATTCAGATGATACTGTAATATTTGCTCCTAATAATGATATATTTTTCCTAGATGCTCTAATATTTTTATTTGGTTTCTTTTATCAAATATCATGCCTCTTTGAGATTATATTTTGAAAAAAATCAGCTATATTCTAATTTTATACTGAATTGTGAACATTTAGGAGACTTTTCTATCCTCCATTTGCCCTTTACATTTTGTATAATGAAAGCATTGTGCACAATTGATCTATGTTCTAGCAGGTACTCAGGTGCATGTTTTCAAAGGCAATGCAGTTGAAACTCGGTAGGCCATGCATATGAAAAGGCATGAAAACAGGAAGAAGACTGGCAGGGAAGAAGGACTGTAACGTGAAGAGAAGGGAGCAGAGGATTGGGGGTTAAAATGTACCAATATTATAAGCTCACTATATTCATGAATAAAACTTCCAAAAGAATAAAAAAATACTCAAAATTTGTAAAAAAGGGTTCATACGTTACATGAATGAGTCCTTATGGCTTTATATTAGCTGCTGTTGGAATTATTATTGCATGAAGTTTCCAGGAATCTCAAACTACTTAGAAAGAGATTAAACTAAGGAGCCTTTGGGAGTTGTATAAGTACTTCCATGATGATGATGTCATCATGGAGGATATGTATGAAAACTGTGAATAAACATATTTCATAAACATGGCTGTGGAGATGGCTCGGTGGAAAAGAAGCTTTTCTCACCAATGTGAGAACCAGAGTTCCATACCCAGAACAATGTGAACTCTGGATAAGTGTAAGAGTTGCCTGGGATCCCAACACTAGAGAGGCGAGGCAGAGAATATATATATTCTAGCTCATGCTCGTGAGGCAAGTGTCTTATCAACTGAGCCATTTCTCTAGCCCTACCTCAGTTTTTAACTGTTCTTCAAGTAGCCTAGTGTATTAATCTCTTGAAATCCATGAGATTATTTTTGAATGGTTTAGTTCATTCTGATGCATACTGCATGAATTTGATGTTCTAAATGTTATTCCACAGATATTTGATTAATTATTCAAAATGAAACTGCAATGATTTCTGTTAAAAAAACAGCTATGCGGCTCATCTGAAAAATTATAAATATTTCAGGAAACAGATAACAGAGACTCATAAGACCAATTCAAAGCCATGAATTCACGTTCTAGTAACAATTCTTCCACAAAAACAGAGATACGGAGAGCATGGTCAGGAAGTAATGATTAAAGCCTCCCTGTCTGTTTCACAGATGATGAAAGATGTCAACAGCAGATGTGTCAGACATTCTGCTAGTGAAAGAAGAGCTAATTTCATGAGCCCAATCATAATTAACATGGAAAAGCATGGAGTGAGCTAATCAGGTCGGAGATCACTAGATAGCAGTTATGTAACAGGTATAAAGGAGCTATTGTTCAGTTATATAGAACGTCCTGGAGATCACAAAGGATTGATTGCTAATTATTATGAAAAATGCTAACCTTCAGTAAATTTTGTACATTTAAAAGCCAGTTTTCTTGTGGCATTTATGTAACAAATGCTGAAAATTTCTGTACTAAAACAACCAATTTTGTGGCTAAACCTGAAAGCAAGAATTTTATTCTCCTGATTGATTTTAAAACAGGTCTTCATCTTGCCAAAGGTGAGCTCATAGAATACAACTTTTCTCGGGGCTTGAGAGGTGGCTCAGGGGTTAAGCCTCTGCCTTACAGGTGGAAGGAAGGTCCTGAGTTCAGATCCTAGACTCCATGTATAGACGCTGGGTGGAAGCAGGGGGCGGCCTGCGTTTCTGGTTCTGGTAGGGCGGAGCCTGTGAGTCCCTGGGCAGAGTAAACAAGGAGGAGGTGGAGGCGTCCATGGTGGTTCCCGAATTCGTCCGTGGTTCTACACACACATACACACACACACACACACACACACACACACACACACACACACACAGAGGCACAATTGAATAAATGATAAAAAAAATACAACTTTTCTTGTACTTTCTCACTATAAATTGTCTATTTGCCTTGCTTCACACACATGACTTGCATTTCATCTTTTGTTTTTCCTCAAGACCAATACAAACCACTGGCAGTAGTTTTAAATCCTCTGTTACCTGCAGCAAACCAAGTATTCACTTTCTCAGCAGGTTTCTGGCAGCCTCACAGCAAGACTGTCATTATCCAGCACCCATCTGCATATTGATTGCAATTATACTAGATATGCACATAAAATAAAATAAAATGGAATAAAATATCTCAAAATTCAGTATTAATAAGACATACCCCCTATTTTAAATAAATATTCAGAAATTACATGAATATATGCATGTATGAATTCATAAAACTGTACAAAAATTTAATTTTATTCAATTATGGCTTAAATTTTCTCCTCTGTTTTCTTCTAGAAGACTTACAGTTTTACATTTTATGTTTAGACCTGTGATCCATTCTTCATTTACTTGATTTTAATTGATAAATATAAATTGCATATGTCTATTTGGTGCAGTGGATCAACTGAGTCACTTAACTTGCATGACATCACATACCTTTCTGATGAAAACACTTAGCAGTATACTGTTAGTTACCACAGTCTATTTGAGCTAATTTTTGCGATGGTTGTAAGATTTATTTGTAGGTGATCTTGGGTTTAATTGTGCCCTTAAGATATTGTTATAGGGCAATTTTTTCTCTGGACAGCCATCTTAGATTTGGCCAAAGTCTGAACTAGGGAGGATGTCGTTTAACAGCTCATCCTGGAGGATGTCTTAGCTAGTAAACAACTCAGAAGATTCCTGAGAATGACTAGTTAAGGGGCGGGGCTCCCTCTAGGATGTGGAACACAGTAAACAACAGCTGGGAGAGAGGAGACTATCCTGCTAGCCAAGTCCATAAAGGGAGGGACTGCTGTTCACTGCCAAGAAGCTTGAAGATTTTGAAGCAGCAGTTTGGGAGAGATTGCTGTAGAGGCCAGTCAAGAAGTTGGGGACAGGCCAGTTATCACTCTAGAGGTAGAAGAAAGAACCCAGAGAAGCCTGGAAGCATGGGGAGTCTCTCCTAACAAGTACTATAGCAGCGAACTGCAGGATGCAGCTTCTCATTGATGATACTGGGAGATGTGTGTTGGGTGGATGGGTGTTTCTGGCAATATAGCTAGCTTTTCCTCTAAGTAATCCTAAGTAACCAAAATAAACTCATTGGTTTACCATTTTGATGGTCTGTCATGGAACTCCTATCTGTGGAGTCTCCCTAGGAAAAATGTTCACAAAACAGATACAAATTGACTAGAGCAACAATCCGTGAAAAAAAAAATCATAACCTACATTACACTAAAATCAAAATTTTCTGCACTACAAAAGTACTCGTCATGAGAATGAAAGAAAAAGGATAGACTTGGAAAAATATTTTCTATGTATCTGACAAAGAATTTTTACCCAAAATGTACAAAGAACTCTTCCAAGTTAATGGTAAGAAACAAGGAATCTGATTAGAGAATAAGCCAAATGCCTTAATAGTCATCTCATCAAAATACTATATAGATGGTAATAATACATGAAAAGATAACTCCATTTCACAGGTCATGAGAGAAGTGCAAGGAGACATCACAACAAACTATTAGAATATAAAACACTCAGAATATTGCACCTGCCAACTGTTGGAAAAGAGATGTCACTTATGATAAATTTGTCTAAGAACATAGATTGTATGAACCAGACTCTAAAGTTACAAACTTTGGATGGTGCTGATATCAGTATAAGGTCATCAAGTGGTAGTGAATGTACCTTTCTGGAGAAAGGTGATGGGAATGAAGAAGACTGTAAGGGACAAGAAGTACACAGGGGATCTCTTTCTTTACTTTTCTCCAAGATTTGCTCTAAAAGTAAATTCTTTTGAAATTAACATTAAGTTAAAACTGTAATTAGATATCTGATAAACTATATTCTTCAAATAACAATGAGCCTTCCAACAAATATCCCATAGTAATATACTCAGATGTCCTTATATGGTAGAAAGAAAAGAGGCACAAACATTCTGGGTGTTGGATGCAAGCCCTCAGTGTAATCTAACTTCAAGAAACCAGAAACCCTCTATTGGCCTTCAGTTATAATAACATCCTGTGGAAATCAAGGGATAGATGGAGTTTTCTAGTTTGCTCATATTAGATGTAAATTAACTATGGTTATTCCTCCATTTTCAACAGATGTATACAACTGCAAACATGAGTGCAGATTTCACATTGAGTTCCTGATTTGTGAATTTCTGCCACTTACTCTATGTTGTGATTCTTCTCACTGATCACAATTATAGCATGAAGTAACATCCCTGAAACTGCTGTGAGTTCTAGCCTTTTGCTTTATTTTTGGAATTTGCACCTTCTGTCTGGGTAGCATATGACGTTATCAGAAGAGTTGCTAAAAAAGTTTTGGGTTTTTTCCTTTGTTTCTTATGCAGTATTCACATTCAAATCTGAAGATCATGATTCTCTTCATTACTCTGACTTTGGAAATCTCAGGTAATTTTTATCCCAACTTTGTTAGCTATTCCTGGCAGTTTGGCTGCAGATTGTAAAAATTCCAAGCAAAATTACTTTTGTTACAAAAGTAGTATGACATCTGTTATTTGTTAATTAACAGAAATTGCTGTATGAGTATCATATGGATGCCCCAAATCTACTGGGCATTGGCTGAATTGCTTCCCTGTGTAGTTGTGACTGCCATCTCACTACTCTGTTGTTCCTCTGGTTCTTGCCAGTTTCTGTCTGCAAGCTGCTATTTTTTTTATGGAGCCAGAGAAAGAAAGGCTTATAACTAGTCGATTATAGTACAAGTTTTCTTATTACTTGAGTTCTTACAACTCAAACACATCTAAACATTTTGGAAAGTCTGTTACAAACATGGATATTTTGTGACTTTTGGCAATCACTAATAAAATCCCCAGGGTTTTGAACTAAGCCAATTTATCTTCCACTAATAGCATAAACCTCATTTGAATGTAACTGAACATTTGGAGCAGTTGGAAGTCTGAACATATGATTATTGTACACCAAATAACCATTTGAATCAAACTAATCATTATGGAGTGTGTGTCGCTAATGAACTGAAATTAAAATTAGGTATCTACTGCAGAATTTTAGTGTGAAATAGAGACACTATGTAGGTTGCACTGTCCAAAGATGCTCATAAAGACTCTAGGAAATGACATAAGCAGGCATCTCATAGAACCTGCTCCCATTGTTTCTTCAATCTTTCCTCCATCTGCATATTAGGAAGGATTCCCTGCCATGTGTCCATTGGGAATTGAAAGTTTAAGTATGTTTTCTAGGTGGGTTGTATGTATATCTGCCAAAGGAGTTGGTTGCTGCCTTAGATTATTGGTCATTGGAGCTTGCACACTAAAGATATTCTTTGAAAGTGCATATCTGGGTGTTATATTTTGTATGGGAACCAATGATGTAATTATGCATAGGCCTACTTATCATAGCAGCTGCTAATGGCTTGAGTGACTAGTGACAGGCTTGCAAAGATCAAGATAGGAATATTAGTGAGAAAGGGTCACAAAGAGAAGGATAGCAGCTGGACTTGTCTTATAGATTTTGTTGTTGTTGTTGCTTTAACAATACCAAATAATAGACAAGCAATCAAAGTTGATTCAGCTCATAGTGCAATCTGAAAGGTTTACAGACCTGTCCTTTCATCCTTGCCATACCATAATAAAGGAGATAGAGACACAACAAATAATATGGCTCACATTTTTTTCTATTTTTACATGCATATTGAGTATTCATCCCAGCTTCCCTCCCTCCTCTTTCTCTTCCATTTCTTCCCTTCCCTTCACCATTCCCTCCCACTTCCTCCCACCCTTCTGCCTATATATATCCTTGAGGCTCTATCTTCATGACATCAGCTTACTCAAATAACTTCCCACTCTGATGATCCCTTTCTGTTACATAGAATCATCCCCAATCACTCTTCTACTTGGTATTTTATAGCTGGGTTTCTAATTAAATCCAGAATACACCATTATGAAGAGTCTGGCTAGCCATCTTACTCTAGGGAGTCCCGCTCTCTGGCTTGGGGGTAACCTTCAGGCTTTTATTCCTTTTACCTAGGATCTCAGAATCTCGATTCCTTTCTTTTTACTTATTGGGCAAAGAAAATCTTTCCACTCCATGTATATCTTTTGTATGTTTACTTTTGATGAAACAAATAACCTTTTACTTTTTATACAAAATAATATTTGTCACATTTGAAAGCTGATTCCATTTGGATATCCATCCAATTCTTTCTTCTAGGACTGTCCAGATGCAATTTTCTTTTCCTCACCAGAAACAATCTTCTGTTATAGGTTGATCCTATTGTTTGCCAATTCCTTAGTTTCTTCTCCTCTCGAGAGACATGCTTACATTTTTCTGCATCTCTGATATGAATACATGACTTTTTAAAAATCTTCTGGTTGATTCAAAATGCTAACATATGCAATATTGTGAAACCTTTCCTGGATTCTTGAAAAATAAACATATTTGGCTATGAGTAACATTTAAAGCTTTCAGAGGTCTTAATATTAAAAATACTCAAATATATTCATCCATATTTGTTTTAAGTTGTATTTTTTGGTTCTGGAATCAAGACAACCACCTTATAAATCAGTTTTGACACTTCTCTACAATATTGTAGACATTTTGAAAAAATGAATGCAATGTCACTTGAAGATGTGCAACGACTTACATGGAAGATGTTGAAGTAGGACCTTATTCAAGATTTTGAAATTCTCCCAGTTATCTATAAACAGATGACTGGATAATAAACCATGGGGCACATACACCAAAGAGTTTTATTTAGCTGTAAAGAAAAATGAAATTTATTTAATAGTGGGTAGACCTGGAAAACATTAAATTAAGTGAGGCAAAAGAGGCTCTGAAAGATAAATACTTTCATGTTCTTTCTTGTCTACGGATCTGAGTTCCTAGTTTTATATATGTGTGTTTATGTGGGGTTCAATGCAAATATAGGTTATAAAACTAAAATTGTACCATTGGATTGGGAAAGGCTTTAAGGAAGGGGCAGAGGAGTATAACATAATGCATATGGAATCAAAATAGAAACTGGAATACTAGAATGTTAGGTGGTAGAAGAGTACAAGTGGGGAGAGGGCAAAGGAAGTCTCAAGAGAGATGGAAGAACAACCTAAACAAAGTCTGAATAAAAATGTCATTAGGGGACTTGCTATTTCATATGCTAATTAAAAACAATAATGAATAAAAGAATCCAAAAGTCAAAACCAAAATAATTACACATAAATTCATATTTTCAGTTCCTTTTCAAAGTAATTAAAATTCCATGTAAATTGTGCATTTTATCTTATGTCAAACATATTATAGTTCAGATAATTCTACACTAATGTACATTAGACACTTGCACCTTCTCTCTCTCTCATAGGCTTGCTTGCTTCTGTGTAATCTGTTTAGTTCAAATTTTGTTTCATTTGACTTTAAAAAAATTCTCTAATGTTTCTTACTTTGTGTTTTTTTTAGTTTTGTAATCATTTTTATTGTTTTCTCTCTTATTTTTCCTTGGGGATTACCTGTCATTACTTTTCTAGCTTTCTGAGTGAATAACTCATTTATCTTTAGTATTGTTTCTATTACTGGAAAGTATTTGTCTTAACTAGTTACTTTATTTACCTCATCGTTATGATATGCATTGATTTTTATTGTTATTTATTTCTAAATATTAAATTTCTGCTTCTTTTAGACATTTGATATGTAGGTATGTGTGTATGTGTGTGTGTGTGTATGTAAATAAATGTGTTTATTTGATTTTTTCAAATGTTAACCTTAGTTTTTCCAATATTTTTGCTTTGACTTGTAGTGCATTACATTGTTATCAAAGAAAGTGTGTGCACCAGCTACTACTTTCTCAGTTCTCTTTAACCCGTATCAAGAATTAATTGAATATTTTAATATAATTTGTGTTAGGTGAATGATACATTTGTCAACTAAATTGTCATGTTTCAAAGACCCCAGACATTTTATGAATATAAACAAAAAACAAAATACCAGCCTGTTTTTAGCATGTTATATATTTAATTGAGAGGTTTGGAATGAAGAGAGATCAGGCACAGGCATACCACTATACATGTGTGGAGGTTAGAGGATAGCTTTCTTGAAGTGGTTTCTCTCCTTCTACTCTGTGGGATCTGAGGATCAAGCTCAGGTTGCCTGGTTTGCCAGTAGGAGCCTGCACTCACTGCCTTAGAGTCTCCCAACCTATTTTCACTAGAATTTAAGTGAGGAGTGGGGAACTCCCTACTTAAAATGGTTGATTGCCTAGTAATTTTTTAATCTTCTATATATTTTGCCTTATCAAGTTCTTTTTAAATGTCTCTAAAATGTAACAATGGTTGCATTTTCAAAAATAATAATTTGCCCCATGGTCATGGATCTAGTAGATGTGATTCCGTTTCTGCTATCTTTCCCAAGCTGATCTGTTATTGGCAGACTTTAATCTAACTCCAGCTTGAGCCCCTCACAAACCAATGTGGTAAAATGCTTTCTCTATTAATTGTCAACAGTGGAAAGCACATAGAATTACAGATATAACCCAGAAAAGACAAATAGGAAAACTTGGAAGAAAAGAGACTGTGCAAAAATGAGAAGAGCCCAGATGATTTAAAATTAACTTTTCAAGATTAAATCCATTAGATAAAATTCTAAAGCAGTAGCTTTTAAATTCTTAAGAAATAATTACCTATATTCTAAATTTTACTGTTGCAGGAATATGAACAAGACTATGGATCAATAGGCCGTTGCATTAAATTATTTAATTTAAAGCTTTCATGGTAATGTGTTATATTGATTTTATACATTAAAACTATAAAATTAAAAACCTATAGCTAGCACGACACAATGTAGTGAAAACATGAAGTTATTTCTTTTTCCTGTTCTTCTGGGATCTGGAGTAATCACCTTTCTCTACTTGTGTGTCTGTGGTATAGTGTAGTATTTTATTTATTATTATTTTTTATTTTCATATCTGTGGAGTTAATGTGCATACATACTTGTAGAATGCTGTTTCATACATGTGTGCATGTGCACATATGTATATTTATGTGTAGTGACCTGAAGTTGAGATGAGGAATCTCTTTTGATCTTCCAAACCCAGATCTCACAGATAGGTTTAGTCCTGCTAGGAACCTTGTAGGGATTCTGTTTTTGCCTTCTAGGGCTTGAATTGCAGGTGGACCTTCCCCATGGAACATTTTATTTGGGATCTGGGAATCTGAAACCAGCTTTTGAGCAAGTCACAAACACTTTAACCACTGAACTCTCTCCCCAGACTTTAATATTGTGTTTCTGTATCACAGTCTATGTTAGGGGAATCCACCTAGTGGAGAGGTTATTTTCCTGGAAAAGAAACGCCTTGCTTTTTGTCTCCCTGGAATTGTTTACATGCCTGGACATGTATGAAATTTAGAAAATGTTAGCACACAGACACTTTTTTTCTGCATGCTATTCTAGTTTAGATCTCAGCAGCCATTTTCTATCACTTTTTTATTTTTTTCTGTGTTTTTGAGTTTCTCTTGTTGTAATCCAAAGAAAAGTAATTGTTTGTATTATTTTCAGATTAAGGATCCTATTAAAAACCTCTAAAAGATTAGATGAATAATAAAATGATATTTTTAATAGTATGTGATTTTTAAAAGTTATAGTCTTTTTAAAGAATAAGGATACTATTATTTCAACTAAAACTCTTAGTCTGAAGTTTCATTTCCTTTTCGTTTTCTTTTACGTATATCCCATACTGACCTTGAACTCAGGATCTCTATACCAGTTAATTATCATGCTTGGTAATTACCAGCATGCATGATAATAGACAGACTCAAATCTATTCAGGAAAAAATTCATGCTTTCTTAAAAAAAAGTCTCATAATCATATTATTTTTCTGTTCTCAGCCATAAAATATAATAATGACTTTCTTTCCAGTTCAACATCTGTAGAGGTCAGGGGAATTTTATTTGCCTATTTTTGACACATGGTCAAACTATTTTATCATCATGACTATGAGAAATGAGGAAATGTAAACTCTTCTCATTTTTTTTGTAGGCAGGAAGTCTATTCTGAAATGAAGCTGATCTCCCATTTTCCCTTTGCATATTCCCCATGTGTCCCTCACCCTATGCCCTCAAAGGGATCATTAGCTTCAGTTAAATGGGGTTGGGTGAAAGGACTCATGACTTGAACTAGACCCGAGGAAGCCATACAGCTGAGTGTATTAAGTAGTGTCCTCGGGCGAACATCAATTGCTATGCTCCTTGTGTAATCGACCATTCATATCGTGTGACCTTCGGCAAGACTGCAAATCTGCCTGGGCTTATATTGATTTATTTGAAAATCTTGGGGATTGTAATGATAACACTTTCAGAGAAATAGATCAAATAAGCTGTGTTTACATAATCATTTCCTCAATTTAAGTATGCTACATATTGTCATGGTATAGCTATTTATGTGAAAATGATCAATGAATTGTGCTTTTGTTATTTTTTGTAAAAACAATTTCTTACTCAGTTTCCTTCCAGATAAAATATTTCATCTCCCTTATTAAATAAAATTTAATTCAAACTTTTAGTTCCCCACACTCTCCAAAAACATATCCAACTACCCAAACAATGTGTGTTTTGAGGAATATTGGTCTAATGCCTCCTTGATGGTCCATTTAGTACAAATTATATGATAAATGTACTAAAAGGTGTCTCATAGGATACTGCTTTATTAAGTCATTGAAACAATTGGAATAAGAATATAATTCACAGTGTTAGAAATGACATGAAGTTATGTCTTAAATTGGTTAGTTGATGACCAGCATAATTTAGGTCACAAATGATAAAGGTTGTTACTGCTTTTATAGGTATCAGGTGATACTTTCCCTCAAAGTTCCCCATTTTTCTTTTTTTCTGTCTTAATATATTTTGAAAATACATAGATGTTCCTATTGAAGGCCACAATTTCTAGCTGGTCTGGTTCTGGTGTATGTGTTAGCATCAAATTGCCATGTGCATATTCAGTATGGTTAACCCCAAATACACTGTGATCCCTTATTCTTGCTGGTAGACTGTGATCTTATGGTTACAGCTTATGACAGTTCACATAATCACACCTATCATGCAAATACTTTACTGAACATGCTGGAATATTCCCTGGCATCATGAAATCACCTTACCTTCTTAGACTCCTCACTATATTTCCCTTGAGAAAAAGTAAGTTTCTCTCTTACTGAAACCATTCCTATTTATAGTGTTTTCAATTATTTATAATAAACTCAATCGAATCTATAGAGCAAACTTATTTAATGAAACTCATTTTAAAGTAATACATATCCTTACAGATAGAAATAGAAGATATTAGAAGATAATAGAAGATAATAATAGAAGATATGTTTCATTTCTGCATACTGAAGACTGAGAATGTAACATCTAGTGCATTCATACATTGTTATATATAAATTCAACTTTAGCATTACAATAATATATATAACTGTGGAACTTAATTACAATCAGGTTTTAACTCTTCTCTCTTCTGTTGTCGAATGATGACTGAAATCATTGTTGATATACAGGATGCTAGAATTTTATAGAACTTAATTTATTTCACAATGCTTAACTCTGTCATGCTAGGGTGTGAATATCAGGATAGTAGATGTTTCAAGAATTTTTCAGGAAATATTTATGCTACTGAATTTTTGTACCTTGAATTAAGTCAGAACAGAAGCAGTAACAGCTGCGCAAGTCTCAAAACAACAGGACTCTCTCAAAAGAGGAAGATCTTCCTTTGAAATGTAACTTGAGTAGTAAGATCAGACATCGTCAGTTTTTGAAGATTATTATAGACAAATTCTGCAGTCTATCCATATTCACAGAATTATTATTAAGTTTTCTTGGGAGAAATATGATTTAAGACAAGATGATTTAAGATTTAATACTGTACAAAGAATATTAGTTTGAAATTATATATATACATTATTTTAGTCTGAAAATCAGCTTTCCTAATAGTCAACTATACAACACGAATCTGTGTGGAAAGAGACCCATAGCTTCACATATTTGCTGTGAGAATTAATTGACTAATGGGCTTTGTAAGTATGTAAGTTTGCATGGTTTGTATTCTAAAGCTATTAGTGGTCCAGGTATACCAGCTTTCTAATAAAATATCTCCTAAATTGTTAGAGAACAAAAGGTAATTGTTTTGTTTAGATTGCCTCAAAATCCAAACTTAAAGATTCGAATACAATGTATTTAGGAACAGAATATTAGGAAGCAGAAGTTAGTGAGTGGAGGAAATAGGGCGGAAAATGTTTTTTTCCTTTGCTTTCACTGGTGTTTTCTTAAGGTTTATTCTTAAAACAACAATCAGAGAATTCTTTCAAAACTTACTAGATGGTGTCCCTCCTCTGTTAACCCAACTCAGGCTACTTTTAGTAAAAGTCAAAGTCTTTAACAATGCACTATAGGGCTCCTTTGATCTGGGGCTTTCTGAGTTTCTCTTCTCTTACACAGTTCCTTTCACCATGGGCTCTGGGCACACTGGCCTCTTTGCCAGGCATACTGTGGCCATAGGACCCGTGCCTAGTTGCTGCCTCCATGTGAAGCTAGTTTCCTTTCACTTTCAGTCTTTTTTAGCTCTCACTTTCTCAATAGAGACTGTTCTTTTTTAAAATTTTTTAATTTATTATTTATTCAATTGTGCTTGTATGTTTGTGTGCGCGTGTGTATGTATGTGTGTGTGTGTGTGTGTGTAGAACCACGGACGAATTCAGGAACCACCATGGACGCCTCCACCTCCTCCTTGTTTACTCCGCCCCGGGATTCACAGGCTCCGCCCTACCAGGACAAGGGGGGGACTGCCCCCGCTTCCGCCCGGCGTCTATATGTGGGGTCTAGGATCTGAACTTAGGACCTTCTGCCTGCAAGGCAGAGGCGCCACCTCTGAGCCACCTCTGAGCCACCTCTCCCGCCCCTCAATAGAGACTGTTCTGAGCAAGCTCTCTCTTTTTTTTTTTTGCATGTATAGATGCGTGTGTGTGTGTGTGTGTGTGTGTGTGTGTGTGTGTATGTGTTTGTAGAAGATGGAACTATGTGTGCTTGTGAAGGCCCATGTTAACTTGGTAAATCATCCTGGGTTGCTCTACCTTCTTATTGCTTTGCTCTGCTTCTCCAAGCTCCACCTTCCAGGACTGGTAGCGCAGATTGCCACCATTTCTGTCTTTTTTTTTTTTTTTTTTCATGGAATTCTGTGATTAAAGTCAGATCCTTTTGCTTGTGAGGCAAATGCTTCCCGAGTAAGCTAACTTAATTATAATCTGTCTCTCCTCTTAGTCCTTCTATTTGTTTACTACTAGAGATCAAACTCACTGCCTTGTTGGCACTAAGAAAATATTTGACCATTGAGTTATAGTTTTAGAGCTTCTTATTTTTTTTTCCAAAGCTACATTGAGTGATAACTGATAAAATGCACTTAGCATGTGGAATTTGGTGTCAAAAAATTCATATACCTACAAAACTGTTATTGCAATTGAGAAAATGAATATTTCATCATTAACCAAACTTGCTTTGTGCCCCCTTACTAATGTCACTGCCACTGTACCTGACCTATAGGTAAACACACATTGGTCTACTTTCTCTTACAGTAAATACTTTTCATTCTTCGGAGTTTTATATCAAAGGAATCATAGAGTATAATTTTATTGGGTAAGAACAACTTTTTCTTCAATATATTTGAGGTTCGCTATATTGTGTGTATTAACACCTTATCTTTTATTTATAAGTAGTATTTCATTGAATAGATATACCACTAATTTCACATTAATGTATATTTTGACATATACTTAGCTTACCTCTACTTTGGAATTATATTACACACAGAAATACTTTGAACATTTGTGCACCATTAAAAAAAAACAGGCTTTTATCTCTTCTGGGAAAATATCTAAAAGTTGAGTAGTTGGACCATATGGTAGATCTATGTTTAACTTTGTATGAAGTTAAAAATTTTCAGTTTTTCAAAACAGTTTTCACCATTTTGCATTCCAACCATCAGTGTATGAAGTTCTTGTTTTGCCTTATCCCTCCAAACATTTGGCATGGCCAATCACTTTAATTTTAGTCTTCTGATATGCTCACTTTCCATCTGTGTTTTTTCTGTGGGGACTTATCTGTTCAACACTTCTGCTTTCTTTTTTAACTTGGAGATTACTTCCTTAAGTTATGAGAGGTCTATATATGTTCTCTGTACACATTTTATCAGATAAGCAATAGTCATATATATGTGTGTATATATTTTTCCAGTCATTTAATTATTTATTGTTCTTTAATAGAAAATTTTGTTTTGAAAAACTTTAGTTATTATTTATCCATTTTTATTGGATTGCACTTTTCTTTGATTATGTCTAAGAAATGTTTGCCTAGTTCAAGTCAAGATCTTTGTTTTCTTTTCGAAACTTTGTAGGTTTTTATTTAGCTCTCTAATCCGTTTTTGAATTATTTTGTATTTGGTGTGAGGCTCCCCTTTTTATTTTAATTTTTTTGAGGTACAGAGTCAATTATTTATTTATAGTTTATATAAGAAAAGGCAGACCTCTTGCATTTAATTATCTTTGTTTCTGTGTTGAAAATTTTGTGTGTGTACATTTATGGACATGATTCAATTTATTTGATCTATTTTTCTCATTGACGGTCTTACACTAATGAATTACAACAATTAATTACATGTATTAATATAAATTTATAACAAACCAGGCTGTTCTCTCTTTGTTGTTTTGGGTATGTCCTTTGGCTTTTCATGAAAACCTTAACTGTTAGCTTGTCCAAAAATGATTTGCTGATATTAGCTTGAGATTATATTTTTAAATTCTCTTTGGGGAGAATTGACATATTAAAAATACTGAGTCTTCTGAATCTTCAATAAAATATCTATCTTTGATTCTTTTAAAAATATTATATCAACATTTTGTAGTTTTCTGTGTGTGGTTCTTCAATACATCTGTTAAGCTTAACCCCAAGTATTTAATACAATTTTAATAAGTTTGTGAATAATGCTACTTTTTGATAATATCAGTGTCTGACTGATTATTTCTCATTGCTGCTACAACACACCTGGCAAAGGCAACTTAAGGAAAGCCTGGCTTAGTTTTGCTCACAGTAGAGTATACAGACCATCATGGTAGACAAGAGGTCTCCAGTAATGACAGCAAGGACCTAAGAACAGTTGCTTATGTTGTATCCACAGTTAGAAAGCAGAGATAGATGAATGCTGGTGTTCAGTTTGATTTCTCCTTTTTACTCAGTATAGAACACCAGTCTATGGGACAGTGTCATTCATAGTCATCATGAGTCTTTCCTTCCTTGTTAGGTGGTCTTCCCTGAACCAATCAGACATCTACACTCAGAGGTGTATCTCTTAGATGATTCTAAAATCCATGGAGTTGAAAGTAGAGATCAACCATCACAGACAGTAGAGATAAAAGTGATACTACTGTATCAGCATCATACAGCATTGTTGAACTCAGTTGCTTTGTTGTTGATTCTACCAGGCTTTCTAAAGAGGGTCACACCTTCTTCCAATGAAGCAGTCATTACATTTTTCCTTTCCAAATGGCTTTTGTTAATTTCATCCCTTTACCTTAGTGTACGATCTAAAAGCTCCAGTGAAACATGTACATGAAGTTTGAGAGTGAACATGATTTTTTCTTTCTGTGGTTCTGGGAACAAAATAGATTTTTGTTTTAATAATGTTAGTTGAAGTTTTTCTTTAATGTATGTGAATGACTGTCTTAATTTCAATGTTCTTTTCCTCATTTCCCATTGCTTGTCTCTTAGCAGCCACTACTGATTACTGATCTCTGGAACTTTATGCTAGCAACTTATTTTTTTTTTCCAGATAACCGGTTTTCTGATTGGAAAATATTACTGTGTAAGAATTAACACTTAGGGACTGGAGAAATGGCTTAGCAGATAAATAGCTTGCTGTGCAAATGTTACGAATGCTCTACAGAACCCACATAAAAAACTGGGAAGGCATGGCTGCCACCTGTAGTTCCAATACTTAGGAGACAGTGACAGAGGATCCTCAGGGCAAGTTGGCCATCTAGATTAATTGAACAGTAAGTTCTAGGTTCTGTAGGGAATTCTGCCTCAATAAAGTAGAGAGAAATCAAGCCTAATACAATGTCAACTTAAGGCCTCCACATGATGTATGCACACTCACACATATGTGTCCATACAATATAAATGCATACGTTCACAGATGCTCCTGCAAAATACACATACACACATAGACATGCATGAATGTGCACATTCATGCTCATGCAACACACAGAGTAGAACTAATATTTATAGAGCAAGTGCTATGAATTAAGTATTAGTTAGATTCTTTTATGAATTAATCAGGTGATGAGACCACAATGTTGGGCTGTATGTAGTTGTATCAATCGGCAGGTGGGAGTGGCTCATAGAGATGATATGACACATGCAAACGTATATGATATGCAATCTTCATTTCACTTATAGTAGTTACTTCAGTGATATTAATGCATACACAGTTCAAGATGTTCAGCATATTCTGTATTCACTGGGTGTGTGTGTGTGTGTGTGTGTGTGTGTGTGTGTGTGTGTGTGTGTGTGTGTGTGTGTATACAAAAGGGCATTTGAGTATGTGCTTGAGGGGTCCAAGGGTGACTTTGGGAATCTTCCTGGATTGTTCTTCTGCTCTTCTAGGTTTGGAATTATAGACTGTCCCTATATTTCCACCATACCCATCTGACATTTTTTTTTAACATGGGATTTGAGGATCTGAAAGCAGGACCTTTTGCTTGTGAGGCCACAGTTTTAACTATTGATCTATCTCCCCAACTCCTGGAGTTGCTTTGTGGCGATACTCATGAGTAAACGAAGGATTAAATGAAGATGATTCTCTGTTCACTATGTCAAATTAATATCAAGGCAGATCTAGGAGACTCATGACCATGTTTGCTAGAATGGTGCATGACAACCTGAGCCAGTGAGTGCGGAGTTTGGACTTGAATACTTCTCCATTGGGGAAAATATGTCAATTTCAGTAATTGTGATTTTATTCAGCTTCACTTCTTGGTGATCTTTTCCCTTTGCTTCTAGCTTTTATTTTCTCTGAAATCGGTAAATACATCTGAAAATAATCTTACAATAGGTAGGTTACTGTTGCACTTGATTTTTCCCTCCTGTTTTTTAAAAAAAATGTTTATGGAATTATAGGAGAAGCACAAAATATATATCCTTGGGCCAGATATTATCAAAAGTGTGGAGAAACTTGCCAAATGTTGACATAGTCAGTTTATTGTTCATACTTACTTGTCTTTCTACTGATAATCATGTTATTGCAGCATTAGAAGCAGATAAAATAGCATCTACCTAACATTTTCTATCAAATATATCCAGGAGCTGAACTGCTTCGCAAGTTTTTTTTTTTTTAATTTGAATAGTTGGCCAGTGAAATGAGTTTTCTGTTTAAATGAAATTATGAAGCCTTAGAGAAAGTGGCTGTGCTTTTAGAAGAGGGCTTAATACAAGATCACACAGCTGCTACTCAGCAAACAGGAGATGTGTGTGCTCCAATAACCAGCCAATATAATGCTGTGTGGTTGGGGTGATGCCAAATTGGTGATGGATATTTGCATAGCAAATTCTAACCGTTTTCTACAGAGACCACCACAAAGGTCTGCTAGTCTCCAATTTCCCCACTATCCTGTTAGCCCACTGTGATCCTTCTCCTGATGGCACTGAATTTGCAATGATATAAAAACTCACCTAGCAATCAAAGCTAAATTTTATCAAAAATAAATTAGCCCTTTACCATCTTCACTGCTTTATTCATCTCCAAATGCTGTTGGTATTTCTGAGATATTTTTAATAGCTGCTTTCAGAGTATTTTTGCTTTGACAACGACTGAATAATGAAATTATTTTCTAAGAGTTCGAATTGTGAGTGCTCACCTAACCCTATCATCCAGACTTAGCTTCCTAGGGAGACAAATCCATCAGTGTGTTTTTAAAAATTATTAAACAACTTTAAATTGCTTATTCACAATAAGCATATAAAGTTTTATTATTTTGTGAATGTTCCTCTTAATTTTGTAACATTTTGTAACATTCCTGCTAATTTTGTAAGCAAGATTTCTAGCCCCTTTTGTCAATCTGTACTTAATTCCACTCCTTTATACAATGAAAGCTTCCATTGAAATTTAAGAATAAACTAGAATGTGGTATTTGTGAACTTATTATTTAGTCCATCCCTCCTAACACATTTTAGTTTGAATGTGACAAAATAGAAAATGTCCCCACAGGCTCATGTATTTGAACACTACCTCCTCAGATGGTGTTTCTGTTTTGGAAGGTTGTAGAATCTTTAGAAAGTATGCCAAGGGCCACTGTGGGTGGGCCTCTGTGGGCAGGCCCAGGTAGATTTTGAGATGTGACAGTCCAGCCCCACTTCCTGTTGCCTGCTAGCTTCCTGAATGCAGCTGCAATGTGAGGAATCTCAAGTTCCTGCCAACCTGCCCATCCTTATGGACTGTGTTACTCTGGAACTGTCAGCCAAAATGATCTCTTTCTCCCTTAATTTGTTATTATCGGAGCATTTTATCACAGCAACTGAAAAGTAACTAAAACATAGCAGTTGCTCACAACTGATTATTTAGTATCCTGAATAAATTTTTATGTAGAAAGGTAAATAATTTCAACAAGTTCAGCTTATATGATGTTTAGCAAACTACTTTGTTTCTCTTAGACTCACACTCTTTTCCCATAGAGAATGGAATATAATAGTTGTCTTGGGAATTTTATTATTCAAGATGTGTAGAAGACGTAGTAAAATTGTCATTGCTTAGCAAGTTGAATGAAATGTAGAATCTCAAACCCCACTCCAAATGCTTGAAATCAGAGCATCCACGTGGTTTGTATGTATATTCATTAATATCAGAGAAGTACTGATATACAGTGACTATCTAGTTTTGTTCTCAACTAGAATATATAGCCAGCAAATAGTAATGTATCTTTCTCATTAACTGCCCACCCATATTTTGAACATTATATATATTTGCAACAGTGTTATTTTATCTGCATTTCATATCTTTATATTTCAAGTTTCTCAATATCCTTTTATTAAATTTATTTATTCATTCATTGTGTATGTGTGTGTGTGTGTGTGTGCGTGTGTGTGTACATGCACATATGTGTGTGTATCAGAGGGCACATGTGTTGCTGTGGAGGGTCAAGGGTACCTCAGGAATCATCCTGGATTGCTTCTACCTCCTTGCTTCACTCTGGGATTTACCAGGCTGTGCCTCTTGGGCCAGAAGTGCAGGCTACCCTTTCCACCTGGCATTTTTAGGTGGGACCTGGGATCTGAACTCAGGCCCTTGCTTGAGAGACATAGTTTTAACCCCTGAGTCATCTCTCCAGCTCGAGTTTCTTATCCTTGATATTTCAAATGCTTAGCTTTCTGTCCCAAGACAGAAATATCTCATAATTAATATACAATAGCTAGATAGACATAATGAAAGTCGAAGTCAAAGTAGTACCTCTAAATATCAGCAGGGGGTTTGGGGGGAGGAGGAAGGAGGGAGGGAACTGGTCTACCTATTAAGTTTGTATAAGCAGAAATAATAAAAAATGTATTAAAAAAAGAAATGAATGTAAAAAAAAAGAAAAAATATCAATATAATAAATATAATACTGCAGTGCTTAAATTGATTAAAGCAGTGGTGAGTGGTGAGTGGTATATACAAGTTCATTTGGTGAAAATCATTCATCAACTAGGAAATCATTCACTTATGGAAAAATTTCAGTGTATTGTGAGTCTCATAGTTGAATTATTTTGTTTTTGTACTTTCCTTTTATTTAAAGAGTTATTTTTTTGCTGAGGAAAGGTAATTGCTGCAAAGGAATAAAGAGATGCATTAATGTAAGGGAATAATATCTTGTCAAAAATATTAGATACTTATGTAACAGTAATAAATCAATGAAGGCTCCAGGAATTCAGCCTAATAATAGATAGAACATGTACTTCTTGAAGTTGCATAAGATAATACACTGTGAACTATCAAAATGTCACAGTGATTTCAGGATGATAGCTTCATAAGAATTTTTGATAGTCATTAGTATTAAGGTCAATGCTTCATGCACCAAACTGCAGTTATTAAATATATAAATGGTATGAATTAATAAGGATATTGACCAGGGCACTTAATTGTGGCCTATCTAATAATCAGTAAAAATATTGGGTGTTGGCAAGTTAGGTCAGCAGATAAGGCACCTGATAAACCTGGTGACCTGAGTTAATCCTTGGAAACTCACAAGTGAAAGAAGAGAACTAAGTTTGGAAAGTTGTTTTCCATGTACCATAGCATGCATATATACTCTCACTAATTAATAAGTAAATATATATATATACATATAGATGAATATTGATAATATGGAAATCTGAATCAAAGCTGATTTTTGGGATTGTCTCAAATGTGTTATCAGATAATAAGTGTGTAGTTAAGCCTGGGTGTCAATTTGACATACCTGGTTTTAACTAAGATAGGCTGAGACCACACCTGGAAGGATCAACTGATAGTACTTGAAAGGATTATACCCACCCTAGATCCTATCAGAACCTCCAAGATCTCATAGGATCCTCCCAATACTGGACCATATAAAAAAGAGTCACCAAAGAGAAGAGATGCTTGTTGCAGCTGTGCTAGGAATCGTTTTTCCTTCTGGCTGCATGGTTTCTTCGACCCTGTAGCCTTCCAACACTCCAAGTCGTCAGCTAGCCTAAAGACTCTCGGAATTCTCCAGGATTCAGCCATCATCCACTTGACTATGGAACTGAGCAGCTATTGGCAGCTATTGTTGGACTACTTTGGCTACTGGCAGCCGTCGTTGGACTACCTTGGCCATATCTTCACACTTTGCTGCCTCTTCTCTGAGTTCTATCCTTGTGTGGACACTGACACCTTCTTGTGTGCAGTTTTATTCTGCTGTGAATTGCTAATCCATCCTACATTGGAGTTTCTCAGACTGGCTGAACTGCTGTGTCGTTGAGTGCAACTCTGATTGCTGTGTGTTGTAATTTCTAAAAGTCAATATCAGGGTTTAGTGCATTTTTTTTAGTTATTGCATTTGCCTTTATTATATCCAACTCATATACGTCCCTAAGCACCAAAGCCTATTACAGCACTGGATTCAGGAGTGTCTGCATCTTTTAGACAGGAGACAAATTTCCTACCTAAATTATATAAACAGCGATTAAAAGAAAGGGATGATTCAGCAAAGCAGGGGCAGGGAATGATGTTGACAAAAAAGAATGAATTCAGAGAGAAATTACATGATATTCAGCATATCTGGCTGGAGGAGACTATATATGAGGAAGGAGGGTGGGTGTTTGCCCCAAATTATGGTATTTTTTTAACGGAAATCCTAGACTGTTCCACAGTGTCTCCAGATACTGAAGAATGCCCTAGAGTTAGTAAATCATGCCTAGTCAAACTCCATTCTATTAAAAGAGAGAAGAACAGAATTAAACCTACTCAGATTTAATTTGTCAAAAATAAACACTTTAAATAGTTATTGCTTCCCTGAGTGAACTTATGCCCTGGAAGGAACATGGAATTAAAGATATTAAAAAGTTCTTATTTAACATATTTTTATATTTATGTTATTGTTTTGCTCCTAGCATAATAGTTATGATATTTAATCTGAATTGTCAATCTGATTAGATACACATCAGAGTGTGTCTGTGAAAGTGTTTTCATGAAAGTTTTACTAAGGTGGGAAGACTTATAATGAATGTGGTTGTATTATGCTATTGGATGACATCTCAGATCATATTCAAAGGACAAAAAATGAGCTTAGGACAGGAGTTCACTTCACTGACCTTCCTGTTTGCAGATATTACGTGGTTAGCCATCTCATGCTTCTGCCACTATGTGTTTTTCGTATGTTGGGCTGTATACCACAGACTGAAATAACCCCTTCTTCTCCTATTTGCTTCCTTTCACATATTTGGTGAACAAAGTAATTAAGAGAACAGAATTTTCTTATGTGAGTTTTTTCATGCAAAGTGCCTCCTATATCTAAAAGAACTAATTCATGTGATGAGCAATCAAAACAGCAATCTTACTCCACTAGTGAAAGAAAAGTGGGTGTGTTTATCTTGTTGAGGAGTGGTGCGCCCTGAAGATATTCCAAAATTGTATTCAGTGTTTAACTTACCAACTCTTAAAGATATTAGCCCATTCTGGGTAATGGTGATGCCTAATGTCTCATGGAAACTTCAGTGTATAATTTCAGAAAATGATCTTTTTCATCAAAAAGCAATTTTCCCTCAACCAAAAGAATAACCAAATAATTTATGCTGAATCAATGACTGTATTGTATGAATTTATATAGATATGCATACTGCTAAACACTCTTAAATTTTAGATTCAGCCAGATCCTTAAATATGAAGTTACATTTTAGCAATGTATATAGACAGTCTCATACTATATTCACTAAGCATACATTTAAAATATTTTATTTTGTTTTTTAATCTATTTTTCTAGTTTTACAAGCATATTGAGTACTTTTGTTTTATTCAACTGTGCATGTGTGCACGTGTGTGTGTGCATGTATGTGTGTGTGTGTATGTGTGTGTGTATGTAGAACCACAGATGAATTCGGGAGGCAAATTGGCCTCCACCTCCTCCTTGTTTACTCTGCCCTGGGATTCACAGGTTCCGCCCTACCAGGACCAGAAACACAGGCGGGGCCGCCCCCACTTCTGCCCAGCGTCTATACGTGGGGTCTAGGATCCGAACTCAAGACCTTCTCCCTGCAAGGCAGAGGCTTAACCCCTGAGCCACCTCTCCAGCCTCAATTGAATCCTTATCCCTGCTTCTCTCCATACCACCTCCCTCCCATCACTTCATCAATCCATCTTACTCATTCCCATCCTTATGCCTGTCTGCTTCTATGGACTCCCTCTGATTTGTCTACTCTTGTGGGGGTTCAGGGCCCTTGTCTCATACCAAGTTGCCACTCTTTGGACCACCCCATTGATAGGTGCATTTCTCTTCACTCATCCAGCTTTGATCCCCAAGGTTTCCATTGTATGTTCTTATCTCTCTTGAGTTCCTTGATAGCATATTTAGGGAACTTGGTACATAAGTCATTTTACAAGTCTGGTAAGGACAAGTCTCACTGTAGTAAGTTCCTTAGATGCAGCAGTTCTATCTTGAATGGAATGTCTTATCTAAGGTTCTTTAGGTTCTTAATCTCATCATCCCCTCTTCCATAAGGTTCCCAAAGCCTTAGAATGGGGAGAGATTAAGTTGGCCTGATTCTGGGTAAGCCGTTTTGGATCACTAGTACTTTTCATTATGGATGGCCATTGTTGTCTACTCCAATGCCCTTCTACTGCCATAGGCTGTATCCTTTCAGGGTTCTGAGGTTCTCTAACTGTATTATAGAACACTTGAAGACTTTATGTTAAGTGTTCTTCAAATCTATGGATATAGTAGCAGCTATTTACAGAGCAGTTTGATATACTATCTTCCTATCTATAAGTTCATTGGCTGTTTTTCCCTATTGATCTATTTCCTTTCTTTTTTTTAGGATCTTTTTCTAGTTAACAGTAACAGAAATGTTTTCCATTCTGACAAGCAGGTCTTGAGTTCAATTAGAAAGCTGTGGGTCGTCTCCTTGATACTCAGGCCTTTATTACACCTGTTGCCATGGTGATTTTTATTGCAACTTGCAGATCTCATCAGTTGATGAGGCTTGTGATTATTTATTTCCTCCAGTAGCTTCTATAGCATTTCTTAGCACTGTGTAAGCTATCTAGCAAGGAGAAGTTCTCAGACCAGTTGTAGTTGATGTATAGTTGATGTACCTAGTTGATGATGGCCCACATTCTGTGATACATATGTGTCACGCTTTCAGTTTTTTGAGCAAACACGAACAATGGCAAAAGCCTGTAATATTCGGTGGCCTTTCAGACCTCTCTGACCAACATCTGAAAGTGTCGCATTCTTATGACTTCTAGTATAATTTTGTCACTGGGTTCTAAATGGATTAGCTCAGGGATTTTTTCCCCTGTTTTCCTCACTGTATGTTCCTTTGCACAGGGGCTGCCCATTATTATTTTTTTAACTTCTTTTTTTACTTTTTTTTTTTTACTTTCTGTTTTCCACTCATACAAACTTGATAGGTACCCCATTCCCCTCCCTCCTTCCACTCCTCCCTGGATCCCCTTGCCCCCTCCCCATCTTTTCCTCTTCCTATCTCCCCCTCCCTCCCTTTCTCCCAGTTCCCCCCCCCATTCCTCGAGCATCCTTTACTGTGCATGTCAAACTTCCCACTGGGTCCTTCTCTATGATGAGGTGTAAGAACTCAGTAGCATTGCCTAGAGCTCTTTCTTTTGTTCCCCTTGGTATAGGAACACTATTGTGGCTGTTAATCCCTTGCCTTTAAGGTTCTTAGAGCCTGTGATCCATGCTAGACTTTGGGGGGTCAATGATATGTTGGACATTGCACAGGTCATGCAATGTCCTATTGTGATTACTTTGGCCCTAAAGTGTGTAGAGTATCTTGCATATCGTTGCTCCTCCCTATCTTTAGGCTCTTACAATCTTATTGTCCCCTTTTCTGAAAATTTCCCTGAGATTTAGGATGGGGAGAGATTAGGCTGGCCTGGTTCCTGGTGGTTAATGTAGGGTCTCTGATGTTCTGAATTATGGTTTGTTATTCTTTTTTCTTCTTCTTCCAGTTTTGTTGTTCCTGAAAAACCCTTGGCTCCATCCTGATGGGTATTGAATGTCACCACTGGCAGTACTTGATGTTGGCCTATTTTCTCTGCTGTACCATGATCCCCTCTCTCCTGGTTTCTGGCGGTGCCCTCTTTCCCCTTTCCTCCTGTGAATAAGCTTTGAAATTAATGTAGGTATTATAGAGATTTATCTTTGAGTGTGTCACTAAGTGGGTTTGGTACTAGGATCCACATATTAGGGAGTACATAAGGCACTTAATTTCCTGTGTCTGGGATACTTCACTCAATATAATTGATTCTAATTCCATCCATTTCCCAGCAGATTTCATTAATTTATCATTTTTGATGGCTGAGTAGTATTCCATTGTATAAGTGTACCACAATTTCCTTATCCACTCGTCAACTGTTGGACATTTGGGTTGATTCCATGACTTTGCTATTGTAAACAGTGCTGCTATGAACATGGTCGTGCTTCTGTTATCAAGGTGAGTTTTTACTGTATGGGGGATTATTCCCAAAAGTGGAATAGCAGGGTCATATGGCATTTCAATCTTTAACTTTTTTAAGAATTGCTAGATGGCTCGACAGAGTGGTTGCATAAGCCTGCATTCCCACCAGCAATGTAGGAGAGTTCTCTTCTCGCCATATCATCTCCAGGATTTGATGGTGTTTGTATTGTCGATTTTTGCCATCCTGACAGGGGTGAGATGATATCTTAGGGAGGTTTTGATTTGCATTTCCCTGATGGCTAAAGAAGTGGAGCATTTTTAAGATATTTATTAGACATTTCAGTTTCATCCATGGTAAAGTTTCTTTTAAGTTCCAAGGCCCATTTTTTAATTGAACCATTTTTTTCCTTGGTGTTTAACTTTCTAAGTTCTTTGTGCACTCTGGATAATAGAGCTCTATCAGATATGTGGTTAGTGAAGATTTTCTCCCATTCTGCGGGTTCCCTTTGTACTCCAGTTACAATCTCTTTATCTGAACAGAAGCTCTTCGATTTGATAAGATCCCAACAGTTGAGAGTTGGTAGCAGTGACTGTGCCATTGCATGTCTGTTTAGGAACTGTTGGCCTAGCCCAATCAGCTTGAAGGAGCTCCCTATCCTTTCAACTATGGTTTTTATAGTCTCTGGCCTTATATCAAGGTCCTTGATCCATTTGGAATTAAGTCTTATACATGGTGACAAGTACGGGTCCAGCTTTAATCTTCTGCATGTAGAGATCCAGTTTTGCCAGCACCATTTGTTGAAGATGCTGTTCTTTTTCCATTGGATTCTTTGGGCCCCTTTGTCAAAGACCAAATGGCTGTAATTTTGTGTGCTTATATCTGGGTCTTCAATCCTTATACACTGATCTGTGTGTCTTTTTTTGAGCCAGTACCAGGCTGTTTTTATAATTATGGATTTGTAGTATAGACTAAGGATTGGTATGGTGATACCTCCAGCCGTGTTTTTACTCAGGATTGTCTTTGCTATCCTGGGTCTTTTGTGCCTCCATATGAGTTTTGAGATTGTTTGGTCAACTTCTTTAAAGAATTGCTTTGGGATTTTAATTGGTATAGCATTGAATTTGTATATTGCCTTAGGTAGGATGGTCATTTTTACGATGTTGATTCTGCCAATCCAGGAACAGGGGAGGTCTTTCCACCTTCTGGTGTCTTCTGCAATTTCTTTCTTTAGGGTTTTAAAGTTTTCATTGTAAAGGTCTTTTACCTCCTTGGTTAGGTTTATACGAAGGTATTTCATTTTTTTAGGGGCTATAGTAAATGGGATTGTTTCTCTCAAGGCTTTTTCACTTCTTTTGTTCTGTTCATATAGGAAGGACATTGATTTTTGCACATTTATTTTGTATCCTGCCACCCTGCGGAACTTCTGTATAAGTTCCAGGAGCTTCCTGGTGGAGTTTCTGGGATCACTCAGGTATAAGATCATGTCATCTGCAAATAGAGATAACTTGACTTCTTCTTTGCTGATTTGATCCCTTTTATCTTTTTCTTGTCTTATGGCCTCAGCTAAGACTTCAACTGCAATATTGAATAGAAGTGGTGACAATGGACAGCCTTGTCTAGTTCCTGATCTAAGCGGGAATGCTTCAAGTTTTTTCCCATTGAGTATAATCCTTGCTGTTGTCTTGTTGTATACAGCTTTTATTATATTGATAAAGGTTCCAACTCTCTCTAGGTATTTGATCATAAAGGGCTGTTGGATCTTGTCAAAAGCTTTTTCTGCATCTATTGAGAGTATCATGTGGTCTTGGATTTTGGACTGGGTTTATATGGTGAATTAGGTAAATTGCTTTGCATATGTTGAAACAATCTTGTGTGCCTGGGATAAAGCCTACTTGATCCCCGTGAATGATCTTTTTGATATGTTTTTGAATCCTATTTGCTAAGACTTTATTGAGAATCTTTGCATCTGTTTTCTTCAAAGAGATTGGCCTATAGTTTTCTTTTTTATGTGTAACTTTATTAGGTTTGGGATTAAGGTGTTTTCCTTATCTCAATTTCAGATATTTCTCCCCTGATTTTGCTAATCTCCTCTCTTCTACTGCCTTTGGGATCACATTGCTCTAGTGTCTCCAAATGTTTAAGCTGCATTGTTAAGTTTTTTTTGTTATTTTTTTTGATATAGGCATTAAGAGCTGTGAACTTACTTTCATTGCATCCTAAAGTTTTGATTAGATGTATTTTCATTATCATTTGCTTCCTAGAAATCTTGAATTTCCTTTGTAATTTTTTCCTGAATCCAATTCTCATTCAGCATCATAGAGTTTAGTTTCCAGAGTTAGTGTATTTTCTGTTGTTTGTTGTGTTGAAGATGTCAAGATTTAGACCATGGTGGTCTGTTAGGTTACAGGCTAGAATTTCAACTCTCTGTACATGTGGAGTTTCGATTTATGGCCCAATATGTGGTCTATTTTGGAGAAAGTTCCATTTGTTGCTGAAAAAAAATGTGTATTCTTTGGTGCATGGATGAAAAGTTCGATAGAGATCTGTAAGGTCCATTTCAGTAAGAGTTTGATTAAGTTCCACTGTGTCTCTGTTAAGTTTTTGAGAGAGCAGTGTTGAAATCTCCATGAATTATCGTTAGTGGGTTGATTTCTCACTTTAGATGCTATAGGGTTTGCTTAATGAATGTGGAGGAGCCCGTATTAGGTACATATATGTTCAATATTGTGAAATCTTCCTGGTGAATGTACCTATGACTAAAATGCAGTATCCATCTGTGTCTCATATGATTTTTTTAATTTGAAATTCATTTTGTCCATTATCATAATAGCTACCCCTGACTGTTTCTTGGTTCCATTAGCTTGCAGAATTTTGGACCAGCCTTTTATTTTTAGGATGTGCCTATCTTTTGTGGTGAGATGGGTTTTCTGAAGGCAGCAGATTGATGGGTTGTGATTTTTAATCCAAGTTTGTAATCTGTGTCTCTTGATCAGTGAGTTAATTTCATTGCCATTTAATGTTATAATGGAGAAATTACTTTTAATTCCAGCCATACACTTCATATGTTTAGTGGCTTTTATATGTGTATTATTTGGCTTTTAAGTTTTGGTGGTATTATACTTCTCTTCTGTACTCCTGGATATGCTTGTTCTTTTCTTCAATCTTGAGTATCTTTTCTAGCATTTTTTGAAGGTCTGGTTTGGTGGACATGTAAGCCTTCAAGCTGTGTTTGTGCTGGAAAACTTTTCTTTCCCCCTCAATCATGACAGATAGTTTTGCAGGGTATATCAACCTGGGTTGACATTTTTGCTCATTCAGTACTTGAAGTATGTCTCTCCAAGCTCTTCTTGCTTTTACTTTTTCCAATTGAGAAATAACTTTTTATTTTAATAGGTTTACCTTGAATCTCTCAGCACCTTTCTTTGTCTTCAATGTGGAGTGTTTTAACTATTAATTGCCATGGCGAGTTTCTATTTTAGTCATATCTGTTTGGAGTGTGGAATGCCTCTTGTATATGGATGGGCCTCTCTTTTTTTTTAGATGAGGAAAGTTTTTCTTGATTATAATTTGAAAAATTTCCTCAGGTGTGGTATTTTGGAATTCTTGCCTGGTATTCCATGAAT
This sequence comes from Typhlomys cinereus, assembly GCA_023101885.1. Classification (NCBI taxonomy): domain Eukaryota; kingdom Metazoa; phylum Chordata; class Mammalia; order Rodentia; family Platacanthomyidae; genus Typhlomys; species Typhlomys cinereus. The sequence continues at coordinate 4,284,313 of JALPQD010000150.1, forward strand.
ACCATGCACATGTTAGGCTTCTTCATGGTGTCCCATAACTCTTAATTATTTCTCTCAAGTATCTTTTTGGCTTTAACAACGTCTTCCATTGAGCTGGTTAATACTCCCACTTTGTCTTCAAGATCTGAAATACTATTTTCTGCTTTGTTTGTTCTGCTGATAAAACTTTCTGTTGAGTTCTGGGTTGGGGTTAACTTGTCTTTTAGTTCAGTTTTAAACTCTGCCTATTTTTGTTTCTTGAACTGTCTTTCTCAACTTCTCCAAGTGTCTGTTATGTTCTGTTCAAAGTGGTTGATGGGGTTATTTAACTCCTCCCAGATTTCCTCTTTCATAGTATTGATCATGCTTTGAAAGTCATTATCTTGGGTCAGGCTTTCCTGGCTATTTTCTGTGAATTTGTTCTTGTTGGTGTCATTCTGGGGTTAATTCTTTCGGCGGTAAATTTGTTTTTTTGGGTTTTGTTTCTCATGGATTTGCACTTTGACTTGGGCATTGTTGTTTTATCTCTTCAGACCTTCTTTCAATTTCTGTGTGTTTTTGACTGAATTTAGTAATTTGGTGTCACTATTCTCAGGCAGTTATTACTAATCTTTGCATTGGTGTTGGTTATGCTTGTTACTGTTATTTCCTTGATGAGACTATTAGACCATTAGTACATCAATTTCGTCAGATTAAGTAGACAGGGGGTGAATCTTAGTGCACTTTTATGATTTAGTACCTTGGTGATATGTGACGATGAGTGGTATAGTCCCTGAAATTGTATATGTTTTGGGGGTGGCTATATGGAAAAGTTACTCTACAGTAACTAATAATTGAAAGGAACAGGATGGTAGAAAGGGGGTTTACTTATCTTTGGGCTGGATGTGAAGAATCTCTCCCATGTGATAGGATGAATTTAGAGAACTTCAGATATGTGGCCTTTGTCTCTTAGAGTTTTGCTTGGGTGTTCTTTGGACTCTGTTGAATTCTGATCAACAGTGTGTCCTTCCTGGACTGTGAGCCATCCTGGGCAGGCAGAAAGGGCAGAGGTGCTGGTGGCAGTGCAGTTAACCTGGGGATCTGGGGTGTGGCCTAGGGGCTCTCCCCAGCCTGGAGCACTGCCTGCTCAGACTGGCTGCTGGGAGGAGCTGGGACGAGTGGGTTACCTGGTGTGGGAACCGGTTCCCACACACACACTCATTCACTCACACACACACACACAGCTGCTGGCTGTGATGAAAGCAGGTTCCAGTTGTCCCCACCTCCGCCTCTACCCCCAGAGACTCTGCACAGGACGGGGAGATTGTCAGAAGCACATCTCAGTTTACTGGGGGGAGAAAAGGAACTTTTATAGACAAAGGCCACCAAGGAGCGAAACAAGCATCCAATTATGTCACAGGTCAATACATCCTACAGGTTCTAATGGTCAAGTTCAATGTCACTCATCACAGGGGGCAGGTAGATACCTGAAAGCCAATAAGGGCTCTCTGTGAAGTGATGAGGTTACGCCCAAGACCCTTGCCCTCAGTGCCATCTTTAGTCCCATGTGCTTGGCCATGCCCTGGGGCAAATCCTAGGCGGGCCCAACACCTCCCCCTTTTGTTTTTGTATGAGATGGTCCAGGAGGCTACCTGCGACCGGGCAGACCAAATGGTCTTGAGTGACTGTGCCTGTCTTAGGCATGAAAAACCTCCCACCGTGGTCTGACCCATCATGGGATCTTGTAGTCTCCAGGTACAATACTACAAGTCCTGTCTTAGGTTGATCTACGGCCGGGCTTCCACTTGCCCGTCTCTGGCTACCAGTCCTCTGTATGAGGTTGGCTTTACCAACCCTTGGGGGTTTGAGCCGTATTTAAAGGCCTGTATCACACATTGGACGTGTACTGCACTTGACAAGTTAGCTGGACCGGAGAGATTTTTTTCATTGGGCAGGAGTCATACATATGGCAGAGAAGACAGGTTGGCATCAGCACCAGACATGGCAGCAGATGACTTTTTGGGGGTGTGGCAGGGATGTTCAGGGGCCATAGGCACCTGTAGCATGGTCTCGATGATGGAGCGCTGCTGAGAGATGTGCTGAAAAAACACTTAAGCAATATAGTTATTAAAGGAACAATTTTTTTAGAACAATTTTTTTAGATGTTAGGTCAAACCCAGATTGACTCCATCCAGGCAAGGTATCAATCAGGCCTATAAGGATCACAGTTAACATCTTCCTTGAACATACTGTGGATAGTTCCTGAAAGAGAAAAGCAAAGAAAGCTGCCCCAAGGGCTTTTTGTCCCTTGGTTTGGCTTTTTAGTCTGGGGATGATTCTTTTGGGTCTCCTTCATGAAGATCCTCCTGTGGATAGAATTTAAGATTCCTTGTTGGAATCCAAATTGGGGAAGACTCCCCAATTGGGAAGACACATCCAAATCCTCTTCCCATAGTGATCAAGGAATTAGGTCCCCAATGCCCAGTTAGAGGGTCCTTCCAATGCACCTTAACAGACAATTTGGTGGAATAGGCTTCCCAGTGTCTTTGGGATCTCAATTTAAGTTGTCCTTTTATAAAATTTAAAATTTAAAACATTGATTGTAAATAATACCAACCCCAGCTGTTGGTGGGGGCTTACTCCCCCTTTTTGTTTTTGTAATTGGGCCTTTAAATATTGGTGATTTCTTTCAACAATGGCTTGTCCTCCAAATCGAATTTTGATCTACAGTCTCTTCTCCAATGAAGCCCTCTGCGGCATCTAGGGCATGGAATTGTAGGGGACTTAGCCCTTCCTTCCTACCTTGGCTTCCCTTCCTCGCCCTGGGGACCCTCCCTCCTGAAATGCCCCACCTGGCCACAATGAAAACAAACTCCATTGTTTCCCCTTCCCTCTTGGCCCTGCAGGCTCAGTGTTGCCCAGTGCCTTTGTCTGTGTTTCCAGGGACGTAGGGAGTGTCTGACTCTGGTGTTTTTGAGTCCCCATATCCTGTGAAGCAATAATCCAGATGTCTATGGATCTCTCCTTAAGACCTGTACACGCTATTTTGTGGTCCCCATTTATTTCTTCCCATACCAGCAATTTAGCAAATTGTTCCCTTAGGGGACCTGGGGGAAGTTTACTATGGAGGCTTTTTTCCACCCGGTCAATGAACTCGGGGAGGGTCTCACCTGGTTTTTGTATAACGCCTGCTAGATGTGTTTCAGAAGGACCTTCATCTAGCTTTTTCCATGCCGCTAAACCTATCAAACGGACTTGGTCTTGGTATGGGGCTTCTATGGCCGCCTGCTGGACCCCAGTAGAAAATTGATCTGCCATTCCAGCTAACATCCCGAATGTTACAGGCACCCTGAGCTGCGTGTTTTGACTGCACTCAGCTTGGACCCTACATTCTTCCTTAAATAGTGCTACCCACTTAATGAATGTGGGACTGGGGAGCACTGCTTTGGTCATATCCATCCAGTCCTTAGTAGTACAGGGTTGGTGAGCTAGCTCTTGAAGGAGGGCCTCAACCCATGGAGAATTTGGACCATCCTCTAGCACAGCCTGCTTTAATTCTTTTAAATCTTTTGCTTCCCAAGGATACCACACTTCAGGGCCATTGGCTCCTGGATTTAAGTTAACAGGATAGGCTTGTACTTGATACACCTCAGCACACATGGGCTCCAGCCCTGGGTTCCCTGCTCTAGCCTGGCAGGGGCCAGTGTGCCCACATGCCAGCCCACCTGCCAGTCCGTTTCTGTGAACTTCTGCTCCCTGGCTGTGCTCAACCTCATCGCAGCTCTGTATGGCTCCCCTGCCGTGCTGTTCTACATCCCCACGTGTTGCCCCACTGCAGCCGCATGCAGTCTCTCCACCACCGCTGGTAGCGACTTCGGTACCAGTACTGCATGCCTACTGCATGCCCCTGTCACAGCCCACAACTCTGTGTAATGTTCTTGGCATTCGCACAGTGATGGGTTACCATTCTCTAAACAGCAGGTATGTCCACCATCCCCATGGTTTCCTGCACCCTGGCATGGTCTGGCAGAATGTCCGCCCAGGCCTGGCTCAGCAGGCCCACAGCTTTGCCCACCTGGCCCCAGTTCCACGGTCCCATGCAACTCCGCATCCCCACATGGCTTGTGGGCAGAGCCTCCTGTGGGGCGCCCGGGATGGCTTGTTGGCTCCAGCGACTGAGGCCCGCCTGGAGTTGCTTGGGGAGCTAGAAGGCGCTGCTCTGGTGGCTCCTTCCCCTCCCCCTTTGCCTCTGGTGATTGGATCAGGAAGGAACGCTGCCTCAAGGGCAGAAACAATGCAGTAAAATCCCGGAGAAGGGGACACCCCAAAATGTTCTTCCCACTTCCTGGCTAGATTCCTCACCTGAGTCCAGGTGGTGGACGTAAACACATTGCCCGATTGGATCCAAGGTGCTAATTCAAGGGCCATTTGGCACATTTCTGAAATAGCAGAGGTTGTAACTTTTAAACCCTGTCTTTGTAGTACAGATCCCAGTGCTGCTGGCACTGCTTCATCCTTGCACGTTGAATTCCCCATATTTCCCAAGTTTTCACTTATCCCGAAGCCTGCTTAGCTTCGTCCGATTTCAGAAGTATCCCTTCGTGGTTGCCACTTGTGGGAACTGGTTCCCACACGTGCACTTATTCACTCACTCACACACACAGTTGCTGGCTGTGATGAAAGCAGGTTCCAGTCATCCCCACCTCTCCCTCTACCCCCAGAGACTCACCACAGGACAGGGAGATTGTCAGAAGCAGATCTCAGTTTATTGGGGAGAGAAAAGGAACTTTTATAGACAAAGGCCACCAAGGTGCGAAACAGGCATCCATCCAGTTGTGTCACAGATCAATACATCCTACAGGTGCTAATGGTCAAGTTCAATGTCACTCAGCACAGGGGGCAGGTAGATACCTGAAAGCCAATTAGGGCTCTCTGTGAAGTGATGAGGTTACACCCAAGAATCTTGCCCTCAGTGCCATCTTTAATCCCATGTGCTTGGCCATGCCCTGTGGTAATTCCTAGGTGGGCCCAACACCTGGGGCTTGGGGCTGTGAGCAAGGGGTGTTTATCTGGGACTGTGAGCTGGACTATGAGCGTCTTGGGCAGGCAGAAAGGGTAGAGATGCTGGTGGCAGTGCAGTTCACCTGGGGACCTTGGATGTGGCCTAGGGGCTGCTTATTATTGTTCCTTTCTTTAAAAGACATTTCTTGACATACTACTAAAATATTTTTTACAAAAATCTATTGATTCATTGAGTACAAAAAACTCTATTTTTAGTAAGCCAAATTATTTTAGTAATTCCTAATAGAAAGAACTGACTCCAGTAATGACTTTTTTGGGGTAAACCTGGAGTTCATTGAAAAAATATTTCAGGGGTTTGTTTAATTGATAAAGTGCTTACAGCACAAGTATCAGGGCCTGAGTTCAATTCTCAGTATCCATGTAAAAATGCCTAGTGTAAAGTATCTCATCTAATTCTAGCACTGGGAAGTGGTGTCAGGTCTGTTCTGAGGTCCTGCTGGCCAGGCATTTGCCATATATTCTCAGTTCCAAATTAAATATCCATGACCTTACTTTGACTTCTACATTATAAAGTTCCCAAATCTTAGATTTGTGATGGTAAAAGTAGAAATGTACATGAAATTTCTCAAAAACCTCTCAGTGAGTTTGATATTTATAACCAGAAAAGAATAAGCTTGCTACTAATCTGAATGTTATGCAGTACAGATTTTCAATGTAATGCAAGCAGGATCTTAGGAGAGATGAACAGAAAATCCTCTTTCAGCTATTTGAATCCCATAAATTATATCCCAATACCTACTTGCTATCTCTTCAGGAAATATGAGCTTATTAAATTTTTTTTCACTAAGGTAGTTGGCACATAGTATTGAAGTGATTTAGCCAGTTCACAAATATAGTCAGAAACAAAGTTAGAACATAATCCACAGAGCTCCCAGAATAATATACTATACGGGATAACATCAGGGAAATGGATAAACCAAAGATAAAATGTTGCACTCATTAATGCACAAATAAGTGAAAGAACAGTATGGAGCTCATACTAACAATATTTTTGGCAGTATGTATTTATATACAGATTGCTTCTAAGACATTAATAATAAGGCCTTAAAGATTTATGAGAACACTGAAACTTTCAAAGTACACTCTAATCAGTATTTCCTTGGGGAAAGATTGCAGTGAAGTCCTCTTTCACTGCAGAATTCCATGTCTCACATGTAGTAACAGTCACTGAAATAGATACTGAAATGTTTTGCCTTAAAATTGTTATTTTGATTGTCAACTTATAAGTATTCAAAACCTAGAATATATTTCTCTTGGAATGACTATGAAGACATTTTTAGAGAAATTTAAATGAGGAAGGAACTTCCAGCCTAAACGGGCTGTCTGTCAAGACTCAATAAAAATGGGATAAAAACACCAGAGCCAGCATGTCAGAGATGGTAAGTCCTGCTCACCACATTCCACAATAAATTTAAGAACAAAAAGGACACCACAGGAATCACCAAAGACGGTGAAAGATCACCTCAACCAATAGAAGACCTCAGGGACCATACTATTCAACAGATGACAGTCATATCACACAATCTGAAGATCAGGCAAATCCAGTGAACCTTTCCCAACCACAAAGTTAGACAACCTATGCCTATGTCACATTGTAAAATCACAAAATACACTAAATATCCAGAAAAAAAATGTCTTCTACAAAATCACTGACATAGATTCCAATAAAAATAATCTCCTGGATATCGTGAGGAAAACACGATTAAGGTAATGCCGTCAAAAGAGTATTATTGATATTAACATCAAACTGGGAAAGGAACTACAAAAGGAACGTGATAAAAAGCAAAAGGAAGATAAAGAATTCATAGAGGAAATTGAAAAGCATATATGATCTTATATGAACAGGAAAATAATAAAATTTTTTGAAGAAGAAAAAGGAAATAACAAGAGCAAATTTATAGTAGGTGAAAAAACTACAAACTGAAATTCAACTGGAATTCAAAAATAAAAATAAACTAACTGAAATTGAAAACCCAGCAGAAAATATACACACAGAATGGATCAGGCATCAGGCAGAAGATAAAATATCAGACCTGGAAGATAAGCTGATCTAACAGGATCATTCAACTAAAAAAGCTAAAACAACTCAAAAAAAAAAAAAAAACGGAAAGGAATGTTCAAGAACTATGGAATATAATGAAAAGCCAAACCTGTGCATCATAGAATCCCAGAACAAGAAACACAAGAAAATATTCTAGCTTAGATCTTTTGGGCTATCATAAATGGGAACTTCCCACACCTAAGGAAAGAGACACACTCCAAATGCAAGATGGATAATGCATGTCATCCTGATATGACCAAAATAGGAGTACAACAAGCAAATAATAGTAACAACTTCACAGATACAGAACAAAGAAAACATTCTGAGAGCTGCAAGAGAAAAAAAACAGCCAGAAGATATTTTAAAGCAACAGCTGTATTAGACTAACAGCTGGATTTTCAAAGGAAATAGTACAAGCCAGAAGACCTGGAATGGCATTATTGAAGTCATGAAAGATTACAATCCCAATCTAAGCTGCTAAATTAAGCAAAATTAATAGTCATGCTTGAAGATAAAATAAAGATATTCACTAATAAAATAAACTAATGCCACTCTTGATTACCAAACAAGGACTGTAGAAGATGCTAGAAACATTCTCAAGATATATGAAAAGGATCAACACATTCAAGAGAATAAAAGAGAAATAAAATGCCACTATAATTACCAGTCTGAAAAATGCCAAAACAAAAAAAAAAAGTCAAAAAATGACAGGACTCAATAAAAACTTCTCAATTATAACCTTCAACAATTACAGGAACAACTTCCCAATCAGGAATCATAGGATAACAGCATGGATTTAATTCACAGCCTAAATTTGCTGACTCCTAGAAACTTACCCCACTTTAAAAGATAGGTATTTTCTTGGGGTCAAAGGATGGTCAAAGATACTCTGAGGATATGCAGCTAGGAAAAAAGCAGGAATAGACATCCTAATATCTGACAAAATATATTTAAACCACAACAAATTATAAGAGACACAAAAGAATATGACATACACATCAAATGAACAATACATCAAAAAGAATTCACAGTTCTAAACATGCATACTCCAAACATAGGCTCATCTACATTTATTATGTGAACATTGTAAGCATAAAACAACAGATAATAAATATGATAATAGTAGGAGATTTTAACACTCCATTCTCACTCATAGACAGGTCAACAAGCCAAGAACTGAACATAGACTTACTGGAACAAAACCAAACCATAAGCCAAATGGACCTGACAGATACCTACCAAGCATTCCATTCTAACACCAAGTAATGCATATTCTTTTCAGTAGCCCATGGAACTTTCTATGTAATAGACCCCATACTAGAAAATCTTTATAAAAACAAGAAAATTGAAATCACCTCCTGTGCTTTATCCGACCACCATGGAATAAAGATTGATATCCATAGCAAGGCAAACAGCAGAAAGTCACAAAATCATGGAAGCTCGAAAACATATTACTGATTGAGGAATGGGTCCAGACCAAAATAAAAATGCAAATCCAAAAATTCCTGGAGCTTAGTGACAATAAAACATATCATATAAAAGAAAGTTTGGATATAAGGAAGGCAGTCTTTAGAGAAAAGTTCATAGCAGTCAATGCCTACAAAAAAATGGAAACCTTACAAGTAAACAAGCTAACAATGTAGCTTAAAGCTTTAGAGAAACAAGAAGAAACCAACCCAAAAAGAAGTAGACATGCAGAGATTAGTACGATTGATCAGAGGAGAAATAATTGAAATTGAGACAAAGAAAACAATGTAAAGAAACAATCAGACAAAGAGCTGGTTTAGTCAAATTAAACAAAGCCAAAAAAGAGAAAACTTGAATTAATAAAATCAGAGATGAAAATAAAGTTATTACAACAGATGTCAAGGTAAATTAGAGTAATAAGGTCTCAGTTCAAAAATTTATAGACCACTATGTTTGACAATCATAAAGAAATGGATGAATTTCTAAACACATGCAACACACTGAAGTTAGACTGTAAAACTGTAACAGTCTTCTAACAAGGGATGAAATTGAAGCAGTAGTTATGAATCTCCCTATCAAAAAAATGTCTAGGACCAATGGATTCAGCATAGAATTCTACCAGATACTTACAGAGCAATTAACACTAATACTACTTAAATTATTCCACAAAAGAGAAAAGTAAGCAACACTTCCAACTCTTTCCAAGAAACTAACATTACAATGATCCCAATACCAAATAAAAACACACCACAAAAAAGAAAACCATTGGCCAGTCTTATTGATGTACACAGATGCAGAGGTCCACGAAAAAAATTCTAGCAAACCAGATTCAAAAGCATCTAAAAAAGGGACATTCAATATGACCAGGTTGGGTTTATTTCAAGAAACACAAGGTTGATTCACTATATGCAAATCTGCAAATATAATTCACCATATAAACAAATGCAAAGAACACCACCATGATTCTCTCAATTGATGCTGTAAAAGCTTTTGACAAAATCCAACACGCTTTTATAATAAAAACCCCATTGAAAATAAGGATGGAAGAAGCATTTATCAACATAACAAAGGCCATATGCAGCAAACATATAGAAAAAAATATCCTAATTCAAAGCTCCTACTCAGATTGGAAACTAGACAAGGCTTTCCACTCTCACCACTTCTATTCATGATCATATTTGCAGTTGTAGCTAAAGCCATAACATGAAAGAGAAAGATAAACGTAATCCAATTTGGAAAAGAAGAAATAAAATTATCCCTATTTACATCTGCCATAATTCTGTACCTCAAAGGTCTCAAAGATCTTTCAGGAAACTTCTGGAACTAATAAATAGTTCAGTAGAGTGGCTAAATATAAAATTAATGGTCAAAATCAATGGCTCTCCTATATACCAAGGATAACCAAAGCAAGAAAGACCTGAGAAAAACAATACTATTTATCATTACTCCTAAAAAGACTCCTTTGAAATAAACCTAACCAAGAATATGAAAGATGTATACAATGAAAACTTTAAAACCCTGAAAACAAAAAAAAATTACAGAAGTCACCAGAAGATGGAAAGATTTTTCATATTCTTGGATCAGCAGAATTAATGTTAAAATTGCCATTGTACTAAAAGCAGTATACAGATTGAACACAATACCAATCAAAATTCCAACCCAATTCTTCACAGAAATTTATGGAACAATTTCAAAATTCATATGCAAACATAAATAGTCCAGGATAACAAAACAATCCTGAGTAATAAAAATTCCATATGAAATATCAGTCATAGTAATAAAAAGAAAATGGCACTGACTAAAAATAAAATAGATGTAGATATAACCAATGGGTTAGAATTGAAAACACAAATATAATGTATGTACCTATAGTCAACTGATTTCTGACATAGGTGTCAAAAAATTAAAACATCAGAAAAAGAACAGCCTCTTCAGCAAACGCTGCTGGAAAAATTGATTTCTATATGCAGAAGTTTGAAACTGGACCCTTATTTGTTTCCCTTCACAAAAATCAACTCCAAATGGGTCAAAGATTTCTGTGTCATCCCAAAGACTATAAAACTTTTAGAAGATAAACAGGGAACTAATTGGCCTCTGCTGAAATTTCCTTAATAGGACCCAAAGGCGCAGAAATTAAGTTCAACACCAAACAACAGGACCATATGAAATTAAAAAGTTTTTTCACAGTAAAAGAAACTTGTTTATTGAGCAAGAAGGCAACCCCTAGTGGGAGACTGTCTTCACTATCCACAAATAAGATAGAAGACTAATATCCAGAATATGCTAAGAACTCAAAAAAATTGAATACCAAAGAAGTTGGTATTATTCTAACATGGTCACTGTGGGAAGTAACTGACTCTGAGACCCCTCAGTCATGGGTTTGAAGCTCAACCCAACTTTTTCTTTTAAGACTTGTAAAGTTAATTTCTTGAGGCTTCATTTTCTTCATCTATGGGGGAGGGGGAGTCAATACTGCCAGGTTTCCAGCTGTATTGTGGGGTAAATAAAGCAACACAAAGTACACAGGACTGGTATGCAGACTAGATGGCCATTCTTTCACAAATAGCAGCATAAGGGGGGCCACCAGTGCCAGGTATGGTGGCCCAAATTCCTTCACAAATAGCAGCATAAGGAGGCCACCTGTGCCAGGTATGGTGGCCCACGTCTGTAATCTCAGCCCTCAGAAGGCTGAGACAGGAGGATGGCAAGTTCTAAGCCAGTCTGGGCTCATAACATGACTCTGTCACACCAGAAAAAGGAAGAGAAAGAGACACCGGTTGGGAGGAGGGGTGGAAAAGAGAGGAGAGGGAAATCCTGCATCGGCGCTACCGAGGACTGCTTCATTACAGTGACTATCTAGATACAGAGTCTCTAGGAGTTGGCCCGCCCTCTGCATTTTAAGAACTATCTGACCCCCTCTCTCACCGTCAGTAGGAGAAACACCTCCCCACCATCCCCTGCTCCAAGGAGGGCTTAGGCTTGGAGTGTTTCCCTGCTTGTTCCCTCCTAAACTGTCATTGTTTGGAAAACTTCTTTTGTTGACCCCTGCTCAGGGCTACTGCTTTGAAATTGTCACAGTTTCTTACAATGTCAATATCTAATTGAGCACTGACTTAGAAATCCTAAGTTTATTTAAATAAAATAAACTTTTATGGGTTTATTTAACCCATAAAAAATGGGCTCTAGAAGGGAAAAGAAACTTTTCACAAGATGAAATTCACATGTCTAAGAACCATCTGAAAAAAATTTTCTACCTCACTAGCCTTTAGGGAAATGCAAATGAAAACCATCCTGATATATCAACTTAGTCTAGTCAGAATGGCTACGACCCAAAATACGTACCGCAGCAAATGTCATGGGGGACCTCAGACATTTCTAGTGAATACAAACTCATCCAACCCCTTTGGAGGTCACTTTGGAGGTTTCCAAGAAAGTAATAATTGAAATACCCTTCAACCAAGCCATCTCACTCCAGGGACTATTCCTAAAGAACACTGTATCCAGCCACAGTTACGTGTACAGTCACCTTCATAACAGGTCTGTTTACAATAGCAAAGAAATGCAACCAACCTAGATGTACAACAATTGATGGAAAAGTGGTCCATGTATACAATGGAAAATGTATACGCAGGAAAGATGAGCTAATGAAATTTCCCAGTAAATGGATGGAGGTAGAAGAAATTATACTGAGTGAAATATCCAAGATGCAGAAAGACAGATGCGTTTGTTCTCCCTTGTAAGTGGATCCTGACATTTAACTTCAGTTTGATGTAATCAAAACAGAAACTCTTGCAGTAACCACAAACACAAAACAACACATGTCAGGGGGCTGGATGAAGATTCCAAAAGAGTGGAAACAAAAGAACATGGGCACACAGTAAAATGAGGCTTTTATGTAAGAAAAGGGGAGGAAGGAATAGGAATAGGATGTGGTAAGGAGCAGTGTTAGCCTCCAGTTAACCAACTACTTGGTTACTAGTCCCTAATCCCACCACATTGTCAGGGAGCATACATCCAGTAATGTAAAGCAGTCTAAACAACATTGAAAGGGAGAGAAAATTGACACTAGACAGGATCCGGTGACTCAGTACTAACTAACAGCACTTGATAGTTAACTGCCATTTAAATACCTCTAATTATAGCTTTAAATTAGAAAGTAGCTCAATACCCAAGCAAGAAACAGACTATTGAAATGGAAATGAAGTGAAATAGACAACAATAATCAACAAAAGTGCAGAGTATTGGTGATCCTAAAACACTCAACGCAAATCAGACCAACCGAACCCTTCCCATCCTAAGGGTCAGAGAATTTTGTGGAAGAGAAGACCATAAGGTTGTAAGAATCTGAAAGTGAGGAGGTTTCACCGCAGGCTAGTTCACGCCAGACAGGATATGGAGGCTGCATCCAGGATCTCACTGCAATGAAATCTACCCTAACCAGACCTGCACAATGGCTGACTTATCAACATTTCCCCGTGGACCAGTGAGGAACTCAGAAGTTAATAACTACACATAGTGGGAAATGTAGGGGCAAGGACTAGGTGAAAGGGAGAATGCTTACCAATGGTGATGGTCTACTCAAGGAAGGGCCACTTAAATTACCACAGAGGTCTGAGCCCCTAGTAGAACAGACAACCCCAAGGGAACAGGGTGACCTACACAAGCAGTTCTACACAAGGGTTGAAGGGAAAGAGATGTAATGGTGAAGGGAATGGCGGGAGGAAGAGGAAGATGGTAGGGTGGGAGTGAAAAGGGGAGAGGAGTAGATAGCCACTCATTGTGATTCCACAAAGGATAATTTTTCAATAAAAAGTAAAATAAAATTAAATTGTTGGAAAAAAGTGGGATAAGGAACATCCGCCTTATTTTTCTGTTTTCTAATCCACATTGATGTAGACAGGCTCCCACTAACAATGCATATGAGCCTTTCCTTCCTCCATCCCTTCCCCATCATAAAAAAGTATGCCACCTTTAACTTGATTTTGTTCAAGTATTTTTTGTCACGGCAATGAGAAAATGAAATGATTGTTAATACCCACTCCTATTTACTTGTACTGCTGGTAATCAAATAAATCTCAAATTTCACTAAAACATTATATTAAAATAATTTAAAACTTAATTCCCTGGTGTTACATGATCATTTCATCCCAAAAAATCTGTAAAGTATCCAAAATACTCAAATGAACATTGCATTCCATATAAGCATACTTTCATTAGCTACATTTTCTGTTGCTGTTACAAAAACAACTTAAGGAAAGAGTTGTTGTTACAAAAACAACTTAAGGGTTTATTTTGGCTCCCAATTGTTAAGTTGTTACAAAAACAACTTAAGGGTTTATTTTGGCTCCCAATTCCAAGGTCTACAATCTGTCATGACAAGGAAAGTATGGAAGCAGGAGGTAGCTCATCACACTCTTTGTATTAGTCAATCTGGATCCCAGCCAATGGGCCAGTGCCATCTACATTTAGGATGGATCTTCCTATCTCAATTAATGTTATCTAGAAAACCCTCATAGACATGCCTAGAGACTAGTTTACATGGCAATATGAACTCAAGATTAATTGCATTACTCTGTCACTAGCTTTTACTCCAATCTTTTCGCATCAGTAAGGAATTTTCATGAGGATCAGATTCATCCATTTATTAATCCAAATTTATTAATTTTCAACTTAGTTCCAGACATTTTGCTTCATGTTGGAGATTTAAAGATGAAGTTATAAACCGTGTTTTTCCCTGAAGGCACCAATATTCTATTACAGGTGTTACAAAGCAACCAAGATAATTTGTAAAAAATAGGGCATTTGGCTATAAGAAAAAAGTATGTTGGACAAAAGAGAAGATAAGAGAGTAGATAGAACAAGACAGGGTTTGAATTGAATGTTCAAAGTTTTCTTTGATCTACGATAAAGTAATATTGACTAAGGTTTGCACTGAATGAAATTTTGATTAAATAATAAAGAAGTAAATAAATAAATGTGAAATAACATGTTAAAAATCCTAAATGCTTCAACAAAATAAAAAATAAGATTTATAAAATAAAATTGGTACTTCAGAACATAGAAACTTTTGTATTCATTCCATGAGAACCATGGATCGTATTTCTCAGTATTCTCCCAGTCATAACTCTTATCTAACTTATCTCCTTGGTGTGCAAATGTCTATCTTTTCCTCTTTACTGTGAATAATTTTTGCCAGAAATCTTCGTTCCAAGGAGAGAACCATTTATTTGCTAAAATATATAAAATGATTAAAAATTAAACTTATTCTAAAAGATTTATTTCCTCAGTATGGCAATTCATTCATCATTCAAAATATATTTATCATTGAGCTATTACACAGGAAACTGCACCAAAACATGAGAGTAAAATCAATGACTCTGTTGTCAGTGTCACATCCACTTCCTGAAATGCTTTTCCTTTGGGAACCCACCTGCTTCTTACCTCAGCCTTTGGGTAGTTAATCAAGTGTTGATTTCTGTGAGAAAACTCTCCTTGACCCCTCATGTAACATTTCAATCATCCTTCTGCACCTCCTCTGTTCTTTTCCTATCTTAGAAAGTAATATATACCTTGCTTCATTTAATTATTATTTCCCATGCTACAATATAAGACTCCAAAAGACATCTTTTGCTTTTTACTTGTTTTGTTGTATAGATATTCTGGCTAATGCCTGGCAGATAATTGGTGATGAATAAAGAATGATTAAACATGATCAATGTGACCAGTATCGTCTGATCCTCGACACCAAGTGATCTTTTCTTTTCTGGGCATAACAATATAACTCACTTTTCAGCAAACCTTTTTAGCAGCTATTTTAAAGCATTTCAATGTTTATTTAAAATTCTAGGGGAGTGACTGTGCATTATCAATTAAATTGAAGTTCAATTCAGGAAGCAAAAAGATGAAAGCTAAGTGGAAAGAAATATGTATACAGAGTATAAGTGAAGCCCTCTTGTCTTCCTCCAGAAAAAGACTGAGTGACAGAGCAGACTTCACTAATATCTTATGGGTGAGGTAATTCTGACCTCTAAAGTTATTGGATCAATATACTAAGGGCCAACTTGGATAAGCAAAACAGATGAATATAAAATTTAGAGAAATTTTTGTTAGCTTGGGTTTACTCTCTACAGATTTTATCACAGTCTTCTAGCTAATTGTGACTTTTTTTTATACTTAGGAGATAGTACAAAGGAAATTGAGAGTGCTTAGAGAGGTGTTATATTAATCCAGCATCAAATCTTCCTGATTTCTGGTTTCAGAAATATCAGGAATCATTTCTAATTTCTTGGATATTTTCGCATTAGTTTGAATGAACAAACATTGCCCTCTTTGCTTCTAAATTCTGACCTCTTCTGTTTATATTTGAAGTTTGTTTATTGCCTAACCAAATGACCTATTATGGGATTCTCTTTGCTCATTTTAAAACTTGCCCCTATGACCTTATCATGGCTTATTTGAAAATAAAGTTTAATTATCTCCCTATATTTGTTAATCTTTTTTGGTATAGAGTCATTGGACATACTAATGTGCTTCATAAAGATGATTTCTATTAAACGTATCTTGTATTTCAACCATATTAATAAAAATAAGAAGCAAGGTGCTTTTAAAATAAATATACAAGTAGATTCAAGTTGGTCAAGATGGAGTAAGCCTGAGAGATTAACTTATATTAAGCAACTTCAAAACAGAGTTAAAATTCTACTCCCTCAAAGGTTTCTGACTATAAGGGCATTCTGGTAGGCAGATGACTCTTCCCCAATAATGTGAGAAAGTTCTTTGAAATGTTATCCAGCAATGCTATGACTAGGTATAAATTTGATACAAATAAAACCAAAGGCTCCACATTTCCACATTCACTATAGCACTAGTTTCATTAGTCAAGGTATAGGCTAAAGTAAATGTCCTTTAACTGAAGAATGGATTAAAAATATATTCTTTTCTGATATATTATCAGAAGAATTTGTTGCACTGTTGATGATACAAAGAAATTCCTTCGTTTGTGAGAGCATGAATACATGTGATTTTTTTCAGGTGAAATAAATCAGGCAACCTAGAGACTCAAAACTTTGTATACTCATAATAATGTTGAACCTAAAAGTAGAATCTAGCAGTGTGGCTCTCTTGAAAGAAGATAAAAGTGTGATGGTTGTTAGGAGTTTGTGGGGAAAGTGTAATGGGGAGAAACTGACCAATTGGTACTATATTATATTCAGGTGGGATAAGTACCTTCTTTTTTTTTTTCCTCTCCCATCCCCATTATATAAGGAAAGGTCTTGCTATGTAGTTCAGACTCACTTCAAATTCTTGATCTCTCTGCCCCATTCAACTAAGGATTGACATCATAGGACTGGGCTTAAAATGGTCCTATAATGGAGTGGGTCCAGATGGCTGTGAAGCCTTCTGATGTACTGAACAGCAGAGCTGGGTAACTAGAAAGAATGACAAATCATACATTTTAAAATTAAAAGAAATGATTTGGGGGCTTTTACCATGAAGAAACGATAAATGTTTGAGGAGGTGAATGTATTTACTTTGATTTAAGCATCTTACAATGTGTACATATGTTGAATATAATATATATATATACAATATTTCAAGCTTCGTATTGGCTTAATTTAAATTAATTGAAAGATGCTGAGTGTTTTTTGCTGCTTGGAATTTGTAAATGGTGTAATTCATTCTAGTCTTTGAAGAATGTAGATGATTTATGTGATCATAAAGTAATATAGAATCGAAAGATTATGTGTGAACTCTTGCTTTATTTCTTAAAATACGATGTGTTTTGCTTTTTCTTTATTTCACGTTGATGTCTAGTCTTAGAGAAGCCAGTGTCAGGTCAAGAGGAGTGCCATCTTAGACTATTTGTGCTGCTATAACAAATACCGAGGAGCGGGAGTTCATAAGCAGTAGAGATTTTATTTCCAAGTTTGGAGACTGGGATGTTTGAGGTCAAGGTCATGACAGATTCACCTTCTCCATTATACTTGTCTTCTCATTGAATCTCACATGGTGGAAGGTGCAAAGCAGGTTAGACATCTCTCTGGGGTGATTGTTTTCTGGACATGTGTCCTATTTATGAATGCACTGCTACCATATTCTAATTGTCCCCAAAGGGTCCACCAATCAATGCAATCACTTTGAGAATAGAATTTCAATATATGAAGTTTGAAAAGGCACAGACACAGAGCTCATGGAAATAGCATGAGCCATCCTGCAGGAAGATTTATGTAGCAGAGGGAAAATTATGGCTTTCTAAATGTGTCAACAGACACATTTTGGAAATGGACACCACTGTGTGCATTCCAAAAATGCTTTCCTGAAGCATTGTGAGAAACTGCAAACCCAAACCACCTACATGGAACTAATCTTGAGCCCTTGAAACAGGACTAAATGCCACATAATAACTGTTATTCATTTAACTGTAAAATGTTATAAACCAGTTGTGGAATAGCTTTCTGTCTTCATTTCTTCTTTTTTTAACTTTTTTTATTATTTATTCAATTGTGTGTGTAGGCCTGTGTATGTATGTGTGTGTGTGTGTAGAACCATGGACGAATTCGGGAACCACCATGGACGTCTCCACCTCCTCCTTGTTTACAATACCCCGGGATTCACAGGCTCTGCCCTACCAGGACCAGAAACGCAGGCCGCCCCTGCTTCTGCCGGCGTCTGTACGTGGGGTCTAGGATCCGAACTCAGGACCTTCCGTCTGCAAGGCAGAGGCTTAACCCCTGAGCTACCTCTCCAGCCCCTGTCTTCATTTCTTATAGAAGAAGGTAGATGATTTCTCCTCTCCAATTTTTATTTCCTATCATCATCTTTGCACACATCCACGTGGGTAGTTCTGTGATAACTGACCGCAAAGAATGAGGAAGGGCAGTAGCATTCTATTAATTCAATATTTCTCTTGCCACTTACCCTGCCCATTCTAGCGACCAGGTTAAAAAAATGAGAATACTGAGCTAGAAAGATGGTCTAGGAGTTGAGTCTCCATTTTGCAAGCAGAAGGACTGATTTTGAGACCCAGATTCTGTGGAAAAACTCCTGGTGGAAATGGTGGTGGCCTGCATATCTGGCCCTGGATGGTGGAGCCTTAGTAAAGCAAAAAGGAGGTAGAGCAATATAAAATGATTCACGAAGTCACCCTTAGGCCTCCATACAATGTCTCTCTCTTCTCTCTCTCTCTCTCTCTCTCTCTCTCACACACACACACACACACACACACACACACACACACACACACACACACACACACACACACAATATCCTCCAAATAAAATTAGAATGCAAAGTTATCAACATCGATGGAAAACTAAACACCTATCATTATTATTATGCCTTCTGAGAAATTGGGGAAAGGCATTATATGCATTTATTCAAAGAGATGCAGATGGAATATTTAAATTTTGTCCGAAGTCCACATCCGGAGAAGACCCATATAGAGTCTATTAGCAACTTAGCTGGCACCATAATGTGTATGTTGTGAGAACTGAAGTTAAAAAAAAAATAACAGACCAGAATGAATGAAAGAGAAGATACAAATCTCAATGCAGGACAAAACATTGTTTCCTAGGCAAGAGAGTATAAGTTATTATTAGCATCGATGTATTAATTCCCTAGGTGTCTAGAGTATCTTAACTTATTATTAGCTGTAATTTTAATAGCAATGATTTATGAGAGATAATATCAAAGATTTCCTCTTATGGAATCAATATTTTTATTATCAATTATTATAACCACTTTTTTCTACAAACTCATAAAGTCATTGTAAGTCATGATTTAAATGATAGATAAGAGTTGTTTCATGACTATTGAAAAAATGTTAAATGCACAAAAGATTTTCTTCATTATTTTGTGATATAGAAAAACTAAATATAATGTCATTATATTTTCTTCTATGGTAGTTTCATCAATATATTTTTAATTATTTTTATTTTTTCTAGTTACACATGGTCCTTACCACCATCATTTCGCCCTCCCTCCCTCCATCCCTTCCTTCCCTTCCTCTTCCCCTCCCATTCTCCCTCCCTCGTGGGTCCAGACTTCTCTCTCCTATTCTCCTGTACTTTGGCTTATATGGGTTCCAGGGTTTCCTCTGGGTCATCTGCTCTAGTGTTGGGTTCAGACCTCTGTCACAGACCAAGAGAACCTTCCTTCATGGATGGCTGATGTGGATATTCTACCTCTCTGATCCCTCACTCCTAATTTTCTTTTTTTTTATATAATACATTTTTTATTATTATTTCAGCTCATACAAACTTAATAGGTACAACAGTTCCCTCCCTCCCTCCTCCTCCCACCCGAAACCCCTGCTCCCCCTCCCCTCACCCCTCCCGCCCCATCCCCCCGTGCCTCCCACCCCGATTCCCAGAGTCCTTTCTTGTGCATGCCTGACTCTCCTCTGGGCCCTACTCTCTGATGACGTACAAGGACCCAGTGGCATTTCCCTGAACCCCTTCCTGTGTTCCCCTTAAGCATAGGAACACTACTGTGGCTGTCAATCCCTTGCCTCCAAGGATCTTGGTGCCTTAGCAGATGCTAGACTTTGTGAGGTCAATAGTGTGTTGGACATTGCGCCGGGCATACAATGTCCAATTATGATTGCTTCGGCCCTAACTTGTGTGGAGTATCTTGCAAATCATTGCTCCTCCCATCCTTTTGCTCTTACACTCTTACCGCCCCCTCTTCCGGAAATGTCCCTGAGCTTCAGGATGGTGAGAGAGTAGTCTGGCCTAGTTCTATGTGGTTGATATAGAGTTTCTGAAGTTCTGGATTGTGGTTCGTTGATTTTCTTTTGCAGTTTTGTTGCTCCTGTAATGCCCTTCACTCCATCGTGATGGGCACTGTATGTCACCCCCTGGCCAGAGACAGAAAGCTGTTAAACTGGAGTCTTATTATAAGAGCACGTTCAAGGGTAGATGTAATACTTATACCCAAAATTGGAAACGCAGGGTCATATGGCGTTAGGCAATGGGAGGGGTCAATCACCCATTTGCAAAATGGTTACTTTTTAATCTACCGGACTATATACCCTCCCCTTCTGGTGAGTTCATACCCCCTTAGTTGTAATTAAAATGTCTAACAAATATCTTAAAAAATGCTCCACTTCCTTAGCCATAAGGGAAATGCAAATCAAAACTTCCCTGAGATATCATCTTACCCCGGTCAGGATGGCAAAAATCCACAACACAAACAACAACAAATACTGGAGAGGATGTGGAGAGAGGGGAACTCTCCTACATTGCTGGTGGGAGTGCAGGCTCATACAGAAACTCTGGCGAGCCGTCTGGAGATTCTTAAAGAAATTAAAGATTGAAATGCCATATGACCCTGCGATTCCACTTTTGGGTATAACCCCCCATACAGCAGAGGTTCACCTGGATAGCACAAGCACGACCATGTTCATAGCAGCACTGTTTACAATAGCAAAGACATGGAATCAACCCAAATGTCCAACAGTTGACGAGTGGATAAGGAAAAGGTGGTACATCTATACAATGGAGTACTACTCAGCCATCAAAAATGATGAATTACTGGAATTTGCCAGGAAATGGATGTCATTAGAAACAATTATATTAAGTGAAGTATCCCAGACCCAGAAAATTAAGCGCCGTATGTACTCCCTAATAGGTGGCTTCTAATACCAAACCCACCCAGCCCATCTTGAGACACTCATAGGTAAATCTATGTATTACCTACAGTAATTGCAAGGATTATGAACAGGAGGGATGGGGTTGGAGGGCCACACCAGAAACAAGGAGAGAAGTGACCTAATTTTCTTTAAAGGTTGAAATTAGTTCTCCTAAGTTCCATGCTAGTCTCTGGGGTTATGTTGATATATCAGCCATTGTGCAGGTCTGATGAGATCAAGTCTCACTGCCATGAGTTCCTGGCTGCAGATGTCCTATTTTGAGTGGATTGTCTTGTCTAGTGATAGACCTATTTTAAGACTCTTACAAGGTTCTGCAAAGTTCCCTGAGCCTTTGAATGGGAAGATACTTGGCTAGTCTAGTTCCAGGTGAACATCGTGGTATTCTGCATTCTGTCTGTTTGTTGTCTGTTTTGCTATTTTTGCACTGTACAAAGCTCAATCCTATCTAAGTTTTGAGATCCTCACCTATCCAACAGTACAGAAACTGTTAAAGAGAGGATGTTATATATGAGAAGGCTTGAAGGAGAGGGAGGATCAGGAGTAGGGCACAGTAGTGTGTGGGGTCAACTTCTGGGCCATCATCTAATCCTCTCCCCCATGAGGGGGCACGCAGGTCCTGTGCTTCAAACCAGTGCAAACATCAGTGAACAGGAGGGAAAGTGGTCATGAACTAGGTCAGACATTTTGTTACTTATTGGTCTATCTTGACAATGGCCTTATTTCTCTATTGAACTGTGTAGTTCATCAATCTTTTTTTCCTGGGGAAGCAACTGTTCTCAATATAAAAAAGTTGTTTTCCAGTCCATGCCTTCCCAGATTAAACTGTTACCTACTGTTCCAAGATGGTATGTCAGCCATTACCCTGTGTGTGGAGTCACATTTTGAACGTTCAACCTACACAAAAATAGGAAGAACACAAAAGAAGCCATTTCAAGCCAGCATGAGGACATAATGGCTATCTCTTGTCGTAGTGTGCTTTCTGCTTGCTGCAATTTTGTGGTGAATCTGGAAGTGGGGCTTCCATGCCCTTTCTGCTAGGCATAATAAAAGGTTAAAACCTTTCTACTACCATTACATACAGGATAACAGGAACTAAGAATTTTATTTTCTGTGCCTGTCCAAATAGCTTCTTCATCTTCTTCTTTTCTAATTGTTTCTTTTTAAATACAAATTTCAGTTTGCAGAATATACTTCACCTGGATTGGATCTGTTTATCTGTAACCCATCTATTTCCATAAATTGAAGGTTGTTTGTCTTTTATTCAGCTTCTTGTGTTTGCATTCAATTCTCAGTTTAGTTTACTCTGGACCTGCTAGAGTGATTAAAACATGAAAAATAAAACAATTGCAGCAGCAGCAGTAGCAACGACAACAACAAAAACAAGCCTGTAAAATGCCAGAAGCCACTGGCTTTTAGAAGCGCTCTTCTATTAACAAATAATTTTTTTTCTTTCACCTATAATTGAATTTTGATCTAGGACCTATGACAGTAGCTTTCTTGTCACAATGACAGGACTCTTTTTATGACCAGTTCCATTGAACATTTCACATATTCTCTTTCAGGGTTACTTCTTCTAGCGCCTTTACTCTAGTGAATGGCACCACGGCCTTGGATACTCCATACTGTGCATCATTTTTGTAGCCATGTAAGCCAGAAGTCAGTGCCCTGCATTTCACAAAGAACTAATTTACAAGGGATGTTCTTTCAGGGAACTCTTATCTTTTATCTCTGTCTTCACCACATTGTGCTGCAGACACTATCTGGGCTCACATTTTCTGGTAAGAAACAGTTTAATATACCATCCTATCAAATTTCGTTTTAAGGAATTTTCCAGTTGCATCAAAGAAATCCCTTCTTCTTCATCTCTATTTCCCATAGTAATATGTGCTTATTATTTCTCTCTGAAATGAAGAAGGAACAAAAATCTGACTTTTCCAAGTGTTCATCTGACTTTTGATCTAGCACTCATGACAGTAGCATTCTTGTCACAATGACAAGACTTTGTTTTTATGGTCACTTCCACTGAAATGTTCACCTCTCTCATCGCTTGAACCAGACACCTTATTTCACTACTCTAGGGTGACTGCTGCTTTTTTAGTTTCATTTTTCTACTTGTACAAACATTGAGTATTCACCCCAGTTTCCCTCCCTTCCCTTCACCATTCCCTCCCACTCCCTCCCACCTTCTGACTATGTGCTTTTATTGACCCCAAGGTATACTCTGGCTTGTCTACTCCTGTATGGGCCTCAGGCTTCTATAGAGTGCAAATTACCTCTTTTCAGGCCACCCCATTAATATGTGTATTTCTCTTTACTTATCCAGTTTTAGACCCAAAGGTTTCCACTGTGAGTTCCCATTCTATGGATATAGTAACAGCTGCTACAGAGCAGTTTGATGTACTGTCTTCCCAACTGTAGATTTATTGGCCATCTTCCCTATTGATCTTTTTAGTTCCCTTTTTTTTAGGTTCTTGTTCTATTTTCTAGTTACCTGGACGTGTGCCATGCTGACAAGTGAGTCTTGAATCCAATCAGAAAACTGTTGGTTGTCTCCTTGATACTCATGTCACTACATGGTGACATGTGACTGCTGTTTTAAAGGTTCCTCATATAATCTTTACTATACCAAATCCAGCTTTGATTTTTCCAGTTTGTAACAATCAAATTCAAATCATCTCAGAAATAGTTGCTCATTGTTTTTTATTAAAGAAGCATCTTTTCTGTTCACATTAATTATATTTTTCTTTTTAAGTTTTCTTCTTACCTTGAAGTCCATTTCTACTTCATATTTTGTGAGAAATATACAGGCTTTCATTTGAACCACTATTTTGTTTTTCCTTTTGAATATGTGTATACTGGGGAGAACTTGTGTGTGCCATTGGAGTCTCAAAGGTAAAACTGGGACTCATTCTGGATTGGTAACCCTCCTTATTGCTTTGTATGGGATTTGGTTCCACCTTCCATGGCCAGAATTACAGGCCAATACCATTTCTACTAGGCATTTTTATATGGGATCTGGGGATCTGAACTTAGTTTCTTTTCCTTCTGAGGCAAAGACTTTAAACCTTGAACTTTCTCCCCAACCACCTTTTCTTTCATAAATAATTTATTCATCTTTTATCCATGCAATCTTCTCAAAAGATCTCCTAGTTTCATATATTTAAAAATCATCTATGTTCATACTTTTTCCAAATATGCATTTCTAGCCATGAACAATTCTTGGAACTTTAGACTGGTTAATCCATCTTCATGCTGGACCTTCAACATCTGTTCAACATGCTCAAAGCAAAACCACAGTGAGGCTTTTCCCTGCCTGCTCATCTCCCATTCTTTCCTTGTATTCTGGTTCTACAAGGTTCCCTGTCTGTACTTCAGAATAAACTATTTTTCTCTATATCTGACATTTAGTTTACTATTAAGTCATTGATTTCATCTCTTAATTATCTTTATCTGTACCTGTTTCCTTCCTTCTTTTCCTGTTTTCTTTCTTTCTTTCTTTCTTTCTTTCTTTCTTTCTTTCTTTCTTTCTTTCTTTCTTTCTTTCTTTCTTTCTTTCTTTCTTTCTTTTCTTTCTTCCTTCCTTCCTTCCTTCCTTCCTTCCTTCCTTCCTTCCTTCTCTCTTTCTCTCTCTCTTTCTTTCTTTCTCTCTCTTTCTTTTTATTTCTCTCTTTCTTTCTCTCTCTCTTTCTTTCTCTCTTTCTTTCTCTCTTTCTTTCTCTCTCTCTTTCTCTCTTTCTCTCTTTCTTTCTCTTTCTTTCTCTCTTTCTTTCTCTCTTTCTTTCTCTCTTTCTTTCTCTCTTGCTTCTTTTCTTTTCCTCTTCTCCTCTCTTATCCCCTCCCCTTTCCTCTGCCTTCCCTCCCCTTTCTTTTCCTTTCCTTTCCTATTGTATTATAGTATTACAAACTTTGTAGCTCAAATTGACCTTGAGTTTGTTATGTAGTCAAAGTTGATATTGAACTCTTGCTCCTCCTCCTGCAGTTATATCATAAATGCTCAGATTATAGACATGAGTAACCATACCCTGAGGTTAATTCATTCTGTTCTAGTTGTCTCTATACTTTTATATCTACTCTATAATTTATTTTACAGATGAGTTCAGTACTTTTCCAATGGGTATTTTTCTTCACTCTTCAAACCAACCATTACACAGGAATCAAATCATCTGTTGGAGAAGTAAATCAGTTAATTTCACAGTCTTCCAGTCTCTTTAAGAGGTAATTCAAATTCTTCACTCTAGAATGGTAAACTTATGTCTTTTCTAGTAATCTCATTTCATACCATTCTGCTTCTTACTCAATATGCTTCATATACACTGGTCAATTTCTTTGTATATCTAAGTTTGTTTCTATTATCTACAAGGATTTTATTCACTGTGCTTAGAGTACTCTTTTCCCTGTTCTTCGAATGGTTTGGTAGCATATTCTAGTACTAAAATGTCCTTCCTCAGATAAAATAATCCAAAAAGTACTGTATGATTTTATTTACAGAATCTGCATAATATTAGTGTAGGATAATTTCTCATTATTTTTTATTGCATAAGCTGGATAAATTTCCTTGGGAGGCATGGCAGTCTTGAGAGAACTGTGCCAGGACCTGGGAGTGATTAGTGTTTGTGGAATAAACACTAATGTGCTGTGAGTCTGAACTGTCTGTGATTTAGGTAAATAGCTTGAGTCACATACATTCCTTCTTACAGCTATTACACATCAAGAAGAGGATTGCCATGTAGCTTAAAGTTCCTGGAAGAGAGAGCATCGTAAAGAAGCTCTGAGCCATGAAAAAGTTTTATCAAAGTAGCTTTTGAAATTCATTTTCCATTGAAATTAGCTGTCATTTGAGTACATTTTAAGAATCAGAAAGGTTACTATTAAAAACAGAATCCTCAGAAGTAATTTATTTATAAAGTCTTATATTCTTGGACAAAGAAACTTAATTTTCACATTGAAGAAAAAGCATTTTATCTTTCAAAGTAAAAACAAAGCAGCAAAATGAATGAAAATTACAAACTTATCTGCAACCCATTGCTTGTTTTTTTTATAACCTATTGCTTCTTTCATTTGATGACATGATTTTTGGTCTTTTGTTCCTTTGTTAAAGTTAACAATACAGCAAGCATAAGATAGCTCTTGCAAATCCAAACAAATGAAATTAAAATAAATGACATCTATCTACAGGTGCTTTATTTTTACAGAGGTAAGCTAGAAAGATTGAACAGTATTGTTAGAAATATTGATTTTTTAAAAATATTTAATTTATTTATTTTATGTGTGTGTGCGTGTGTGTGTGTGTGTGTGTGTGTGTGTGTGTGTGTGATTTTGATAATCATCCTGAATTGCTTCTACCTCCTTCTTGCTTTGCTCTGCAAATTCCCAGGTTCTGCCAACCAGGGCAGGAGGGGTGCAGGCCACCATTTCCACCTGGCATTTTATATGGGACCTGGGATCTGAACCTTCTGATTGTGAGATACAGTCTTAACCCCTGAGCCATCTCTCCAACCCAAGAACATTAACTTTTACAGATTTGTGTGGTGCAGAGAGTAAGAGATTTGTAAGTGGTTGAAAATATAGAGATGTTTTGAGAAAAACACAGTGCAATGCCCAGAGGGGATGAGAGTGTATTGGGTAGTTGAAAAAAATGATGAGCTACATTTGCATTTAACATAACTAATGTTTACATTAAAAGTTTGTGCATCTTTATCAAATGGAATGTTATGTTTGTGAACATAAAGTCAAAATCCATACATAATTTTTACTAAACATTTAACATCTCTAAACATGTGCTTTCTTCAACTAGATATATTGTATTTTCAAATTACAATTACCTAATAAACTCAGTCATAGGCTCATCGACAGAAGGGAAGAAGGCAATGAATTCCAGAGGTCCCTATGACAGTACAAGATGGCTTAGCCAGTATAAAGGTGCTAACAATCTGTCTGATTAACATACACACACCACAATTATAAGTAAAATACTTTTTAAAAAGTTACTTGACTCTGTTTAAAAACTTCATAACTATCTTGGTTAATAGATGTCATCATTATAATCTTAACATAAACCTTATATATCAAGGTAAAACTGTAATTAGAAATCAATAAGAGAGCTGGAGAGATGGTTCAATGGATAATCTGTTTGCTATGCACACTTGAGGACCTGAATTTGGATCTCTAGAACTCAGGAAAAACCCAATGTGGTAGCATGCATACATAATCCCAGCACTACTGCAGCAAGATGGGAAACTAAGATAGGAAAATAGCCAACTGGCCTGGCATATCCAGAGGCAAAAGGTGAATAGACCCTAATTTCAAACATGATGGAAGGTGAAGACTGGGTTGACACCTGAGATTATCCTCAATCCTAAACAGTCATTCCATGACACATACACATTTTTACTCAAACACACACACACATATATGTACATGTACATCACACACATGTACACATACATACACAGAAAAATAATTCTCTATCAGGTCAAGAATTTTAAAATACTATAAAGCATAAGAACACAGTTTGCATGCAAAAAACAGAAGGGAAAATAGAAGAAATTTGCCTTAGAAAAAAGAAACCTGGGGCTGGAGAGGTGGCTCAGGGGTTAAGCCTCTGCCTTGCAGGCGAAAGGTCCTGAGTTCGGATCCTAGATCCCATGTATAGATGCCAGGCGGAAGCGGGGGCGGCCCTGCGTTTCTGATCCTGGTAGGGCAGAGCCTGTGAATCCCGGGGCAGAGTAAACAAGGAGGAGGTGGAGGTGTCCATGGCGGTTCCCAGTTTGTCCGTGGTTCTACACACACATACATACACATACGCACACATACGCATATATGCACATTTGAATAAATAATAAGTAATTAAAAAAAAGAAAAAAGAAAAAAAACCTAAGTGAGTAAGAAATAGATTTAATTTTCAGTTGGCTCTGTCCCTTTGCTAAAGTAATTCTGAGTTATCTGATAGGAAGAATAGAGCTTTCTCACCTAGTGTGTTGTACAACCTGATATTTATAGTGAATACAAAATATATTAATGAGATAATTAGCATCCATGTTACAAATATTTAAAATTGCATAGCTACTGTAGAATTCCTCAGAAGTGATGACAAGCACTGAGGAAAACTAGAATATAAAATTTTAAAGAAGTAATATTAGGAAAATAAATACATATCACAATTAATTTTATAACTATGCATTTAATTAATGATATATTTTAAAATTTTATGTAAATAATTTTCTAACAATGAGAGCAGTGCTTTCTAATGCATGGAGTTTGCATCATGTATAGATCCATGTATGAACAGGACAATCACACATCTCCAAACCCTGTGAGTATAATCACTGAATGAACAACTGTTTTTTTTTTTTTAGTTTCTTCTATTTCATTCATTCATTTATTCGTTCATTTGTTTGTTTGTTTATTTATTTATTTATTTATTTCCGCTCATACAAACTTTTTTTTTTACATTTTTTATTATCTTCGCTCATACAAACTTAATAGGTACACCGGTTCCCTCCCCCCCCCCACCCCTCTGCTCACCCTCCCTTCACCCCTCCCTCCCCACCCCGCAGTGCCTCCCTTCCCCCAATCCCTGGAGAATCCTTTAATGTGCATGCCAAACTCTCCTCTGGGCCCTCCTCTCTGATGACTTACAAGGACCCAGCGGCATTTCCCTGAAACCTTTCCTGTGTTCCCCTTAAGCTTAGGAACACTACTGTGACTGTCAGTCCCTAGCCTCCAAGAATCCTAGTGCCTTTAGTCCATGCTTGACTTTGTGAGGTCAATAATGTGTTGGACTTAGCGCAGGTCATTCAAAGTCCTATTACGATTGCTTCCGCCCTAATTTGTGTGGAGTATCTTGCATATCATTGCTCCTCCCATCCTTGTGCTCTTACAATCTCACCGCCCCTCTTCCGCAAATTTCCCTGAGCTTCAGGATGGGGAAAGATTAGGCTGGCCTAGTTCTAGGTGGTTGATTCATGTATTTGTTTGTTTGTTTGTTTATTTATTTCCGCTCATACAAACTTAATAGATACACTGGTCCCCTCCCTCCCTCCACCCCTTCCTTGATCCTGTTGTTTCCTCCCCTCTTTTCCTCTTCCTTTCCCCCCTCCCTCCTTATCTCCCAGTGCCTCCTCCCCCGCCATCCCTGGAGCATCCTTTAATGTGTATGTCAAACTTTCCTCTGGTTCCTCCTCTCTGATGAGGTGTAAGGACTCAGTAGCATTTCCTAGAACTCTTTCTTGTGTTCCCCTTAAGTATAGGAACACTATTGTGGCCATTAATCCCTAGCTTCTAAGGATCTAGTGCCTTTAGTCCATGCTAGACTTTGAGGGATCAATAATGTCTTGGTAATTGCGCAGGTCATGCAATGTCCTATTATGATTGCCTTGGCCCTAACTTGTGTGTAGTATCTTGCATATCATGGCTCCTCCCATCCTTGTGCTCTTACAATCTTACTGCCCCCTCTTCCGCAAATTTCCCTGTGCTTCAGGATGGGGAGATATTAGGCTGACCTAGTTCCTAGTGGTTCATAAAGAGTCTCTGATGTTCTGAATTATGGTCTGTTGATTTTTTTTAAACTGTTTCTTGTAGCCCATTTCAGTAGACATGTGCAATCATTAGCTGGGGAAAGCAAATTTGGCATATTTTAAATGTTGATTATTTTTATATTTTTAAATAGCGTATTTGTTCTATACATATGTGAAAACTAATAAAAGACACATAAGGAAAATTAAGATTAACCCAGAACATGTTGTACAAAAAATCTGTGGTTAGAGACTTGGTGTCCAAATTCAAGAATATTTCTCTGAAACTTGTCCGTTGTTCTTAGCTCAAGGTGTCTCCATGCTAATTTATTTTAAAAAATTTGTGTCAACAACCATTCCTCCTTTCCTTGGCACCAGCAAGTCTTCCTGAATTTCTCTTCCTTTTCAGAGTAGTCATCAGTTATGATAACCTCATGGAATTAGATACAAATCCAGCAGTTGATAGACAAAAACTAGTTTTGATTGTGTTCATAGTCTGCATCTACCTTTATACTATGGCTTTCAAATCTTCCATACCTGACTGTGACAGTCAGTCTGAACTTGGTTGTTTCTAGAATTAACTGAAAGATAGAATTATGGGTTCTAGGCCAATT
This sequence comes from Typhlomys cinereus, assembly GCA_023101885.1. Taxonomy (NCBI): domain Eukaryota; kingdom Metazoa; phylum Chordata; class Mammalia; order Rodentia; family Platacanthomyidae; genus Typhlomys; species Typhlomys cinereus. The sequence goes on from JALPQD010000150.1 coordinate 4,314,640, forward strand.
TGTAAGGATCTTGGAGGATGTTTCCAGGAAAGATTGATTAACTGAGGGGATGAGGACCTCCTGCAGAGTGGGCACTGCATCCTGGAAGCTGTCCAGTCTACAGAGGACTGGCAAAAGCATAGCGCTACTTGCCTGCCTACCTTTGCTTGTTGTTGGAGAGCACATTGACCTCATAGCTGTCTCTGCTACTGCTGCCACACCCTTTCCTGTCATCAAAACTCAGCTTCTTCTGTTTTCAACATAGAGGGAAGCTCTGGGCTCCTCCGGAATTTCCCTCACATGCAGTGGCAGATTGAGACGACTGAGGCAAGCCTCCTCATGGATGGGACAGCTACCAGGTTGTCAGGCTTTCCCATGTACAGGGATCCTTTACTAGGCTACCCATCCCAAATTATGTGCACTTATCTACTAAATTTCCTTCTGTAATTTATAATCATTCCTTTATTAGAGTATCCTGACTAATACACTGGACTAATAAAATGTCCATAATAGATAGTCAAATATTTGTTTAAAATGACAGTCTTTATTAGTCTTCTTTCTCTATATTTTCATAATCAATTTGTCTATATTTATGACAACATTCAGTATCTTCTATGTGAATGTGTGTGTGTGATGTGTGTGTGTGTGTGTGTGTGTGTGTGTATGTACGTGTGTGTGTACACACTGTCCATATACTTGCTGTACCAGTTTCTTTGGGCAGCTCTAATAAATTTCCGTAAATCACATGATTTAAAACAAATTTATTTTATTCCATTCAGAGTATTAGAAATCCAAAATCAAGGATTTGTCCTGATCACATTCCTTTTGTAAACTCTATGAAATAATCCTTAAATTCCTCTTTCTCCCTGAAAATAATTGCTAGCAAGTTTTGCTCTCCATGGTCTGTAGTCACATCATTCTAACTTGTCTTCCTTAATATATGATCTTTATTTTACTCTTTCTTATGTCTATGGATTCAAATTTCCATTTTTCTTCTCTTATAAAACACCAGTTTTGACTTAGAGTCCAGACTTGCCTAATGTGCCTTTTTATTACTTCTGCAAAAATATATTTCCAAATTAAGTCACACTCATATTTATTGAGGACTAGTACTTGATTGTATCCCCTTCTGAGGGGATATGATTTAACTAACTACAGTTCTGATACCACAATTCCCTGGAGTTACCAAGAAAATCAGCATTAATGTCATTTTTAAAGTTGATATGTTGGAAAATAATACCTGCAGAAAAATTGACACGCACTTATGTTTATGATTGTTGTCTTACAGTTTTGACAAATATGTCTATTACTAAAGTCTCTAGGCATGTTCCTGTATACACAGTATCATAATAAAAGGTGTTAAAAAGCTAATAATTCTCTTCTTAGCAGTGACAAGAAGATGACTGTAATGCTGGAGAAATACATTGACTATAATGAGACTTCCCTTGTTATCCCATTAATTTAACTCACTTCCTAAATTTAGTGTTATGGCATATTTTTGAATTATTATGAATTTAGTTGAATTTTTGTTTATAACGAATATTAAGGTGTTTTTACATGCTTAAGTGAAATGCATGCTTGGAAAGTAATTTGTGAATGGATTATTTATGGGTCTCAGAGGCCACATAATCTTAGTTTTAAAACTTGCAAGACTGAATTTCATGATGCTGTCATAGCTGCAGATCTCAGAGTTGAGAAAAATGCAGCTTCAGGTGTTAATGAATCAATGATACTTTATAGTAATGAAATAAGTGAAATAACATTAATTCATATCAGAATGAGATGATCTAATATAAAAGATCAATGCTATAGGAATTTATAAAATGATGCTGATATTTTCATGTATATATTACTAGTGGGTTTGGAGGCCTTGTGAATAAAATAAAAGATTTTGCAGAGAAAAAATTTTTATATAGAGATGTATTTTTTCTTACAGACATATTGAGTAATTATCCCTGCCTCCCTCCCTCCCTTTCTCTCCTTCTTTCCCTCTCTTTCTCACTCCTCTTCTTTCATCAATCCATCCCACTCTCTCCCATCCTCCCATCTGTCTGTTTCATTTCTATAGTTCCCAACGTTCCTTTTGTATTGTCTGCTTCAATGGGGTTTCAGGTCTTTGTGGTAGACCATGTGGCTCCTCCTTGGGCAGATCCACTGACAAGGGCATTCTCTCACCTATTTGGCCCCAGCCACAAAAGTTCCCACTGCTTTTATTTCTTTTGAGATTCTTGCTAGTCTATGAAGATATGTTGTCATGCCAGTCATTGTGCAGGTCTGGTAAGAATAGGTCTCATTGCAGTGAGCTCCTAGTCACAACACCTGCCTTGAGTGGAATGTCTTTTCAAGTGGTGGAACCCTATCTTTAGGCTCTTATAATCTTACTGAGCCCTCTTGCTCAAGGTTGAGACTTGGTTGGCTCGATTCTGGATGAATATGCAGAGCCACTGGTACTCTGCATTCTTGTTGGCTATTGTCATCTATTTCATTGTTATTCCATTGTGCTAGGCTGTGCTCTGCCTGGATGCTGAGATGTTCTCCTATCGAAAGATAAATGAGAAGTGGTTAAATGGAAGTTTACTCTTGAGTGATTGTGGCTAGTATTGGGGCATCTGATCCTGGTATGGTTAGTTGGGTCCTTGAAAATAATGAAGATATGACACAACGGCAGACAGGAATGATTATTAACCACTGTCGACAAACTATGAAAATAGAATATATAGTATGAGAGCAGAATATGGACCTAAGTACTCAGAAGTTTCTCCAATTTGTAACAAAAATTACTATAAATGTAATAAATAATTCCAATAGAATGGTGGATACAGGGAGCATACCAGTGTTAAAATATGAACATTCACGTAGCATTATAGTTGTACTTTATGAGCTAACAGGCCTAATGTTGACCAAAGAAAATATGACTTTTCCTCAGCCACCAGAAGGGCAGATATACAACAATTAACCTTAGTGGATCTCAGACTTGTCTTAAATCAACAGCCTTCTGTCCATATTTATGTCTTGATTAAATATCAATAAAAATAGTTAACCACACATTAAATAAAAGAATTCCATCTGTTGAACATGAACCAGGCTTTTTAAAAATTTTTACCTCGTTATTTAAGCTCAATGAGTATCCTCACCTCCCTCCTTACCTTTCCCCTCCTCCCTTTCTGTTCCTCCATCCTCCCTCTCTCCCCCTTTCTTCCCCCTATCCTCCCTCCCTTCTCTCTTTCTCTCCCACATGCTCCTTTCCTACCCCTGTCCATTAGTTTATATGAGTCCCAGAATTTCCTCTGAATTATCTATTCTAGTGGAGGTTCAGGACTCTATAGCATATCTTGGGGCACCTTGTTGGGCAGCCTACTAATATAGAAACTCCCCTATACTTGTCTAAGCTCTTGCCTTTCAGGATTCTACTACAAAAAAAAAAAAAATCTCCTGAGATTCTCAGTAGACTGTGGGAGCTTGTTGACATGTCAGCTCTTGTGTAGGTCAGGTAAAGCCACATCTCATTACAGGGAGTTCCTGGCTTGTTGCTGCCCAGTCTTGAGTAACTTGTCCCTTGGTGGAATTCCCCATCTTTAGTCTCTTAAGGTCTTGCTGCCCTGTCTTCCACAAGGTTCCCTGAACTGTAGGATGGGGAGATATTTGGCTGGCCTAGTTCCAGGTGAATATTGTAGGGTCATTGGTATTTTGTAATATGGTGATGTTCTTGCACTGCACTATGCTGAATGCTGTTTGAGTGTCGATGTAGAATACTTTTTTTTTAGTAGTTTGCTCGTGTTCTTGTTTCTAGTCTTTGGAATCTTCTTCTCTCCCCCAACTTGTGCTCCTTTTCATTTGTGGGTGTTGTAATGGTTTCTGTTTGATTCCATCAAACTGATGGTTTAATGCTAGGATCCACTTACAAGGGAGAACATATTACATCTGTCTTTGTGCTTCTGTGATATTTCACTCAGTATGATTTCTTCCAGTTCCATTCATTTGCTGGCAAATTTCATTCGTTCTTCTTTCCTGATAGCTGAATAGTATTCCATTGTATATATACCACATGTTTATTAACCAGTCTGTACACTCTTGTACATCAAAGTTGTTTCTACTTCTTTGTAATTGTGAAAAGAGCTGCTATAAACATAGTTGTGACTGTGTCTCTGATGCAGGGTACAATGTTCTTTGGGAAAATCTCCAGGAGTGATATGGCTGTGATGTATGAAATTTTGATTTTTAACTTTTTTAAGGTACCTCCAAATTGATCTCCAAACATTTTAAAGATGTTTTTTAGACATTAGAATTTTATGTTCTGAGACTTTTTTTCCAGTTCAATAACCTACTTTTTAAAATGGGATTGTTTACTTCCTTGATATATAATGCTTGAAGTTCTTTGTGCACTCTGGATATTAGTCCTCTTTTGAATATGTAGCTAGTGACGTTGCTCTCTCACTCTGTAGGTTGCCTTTTTGGCCAATTCATGATCTCTTTGGCTGAGCAAAGCTTTTTAATTTCATATAATCCTACTCGTTTATAGTTGGACTTATTCTCTGTGCTTTTGGGGTCCTATTGAGGAAATGCTGGCCAGCCAAGACCAATTATTCCCAATATTTTCTTCTAGGAGTTTTGTACTTTTTGGTCTAACAATGAGGTCTTTTATCCATTTGTAGCTGATTTTCATGCAGGGAGACCTATAAGAGTATAGTTTTATTCTTCTGAATGTAGATATTCAGTTTTGCCAGCATGCTTTGTTGAACTGTTCTTTTTCCAGTGGATATTTTTTTGCACCCAAGTGCACTTCAACTGGTCTGTATCACGTTTTGGGGGCCAGTACCATGCTGGTTTTATTACTATGGCTTTATAGTATAGTTTAAAGTCAGGTGTGTCAATGCCTCCAGTAGAGTTTTTGTTACTCAGGATTATTTTTGCTATCCTATGTCTTGTATGTTTCCATATGAAATTTGAGATGGTTTTATCAAAGAATTGGGTTGGGATTTCGACTGGTATTTCATTGAATCTGTATGATGGTTTTGGTAAAATGATCATTTTAACATTAGTTCTTTTGAATCAGGCATATGGGTGGTCTTTCCAACTCCTGATGTCTCTTGCAATCTCTATCTCTTTTTTTAAGAGCTTAAAATATTCCTTGTACAGATTTTTCACATCTTTGGTTAGGTTTATTTGGTATTTTATTTTTTATGAACAATAACAAACGACATTATTTCTATCAGGTCTTTCTCTTTGTTTATCCTTGGTATATTGGAAAGTCACTGATTTTTGAACATTAATTTTGTGTCCTGCCACTTTCCTGAACTTATTTATTAGATCTAGGGGTTTCCTATCAGAGGTTTTTAAGGTCCTTGAGATACAAGATCATGTATCTTGATTCTTATTTTTCAAATTGTATACTATTTACCTCCCTCTCTTGTCTTATGGCTCGAGCTGAAATTTCAAGTACAATCTAATTGAGAATGCTTCCATTATTTCAATGTTTAGGATGATTTGTATCATTGGCTTATATGACTTTTATACTGTGCATAAAAGTCCCTTCCAACCCTTTTTTCTCTAGGGTCTTTATCATAAGGTGTTGATGGATTATGTCAAAAGATTTTTCTGCATCAATTGAAAGAATCAAGTCATTTTTTTCTTTGCATTTGTTTATATGGTGAATTATTTGTAGATTTATGTATATTGAATCATTTGGAATAAACCAAACTTGGTCATAATGAATGATCTTTTTGATAAGTTTTTGTATCCAGTTTGCTAGTATTTTGTTGACGATCTTTGCATCTGTGTTTATCAATGAGATTGGCCTCCAGTTTTCCTTTTTTGTTGTGTCGTTATTTGGTTTTGAGACCAGTATTATGTTGGCATTGTAGAAGGAGTTTGGAAGTGCTCCTTCCTTTTCTATTTCATGGAACAGTTAATGGAGCATTGGTGTTAATTGTTCCTTGAATATCTAATAGAATTCTACACTGAATCGATCTGATCCTGGGCTGTTCTTGGTAGGGAAATTCATAACAACTACTTCTACTTAATTTTTATTCTAAGGCTGGTCCTGCCCACGCGCGCCTCCGCTGCCCCGCCAGCTCCCAGGTGAGTGAAGGAGCCCGCCCAGCCCAGTCCCCATCCCGAAGGGAAGCCCCCGTTCTCCCAGCGAGCACCCAGGTGGCCTCCGGCTTAGCCTGGTCCCCAGCACCTCCGCATCCTCCTGCCCCTGCGTGCCTCCGCTGCCCCCCAGGTCCCAGGTGAAGAATTCTGCCATCAACATCAGACCCTCTGCCTCTCCGGCCCACCAGGGACCTATGCATGTGGTCCACGGAAGACACACTGCTACTCAGAATTCAATAGAGTCCAAAGGAAACTCAAGCAAAACTCTAAGGAACAAAGGGAACACAGGCCATACATCTGGACTCCACTAAATCATTATATCAGGTGGGCAAGATTCTTCACATCCAGCCCAAAGATAAGTAAACCTTTTTTTTTTTCACCTTACTGATCCGTTCTAGTATCAATTGCTGTAGATCAACTTCCTCATACAGCCACCCCCAAAACATACAACTCCAGGGAGTACACCACTCACCCTGGCATATCACCAAGATACTAAATCGTAAAAGTGCACTACCATACTAATATTCACCCCCTGGTTACTTAACCTGACTTAACTGATGTACTAACAGCCTAATAGCCTCATCTAGGACATAACAATAACAATACACAAACATACCCAATCCAAGGCAAGCACTAGTAATAACTAGCAAGTGTAACAATACCAACTACATCAGTTCAGTGAAAAACACAAAGAAACTGAAAGGTCCTAAAAAACAAAACAATAATGCCCAAGTCAAAGTGCAGATCCACGAGAAACAAAACCCAAGAAGACTAATCTCCCACCGAAAGAATTAATCCCATAATGATGGATTCCAAGCAGAACAAATTCACAGAAAGTAGCCATGAAAGCCAGATCCAACATAACGACTTTCAGAGTATGATCATTACCATGATTAATACTATGAAAGAGGAAATCCGAGAAGAGTTAACCATATCAACCACTTTGAACAGGAACACAACAGGCACTTGGAGGAGTTGAGAAAAACAGTTCAAGAAACAAAAATAGGCATAGAGCAGTTAAAACAGTTTCAGGCAGAGTTTAAAATTGAACTAAAAGACAAGTTATCTTCAACCCAAAACTCAACAGAGAGTTTTATCAGCAGAACAAATGAGGCAGAACATAGAATTTCAGATCTTGAAGACAAAGAGGGAGAATTAACCAGCTCAATGGAAGAGATTGTTAAAGCCAAAAAGATACTGGAGAGTAACATTCAAGAGATATGGGACACCCTGAAGAAGCCTAATATGAGCATTCATGTAATACCAGAGTAAGAATCTCAAAATACCACACCGGAGGAAATATTTCAATTCATCATAAATGAAAACTTCCCACAATTAAGAATGAGAGGCCTATCCAAATACAAGAGGCATTTCACACTCCAAACAGATATGACCAAAATAGAAAATCGCCACGGCAAATAATAGTCAAAACACTCCACATTCAAGACAAAGAAAAGGTGCTGAATGCTGCAAGAGAAAAAAAGCAAGTCACTTTTAAAGGTAAACCTATTAGAATAACAAATGACTACTCAATGGAAACAGTAAAAAGCAAGAAAAGCTTGGAGAGACGTACTTCAACTATTAAATGAGCAAAAATGCCAACCCAGACTGATATATCCGGCAAAACTATCTGTCATGATTGAGGGAGAAAGAAAAGTTTTCCAGCACAAACACAGCTTGAAGGCTTACATGTCTACCAAACCAGGCCTTCAAAACATGCTAGAAATGATACTCAAGCTTGAAGAAAAGAACAAGCGTATCCAGGAGGACAGAAGGGAAGTATAATACCACCAAAACATAAATATCAAACAACACACTTACAAAATCTACTAAACATAAAAAATGTCCAGAATTAAAAATAATTTCTCCATTATAACAGTAAATGTCAATGGTGTTAACTCGCCAATTAGGAGACACAGATTACAAACGTGGATTTAAAAACCACAATCCATCAATCTGCTGCCTTCAGAAAACTCATCTCATCACAAAATATAGGCACATCCTAAGAATGAAAGACTGGTCCAAAATCTTGCAAGTGAATGGAACCAGGAAACAGGCAGGGGTAGCAATTATGCTTTCAGACAAAGTGGACTTCAAACCAAAGAAAAATCATAAGAGACACAGATGGATACTACATTTTAGTCACAGGTACAATTCACCAGGAAGACTTCACAATACTGAACATATATGCACCCAATACGGGCTCCTCCACATTCACTAAGAAAATCCTATAGCATCTAAAGGGAGAAATCAACTCCCAAATGATAATTCTTGGGGAATTCAACACCGCCCTCTCAACATGGGATAGATCTACAGGTCAAAAGCTTAACAGAGACACTTTGGAACTTAATCAAACCCTTAAAGAAATGGACCTTACAGATCTCCATCGAACTTTTCACCCACACACCAAAGAATACACATTTTTCTCAGCAGCACATGGAACTTTCTCCAAAATAGATCACATATTGAGCCACAAAATGATTCTACACATATACAAAGAAGTTGAAATTCTAACCTGTGCCCTATCAGACCACCACGGCCTAAAGCTGGACATCCACAACACAACAAAGAAGAGAAAATACACTAACTCCTGGAAACTTAACAATATGATGCTGAATGAGAACTGGATTCAGGAAGAAATTAAAAAGGAAATTCAAGATTTCCTGAAAGTGAACGATAATGAAAATACAACTTACCAAATCTCTGGGACACAATGAAAGCTGTCCTAAGAGGTAAGTTCATAGCTCTTAATGCCTACATCAAACAAATAGAAACATCAGAAATAAATACCTTAACAATGCAGCTTAAAGCTTTAGAGAAACTAGAGCAATCTGACACCAAAGGTAGAAGAAGAGAGGAGATTAGCAAAATAAGGGGACAAATATCTGAAATCAAGATTAAGAAAACGAAAGAAAAAAATCAACCAGTCAAAAAGCTGGTTCTTTGACAAAATCAATAAGATTGATACACCCCTAGCTAAATTAACCAAAAGCAAGAGAGAAAACCCAAATTAACAAATTTAGAAATGAACATGGAGTTATCACTACTGATACCCAAGAAATCCAGAGAATTATAACACTATATTTCAAAAACTTATACTCTGTGAAGTTTGACAACACAAAAGAGATGGATGAATTCCTAAGTAAACACAACTTACCTAAATTGAATCAGGAAGTTGTGAATTATTTAAATAGTCCTATAACATATAAGGAAATTGAAGAAGTATTCTCGAATCTTCCCACCAAAAAATGTCCTGAACCAGATGGATTCAGCACAGAGTTCTACCAGACATTTAAGGAGTTAATAACACCAATACTCCTTAAACTGTTCCATCAAATAGCAAAGGAAGGAACACTACCAAATTCCTTCTATGAAGCTAATATCATTTTAATCCCAAAACCTAATAAAGATTCACTTAAAAAAGAAAACTATAGGGCCATCTCTCTGATGAACACAGACGCAAAGTTTCTCAACAAAGTCTTAGCAAATCGGATTCAAAACATATTAAAAAGATCATTCATGGGGACCAAGTAGGCTTCATCCCCGGCACACAAGGTTGGTTCAACATATGCAAATCAATAAATGTAACCCATAATATAAACCAGTCCTAAGCCCAAGACCACATGATACTCTCGATAGATGCAGAAAAAGCTTTTGGCAAGATACAACAGCCTTTTATAATCAAAACGCTAGAGACAGTAGGAATGGAAGGAACCTTTATCAATAAAATAAAAGCTGTATACAACAAGCCCACAGCAAGGATTATGCTCAATGGGGAAAAATTGGAAGCATTCCTCTTCGATCAGGAACTAGAGAAGGCTGTCCATTCTCACCACTTTTATTCAATATTGTACTTGAAGTCTTAGCCGAAGCCATAAGACAAGAAAGGGACATAAGAGGGATTCAAATCAGCAAGGAAGAAGTCAAGCTATCCCTATTTGCAGATGACATGATCTTATACCTGAGTGATCCCAAAAACTCCACCAGGAATCTCCTGTAACTAATTGAGAAGTTCAGCAGGGTGGCAGGATACAAAATAAATGTGCAAAAATCAGTGGCCTTCCTATATGCCCAGAATGAAGGAAATGAAAAAGCCTTGAGAGAACCAATCCCATTTTCTATAGCCCCTAAACAAATGGAATACCTTGGTATAAACCTAACCAAGGAGGTAAAAGACCTTTACAATGAAAACTTTAAAACCCTAAAGAAAGAAATTGCAGAAGACACCACAAGGTGGAAAGACCTCCCATGTTCCTGGATTGGCAGAATCAACATCGTAAAAATGACCATTCTACCAAAGGCAATATACAAACTCAATGCTATACCAATTAAAATCCCAAAGCAATTCTTTAAAGAAGTTGACCAAACAACCTCATAATTCATATGCAGGCACAAAAGACCCAGGATAGCAAAGAAAATCCTGAGTAACAAAAACACTGCTGAAGGTATTACCATATCAATCCTTAATCTATACTACAAATCCATAGTTATAAAAACAGCCTGGTACTGGCTCCAAAATAGACACATAGATCAATGGATAAGCATTGAAGTCCCAGATATAAGCCCACAAAATTACAGCTATTTGGTCTTTGACAAAGGGACCCAAAGAATCCAATTGGAAAAAAAAACAGTATCTCTAACAAATGGTGCTGGCAAAACTGGATCTCCACATGCAGAGGATTAAAGCTGGACCCGTACTTGTCACCATGTACAAGACTGAATTTCAAATGGATCAAGGACGTTGATATAAGGCCAGAGACTATAAAAACCATAGTTGAAAGGATAGGGAATTCCCTCGAGCTGATTGGGTTGGCCAACATTTCCTAAACAGACATCCAAATGCACAGTCACTGCTACCAACTCTCAACAGTTGGGACATTGTGAAATTAAAGAGCTTCTGTTCAGATAAAGAGATTGTAACAGGAGCTCAAAGGCAATCCACAGAACGGGAGAAAGCCTTCACTAACCACATATCTGATAGAGCTCTACTCTCCAGAGTGCACAAAGAACTTAGAAAACTAAACACCAAGGAAACCAATGGACCAATTAAAACATGGGCCCTGGAACTTATGAGAAACTTTACCAGGGATGAAATTAAAATGTCTAACAAATATCTGAAAAAAATGCTCCACTTCCTTAGCCATCAGGGAAATGCAAATCAAAACTTCCCTGAGATATCATCTCACCCCGGTCAGGATGGCAAAAATCCACAATACAAACAACACCAAATGCTGGAGAGGATGTGGAGAGAGGGGAACTCTCCTACATTGCTGGTGGGAATGCCGGTTCATATAGCCACTCTGGCGAACCGTCTGGAGATTCTTAAAGAAATTAAAGATTGAAATGCCATATGACCCTGCTATCCTACTTTTGGGAATAACCCCCCATGCAGTAGAGGTTCACCTCGATAGCACAAGCATGACCATGTTCATAGCAGCACTGTTTACAATAGCAAAGTCATGGAATGAACCCAAATGTCCAACAGTTGACGAGTGGATAAGGAAACAGTGGTACATCTATACAATGGAGTACTACTCAGCCATCAAAAATGATGAATTACTGGAATTTGCCGAGAAATGGATGTCACTAGAAACAATTATATTAAGTGAAGTATCCCAGACCCAGAAAATTAAGCGCCGTATGTACTTCCTAATAGGTCGCTCCTAGTACCAAACCCACCCAGCCCACCTTGAGACATTCAAAGATAAATCTATGTAATACCTACAGTAATTGCAAGGATTATGACAAGGAGGGATGGGGTTGGAGGGCCACACCAGACACAAGGAGAGAGGTGACCATGTTACAGCAGAGAAAATAGGCTTCCATCAAGGACTGCAAGTAAGTAATGAGACACCTGGTTAAGTTCACAGACGTTCGTTCCTGATCATTTACAACTGAGGGGGTATGATCTCACCAGACTGTGGAGGGCATATAATGTGGCAGATAAAAAGTAACCATTTTGCAAATGGGTGATTGACCCCTCTGTCACTGAGGTTTCCTGCTTTTATTACACCTACCTTGAATGTGCTCTTATAACAAGACTCCAGTTTAACAGCTTTTTGTCTCTGGCCAGGGGGTGACATACAATGCCCATTAGGATGGAGTAAAGGGCATTGCAGGAGCAGCAAAACTGCAAAAGAAAATCAACAAACCACAATCCAGAACTTCAGAGACTCTATATCAACCACCTAGAACTAGGCCAGACTAATCTCTCCCCTTTCTGAAGCTCAGGGAAATTTGAGGAAGAGAGGGTGGGGAGATTGTAAGTGCAAAAGGATGGGAGGAGCAATGATTTGCAAGATACTCCACACAAGTTAGAGCCAAAGCAATCATAACTGGACTTTGCATGCCCTGCGCAATGTCCAACACACTACTGACCTCACAAAGTCTAGCATCTGCTAAAGGCACCAAGATCCTTGGAGACAAGGGATTGGCAGCCACAGCAGTGCTCCTATGCTTAAGGGGAACATGGGAAAGGGTTCAGGGAAATGCCACTGGGTCCTTGTATGTCATCGGAGAGGAGAGTCTGGCATGCACATTAAAGTATTCTCTGGGAATTGGGGGTAGGCACTGGAGGATGGGGAGAGAGGGGTGAGGGGAGGGGAGCAGGGGGTTCAGGGGGAGGAGGAGGGAGGGAGGGAACTGGTGTACCTATTAAGTTTGTATGAGCGGAAATAATATTAAAAAATGTAAAAAAATTTTTTTTCTAATTCTATTTAAATTATTCAGCTCCTTGTGGTTTAACTTTGATGTATTATATGTGTATTTGTATGTGTTTTATGTATGTCTTTGTGATTGTCAAACTTGTTGATGTATAAATTTTTAAAGTATGACTTTATGATATTTGAATTTCCTTTATATCTGTTGAGATAGGTCCATTTTCATGCCTAATTTTATTAATTTGGATTTTTCTCTCTTTTGGTTTTGGTTCATTTAGCTAAGGTTTGTCGATATTGTTAAATTTTTCAAAGAACCAGCTTTTTGTTTGATCGGTTCTTTGTATTGTTTTCTTTGTCTCAATTTCAGTTATTTCTTGTCTGTTCTGGCAATCTCTGCATGTTTACTTCTTTTTGGGTTGGTTTGCTTTTGTTTCTCTAAAACTTTGTTAGGTTATTTACTTGTGGGGTTTCCATTTTTTGATGTAAGTGGTAAATATTATAAATTTTCCTCTTAGACTGCCTTCACAGTATTCCAGAGATTTTGATATGATATGTGTCTATTATCATTGATTTATAGAAGTCTTTGAATTTCCATTTTTACTTCTGTTTGGATCCATTCCTCGTTCAATAGCATATTGTTAAGCTCCCAAGAGTTTGTGTATTTTTTGTTGTTTGTTTTGTTATGGATGTCCATTTTTATTCCTTGATAGTTGGATATGATTTTGATTTTCTTGTATTTGTGCAGGATAGCTTGTGGCCTAGTATGTGATGTGTTTTAGAGAAAGTCCATGGGTTGCTGAAAAGAATGTGTATTCCTTGGTGTTAGGATGGAATGTTCTTAGATGACTGTCAGATCCATTTGGTTTATATATTTAGTTCCAGTGTGTCTCTTTGCCGTTTTTGGCCTATTGACCTGTGTCTATCAGTGAGAGTGGAGTGTTGAAATGCCCTACTATTATCATGTTTGAATTGACTCGTTGCTTTATGAGTAGTAGTGTTTGTTTAATAAACATAGGTGAGCCCATGTTTGAAGCATGCATGTTTATAATTCTGAATTCTTCTTGCTGCATTGTTCCTTTGATGAGTGTGCAGTGTCCTTCACTATCTCTTATGACTTGTTTTGACTTGAAGTCTAGATTGTTGGACAATAGAATGACTACTCTTGCTTGTTTTCCTTTGTTTGCTTGGAGTATCCCCTACCAGTCTTTGACTCTGAGACTGTGCCTATCTTTCAAGGTGAGGTGTGCTTCTTGGAGGCAACTTATTATGTGTTTCATCCATGCTGATAGTCTATGTCTCTTTATTGGGGAGATGATTCCATTAATGTTTCAAGTTTTAACTGAGAATTTTTATAGATTCCTATCATTTTTGAGTTTATTCATTTCATAGTCTGTCATTTCTCTGTCTGGAAGCTATATACAAATATTATTTTTCCCTTTTTATCCTCGAGCATGCTGACCAATTTCATCTAACTTAAGAATTTTTTCTAGTATTTTCTGCAGACCTGGTTTAGTAGATAAGAATGACTTTAGTTTATTTTTGTCTGGAAATATTTTTATTTGTCCTTTGAGCATGACTGATAGTTTGGCTGGATAGTGCACCCTAGGTTGGCATTTATGATCTTTTGTAACTTAAAGAATGCCTTTCCAGGCTCTTACAGCTTTTACCATTTCCGTTGAGAAATCAGCTGTTATTCTAATAGTCATGCCTTAATGTGACTTGTTTTCACTCTCTTACAGTTCTCAAAATGATATTTTTGTCCTGTATCTGAGGTATTGTTACTATTACTTGCCTTGTATTTCTATTTTGGTCATATCTGAATGGTATGTGATATGCATCTTGTACTTGGATGGAAAACTCTTTCCTTAGGTGTAGGAAGTTTTCATTTATAATTAACTGAAATATTTGGGGTGGGTTTTTTCTTTTTTGTCTGTGTGTTTCTTGTTCTGGGATTCCATGGATATGTAAGTTGATCTTTTCACGTTGTCCTGTAGTTCTTGAATATTCCTTTCATTTTTTTTTTACTTAACCTTTCAGTTTCTTTAATTGAATGATCCTATTCTGTCAGCTTCTCTTCCAAATCTGATAGTCTATCTTCTTTTTTGTTTTTTTTTTTGAACTATTCTCTGTGTAATACTCTCTTTTGGGTTTCAATTTCAGTTAGTTTAGCTTTAAATTCCAGTTGAATTTTGGTTTGGCATCATTTTCACCTGCTCTAAACTTGTTACATTTCTCTATTTCCTTTTTCATCTCAGATAATTTTTTAAATTTTCCTTCTCATATAAGGCTATATGGTTATTTATCTCCTCTCTGAGTTCTTCATGTTCTTTTTGTCATTTCTCTGACTTCTTTTGTACTTCTCAAAGTTTTTTGATCAAGTTGATAACGTTTTTCTGGAGGATACTATCCAAATTATTGCTCCATGAAGGATATCCATGAGGTTGTTCTGACTGAAGTCTATATATGGAGGTTGTTTTTTTTTTCCAGAGACATGTTTTCTTGGTACTTTATGCATATGGGGTTTTCCGTTGCAACCTAAGCATTTTCTGTTAAGTCTGTGGCTGCTGTCTTTGGTGGCTGTTTTGGCTCACCTGGTGCCAATGGGGCTCCCAGGAAGGGTCAGTGATGGGGTAGGTGGGTTTTTGCTTCCCGAGCTATGTCTATGTGGCACTATTCTCCATGGAAAAAATTTCTTTGAACACACACTCTTTTTTTTTAATTTTTTTATTATTATTTATTCAACTGTGTGTATGTGCGTGCGCGCGTGTGTGTCTGTGTGTGTGTGTCTGTGTATGTGTAGAACCACGGACGAATTCGCGAACCACCATGGTTGCCTCCACCTCCTTCTGCCCTGGGATTCACAGGCTCCGCCCTACCAGGACCAGAAGCGCAGGCCGCCCCCGCTTCCGTCTGGCGTCTATACGTGGGATCTGGGATCCGAACTCGGGACCTTCTGCCTGCAAGGCGGAGGCTTAACCCCTGAGCCACCTCTCCAGCCCCTGAACACACACTCTTATTGGTGTACAGTGTAACAGACTCTGCAATGGATGTGCCCATTTATCCGATGGATTTTACATTACTTTAAGACAGCTGATGAGGTGTTTTTTTCTTTCTACTGCACTACAGTTAGCACAGTAGCAGTGGTGTAGAAACTAGGGTTACAGCAAAAATTTGCATGCCTATAAGATGAGCAGTATTTACATTCATGGAGAGCCTTATAATTTACATTTAAATTGTTATTTCAAATATTGTAATCAACTTAGGAAAATGATTAGAGGATATACTATGTATAAAGTTGAGCTATTAATTACAATGCGGCTGTCAGAAATGTTAATCAGGAAATAAATTCATAAGCATTGAAAATTTATTTATCAGACTGAGAGATGGATCAGGGACTAATGATCCCTGTACACAAATCTGGCACCTTGAATTCAATCCCTGGAGCCCACGGGGCCATAAGACAGATCAAGAAAACTGATTCACAACCTGTTCGTATTCTATCTGCCTCTCTCTCTCTCTCTCTCGCTGTCTCTCAATATAAACATTTTTTTTCTTTAATGCAGTTTTAAAAGTTGTTATCCATAATTCTAGTTTAAGCACTTTAAAAATTATCAGTGTAATCTCTAGCTCGAAATCAAAATAGAACTGTGTGTCGATAATATTTATAATGCTGTATTAACCAATGGCTCTTATGACAGCACAATAATATATTCCCTACATATATAAATTGTAACAGTACATCCAATAATTATGCAAATTTAAAATAATATTAAGTTAATAAAAATAAAATAGGTAAATTTAAAAAAGGCAAATATAAATGGCAGATTCTCATCCATTATGATACATGTATTCTTTCCAGAATCTTGTGAGAAGAGTGTTATTCTCATGAGAAAAATGCACACTTACACTAAAGTTTACACTTTTGCAGTAGAAATATTCTTTGGAGCTAATTTTCATCTCATTTTTCAGTGTTTTATATGGTTTGAATATTAAAACCTTAAGCTAACGTAAGATGTAACATTACCAATGTCCAATCTAAAACACTTTCCAGATTGAGTGATGTTATGCAACCTATGTGCACGTGAGTAAGTTTATATTTCCATGTACTTTCCTGCTCACTCAGATGTTTCATGTCAGGGATTTCTTATTTCTGTCAATCAAATCACTGACCTTTCAGAATCATTCTTTCCATTTCTTTGTTTTCCTGACTAACTTGTCCTCACTCCCCACACCCAGAAAGGCAGTGTTTTTTCTGCTGGAACAGAATCATTCCTGGGTATCCAGCACCCTTCTTGTAAAAGTTGTTTTAATTCTGAGTCATAGTTTATATCAATAACTACTAAGTGAAATCTACATGTTTTCCTAAGGCTTTGACCAGATGTAGCAGTCAGAATGAATCAGTCCCTACAAGGTTAGGCTCAACACGTTTTCCAGATCCACATTCTTTGTTTTCTTATTCATTCATGCTGAAATTGTCTGTGGTCATAGATGAGGGCATGCCTTGTTAAGTGGAACTAGCAGAGGAAATCAAAATGTCACTAATAAATAAACATTTTACAGTTCTTCATAGACTAACACACATGCCACATGAGGATATGCAAGTTAAAATGTGGCATTATTTTGGTTTTTCTTTTAAAATACTTAGGCTACATTCTTTCTGTTTTCATAGAGAGGAAGAGTCAGAGTCAAGTAACTCTATGATTCTTAATCTTCTGAAAATTTGAATATTTATCAGATTTTCTTAAAGAGAGCCTTCAAACATTGGAAGAATGGTATGGCATATTAAAAACTGCAAGAAAATTTATAAGCTTGTTAAATAAGATCTCCTAACAAAGAGATGCAAGTGTGGATTGTTCTACAATATCCCAGACTCTGTGATTGTGTTTTGTGATTAAGCAAGTAATATCATCAAGAGAAGGGTGAGTTGGTGAAAACCACATTGGGTATCAATCCTTGCTTTCTTTCAGGTGAGCTTGTCCTCATGAAGAGAGGTAATTAAAGATGAAATATCTTGTGATTTGTTTTCAGAGTATGTATTAATGTTTTTTTGGGGGGTTAGAGGTGACTGTAACCACTAGAAAAATGGTTCAGTTCAGTAAACCCTTGTGAAACACTTCCTCTACCAGGTTGCTGGCCATATTTTGCACATATTGTGTAAAAAGAACATTAGGATGTGAGTACTAACACCTTTACCAGATAGGTGAATCATATTCTATGAAGAGAATAATGACAGAAACATATTCTAGAGGTCTTAAGGATGATGGAGAAGAAAGCAATATGATGTTTCCTATAAAATAGAAACCATATGAAGGACTGTCTTGTTGCTGGAATGAATATTTATAAACAAACTGTCTTAACAACAGAACTATATCATAGTCTAGTTTATAGATTGTATGTCTGCCATGGATCTCATTAGGTTGCATTTCTTTTGTACACTCTGTGTAATATTACTTAGTTTCACTTTTCCAGAATCTAGAGGCCATTTCACGTATGTAGAGGTTACCTCATTCTTGTGATCTTCATGTTCACTTTTGAAGTACCTGCATGCAGGAACCCTACATAATACTTTACACTAATATTCTGCTTCCCTATTCTGATTTTGTGATTGTTTTTGGACCCATGGGAATTATTTGGAATGATTCTTTAATTTTTACTACACCCATGAAGGCTGCTTACTATCTCAACTAACATATTCAACATGGTATGGAATGGACATCTTTCTGGGGACAATATACTATTTACTACAAAGGACATTGGCCAAACTGAATTGAATGAATGGAAGTGGCTACCAGATCAATGATGCAGCCAAGGTGATTCTACAGAGGGAACTCTATGAGAGTTGTCCTGATATGGACAGGAAACGTTGATTCTGCTGCTATTCTATAGTTTGTCATCCTTAATCACTGCATTAAGTTAGTGTTCAGTGGAGAATCAAGACTAATGCAAGATACACTGACAATGTACTGCAGTGAATTAGCTTATGTCATTGTGAGCCAGAAAAGTTGGTCCTAAAGGGAGACAGCTTATTAGAAGGTCAGGCTGAAAATCATAGCCTGAAGATACTGTTTACAGATGGAATTTCTCTTTTCTCTATTCTTTATTTAAATCTTCCCAATAAATTGTTAGTCCATTCATATGATCTAGAATAAAACTTAACTCTTGAAGGTTGAATGATTATAGACAGTAATTATAGTTACACTTTATATGTCTTCAGGAAGTCCTTCCCTGGTATTCATCAAATAATCGGGTCTCATATTAACTCAAGGTGATACATCAAAAAGGAGTAGTAAATTGCATCCCTTTCTGTGGCTTATCAAAATCCACTCATACATATCTGAGTGAATATATAAAATTTCTCACACTATTGTCTTACTGTATTTTGTTTCAAATAAATACGAAATGTGGCATGCTTTCTAGTACATGCTAAAGAATGTTGATAATTGTAAACAGTATGAAATCAGGAATTGATTCTCAGACTTTTCCTTTAGAACAAAAATAACCAAAGAGCTGGCCTTTTATTCAAACAGTCTGTTTTAGGAGAACATGCCAAACACCTTGTTTTGATTTTCAGTATAGTGTGATATTGTAAGGATTAAATTTAGTTTATATTTACTCAAAAAATAGGTAGCTTGAAATTTTCAAATCAGACAAACTAACAACTAAAACTCTGTGATAATAGATGACATTCATTACCCCATCCAATATCTTTAATATCACAAATTCAGGTGCATAAAGGTACCGATGTTTTAATGAGTTATTCAGTTTTTCAAATGTGGGAGAAGTTATTTCTATGCAGGGGCTAGAAATAAATGTGATTGGAAATGAAATAATTTAGGATATTGCTTGGTTTCATGGTGACATCCATTATTGGATTCGATGATAAATGACAAAAACAATAGAATGAACTTAAACAAGGAGAATGTTGGGTGGTAGGGAAAAGTGGCTCTCAGGAAGGACTGAATCAGAGTTCAGTAGGAACAACTCATAAATATGCCTCATGGACATTGCTACAACTCATACAAGGGGACATGCTTCCTATTTTGCCGTCAGTTCATCTGGCTGTTGTCGTTCAAAGCCCTGTTCACATTGCACTAGCTTAGTGTCTCCACATTTCTGCCTTTGAGCTGAATTAATTTCAACAGTTTTCCTTTTTCATTAGGTCGCTACCAAAGTATACTAAATATAGTGTTTTACAACTGTGTTCCAATAATATTTTACAGCACTCCAAGTCAAAAGACTGGGTAGGGTGTAGCTGAATTATTTCTCCAAGATTTCAACTTTGATTGTGTTGGTATCTAGAAGTTCTGTGGGAAGAATGTATGTCCATGCTTATTTTGATTGATGGCAGAATTCAGTTCCTGCAGATTATATAAATATTTCCTTGCTGGTAGTCAGAAGATACTACTTTTTCTATCAAAGATTGTCCACATTATCTATCACACCGCCATTCTAGCTTTAAACTAACAATGGCACATGCTAAGCCTGGCAAACCTTATAAAACTCAGTGTGTCCCAAACAAAAAAGACTTGAAAATAGGAGAAATAGTTTGTGGGTAGAAGAATGCATTAAGGCACAGAAGGTGGAGGATGAGAAAGGATAATATGGAATGAAATTATTTTAATTCATCGTATTCATATATGCAACTGTCAAAAATAGGACTGGTGAGGTAGCTCGTTGGGTAAGGCACCTCCTCTCAAACCTGGCCACTACAGTTTGACATCCAGAGTCCACATGGAAGAAGGAGAGAAGAGCATCCAAAAATTGCCATCTGACCGCTGTCCATGTGCCATTGCATGGATGAGCACCACTCTCTCTTTTGCTCTCAACAAAGATAGTGAGTAATTAAGAAGATACGTTTATACATCTCAAGTGGGGAAGTTTTCAAAATTTTCCCTTCCATCTTCTTTGATCCATTTTTTAGAAATCCTTTTTAGTCCAAGAGAAACTCACTCATTTGACCTCATCTGGTCATGTGTTCACTTTTAACCTACTTGAAGCTAGAGCCCCTTGATGAGCCATGCCCAATGGATTGATTACAGTGGAGGCAATTATTGATCAGGGGAACAACAGTTTATTACTGACAAGATACAGTGAATATTATAGAATGAATTAATGCATGTTCCCCAAGTCCCAAATACATACATGGAAGACTTTGTTGTATGCAGCATGTATTTGAAAGATTTAGTTATCTAAAATAGGAAATAAAATAGAAACCATGGCTGAATTTCCATTATTTAAAACAGACTGTGGTAAATTTGCTCTCATTTCTTGAAGGTAAGACTCTTCGGATGACTGAAACATAAAATATATGAAGAAATACATGCTCATCTAAAGGTCATAGTAATTTAGTGTTTCTATTTAAGGATAAAGGAAGCCATCTTAACTGACATGAATACAAAAATGAGCTACTAGGGTAAGTAGAATTTTAAAAACACAGAATGTGGAAAATGCATTCAGCCAGCTGTTTTGAAATGTTTTTCAGAGAAAAACATATTTTGTATAATTAGAGAAATGCATCACTGAAAGATATGAACTTGAACATCTGCAATTTAAAGCATTCTTTGAAATGAAGGTGACATTTCCCCTTTGATCTGTGTGCTTCTTAAACAATCATGAAACACAATCTGAATACTCTTCAGGCACTCCTGGATAATAAGGTTTGCACTTTATAAGGTTCCATCACACCAATGAATATAGCATGAGATTTTTTTTCTTATAGAAAGAGTCTTGCTCTAATATTTCCAATTCTGCACCAGTTGCTGATAGAAGTGCACAACTGTTTATCCTTTTATTTGGTTGACTGATCAGTCATTTGGAAAGGAAAGAATTAGTATTGTTTGTTCTAGCAAGACTTTCATAAGAACCTTTGAAAAATCACATAATGGAAGATTATAATCTCTTCCTTTGCACATTGAATAGCTTAGAAATATGCATAAATAAATGAGTGAAAATTTCATTATGACTCAATTCACCATAATTCAATCAGTTTTTAAATTAAATACGAAAACTATTCAATTTTGTATAATGATATAAAATCTATACAAAAAATGAAGTTGGGAATTAAACATCTATCCAAAATTGAGGTTCCAGAGATTGAAATAAATTAGCTGTTACTGACTTTCAAATATTGCTTTGGTGCAGAATTCATCTTGAAATATTTTAGAGGTAATGATTCACTGAAATTTATACCTGAATATGCATCCATTTATGCATATGTATAATTTGCTCATTTAAAATTATGTGTATTGTAACATATGAAGAACATAAAGTTATTTACTTATTTTTATTTATAGATATTGAGATAATTCTTTGAATTCACAAAGAATGGAAGCTGTATAGAACATGCTAAATCATGGAGAGATTAAAAAAAAAAAACAGATGAAAACAGAATGGCAGCTGAAACTCACTTGTCCAGAGCAGAAACCATTGAGAATTAACCAGAATAACCAGGATTATTTATTTTTTAAATTTTATGAGATGCAACAATTTGAGTATGTAATTAGAACGTGGAAGACTCAGGAAATTTGAATGTTTTTCTTCAGAGTCACCTTGCTCTCTCTCATATGGCTCCAAACGAATGCTGCCATGTCTCAGACACTCCCAGGAAGATTCTAGAAAAATAACCTTATCATGTCTTATCACAGATAGATTTGAATATCATTTTGGAATCATTTGCTGAGGACTCTAAGAGAGACGTAGAGTTCGACTTAAAGATGAACAGAGATTGCACCACAAACTCTTGTAAATTCTTATCAGAGTGGTTACAGAACAAAAACATGATTTGTCATTTTAAAATCAAGGACCAAAAGGCACAGAGATGGAGAAATACAAATTCAATACCAAGTCAATATAGGCACTTAGAATTTAAATTAATGTCAGGTAGAACTGTCTCCAAAGGAAGCAAATGCTTTATGCACATTACATTTCTTCATGAAGACCTGACAATCTCCAACATGTATGCATTTAACATCACATGTAAAATAAAGCAATGAGAAAAAAATGGAAATACCTAAAGGAAAAAGAGATAAAATTTTTATTGTACTTGAAGAGTTCAATATTTTACCATTAGTGATTGATATGTCAAGCAGGCAAAATTTCATGAAGCCTGTAGATAATAGAACAGAACAATCAATCAACTTTATCAAAGTGACATTTATAAAATATTCTTTCCAACAATCACAGAATACATATTCTTTTCAGGTATCCATGGAACAATTCCCCAGGATGC
This sequence comes from Typhlomys cinereus, assembly GCA_023101885.1. Classification (NCBI taxonomy): domain Eukaryota; kingdom Metazoa; phylum Chordata; class Mammalia; order Rodentia; family Platacanthomyidae; genus Typhlomys; species Typhlomys cinereus. The sequence goes on from JALPQD010000150.1 coordinate 4,337,599, forward strand.
ACAACAGGCTATGCCATTAATCAAGCATTACTCAATCATATAAACCACATTCTCAGACTTCATTACATGAATCCAGATACCAATAGCAGAAAGTCCAGATAAGGATTGAGGAAATTGCTCAACGGAGAAATGAATATGTTGTATGTATTCATGCAATGGAGTAATATCTGATGATTAATAGGAGTGATCCACCAAGCTGCATAAAAATAGTGATGGAACTTTGATATACAATGCTAAGTGAAAGAAGCTAGTCTAAAAATACAACGTATTACATTAATGCATGATTACCATAGTTTGAAGTGTGTCCCACACAGGCTCATGTGTTTGGGGAGGTCATGGCATCTTTAGGAGGTATAGCCTTGTGGAGAAAGGTAGTCACAGGGGGTGGGCCTTAAGATGGGTTAGTCCCACCCTATGGGAGAGGTGTGCTCTGGCAATTTGCAGTCTTGCAGCTGTCAGCCTTTTGGATAGATGTGACTTAGCCTGCCTCCAGATTCTGTTGTCAGCCATGCTGCTTCCACCAGAGGAGACTGTATCTCCTCTCTGGAACCTTAAGCTGAATAAAGCTCCCTTTTTCCTTTAATTTGCATGACCTTGGTTGTTCTCACACAGCAACAGATAATGAAATCCTGCTATGACTTTACAAATAGCAGCATTATAGAGATTATAAAGAAGTCACTAATTTGCAGCTATTTGTGGAACAAAGAAATAAAATCAATGAAGAGAATGGATAGATTCCAGATTTGGTAAACTGCTCTATATGGTACACTATATATTCATTGTAGATTCATTGATTTGTATATTATCCTAGCCCACAGAACTTCAGTGTAAAGCAGGTGAACATTAATATAGTGTTTGCACAGCCAGTAAAATCACTGGATTGAATAGTATTGTATTAAGAATTCATGAAATATCTAACCCACAGATACTCTTCATGTGGCTGCTGAGTCACATGTGGTGGGTTTTTCATAGTGACAGAGATGAGAGAGACTATGGCTACACTCAGTGTTCTGACAAGTGAACTTTAAATGATTAACCTAAATTCCATATATGTATTCTCATAATTTGGATAATGTTCTCTGAGCCAAGTTCCATGTCCTCATAACCTGGATGGCCTCCTGGAATGGGATTACTTATACTCACACCATAAACATAGCCTCATAAGAGATAGAAAAAAAAAAAAACTTGCCCCCTTTTAGTTTCATTATGGATTCTATTTTAATTTAATTTTTTTTTTGTGTGTGTGTGTGTATGTGTGTGAGGGACACTACAGCATTCCTATGGAGGTACAAAGCTGGCATTGGGAATCATCCTAGATTACTCTGTTATTGCTTTATTCTGGGGTTTTCCAGCTTCTACCTTTCAGGGCTGGAATTGTATGCCATATCTATCTGCCTGGCATTTTTAAGTTGAATTTGGAGATCCGGACACAGGTCCATTTACTTGTGGGGCAAAGGCTTATTCCTTGAGCAATTTCCCCAGCCAAAGCTTTTATGTTTTTAGTAGCATATTTGTCAGAACCTATAAAGCTACAATCTTCTACACTGGATCACAGCAGCACCAATTTCTAGATCTTCTGTTCTACTATATTTTTGCAAATATTTAGATATTCCTTGCTGAAATAGATACATAGTCACACTGCTTTCCTGTATGGTTGGCAATATCATGCTTTCAGGAAAATGTAACCATCTCATCCCAGGTGGAATATTTGTTAAAATTGTAAATTCAGCATATAAACTAATTCAGATGACTAATTTCCTGCACTAAACTTATATAGTGTCTCATTATATGATGGGCCTGATGAACTGTAAGAAACAATTTCTCAATAGTGTGTTGGACATTACGCAGGGCATGCAAAGTCCAATTATGATTGCTTCGGCCCTAACTTGTGTGGAGTATCTTGCAAATCATTGCTCCTTCCATCCTTGTGCTCTTACAATCTTACCGCCCTTTTTCCACAAATTTCCCTGAGTTTCACAAAGTATAGCATTTGCTAAAGGCACCAAGATCCTTGGAGGCAAGGGGTTGACAGCCACAGTAGTGTTCCTATGCTTAAGGGGAACACAGGAAAAGGTTCAGGGAAATGCCACTGGGTCCTTGTACGTCATCGGAGAGGAGGGCCCAGAGGAGAGTCAGGGATGCACATTAAAGGACTCTCTGTGAATTGGGGTGGGAGGCACTGGGGGATGGGTAGGGAGGGGTGAGGGGAGGGGGAGGAGGAGGTGAGGGGGAAGGAGGAGGGAGGGAGGGAACCGGTGTACCTACTAAGTTTGTATGAGCAGAAATAATAATAAAAAATGTTAAAAAAAGAAACAATTTCTCTTTTTTGGTTTAGTTTTGCACAATAGCAGATGAAAAACATTTGACATTTTACCTAATGTAATGAGGATGCACAAACCAATACAGTGCATATATTTAATAGAAAACTCTAGATGGATGAAGTTTTTTAACGTTTCATGTGAACATGTAAAGGGAAAAACAAAAGCGAGATTTTGTAATGTTTCAGCACTTTCTCAATCTCTTCCAAAATGGACAAGGAGGCATATTCAAAGAGAAACACTGATGATGGTAGATGAAGGGAAGACAATCTATCATTTTCTGATTAGTAGTTGCTGTTTCATGGATATTACTTGTGTTCCCTCACCATTGGCATGACAAGGTTCTGGAATTTCCATTTCTGGAGATCACCTTTAGTCTTGCTTCATATGTCAGGTCTATTAGAGAACAAGTACCAAGTAATAACAAACTTAGAATAGTTTCTGTTCACCTAGAGAGACGGCCTATATTGTATGATTTGCACATATTATAATTAGTTGTTTACTTACAGATATGACATAAGAAGGTACTTTTTGATATTATTTGTAGAATTTAATGAAAGCTGTGTCAGGGCTATGTCCTTATCTTTGCCATTATTAGAGTTGTTCGATAAAGGACTGCCAATAGACTACATTACATTTCACCTGCTCTTTTCAGCCTTGATAGCTTTTTCATATTACTTTACTTTGCTAATGAAACAAAAAAATGAATATTAAGAGATAGTGTGTCTTTCAGGTTGTACTCTGACATTTTGACTTTAGTTATAAAATTAACAATCTATATAAGTAAGTATTCCCTCGTTTGCTTCAGTCCCAGAATGATATGACAAGTGGAAGCACGCTTATGAACCACAGCCTAAACCCAAACCTTTGTGGCAGATTTGTGGGCCCATTGCTAAGTCAGAGATGTTTCAGTTGCTCTCAGGCACAAAAGAACAATTTTTAGGTATATAGTAGACTACCTGTGATCAAGGACATTATTTTGATGATATATGAATATTAGATATTAGACCTACACTTGTGATACCAATAATACAGAATTTCACAATATATAGAAATAACTTTTTAAAAACATTTTTATTATTATTTCCGCTCATACAAACTTAATAGGTACCCCGGTTCCCTCCCTCCCTCCTCCTCCCCCGACCCCCCTCTGCTCCCCCGCCCTCATCCCTCCCTCCCCATTCCCCAGTGCCTCCCCCCACCAATCCCCAGAGAATCTCCTCTCTAATGACGTACAGGGACCCAGTGGCATTTCCCTGAACCCTTTCCTGTGTTCCCCTTAAGCATAAGAACACTACTGTGGCTGTCAATCCCTTGCCTCCAAGGATTTTGATGCCTTTAGCAAATGCTAGACTTTGTGGGGTCAATAGTGTGTAGAAATAACTTGAAGGCCTTTTGGTATGTTGTGGAAAAACTGTCATAACAGATGGAGAAAATGGTGAACAACTTTGTGAGTGTACTAGAAAGGGAAAAGTTAATTTTAAATATTCTGGGAGGTAGAAAATACATGTAAAATACACCCTTTGAATGAGGATCTATTAATAGAAGAGCAGGTAATGTAAACTGGTGCTTTGAAAATGTGAAGAGTTAAGAAATGCACTGACTAAGATGTTAAGGTATTTGAGCAGTTAAATTCCCTGTCTTCCAATGTTGGAACTTTAAAAATTGGATGATGAAAATCTCATCAAGTTAATGTTGGCCATTGGAATATAGTTTCAGGAAACACCACATATAGGTCACTGCCAGTGACATAGTCTCAGGATAAATGGAGAATAAGGGATTCTGTGAATGCTTAAGGGAATGATAGGAAAGGAAGAATGTGTTAGAGTACAAAGCAATAATTCTTGGGAAACAATGAACTGAAGGAAAAGAAACCCAGAGCTTCCAGAGTAGATGAACATAGAGATCCATGATCAGGCATCTGGAAATATTTGAAAAGAATTGATTAGTTGAATCAGGGTCAGAGCAAGTCTGCAGGAGATGGTCTGACTGGTGGGGAGGCCCAGCCTATGGTGAATGGAGCCAGTCTCTGGGGAGTAAATAAGGCAAAGGAGAAACCATTAAGTTGGTCTCCTTCTGTGCACTTGGCCAGAGATGCTGCTCTAGCAAATAAGGATTGTCCCTCTCTCATCTGTTATGTGGATATGGTGTGGCCATTTCCCTTGGCCCTTGGTGTTGGTGTGGGCTCTTCCAAGAAGCTGAACAAGGAGCTCTAATTGTAATATTTTAAGACAATGTGAAACCCTATGTACTTTTAAGTCATTTGGTCAAAAGTTTGTCAGCAGTATGCAAGCAAATTGCAACAAAGTGCATTTGCCTTTTGTTTTCATTGTCTGTTAATAAAAAACAAACCTCTTAGTGTTTATGGGTATCACTGAATTTTAGACTTTCAACTGGACACCAAAATAGGGTATGGTCATCATAGGATAAAGAATAATATATTTTCCAGGTAGGATACATGCAAATAATTAATATCAATAGATAAAATTATAAACCTTTCCTTTGGATCTAATTTATCACTCCTCTCCAATGCTATAATAGGCCCACATTTTTTTCTACTTTTGACTTGTTGATAACTTTGACATTGTGATTTCAGGAGATGTGACAGAAGCATGTTCTGGAATGTATTTGCATAGTACAATAATATTCTCATCTGTCTACTATTGCCATGAAAAGAACACTTCTCTTTATCACTGACTAGTTCTAGAGGAAATGAAAGAAAAAAGGAATAGATTTATCCAACCTTTAAATTCACTTCATTCAAGACTGATTGATCAAGTTAGATCGACTGACCCATGCAACTATTAGCAAGAAGTAAATGCTTATATTGCATGCCAGAGTTTGGGGACAAATTCTTACACATCATTATCATAACCATGGTTGACTGAAATAAGAATAGTTATTTCATTATAGCAAAATTATTTGTAAGTGCTTAGAATGTAAGATAGCATAAGAAATTCAATGATAACTTATGGTAATTACCATATAGGCTATTGACTTTTAAAAATACAAGAGAAAATAAGAGTTATGAAGTGAACATGAACTTGCATAAACCAGAGGGCACTCATTCTATGTGACCCTAGTAATATTTGAAAAGAAGATATATGTTGCCCAGGATCTTCATTTTGATCAAAAGAGAAAGGATGAAACAAAGCATATTTGAGCCTTTGTTGTAGGGAGAATGCAAAAGAAATCAAGATTAATGATACAATAAAGAAATAAGTTATATCACAATTTTCTTCTAGCAAAATATTCTTGTGGCATTTATAATGGTCTTATGAATATTGCTGAAATTTTACTTTATTCCTTTGGAAATGATCATTTTTCAGTTAGGACAATGCCATGCCATTTTGACTAAGTATTGATCACTCATTCCATTAGATCATGTCTATCCATAAATAGCAGACAGAATGGTGACTTCATTCCTAATGCATAATCATAGGTTCTGTCTTCAGATAGATCAGACAGATGTTATCAGAAGTGGAGTGAGTGCTTCCTGATGTTTTAACTAGACAGCCATTGAATGTGTGTAAATAACATTTAGTTAAACTTTTGCTGTGAATTTTGGAAAATTATTTTTATGCATTACCAGATATGTCATTTTTTTCCAAAACATAATTTATATAAAGATCTTCTCAACTCAATCCATGAACATTTGGAAAGTTTACAACTCATTTTAGTAGTATGATACTAAATGACCTATAACTTCATGATTCAAAATATCAAGTTTCCTTCTAAAAATTGTGAGAACATAAGATGCTATCTTAATATTTATTTACTCAATAAGCCCAAGTAAAGTGTTATTTTATGTTTTTCTTTTAGCATTTAAGGAATAGTTAGTTGAATATCAGAGCCAAAAAACAAAATAAATCATGCTTTTTCTATTTCAAGGCTCATAATTTGAGAAACAATCCATCATCTTGGGAAAGTCAAGCCAACAGGAGCTTTAAGCAATTGATCACACTATATTCATAATCAACAGCAGGGGACAATAAATTACTGCACTATGAGTATTAATCTGAACATCCCCTCACTGGCTTGCCCAGACACTCAGAGTTGTTTCTAGATCTCATCAAGTTGACAACTATTACTATCACAACTGGTTAGTAACATTATCTGTCTTGGAATTGTTACTCCCTTCTCTCCCTGGGTATCTTTTTTAAGATTATCAGTTGAAAGAGGGTGTCTGTTTTTCTCAAGTCTTTATCTTTTCACTGAGTTTGACTATCAGTAAATGGCTAAAAAACTTGATTCTTATACTAGAATTCATGCAAATGCTACAGGTTTGCCTCAGTTCATAAAAATTTGTACTTTTATTTCTAGTCTAATTCAGCTTATTTCTCTATCAAGAATTGCTTTCTTTACTTCTTCATAGATATCACTCCTACAGTACATTTCATTTAAATTTCTGCATATAAATCTGTTAGAAAATTTGGGTTTTGGGAGGCTAAAAGACTGTAAAGAAGAGATTCAAAAAAGGTTGTTTCCAATTTGGATCTGTTAACTAACTAGTAAATTAACTAACTACTAAGTTGTAGTTTATCTGCATGTTGCCAAAAAATTCACCACCAAACTGTTTAGGGGAAAAGGAGAGAATAAAGTGATTCCCAATATTTGGTTACCATTCTTAGTCTAATTTGGCAGGGAATCCATAGCAATGCCACAAGTCTAGGGAACTGGCCACACCACATGCTTAGGGATTGCTGAGAGTGGGACATACTTTCTTACTTGCCAGAATGCCTGCAAGTCATCATGCTGAAGTATGCAAAATTATTGAGCCAGCACCCTGGACTTTATCTACATGTTCAGGGAATGTCACACCCACTCTAGGCTGGGTCTTCCCATATCAATTTAGATGCTTTCCTGCAAATTTGTTTAGGGCTTGCCTTAACAACTAATTCCTCACAGATGTGTCCATAGTTCAGACTGTAATTGTCAAGATGACACTTATGTAACTAGCTAGCTCACTCTTGTGAATAAAGTTGATATTGACTGGAACTTTGATTTGTGGGTTTTGTATTTTTGTGTGTGGGGGGGCGTGTGTATGAGAGGGGAATCATCCTGATTTGCTCTAATTCCTTATTGTTTTGCTCTGGGATTTACAGGCTACACTTTCAAGGTCTGGAAATTATATCATTTTGCCATATCTGCCAAGAATATTTACATGGGATCTAGGGATTCAAACTAAAATTCTTTTGCTTGTAAGGTAAAGACTTTAACTTCAGAGCGATCTCCGCTGTCCGAGTTTTGATAGATATCTAAAGAAGGTATTAACACACTCACTGGCGCTGAAATGGTATGTAATACCAATGGAGGAAACTACCTCATGCATGCAATATCCTAGGCATTTGAATAGTTCAGAGAAAGTAAAAATTAAAGAATTTAATTTCTTTAATTGGAAGCAATAAAGAATTAAAGGAAGCATTAATGAGACTCTCATCTCCTATAGCTAGAGGGCAGAGAAACTTTAGATTGTGCAATGACTTCATTTTATAAGAATAAAAGTATTTCAGAAACACTTGGAATATGAGTAATTCTGAATCCTGCAGGTCTAATACACTAGAATAAATGCCCTGGTTGGGAAAGAAGGAGAAAGATCTTGATGTATAATAGAAAGAGGTAGGTTAACACATGTGGAAACCATAGGACTAGGTTCTTCTGAGCTATCTATGTCTGTAAAATGTTTCTCTCCCTGTTAAAGACTAGCATTCTTTCATTAAAGGATGCTCTGGGCGATAGGGAGGGAAGGGGGAGGAGAGGGGGGCAAGGCGGGTGGGGGTGGAGGGAGGGAAGGGACAGGTGTACCTGTTAAGTTTGTATGAGTGGAAATAAAAATAAATAAATAAATATTTTTTAAAAAGACTACCATTCTTACCTTTTGACACTAAATAGAAGACTTCATTTGCCTTTGAATTCAACAAGGCTACTTATTCTGTGATCTACATACATTTCTTCCCATGGCCACAAAGTTTGTCTATCTGTCTGTCTCTCTCTGCACGTGTGAACATACATAGACACACACATACACACACACACACACACACACACACACACACACACACACACACACACACACACATCTGCCAAAGTACTAGATATGATTTGGAGAAGTGTTCAGTAGTTCTGCCAGTAGGGATACACCGTAACTGTTAGACTGAATTGTTGCATGATAGGGAATGTGTTTATCCTGCAATTGGAGGAAAGTAGGCAGAATACATTCAGATGACACAGGGGTTATATGCTCACAAGAAAGCAGAGTGAAAATCTGCCAGAATGGCTTATTTTTTTTAAAGAAATGGCAACTCAGTTATGGCAGATGGCAGAGGAAGAAAAAAATAAAGCAAACACCTCACAAGCAAATAAACTGTGAAAATTTGGAATGTCCACCAGCCAATTACAATCTGTAAATCAGAACAAAGCCTAGCCGCTCTGTCAAACCACAAGATTTATTCTTGGTTAGAAGGCCACACAAATCCTTAACATAAAGAGTTATTACATTATACAGGTATTGACTGATAGTAAACATTTATGGAATTTAGCTCTGTGATAAAATTGCTTTATGTGGAAAGGTGAATGATTTGAATGATTGACGAGGGACTTGAAAATTTCATACACGAAGAAAAATAATATGGATTCTCCTATAGGAGTAGAATCAAAATGAAAAGAACTGTAATTATATTTATACTCACTGAAGAAATATGGCCAAACAAGAGGGAATAAGCAATCAAATAGAGAACATTGACTATTTGCTATCAAACGGACTTTATCAGCAGCAGTCATGGTGCTGATATAACAAGTTTATGAACCTTGGAGGTAAGGCATGTGTACTCAGCATGGAGTCCCAGTCACCAAGTTAAAAATAGTTAAAACTTACACTGAATATGAAGTCTGCTATTTTTAGAGACAAAATAAGTCACTGTGTTTTATTCAGGAGAACCAGTAACTTTGAAGTCAATTGACTTTATTAGATTTGCTCCACCTTAGAAACAGTCATTCAACTTGATTGAAATTGACATTCATAGTTTAGTTTCCTTTTCCTAACTTGAAAGTCTCAGTTACTCAATTTTTCTATGGTCTTGTGAATTGTCCCACCTTACACCAAGGAGATGGGGTTATCAGTATATGCCGTATTTCACATATAATATGTAATCATATATCATCTATATAATAGAAACCCACATATCATCAATACATTTTGTTTTAGCAGAGATGTGAATGCTTTGAAAATTTATTGTTATTATTTTAAAGTTTCAAACATAAATATAATGAGTTTGCATCATTTTCACTCCCTTTTACCCAATAATGTCCCCATTTCTTTTCCCACTACAAACATTCTTCTCTACCAGTTTCTTTCTTTCTTCTCTACTTTTGTGTCTTTCTCTCTGTGTGACTCAGTGAATTTCATCTAGGTTTCCTGCATTGGGGATGTATCAAAGCATTAGCTGAAGCATGCAAGGCATATTGATTATATACAACTGAGGAAAATAATTCCCCTTGCCATATTCAGCATTAAGCCTTGACAAGATCTCTGGACACATAGTGTTTCTTGAGTCCTTGGCTCTTCAAAGATTAATTGATAGGTGAAATTTTTTGCTGGTCTAATGAAAATACACACTTATTGAGCTAATGGGTGGAGCAGCCTCATTATGTCCTGAAGATAGAGTCTTACAGCACCCCTTCTCACCCTTGGCTATTACATTCTCATTACCTTCTCTTCTGAGACATTGCCTGACGCAGGGGTAGGGGCACAATTACATGTTATGCAGGACTGAGCAGTCCAAAGCCACTTTTTCTCTGCTCTTTACTTGGTTGTGATTCTCTATATTAAACATTGTTGTGGTTATTCTGCACGTTGCTGATAAATTCACAACAAAAAAAAGGCTTTACTCTAGTTTGCAAATGTCTGGTTATAGTTTTTCCAGCTTGTCAGGAACGTTCACACCAACACCAAGAGCCTGGGGAATTGACCACACTTTAGCCACAGGATTGTTGAGAGAGGAGCAAACTTTCTTACTTCCTAGACAAAAAGTCAGTCCAAAACATTCTCAAGAATGTCGAGTTACAAAACCAATCCTTTCCATCTCATATACATGCCCATGGGATGATTGCATGTAACATGGGCTGGGTCTTTGCTATTAGTTAGACAATCTTCAGGTTGCTTTAAAACCTGCCCTAGCTATCAGTTCTCCACTGATATGCTCAAAGTTTATTCTGTAATTGTCAAGTTGTCACCTGCATCTAACTATCACAAACACCTTCTACTCCAAAAAAGAAGCTCTAGGTTGAGAGCTGAGTGTATTTTTATCTATAGGTATAATGATAAGTGTTTAGATGGCAGTTTGAGATTATGTGCTTATTATTAACCAGAAGTAGTTACTCTTCCCCCCCCTACAAAGTTTATGACCATAGCTTCCACATGTTTTTGAACCTAGTTCATAGTACCAGGTGTGTACTTTCTGCTTAAAGTCCAGTTAGTAATCAGTTTGTTACCCATATAATATTCATGGCACTATTTTTCAAATGTCTGCCTCTTGTCATGTAGTTTTTATTGTAGCTTGTAACATTCACAGTTGAGTCAGACTTTTCTCCCCCAGCAGCCTGGATAGTGCCTTCTGGTATTATCATCAGTTTCTAGACTGCAACAAAGAACAATGTCAGAAGTCTATATCATTTTGAGATTTTTTTGAAATGTAGCTCATAAACAGCTCATTAGAGGGTATCATATATCTGGCACTGAGAAATCGTTTTAATTGCCTATGGTTTCTGGTAGGAGCATCTCAAGGTAGTTTCTGCTGTTTCTTATTTTTTCTGCATTCTCCTTTGTAGAGTATATATGAAATACCATTTTTATGGTGGATAAACCACTCCTTTTGATATAATACTCTGAAAGCTGAGTATCACACTGTAGGATACAATACCCATAAGTGGTGCTATGTCCTGATTGGGTGAAATTCTTAGGGCTGACAACTAAAGAATAAAAGGATGGTATAGCTGAAGGTCACTGTTGTAATTTAATTAGTCATGGTTCACCAAAGAAACAATGAATAGAATATATGTGTAGTGTAAAGGATATTTACTAGTCTGGCTTTACATTACCAGAGCCTGTGTATTCAACAATGGTTAATCTGCAATCTGAAGAGCAGGAAAAACCAGTAGATGCTCAGCCTATGTGGCTTAAAGCTTTAAAACAAAGGGAGAGATGATACAGAACCAGGCTGAGGCTTCAGAATTCAAAGCAACTGGGAGAGTTGCTGAGGTCAGTCTGAAGAATACAGAGTTTAATGTCTGGAGGCACAAAACAACACCCATCAAGAAGAGCTGAGCAGGAGCGGGATTCAGTCATTTCTGTTCCACCTAGGTAGCCAGCCTCTTCAACAGTGCTACTCACTTTCGGGGGCTTATCTGTGCTCAGTCTGCTGATTCACATGGCCATTGGCACACAAAACATGCTGTCATGTGGAACTCTACTGTACCAACCCTTTTTTTTTGTATTTCCCAATCCAACCAAGTTTCACCATCATTAAAAACTAATCATAGGTTATCTGAAATTCAGATTACATCTGGCGTTTCATCTTTTAAAAATTCTTATTTTTTTGTAGCTTACACATGTATATAATAAGTTTATGCCATTTTTGTCTTATATTACCAGTTTCCATCTCTCCTCCTTTTCCCACTGAGAACCTGATTCCCTTTTCCAACTGGTTGCCCTCCTACTCTCATGTTGTGTGTGTGTGTGTGTGTGTGTGTGTGTGTGTGTCTGTGTGTGTGTGTATGTGTGTGTGTGTGTGTCTGTGTGTGTGTGTGTGTGTGTCCCACTGAATTAACTAAGGCTTGCCTGTAGTAGTATATGACTGGGAATTTTCCAGGGTACTTTGTGTTTCCTAATTCTGGCAATTCTACACAGTTTCCATGCTTTGTTTCATTCAGCTACCTCTGCCAAAAATCTACTGCATTCACTTTCACATGTGTCTTTCCCATGAGTTTCATTAAACTTCAACTATAACAAAGAACCATTTTTGTGGGAAACCTAAGCCACCAGTTTTGTTCCTTCACATCTTTGTCAATCTAATTTCAATCCCTTGATTCACTTCTCAGGAAGAAAATCCACATCTGATTACCATCTTCTCTCCCTCTTATAATCTCAATTTAATATGCAGCATTAAATTTTTCTTTCTATCTCCCAACTAAAGAATCACATAGAAGTAGAGTTTTCATAAACTTTTACAAGGAAAGAGCTGCTCAGGGCAATGACAACCACAAATAAGTTTAACATAGAATTTAAGTAAAATATAAGCTAGTTTACCTTTAATGTTTATTGGTTAAGTGTTGCTGTATTTCTTGTCAGTGTTTATGCACTGTCATAGAATTATTTGTTTCACAGTAACCTCCCAGTAGGAGACAAGATTAAAGTAACCACAGGACAGAAAACTTGGAAGAAAGACTCCAGATTGTTTGCAGTGACTTGGTCTGCCTCCAGCTTCAGCCACCAGCCATGCTGCCTCCACCATGAAAAACTTTTCTCCCCTCTGGAACCAATTGCACCAGAATAGAATCAGAGATACCAAAAGTCAAAGATAGGGGCTGAGGAGTTACTCGTATTCAGCTATCCTGAACCCAATGGAGGTTTTATACCTGGCTGTATTTGTAGCATAAAGACTGTCAGAGAATGAGTCAAAAAAGTCTCCAAAAAAGCCAAGGGGATCATTTCAGAAAATGATGCTGATCTGGACAAGAAAATGATCTCCTGGCTTTGAAGACGACGTGGAACATACAACATAGCATCATCCAAATGAATGAACTAGCTGCAAATTTTGACTTTAGTGTCATTGGCATGCAAAGGAGAATTTGAAACAATGAGAATGCAAACCTATTTGTAAGAAAATGGAAGGATTTTATTGAGAAGGCAAGTAGTAAACCCTGAACAAAGAAAAAAAATGTATTATTTTAATCCTTAAAGAAAACCTCATATGCAATATTTTCTACATTGATTTGAAATAAGAATAGGTTGTTAAAATTCTGAAATACTTAAAACTGTGGTAGGAAGAGACACTCATATCGAACCACAGACTATGTTATATCATCTACAACATCCATAATCACTGTCATATAAAGGATATTTGGATGCAAAAAGTACGGTTTAGATTGAGTTTATCAACTTCATAACACTTGAATTATATGCAAAGTTCACCTCATCAAAATGCCTTGGAGAAGTTGAAAAATAATATCATTGAAGAATTAAGTGAAAGCCCCTGTACTATGAAGATATGGAATTGTTACTTCCAGTGAGTGCCCTTGCAACACAAGTTTATAGAATCTCCTTTAGGTGCTAAACCCAGGTCCACTGAAAATACTTTCATTTATTCAACATATTAAGAATGTCTTGCTCCATATGGAACATAAAGTATTTTGACTTGGGGGCTGGAGAGGTGGCTCAGGGGTTAAGCCTCTGCCTTGCAGGCAAAAGGTCCTGAGTTCGGATTCCAGATCCCACGTGTAGACGCCAGGCGGAAGCGGGGGCGGCCTGTGTTTCTGGTCCTGGTAGGGCGGAGCCTGTGAATTCCGGGGCAGAGTAAACAAGGAGGAGGTGGAGGCGTCCATGGTGGTTCCCGAATTCGTCCGTGGTTCTACACACACACACACAGACACGTGTGCGCACACATACATACGCACACACGCACAATTGAATAAATAAAAAAAAATTAAAAAAAAAAGTATTTTGACTTGAAATCACTCAGTCTTAACTGGCCTTTTGCTTACACCTTACTTCCTCATTGGGTTTTCTGAAACTTTGCCACCCCTCCTCAGTTATGTTATATTTCAGTTTTCATTTATTCACAAAAGAAAGTTTTTCTCATTTTCTGACCATGACCTCTCTCCCACCACTCCCTGTGTCTCCTTTATTCTCAATTTTATTAATTTCCTTCATGATAACACTTCTTGTAGCTTATCTCATTACTATTGGAGAATTAGTGCATTTATCTGTGTTGAATTCCTTCATAAAAATCCTTCCATCTTTTTAAAAACCTGCCTTTGTAGTGGAAGAAAGGACAGCTTGAATTCCTGACAATTAATATCAGAATTAGCCAGAGGTTTCATTGAATAACATTTGTGAGCCCTTCAGTAATAATCTGGAATTAGAATAATAGTATATGGATATAATTAATATTCTTTGCAACCTGAAGTAGCATTTCAGCACACACTTGATCAAATGTGCCATGTACAATGATGAAATAAAAATGAGAAAAAACTCAGAATAGAGAAGATGCATCTCCCTTTTCCAGATCATCATAGAATTCTCAGATATGTGTGTGTTTGTATAAATATAATATAAATTTAATTTTGTGCTTTAATATTATATCCAGTACTGTTATGGTTTTGACTTTATTGTCCACACTTCTGGTAATATGGCAGACTACACAAAAACACTAATGCTAGATATACTATTAGAATAGTTCTTCATATTCAAAGCTGTGTTAGAATGTTACTGACAAAGTTCATTGAAGTCCAAAGCTCCAGAAGATATAAGTTTGGAAAATTTAGCAAATGCTGGAGCCAACGTCTGCCTTGACAGTATCTGTCAAAGGTCTAAAGACTTTATATTTTAATAGGCCCTCTGAGAGGGAAAGTTGGCAATGCCAAGGGCCTGCACAGCACAGGGAGTCAGAAGAGGTTAGTGCATGAAGCAGGATTCTGAAAAATAATGAATTTGGTGGAAAGGTGAACTAGGAAAAGCAGCACCCTCCTATACAAGATGTCAGAGAAACTTCCCCCATCCTGGCCTTTGCCCTTTAAAGAAGTAGAAAAATGTCTCCAATGGAAAGACTTTCTGATAAACTGGCATATACACAACTTTTTTCCAGAATTCATGTTGCTGGTGTGACCTGAATGGCATGTAAAATCCCCCATAGTAGTTGCAGTCCAGGCATTTTAGGGGAGCAGATAAAAAAGTCTTTAAATATACCTGTGAGAAGATTATTATTAGAAAGTTTCCAAAAATCACGATATAATGTTAGCATGAACTTTTAACTCTTATAAAGTAATGGTATTGGATCTGTTTTTACACCAAAACCATGTCATAATGGGGAAAATATCCAGATTTGTATATTTAAATGAACATTCAAGATAAACACATTTCTTCAGCAGAAAGAAGCCTGGACATGGAATATTCAGACTTGACTATTG
This sequence comes from Typhlomys cinereus, assembly GCA_023101885.1. Lineage (NCBI taxonomy): Eukaryota > Metazoa > Chordata > Mammalia > Rodentia > Platacanthomyidae > Typhlomys > Typhlomys cinereus. Next base: position 4,353,099 of record JALPQD010000150.1, read on the forward strand.
GTTTACAATAGCAGTCTAATAGAAACAAATTAATGAAAAAAAAGTAGAATAAGGAAGTATTTAACCAATTATCTAATATCTTTTACCATTTTATCAGACTATTCATTACACATGTCAAAAATTTTTAAATTTAATTACCATGTGTTTAAGACTAGATAAATAACACACACACACAAATTTGTCAAATGAAGGAGTATGAAAGATGTGTTTTAAGATTGTAGCTATTGCTGTAAAAGAGGGAGATAAAAGGGATTCAAGTCAGCAAGGAAGAAATCAAGACATCTCTATTTGCAGATGACATGATCATATACATGAGTGATCCTAAAAACCCACCAAGAAATTCCTCGAACTAATACAGAAATTAAGCAGGGTGGCAGGTTACACAATAAATGTGCAAAAATAAGTGGCCTTCCTATACACCAAGGATGAAAGAAGTAAAAAAGTCCTAAGAGAACCAATCCCATTTACTATAGTCCCTAAAATAATGAAATACCTTGGTATAAATTTAACCAAAGAAGTAAGAGACCAGTATAATGAAAACTTTAAAACCCTAAAGAAAAAAATTTCAGAATAAACCAGATGGTGGAAGAACCTCCCATGCTCCTGGATTGGCAGAATCAACATCGTAAAAATGACCATCCTACCAAAAGCAATGTACATATTTGATGCTATATCAATCAAAATCCCCAGGCAATTCTGTAAAGAAATTGACCAAACAATCTCAAAATTCATATGGAAGCACAAAAAGCTCAGGACAGCAAAAACAATCCTGAATAACAAAAATACTGCAGGAGGTATCACCATACCAAACCTTAATCTTTACTACAAACTCATAGGAATAAAAACAGCCTGGTACTGGCTCCAAAATAGACATGTAGATCAATAGATAAGGGTTAAAGACCCAGATATAAGGCCACACAATTATAGCCATTTGATCTTTGACAAAAGGCCCAATAAATTCAATGGAATTTATTCAACAAATGGCACTGGCCAAACTAGATGTCCATATGTAGAAGATTAAAACCATACTTGTCACCATGCACAAAAATTAACTCCGAATGGACCTGTACTTGTCACCAGGCACAAAAATTAATTCCAAATGCATCAAGGACCTCAATATAAGGCCAGAGACTATAAAAACCCTAGTTGAAAGGATACAGAACTCTCCCCGAACTGATTGGACTAGGCCAATAGTGTCTAAACAGAAATCCAATAGCACAGTCACTAGAACCAACACTCAACAAATGGGGTCTTATGAAATTAAAGTTTCTATTCAGATAAAGAGATTGCAAACCAAGCAAAAAGGCAACCCACAGAATGGAAGAAAATCTTCACTATCCACATATCTGATAGAGCTCTATTATTCAGAGTGCACAAAGAATTTTAAAAACTAAATAGGAGATTTATGGCCCAATTAAAAAATGGGCCTAGGATCTCAAAAGAAACTTTTCGGGGGACGAAATTGAAATGTCTAACAAATATCTTAAAAAATGCTCCATACCCTTAGCCATCAGGGAAATGCAAATCAACACATCCCTGAGATATCATTTCACTGAGGTGAGGATGGCAAAAATCCACAATATAAACAACACCAAATGCTAGAGAAGATGTGGAGAGAAAGTAACTCTCCTACATTGCTGGTGGGAATGCAGGCTTATACAACTCTGGCGATCAGTCTGGTGATTTTTTAAAAAGTTAAAGATTGAAATGCCTTATTCCCCTGCTATACTACTTCTGGGAATAATCCCCCACAATGCAGAAATTCACTACAGTGACACAAACACAACCATGTTCATAGCAGCACTATTTACAATAGCAAAGTTATGGAATCAACCTAAATACCCAACAGTAGACAAATGGATAAGAAAAATGTGGTACAACAGGATACTACTCAGCTATTAAAAAAGAGGAATTAATGAAATTTGCTGGGAAATGGATGTAATTAGAAAAAAATTATATTGAGTGAAGTGTCCCAGACACAGAAAATTAGACATTGTATATACTCCCTAATAGGTGGATCCTAGTACCAAACCTACTTAATGACATATTCAAAGTAAATCTATGTAATACCTACTCTAATTGCAAAAATTATAATCAGGAAGCAAAGGTAAGGATGGCCCCCTCCAGAAAAAAGGAGAAAATAGGTCACCATCAAGTATTGCATGTAAGTAGTGAGACATCTGGTGAAGCTCATTCTCATTTCCCTTCTTGGTCACCTGCTACTAAAGAGGTTTGATCTCACCAATCAAGGATGGTATAGGGACTGGCAGATAGACAGTAACCGTCTTGTAATGGGACACTGACCCCCTCCCTCACCGCAGTGTCCTACTCCTATTCCATCTACCATTGAGTCTCTTCTTGTATTAAGATCTTAATTTAAACAGCTTTTTATCTTTGGTTAGGAGGAGACCTCCAATAACAATCAGGATGGAGCCAAGGGTGGTGCAGGAACAGCAAAATTGAAAACAACAACAAGCTGTAATTCAGAACACCAAAGACCATATATTAATCATCTGGAACCAGATCAGCCAAATCTCTCCCCATCCTAAAGTTCAGGGAAACTTGTGGAAGACGGTGATAAGATTGTAGAGTCTGAAATGGGGAGGAGCAATGATATGATGTGCCACACAAGTTAGGACTGCAGTAGCCATAATTGGACTTTGCCTGACCTGCATAATGACTGACATGTCAAAGACCCCCCAAAGTCTAGCATGGACCATAGGCAGTAAGATCCTTAGAGGCAAGGAATTAGCCGTTATAATAGTATTCCCATGATAATGGGGAGTCCAAGAAAGGGCTCTGGGCCATGCCACTGAGTCCTTACACTTCAGTAGGGTGGAGGAATCAGAGGGAGGTTTGGTATTCACACAAAAGGACGCTCCAGAGGATGGGAGAGAGAAAAGGGAGGCACTGGGAGAAAGGGAGGGGGGAGGGGGGTGAAAAGAAGGAGAAAAGGGGTGGAGAGTGCAAGGGAGGATTGGGGAGTGGAGGGAGGTAGAGGATGGGGTTACCTATTGAGCTTGTATGATTGGGAAAAAAATAAAATTTGAGAAAAAAAGATTGTGGCTCTGAACATCACTATATCTCACTAGCTGAAAATGAAGAAGTTTTTATTCATTATGAATTCAATGATGAACATTAATATACAAATTCATGTTTAATAAAATCCATTTCTTCATATTTGAGTTCTTTTATATCATTTATATATTAGGATAAATAAATGATTAATATTCACTTGAGGTCATTCCATTGTCTTAGCTCAAAGGAATACTGTAACTTTATCTTGCATTTGAATTCTCAAAATTAGTGTGATATTAATCCTGTGTGTTAACTTGACATATAATTAACTATAATCAGCTGTCAGACTGCCTAAAGACATTATCCAGATTAATACATTTATAATACAAAGACCAACCCTAGATCTGATTAGAACCTCTCTAGATCCTCCCAGGAACCTCCCAGTAGCAGACTAGATAAAAGGAACCATAGAACAGAAGACTTGAAAGAAGAAAAAGATCTGCAGTGACTTAGCCTGCCTCCAGTTTCAGCCACCAGCCATGTTGCCTTTACCATGATAGACTGTTTCTTCCCTCTGGAGCCTTAAGCTGAGTAAATATCCCTTTCTCCCTTAAGTTGTTTGACTTTGGGTGCTCTCACAGCAATAGTTAAGAGTAATTGTTACAATTAGTCACATTATTCTTAACTACAAGGAAGACTGGCAAATATAAGGATATAAATTTAATAGTTGGTTAGCATCAATGTATGTCTCCATATTTTTTTTCAATGAAGCTTAATTAAATGAACTGAATTAATGGGTAAGTGAATGAAAACAGAATGACTAAGTCACTAGACAAAATTTTCACTATTTGCCAGTTGCAACTTTAATAAATTGTAGTTATGTTTGCTTTGTCTTTGTTTTTAAATTTTTTTATTATTTATTCAATTGTGCAGATATGCATGTGTGCACGTGTGTGTATGTGTGTGTGTGCGTGTATGTGTGTGTAGAACCACGGACGAATTCGGGAACCACCATGGACCACCTCGATCTCCTCCTTGTTTACTCTGCCCCGGGATTCACAGGCTCCACCCTACCAGGACCAGAAACTCAGGCTGCCTCCACATCTGCCCAGCATCTATACGTGGAGTCTGGGATCTGAACTCAAGACCTTCTGCCTACAAAGCAGAGGTTAACCCCTGAGCCACCTCTCCAGCCCTTTTAAGTTGGTTTTTAGGTTATTCAATCTTACCTTTTCTTTTTTCTCAACTTTTAATCTTTCAACTTTCCAAGCATCTAATGACACTGTCATCTTTCATCAATAGACAACTGTCTTTAAAGACCTACTTGTCACAAATCATCATCTTTAATGATGTTCACTTTCATCCTTCTTCATTCATAGTCCATTATGAAATGTAATAGCACAGAAACCAAATAGTATATGGCTTCTTTGATGACTGCTTTCATAAGAGACAGTTGGCACAATAATTCCATTTCATAGGTTTCAGATCAGTTAAAAAGGAAACTTTGAAACTTCACTTCTAAAAGTCTTTAGACAAAAACCAATTTGTATTTCTAGCCAGAAAGTACCTGAAATACTTTGTTAATAATTAATTTTTTCAAATACAATCAAGAATAGCTCTTAAGAAGAAATAAAAGAACTACTACAGAGAAGGGTAAAGATCATCTAAGAATTGCATACATCACCAAATGAAAGCAATGGTAATTGGACTGTTAAACCCAAAGTGAAGTCTAACTGCTACATGGCAATGAGAAGAAAGTTTAAATATTTTTTTTCTAGCTAGTATGATCAGCATGTGATATGAGAGTAAAATGTAGTGTTTAAAAATCTGGGGTCTTTGAGTATTTGTAATTACCTTAAGGTAATGCTTGTTATATTCAATATATCAAAAAAGTTGATGATTAAAAACTATGGTTGGGAGAGCACAGGTCTTATAGGGGAACCTATTGCTAACATTTTGCTAAATAGGTATGCTCTTAAACTGCCTTCTAATATTCAATTTTCTTTCATATAGTATCGTTTCTCTCAACCCTCTTCAGAGAAAAAAACCCTTTTGTAGCTTAGAGCAGTGGTTAATGCAGAGAATTATAACTGGTCAAAGTGCTAAACATAAATCATGTTGAAGTGTTTGGCACTAATCAGGAAAAATAATAGCCAGAGAATATGGCGTCTTATAGAGCCACTGCACTCAGGACCTTGCTGCTGCAAGAGGGAGTCCCTCAATATTTTATCATCTACCACTTCTTGCTTGAGGGGCTTTTAGGTGTGCATGTATGTGTGTGTGTGTGTGTGTGTGTGTGTGTGTGTGTGTGTGTGAAAGAGAGAGAGACAGAGAGAGAGAGAGAAATACAGAGAGACAGAGAGACAGAGAGAATGTGTGTTAGTTGTTATAATATCATTTTCATGAGTTGCTTATCCACTGAAAATCAATCCAAGCATTATTAACAACCTCACATCCTTGAACATATAGACCATCCTAACTAAATTCAGTGGAGCATACACTCACACACACACACACACACACACACACACACACACACACACACACACATAAGCACATACAAAGAAATTATTTGTTAGTGAGATGGCTCAATGGGTAAAGTCTAAAGTCACCACAGATATGGTAACCTGAATTAGGTATTGATTCCATATGATATAAGGAAAGAAGAAATTTCTGAAAGTGATCCTCCAAAATCCACCCCCATATTTTGGAATGGTACATTCTCTGTCTCTGTCTCTGTCTCTCTCTGTCTCTTGTCTCTCTGTCTCTTGTCTCTCTGTTTCTCTCTTCAAATAGATGAAATATAAAAAAAACAGAAATGAAGGTTGGAAAGTGTCTTCTTGGCAATAAGAAGGTATTCAAATAAAAGTCATGGAAGTGAAAGAGGGCAAAGGAGATGATATCCTGAAATCATGTTATACATGTAAAGAACTGCCAAAGAATAAATAATTAAGAACACAAAAACTTTTGAATGCTATTATTTGCCTCTGAAGTCATATAAGCTAAATAAATGTAATTATGAGCTTTTTTTATACATTTTTTATTATTTCCGCTCATACAAACTAAATAGGTAGACAAGTTCCCTCCCTCCCTACTCCTCTCCCTGAACCCCCTGCTCCTCCTCCCCGCCCTCCCCATCCCCCACTGCCTCCCCCCCAATTCCCAGAGAGTCCTTTATTGTGTATGCCTGACTCTCCTTTGGGTCCTCCTCTCTGATGACGTACAAGGACTCAGTGGCATTTCTCTGAACCCTTTCTCGTGTTCCCCTTAAGCATAGGAACACTACTGTAGCTGTCAATCCCTTGCCTCCAAGGATCTTGGTGCCTTTAGCAGATGCTAGACTTTGTGAGGTCAATAGTGTGTTGGACATTTGTGCAGGGCATGCAAAGTCCAATTATGATTGCTTCAGCCCTAACTTGTGTGGAGAATCTTGCAAATCATTGCTCATCCCATCCTTTTGCTCTTACAATCTTACCGCCCACTCTTCCGCAAATGTCCCTGAGCTTCAGGATGGGGAGAGATTAGTCTGGCCTAGTTCTAGGTGGTTGATATAGAGTCTCTGAAGTTCTGGATTGTGGTTTGTTGATTTTCTTTTGCAGTTTTGCTGCTCCTGCAATGCCCTTCACTCCACCCTGATGGGCACTGTATGTCACCCCCTGGTCAGAGACAAAAAGCTGTTAAACTGGAGTCTTATTATAATAGCATATTCAAGGGTAGATGTAATAAAAGTAGGAAAATTCAGTGAAGGAGGGGTCAATCACCCATTTGCAAAATGATTACTTTTTATCTGCCAGACAATATGCCCTCTCCTTCTGGTGTGAGCATACCCCCTCAGTTATAAATGATCAGGAACACACATTTGTGAACTTAACCAGGTGTCACATTACTTACTTGCATTCCTTGATGGAGGCCTATTTTCTCTGCTGTTACATGGTCCCCTCTCTCCTTGTTTCTGGTGTGGCCCTCTTACCCCATATGAGGGAGTACATACAGTGCTTAATTTTCTGGGTTTGGGATACTTCACTTAATATAATTGTTTCTAATGACATCCATTTCCCGGCAAATTCCAGGAATTCATCATTTTTGATGGCTGAGTAGTACTCCATTGTATAGATGTACCACTGTTTCCTTATCCACTCGTCAACTGTTGGACATTTGGGTTGATTCCATGACTTTGCTATTGTAAACAGTGCTGCTATGAACATGGTCATGCTTGTGCTATTGAGGTGAACCTCTGCTGCATGGGGGGTTATTCCCAAAAGTGGGATAGCAGGGTCATATGGCATTTCAATCTTTAATTTCTTTAAGGATCTCCAGACGGCTCGCCAGAGTGGCTCTATGAGCCTGCATTCCCACCAGCAATGTAGGAGAGTTCCCCTCTCTCCACATCCTCTCCAGCATTTGGTGTTGTTTGTATTGTGGATTTTTGCCATTCTGACCGGAGTGAGATGATATCTCAGGGATTTTGATTTGCATTTCCCTGATGGCTAAGGAAGTGGAACATTTTTTAAGATATTTGTTAGACATTTTAATGTCATCCCTAGTAAAGTTTCTTTTAAGTTCCAGGGCCCATTTTTTAAATGGGCCATTGTTTTCCTTGCTGTTTAGTTGTCTAAGTTCTTTGTGCACTCTAGAAATAGAGCTCTATCAGATATGTGGTTAGTGAAGATTTTCTCCCATTCTGTGGGTTGCCTTTGAGCTCCTGTTACAATCTCTTTATCTGAACAGAAGTTCTTTAATTTCACAAGATCCCAACTGTTGAGAGTTGGTAGCAGTGACTGTGCCATTGAATGTCTGTTTAGGAAATATTGGCCTAGCCCAATCAGCTTGAGGGTGTTCCCTATCCTTTCAACTTTGGTTTTTATAGTCTCTGGCTTTATATCAAGGTCCTTGATCCATTTGGAATTAAGTCTTGTACATGGTGACAAGTACGGGTCCAGCTTTAATCTTCTGCATGTGGAGATCCAGTTTTGCCAGCACCATTTGTTGAAGATGCTGTTCTTTTCCCATTGGATTCTTTGGGCTCCTTTGTCAAAGATCAAATGGCTGTATTTTTGTGGGCTTATATCTGGGTCTTCAACCGTTTATCCAAATCTAGTAAACATAAAAAATGTCCAGAAATAAAAATAATTTCTCCATTATAACATTAAAGTCAATGGTATTACCTCACCAATTAAGAGACACAGACTACAAACTTGGATTAAAAACCACAATGCGACAATCTGCTGCCTTCAGGAAGCTCATCTCACCACAAAAGATAGGCACATCCTAAGAATGAACGACGTGGTCCAAAATCTTGCAAACTAATGGAACCAGGAAACAGGCTGTCCACTCTCACCACTTCAATTCAATATTGTACTTGAAGTGTTAGCTGAAGCCATAAGACAAGAAAGGGACATAAAAGGGATTAGCATCAGCAAGAAAGAAGTCAAGCTATCCCTTTTTGCAGATGACATGATCTTATACCTGAGTGATCCCAGAAACTCCACCAGAAGGTCCTGGAACTAATTGAGAAGTTCAGCAGGGTAGCAGGATACAAAATGAACATACAAAAATCAGTGGCCTTCCTATATGCCCAGGATGAAAGAAGTGAAAAAGCCCTGAGAGAAACAATCTCATTTACTATAGCCCCTTAAAAAATGAAATACCTTGGTATAAACCTAACCAAGGAGGTAAACGAACTTTACAATGAAAACTTTAAAACCCTCAAGAAAGAAATTGCAGAACACACCAGAAGGTGGAAAGACCTCCCCTGTTTCTGGATTGGTAGAATCAACATCGTAAAAATGACCATCCTACCAAAGGCAATATACAAATTCAATGCTATACCAATTAAAATCCCAAAGCAATTCTTTAAAGAAGTTGACCAAACAATCTCAACATTCATATGGAGGCACAAAAGACACAGAATAGCAAAGACAATCCTAAGTAACAAAAACACTGCTGGAGGTATCACCATTCCAAATCTTATTCTATACTTCAAATCCATAGTTGTAAAAACAGCCTGGTACTGGCTCCAAAATAGACACACATATCAATGGATAAGGCTTGAAGACCCAGATATAAGCCCACACAACTACAGCCATTTGATCTTTGACAAAGGGGCCCAAAAATCCAATGGAAAAAGAACAGTATCTTCAGCAAATGGTGCTGGCAAAACTGGATCTCCACATGTAGAAGATTAAAACTGCACCCGTACTTGTCACCTTGTACAAGATTAATTCCGAATGGATCAAGGACCTTGATTTAATGCCAGAGTCTATAAAAACCATAGTTGAAAGGGTAGGGAATTCCCTCGAGCTGATTGGGCTAGGCCAACATTTCCTAAACAGACATTCAATGGCACAGTCACTGCTACCAACTCTCAACAGTTGGGATCTTGTGAAATTAAAGAGCTTCTGTTCAGATAAAGAGATTGTAACAGGAGCTCAAAGGCAACCCACAGAATGGGAGAAAATCTTCACTAACCACATATCTGATAGAGCTCTATTTCTAGAGTGCACAAAGAACTTAGAAAACTAAACACCAAGGAAACTAATGGACCAATTAAAAAATGGGCCCTGGAACTTAAAAGAAACTTTACTAGGGATGAAATTAAAATGTCTAACAAATATCTTAAAGAATGCTCCACTTCCTTAGCCATCAGGGTAATGCAAATCAAAACTTCCCTGAGATATCATCTCACCGGGTCAGGATGGCAAAAATCCACAATACAAACAACACCAAATGCTGGAGAGGATGTGGAGAGAGGGGAAATCTCTTACATTCTGGTGAGAATGCAGGCTCATACAGCCACTCTGGTAATTTCTTTTCTTAAAGAAATTAAAGATTGAAATGCCGTATGACCCTGCAATTCCACTTTTGGGAATAATCCCCCATGCAGCAGAGGTCCATCTTGATAGCACAAGCGCGATCATGTTCATAGCAGCACTGTTTACAATGCAAAGTCATGGAATCACCCCAAATGTCCAACAGTTGATGAGTGGATAAGGAAAAGGTGGTACATCTATACAATGGAGTACTACTCAGCCATAAAAAATGATGAAGTACTGGAATTTGCCGGGAAATGGATGTCATTAAAGACAATAAAATGAGTGAAGTATCCCAGACCCAGAAAATTAAGTGCCGTATGTACTCCCTAATAGGTGGCTCCTAGTACCAAACCCACCCAGCCCACCTAGAGACACTCGACGATAAATCTCTGTAATACAGTAATTGCAAGGAGTATGAACAGGTGGGATGGGGTAGGAGTGCCACACCAGAAACAAGGAGAGAGGGGACCATGTAACAGGAAGGAAAATAGGCCTCCATCAAGGACTGCGAGTAAGCATGAGACATCTGGTTAAGTTCACAGACTTTTCATTCCTGATCATCTACAACTGAGGGGGTGTGATCTCACCAGAAGGGGAGGGCATATAGGCTGCCAGATAGAAAATAACCATTTTGCAATGGGTGATTAATCCCTCCTCACCGTGGTTTCCTACTTTTATTTCATCTACCTTTGAATATACTCTTATAACAAGACTCTAGTTTAACAGGTTTTTATCTCTGGCCAAGGGGTGACATCCAATACCCATTAGGATAGAGTGAAGGGCATTGCAGGAGCAGCAAAACTGAAAAAAAAATCTACAGACCATAATCCAGAACATCAGAGACTCTATATCAACCACCTGGAACTAGGCCAGCCTTATCTCTCCCCATCCTAAAGCTCAGGGAAATTTGTGGAAGAGGGGGCAGTAAGATTGTAAGAGCACAAGGATGGGTGGAGTAATGATATGCAAGATACTCCATACAAGTTAGGGCCGAAGCAATCATAATAGGACTTTGCATGCCCTGAGCAATGTCCAACACACTATTGACCCCACAAAGTGTAGCTTTTGCTAAAGTCACTAGGATCCTTGGAGGCAAGGGATTGACAGCCACAGTAGTGTTCCTATGCTTAATGGGAAAGGGTTCTGGGAAATGCCACTGAGTCTTTGCACGTCATCAGAGAGGAGGACCCAGTGGAGAGCTTGGCATGCACATTAAAGGATGCTCCGGGGAGGGGAAGGGGAGGCACTGGGGGATGGGGAGCGAGAGGGGGTGAGGGGTTGGAGGGAGGGAGGGGACCGTTGTATCTGTTAAGTTTGTATGAGTGGAAATTTAAAAAAGTGTTAAAAATTGTAAAATACAATTACTTAATTCATTTTTTTAGTTTTCCATTTTCATGTGTACATAGGGGTGAATATGTGTGTGCACATGCATGTTATCGTGTGAGGGAGTGAGAACATGTGTTTATGTATGTAAGGGCCCAAATGTCAGATCTTTGGGCTCATTCTGGAACTCTTTTCCATCTTATTCTTTGGAGGCTTGGTCTCTAACTAAACCCAGAGCTCACCCATTGGACTAGTTTGGCTAGCCAACTTCCCCTGGGGATACCAGACTCCATCTTTCAGGGCTGGAATTACCGGTGGGAAACCATGTGTGTCCAGCAAGCACTTTGACCACTGATCCATCTCTGCAAGTCCTATAATATATGAAGATCCACAAGTCGATCCACAAGTCAATCCACAATAGTGTGTTTGTAGTGTGAGACTAAAAACTTAAATGTAATAATTTAGTGGTAGAAGTATATTTGTCAATTGCATAATATAGTTCTCTTACAGTCTCTTGAACTAGAGAACTTGTCTGAAGTAATTTTCTTTAAAATCATAAATTCAAGCCATAATGAAGAGAACTCTCACTTAGGAACATGCCATATTAACCTGAGACATTCCTGTATGTGTAGAAGTCATAAAATTTGATCTCATTAGAGAATCATAATAGGATTGTTTAACTGAAAGGAAGAAGCTTAACACAAAATAACATCTAGATAGCATGAGTCAAGCAAAGCTGTAATAAGTAAAACTTAATCATTCTGTGTTTCTACTCTATCTCTCATGCCTGGGAGTAGGGTGAGCAAGAAGCATTACTGATGGGTCAGAAGAGAAATAAAAGGAGGAAGTTTTACAGCCAAGCAATTACTTCTCAAAACATATTCTCTAGTCTTTGTTTATTTTTTCAGAGGTCAGGGACTTCTGTCATGAACTCTTTCGATGCAAATCATCACCTTGGCTTTTGATCCACCATTCATTTCAGAAAAGTCTATGAATGTATAGATCTTCATTTTCTAATGATCTTTCCCTTTGTTTTCAAAAAGAACACTAAAAATACCTGAACGACAGCTGTCACTGTTTTATTTGCTAGTTAGTTTGCTAAGAACTTTCTATTTGGTTATAGCAAATTGGTTGATTTTACATATTAACTTCACATAGTTTAGAATCATCTGGGAGACAAGCCTTGAAGTTCACCTGTGAAAGATTGTCTTAAATTTATTAATTCATATGGAAAGATAAACTTTTAACACTCAGCAAGACTCTTCCCTGGACAGATGATCCAGAATCCTATAAACATGGGCAGATCAAGCAACAAACATATATACACTGATTTATTGCTCTCTGCTGCTGCAATTTCCCTGAAACGATGGACTGTAACTTAGAATTGTGAATCAATCAAAACCATTGTCCTCTAAGCTATGTGGGTCAGATGTTTTGTTATAACAATGCATAACCAATAGGGCATAATGGGCCTTCCTTCATGTATGAAAAGAGCACCATTGCAACATTTATATTTCATCTTTTATTCTGTTCACGTGTACTATGGTGTTTTCTCTTCTTTCCTTTTTATCAATATGCTATTTTGCACGTGTACATACTTCTTAAACACATAGGACATATGAACACTTGGTATAAAAATGCTGTTTTTCAAAATTTTAATCAGCTTTCATTACTATCAATAACCACCAATTGTGACACTTGTATGCCTAGACATTAATTTTTCCTCACTAAGTGGAAGTATACCATGATTCTGTGTCAGCACTTTTGTCTTCTTAATCACAAGGGATGTCAATAGTTCTTTAAGTATCAATTCACCCTTTTGCATTCACTAAAGAAACCTACATTTCCTTATTATTTTGTTTACATAATATGATTATAGTTAAAATGCAAAATAATAAAACCCTAGCATTTCAAATATGTACTAAATATACACAGAATAATCAATAAACAATTTAAAATGCTGGTTGCCATGGAAGGTTTCATAAAGAATAAAGAGAAATAAGTAGAGGAAAGTGTAGTGTCACACACATTGTAGAAATATTATTCTGGTCATTGGGTTGGATTGTTACTTCATTGAATATCCAGAATTATATTAACTAAATGGATAATTAATAAGTAAACAAATACAGCAAATCAAAAGGGATATAATAACCAATGACAATAATGCATTATGAAACTAGGCTAAAATTAATCCTATTCTATATATTGAAGCCATTGGAAAAGGCATTTCAGATACAACAATGTGTATAGAAGACATATAAACTAGGAAAGAAAATAATGGAAACCTTCAATAATAGAACAATTTTAAAAGTAAAGTATATTCAACAGGTAAGGGTTTAGATGGAAAGCAGTGATACTCTGAAGTGGGATAATTGGGAAAATATTATAAAAACTAATAAAAGATATATCAATATATTTACAGGAAAATAAGTACAATGAGACATCTTTCTGAAAAATGAAGCAGCTTTGGTTAACCAGGTTGGCCACACTTTATCTTTATTCCATTTTGACATATAGGCACTTGTCAAGTCTCGGCTTCAATAATTACAAAATTTATAGACTTATGGGAATTCTCCAAACAATTTCTCTAGAATTTGAATCTAGATAGGTGTTGTATTTATTAGATCCTCACAGTTATTTACTGCTTACTGGTGCTGGACATGGCATACCAAAGCTACCTTAGAGAATTTTCTGATTCTAATTTAGTTTTAATTTGAGCTACTACATGGCAGAAGCCAGATGTCCCCCTTGGTAATCTCCCTTCTTTCTGATTGGTCTGCAGCACAAGGACTCAGTATGACCTAGAAATAATCTTGGTTTCCAATTTGTCAGAAAAATCACAGTGGGCCCTGGAAAGTAGATGCTACTTAGACCATAGTTGCAGGGTGGGAAAATAAATTAACCCCATTGAACTGCATGATGATTATAGTCGTTTTTTTCCACACCACTGCTTTTATTTCAGCAAGATACTGGTCAGAGAGGCACATGAAATGTGATCTAAAATTGTACTTTGGTCCTGCATCAGCAACTCAGTCATCTTTTTTCTGTGACTGTGGAGGAGGTGAAATTCTCTACCATAGAAGCACTCTGATTTCCATCTGCATTTTCAGTGGGCATTAAGAGACTTCAAATCTTTTCCTCCTCCTCCTCTCTTTCTCTTTCTCTCTCTTCTCTCTCTCCTCTCTCTCACTCTCTTTCTCACTTTCTTCTTTCTTGTTGTACATGTCATAATGCACTAGATAGACCCATAAACTTTGTAATTGCTATGATTACAAAGGAGATAATGTGACATAATCACTTGGTCTCCTGTCAGTATCAATAAGGAGCCACTACATAAATAACACTTAATTCCATGAATTTCTAACATCCCTCCAATCCTCAAGAAGATGGATATTTTGAGAATGAAAATCCATGTTCCAAGATTGCTTCTAAACTACCTATTACATTAGTCAGGTTTTAAAAGCAAGAAATAAAGCAGAGAGAGGACTTGTGAAGCAATACTTAATTAAGGATACTTAAAATGGTATGTACCATGTATTAATCTACTCTTTGTTATTGCATCAAAACACCCGAGGCATGTTAAGATTATAAAGATTATTCACTTCCATGGTTCTGAAAGTTCAAGGTATGTTGTATCAGCTCAGTTCACATAAGGATGTCATTGTGGATAGCAGGAATGTATAAGGGAGGAAGGTATAATCCCTCAAAATAGGAAATCAGAGAACACATGCAGGCAATCTATTCTGAAGATAAGTTCCCAGTGATCTAAGGGCATCCCACTGATAAGCCATACCTCTAAAAGAGTCTCTTATACATGCATCTTTGGGAAGTATCTACATTCACCTATGACTGGTTGATCAAGGTAAATCAAAAGAGAATGATGGATTACATTTAGGCCCGTAGAAAGTCGAAAGGCACTGCTCTCCTTCCTAGGCTTTAGTGGATCCAGGCAGGAAGAAGAGGCTATTGGAGCACAAAGGGAGGGGTCACTATACCTGTAGAAAGCCAAGCAGCAAGCAAGGACTCTGACTTGAGAAAAAAGGGCGGGGAGGGAAAAAGGACAGAAAGGCTAGAGAGATAGAAAGAAACCATTTTGCAAATGGGTGATTAACCCCTCCCTCACCGCGGTTTCCTACTTTTATTACATCTACCTTTGAATATACTCTTATAACACGATTCTAATTTAACAGGTTTTTATCTCTGGCCAGGGGATGATATCCAATACTCATCAGGATGGAGTGAAGGGCATTGCAGGAGCAGCAAAACTGAAAAAAATAAATCAACGAACCATAATCCAGAACATCAGAGACTCTATATCAACCACTTAGAACTAGGCCAGCCTAATCTCTCCCCATCCTGAAGCTCAAGGAAATTTGTGGAAGAGGGGGCAGTAAGATTGTAAGAGCACAAGGATGGGAGGAGTAACGATATGCAAGAATCTCCACACAAGCTAGGGCCGAAAGCAATTATAATTGGATTTTGCATGCCCTGCGCAATATCCAACACACTATTGACCCCACAAAGTCTAGCGTTTGCTAAAGGGACTAGGATCCTTGGAGGCAAGGGATTGACAGCCACAGTAGTGTTCCTATGCTTAAAGGGAACACAGGAAATGGTTCTGGGACATGCCCCTGAGTCCTTGCACCTCATCGGAGAGGAGGACCCAGAGGAGAGTTTGGCATGCTCATTAAAGGAGGCTCCAGGGATGGGAGGGGGAGGCACTGGGGAATGGGGAGGGAAGGGGGAGGGGAGGGGGGCACAGGGGGATGGGGGGTGGAGGGAGGGGGGACCGGTATACCTGTTAAGTTTGTAGGAGTGGATAAAAAAAAAGGAAAAAAAGTAAGGCTAGAGAGAGGAAGAGAAAAGGATGAGAGAGACAGAAAGACAGAGAGAAAGAGAGAGAAACAGAGAGAGAGAATTCAGATCTTTTTCTGGAGTCTTCCATTGACTGAACTCACATGGAAGCCCAGTGGATGACGTCCGTATAGATCAGAATTCAAGAAGCACAGGATGGAGAATGACTAAATATTTTCTGTAGGGGCACCTGGAGAAAGACTCCATCATCATTAATGCATCCATTAATGAAATAATCACTGTTTACTCACAAGGAAAGACAGTGGATGAAAAACATACTCATAGATACGGGATGATATTTATATTATTTTCATAGCTTATAGAAATACAAAATAATTGGGATGATTGTGGATAAATAGGCTACAAAGTGCAGAGAATGATGAAAACTACTGTAAGGGAGAGTAAATGATTCTAGAGGTTTCTTCAAATATATAATGAATAATGATTTTTGTTCAATTAACAGTGATGTTCATTGGAAAGACATACTTTTCCAACTGAAGTTTGTTTCTTGATTCCTTAAACTTAAATCAACTCATATATCTATATATTTATACATGGATATATTGACTTATCTCTCTCTTCTCTCTCTATTTTGCGCACACACACACACACACACACACACACACACACATACACATGCAGACAGAGACTGGGAAAGAGACTGGAGTAAAGATAAGATCAATAAGAACATGCAAGTATAAGGGTAAATTTGCCAAAATTATTGCACTTACTTTTTCATGTAATTTCATACATGAATTCAATGAATCTATACTGTTTTAACCTCTTGCTGCTTGATCCCATCCCCTCTACTTTCCTCAATATAAACCTTGTTTCTAACTAGTTTCTCTCCTACTTTATAACCTTAAGTTTGAGAAGCCACCATGACTGAAATAAATTGAGATTCCTAAAGGAATTGACATGCCTGAATTTACAATACATTTAACACACAACTGTACCAGGTTTCTTTTTAACTTAAAGAAAGTTATGTGTTAGCTGCTGGAGGTATAACCATACCAAACCTTAGTCTATATTATAAATCCATAGTTGTAAAAACAGCCCAGTATTGGCTCTAAAATAGGCACACAGATCAACGGATAAGGGTTGAAGACCCAGATATAAGCTCACACAATTACAGCCATTTGATCTTTGACAAAGGGGCTCAAAAAATCCAATGGAAAAAGAAGGGCATCTTCAACAAATGGTACTGGCAAAAATGGATATCAACATGCAGAAGATTAAAACTGGAGCCGTACTTGTCACCATGTACAAGAATTAATTCCAAATGGATCAAGGACCTAAATATAAGTCCAGAGGCTATAAAAACCTTAGTTGAAAGGGTAGGTAACTCCCTGGAGCTGCCTGGACTAGGTCAACAGTTCTAATCAGAAATCCAATAGCGCAGTCACTACAACCAACACTCAACAGATGGGATCTTGTGAAATTAAAGAGCTTCTGCTCAGATAAAGAGATTGTAACAGGAGCACAAAGGCAACCCACAGAATGGGAGAAAATCTTCACTAACCACATATCTGATAGAGCTCTATTATTCAGAGTGCACAAAGAACTTGGAAAACTAAACACCAAGGAAACCAATGGGCCAATTAAAAAATGGGCCCTGGAACTTAAAAGAAATTTTACCAGGGATGAAATTGAAATGTCTAACAAATATCTTAAAAAATGCTCCACATCCTTAGTCATCAGGGAAATGCAAATCAAAACTTCCCTGAGATATCATCTCACCCCAGTCAGGATGGCAAAAATGCACAATACAAACAACAACAAATGCTGGAGAGGATGTGGCGAGAGGGGATCTTTCCTACATTGCTGGTGGGAATGCAGGCTCATAGAGCCATTCTGGTGAGCCATCTGGAGATTCTTAAAGAAATTAAAGATTGAAATGCCATGTGACCCTGCTATACCACTTTTGGGAATAATCCCCCATACAGCAAAAATTCACCTCGATAGCACAAGCACGACCATGTTCATAGCAGCACTGTTTACAATAGCAAAGTCATGGAATCACCCCAAATGTCCAACAGTTGACGAGTGGATAAGGAAAATGTGGTACATTTATACAATGGAATACTACTCAGCCATCAAAAATAATGAATTAAAGAGATTTTTCCAGAAAATGGATGGAATTAGAAACAATTATATTGAGTGAAGTATCCCAGCCAGGGAAAATTAAGCACCGTATGTACTCCCTAATAGGTGCATCCTAGTACCAAACCCACTTAAGGATAATTCTCTGTAATCTCTACAGTAATTTCAAAGATTATAAACAGAAGGAATGGGGAAGGAGGGCCCCACCCGAAACAAGGAGAGAGGGGATCTCTGCTACAGCAGAGATAATAGGCCACCATCAAGGACTGCAAGTAAGTAAGGAGACATCTGGTTAAGTTCACAGACTTTCCTTCCTGATCATTTGCAACTGATGGGATATGATCTTACCAGAAGGGGAGGGCATATACACTGCCAGATAGAAAGTAACCATTTTGCAAATGGGTGATTGACCCCTTTCTCACCGTGGTCTCCTAGTTTCAATCATCTACCTTTGAATACACTCTTATAACAAGACTCTAGTTTAACAGGTTTTTATCTCTGGCCAGGGGGTGACATCCAATACCCATCAGGATGGAGCCAAGGGCATTGCAGGAACAGCAAAACTGAAAAAAAAAATCAACAAACCATAATTCAGAACATCAGAGACTCTATATCAACCACTAAGGCAGCCTAATCTCTCCCCATCCTGAAGTTCAGGGAAATTTGTGGAAGAGGGGGCGGTAAGATTTTAAGAGCACAAGGATGGGAGGAGTAATGATATGCAAGATACTCCATACAAGTTAGGGCCAAAGCAATCATAATAGGACTTTGCATGACCTGCACTATGTCCCACAAAGTCTAACATGGACTAAAGGCACTACGATCCTTGGAGGCTAGGGACTGACAGTCACAGTAGTATTCCTAAACTTAAGGGGAACACAGGAGAGGGTTCTGGAAAATGCCCCTGGATCTTTGCACCTCATCATAGAGGAGGACCCAGAGGAGAGTTTGGCATGCACATTAAAGGATGCTCTGGGGATTAGGCGGGGAGAGCCACTGAGGGGAGGTACTGGGGAATGGGGAGGCGGGAGGGGAGCAGAGGAGGTGGCGGGAAGGAAGGGACAGGTGTACCTGTTAAGTTTTTATGAGTGGAAATAATAATAATAACAATAAATATAATAATAATGATAATAAAGAAAGTTATGTGTTAGAACTAGGAAAAAATGTAACTTCCATTTTCCTTGATCTTTCCATAATGAATGAGTTTAAACTCTAAGTTAAGAAAGAAATATGTAAACAAAAAGCTGGCTATACATTCTTGTGAGCAGGAAGCACAACAAAAGACACACTTGGAAATCTGCATCTCACAACACCAAGATGTTTAGAGATAGTGGAATGGCAGGATAGCAGCTGAAGAAAGAGGAAAAAATCCTTTGCCAGTATGGAAGGGAGGTTGAGTGAGATGCAATTCCAGTCAAATGAACTCGTTTCATCCACAGTTTTCATTAACACAGCTGTTCCTGACAAATGTGTTTTAAAAATCACTGAAATGTTTTTGAGGTCCGTTTTATTTCTGAGTTATCTTTAGTGGAAGATATTTTCTTTTTTCTTTTAAAGTTGAGGAAGAAGTTGTTCTCACTCCACAGTACTTAGTTCACACATTAAACCAGTTTATAAAAGTACGTGCTCCTATTTTTTTTCCTAGCATTGTCTTCTTCATTGATTTCCTGAAAAGAAGTTATGTGCTAGTCATTTCATTATTTTTTTTCCTTTTGGCACTAAGCCTTAAGAAATGTTTTCGCATTAATCTGAAAGGGAAGCTTCACACTTCATTTACTAACTACACATTAAAAATAAATTTTCATTTTCTACTGCTGAATATAGACCAACACAAATCTCCCATTAGGGGTGAGAATCCTTTCCTTAATTCCCAGCCACATCCATAAAGCTTCCTTTATCCTCGCTTTAATATTAAATACAGAGGCATTTTATTTTACAAATAACAGCTTTCTTCTTACTTTTTGTTTACCATCAAAATCAGGGCAGATTTATCTCCTTGCTTAACTATTATAATCTCCCTGCTTGTCCAGTTCCAAATCTAGGCAGATACCAAATAATGTTCCTGTAATTAATTTGCTTATATGTGATATATGTGTGCATATGTGTGGATATGCATACATATATCTGTGTTCATGTGTATGATATGATGAGCATGTGTATGTATGTTTTCATGTGTGCACAGGTGTGAATGTATGCATGCATATGTATGTGTTTGTTTATCTTTATTGCTTATTGTCTTATGTGTGATGTCTTTAAAATACAACTATAATTTGAATGGGTATGATCCTAGTGGTTCAAGGAGCTTTAATCTTCATGTTTTTAATACAATATCCCACAGCATTATTTTCTCCAACACAAACTAATTTGCTTGATAGCTTTTATCACACATTATATCATTGGCTACTTCTTTTGTGTTTAATCATAAGTCAGGCAAAGCAATTTTTGAAGGCAATGACTTTTTTGACTTTTTAGAAGAGATTAATTCTCCAAAGCAGAGGCTGCATTAAAGGCATTAGTCTGGACCTATTTTCTATTATGTAAGTTGTGTCTCAGCCTTAATCTTACTGAAGACACTGGTGGGTTCCCTGTCAGGATATTGGGTCTACTTTCTGGGCTCTTCTCCCTTTTGAAGATTGATAGTTCCTTCATTGTTGTTAATTCACCAATGGTAGGAAACATTTTTGTCTCTAAATTAAATTTTGTCTCTAGGTTAAAATGAATGTGATCCATAAAGTACCTCCTGGCTTGTATTGAGGGGCTTTCCAATGCTAGCTTTCCTGGCATCTTAGACTAGAACTGCAAAATCCTGAGAAGTCCCAAGAATACTTGGATTACCTTATGAACATTTAGCCTTTTTAAAGGTGTTTTCAAATGAATGATAAGGAACTATATCCAAATAATATGGATAAATTGTTCTATGATAATCAGAATATATATTATAAATATCATTTTCCCTTAACATTTAAAATTAGAGAAAGTATGGTTAGAAAAAAAAGTTTTGCCAGAAGTCAAATATATGCTATTTGAACATTTATTCTTTTCTACTACATCAGGATGCTACTGCAGAGCCATTCTTTCCTTCATGATGACTTGTGCCACCAATCTCTGTCTCACGTTGGGTAAAATTGGGGGCATAGTGTAGAAGCATCCTGAGATCACATTATTTAATACTCAGGCTTCACAATTCTTTAAGAAGCACCTGACAAACTGTCATCTGAGAAGAGATGTTGGTTCTTGGTGTTCATCACTGTGAATAGCAATTCTATGGTGACTATTATCATACAAACATTTATGTACTTGCCTGACCTGGGTAAATTCTGGAAATGAATTAGATCATCAAATGACTTGCTTAATTCAAATCATTTTGTTGTAGATACCCAGATTGATGGCCACAATTCTCTCTTGCCAACAAATAGTATCACTACAAATATAAGAAAATAATGATTAAAATTGTTACTAATATTTGTCATTATTATCTGGTATTGCATTAAAGTGATTGTGCAATCTTACATATTTAAAGTGATGCTTCAGCAAAAGTAGAAGTAGTAATACTGATTAGTTGACATTGATGATCAATATGGATGTTGAGTATTTAAATTTGCTACATTTTTCCTCTGTACTAATTTTTAATATCAAAAACCATTATATTACTGAAATTTTCTTACTTTAATATACTTATGTTAACATGGTAATATTAATAAGTAACATGATTTTGATATTTTTGTTATATTAAGAATTATTACTCATAACTTCACTATCCTACATTCCTTATATACAAGTTTATAATCATAAAATATTTTCAGCCACCAAATCTGTGTTCTTTGTACGTGCATGATTATTTTTGCACATGAAATAGCTTTTCTCATTTGTCTGTGATTTATTATGCCCACAACTGGAGTTGAGTTTTCCAGATATCTAATTGCCCAGTCAACATTTATTTTTACCTTTCTTTTAATCACCAATTTCAGCTTTAACCAGATTTTCTAATAGCATTTCCATCTTGCTATTCCTAGACTTTCTATCCTGTGTACTGTATCCGTCAGATATGAATGCTAAATCATGTTAAATGTCTTCAATAAATTCTACTATCTGCTAAACATGAACCTCTATTAGCATTCCAAATTTATCTTCACTCTGATTACTGTTCCTGCACAAATTGCTATAGGCTGTATGGCTTTTATCTTACATTTATGAGTAATATTGAAAACTTCAATAATGACTTATATTAACTTAACAGTTTATATATTTTAAGTACATTTATGATTATGTTTTACAGATAAATATTGTTGTCACCTATTTAAAATTTAGCAAATGTTTTTGCCATTTGTATTTGGTACTTTATTTGAAATCCTTGGAAAATATTTTTCCCATTCTCATATATGCTCTGTATGTGTATGTGAGTGTCTGTGTGTTTGTGTATGTGTGTATGTGAGAGTGTGTGTGTGTGTGTGTATGTCAGTGTGTCTTTAGTGTGGAGTTCTGAGATGATACTGGAGACATTCTCAATTGCTTTTCAAGCTTTGTTTTGTGATCCTGGGTCTCTAATCAAATCTAGAGCTGACTCTTAGGACTAGTCTTGCTAGACAGCTTGCTCTGGGGATTCCAGAATTTGCTTTCTGAGGCTGGGCTTACAGATGAAATTTTAAATGGAATCAACTTAAAGTGATTCAAACTACAATCCTTTTTCTATTTTTACCCCATGTTATTCAATACAATTGCCTCTCTATTCCTTAGTAAAATCCTTCTTTTTCCAGTCAGTCTTTTTGAGTTTCATGTCTTTTTTTTTTTTTTTCGTATGTAGTCCACTGGTTTTTATTTGGATTGCATATACTGGAATATGTCTGTAACTTTGCTAGAGAATGGACCTTATATTGATGTGTGTACTATTGAGTGAAATAGTTCCCTTTCCTTTCTCCATCCACATAAGCACTCAATAGTCTCTCTGTGGGATATGGTGCCTCAAGTGTTCATTGCCTTTGCATGGTGATAATGTTGATTGGCCAGATCACATGCAGGTCTTGTGGAAGAAAGAAAATAAAGCTTCAGTCATGCATACAGGATATTACCTGTATACCTCTCCACAATCTGGTCCTTTCATTCTTACTGTCCCCCATGTCCCTCATGCTTAGGGTGGGTGGTGGGATTAGATGCCCTTATGAGGGTTGGATAGTCCAGAGTTACCAATTCTCTGTATTGAACATTTTTCTTCATAGAAGGGAACTTCTCAGTTGAAGACTGAGAGTGGTTCACATCTCTGACATAATGATAAGTGTTGGCATTTTGGTACAATACACTTATACGTAGATGGGGGATAAGTTAGACTTTTGGGAGGCATATTATTGCTATTCAGCTGTAAATGTATTGTGTGAATCAGTCTTGCTTATATGGTAAGTGTTTTTACTGCCTAATCATCTCTCAACCCTAGAAAAGATTTCTTATTTGCTCTTTTACTTACCAATACCACATTTCTTATCATGTTTATTGCTAATTCAAGATATTTTAATTAGATTTTTCAGTTGTATGCTTTCCCCTCTGATCATTGTTTAGATGTAGGAGAGTTATTTCTATCTAAGTATTTTATTACTGAGTATTGCTAATATCATTTTAAATTGAGAATTGTTCAAATACAAAGGAAATGCATTTATGTCCTTGCCCCATCCCTCTCTCCTCCAATTACACTGATCTCTCTCACATGACTCTCCCTTCACCAAATCTGTCATGTTCCTCCTGGCTTCCTGTCCCTCTGTTTATGTGGATCACAAGGCTAGCTTCTTTTGAGGAGTAAAAACTAGGTCTCTGTGGTAACATGTGTGACCCTTTAGCAGGAAAACACAAGTTTGTAGGTGACCTTTCTTTTATCCAGCATCTGTCCCTGATATTCTTTCTGAGTGTAGTTGTTTCTCTGAGATCTTCACTGGTACATGGGGGAATGCTGATTTGTTAGCCTTTGTATAGATCTGGTAGTAGTAGATTTCACTGCAATGAGCTCCTGGATAGTAGCTCAGTTGTGAGTGGAGTGTCTTGAATAGCTCTACACTTCCCCATCTTGGCCCTTACAATACTACCACTCCCTCTTTGGCACAGTTCCCTGAACTTGAGATGGGGAGAGCTTTTGATGGTCTGACTAGTGCTGAGTATTCCAAAGTTGCCAATACTCTGTATTCTGGCTAGTTTAGGTTTTCTGCCTCATCAATCTTCTATTTCAGTATTTGAGTGTTAAGGGCTTTCCTTATCTATTTTTTTCAATTCTCCAGCCATTTGCCTTGTCTAACTTTGCTAATACCATATTTTTATGGAAGTTTTGATGCTAATAATGTCAGAATAGATTTTTCTAGGTGTCAAGATAAAAATTAAAACTCAATGAAATTATAATTGTGTCTCTGTTTTGCTATTTTTCCAGTTTATTTCAATATATAGTATTATGAGAATATAAATTACAATAAGTCTCAAGGGTTGCAGAGAGCAAATTCTTCTTGATATGAGTTTAATCTGCATAAAATGGTTATTTCACTATCAAATTTTGTGCTGGCAGTTAATTTGAGACACATATAGAACCATTTTTAAAACATACAAGGGATATTGTTACATTTTTGAGCTTATATGAATCTATAATTATTTTAAAGTAAAAATAAAAAAACAATGATATCTTAGATATTTACTTTCATTCTCTTTCCACATACAATTTAAGGTCTACTTCTATGTAACCATGAAAAATTCCAGTGAGAGTTTTGAATGGAAATACATTAAATATATTGATTAGTTGGTGGAGAAATTATACTTTTCTTGTATGAAGTCTTTGAAAGTATGAAACTGAAGTATTTTTTCTATTAGGTATATTTAAAATATACTTAAGGATGTTTTATAATTTCAGCCAGTTCTTTAGCATTTTCCTAGATTGATTTTTGAATATTATCTTCGTTTAAATTTATGGTATACATTTAAGGTATATACACATACCACATGCATACACATATACAAATACATATATACAAATACATATACACATCTTATATCTTGAAAGTTTTCTCAATGTATATATGTTAAAGTCTTCTCATCTAATTTCAGCTTTTCAGCAATTTGATGTCTTTTCATTGTCTTTTCTCTTGTAAATTGCTTTTAATGATACAGTTTAATGAATTATTTACACAGTTATACATGTGTTATTTAAATTATCTTGGGAAATACTGTCTTCGATAAATTCCTTATGGAGGAATCTTTCTATGATGTGGAAAGAATGCTGAGTAGCTCTGAATTCTGGAGATTTCTCTCTGCTCTCCTGAGCAAATGATCTATCATCCCTCCATCACCCCCTTCCTTTCCTTCTCTCTTCTTTTTACCTGGTGATTGTTTTGATTCTGTTTGCTGCTTCTGAATTTTTCCATTCAGAATTTTTCCATTCCAGTTTCCATTTAATTAAAATACTTGATCCTCACTTATGTCATATTTGAATCTTTTAATTGAGATGAATGTGTTTAATGATCTGCACACTACTACAATCACAACACACTTCCATTAATAGTTGGTTTCTATGGGAGAAGATTCTAGAAACAGCTTCCCTGGGATCTCAGACAAGCCTCAATCATAGTGTCAGCTGAGGCAAGAGTCTTCTGTGGGTTGGGTAAGGAAGGTGCTGAGATGGGCAGGGACCGCTTTGAGGGGATAAATGACAATAAATCTCTAGCTCTTACCTGATTACCTATTAATGGATATTTTCCACCAAACTGTCCTAAAATAATGGACTGAGCCAGAAGAATAGAATGTGAACTAACTAGGACTCAATCGAGGCCGGGGGTGGCTACACAATTAGCAAAGATGGTAAGGAATTGTTGCTATGGAAAACCTTGTCTTCAAAATGCCCTTGGATCCAAATCATATGTCAAGTCCTGTTGATCAGAAATCATTGCATTTATTCTAAGTCAGCTTAAAAATCCCTAATTTTGGAGACCACCCCATATTATTGGCTTCCCATTAGCTTGTTGGAGATTGCTGTGGATTACTTAGTTTACTTTGTAAAAACACTTAGCCTGCCTTTCCTGAAAACACCCACTTTTCACTTGATTTGGTGGGTAACTAAATTGAGGTAAAATGTTTGCCAACTTTGTTTTCATAACTGTGTCAGTCACCATTACTGTCTTAATCATTGGGTCATATTCTTAGCTGTGCATGTAGATATTTGCACATTTAAAAGACATACATTCTTTATTTATTCTCCCAGGCTAGCATACAAAGCTGACCTTAAAAGCTTTTGGAGTTTGTTTACACATTTTTCTATTCTACCTTTGGGCTCCCTCAATAGTTAAGTGTATAGAAGTTCTTCAGCCCTATCAACCACTGAAACCAGTACAAGATGGTAAGCATTTCAACAGATCCTGAGCAAAATGACTATCTGTCATTAACCCATTAACTACAAGGCCAGATTGCTTGCATACAAAAATCAACTTGTAAACTCTAAGGAATTCAGCCTTGTGGTCTTTTCCTTAAGGGAACAGCCAGACTCCTTATTCTAGTTCACCTGCCTGGTTGCTGATAAACAAGGGGTTTATTCTCTTACGATAGTCTGCCTACAGTTTTTAGTCCATCTTGGCAGGAGAACTCACACCAACATCAAAGTCGAGGAAACTGGCTACACCATCTCCAAATAGCAACTAAGAGAGAGATAATCCTTACTTGCCAGAACAGCATGTCTGGCCAAGTATACACAAGGATGCCTACTCTTTTTCTCAAACAGTTCCTTCCATTTTATTCACCTGCCCAGAGACTAGTCCCACCCATCATAGGCTGGATATTCCTCATCCACTAAACAATCTCCTGCAGGTTTGCTCTTGGCTTAACTCAACTACTAATTCTCTACAAATGTGCCCAGAGGTTAAACCCTCAGCTATCAAGTTGACAGGTGTACTTAACTCTAATATTCCTCTTCTATCATGTCTGTTTCCTCTTCTCATGTGCTCCCAACAATGTCTTATCTATTGCATCATTACATGTGGCTCAGTCTTTTTTCCATTGTTGTCATACCAAAGATCTACTGTTGGTGTCAGAGCCATTTCAAAATTCAACCAGGTTGGTGGCATAATTTTGTTACCTCTGTAAAACTCAGGATTTTAGTTTCTTGTTATCTGTTTCTTAGAAGAGACTTCCTCCTTCAATCATTTACTCCTTGTGCTACTGTGAGACATCATTGAAGCTCAAAAAGCTTAAAGGGAAAAGGGGAAATTTACTCAGCTTATGGTTCCAGAAGTGAGATATAGTCCTTCTGGGTGAAAAAGGCATGTGAAAAAGGCATGAGTACATGTGAAAAAGGCCTGAATAACTAAAGATTCAAACACATGAGCTTGTGGGGGACAATTCACATTTCAAACCATGGCACTCGTTTGTGGCTATCTAGTTACTTATGGTGTAGTACTTTCCAGTGCGGTCATTTGTTTCCTCACAAACAATAAAAAGAGAGTCTACCAATTGAGATACAGTCTTATATAATGCAATCAAATAATGCATACACATAGTAACAGATATTGCAGTATATAAAATTACTGAGCAGTCAGCAAATATTAGAATATTTTTAAAAACATAATATGTTCATTTTGTAATGTTTAAGTTCAAACTATTATTTGCTAACCTAGAACCTACTTATTCTGTGTGTTGAATTACAATAAGCTCATGTTTCAATAAATGAGAGAAATTGGAAGCAGATTTGCAAACTGAAGATGAATCATTTTTATTAACCAAAGTCATTTTTCTTTTTTTATCTGTATAACATCCTAATAGCAAAAAATGTCTTATATTTTAATTTGTTTTCATTTACTATGACTACAATTTTGGCATGATATTTCTTAGTGAAATTTCAGCCAGATAGAGCAATGGTAACAGTTCTAATCACTGGGATGTGAGAAAAGCTCTATGTGGCATGGATATGCCTTGGAGAAAAATTGCTTTCTACACTTTTAATATTCTCCATTTTTTCTGTAAGGATGATGATTTATTTACTTTAAATAGGTTAAGCTCAACTAGAACATTCTCTCAAATATTCTTTACCATTGGTAATTGCAGGAGACTTTAAAATTACATCAAGCATGACAAAAAGTACAGGAAGCAAAATTCTACATAAGTTCATGCATTGACTAGGAATATTTGACTCACATCTCTACCTGCAGCACTGGATTGGGAAAACATAGATCTTCATTTTATTAAGTCCCTGGTAACTCAGAATCACTTGCTTAAATAGTCTACCCTAAGTAAAAAGAATAATATTGAAAACGGGAGGAGACTTCAAATGATATTTTATATGATGAAGAGCTTCAAAGTATGTCTCTTTAAACCCTCCATGCTTTCATTTCTTTGCCCTGAAAAGTCGGCTGTTATTTTGATAGACTAGTCTTTACTCATAACTTGTTCTTTCTGTCTTGTAGCTCTTAAGGTCTTTTCTTTAATCTGTACATTTAATGTTCCATCATATGTTAAGGGGAACACATGAAAATAGGGAAAAGACTGGTAGGGAAGAAGAAGGGTTGTAATGGGAAAAGAAAAGAGAATGAAATTAGGGATTGAGGTGTGAAAATATCGTACACTCACTGTATTTATATTTGAAGCCATAAAAGAACAAATGATAAAATTAAAAAAGAGAATCAATGAAGGATGCAAGAAACACTTCACAAACTAGGAGAGATAATTATGACATTCATAACTTGTGTGTTTGGTCTTCAGTATTTTAAAAATGTTAATTTTTCTGTTAATTTATTTTTTCCTCGTCATAAATACAGTATAGCTAAAAAGCTTAATTCCCTAAAAAGGACAAGAAGAAAAATATTTTACCACCTTCCAGTTTTGAAATGCAAGCAGCAGTAGTAACATTGCTTCATATTTATACAGAGAATCAGGGGATAAATAAATAAACTCAGGCAAGTGCACCGTGTTGCTAGATGAATGTTTTAATTCTTTTTCCCCCCTTTCTCATTGTGAGCCCCTAAAGTGGCAATAAAACACAAAGTAGAACTTCTTTTCAGCTCTCCCATTTATAAAGACTGTCAACAATAACACACCCTCATTAATTGTCTATAAGATACTTTGCCCATTATGTCCACAGAGACTTACTTAACAACATGAATGATTTCACTGCCAATGCGCTATTTCTCTTGTAATAGACTATATTTCCTTTTCTTTAATTTCATCCTATTAATGCCAGCTATTTCTCCTTCCTAGCTTCCTTTTCATTTTGAAAAAAAAATGAGATTTTTTAAAAAAAATTGACAATGTTTGCCTAGAAAATACTTTCAAAGATTTCTAATCACTAATAAATACTTTATATTTGTGAATTATATGTATTATCAGTTTAAGGCTTACTTGTCAATTTATTTTATAGCTATGATATTTTAAATTGGAGGCTTAATAGGCAACACTTCAAAGTACTCTGAAACAATGACTGTTTTCTTAAGAAGCCATCTACACCTGAAGACTTGTCTTGTTTGCCCTACTGTTTATGAAGTAATGAGGCATGACTTCAATCCTTCTGGTGAGAGAAGGACACACACTTGACAATTAGAGGTCTCTTAAGGGAACCACGCATAAGGCTGGGTAAGATATAAACTGTATTACTCAACTTCTGATATGAATTGTGCATTCAGGACTCTATGGTTACATAGAGTGTAAAGTAACACAAGAAACAGAAGGAAAGATTGAAATCTTGGAATGTTCCCTAGAATTTTTTTCCATGTGAATTTACTTCCTACCTAGCTAATTTTGAAAGGAGAAGCTTTGCTTACTCATTTCTTAAATGGACAGATGATAGAAAGGGAATGTTAATTTCCAGCTGCGGGAATAGAAAAGATTCAAAATCTTAATAAATGAAATTGCATCTTAGTTATTTTTCTCATTGCTGTGATCAAATACCTGACGAGAAACAACTTAAAGGAAGGACGATTTATTTGGCTTATAGTTTTAGGTAGATTCAGCCCATGATGTCAGAGAGACGTGGCAGCAAGAGTGTGAAGTGGCTGTTTAAACAGGATGTGCAGTCAGGAAGTAAAGAGAGGTATGCTGGTGTTGTTTGCATTCTTTTTCCTGCTCCTCCTCCTTCTCCTCATCCTTATGCGCATTCTTCTCCTCCTTTTTTTCTTCCTCCTTCTCCTTTCTCTTCTTTGTCCTCCTTTTTTCTCCTCTTTCCATTTTGTAATATATATTTTTTAAATTTATACTTTGGCAATTCCATGCAGTTATGCACTGTATTTTGACCACTCTCATTACACTCTCTTATTCCCACCCCAATCCTGGTGCATGTCTTCTTTCCAAAAAGCTGATTTTCTACTTTTGTGCCTATATTTTTTGTGATCCACTAAGTTTTTAGGGTGGCTTGCATGAGCCTGGGTGGGGAGTTGTTTACAGGAGGCTGAGCAATGTATTAGTGGTTGTACCACTGAAGAAATTCCCTCTCCCTACCAGCAACCATTTATAGTCGCTATCTCCTTAGAGCAGAGCAGAGTCTCAAAAGTGCGTCCTTTTTCATGCCGGAAGGTAATGGGCCTAGTGTTGTTAACAAATTTTGCAGGTAGCTACAGCTGCTGTGAGACGAGTTCAATGGACATATCTGTTCAGAAGAGCTTCACAGTCATATTCCTAACGCCCAGCTCTAGCCTTCTTTTTATGTCTCCTACACAATGCTCTGTGAAAACTGGAAAGGGTAAGATAGATATACTTTCTTGGACTGAACACTCAATAGTCACTTGTTCTCAGGCCTTGAGAGGTGGCTCAGGGGTTAGGCCTCTGCTTTGAAGGCAGAAGGTACTGAGTTCGGAGTTTATTGATATGGCAATATTTTCTCTAAAGTTGCAAAACTTCCCATATCTTATTTGAGAAATTGACATTCATAAATAAAAAAACTGAAGATGCTTTACTATATTCAACAAAATAATTTTAAATGAGAAACAATAAGTTTCCTTAGCATTGTACTTGTGCAACCTCAAATGAGTCATACTGAGTTTTAAAATACCAATTTACTAAATAAACTGCTTTATAAATATTTCAGAACTATTCAAATATCACCTTGCTCACTTTGCCTACAGTCATCTAGAATAATTCCTAGCATAATAATCATGAATAGTGCTTATCTGCAGGTGTTTAATAAATATTTACTAAAGTAATGTTAATTCAAAAGTTCTCCCTAAGGTAAGAGAAGGTTAGCAGCTGGGAAAAAGTCCCAGTTAGTCAAATCTTGAAAATATACATTGGTATATCTCTTGCATAAATATCACTTTAATGCAAGAAGTGCTTTTATCAAAGCACTCTGTCGGTTTTATCTTACTGCACACATCCTGGAATGTCTTTACTTGTGGACATGACTTCCTGGAAAACTTCACTTAATCTCTCTAAATATTGGAGAATGAAGGGGAGGGCTTTCATGATCCATAGTTATTTTTATAAAGAACTATGGCTTCATACATTACTTTTAAAACTATCCTGTCATGTCTAAGTCAGAGAACATCTTAATACTCCAAGAACAGTTTTGGAAAATGCATATTACTGTTTACCTGTACCTTGATTATACATTGATATTTCTGTTATAACACCCCAGTGAGTGGGTCAACAAAGTAATAATAATAATAGGTTATTAACCCGAGGGTACTAATAAAATTACAACAGATGATGATTAGGGGATAAATGGGACAACATTTACCTACTGAAGATAGGAACTTCATCTCAGAAGGCCTGAGGAATCTTTCAATTGCCTTTTAAAATAGCATCCCGTGGTCTCTTTTCTGCAGTCCAATTCATTTTCACAATTAAGATAGTTTTACAATTATATTGTAAATAGCATATTGCTTTGAGTTTGTGTAATTATTTTGATGAGTAAAAAGCAAACAGAACAGATAATAACCTCATGAATAGGACTTTGAGGACAGCTATCTTATTTAATCAATAATTTAACCTTCTTTGGAAAAAAGTTTTAGATTTTGCAGCATTAGATTTCATACATAACTTTGAAGACTATTCTCTCATAGCACAAAATAGATTTCATAATAAATGATTTCTTCTAAGTCATCATTACTCATTTATACTATACTATAATTATTATTGTTACTAATAGTAATCAAAAAATTATGCACGTTTATATTTTGCTACATATTTTCATAAATATTACCTAGATGGTAACTACAAAAATTCACTGGAGTATATATTGCCCAAGATCAATGGTTTTAGCTTTATGAGCAATGTGCATGATGTACTTGAAAGTCTATATGTTAAAGTACTTACCAATTTTAACTTATGAATATTTTACCTAGTAATTTTCTCATGAGTGTACTACTTAAAGTAAGATACAAGTCATTATTACCTAGGAATAACATATTGATCCATAATGAATTATAGTCATAGGGATGATGACCACAAGTTTGTAAATAAAGCAAAAATTCTGTATATCCACTAATGGCAAAATTAAGTGGAAAGCTGTATATTTATGATATGCTTGTAATTAATAAGTTGAAATGGATATCCTATATAATTGAGGACAGAAAAAACTAAGTAGAGTACTCTTAATAGTGAGATAATGTAATGTAAATTTTTATCTTCATAGCTTTGAATTTTAACTTTATTTAAATGCATACTTCAATTTACTTTTCTTATTTATTAAGATACAATTGACAAGTGAAAATATATATATTCTTAAGAGCACGTGCTCTTCTAAGGAAGACCCTACAGTTGCTACTTTATCCTGTCTCTTTTTTTCTAAATGGACAAACTTCCTTTTTGGTACACATCATATCTTCATTAGAGATGAAGTGGATGTTGGTTGATGCACAGTGCAGAGAATAATTGGAATACATAACACTACAGAGGCATCTCAACAGAAGGGGAGGGAAAGTGTAAGAGCTAGAACCTATGGGAGGAGTGGCATCTAAAAGTCTCTTTAGGGCTATTATACTCATGTATTCACTGCAGTTATGGTTATATTCACAAGACCAGCAAAAGATTTTGCTCTTCACCTTTTCATCACCAAAGGTAAAGGCCTCTACCACAGAATATATACAGTTAATGATGTTGCAGAAATGGTTGTCAGTTTCTTCAGTGTTGTAGCTAATGTTGCCCAGACTCCAGTAAGCAACATTCCAATATGTTAGAGTGGAAAACCCTTATTAAACTTAGTGAGTCACTTAAAAACTAACACACAAACAAGCTAAAAAACTTATAAAAGCAGGAGTAGATCTTCATATGGAAAGAAAGCTTTTTGCAGAATGAAGAGAAATAACTAAATATATAGTCAGGTAGTGAAAACACTGAAATTCATTACATACATGTGTGAAACTGTCAAAGAATAAGACAACAATCAAAAGCATGCATTTAAAGCATACATTGTGATTCACATTGTGAAACATTACTGCGATCAAACTGATTAATTTATCGCCTTGTGTGGTTTCTAACTTTTTTTCCTGCATAGAATATTTCATAATTATTCCCTAGGAAAATTTATGTGAACAGCATATCATTAACTATAGTCACATGTGATGTATATTAGGTTCTCTGGCTTATTCATAATCAAGAAATTATATCTTATCCACACCTCCCACTCCTCCCATTATCCACAATTGCTAGTTTCCTGTCTTCTACTCTGTTTCTGAGTTTGAATGTTTAAATCTCTAAGTGTATATGCATTTGATTTTATTATGCTTGCTTATTTCACATAGCATAATGTCTCTCATATTGTCACACAGGAAATGTGTAACAGTATTTTCTTTTCAGGGTTTAATAATATACTATGTACACCTTGGTTGCTTCCATATGTTAAGTATTATTAATAATGCCGCAATGAACAAAATAATGCAGAATTTACTGGAAAAAATGTATGTTTGGAAATACAGCCAAAAGTGTTTTTGTTGGCTCATGTATAGTTTTATTTTTAATTATTTGAGCAACTTCTCTTTTGTATTTTATTTTTTTATTATTTATTATTTATTCAATTGTGAGTGTACATGTGTGTATGTATGTGTGTGTGTGTGTGTGTGTGTGTGTGTAGAACCACGGATGAATTCGGGAACCACCATGGACCGCCTCCACCTCCTCCTTGTTTACTCTGCCCCAGGATTCACAGGCTCCGTCCTACTAGGACCAGAAGCGCAGGCCGCCCCCGCTTCCGCCCGGCGTCTATACGTGGGGTCTAGGATCCGAACTCAGGACCTTCCACCTGCAAGGCAGAGCTTAACCCCTGAGCCACCTCTCCAGCCCCCTCTTTTGTATTTTATAGTCACTGGTTAGCTGTGTATTTTTGCTGCAATAAATTTCTGATACAAGCAACTTAGGAGAGATGGGATTCTGTTCATGTCACAATTCTAAACTATAGTTCATTATCACAGGACAGGATTGTATAAAACCAAGATCCCTCTTGACTTTTGATTTCTGCTTGGTGGAATTTCTTTTCAGTTCTTGTGTATCCTCAAAGCTAAAGACCATTTTAAGAAGCACCTTATAGATGAAAGTATTTTTAATTTTTCTATTTTATAATAAGTAAAAGATAATTTGGAAAATTAAGCAGGACTTTTAGTTTATATACATACTGAAAATTATAGAGATTACCTGCTTTATTTGATTTAAATAAGGATTTTTGCCTTCATCTAAATGGAGTCAGAGAAATTTTGCTAGATATCTTCCCAATGATAACATCAGACATGATATTTTTGTGATTAATGGGACACACAGCTATTATAAAACTGAATTTTAAAACAATTACTGAGTGATGTTTACTATAACTAGTCTTTGATGTCATAAAATAAATTTATGTTAAGTCTGGCATCAAAATAGGTGGCTTGCTAATAAACAGTAGATTGTTGAAAACACAAGCCCTTTAACAACACAGCCAAATACCTAAATCCCTAGGTACACCTGAGGACAAAAAAAAAAAAAAATTAAGGAAAAACACTTGTTGGACATGAATAGCAGTGCATGGTTCATAATTTGCAATGTAGAGCATGAAAAATTTGTGAAAGTGTCAAACAAGCAGAAAAACATAACCCAGGTAGACAGAAGTAACAAACAATTATGAAATTTAAACATGAAAGACCAAAATGCTTCTGGAACATACTTCTGAAACATCCCATGTAAATAACTCTTCAGTATCTTCATGAATGATGCCAGGGACAAATATCTGGTCACTCTAATGCAGTTTTTTCTGTTTTAGTAATTCTGACTCCTTTATAAGTTGTTTATTTGGTTTTAAACTATGTCAAAAACATCTGGCAAATTATACCCCTCAATTTATACTCTCTGCTATGTAGAATGTACCTGAATTTTTTTCTTTTTACCTACAATTGTCACACTAATCAAAAAGTCAATTCTTATATCTATGGTTCATGATCTTAAAAATTCTAGCATGTGGGAATTGGGTGATGGTTCAGTCAGAATACACTTGCCAGTCAAACACAAAGACCTGAGGTTTGATTCTCAGCATCCAAGTGAAAGCTAAGAGTGGTAGTGTGTCCCTGTAATCATAAGCCTGAGGATGTGGACACAAAGGATACCTGGAGCTCACTTACCAAGTAACCTTACTCTGTCAGTGAGCTTCAGTGTAAGATTCTGTTCTGAAAAACAAGATTAAGAGTGACAGAAGCAGACAAGCGATGTTGAGTTCTGGTATTCTCGTGTGTGCACTCATGTACACACACACACATACACATGAACACACACACACAAACATGCAATGCACACATACATACACACACACACAACTCAAAGTGAAAAAAGTCCAACTAATTTGAGAAATCTTCCTATATATTTTGAGGTGTCAAACATTGTCTTCTTCCTGTGTTCTCTAATTTTTCAAATATTTCTAAAATTGTAGTCCTTTTCACTGGACAAAAAAAAATTGCATGATTTTTTTCCAACCTGAAAGAACCCCAGTGCCACAGTTTTAAATTAAATTTCCATCTGCGCTCATGAGAGTTTAAGAGAACTCATGCCTCCATCTTTTTGCACTCACAGAACAGGTAATACTGTTTATTTCCTGGCTTATTTTCATAATGAAATTCCTTCTTATTTGTCTTCTACACTTGTCATAAGCATTTTTCTTACTCCTCATTTTCTTTTTTTTCCTTTTTATTATTTTTTTTACTCACTCATACAAACTTAATAGGTACTGCAGTCCCCTCTCTCCCTCCACCCCTTCCCAGTCCCCCTTGCTCCCTCTCCTCTTTTTCCCTTCCTTTCACCCCCTCCCTCCCTTTCTCCTAGTGTCCCCCTCCTCTCCCCCCCAACCCCTGGAGCAGTCTTTAGTGTGAATGTCAAACTTCCCTCTGAGTACTCCACTCTAATGAGTGGAGTAGCATTGCTCCTCATTTTCTTGTACAACACATTTGCCTATTGTCTTTCAGGTTTTATATGAGCACTCCACATAATATTCTCTGTATTCAGGTAACAGACACGTGCTTTAGAAGAGGGGGAGGGGGAGGGGGTTTGAAAGGAAGGAGGGAAGGGTGGAGAGTGCAATGGGGGATGACTGGGAGGGGAGGGAGGAGGGAAAGGACAGGAGTACCTATTAAGCTTGTATGGTTAGGAAAAAATTTTAAAAAGAAATAAAAACATGTGGGTGAGCACTGCTCAGTATGCTCCACTGATTAAGTTAATTTTGCTCTGGATTTTTGACTTTACATCTCTCTGGGCAAATAAATTCAATGCCTCATTTTGCTGAGAAGGAAATATGAAAGATTATTTTCCAAATAATTTTCTGCAATTTAAAGTGACTACACCTACTACTTCTTGCTTCACTATACCTGTTAAAGAAGAAAATGAGGCTAGTCTGTTTCAGCTTGTTCTGGTGAATTTCTGCTTCCTTCCATTTGCCCCACTTCTCTGTATAAGTCTCCATTACCTACCATTTGGTGTTACATTTTATGAATCTGTGAGGATGATCTATCATCTCACTTGCCAGAGCTTAAGAAATGAAGATCACTCAGAAAGACATCTTTAGAGCTTGTCTCTTATTTTTTTTTTACATGGATTAGTCATAACATATATAACGTATTTATGAAATTTGTTGTTTATCTAACTCGCCAACACATTATTTGCACTAGGCCATTATTTTCCTTTCCCTTCATATTTTACTTTATCATTGAGGAAATAGAATATTGTGTTGGAAGCAGAGACCCAAATAATAATGAAGACACTTTCAATAAGTCCCCAGACCTTTGATCTCAAGGGATGACATTTTTCACTCTGAGATGACTGTCAACATTAATCACATCATCGTAAACAGAAACTTGCTGAAAAAGGAGCATGTGACTATCTTACTTACACTGGTTTTGAGTTTTTTAGATATTTAAACTAAAGTTTGTATCCTTAAACAGATGAGAGGCAAAAATGGAGATTAAGTGTTTATGTTTTTGGTTTATTACTACCAATCTACCACAAATTAGTAGTTTATCCATGTGTGCCCTGTGCATGTCATATAATTGTGAAAATGTTTCTGTTTATTATAGTACTTTGAACAAGACTTTTATCAGTGTATCTAAAACTGTTCAGTACTTTGCATGAAGATAATAGTCGCTAGGTCTTTGGTGAGCTCAGTATTCATCTGCATGGAGCATGAAGTTTTCTTTGAATCAGTAATTGTATATTTTTTAATATATCCAAAATACATATTTGCATGGACATTTAAAGACGAGCATTGAAAAGTGACCATTCCAATGTCCATCAACATGTGAATGGAAACTACTGTGAGGTCATTAAAAAGATAAGAGGGTATTGTCCTGTATTTGTAGATGTGAAACAATCTCTAATATAAATTATTAAACAAGCAGTATAGGATGATATTATGGTAGCAAACTTGTTGATTGTTTTCCTGTCACATGCAACACTGTTCTAAGTTCAAATTCATCCTTACAATTTCCCCAGGAAGCAGATATTTTTATTGTTATAAACTTTTTTAATTTTAAAAGTAGGGAAACTAGAGACAGAGAAATTATATAT
The DNA here is from genome assembly GCA_023101885.1 of Typhlomys cinereus. Classification (NCBI taxonomy): domain Eukaryota; kingdom Metazoa; phylum Chordata; class Mammalia; order Rodentia; family Platacanthomyidae; genus Typhlomys; species Typhlomys cinereus. The sequence goes on from JALPQD010000150.1 coordinate 4,391,147, forward strand.
ATTTCTGTGGTCACCTAGTTAGAATTTTGGTTTATATTCTGTACTGAGCTGAGTCAGTGAATATAATCATGATGCTGCTCAGACTAATTGTTCCATGGCACATTTCATCAATTTTCACACATGACGTCTAACATGTCAATTTTTGGGTCTCTACATATTTATGAATTATCATAGTTTTACCTAAAATTGTAAAACCTCTTTACAATGGTTACTTCTTGCGATGAGACTTGTAGTAGTCTACAAAAATAGAGAAAATTATTATTTCTATTTATAAAACTAAGAGACTAGCTTTTGTGATTTTAAAGGATTTTTAAAATATTGGTTTAATTTTTTCAGTATGTAATAAATAATATGTGAAAATATATTAGAGCATGTTTGACAAAACAGTGAGATCTGTTAAAGCTTCCTGTGAAAGCAACTTCTGATGATTATCATTCATGTTCTTAAAATTTTTAGTCTTTCTTACCTAACAATAAATAGAAATTAAATAGTCAATGTTTTCAAATTCTTCATATGTGTATACGTACTTAAACTTCCATCTGTTGAATATCAAATAGAATTTTTCTTGTTTGTATTTTAGCTACTTTTCCATAAGATATTGAACTGTAAGTGAATAAATTGTAAAATGCTTTTCTCATACAAATTTTTAAAATCTCACAATACATTGATTTTTCAAATGACTGTGAGAATATGTCACAAACTTTCCAATTTGATAGAATTTTTAATAAGGAACAAACTGTGAGTGATAACTTTTGTTTCTCTTTTTTACTTTCATGTTTCATATGATCAGAAGGCTGTACTTTTTCAGTAGAGATTCTTGGTATTCATGAAACTATCTTCCCTATGAACTCCATTCTCTTTGAATAAAATACCATGACTATAATCTGTTTTCCAATCATATACTCATTTCATGCACTAATTTGATGCTTAAATTAATCGAATCATTCACATGCAAGTATGTACACACATAGGTTAATTCTAGTATTTGTAAAGCTATGGTGAGGTGTGTTTTTATTACAGTATAGGAAACTGAATTCAAGAACTTGGGGGGAATTTTGATGTGAGGAAATCAGTCAGTGAGTTTATTGTATAATGGGTATCATTCCTCTTAATCTACACAGAAATCCTTTTCAGTCTCATGTATTACATAGTAACAAATTAATGATGGTTTATTAATCTAAATTATGTTCCATCACACAAAACAAATTATTTTTTCCTTTTCCTGAGTTTGTTGAATTGGAAAAGGCATTATATTTGTTCTTGATCAAGCATTTCTATCAGTTATTCATGATCTTTCCAGCATTGTGACAAATAAATGATTGTCAGAGAAAATTATTTACAATGAAATAAGGTTTATTTCAGCTCACATTTTCAGAGATCTTAGCCCATGATTGTTTGGCATAATCATTTTGGTGTTATGATAGCACAAGAAAACATGTCAGCAATAAGAAATAAAGGTAATTAATTCATAGTGGAAAGGCAGGGGAGAGAGAGAGAGAGAGAGAGAGAGAGACGAGAGAGAGAGAATGAAATAGGTTCAGATATTCCCTTCAAAAGCACACTTTCAGTGACCTGACTTTCTTCAGTAGTCTGTACCGCTTAAAGGTTCCATTACCTTCTAAAAGAATCACTGGTGGTGACACCTGAGTCTGAGGGGAAATTGCAAAACAAACTGTAACATCTGTTGTTCTGAAAGGTTCTATTGTCACTTTACATGTATTGGAGAAGGGGGTCTGGCAATTAGAAGACTTGCCTAAGTTTGCTATAGCACTGAGTTAGTGTGTGTGTGTGTGTGTGTGTGTGTGTGTGTGTGTGTGTGTGTGTGTACTGGAAGCATGTGTGTATGTTGAAATCATCTGTGCATGGACATCAGAGTTGGGGATATTTTAGTTATACTATGCATGAAGTCAAATGCTTACCATAATGAATGTAGACAAAAGTGGGATTCTAAATAGTAATTAGTTTCAGAGAAACTGAAAATCCACACTCAATGGCTTAATTAAATACAGATATGCTAAATTATCCATGATGATGAAAGTCATCCTGTGGAAACAGGTAACATGGTGGGTGACAGTGTAGGAGGCCCAGCAGGAAAGGATAGCTAGGTAAGAATGAAAACATCACAGTAGGGATTTAAATTTAGTTTAAACCATGGCTATTTTCTTAAGTGCAAATATAAGTATTTGTTGTGTAACTATTCTGAATGAAAACACTTCCTTTGGGAAGGAGGAGGAAGGTGGGGGTAGGGCGGCGGAATAACAAGACCTAGGAAGCTTAGGCAAAGTCTAAGTGTGGGTAAATTCTAGAAATGTTCAAGATTTAGCGGTCTCAGAAAGTTAGGACTTAAGAAGCCCCATCTTAATGTTCTACAAGCAGTGAGCAATTGCTAGGGGAAAGAGGACTTTTTGGTGGAGCATCATGGAAATTAGGCAGGAAGCACCAAGCATGCAGCCTCCCCTGGGTGAGCTTGAAGAAGCTATAGCGGCCTTCGAATCACCCATACTTCTCTGCAAGCTATCCTAATAAAGATATTGGTGCACCAAACCGGACTCAGGTGGAATTATTTCTTTGTTCTGTTGTTGGTCCCTTATTTGGATGAACAGACACTTTGCCTCCAGCACTCAGAAAAAAACAATGTGACAGTGTTAATAGATGCATTTGTAGCTATGTATATAATGAAATGAATTATGACTTGGAAGGATATTTATCAACTGTAAAATGGAACCAAGGTCAAGAAAGAAAAGCACTTTAGAGGATATTGTAGCACATTATTTGAAGGAACTACTTGATGCATATTTCCTGTAACTTTTAAAAATTCTCAGACAGTGAGCCCACTGTCTACCGTGTTTTCTGTAATTGAATATCTGCTTTTAGTTCCGCACTTTGAGCTTGGTTCTACTATTCACTTGTGTAGTCATTTGCATCTTTGTGATTCACTGAAGCCTCTTGTATTTACTTTGGGTGGGTTAGGTGTCAATTTGTGTTCCCTGAGAAACTTTTCACTTAGAAAAGATTCAACACATATAAATCATTGTGCTTCATTCTGCCTTTATCTCTACCTGAAGCTAAACTGAATATTTAAAAAGACAATTATAAAACTTCCTGAATATTTAATTGTGCTTATTTAGTTTTGATACATTGTTTAGAGAAGGCTTATTCCAAGTTTTTAACCATAATGTAGTGTTTAGAATTTGTCTTCTTGTGAATAGTTGGATGCACTTGTAGGATCTAAGCCATTCTTTTGAGTCTTTCTTTCCTAGTAAATCCGAATAACCTTATTATTATGTAATTACAATTCACATGTATATGGCTCCTTTTACCTTTTATTTTCAAATAATCTTACCAAAACACTTATATGTGTCGCTGATCATCTTGTTATATGAACTTTTTTTTTTTTTTGCAAAAACAGGTGTCTTATATATTATGCTAAAAGCAAAGCCTTATAAAGCAATTTGGCTGTGATATAATGAGTTATGTGTCTGACTATAGACCAAAAGAAAAGGCTCATTAGACCAAAAATATACTTCTCTTTACAGCATGATCATTTTAGGAGCTGAAATCTCTGCTTCCTACTCTTGCTGTGTCTGTGGAGCAGTAGTTATCCCTAATTGTATTTTCAAAGGAAAGACATCATCCACTTGCACTGTAATTTATTTTGGGATAAGTCAAATTCTTCACAAATTAATACCAGCATTGCAAAAAGGAAATGAGAACATAAGACAGGAGATGGGAGGCATTTCCATTAGCACATTCATTGTTTAGGTCATTATTGAACAGTCCATACACACTGGTAAAAGGGTTTGAAGTGGTCTGCACTGCCCATACTTGTCCTATGTCAATTTTATTTTTATCTATTTCTAAATGTATAAGAGAACTATGACAGCAGCCAGGAAAGATTTTAAGGAAATTGCTTTGCTCATGTATTTATAAATATATGTCAGAATGTATAATCCTTCACATATATTACATTCACAAATTCATCTGTGTGTTTGTGTGTGTGTGTGTGTGTGTGTGTTATGTGCATCTGTAGTTATATCTAATTATCAGTAGTCTACTTCTGCAGGCATGTAATTGCATTTTTTTCATTCACATTTCTAGTTTCACTTCACTTAAAGTTGTATTGAATTTTGCTATTTCTAGCGTTTTATCTCTTATTCATCATCCTCCTACTGAGGTTATGAGCCCTTGACAGTGAAAAATAAGATTCTAAGGTTCACAGAATCTTTATTATCCAAAATGTGCATTAATGTCACTCTTATCTGCTAATGGTCTCCGTGAGCAGCAGAAACAATGAAAGGAGTAGAGATGATTGTTTATTCAGCAGAGTGGCAGAACATGTCACTAATGAACCATGAATACAGATGGTCTGAGCAAATTTCCAGGGTTAGGTGAGGTCCTAGCTTCTGATTTTCTTGAGCGCATGCGTAATAATTATCCATTATTACATTCCTAAGCATGGCATATCACATTTCTGATTCACATTTATCTCGACAAATTGGGAATCTGCTAGGCATTGAAACACAGAGTATGCAATGCTTGATAAGTGAAAATGCTGTCCATGTGGTTCATCATCACATCACATACTTGCTCTGCAAGGGCTAATTTAATCTTTTGTAAATTCTCAAATACTTCATTTGTTAATTTAATGCAGATTTCATCATGTAATTGAGGTTCTTAGAACTCTAAATTCAACAAATATTGCTACAGCATGCCTGAAATTGTATCAGTTGCTGGAAGCATAGATGGTTGTACAGGGCCTGCACTTGTCCAGGGAATCAGAATTAGGAAGATACTTGATCCCACGGCCACCATTAATGAGCGTCTTCTCTGCTACCATATCTTCAAATTCATCTGAATGCTTTTCATTACAAGTATTGTCAACCAGTACTTATTCCAATTCTATTTCCTCTAAACATGCACACACACATACAAAAACACTCATGCATACACACAAATACATGCATTTATAAATGGTGTTTCTTAATTATCAATGCATTATTTGCATGGTGTTTAGTTGTATGTATAGGTGTATACATTGTGTGTATGCTCGTGTCTTCATGACAATCCTAAATTAGGATTACATGTATTTTCTCTTTCCTCTTTCAGTACTAGCTACTTTGTTGTTCCTTCCACACTTCCAGACTGCTATCTCTGTATATGTAAGCTATAAGTTCTGGTTTGGCACTCTGAAAGAGCTTGACTAGATTTAGCCCTTCTTTTAGTTGATTCCTTAGAAAATTCAAGAATGTTTTTCCCATCTGAAATGTCATTTCTCTTATGCTGTGAGGACAAGCATCCATCTCTGTCTAAACTACTTTGTGAGCATTATCCTGGATTGTATTTCAATTTCCTTACTCTGCTTTCTCTAGAGAACCCCTAGTTTTACTTATGATCCTTCCAAGGATTTTTGCATCATCCTTATTTTTCATGTCATATTGTTTCTGCATGGTTTTACTGTGTCATACCTCATTTAAGGACAATGGAATAGACTCCTTGGTCTACATCCCAGTATCTTCTCAGCACTCCACTTTTTCAAAATACATGCAAGAATGAGTCGTTTTTGCTTCTTACCTTTATTTTTTTAACTTTGTATTGATTCTTCCATCTCCTGAATCTCAGTTCTCACCTCTCCATTACTATTGGAGTCCCATGATACCAAATCCAAACAACTAATCTGTGCCCATTTTCATGCTTTACCAACAACATCACAGATTGCTTCTTTGTTCTTCTAGAAAGGATTATCTGCATGCACCTCCTTTAGGTAGATATGATAAAGTGACTCACTTAGCATAATATTCCAACATCACTTCATTCTACCTCTGTTTCTTACAACAGCAAGAAAGCAAGGGAAAAAGTCTTTATTTTATGACCATACGCACCAGTATACAGTAATGCACTCTCGGCTCTAGAATTTGAATAGAGGAGAAATTGGAAAATACATTAATTTTATTGTAATTTATGCTTATAAGTTGGTTCAGTATGTTTACCTGGAATTCAGTTCAAAACAATGGGAACCAAAGGACAGGTAGTAAACTAGAGGATTTTTATCTTTCTTCATTTATCTCCCTCCATTTTACCAGTTTCTTACTTTAACTTTTTCTTTTTATTTCTTCATTTCTACCTTTCCAAATTCCTTTTTCCCCCCACACCAAATGTAATCTTATATTAAAAGTCATTTTGTTCCAAAATGAGATAAAGAAAGTATCAAACAGTAAAGTCAGAAAGTAAGAAGGATTGCAAAATTTTGATCAATGGATTTAATCATCTCAATTTCATGATCATGTAGTAAGCTATTATCTAATATGCTATTCATTCATATAGTCATTCATTTATCCTAGTCTACCTTTCTGTCCATTTTCATGTGTTTACATAAGGTGTATATGTATGTGTATATGCCTGTTTGTATGTTGTATGGACACACATGTGTGCAGGTGTGTGCATACGGGTGTGCATGTTTGTGTATGCCAGAGTCATTCTTCATTGGTCTTCCATCCAGAAAGAATGAAATATGCTCTCAATCAAGCCAGACTTGCCAAAAGGGCTAGTCTGTCTAGTCAGCTTTCCCTGGCGATTACAAGTCTCTACTTTCTGATACTGCAAATACGGGTGACAGTCATGCCTGGTATTTTATGTGGTATTTGAAGCTTTGCTCTCTAATGCTTTTCATGTGTTGCGTTGTTCTGGTCATTCAGCAAACTTACCAGCTGTATCCTGATTAAATTCATGTTAACTTCCTGGAAAATATTAGTTTGTTACTTTTGAAGTTAAAGAAATGAGCGATTTGAAATATTGACCTTAAGTATTAACAAAGCAAGCAATATACATACTTTTTTAATCAATTAATTTATTTTTTCCACTCATATAAACTTAATAGGTGCCCCAGCCCCCACCACCCCTTTCTCCCCATCCTTTCCCCATCTCCCTCCCTTTCTCCCATTGCTCCCCCCCCCATTCCTGGAACATCCTTTAGTGTGAATGTCAAGATTCCCTCTGGGTCCTCCACTCTAATGAGGTGTAAGGATTTAGTATCATTACCTAAAGCCCTTTCTTGTGTTCCTCTTTAGTATTAGGAACACTATTGTGGCTGTTAATCCCTTGCTTCTAAGGACCCTAGTGCCTGTGATCCATACTAGACTTTGGGGGGTGAATGCTACGTAAGTCTTGCGCAGGTCATGCAAAGTACTATTATGGTTATCTGGGCCCTAACTTGTGTGGAGTATCTTGCATATCATTGCTCCTCCCCATCTTTACGCTCTTACAATCTTACCGCCCCCTCTTTCGCATATTGCCCTGAGCTTTAGGATAGGTAGAGATTAGGCTGGCCTGGTTCAAGGTGATTAATGTAAAGTCTCTGATGTTCTGAATTATGTTTTTTTTCCCAATTTTTGCTGTTCATACACTGCCCTTGGCTCCATCCTGATGGGTATTGGATGTCTCCTCCTAGCCAGAGATAAAAGGTTGTTAAAATAGAGTCTTACTGTAAAACTAGATTCAAAGGTAGATGGAATAAGAGTAGGACACCATGGTGAGGAGGGGTCAGTCTCCCATTTGCAGGATGATTACCACTTATCTGCTATTCTCTATGCCCTCACTGACTGGTGAGATCAAACTCCCTCAGTTGCAAGTGACCAGGAAGGAAAGTGAGTGAGCTTAACCAGATGCCTCATTACTTACTTGCAGTACTTGATGGTGGCCTGTTTTCTCCGCTGTGGCATGATCCCCTCTCTCCTTGTTTCGGGCGGTGCCTCCTTCCCCTTCCCTCCTGTTTATAATCTTTGCAATTAATGTAGGTATTATAGAGATTTATCTTTGAGTGTGTCACTGAGTGAGTTTGGTACTAGGATCCACCTATTAGGGAATACATATAGCACTTAATTTTCTGTGTCTGGGATACTTCACTCAATATAATTGTTTCTAATTCCATCCATTTCCCGGCAAATTTCATTAATTCATCATTTTTGATGGCTGAGTAGTATTCCATTGTATAAATGTACCATATTTTCCTTATCCACTCATCAACTGTTGGGCATTTGGGTTGATTCCATGACTTTGCTTTTGTAAGCATTGCTGCTATGAACATGGTTATGCTTGTGCAAATGAGGTGAATTTTTGCTGTATGAGGGATTATTCCCAGAAGTGGAATCGCAGGGTCATATGGCATTTCAATCTAACATTTTTAAGAAATGCCAGACTGCTCACCAGAGTGGTTGTATGAGCCTGCATTTCTACCAGCAATGTAGGAGAGTTTCCTTCTTGCCACATCCTATCCAGCATTTGGTGTTGTTTGTATTGTGGATTTTTGCCATCCTGACCAGGGTATGATGATATCTCAGGGAGGTTTTGATTTGCTAAGGATGCAGAGCATTTTTTAAGAAATTTGTTAGAGATTTCAATTTTGTCCTTGGTAAAGTTTCTTTTGAGGTCCAGGGCCCATTTTTTAATTGGCCCATTTGTTTCTTTGGTGTTTAGTTTTCTAAGTTCTTTTTGCACTCTGGCTAATAGAGCTCTATCAGATATATTAGTGAAGATTTTCTCCCATCCTGTGGGTTGCCTTTTTGCTTGGGTTAAAATCTCTTTATCTGAACAGAAGTTCTTTAATGTCATAAGATCCCATGTGTTAAGTGTTGGTTGTATAGATTGTGCTATTGGATTTCCGTTTAGGAACTGTTAGCCTAGTTCAATCAGCTCGAGGGAGATCCCTACTCTTTCATCTAATGTTTTTATAGTCTCGGGCCTTACATGGATGTCCTTGATCCATTTGGAATTAAGTTTTCCACATGGTGACAAGTACGGGTCCAGTTTTAATCTTCTGCATGTGGATATCCAGTTTTGCCAGCACCATTTGCTGAAGATGCTGTTCTTTTTCCATTGGAATGTTTGGGCCCCTTTGTCAAATATCAAATGGCTGTAGTTGTGTGAGCTTATATCTGGGTTTTCAATTCTTATCCATTGATCTATGTGCCTGTTTTGGAGCCAGTACCAGGCTATTTTTATTGCTATGGATTTGTAGTAAAGATTAAGGTGTGGTACAGTAATACCTCCAGCATTTTTTTGTTACCCAGGATTGTTTTTGCTATCCTGGGTCTTTTGTGCTTCCATATGAATTTTTAGATGGTTTGGTCAACTTCTTTAAAGAATTGCTTTGGGATTTTGATTGTTATAGCATTGCATCTGTATGTTGCCTTTGGTAAGATGGTCATTTTTATGATATTGATTCTGCCAATCCAGGAACATGGCAGGGCTTTTCACCTTCTGGTGTCTTCTGTAATTTCTTTCCTTAGCATTTTAAAGTTTTCATTGTAAAGGTCTCTTGCTTCCTTGGTTAGGTTTATACCAAGCTATTTCATTTTTTTAGGGGCTATAGTAAATGGGATTGTTTCTTCCAGGGTTTTTTCACTTCTTTTGTGCTGAAGCATATAAGAAGGCCACTGATTTTTGTACATTTATTTTGCATCCCACTGCTCTGCTGAACTTCTGTATTAGCTCCAGGAGCTTCCTGGTGGAGTTTTTGGGATCACTCAGGTATGAGATCATGTCATCTGCAACTAGAGATAACTTGACTTCTTCCTTGCTGATTTGAATCCCTTTTATGTCCCTTTCTTGTCTTATGGCCTCAGCTAAGACTTCAAGTACAATATTGAATAGAAGTGGTGACAGTGGAGAGCCTTGTCTAGTTCCTGATCGAAGCGAGAATGCTTCAAGTTTTTCCCCATTGAGTATAATCCTTGCTATTGGCTTGCTTTATAAATCTTTTAGTATATTGATAAAGGTTCCTTCCATTCCAACTGTCCCCAGGATTTTAATCATAAAAGGCTGTTGAATCTTGTCAAAAGCTTTTTCTGCATCTATGGAGAGTATTATGTGGTCTTGGATTTTGGACTGGTTTATATGGTGAATTACGTTTATGGATTTGCTATGCTGAACCAATCTTGTATACCTGGGACAAAGCCTACTTGATTCCCATGAATGATATTTTTGATATGTTTTTGAATCCAATTTGCTAAGACTTTGTTGAGAATCTTTGCATCTGTGTTCATCAAAGTGTTGGCTTATAGTTTTCTTTTTTGAGTGTATTGGTATTATTTGTTCCTTAAATGTCTGGTAGAATTCTGTGCTGAATCCATCTGGTCCAGGACATTTTTTGGTGGGAAGATTTGAGATTACTTCATCAATTTCCTCATATGTTATAGGACTATTTATATAATTCAAAACTTCCTTGATTCAATTTAAGTAAGTTGTGCTTACTTAGGAATTCATCCATTTCTTTTGTGTTGTCAAATTTCAAACACTATAAGTTTTTGAAATATGACATTATAATTCTCTGAATTTCTTGGGTATCAGTAGTGATAACTCCCTTTTTATTTCTAATTTTGTTAATTTGGTTTTTCTATCTCTTGTTTTTTGTCAATTTAGCTATCATTTATTTTTTCAAAGAACCAGCTTTTTGACCGGTTGATTCTCTGTATCATTTTCCTTATTTCAATTTCGGATATTTCTCCCCTGATTTTGCTAATCTCCTCTCTTCTACTGCTTTCGGGATTGGATTGGTCTTCTGTCTCTAAAGCTTTAAGCTGCATTGTTAAATTATTTATTTGTGATATTTCTCTTTTTATGTAGGCATTAAGAGCTATGAACTTCCCTCTTAGGACAACTTTCATTATGTCCCAAAGATTTTGATGTTGATATTTTCATAATCATTCACTTTCAGGACATCTTGAATTTCCTTTTTAATTTCTTCCTGAATCCAATTCTCTTTCAGCATCATAGTGTTTAGTTTCCAGGAGTCAGTGTATTTTCTGTTGTTTGTTGTGTTGTGCATGTCAAGGTTTAGACCATGATGGTCTGATAAGGTACAGGCTAGAATTTCAACTTTCCTGTATATGTGGAGATTTGTTTCGTGACCCAATGTATGGTCTATTTTGGAGAAATTTTTATGTGCTGCTGAGAAAAACATGTTATCTTTGGTGCGTGTATGAAAAGTTCAATAGAGATCTGTAAGGTCCATTTCAGTAAGAGTTTGATTAAGTTCCATTGTGTCTCTGTTAAGTTTTTGACGTGTTCATCTGACCCATGTTGAGAGGGCGGTATTGAAATCCCCAAGAATTATCATTTTGGGGTTGATTTCTCCCTTTAGATACTGTAGCCTTTGCTTAATGAATGTGGAAGAGCCCGTATTAGGTGCATATATGTTCAGTATTGTGAAGTCTTCCTGGTGAACTGTACCTGTGACTAAAACATTGTATCATCTGTGTCTCTTATGATTGTTTTTGGTTTGAAGTCCACTTTGTTCTATAGCATAATAGCTACCCCTGCCTGTTTCCTGCTTCTATGACCTTGCAGAATTTTTGACCAGCCTTTTACTTTTAAGATGTGCTTATCTTTTGTGGTGAGATGAGTTTCCTGGAAGGCAACTAATTGATGGGTTGTGATTTTTAATCCAAGTGTGTAATTTGTGTCTCTTTCAATAAAGAGTTAATTCCATTGACATTTAATGTTATAATGGAGAGATTACTTTTAATTCCGCACACTTTTTATGTTTAGTGGCTTTTGTAAGTGTATTATTTGGCTTTTAGGTTTTGGTAGTATTACACTTCCCTTCTGTGCTACTGGATATTCTTGTTCTTTTCTTCAAGCAAGCAATATACATATCTTAAAAAAGGTAATTATATGCTATTATCTTTTACCACCATGTCATAAGAATTGTAAAGACTTAATAACATAACTCACACCATGAATTAGAGATTATTCTTGTTTACAGACAAATAATTTGAGGTCTGGACACTTTCTTCCAATATAACATAAATACTGATTAGAAAATTTGTTATTGCGATCCAATTATTTTACCTACCCATAGATTTATATTTCCCAGACCATATTAAAGTACCTCTTAGGATATAAAATTTTTGAAAATGCCATGTTTACATATTTGAAGATGCCATGAGGTTTTAGAAAGGAGCAAATGATTTGGGCTCTAGCCTTCAGGAGAAAGCCCTCACTGAAGCACATACAACACATCTAATTGAATGACAATTTATTATCCGTAAAGAATCCCTTTCCTTGAGTTTGGCATGCACATTAAAGGATGCTCCAGGGATGGGAGGGGGAGGTACTGGGGGGTGAAGAGGGAAGGGGGAGGGGAGGGGGGCACAGGAGGATAGGGGGTTGGAGGGAGTGGGGGACCGCTGTATCTGTTAAGTTTGTATGAGAGGAAATAAAAAAAAAAGAATATGTGAAATAAAAAAAAGAATCCCTTTCCTTGAATTGTGCTGAAAGTTATGTTAGGATCATAAATTAGATCTTTGGGTTTAGATTTTGTTGTAAACTTTAGCATTATCATCACCATTAATTATTGTACATTTTTCATTCAGCATTGAAAATAAAATATATGCCAAAGTGCTGAGGACTGATATATTGGTCATCATAGCTGGTAGCTTAAGAAAATGGAAACTATATTCTCTCAATTCTGGAAGTCAGATGTCTCTGTGGAGAGCTTCTGGAAGAGAAGGAGATTCTTATATCCCATTCAATGCTTGTCTGCATTCCATCCATAGTTTGAGGTCACATCATTCCCCAGGGTTGTGTTTGAATTATTCTCTGCTACCATCCTCGTGACTTCTCTTGTACATCTATTCTTCTCCATGTATCAAAATGACACTGTGAAGCATTTGGCATGCACTGGATAATTTTCCTGTCTCAAGATCCTAGATAGTCATATTTGCAGACACCCATTCAGGTAACATTGACAAATTCTAGGATGAGGACCAAGTATTTATAGCAGCCATTACTAAATCTACTGAAAAAATTTACTTAGGATGAAAGTGTATCCAATACAGACACTTAAGAAACAAATCCTGCTGGATGAGCAGAAGATTAAATGCAGTGTGGAGATGTAGAGAGTAGTAGGTACCATCACTTCTTTCACGAAAGACTGCAGATACAACTTTAACTCAAGAATCATTGATCAACAGCATGTTGTACTCAAGAGAAAATAATCAATAAAACTTGAACAACTCATGCCAACAAGATGTTTGGGTGGGCTCATCATCACTGTTCTTCATTCATCAGTGGTGCTCAGATCTGTGTTTCCTTTGTTCAAGCAGTAGTCATTCCACAATGGGAAAGAAAAGCATGGTTCTTAATTTGGCTCTTAAACTTTATTCTAGACACAGCTTCTGTTCTTTTATGATCTTTACTAAGCCTGGGCATTCAATTCTTTGAGAAGAGTTATCACAAATTTTAGAATAATGATACAGATCAATTATTTATGTATTCTTATTAAGTATGCAATATGATACATTGTAATATATGATCAAATAACTAAGATACCAGTAAGAAGAGCAAAAATATTTGTGTATTTATATATTTACACATTCATGAATACGTGTCAAACCCTATACAATAATAACATTGTCTTAAATGATAAACCTTGTGAATTGGGGAGATTGTTCAATGGTTAAAGCCATTGCCTCACAAGAAAAAGGACCTGAATTCAGAACTCTAGTACCCATAGTAAAAATTTCAGGTGTATATGGTAAAGGCCTTTAATTCTGGCCCTGAAAGGCAGAATACAGGGAAAACTCAGAAAAAAGCAATGAGAAGGTACAGCAATCTGGAATGATTCCCAATGTCTTTTTTGGGCCCCCACAGATACACACACACATAAGAGAGAGAGAGAGAGAGAGAGAGAGAGAGAGAGAGAGAGAGAGAGAGAGAGAGAGACTAAGTGATAACCAGGCACCTAGAATCATGAAAGTATACTTTACAATGTTTCCCCAATGACATATTCTCTCATGGTTAACTGTAGTAAATGAAAGAAGAATGAGTGGAACTAAAGAATAAGTGTGTAAATGAAAAAGAATTGAATTATTAAGTATTTTCTTATTTTATAAGTGAAAATTTTTACTAGAAATAAAATTTGTAAAATTTACTATCATGTTTAGATTTTCAAATTCAGAGTGAATGGGATGTAATGATTGAAGCCATTTACGCAATTAATGCATAAATACAGTGCACAATTATTTTTCACATAAAATATTTTAATAGTCTTTAGATATAATTCTTTGCTTTTAAATTTTGTAAACTCTAATCTTTTTTTTTGATTTGAATCAATTGAGTAATATTTTTTCTTCCACTCATACAAAATTGATAAGTACTCCATTCCCCTCCCTCCCTCCACCTCTCCCTGGACCCCTTGCTCCCTCCCCCCTTTCCCTTTCTTTTCTCCCCCCTCCCTTTCTTCAAGTGCCCCCTCCCCCCATTCCTGGAGCATCCTTTAGTGTGTGCACAGTTTTATTTCACTTTTAGCTCATGTGTTATTTTATGCTTGGCCCCTTGATTCCATACAGACAATGGACTTTGCCACCATTAGAAACACCTTCCAAATCATTTAGCACAGGCTTTCTAAACCCATCAGTCAGCTCTATTTACAATGCTTAAAATGCACACTTTTAAATTTATATGTGTGTGTGTATGTGTATACATATATTCCTATTACTGGAAAAGTTACTGCAAATTCCAAGCACTACATAATATGAGTGTTATACTCTTTTTCAAACACTGTAATTATAAAGAACAATTTTTAATGACAAAAAACATTGATTTACTTATTATTTTAAGATGACTTTTAAAAGGGTATTTATTATAATATGGCATTTACCTAAATATTTATTGAGCTTTTCAACTATTTTTTAGGTAGATCACAGTTTTCCTTAAAAATCTCAGTAAACCGAGGTCATACTGATAACTGAGATCATTCTGTATTCCCCTCCGAATATTTTGCAGTGTTTAAAACAAGAAAATAAAGAAGAAAAAGATGTACTTTAATAAAAGAACAACTTTAGGACCCAAAGAGAAGGTGATTTATTTCTCAGGAATAATGTTAATGAAATGCCTTTATATAGTGCTTGTTGCAGTTTGCCTGACCATCAAATGGCTTGAGGGAACAAGGGGTTTATTCTCTTAAGATTACTGGTTATAATTCACAGTACAGCTTGATGGGAGAGCTCACACCAAAACCAAGGATAAGGGAACTGGCCACATCATCTCTACATAATGGCTGAGAGAGGGACAATCCTTACTTGCCAGACCAGAATATTTGGCCAAATGTACAGAAGAATGCCAACTCTCCCAGTCAGCTCTTGGTGTTTTATTTCAGGGCCTAGTCCCACCCAACATGGGCTGGGCTTTCCCCATCAGCTAGACAATCTCCTGCAGGTCTACTCTGGGCCTAACTCAACCACTGATTCTCTACAAATGTGCCAGAGCTCAAACCCTCAACTATCAAGTTGACATCTATGCCCAACTTTGACAGTGCTCATATAATTTAAGAAAATATGGAGGGTAAGAAGGAAATTATCTATAATAAAATAAATTCTTATTTATTCTTATAAGGATCCAGCAAATAGTTTGACAACTCAGAATCTCAATAGAGAGTTGTGAGTATATATTATTTGAAGAGACTGTAATATCTACCAGAAAATAGCAAGCAAAACATTCAACATAGGTTATGCCATTTGCAAGGGGAGAATTAAAGGTGAAGCAAAAATAAATTTAAATATTAAATATTCCTTAATCTATTTTTACTTTTAAGTTATATGTGCTATTATTTTAATAATAGTGATGATAATAATAAAACAAATTTAAGACCTATCCAACCCATTAGGTTATAAAGTATAGATTTTAAATTTTGTCTGTTCTGAAATTGTTTTTATGAATATATGATAAATTTCAGGTAGATTATTTATAGATTTTTTCACTTCCATTCTAAAATATTCCACCAGAACATCCCCATATGTATAGAATCTTCCTGCATTAGTAAGTGTGGAATATGCTCTATGATGCACTTGCGATTATATTAGTGATTTCACATGTTTGGAGGTGTTGGATAATATTTGTTACAAATCATGTTCTATAGATTCCGTTGGATGTAAGCATTTTTAATTACTCCAATGGCATGAAACATAACACTTTGCTAAGCTTATTTGGTAGGAATAATACATTCATTCTTCGCTCTGGCTGCTAAAGAGCCATCAGTTCTAGGTTTTCATCCTGGAATAATAAGTTACATAAATAACTTCCTCATGGTTAGTCCTTCTCCGAACTTGATGTGGTGCCACTGTTCATGATTATCACTCTGGTGAGCAGACTCGCTTGGAATTTGAATGGGATTCCTTACATTAACCATGACAGGGTTCAGCAGCTGCACACAGGCGAAACACCACTTCTGCCCATGCTGTCCACTAGACTCCATTAGCATAAGCAACTATTTTTATGATCTGTTGGATGACATCTGTTTGTCCTGCTTTTTTAGGATCTGTTTTTAATAGCATTGCAAACTTTAAAGCTCCTCTACAATGAATTATTTCTTTCTCTTGCTTGTGGCAATCATTATGTGTCATGCCCACAAGATTTGAATACGTATATTTGTATTGTAAGAAAGAGCAACTGTATCTCATTGCTTTATCACTACTCACCATAGGAATAACAAGGATAATCTAAAGAACCTGCAATTCCTTGTGGTTCTTTCCTGTGTGAAGTATAGGGACTCACACTGTGAGTAGCAAGGAAGCCAGACTTTTTCTTGGCCAAGACTAGCAGGATAAATATACAGTATGTGGGGTGAAGTCAAGTATACAGAAGAAGAAACAATGCTTAGAAGAAGTCTAAGCACTTCTCAGGAGAGTTCATACACAGCTCTGTTCAGTGCAGGAACACCATGTGGACTGTCACCAAATTTCCCTTTGGGAGTCTTTGAGGACAAGTGCATGGACGAGCAAACACAACAAGAAAGACTGATCTTTCCCGGGTCCTGCAAGATTTCCTCCATCTCTCAGTATTAAACATTTATTTTAAACTGAGATGGATGCGGTGATTCCATGCAGAAAAGAAGAAAGTTTTATATACATGCTATTATCCCTATAATAAACTAGTTTTAGTGGATTGTTCCTCTAAGCTAATCACATTATGAATCTGGGATACAGTATTTGCTATTAAAACACTAACCAAAAGGCAGCAATGATTATGGAGATTTTAGATTATTAGCAGAGGAAAGAAGGGTATGCATCCTTTATCTCTGACTTATTCACAGATTTGATGACAATACTTCCTTTATTATATAAATTAACATGAGACAGCAAATGAATAGCACTGCAAAGACATAAATAAATGTCTCAAATATAAGTGAATTATATAGTCTGAAATTTTCTTATGAAAATATACAGTATTTTGGCTGATGTGTCATCATATATACCTTCAAATAATGAAGGAATAGTAAAGTTTTCTTTATTTATTTTGTTTATTTGAATAGAATGATAATCTATTCATCTGTAGTAAAGTTAATGAAAGCATATGCTTCAATACATTTCACAAAATACTTTTAATCTACAAATATTGTTCTTTAATATTTTCATACATGTATGTATTACATTTTGAAAATGCTTCGCACAACCCTTTTATAGCTCCCTCTCAATCCTGTAGCTCTCTTCCCAAGGAGTCTTCCTGCAATACTCATGTCTTATGATTTGTTTTGCGTTCACCTGGTTTAGCCAATGTTGTTTGTGTGACTGTGGTTTTGTGAATATTACTTGGATCCCTTTATAGGCTCCGCAGGTGGTACCTACTGGATGCAGACTCCCTTCTCTGAATTTGTTAGTTGCTTATTGTTCTAATAAGGAAAACTTTATGCACAAATCAGAAGAAAATATTATCAGTCTGAGAATAGCCAGTTTTAGAAAGAATAGAAAGTGATAATCTGGTCTTCAAGAATTTGATATCTTCAGAGAGTCTGTAAATAATACAGAAGTATCACCTTAACCAATTTCTTTTAACTCACATTTGGTCTAGTTACTTAATAAACTCATAAGAATAGATGGTATTAGATTAAGTAAGGTATTTTCACATCCATCAGGTCAAAATAAATACAGCAGTTCTTCTTACATAAAATGATTCTGTTCACTAATTTACAGATGAAGTTTTAAAAACTTTTGATTCAGTTTTACAATCACCTGCTTGATTGTAAAATCGGCAAAATTTTACTATGCGCAGTTTCTCATCACAGGTGAAACCAAGACATAAACAATAATGAAATTTCAAAAGTCATTTTATATTACGTACAAAATATCCTGTGTGAAAAGTTAAAAAACTCATAAAATTTAAGAGGCAAAAAGGATATTCAGTTTTATAAGTAATTAGATAAATACATTAATTTCTTTCAAGTAACACATAGGCACATATACACAATGTTAAAAGTAGTTGTGTCAAACTACAGAAGTCCAAGTTATAGTAGCAGTGAAAATATTTCATAGCACATGCAGCAAGTTTAGATAGATAATTTATTTCTGGGTGATGGAGCAAGATAATTTTTAAGATATATTTCAAGCTATGATTGTCCCCAGCAGCAAGCATGTAGACATCATATTCCTTCTATGCTTTTTTCATGGATAAAAGCCTCTTTTTCTAATCAGGCTAGAATCATCATAAAACAGAGATGTTTAAATAGTTAAAAATCTCAAAAACCTAACATTCACAAGAAAATGTGATGGCAAAAAAATGTATTAGCAGAGCAAAAAGTGAGATGCACAAAAAATGATGCTGGAATGCATGAAAACTCTAAGAAAAGTACTTTTTGAAAACATGCAAAATCCTCTTCATAAATGTAGCAATCATGAGTGTAGTTGGTGCTTATGCTGATGAATGTGCATATAATTCAGCCCAGAGCACTGTGCAGTGCTAGATAAAGAAAAATGCAGAGTCTGCATTATGCCAGAAAAGAACCTGAGGGAAGTTATTATCCTTAGAATATGGAGGAAGTAGAGATTCCTCTTAGGTTTTAGAAGAAATGATATTTGTCTATATGTGCATGTGTGTGTGTGTGTGTGTGTGTGTGTGTGTGTGTATGTGTGTGTGTGCATGTGTACAACTGTGTGTTTCACATGTGTGGCCCATGATGAAATATTAATATATATTCATGTATAAATTGTTCAGATTTCATTTGTGGCATTATTACTTATATTATTGATGGTATTATCTTGGAGAATGATTCAGTTTGCTTCTCTTCTAAGTACTGAATAAAAACGTGCCTCACAACTATGGGATTGTAATGAACATGAAGTGATAAAATTAATTCAATGTGCTCTTAACTTAATGATCACACAATAAATGTTACTTTATATCATTTTATATATAGAAAAATAATATAAAATACTTGGGAATGAATTTAGGTATTGCAAATTACATATGTAATGACCTCAGTAAAATTATGAGTAATGCTCAAATATATTGTAAATTTTGTATATTTTTGCATATTTTATATTAACAATTATATTGCAACATTTTGAAGTTAATTTTACCTTTATTATGTTACTATTTCTAACTTGTTTATGTTTAGTATCATTTTATATTTCCATTCATACAATGAAGGTTAAAAATATTGACATTCTCTACCATGAATCCTTAACATAACAAATATTATAAAGCATTATCACATGTATTAGACACTCAGCACATATTCAATTTTAGCATCCAATATACAAAATCTACATTAAATGGAAAACCAATACATGTCTCATATGAAATTAGAGTATGAAATTTGGAGAATAAAATTAATATCTCCTGAATGAACATTATTCAGTGTCTCTAACAGTTTTTTTTTATGATTACACAGTTGTCTGGCATGTGAATGTCAATCCACTCTATGTTTTTTGAGGTGTTCCTGTAAATTTCATTGTGATATCTTATAGGTACATGACTAAGTTTTGCTGAAACTACTCAACTTGATTATGTTTGTGATGCATATTTTCTGCATAGTTATATAATTCCTATTAAATGTTTTTTTTTACCTAGTTTCACTGAAGATTAATTGTTTTACTGTATTTGAACTGGCAATATGGTCGAATGGTTTAGTCCAAGACACACACACACACACACACTCACACACACACTCACACACACACTCACACACACACACATAAGCACATGCACAGGGACACAAATATAAGCTACTTGGACTCTGATGTAGAAATAGATGTATTCTGGAAATATCAAGTATAATCGTGAAGGGTACATACATAATTTGTCATCTAACCCAGACATTAAGAAAGTAAGAAAATGGGGGTGGTGAGACTTCTGCATCTAAGTACTCACTGCAATGAGACTTGTCCTTAACAGACCTACCTGCATAATTACTTACATGCCAGCATGTCTCATAGACTACTGAACTCAAAAGAGGTAAGAATGTAAATTGGAAAGATTGGGGATTAAAACTAGTAGTGAACAGAAATGTTCCTATCAGTGGGGTGGCCCTAAGAAAGGCAACTTGTTATACCACAGAGACATAAACCTCTACCAGTGTAAACAAGCCTGAGGGAACCCTGCGGTCCATGGAAGCAGACAGGCAAGAGGAAGGGAGGAAGTGGGATGTACTGATGAAGTGATGGGAAGGAAGGGGGATAGAGGAAAGCAGGGATAAGTACTCAATATGATTGTAAAACTAGAAAAATAAAATAATAACTAAAAAAAAAAGAGAATGGCGTAGGACTCAGGGACCAGAGCAGAATTAATATGGACTATATTGTCAATCCAAAACTGGGAATGACAGCATATATAGGTGTTCATTAACTGAAATAATAGTAAATATGCTTGATTGCATCTGAGTCCAGATATTAACCTATTACATCTGTCTGGATTAAGTTATAGTCTTTTAATTCTGAATTTTCTCATTTGAACAAAATGAGCTAACATTGCCTTTATAAAAGTGTTAGGACAGTGCAAGAAACAAAAACTGGCATAGAGCAGTTAAAACAGACTCAAGCAGAGTTTAAAACTGAGCTAAAAGACAAGTTATCTTCAACCCAGAACTCCACAAAGAGTCTTATCAGCAGAACTAACGAAGCAGAAAACAGAATTTCAGACCTTGAAAATAAAGTGAGAGTATTAACCAGCTCAATGGAAGAAGATGTTAAAGCCAAAAAGATATTTGAGAGAAATATTCAGGAGACATGGGCCACCCTGAAGAAGCCTAACATGTGTATTTATGGAATACCAGAGCAAGAATCTCAAAATACCACACCTGAGGAAATTTTTCAATCATCAAGGAAAACTTTCCTCATCTAAAAAACGAGAGGCCCATCCATATACAAGAGGCATTCTGCACCCCAAACAGATACGACCAAAAACAGAAGCTCACCACAGCAAATAATAGTTAAAACACTCCACATTCATAATAAAGAACTGGTGCTGAGAGCTTCAAGGGAGAAAAAACAAGTCACTTTTAAAGGTAAACCTATTAAAATAACAAATGACTTCTCAGTCGAAACAGTAAAAGCAAAAAGAGCTTGCAGAGACATACTTCAAGTATTGAATGAGCAAAAATGTCAACTCAGGCTGATTTACCCTGCAAAACTATCCATCATGATCGAGGGAGAAAGAAAAATCTTCCAGCACAAAGACAACTTGAAGGGATACATGTCCACCAAACCAGGCCTTCAAAAAATGCTAGAAATGATACTCACGCTTGAAGAAAAAAACAGGCATATCCAGGAGAACAGAAGGCAAGTATAACACCATTAAAAGCGAAGCAATATACTTATAAGAACTACTAAACATAATAAATGTCTGTAATTAAAAATAGTTTCTCCATTATAACACTAAATGTTAATGGAATTAATTCACCAATCAAGAGACACAGATTACAAATTTGGATTAAAAATCAAAATCCATCAATCAGCTGCCTACAGGAAACCTATCTCAACACAAAAGATAGGCATGCCCTGAAAATAAAAGGCTGGTCAACAATTCTATAAGCTAATGGAAGCAGAAAACAGGCAGGGGTAGCCATTATGATATCAGACAAAGTGGACTTCAAAACAAAGAAAATTATAAGAGACACAGATGGATACTACATTTTAGTCACAGGTACAATTCACCAGGAAGACTTCACAATACTGAACATATATGCACCAAATATGGGCCCCTCCACATTCATTAAGAAAACCCTACAGCATCTAAAGCAAGAAATTAACCTCCAAACGTTAATTCTTGGGGACTTCAACACCGCCCTCTCAACATGGGATAGATCAACAGGTTAAAAGCTAAACAGAGACACTTTGGAACTTAATCAAACCAGTAAAGAAATGGACCTTATAGATCTCTATCGAACTTTTCACCCACGCACCAAAGAATACACATTTTTCTCAGCAGCACACGGAACTTTCTCCGAAATAGATCACATATTGGGCCACAAAACAAATCTACACATATACAAAAAGTTGAAATTCTAACCTGTGCCCTATCAGACCACCACGGCCTAAAGCTGGACATCCACAACACAACAAATAACAGAAAATACACTAACTCCTGGAAACTTAACACTATGATGCTGAATGAGAACTGGATTCAGGAAGAAATTAAAAAGGAAATTCAAGATTTCCAGAAAGTGAATGATAATGAAAATACAACTTACCAAAATCTCTGGGACACAATGAAAGCTGTTCTAAGAGGTAAGTTCATAGCTCTTAATGCCTACATCAAAAAAATGGAAACATCAGAAATAAATAACTTAACGATGCAGTTTAAGGCTTTAGAGAAACTTGAGCAATCTGATCCCAAAAGTAGTAGAAGAGAGGAGATTAGAAAAATAAGGGGAGAAATATCTGAAATCGAGATTAAGAAAACAATAGAAAAAATCAACTAATCAAAAAGCTGGTTCTTTGAAAAAATCAATAAGATTGATACACCCCTAGCTAAATTAACCAAAAGCAAGAGAGAGAAAACCCAAATTAACAAAATTAGAAATGAACATGGAGTTATCACTACATGATACCCAAGAAATCCAGAGAATTATAACATCCTATTTCAAAAACTCTTTACTCTGTGAAGTTTGACAACACAAAAGAGATGGATGAATTCTAAGTAAACACAACTTACCTAAATTGAATCAGGAAGTTGTGAATTATTTAAATAGTCCTATAACATATAAGGAAATTGAGGAAGTAATCTCGAATCTTCCCACCAAAAAATGTCCTGGACCAATGGATTCAGCACAGAGTTCTACCAGACATTTAAGGAGTTAATAACACCAATACTACTTAAACTGTTCCATCAAATAGCAAAGGAAGGAACACTACCAAATTCCTTCTATGAAGCTAGTATCTTCTTAATCCCAAAACCTAATAAAGATACACTTAAAAAAGAAAACTATAGGCCCATCTCTCTGATGAACACAGACGCAAAGATTCTCAACAAAGTCTTAGCAAATCGGATTAAAAAACATATTAAAAAGATCATTCGCGGAGACCAAGTAGGCTTCATCCCCGGCACACAAGGTTGGTTCGACATACGCAAAATAAATGAATGTAATTCATCCTGTAAACCAGTCCAAAGTACAAGACCACATGATATTCTTGATAGATGCAGAAAAAGCTTTTGACAAGATCCAACAGCCTTTAGATGATCAAAACGCTAGAGACAGTAGGAATGGAAGGAACCTTTATCAATATAATAAAAGCTGTATACAATGAGCCCACAGCAAGGATTATGCTCAATGGGGAACAATTGGAAGCATTCCCACTTCGATCAGGAACTAGACAAGGCTCTCCACTCTCACCATTTCTATTCAATATTGTACTTGAAGTCTTAGCTGAAGCCATAAGACAAGAAAGGGACATAAGAGGGATTCAAATCGACAAGGAAGAAGTCAAGCTATTCCTATTTGCAGATGACATGATCTTATACCTGAGGGATCCCAAAAACTCCACCAGGAAGCTCCTGGAACTAATTGAGAAGTTCAGCAGGGTGGCAGGATACAAAATAAATGTGCAAAAATCAGAGGCCTTCTTATATGCCCAGGATGAAAGAAGTGAAAAAACCTTGAGAGAAACAATCCCATTTACTATAGCCCGAAAAAAATGAAATACCTTGGTATAAACCTGACTAAGGAGGTAAAAGACCTTTGCAATGAAAACTTAAAAACCCTAAAGAAAGAAATTGCTGAAGACACCAGAAGGTGGAAAGACCTCCCTTGTTCCTGGATTGGCAGAATCAACATCATAAAAATGACCATCCTACCAAAGGCAATATACAGATTCAATGCTATACCAATCAAAATCCCAAAGCAATTCTTCAAAGAAGTAGACCAAACAATCTCAAAGTTCCTATGGAGGCACAAAAGACCCAGGATAGCAAAGACAATTCTGAGTAACAAAAACACAGCTGGAGGTATTACCATACCAAACCTTAGTCTATACTACAAATCCATAGTTGTAAAGACAGCCTGGTACTGGCTCCCAAAATAGACACACACATCAATGGATAAGGGTTGAAGACCCAGATATAAGCCCACAAAATTACAGCCATTTGGTCTTTGACAAAGGGGCCCAAAGAATCCAATGGAAAAAGAACAGCATCTTCAACAAATGGTGCTGGCAAAACTGGATCTCCACATGCAGAAGATTTAAGGTGGACCCATACGTGTCACCATGTACAAGACTTAATTCCAAATGGATCAAAGACCTTGATATCAGGCCAGAGACTATAAAAACCATAGTCGAAAGGATAGGGAACTCCCTCGAGCTGATTAGGCTGGCTGCTACGACAGTTCCTAAACAGACATCCAATGGCACAGTCACTGCTATCAACTCTCAACAGTTGGGATCTTGTGAAATTAAAGAGCTTCTGTTCAGATAAAGAGATTGTAACATGAGCTCAAAGGCAACCCACAGAATGGGAGAAAATCACTAACCATATATCTGATAGAGCTCTACTGTCCAGAGTGTACAAAGAACTTAGAAAACTAAACATCAAGGAAACCAATGGCCCAATTAAAAAATGGGCCCTGGAACTTAAAAGAAACTTTACCAGGGATGAAATTAAAATGTCTAACAAATATCTTAAAAAATGCTCCATTTCTTTAGCCATCAGGGAAACGCAAATCAAAACTTCCCTGAGATATCATCTCACCCCGGTCAGGATGGCAAAAATCCACAATACAAACAACAACAAATGCTGGAGAGGATGTGGAGAGAGGGGAACTCTGCTACATTGCTGGTGGGAATACAGGCTCATACAGCCACTCTGGTGAGCCGTCTGGAGATTCTTAAAGAAATTAAAGATTGAAATGCCATATGACCCTGCTATTCCACTTTTGGGAATAACCCCCCATACAGCAAAGGTTCACCTCGATAGCACAAGCACGACCATGCTCATAGCAGCACTGTTTACAATAGCAAAGTCATGGAATCAACCCAAATGTCCAACAGTTGAGGAGTGGATAAGGAAAAGGTGGTACATCTATACAATGGAGTACTACTCAGCCATCAAAAATGATGAATTACTGGAATTTGCCGGGAAATGGATGTCATTAGAAACAATTATATTAAGTGAAGTATCCCAAACCCAGAAAATTAAGCACCTTTTGTACTCCCTAATAGATGGTTCCTAATACCACCCCACCCAGCCCACCTTAAGACACTCATAGGTAAATCTATGTATTACCTACAGTATTATGATTATGAACAGGAGGGATGGGGTTGGAGGGCCACACCAGAAACAAGGAGAGAAGTGACCATGTTACAGTAGAGAAAATAGGCCTCCATCAATGACTGCAAGGGGTGACATACAGTGCCCAGCAGGATGGAGTGAAGGGCATTGCAGGAGCAGCAAAACTGCAAAAGAAAATCAACAAACCACTATCCAGAACTTCAGAGACTCTATATCAACCACCTAGAACTAGGCCAGACTAATCTCTCCCCATGCCGAAGCTCAGGGACATTTGTGGAAGAAGGGGCGGTAAGAGTGTAAGAGCAAAAGGATGGGAGGAGTAATGATTTGCAAGATTCTCCACACAAGTTAAGGCTGAAGCAATCATAATTGGACTTTGCATACCCTGTGCAATGTCCAACACACTATTGACTTCACAAAGTCTAGCATCTGCTAAAGGCACCAAGATCCTTGGAGGCAAGGGATTGGCAGCCACAGCAGTGTTCCTATGCTTAAGGGGAACACGGGAAAGGGTTCAAGGAATGGCCACTGGGTCCTTGTACATCATCGGAGAGGATGGCCCAGAGGAGAGTCAGGGATGCACATTAAAGGACTCTTTGGGAATTGGGGCGGGAGGCACTGGGGGATGGGAAGGGAGGGGTGAGGGGAGGGGGAGCCATGGGTTCGGGGGTAGGAGGAGGGAGTGAGGGAACCGGTGTACCTATTGTTTGTATGAGCGTAAATAATACTAAAAAATGTTAACAAAAAAGTTTTAGGATAGTCTGATCTGAAAATGTATAATATGTGGCAGAAAATAAGCACTTAACATAAATTAACTGCTGTGTTACTAACAATAAGCATGATGGTTAAACAATCTTATTTCTAATGAAACAACATAATTAGCATATATGTTCAGATAGATGGTAAATACAGTGAATTTTTTTTGTTTGTTTGTTTTTTATTTCAGCTCATACAAACTTATTAGGTACACCAGTTCCCTCCCTCCCTCCTCCTCCCCCGTACCCCCTGCTCCCCCTCCCCACCCCTCTCCCTACCCATCCCCCAGTGCCTCCCACCCCAATTCCCAGAGAGTTCTTTCTTGTGCATGTCTGATTTTCCTCTGGGCCCTCCTCTCCGATGACGTACAAGGACCCAGTGGCCATTCCTTGAACCCTTTCCCGTGTTCCCCTTAGGTATAGAAACACTGCTGTGGCTGCCAATCCTTCGCCTCCAAGGATCTTGGTGCCTTTAGCAGATGCTAGACTTTGCGAGGTCAAAAGTGTGTTGGACAATGCGCAGGGCATGCAAAGTCCAATTATGATTGCTTCAGCCCTAACTAGTATAGAGTATCTTACATATCATTGCTCCTCCCATCCTTATGCTCTTACACTCTTACCGCCCCCTCTTCCGCAAATTTCCATGAGCTTCAAGATGGGGAGAGACTAAGCTGGCCTAGTTCTAGGTGGTTGATATAGAGTCTCTGAAGTTCTGGATTGTGGTTTCTTGATTTTCTTTTGCAGTTTTGCTGCTCCTGCAATGCCCTTCACTCCATCCTGGTGGGCATTGTATGTTACCCCCTGGCCAGAGACAAAAAGCTGTTAGAGTCTTGCGATAAAAGCACATTCAAAGGTAGATGTAATAAAAGTGGGAAACCACAGTGAGGGAGGGGTCTATCACCTATTTGCAAAATTGTTACTTTTTATCTGCCAGACTATATGCCCTCCTCTTCTGGTGAGATCACTCTCCCTCAGTAGTAAATGATCAGGAACAAAAGTCTGAACTTAATCAGATGTCTCATTACTTATTTGGGTCCTTGGTCGAGGCCTATTTTCCTTGCTGTAACATGGTCCCTTCTCTCCTTCTTTCTGGTGTGGCCCTCCTACCCCATCCCTCCTGTTCATAATCCTTGGAATTACTGTCTCTAGGTGGGCTGGGTGGGTTTGGTACTAGGAGCCACCTATTAGGGAGTACATACGGTGCTTAATTTTCTGGGTCTGGGATACTTCACTTAATATAATTGTTTCTAATGACATCCATGTCCCGGCAAATTCCAGTAATTCATCATTTTTGATGGCTGAGTAGTACTCCATTGTATAGATGTACCACCTTTTCCTTATCCACTCGTCAACTGTTGGACATTTGGGCTGATTCCATGACTTTGCTATTGTAAACAGTGCTGCTATGAACATGGTCGTGCTTGTGCTATCGAGGTGAACCTCTGCTGTATGGGGGGTTATTCCCAAAAGGGGAATAGCAAGGTCATATGGCATTTCAATCTTTAATTTCTTTAAGAATCTCCAGACGGCTCGCCAGAGTGGCTGTATGAGCCTGCATTCCCACCAGCAATGTAGGAGAGTTCCCTCTCTCCACATCCTCTCCAGCATTTGTCGTTGTTAGTATTGTGGATTTTTGCCATCCTGACCGGGGTGAGATGATATCTCAGGGAAGTTTTGATTTGCATTTCCCTGATGGCTAAAGAAGTGGAGCATTTTTTGAGATATTTGTTAGACATTTTGATTTCATCCCTGGTAAAGTTTCTTTTAAGTTCCAGGGCCCATTTTTTAATTGGGCCGTTGGTTTCCTTGGTGTTTAGTTTTCTAAGTTCTTTGTGCACTCTGGACAATAGAGCTCTATCAGATATGTGGTTAGTGAAGATTTTCTCCCATTCTGTGGGTTGCCTTTGAGCTTGCATTACAATCTCTTTATCTGAACAGAAGCTCTTTAATTTCACAAGATCCCAACTGTTGAGAGTTGGTAGCAGTGACTGTGCCATTGGATGTCTGTTTAGGAACTGTTGGCCTAGCCCAATCAGCTTGAGCGAGTTCCCTATCCTTTCAACTATGGTTTTTATAGTCTCTGGCCTGATATCAAGGTCCTTGATCCATTTGGAATTAAGTCTTGTACATGGTGACACGTATGGGTCCACCTTAAATCTTCTGCATGTGGAGATCCAGTTTTGCCAGCACCATTTGTTGAAGATGCTGTTCTTTTTCCATTGGATTCTTTGGGCCCCTTTGTCAAAGACCAAATGGCTGTAACTTTGTGGGCTTATATCTGGGTCTTCAATCCTTATCCATTGATCTGTGTGTCTATTTTGGAGCCAGTACCAGGCTGTCTTTACAACTATGGATTTGTAGTATAGACTAAGGTTTTGTATGGTTATACCTCCAGCTGTGTTTTTGTTACTCAGGATTGTTTTTGCTATCCTGGGTCTTTTGTGCCTCCATATGAACTTTGAGATTGTTTGGTCAACTTCTTTGAAGAATTACTTTGGGATTTTGATTGTAATAGCATGAATCTGTATATTGCCTTTGGTAGGATGGTCATTTTCACGATGTTGATTCTGCCAATCCAGGAACAAGGGAGGTCTTTCCACCTTCTGGTGTCTTCTGCTATTTCTTTCTTGAGGGTTTTAAAGTTTTCATTGTAAAGGTCTTTTACCTCCTTAGTTAGGTTTATACCAAGGTATTTCATTTTTTTAGGGGCTATAATAAATGGTATTGTTTCTCTCAAGGCTTTTTCACTTCTTTCATTCTGGGCATATAGGAAGGCCTCTGATTTTTGCACATTTATTTTGTATCTTGCCACCCTGCTGAACTTCTCAATTAGTTCCAGGAGCTTCCTGGTGGAGTTTTTGGGATCCCTCAGGTATAAGATCATGTCATCTGCAAACAGGGATAGCCTGACTTCCTCCTTGCCGATTTGAATCCCTCTTATGTCCCTTTCTTGTCTTATGGCTTCAGCTAACACTTCACTACAATATTGAATAGAAGTGGTGAGAGTGGACAGCCTTGTCTAGTTCCTGATCGAAGTGGGAATGCTTCCAATTGTTCCCCATTGAGCATAATCCTTGCTGTGGGCTTGTTGTATACAGCTTTTATTATATTGATAAAGCTTCCTTCCATTCCTACTGTCTCTAGCGTTTTGATCATAAAAGGCTGTTGGATCTTGTCAAAAGCTTTTTCTGCATCTATCGAGAGTTTCATGTGGTCTTGGACTTTGGACTGGTTTACATGATGAATTACATTTATTGATTTGCGTATGTTGAACCAACCTTGTGTGCCGGGGATGAAGCCTACTTGGTCCCCATGAATGATCTTTTTAATATGTTTTTGAATCCGATTTGCTAAGACTTTGTTGAGAATCTTTGCGTCTGGGTCCATCAGGGGATCGGCCTATAGTTTTCTCTTTTAAGTGAATCTTTATTAGGTTTTGGGATTAAAACGATATTAGCTTCATAGAAGGAGTTTGGTAGTGTTCCTTCCTTTGCTATTTGATGGAACAGTTTAAGGAGTATTGGTGTTATTAACTCCTTAAATGTCTGGTAGAACTCTGTGCTGAATCCATCTGGTCCAGGACATTTTTTGGTGGGAAGATTCGAGATTACTTCCTCAATTTCCTTATATGTTATAGGACTATTTAAATAATTCACAACTTCCTGATTCAATTTAGGTAAGTTGTGTTTACTTAGAAATTCATCCATCTCTTTTGTGTTGTCAAACTTCACAGAGTAAAAGTTTTTGAAATAGGATGTTATAATTCTCTGGATTTCTTGGGTATCTGTAGTGATAACTCCATGTTCATTTCTAATTTTGTTAATTTGGGTTTTCTCTCTCTTGCTTTTTGTTAGTTTAGCTAGCGGTGTATCAATCTTTTTGATTTTTTCAAAGAACCAGCTTTTTGACTGGTTGATTTTTTCTATCGTTTTCTTAATCTCGATTTCAGATATTTCTCCCCTTATTTTTCTAATCTCCTCTCTTCTACTACTTTTGGGATCAGATTGCTCTAGTTTCTCTAAAGCTTTAAGCTAAATACAGTGAATTTAAAAATTAATTACACTTTAGCGTGTGCCTGGAAGTGGAATGAGGTAGGTCATTAATTTGAATATGTTTTTTGTTTTTTCAGTGACCCGTATAATCTTTTTTTTTTTTTTTACTTTTTTGTTAAAGATTTTTTTTATTTTTTTATTAAAAATGTAATTATACATTTTAAAAAATTTTTACCAGTTTCCTCCCTCCACCCTCCTCCCCCCGAACCCGCTCCTCCCCTCCTCTCCCTCCCTATCCCCCAGTGCCTCCCCCCCAATTCCCAGACTGTCCTTTATTGTGTACGCCTGACTCTCCACTGGGTCCTACTCTCCGATGGCATATAAGGACCCAGTGGCATTTCCATAAGCCCTTTCTCTTGTTCCCCTTAAGCATAGGAGCACTACTATGGCTGTCAATCCCTTGCCTCCGGGGATCTCGGTGCCCTTAACAGATGCTAGACTTTATGAGGGCAACAGTGCACTGGACATTGCGCAGGGCATGCAAAGTCCCATTATGATTGCTTTGGCCCCAACTATCGTTGAGAATCTTGCAAATAGTTGTTCCTCCCATCCTTTTGCTCTTACAATCTTACTGCCCCCTCTTCCGCAAATGTCCCTTAGCTCCAGGATGGGGAGAGATTAGGCTGGCCTAGTTCTATGTGATTGATATAGAGTCTCCGAAGTTCTGGATTGTGGTTTGTTGATTTTCTTTTGCAGTTTTGCTGCTCCTGCAATGCCCTTCACTCCATCCTGCTGGGCACTGTATGTCACCCCCTGGCCAGAGACAAAAAGCTGTTAAACTGGAGTCTTGTTATAATAGCACATTCAAGGGTAGATGTAATAAGAGTAGGAAACCTCAGTGAGGGAGAGGTCCATCACCCATTTGCAAAATGATTACTTTTTCTCTGCTAGACTACATGCCCTCCCTTTCTGGTGAGATCAGGAAAGAACGTCTGTGAACTTAACTAGGTTTCTCATATCTTACTTGCAGACCTTGATGGAGGCCTATTTTCTCTGCTGTATCATGGTCCCCTCTCTCCTTGTTTCTGGTGTGGCCCTTCTACCCCATCTCTCTTGTTCATAATCCTTGCAATTACTGTGTTACATAGGTTTATTTTTGAGTGTCTCAATGTGGGCTGGGTGAGTTTGGTACTAGGAGCCATCTATTAGGGAGTACATACGGTGCTTAATTTTCTGGGTTTGGGATACTTCACTTAATATAATTGTTTCTAATGACATCCATTTCGCAGCAAATTCCAGTAATTCATCATTTTTGATGGCTGAGTAGTACTCCATTATATAGATGTACCACAGTTTCCTTATCCACTCATCAACTGTTGGACATTTAGGTGCACCCCGGATATAATCATTACATTTTCAAATTTCCAAAAGATCAGGCCATGCAACGCAGGAAGACTTTTCTCTAACCACTTTTATAACTGAAAATTGTGCTTGTAATCGTGATATGATGCAACATAAACACAGCTCATAATAGGTGAAATTACTGCATTTTGGCTATGTTTTCAAACCCATTTCTCCCAGAAGCTCATATCTTTGATCCCCTAATTAGTATTGCATTTTCTTTTCACAATTACTTGAAGAAAAATACATGACTCTGCCCTTTCTTTCTGTTCATCTTTTCCTCTATTCCTATCTCTTTGGTTTCTACTGCCCCCATGATTCCTGAAGTATCTGAAGCTGGTCTAGGTTACATAGCAAGACCCTATTAAAGAAAAAAAGTAACAAAAAGATGAAAAGAAATGATTCTAATTCTTGTAGCAATGCTGGCAGCCTTCTGACAATTTTTCTTCCAGAACTGTTTAAAGATTTTATGATCTAATATATCCAAATTACAGTGAGATTGTTCTAGTTTTCTCTTACATATCATTTTGCAATGTATCCACCCTATATTTAATGTTAATTTGCCTATATTCAACTTTAGACTGAATTTACATTTATTTCAAATATACACAAGAAGGTGTATATATGAATTTGAAGAGCAGTGCATCTATGGATGCCTATTCCAAAGACTCAAACTCCAGGATTGTTTACCACAAGCATTATGCTTATTTTTGGACAGTAAATGTTTTTATTACTATCTTAGCCTGCTTATCTTCAGATATTATCCTACTTGTAGTCATGTTTCATTTCAGGTAAATTACTAAACAAAGCTCTCACAAAGTTTCTAAAAGGAAGCAGCTCACAGACAAAGATCATTACAATTGGATGTGCATAATGCCAATCAAGAGGTTGTTACAGTATCAGATCCATGAAGAACCAAAGCTAATAAAAGTCTCTATCTGAAAAAGTTAATATCAGTATAGAACTGGAAGTTTTTTATTACATGGGATTGCAAGCAAATGGGAAGATTTAAGAAAATACATGGACAGGAACTTATTGATAGAGACATGCTTAGGTGTTATCAATAGTAATTTATTATCCAGCTTCAAATTTCTTTTGAATGTACTTTATTAGTTTACCTATCTGTTTTACAACTGAAAAGTATAATATCAAATATTTGATAAGTTAAATCATATTTCATATCAGAAATATCCCACAAATCACTAAAGAATGAGTTTAATTTGCTGTAGGCAAAACAAACTTTAGTGTAATGAGAACTGTATGTTTTTTGCTGAAAATTAGTGAACTAATTCTAGAATCATGTCAATTGCTTTTCTGTTTCTTAATCCAAGGTTAAAACAAAAAAAACATTGACAGAATATTTGTAATAGTGGAGTGCATTGTTGTGTTCCTTACAACGGAACATCACTCTCATGAAAAAAAAAAAAAAACTAAACGACATATAAAGAAAATAAACAGGAAAGTGCTATAGTATAGTTGGAGGATATCAGTATTCCTCAGTTAGAAATGTGCCCATGTATATTGTAAATCTGATAGAAATGTCTCATGTTTGAAAAGGAGAACAGGGGGGCTGGAGAGGTGGCTCAGGGGTTAAGCCTCTGCCTTGCGGGTCAAAGGTCCTGAGTTCGGATCCCTGACCCCAGTATAGAAGCTAGGCAGAAGCGGGGGCGGTCTGCATTTCTAGTCCTGGTAGAGCAGAGCCTGTGAATCCTGGGGCAGAATAAACAAGGAGGAGATGGAGGCTGTCCATGGTGGTTCCTGAATTGGTCCGTGGTTCTACACACACACACACACACACACACATACATACACACGCGCACACACACGCATATGCGCACACACGCACAATTGAATAAACAATAAAAAACTTTAAAAAGAAAAGGAGACCAGAATAATGTTTGTTAGATAGATATGGTGTCAAACTGCCTTCTAAATATTGATGTTTATACCTATAGATCAAAGCTACTCTCAGTCTTGGTGAGAGAATCTTCTCTTTGCAGTGAGTGAAAGTTAATGACTTAAAGTGCTGAGAATAAGAGACTATTGATTGCTCATACCAAGATTCAGGCAACATCATGGGAGAGGAGACAGAAAGATTGTAAGATCTGAAGGAAAAGAAGGAATGATGTGCAATGATGTTTCCTGGACGTGATACAACTGCTGTGCCCATGAGCTCACAGCAGCAAGGGCTATCTACACAATACCTGCAGAAGAATAAACTCATCAATATTTCACTGTTGATGGGGGAGGGGCACAGGAAGCTCCCTGCCTCCCTAGGGAGTTATAAAACCAAGATATGCAAGAAACTCCACACAAGTCAAGCCACAAGGATATAGCCACAATGTAATTGGATCTTGCCTCACCTGCACAATGGCTGACATGTCAACAAAGTCTAGCAAACATTACAGGGAAGGAGGCGTCAGGCAGTAGGATCCTTAGAAGTAAGGGGTTAAACAGTCATAATAGAGTTCCCATGATAGCAGGCAGCCCAAGAAGGGGCCCCAAGCTGTGACTCTGAGCCCTCACTAATGTAGATGACTCCTCACATAAACAGATGCTCTGGAGGATGGTAGGGAGAAACCAAGAGAGGAGGAAGGAAAAGGGGCAAGAGGGAGGGGGGGGAAGAGTGAGAAGGTGAGAAGAGTAGAATAGGGGACAATAAGGGAGAAAGAAGTGGGGGGGAAAGGGGGTACCTATTGAGCTTACATAATTAGGCAAAAAATGTAGTAAAAACAAAGAATTCTGGGAGAGAGTCCTGCCCCTCAGTGCTATAGCCAATAGAAAGATGCTCTTGCTCAAGTAAACAATTCCACACTCGTGTTCATGCCAGCAATTTTAATTAAATGTATTGGGCCACAGATACTTTCCAAGCTGTTTACTCATTTTTCTATTTCTGTTTCTAGTTTTTGTAGCTATGCATGCATTTTGACTCCTTTAAGAAGTCACTGAATCATCAAAAAGTTGTGATATTTTAGCCTCTAAAAACTTTAAAGAGGTAACTCTGGTTGGAACAAGGCTGCTGTTGTGATTGTGATCCAGTGCAACTAATGTTCTTTTAAACAGAAGAGATCAAGGAACACAAACACACACCACGGACATGCACACTTGGAGGAAGGACCTGAAAAGATAAACATGATCATGGTCAGCTAGAAACAAGCCTCAGGAAAGACCTAGCTGGCTCACATCTGTAGTCCCGAATTCTCCTTGTTCCATTTAAGTGAAACATTTTTTTCTCTCCATAAGTTGCTGAAATTTTTAGTTCTACTCTTCATCAGTACACTTTACTGACATTCTGTCAAATCCCACCATAAGCAAAAAAAAAAAAAAGCCCAATTATATTATTCCATGTATCTGATATCCATCATTAAATAGAAAAAGGTCAAAATTATTGGCACTAACACTTAAGAATTTGTTGCTCCACACTGGCGATCATTTACAGTCTTATTAGACATGATTACAGTTTATTGTCATTATTCAGAATATTTTCACATCAGAATTATTGACGCCTGATATTCCATATCTTGCATTCAATATTATCACTTCATCATTTTTTGCCTTCACACATTCACACAAAAACTCTGATCTTTTAAACTGGTGAGCTTAATTTTCTCTCATTTCATCAAGACACTTCTAGATTTGTCTTTATCAATCTTAAACTTGTCATACATTCCTTCAGGTAGATTATGTGATTATTTGAAATTGCTATATAGTTTCTTAACTGGAACTATCTTGGCGATTTCAGTAGTGGTTATTTCTTCATCTTAATCTGGGATCTGGATACTAGTGCCAAATACAATGCAATTTTATTGTGATGTTTACCACAACTATGTATTCTGTTACAGTACTGTATCTTTGTCATGTATTCCTACACATACTGTTCCAATAAAAACCCACTCCATAATTTGTGCCGGATGGGCTGACTCTGATTAGGTTTTATATGTGCAGGTCTAGAATTGCTGGATACTTCCTCTATCTGTATATATACTGACCAGCTGAAGAATTCTAACCTCATTGGCAGCAAATAAAAACAAACAATAATGCAAATAAGTGATTTCTAAATACATCCTCACATAGTATATCATATCCACTGACCAAAGGAGGTCACCTTGTTAAACTTAACAACAGGAGTGAAAAGGACTGTGAAATCTTAAATGAAAAAATAAGAAGTGAGAAACTTGAAAGTAACAATGTAATTTATCTCCAGATGACATGATGGCCAAAACTATCATGATATTTATGACACCTTTCAATATATTAACCCAAGCTTGTGTCTCACCCTAGGTTTCACATCTGTTATTTCCTACTTTGATAAATCACTTCTTTCTTAATTGTTAAAGCTTTCATATTGGTTTTATTTGTATCTCTTTCTATGCTTTTCTATATCCTTCTATGATTAAAAACAGAAGAAAAGTAATTAAGCAATATAGTATAAGGAAAGCTATTAAAACAGATAAAGAACAAACATAGACTTTCTTCTCAGAACCATTTCTACTCAGGGACAATGGAACTGAAGTGCTAAGTTGCCAAGGTCCATCGATACCTGTCAGGACTTAGCCTTCTTCTCCCTTGAAGTTGGAGGCCTTGACTCTTACAAATTCTGTAAGCTGGGAGGATGTCAGTCTCGAGGAAAACATTCCTTCTTAATGTCTTTTTTTAGGGTGATCTTGAATATCAGTGATGTTATTGATTATGACAATATTTACAATACTACTCTCAGGGAAACTTATTTTTTTCTTAATTTGGTTTTCTTGAGGACACTGTATGGCCCACCTAGGACATCCACTTCTCTCATATGTATTTCCTTATTTCCATATTGCCATCTTCTGAATTACTTTCTTCCTTACAACTGCCTCTGGCATTTTGCCTTTATTTTTACCTGGATAGAAATGTTTCCATGGTGAGGTGAGTAATGCTACAAAATGTGATTTATTTGGCTCTACACCCTCCAGGGGATTGTCCTACTACCGTGTTTTAGATGATTTTGGATTCCACTGTGAGTTATAATAACAATTTATCTGTGAAATAAGCCATCTCTCACCATGAAAGATTGATAGAATTGAGAAATGTCTTCCTACAAAAGATAGAAAAGAGCATAAAGAAACATTGCAAAACTCGTAAGTAATTCCTATGGACTAACTTAGAAATTGCAGGTACCCTGGAAGTAGACAGTTAGCCTTTTAATTTCTTGTATGTAATTGAACTCTGGTTTTCTATGTGAGTGCATTTGATAATGATTTCATCATCAAATAGTGCATAAATACATATGCATCCTTTGGAGACAAATCCTTAAAATAATTGCACACCTTTCTGTAAATGTTAATTCTGTGAGATAGAATCAAGATCTATTAAATACAACAAAATACTATTGGAAGGGAAAGAGAATGGAGAGGATGTGCTAGCAGCATGAATTATAATATGTCTGCAGCATAAAGATGTTTCTGGCTTGGCCACCTGATTTCCCTCTGATGAAATTTGCAATAGAATTAAAAAAAGTTGAAGTGAGAAAAAGATGTGAATCTAAGAGAACATTAATAAAAGAAGTATAAAATGCCAGAATCATGTTAGACAAAGAAAAGGCAGTAGTGAAGAAGGAAAAAGAAACTGGAAGAAAAGGAGTGAGGTCTTTTCTGGTCTTCCTTAGCAACATGGACTCCTGGAGCAATGATTGTGATTGTAGCATTTTAACCATCTGAAGAGCAAGTCTGCTTGTGAACCATCTCACAACTATCCATCCCTACTCTAAGCAGGCTGAGATCTCACATCTTGATCTTTAAGCCATGTCTCCATGTTCTTTATTAATTCTACATTATGCATGTAGTTCTAGTTGGTAGGAAGGAGGAGGAGGAGGAGGAGGAGGAGAGAGAGAAGGAGAGAGAGAGAGAGAGAGAGAGAGAGAGAGAGAGAGAGAGAGAGAGAGAGAGAGAGAGAGAGAGACTGACTTAGACTCCTGTGCCCTAGGTAATGTTCACACATAAACAACTAACACCTTTTTTGTATGATTTTTCTCTTGCAAACTTGTAATCTGTCATACTTGCATGCCTAACCAAAGTATTTGAAAACAGGTTTAGCAGTTACATTTTCAATAATTTAATGCTAGAGCATACAATTTTTATTTGTTTCTATTCTTTATGTAGTGTTAACTAAAAGGAGCTTGAAACGTGCATATATCACCAGAATCAAAAAGAGTCACCTGAGACATTGAGAACAATTAACTTTAGATTGATGTGGAAACAGTCTTGGCTCTAACTGTAAGGTAGAGCATTACTGTTGCCATTAGTGTTAGTGGTTTTAAAATAACCTTTTTGTTATCTCAGTTATCTGGGTCTGACTTAGTCCCTTCTACTTCAGAAGATTTTTCACTAAAAGAAAACTTCTGAAACTTCATTAAAAACTCTTTGTTTGATTTTCTGTGGTATTTACCAGGATAAGGATTTATCCTCTGATGCCAATAATCACCAGATATCTTGCATAACCATCCATCAAAGCTGCTTCTTATTTAGATTCTTTCAAGGTTCCAAAGGGAAAAATGGGCAGAATGTGTCTATTCTTTCTTTTAACTTCACCTAAACCACCAGAATATTAAGAGCACCCCTATATGCATATTTGAGTTGAAGACTGGATGCTCTCAGAAGGGCGTTTCAGGGTGTGAAGGACGAAGGCTGAGAATTTGGGTAATTTATACTTCTCCCTCATTGCATCTCCTTATGCCATGGAGCCAGAGTGGATAAACAATAGCAAGAGGAGAATTATGTCTAGCGATTAAATATGTATTCTTCCTAGCAAATTTCAGTATTTCAAAAGATGTGTGAACAAAAGCTATGAAAATTACATCTAAAACATTAAAGGAAAAGAATTTCTTTAAAAATAAAAAATAATAATATACATAAAGGACTTTTGTAAGCATGAGAACCGGAGTTGGCATCTTCAGCACCCATGTACAAAGCTTGATATGGTGGTCCATGCCTGCAAAACCACAATGGAGCAGAAGGTCTGGGTGGAGATAGGTGGATTTTAGGATCTTCTTGTCCAGCCAGCCTAACCAGTGATCATCAGTTTCATTGAGAGAACCTGTCACAAAAATTCAGGTGAAGAGTGATAGAGGAGGATACCTAATGTTGACTTCTTGCCTCCACAAATGCATGTATCAGGGTATGACCACCCCCCAGTCCAACACATATACAAAAGAATTTCATGACAAAAAATATGTGGTCTCTTTAATTTTACATTTGGACTTTCCTCCATGTGTCCTTCTGTCTTTTCATAGCCAACTCTCATCATGGATAAAGTTCTTTGCTGAGAATAAGCCTTGGTTTTGTGTCTCTCCGATTTATAGAAAAGAAAGTCTTTTTTCGATTTACATCAGGGTTGACAATGATGGTTTCTTTTTGTACCACTCGCACATTTTCAAGAAGAGAGGGACCTAATTTTTACTGATCTTTCAGTTTTAAATCAACACTTTGAATTACAAGCAGGAATATATTGCTGTTATATCACTTATGTGGCAAAAAACCCACAAACTTTTGATAATGATTATTTTTAAAAAGTAGTCTAATTATAACTTGGGGCAATTAGTCCCTCCTAGAAATGGAACATCCCACCTTTTTCTGTCTTCGGGAGAATATCCCACTGAGGACCAGGTCACTACAGCTGCCACCAAGCAGCTCTTCTATTTGCAGCATGTTCTTTTCACTCTAGAAGAATGTTACAAAAGTGAAAGTGAACAGCTTAGTGATCTGCACAATTTACTTTTTTCCTTCCTTACCTTTTGCTTTGGAGGAAATTATGCCCCAGATTCACATATTGAAGTACCAAGCTCTAAGGTGATGGTATTTAGAGATGGGTCCTTGGAGAGCTAATAGGGGTTAGATAGTATGAGAGTGAGGATCTCATGATGACGTTCATGTCCCCGTAGATGAGACACTTGAGGCCTTCTCCTCCCCCTTCCATGTTGTATGTAATGGGAGACTGCTGTCAGCAAGTCTGAAAGAAGACTGTGTTGGATGACCTCCCCTTTGGAGTCTTGTTTATATTTATTTTCTTGTGAATTTTGTCACAGTGAATAACTGTTTGAATAACACATTGCTGAAACATATGAAAACACCCATACATTTAATAAAATCTGAGATGTTCTTGATGTCCTTTTCTCTATAATCCTAAACACAGTGTTGTATAGATACTTTCCTTGATTTGTGACAAAATACCTGATAAGAAAGAGGGGAGGGGAGCAGGGGGGTTCGGGGGGGAGGAGAAGGGAGGGAGGGAACTGGTGTACCTATTAGTTTGTATGAGCAGAAATAATAATAAAAAATGTTTAAAAAAAGAAACAACTTAAGGGAAAGTGGGTTTAGTATGACTTACAGTTCTAAGAGTTACATGCAGCCCATCATGGTGGGGAAAACAAGGTAGCAGGGGCAGAGGGGCTAGTCACATTGCATTTGCTGCCAGGAAACAGAGAGTAGGCAGGAAGTGGGGCCAGGCTAGAAAGAGAACTTAAGGCTCAACTTCCCAGCGACCCACTTTCTCTAGCAAGGGTCTATTTTCCTAAAGTTTCCATAATCTTTCCAAGTAGTGCTACCAGGTGAAATCCTGGTGTTCAAACGTCAAACCACAGTAGATAGGGCAGAAGTGTTCAATAGACCATCATTGACATAATGCATAAAGGTTTTAAGCCAGATGGTTAAAGGCTAGGTTATATTTCAATTACTCCAAGTTAACTTACCAGGCTTTGAAATACTAGATAGCACCTGAAATAATAACTGAACAATGTGAAACAATATACTTTCAAATGATCAATCTATTCTGTACTTACCAGCACTATGTGAAAAACAATCTCACTCCTTATAGTACCTTAATTTCAAGCTTTCTAAAGATCTGCGTCAACATATGTGTTTTCCTTCCTATTTCTTCATTTTTAATTTCTGCCTCACTGCCCAGAATTTTCAAACTTTTCAGTAGCAATTTATTTTTTTAATCCAGGTGTTTCCACTAAATGATAGTGGCTCTCCTGGTTTATTGCCCATGGACCAATCTAATTTCCTTCTCACATATCAAGGACCCCATTTACCCTGAAGGGTGTTCAGAATTCATTACTGTTGTTCTGAATCTATTACCTGGACTTGTGGTTTTTAGGGGTAGCCACTTGTCTTTGCCTTGGAGCCATGGGCTAAAATGCAATTCAAAAAGGGATGGAGAAACAAATCAAAACAACTATTTAGATCTGAACCTGATTTACTCATGTGCCTCTTTTATTACTAGAGTTGCTCCTTTCTGTTGTTTGCATCAAAACTTGGAGATGATGTCCTTTTTCAGGAACTACTAAATTCTTTTTTAAGGCAAGAAGGGATTTGTAAGTAAGGTTGAAATGGTTGGCCTTTTTGACAATCTATACATGTATCTTTTCTTTTTTTTTTTTGCTTTATTTTGTTGTGATTGGTTGTATGGTAGAATATTATTTATCTAGAGTGCTTCTTTCTGCGAGAAGATACCCTAGTGGGAGCAAACAATAAATGTGGACTCCCAAAGACCAAAATGATACCATCAATACTATGTAGGCCTAGGTTGAAGTGCTGCAATGAGAGAAAATACCCAGAGATTCAAGGAGAAATATTGTTGATTATTTAGTTATGATGTGATTGGTATTTGACTCTGTATTTAAAACCACTTGACTGTGTTGCAGGAAGCAATATCCCTATGCTCAATAATATAAAAGTAATACAGTCATGCTTACCTCCATGACTTTAACTAAACAAAATCTGCCTTGAACCCAAACCCTATTTATGGAATATAAAATTTATGCAAACAAGTCACCTCAAGTGATGTGTGCCCAAAGCTAGGTATTGTTCCAGAGAAACAAGATGTAGTCATCAGAATGTCTTTGCTTCCTTTGCTGGAACTGGCATCAACTAATACAGAACCAGCGAAAAGGAAAACTAATGCACGCTCCATAAAAACCAACCTTTGGAATTTGGCTCACACCAGGTTATCAAGTCTAGTGCTGCATCCTGATAATTTTATGACAGTTAATAACAGCTCACAGTTAGGCATTCTATGACAGACCTGATTAATTTTATTGCTTCATAGTGAAAATTTATTTGTGAAGGGAGAAGAAATCAATTCTCATGAACAGAATTAACTGTTGACTTTTTCATTCAGTGTTTGAACATTTTAGTTTATTTTAGAAAACCTGAAAGAGATCACCAAATATAAAGAGATCTCTCCTTGTCTTGGTCTCAGACAACAGAGGACTGAGTATGCAGCCTGATTATAATGACTATTGTTCACCAACTTTGAGCAGTTCAAACTTTCTATGTCTCACATAGTTTCTGTTGTGGTGCAGATATTGAAAGCAGTTTCTTTTCTGACTATTCTGACAATTAGATAAATAGAAATACAAAGAATATACTATTGGGCCAGGCACATTAAAAGCTATTCCATAGACTTTAATAACAATCAACAACACTTTAATGGCTACTTTTGAAAGATAGCACACATATTATAACCATTAGCTATAAATCTAAAGATAATCAGCATCATTAAAACATAATATTCAAATATTGCTTGCAGGTTTCTATTGATGATTTGACTATAAGCCAAATCAGATGATTTGACAAATTCAAGTGATCTTATTTGCATTTTCCCATTTGTAGCAAAGTAAATCATTTTATCCATCTAGAATGGTTTGAAAATTATCATGCAATGTTCAATATTTTAAAATGTTGTCATTATGTTAATGAATAAATATTTAAGAAGTTAGGTTCCATAATATAGCCTAATTAAAAAACTAATTATTAGGTTATTTAAGTTTAGATGCATTGGTTATTTGTCCATTGTGCATGCAATTGAAGTGAAATTATCCCAAATGTTTCATTTATTGATGGTATAAAGAAGCCATTCTCATTTAAAATGTTATCTCATTTGAATACAACTTTTAAATAGCACGATATAAACAATCTGTAAAATCTGAAACAGTGGATAATAACTAAGTATTAGATCTCTCAGAGGCACTCCTTTTCTTATTTTTCCAGCTTTATTCATTCAATGGATGCTCTTTGTCTTTTAGGCTCAAAAGTTCCATCTTGTTCAAACATTTAGCTTTTTCAATTTTTAGTTGGCATATAAAATCTTTTCACGTCTGTCTCATTTAGAACTTCCTTAAAATCCAGTTAATGTGCTATTGTTCTATAAATAGTATCTCTCCCTACCACCTTCTCCAAGGCAATCTAGACAAAGCATCTCCCCATTTTAAATAAATGAAGCAGATCTCTCAGAGTTTTCCTCTTTATTTTCTTTGAAGATTGATTATTCCAATGTCTGAAGATCTTGAGGTTAACAAGCATGGTTTTCTCACTCCTTTTTCTATCCATGTTCATTCAGGGCACAAAAAAGAGCTGTAATTAAAAAAAAACTGTTTATGAGCAAATAAACACATAACCACCAATGTTGGAATATACTTTTGATTTTTTAATCAATTTAGGTTACAATGATCAGTCTCTACAGCAATACTGATTCATTCAAATTAAATCACAGAAAACTCTGCAATTAACATTTAAATCTAAAGTTTTAGTAAAGGATTCTAGTGCTTAATGCATTTTTATCCACTGTGTTATTTTATTATATATCAAAAGTTAAACTATCTTAATATAGCAATTTTCACTAAGCATCTAATATTGTAATCTATAAAACTGAAAAGACTGTAGTTTTAATCATAAATTGTATTATTAATATATTCAAAGAATTTCTTCTAGCTCCTCTATATTCAGCGATATAAATTAATAAGATTTTCATTATGTTAGAGAATTGTTCAAATTGTTGCAAATGTTTATATATCCTCAAAAGCTATAAAAATCTGTGTGATATTAATTGGAGAAATTATGTCAATTTAGAGGTATATCTAGGATTTACTTTTCGTAATGGAGACAGAGTTTTGACTTCAATTTTTGACAATTATTTATTAAAATCTTTTGAGGCTCATAATTTAACATGTTTTTTCTACATCTATTATATGTACTTATTGAGTAGATCCGTGTTAGCTTATCCAAAATAGCAAATAGTCCATTTGAAGGTTACTTGTCTTGTGATATAAGCAAAGAGGTAATTTGGGAAGAAAATATATATTTTTAGCATTTTACAATCTAACAAGAATTTATATTTCATTTCTTCTTATAAAATATAGAATTCTTGCATACATATGTGTATTTTACCCTATCTTCTTCTGAAGTTAAGTAAGCAATATGCACTCTTTCTACATGAAGCCGGAAATATTGAAATCACTGAGAAATCTGAAAAAGCTTCAAAAGTGATAGATTTTTATGACTATATAAGCTTATTTCCCCTTACTTTCAAATGCATTTCACTCTTTAAAATAAAAGTGTATCATTACCTTGCAGGATTTATAGTGTGTCGCAGTAAAAGATAAAACAAATATAACTTTAAAACAAAACTTATTTGAAGTGAATTCTTGTGAAACAGGCATGGATACAATAGTGAAGTATCTCCATCTATTCTCTCTTTATGGAAGGTATGTTTGGGAAAACAGAATATTCATATTATACTTGAATGAATAGACTAGAATGCAAGTTTTGACTAGGGAAAAATTAATGTATTATAATTCAATTTGTAACTGTACTGTGTGACTTGCTACAGTGATAATTTAATTGAAACATTTAGTTACAAATTTATGATTTTTTAAAAAAATATATATTTGATCTAACTTTGATTGGCATCATCTGTATTTCCCTTCGAGGCCTCCATTCTCATCTTCTTTCTCTTAGAGCGTTGGGTGCACTGACTCTATAAGCTTTTATTCTAGTTACTGCTTTGTTGTTTAAGGAGCAACCCAGTGACAAATTTGATGGGGAAAAAGAAAACACAGTCAGAATGCTATTTCGTTCATGTATGATCCATGTGTGTTATTGTGTAGCCACAAGGGTGCTACTGGGAATATTATATCTTATTGTTGGGAGTCTGGGTCCTTAATCAAATGCAGAGCAAGCCATTGAAGCTGTCATGGCTAGCCAGCTTGTTCTGGGGATTGCTAAGCTCCAGTTTCCAGAACTAAAATTACAGTCTTTTTCCATGGCCACTCATCACTTTTCTGGAATACCTTGGGATCTTAACTGAAATCTACCCTTGTGAGGAAATGGATTAAACCACTGTGCCATCTTCCCAACCCAATGCAGATATTTTTCTATTCTTGCT
Source organism: Typhlomys cinereus (assembly GCA_023101885.1). Lineage (NCBI taxonomy): Eukaryota > Metazoa > Chordata > Mammalia > Rodentia > Platacanthomyidae > Typhlomys > Typhlomys cinereus. The sequence continues at coordinate 4,435,983 of JALPQD010000150.1, forward strand.
TTTGGCTGCAATAGACTGGTTGGTTCCTCCTACACTCCTTTCCTCAAGACTATTCTGAGACCACTTCTCACTTTCTCTCAAATGGTAGCAATGGCTTGGCTCCAGTCTTAATAGTGGCTGTGTATTCAATGTTTAACCTACTTACTCCTTACAAAATTAAAAATTTTCTCTTCATTAAATCCTCCATAATTTATCACATTTTAATTATAGGTCTTCTATAACCTGATGCTATCACAACTGATAGAAAAACAAATAAGAAAACATATATGCATATTTACATATATGTATATTTAAAACTTGTATCTATGTGATATGCACAGCAGATTATCAACAAAATATTTAAGTACATGCTCACCCTTCATCTATTATTGATCATTTATCTCTGCCTTAAATGTCTTCTGTATGTCTGCTTCAAGCTAAGTAGAGCTTCTTTTCTTTCTTTTCTCAAATATATCTTCCTAATGTTTAAATGCACATTGTTAGAATAAGGTGGTTAAGAACTTTACCCTGAGAGCCCGTCAGTGTTTGTAGCTTATCAGAACCACTAGGAATATTTGTCCAGTGTGAGAATAAATTTAACAGGAATGCATTAATAGTTTCGATTTCTTCTAAGGAGCTGCTTGCTGACTTCCATATTTACACAATATGCATTTATATCCAGCATTCAAATCCAGTCTGGAGAACAAATCAGAAGTAAAGTATATATGAAAAATCAGAACACTTATATCTGTACATGTAGAAGTACCCTAAGACATTTAATTTATCCTGCATGTAGAAGCTTGAGAATCATTAAGCAAACAGTCAGTTAGACTAGAGTTCACAGTGTTGAATTATTCACTAGAGATTTGGAAAAAAATTAAGTGGAAAGTGGTTGGATTTTGTTGTGTTGTCTGTGTTTTTCTGTTCAACAACACATTCTCAGAAGAACTTCTAGGAACAACATCTTTGATAAATGTCATAAGAAAACAAATAATAACAAGTGACAAAGATATATACTCTATTTTTCATAATTACCATAGACATTTATTTAAAGTAAGACATCTACTGATTAAATGATTCTTCAACTGTGATTTAGATTTAAAGTCACACAAGCACGAAAACAGGTAAATCCATCGGTAGATTACTTTTTTTGCTCATTCTTCTCTCTCTCTTCTTTCCCCAATAACTTCTTTCAGATAAGGTTTAAGTTTGAATTTATCCTCACATTTTGTCCACCACTCCTTAGACAAGATCTGATGTGTCATGATCCGATCCAGAGTTCTCTTCCTGTGAAATATCCAGCCGTTGTAAAGGATCTCAGAAAGCCTCCTGATGTCTTCTTTCAACCTCTTCATCCTTATAAATTGTGTCACCACACACCGAGTTTATTGAATCTTACAGCATCATAATACTATTTTCAATTATCTTCCAGCCACAGGCCTGCCCACCATTGTAATCCACCTATTCTGACCACCATAATGACCTGTCTGCTCACCATTGTGATCTCCTTGCCCATCATTGTCACCCTCTGCCCGCCACTGTGACTCTCTGCCCGCTATTGTTACCAGAGAGGAGGACCTTCTGAGTAAATCTTAGAGGATGCTTGGGACTCCTGAATAGGCACTTTGGGGCCTCCATCAGGCATATCAGATATACTTCATAAATATTTTATCACATAGTAAGTTCATATTGTGAATTGTTATGTGCTTTTCTAAATGTCCTGAATTCTCCCTGAATATTGTCAGAATAATATGTTGCTCTTATTTTCTTAAATTCATCACTTATTTTCAATGTCAGTGAAAGGAGAAACTGAGCCTAAAAGCCCAATATCTATGCTCACTGCACTTATATCTTTATCAAGGTTTTGATAAACATTTGAGATTGAAAATTAATTTAAAAATATTTTCCAGGGTAGAGTAAAAACTAAAGCCAAATAGAATGGAGCAAATTAGCATTCTTGATGATTTGTGTGTTCTGTGTTGTTTCAGATTGCACTTTCTGCTGGGAGAAATTTCAAGTATAAGGAAGTGTTTTATTGGGAGAAATCAAATGTAAATCATATTTCATTTTGTTTTATTTTCAGTGTTGAAATACACTGTAATAAATATGCATTTGATAATGCTTTAGTTTTCCCATTAAAAGACTCCTACTATGTATATCGATCCAGAAAGATACCCAAAATAACCTTTAGGTCTCTAAGTGCATGCAAGCACACACACACACACACACACACACACACACACACACACACACACACAAAGTAAGATTCTGCCAACATTTCCATTTTAATGGCATATTGCTTCTCAAGGTCATTTAACATAGGAATAAGTAGAAGACACAGCATAACTGCAAAATCCTATCAGAAGCTTCTTTTATAGTATATACAATAATTTTCACATCATTTTTGTTTTATAACATGCACTGGCAGCATTGAATGAAAGCTACAGTTGTCCAGAAATTTTAGTATACCAAGAAATGATATTTAAAGAGTTAAAGGATGTTTATTAATTGACACATTTCGAATTCTTAAAAAGGGCAATGTGTTCAGAGATGATTTAAGCTATGTCTTAAATCTCCCCAAATCCAATATGTCAAGCAAGTGATGTGATATCAGTTTTCATTAGCAGCATAGAGTTATAGTTTGCATCTGGGACAGTACTTAATCATCATTGGATTAAAGGAAACAATATATATCTGAGATGGTATGACTTCTAAAGTTAGTTCCTCAAAGCCTAGGGCATGGAAGCAATGATGACCTAGAGCTACTGACCCGTCACCAAGATGCCATCATGGCTGAGAACTCACATCTAATAGACAGAAGTTATCAGTGCATTAAATCATTAAGAAAAATGCCATTACTGCAGTCATGTCTCTTTGGCATGGTTTGTTTGTGAAAATTATTTGTGAAATTATGACCTAGAGCAGACAATAACTTATATGATCTTTAAGTAATGACAGAAAAATGCAATGTAGTACTTCTTGTCAAATTTGATAGAAAACAGACCTGAAGACTGCCAAAAGAAATCAGTATAGTTTTCCTAATACAAATCCCAAATAGTTTGATATTATAATATTAAAGCCAAAACAAACAGAAAATCTTAGAAACATTTCCATTAATGGGAAGATGATTTGATTCTGTACCTGAAATTTCAACTCTAGATATGAACATACTTATATGCTAAATTCCTTGATAATTTACATATTTACATCATATCATATTTTTATAATGGTCTATGGTGCAAAAATAAAGTTAAAATTCTCTACAAATAAACAGGTAAAGGAATGGATTATATTTAAAAAGACTTGATTGGCTTGTTTATGCCACTTCAATGTGAAATATTTGAAAATGAAGTACAATGCAAAAAGGAACAAACCAAAATATTCTACCAAACAAATCCAAAATTCATCAATCAGTGAATATGCTATATCCATGGGATGAGATATGACCCATCAATGCAAATAAATAAACTATTGATCCATGAAACTACTGAGGAAATTCTCTTCTCATGAGAAAGAACATACCACTAATCTTACATATTTTATGATGATGCTTACAACTGCTGTGAACTAAAAACTGGAGAGGAATCTGATCAGTTTTTACTTTGAGCTGTTGCTGAGGAAGATTGGCAAGGGGAAATTTTCAAAAACCACAGTGAAGCTGTTTGACTATGCACTATTGCTAAATTTTAATGAGCTGTATGCTTAAAGTGGATGCTCTCATAGTATGTAAGTAATACTTCATTAGATCTTTTAAGTAAGCATGAATTGTTGGAGTTTACACTATGAATTAATCTAATCAGGAAGTAAGAAAAACACAGAAATAATATTTACACATTCTGGAAGGAAAGACGAATCAAGAATAGCATATTTCTTTATTCTAGACTAACCATTGCTGATGCAGAAAGCTGAAGTTCTTTAAAATTTTGAATAAAATACATATGTCAGTCCTGATAATACTTATAATCCTCTGTGTCTCATATGAAGCTTGACATAAAAGACAAAGTATCAATTAGAAAGTCATTAGCAAGGAAAATTTTTTAAAAAGTCTATGTGTACAAGACCTCCACGGAATTTGAAAAGCGTCTGATGGGGAATAATGCTGATAGGGCAGAAAAGGAAGATGCTTTCCTTCTTGGTATACCCACTGACATGTGATTCATGCTCTAGAAAGTGCTCTTGCACATGCCATCAAAGTCAAATCAGAGGAAACTATAGAATACATATGTGAAAAGATGTTAAAAATAGGACAGAAACTGATAAGGAGGAAGGGTCGTAATGGGAAAAGGAAGGGAGATGAAATTGGTAATTAAGGTGTGAATAAATACTATAAATTCACTATATTCCTCTATTAATTTCTGAAAGAATAAAGAATATATTAACAAAAATAAAACTAAGTATTTATTCTAGAAAAGTGTTTATTTTTTAAATTTCCAATCATGTAAGTAAAGATCAATAGATAAAAATATGCAGTTTATAGGACTCTATGATAAGAAAGAGAAAAGTGTCACAGGGTATTCTGCTGTTCTCTAGATTTAAGGCCATCTTCTCAGCAGGGAACAAATCTCTGATAGTGTAAAGCAGGTCAAAACCTACAGAATGGGAGGACATAGGCCCTAGGTCAGGAACATACTGATATTGTTTAGTTAGAAGCACTTGATACCAATCTGCCTCTAAACATTTATCACTATAGCTGTAAATTAAAGAGCTCTCAGCCCTTGACCTAGGAGCTTTCTTTTATGGTGGAAGTTATTTGATACAAGGAATTACAACCAAAAGCAAAGTGTATTAGTCAGGCTTCTCTGGAGAACATAATATCTAGAATGCAATGAACATTATTAAATAAACTCACAATAAAGACAGAGTTCTTCAGAGTAACTGCTCACAGCTGCTTGGTTCTTGACCGTCTTATAAAGCTAATGGATTCCAAGAAGGATCGAGCCCAAAGACATGGTGCTCTGATGTCTTCAAAGAATAGCTGGACTCTAATGACAGCAATGAACAGTGAACAGCAGCAAGGTCTATCAGACCAGGCTTCAAAGGCAGCGGGAACAGGGGCAAGGTCAAAAAGATGGATCTCTGTGCCAGCTAAGGATAGAGGCAGTAGAGGCAGCAGCAATCAAGAAGATAAGAAAGCTCAAAAAAGGCAAAGACACTCAAAACTGAAAACTTGTTAAGTTCAAAGAGTGAACTTAACAGCAAGTTGACACAGGATAAGGGAAGAGCACTTAAATCAAAACACATCCAAAGCCAAGGCAGAAGGCAAAGGTCAGTGCTGCTTTACAGTTTGCCAGACTTTCAAAACCAGCCAGCTCTCTCCATTTTTATCCCCCTGCCTAGAGAATGATCCCAACAAGCTACTGCCGTTTTCCAATATTAATTAGATGAGAAAGAATATTTCTTCAGGCTTATCTTTAAAACAGTCTTCATACTGGTACCTAAAGACTGAAATGTGAAGTTGGAGGATAAAGCTAACACAGAGGAGAGTTTCTACGTATTCGGTGGCCAGTGCATTGGGGGAACAATAGAAGTTATTTTGTGTGATAGTCTAAGCAGTATTTTGGGCAGTATTGTAAAAGACAGACAAAAGATTGTTGTACGAAATTATATGAAAAGGAAAATATTCAATGGTCACAAACATGGAGGTCATTATAGAACTTCATAAATCTAACATGTTACCTGTTACAGCAAAGTATTTATTTATTATTTATTAACAGCAATAGCAGAAAGCACATGTTACATGGTTGAGATAAGGGATCTTGACTCGAGTTCTTTCGAGCCAAGTAACTTTGTTTCTGGAGTCTTCCTTTATCCACGAATTTTGAAAAACTTATAAAATTGCAAATTTATGCTGCACTTTTTTTATTTGTTCAACTATAAAAAGAGACACTGATGTATAACTTTGATAAGGTAAAAGAAACCTAAACGATTTTTTTGCTATAAAGTTTGTTACCAGAAACGCTTGATAGAGAGACAAAAGTAAACAAAGATATTTTTGTACCTGGAAATCTATTTGAGACCTTAATTGATGGTGAGATAATAGCAGAATGTCATGAAGCTGTTGGGTAATTTAATTTCTGAAAGTTTACTCATTATATAATGTTCCTGACTTACTCATAAAAATTTGTGAGTATATTAAACAATAAGTACTTTCATTTTTGAGGTTTGATTTTAGCTATTTGTCCTGTTTGAGTTCAGATATTGCCTCATCAAAAGGTGTCCTCTTCAGTCTATGTCAGAGCTACTTCTTTTGTGATTTTTTTTAGTGTACACATAACCTCCATTGCAGTGTTTGTCATATGTGACTTGTTTGACTTTTCACATCTATGTTTTAATAATCTGTTTCTTCTTCTATTTCTACATTTATAAAGTCTGTGCATTTTTTTCCTTTTGTAATCTTGGAACTTAGGCTTGTACTCACTAGAAAATATACAAAATTGTGCATAAATAGGTCCTATCTAAAAAGTAAATGAAAGCAGGGTTATTTTATGATGCAGTCCTGTGATTCCACCTATTCAACAGGATAGGGTAGGAAAATGGCAAGTTCAGAGATTACCTGGGTAATATAATAAAAGGCTGTCTCAAAAACTAAAGGAAGACAATGTAACAACTCTGCGGAGACCCTGTCTACTGTGTCCAAGACCTTATGTTCAATCCCCAGAGCTGTAAGGACAGAAGTATGTGTTTCATAGTTCTACTTCTAATGGAAAATGATTAAATTCTTGGAGCACAAACAGAAGTAAGTGACCTCTTCCTTGCTAGCACTATGGGTAAGGTTTTGTTTTATGTGGACCTATTTTTATATTCTGTTTTTCAATATTAATATGGAAGTTTATAAAATATTAAGGTAGTTCCTGGATTGTTTCTTACCTTTTTTCAGGGAACATACATTAATAAGAATACAGTGTAAGTACATATTTCCTGCATAATGTTGGGTTAGAAACCATGGCTTTATCTGTCAGGGTCCTTTGTGAATCATTGCTTTACTTTGGTGGTCCCTTTGGCCCTGTGTATATCCTGAATAGTGAAAGATGTGGTTGGATATGTCACACCTATTCTTTTCACAGACAGTGGGAATCTGAAGAATTTATTAAAAATAAAAATTTTTTGCATGTATGAGTCACAAATAATTGCTGAAAGCACTCAAGGGAGTTTAAAATGAGCCCAAAGATATCTCATAACTCCAGAGACTTTATCACACAGAGGCTATGAGTTTCTTAATCAGATGGAGGTCTCTGTACACTACAGTTTCAGACAGTAAAAGCAAAGTAGAGTAAAGCAAAATACCAGTGAGATCCTCTTTCCCCTTCCCTCCTGTTTATAATCTTTGCAATTACTGTAGGTATTACAGAGATTTATCTTTGAATATATCACTAAGTGGGTTTGGTACTAGGATCTACCTATTAGGGAGTACATATGGCACTTAATTTTCTGTGTCTGGGATACTTCACTCAATATAATTTTTTCTATTCCATCCATTTCCAGCAAATTTCATTAATTCATCTTTTATGATGGCTGAGTAGTATTCCATTTGTAACAGTCACTCTTAACTATTGCTGTGAGAGAACACTCAAAGTCGATCAACTTAAGGGAGAAAGGGAAGTTTATTCACCTTATGGTTCCAGAGGGGAGGCACAGTTTCTCATGGCAGAGGCGACATGCCTGGCTGGCGAAAGCTGCTAGAGGTTAAGTCACTGCAGTACATCTTGGAAGCTGAGAGCTGCAAGATTGCTTGCTGAAAAGGCAGACTTCTCCTGGAGGTAGGGTGGGATTAATCCACCTCAAGGCCCACCCCTTGTGATTGCCTTCTTCCAGCAAGGCTCCACTTCTCAAGGTGACATGACCTTGCCAAACACATGAGACTGTGGGGGACACATTTCAAACCATGACACTCCACCCCTGGCCCTCACAGGCTCACTGCCATCTCATTATGCAAACCATACTCAGTCCAACTTTAAAAGTCTTCATAGACTACATCAGTAGTCCCACCACAGTCCAAAAGTCCAAAATCTTTACTTCTCAATAGCAAACCAGGCTTTAATTCCACAGCACAAACTGCCCTTTTTAGGCCTCTAAACTGCAGGCTTCTGCCACATGCTGTCTGGCTGCCATCATTTTTCAAAATCTTGGAGGAGGACTCCACGATGTTCTCCCTCTTGCATCCTTGATGCCTCTAAAACCAGAACCACGTGGACGACGTTGCCAAGACTGGCGCCCTTGAATCACAGGTGATTCTCCTTCTCTATGCTCTCCATGGGGAAAAGTCCTTTCACACCTGGACAGTTGTTTTATAGAAGTGGATCCTTGCTTTGGAATTCCACACTTTAGCTCATTTCTTCTAAAAGGATTTGCATTCTTATGGGTAGAAGCCTTCTCTGAGGATCTTGCTCTCAAGCTAGGGCCTCTCCTATTTTCCAAATTGAGAGCAGGCTTTGATTTACAAATGGAGCTAATATCTTTAACAGCCCTTTTGTTCCCTGCTTCTTCCTGGTTCAACTTTAAGTTTGGCTTTGTATTTTTCATCATTAGATCTTAGTTTTTGCTTCTTCCAGCCTGATTCTTTGCTCTTTTTCATAATTTTGAAGACAACTAAAAAGTAGCCATATCACATTATCAAGCTTTCAGGAGGAGGGCAAAACTTCAATAAACTCTTGGCCAACACATGGCTCCATGTGTCACTCATCCAGTTGTAAACACAGTCTCTGTTTCCCTCTGGACCATAACAAGCTGGGCTTCAGCCTGTGTGTCTTACAGCAATGCTATCCTCTGAGCTCTCATGAGAAAGACACATTTGGCCCCCTCACCAAGACGCAAAGACTTTCCCAGCATAAAGTCCCAAAGTTCTCCATATTTCTCCCAACAAACAGTTCCAAAGGCACACTAGCCACATCACAGCATTGGCCATAATGCTGGGTACCAACTTCTCTCAGCTTCACAAACAGCTTCACGTGGTGGTACCAGCTATTCTTAATCTCACAGCAATACCCCACTTCTCGGGATGAATTTCTGTAACAGTTACTTTAAACTATTGCTATGAGAGACCACTCAAAGTCAATCAACTTAAGGGAGAAAGGGAGGTTTGTTCAGCTTATTGTTCCAGAGGGAAAGGCACAGTTTCTCATGACAGAGGTGGCATGCCTGGCTGGCCAAAACTGGAAGAGGCTAAGTTACTGCAGACATCTTGGAAGCTGAGAGCTGCAAGACTGCTTGTTGAAAAGGCAGATCTCCTGGTGGTAGGGTGGGACTAATCCACCTCAAGGTCCACCCCTTGTGACTGCCTTCCTCCAGCAAGGCTCCACCTCTCAAGGTGCCATGACCTTGCTAAACACATGAGACTGTGGGGATCACATTTCAAACCATGTCACCATTGTATAAATGTACCGCATTGAGCCCTACCACCCCAGAGCCCCACGCCTCCCGGCGGCCAGCACCCAGGCTGACTCTGGCTTGGCCTGTGCCCGGGCCCGGACGACCCCAGCCCCCTCTGCGCTGCCCCGCCCCACCCCACCCCACCCCCACCAGCTGCCCAAGGTGAGTGAGACAGAGAGCCCAGCCCAGCCCTACCACCCCGGAGCCGCACGCGTCCCCGTGGCAAGCACCCAGGCCGACTCCAGCTTGGCCTGTGCCACGGCCCCCTCCACGCTGCCCCGCTCCGCCCCCGCCAGCTGCCCAAGGTGAGTGAGAGAGACAGCCCAGCCCAGCCGCGCCCCCCACCCAGAGCCGCCCAGCTAGCAGCACCACGCCCCGTGGCCCCTGGATTTGCCCCCGGGGCCCCGCCCCCCTCTGCTCCGACCTTCCCAGGTCCCAGGTGAAGAATTCTGCCGTCAACATCAGACCCTCTGCCTCTCTGGACCACCGGGGACCTACACACGTGGTCCACGGAAGACACACTGCTACTCAGAATTCAATAGAGCCCAAAGGAAACTCAAGCAAAATTCTAAGGAACAAAGGGAACACAGGCTATACATCTGGACTCACTACAATCAGTATATCACGTGGGCAAGATTCTTCTCATCCAACCCAAAGATAAGTAAACTTTTTCTTTTCACCTTACTGATCCTTTAAAGTATCAATGCTGTAGATCAACTTTCTCATACAGCCACCCCACAACATACAACTCCAGGGAGTACACCACTCACCCCCACATTTCACCAAGATACTAAATCATAAAAGTGCACTACCAAACTAATATTCACCCCCTGGTAACATAACCTGACTTAACTGACGTACTAACAGCCTAGTAGCCTCATCTAGGATATAACAATAACAATACACAAACATACCCAATCCAAGGTAAGCACTAGTAATAACTGGCAAGTGTAAAAATACCAACTAGGTGGATTCAGTGAAAAAAACACAGAAATTGAAAGGTCCTAAAAAACAAAACAACAATGTACAAGTCAAAGTGCAGATCCACAAGAAACAAAACCCAAGACCAATCTCCTGCCAAAAGAATCAATCCCATAATGAGGGATTCTGACCAGAACAAATCCACAGATAATAGCCATGAAAGCCAGACCCAACATAACGACTTTCAGAGTATGATCCTTACCATGATTAATATTATGAAAGAGGAAATCCGAGAAGAGTTAAACAACCATATCAAGCACTTCGAACAGGAACACAACAGGCACTTGGAAGAGTTGAGAAAAACAGTTCAAGAAACAAAAATAAGTATACAGCAATTAAAACAGTCTCAGGCAGAGTTTAAAATTGAACTAAAAGACAAGTTATCTTCAACCCAAAACTCAACAGAGAGTCTTATCAGCAGAACAAATGAGGAAGAAAATAGAATTTCAGACTTGAATACAAAGTGGGAGAATTAACCAGCTCAATGGAAGAGATTGTTAAAGCCAAAAAGACACTGGAGAGGAGCATTCAAGTAATATGGGACACCCTGAAGAAGCCTAACATGCACATTCATGGAATACCAGAACAAGAATTCCAAAATACCACACCGGAGGATATATTTCAATTCATCATAAATGAAAACTTCCCACAACTAAAGAATGAGAGGCCTATCCAAATACAAGAGGCATTTCGCACTCCAAACAGATACGACCAAAATAGAAAATCGCCACGGTAAATAATAGTCAAAACACTCCACATTCAAGACAAAGAAAAGGTGCTGAGAGCTTCAAGAGAAAAAAAGCAACTCACTTTTAAAGGTAAACCTATTAGAATAACAAATGACTACTCAATGGAAACAGTAAAAACAAGAAGAGCTTAAAGAGACATACTTCAAGTATTAAATGAGCAAAAATGCCAACCCAGACTGATATACCCGGCAAAACTAGTCTGTCATGATTGAGGAAGAAAGAAAAGTTTTCCAGCACAAAGACAACTTGAAGGATACATGTCTACCAAACCAGGCGTTCAAAAAATCCTAGAAATGATACACAAGCTTGAAGAAAACAACATGCGTATCCAGGAGGACAGAAGGGACGTATAATTCCACCAAAACATAAATATCAATCAACATGCTTACAAAATCTACTAAACATAAAAAATGTCCAGAATTAAAAATAATTTCTCCATAATAACATTAAATGCCAATGGTATTAACTTGCTGATTAAGAGACACAGATTACTAACTTGGATTAAAAACCACAATCCAACAATCTGCTGTCTTCAGGAAACTCATCTCACCATAAAAGATAGGCACATCCTAAGAATGAAAGGCTGGTCCAAAATCTTGCAAGCTAATGGAACCAGGAAACAGGCAGGGGTAGCAATTATGCTTTCAGACAAAGTGGACTTCAAACCAAAGAAAATCATATGAGACACAGATGGATACTACATTTTAGTCACAGGTACAATTCACCAGGAAGACTTCACAATACTGAACATTTATGCACCCAATACGGGCCCCTCCACATTCATTAAGAAAACCCTACAGCACCTAAAGCAATAAATGAACCCCCAAACGATAATTCTTGGGGACTTCAACACCACCCTCTCAACATGGGATAGATCAACAGGTCAAAGGCTTAACAGAGACACTTTGGAACTTAATCAAACCCTGAAAGAAATGGACCTTACAGATCTCTATTGAACTTTTCACCCACACACGAAAGAATACACATTTTTCTCAGCAGCACATGGAACTTTTTCCAAAATAGATCACATATTGGGCCACAAAACGAATCTACACATATACAAAAAAGTTGAAATTCTAACCTGTGCCCTATCAGAACACCAAGGACTAAAGCTGGACATCCACAACACAACAAACATGAGAAAATACACTAACTCCTGGAAACTTAACACTATGATGCTGAATGAGAACTGGATTCAGGAAGAAATTAAAAAGGAAATTCAAGATTTCCTGAATGTGAACGATAACGAAAATACAACTTACCAAAATCTCTGGGACACAATGAAAGCTGTCCTAAGAGGTAAGTTCATAGCTCTTAATGCTTACATCAGAAAAATGGAAACATCAGAAATAAATAACTTAACGATGCAGTTTAAGGCTTTAGAGAAACTTGAGCAATCTGATCCCAAAAGTAGTAGAAGAGAGAAGATTAGCAAAATAAGGGGAGAAATATCTGAAATCGAGACTAAGAAAACGATAGAAAAAATCAACCAGTTAAAAAGCTGGTTCTTTGAAAAAATCAATAAGATCGATACACCCCTTGCTAAATTAACCAAAAGCAAGAGAGAGAAAACCCAAATTAAGAAAATTAGAAATGAACATGGAGTTATCACTACTGATAGCCAAGAAATCCAGAGAATTATAACATCATATTTCAAAAACTTATACTCTGTAAAGTTTGACAACACAAAAGAGATGGATGAATTTCTAAGTAAACACAACCTACCTAAATTGAATCAGGAAGTTATGAATTACTTAAATAGCCCTATAACATATAACGAAATTGAAGAAATAATCTCAAATATTCCCACCAAAAAATGCCCTGGACCAGATGGGTTCAGCACAGAGTTCTACCAGACATTTAAGGAGTTAATAACACTAATACTCCTTAAACTGTTCCATCAAATAGCAAAGGAAGGAACACTACCAAATTCCTTCTATGAAGCTAATATCGTTTTAATCCCAAAACCGAATAAAGACTCACTTAAAAAAGAAAACTATAGGCCTATCTCTCTGATGAACACAGACGCAAAGATTCTCAACAAAGTCTTAGCAAATCGGATTCAAAAACATATCAAAAAGATCATTTACAGGGACCAAGTAGTCTTCATCTCCGGCACACAAGGTTGGTTCAACATACGAAAATCAATAATGTAATTCATCATGTAAACCAGTCCAAAGACCAAGACCACATGATACTCTCGATAGAATCAGAAAAAGCCTTTGACAAGATCCAACAGCCTTTTATGATCAAAACGCTAGACACAGTAGGAATGGAAGGAACCTTTATCAATATAATAAAAGCTGTATACAACAAGCCCACAGCAAGGATTATGCTCAATGGGGAACAATTGGAAGCATTCCCACTTCGATCAGGAACTAGACAAGGCTGTCCACTCTCACCACTTCTATTCAATATTGTACTTGAAGTCTTAGCTGAAGCCATAAGACAAGAAAGGGACATAAGAGGGATTCAAATCGGCAAGGAAGAAGTCAAGCTATCCCTATTTGCAGAAGACATGATCTTATACCTGAGTGATCCCAAAAACTCCACCAGGAAGCTCCTGGAACTAATTGAGAAGTTCAGCAGGGTGGCAGGATACAAAATAAATGTGCAAAAATCAGAGGCCTTCCTATATGCCCAGAATGAAAGAAGTGAAAAAGCCTTGAGAGAAACCATGCCATTTACTATAACCTCTAAAAAAATGAAATACCTTGGTATAAACCTAACCAGGGAGGTAAACGACCTTTACAATGAAAACTTTAAAATCCTGAAGAAAGAAATTGCAGAAGACACTAAAAGGTGGAAAGACCTCCCATGTTCCTGGATTGGCAGAATCAACATTGTAAAAATGACCATCCTACCAAAGGCAATATACAAATTCAATGCTATACCAATTAAAATCCCAAAGCAATTCTTTAAAGAAATTAACCAAATAATCTCAAAATTCATATGGAGGCACAAAAGACCCAGAATAGCAAAGACAATCCTGAGTAACAAAAACACAGCTGGAGGTATTACCATACCAAACCTCAGTCTATACTACAAATCCATAGTTATAAAAACAGCCTGGTACTGGCTCCAAAATAGACACACAGATCAGTGGATAAGGGTTGAAGACCCAGATATAAGCCCACAAAAATACAGGCATTTGATCTTTGACAAAGGGGCCCAAAGAATCCAATGGAAAAAGTACAGCATCTTCAACAAATGGTGCTGGCAAAACTGGATCTCCACATGCAGAAGATTAAAACTGGACCCGTACTTGTCACCATGTACAAGACTTAATTCCAAATGGATCAAGGACCTTGATATCAGGCCAGAGACTATAAAATTCATAGTTGAAAGGATAGGGAACTCCCTTGAGCTGATTGGGCTATGCTAACAGTTCCTAAACAGACATCCAATGGCACAGTTACTGCTACCAACTCTCAACAGTTGGGATCTTGTGAAATTAAAGAGCTTCTGTTCAGATAAAGAGATTGTAACGTGAGCTCAAAGGCAACCCACAGAATGGGAGAAAATCTTCACTAACCATATATCTGATAGAGCTCTACTGTCCAGAGTGCACAAAGAACTTAGAAAATTAAACACCAAGGAAACCAATGGTCCAATTAAAAAATGAGCCCTGGAATTAAAAGAAATTTTACCAGAGATGAAATTAAAATGTCTAACAAATATCTTAAAAAATGCTCCACTTCTTTAGCCATAAGGGAAATGCAAATCAAAACTTCCCTGAGATACCATCTCACCCCGGTCAGGATGGCAAAAATCCACAATACAAACAACAACAAATGCTGGAGAGGATGTGGAGAGAGGGGAACTCTCCTACATTGTTGGTGGGAATGCAGGCTCATACAGCCACTCTGGCGAGCCATCTGGAGATTCTTAAAGAGATTAAATATTGAAATGCCATATGACTCTACTATTCCACTTTTGGGAATAACCCCCCATGCAGCAAAGGTTCGCCTCCATAGCACAAACACGACCATGTTCATAGCAGCACTGTTTATAATAGCAAAGTCATGGAATCAACCTAAATGTCCAACAGTTGACGAGTGGATAAGGAAAAGGTGGTATATCTATATAATGGAGTACTACTCAGCCATCAAAAATGATGAATTACTGGAATTTTCTGGGAAATGGATGTCATTAGAAACAATTATATTAAGTGAAGTATCCCAAACCCAGAAAGTTAAGCACCATATGTACTCCCTAATAGGTGGCTCCTAGTACCAAACTCACCCAGCCCACATTGAGACACTCAAAGGTAAACCCATGTAATACAGTAATTGCAAGGATTGTGAACAGGAGGGATGGGGCTGGAGGGCCACACCAGACACAAGGAGAGAGGGGACCATGTTACAGCAGAGAAAATCGGCCTCCAAGGAATGCAAGTAAGCAATGTGACACCTGGTTAAGTTCAGACGTTCGTTCCTGATCATTTACTACTGAGGGGGTATGATCTCACCAGAAGGGAGGGCATATAGTCTGGCAGATGAAAGGTGATCATTTTGCAAATGGGTGACTGACCCCTCCCTCACCGAGGTTTCTTGCTTTTATTACATCTACCCTTGAATGTGCTATTATAACAAGACTCCAGTTTAACAGTTTTTTGTCTCTGACCCGGGGGTGACATACAGTGCCCATCAGGATGGAGTGAAGGGCATTGCAGGAGCAGCAAAACTGCAAAAGAAAATCAACAACCCACAATCCAGAACTTCAGAGACTCCATATCAACCACCTAGAACTAGGCCAGACTAATCTCTCCTCATCTTGAAGCTCAGGGACATTTGCGGAAGAGGGGGCGGTAAGATTGTAAGAGCAAAAGGATGGAAGGAGCAATGATCTGAAGATTCTCCACACTAGTTAGAGCTGAAGCAATCATAATAGGACTTTGCATGCCCTGCACAATGTCCAACACACTATTGACCTCACAAAGTCTAGCATCGGCTAAAGGCACCAAGATCCTTGGAGGCAAGGGATTGGCAGCCACAGTAGTGTTCCTATGCTTAAGGGGAACACGAGAAAGGGTTCAGGGAAATGCCACTGGGTCCTTGTACGTCATTGGAGAGGAGGACCAAGAGGAGAGTTAGGCATACACAGTAATGGACTCTCTGGGAATTGGGGGGGAGGCACTGGGAGACAGGGAGGGAGGGAAGGGGAGCAGGGGGTTCAGGGGGAGGATGAGTGGGGGAGGGAACTGGTCTGCCTATTAAGTTTGTATGAGCTGACATAATAATAAAAAATGTTAAAAAATAAAAAAAAAAAAAGAAACAACAAAAAAAAATGTACCACATTGATCTCACCAGTCAGGTCGGGGATAGAGTCTGGCAGATAGATGGTAATCATCCTGCAAATGGGAGACTGACCTCCTTCACTGCAGTTTCCTACTCCTGTTCCATCTACCTTTGAATCTACTTCTTTGGTAAGACTCCATTTAAACAGCCTTTTATCTCTGGCTAGGAGGTGATCTCTAATACCAATCAGGATGGAGCCAAGGGCAGTGCAGGAGGAGCAGAACTGAACAACAAACCATAATTCAGAACATCAGAGACCCTACATTAATCACCTAGAACCTGACCAGCCGAATCTCTCTTCATCCTAAAGCTCAGGGAAATTTGCAGAAGAGGAGGAGGTAAGATTGGGTAAGATTGTAAGAGCCTAAAGATTGGGGAGGAGCAACTATATGCAAGATACTCCACACAAGTTAGGACCGCAGTAGCCATAATTGGACTTTGCATGACCTGTGCAATGACTGACATGTCAATGACCCCCCCAAAGTCTAGCATGGATCACAGGCACTAGGATACTTAGAGGCAAGTGATTAATAGTCACAGTAGTCTTCCCATACTAAAGGGGAGCATAAGAGAGGGCTCTGGATAATGCCACTGAGTCCTTACACCTCATTAGAGTGGAGAACGCAGAAGGAAGTTTGACTTTCATGCTAAAGGATGCTCCAGGGAGTGGGAGGGGGGAAAGAGGGTCACTGGGAGAAAGGGAAGGAGAGGGGTGTAAGGAAGGGGAAAAGGGAGGGAGAGTACAAGAGGGACTGGGGGGGTGGAGGGAGGGAGGGTACCGGGGTACCTATTAAGTTTGTATGATTGGGAAAAAAACTAAACATAATAAAAAAAGAAAGTAAAGCGAAATACCAGAACCACAGGGACTGAGAAGACCTACATTATAAAATACATAACAAAAATACATAACAGAATTTTGCACTGAAATATAGAAGCTGATTTTTTTGTAAATGTCACTTGTAAGCCTTTATATGAGGATTAACTGAAATGACAAATGTATTGAGAATATTTTAAAACACAAACAACTCTACGAATTTTAAAATGAGACAATCAATGACAATATTGTATATAATTTGGCTCCTTTCTAAGTATGATTGAAGAGGTAATGGGATAGACAGTGTGTGGAAAGATGTGAGCAACTGAAGAAACCTTTGCTACTGATAAGAGTTGTCTGTACCTCTTTCAGAGTTGTCACTCCAATACACTAGGCATCAATAGCTTATCAAAGATTCCTACATCACCTCTTTCCTGACTTCTATTTGTGTTGTCCTTCATCCTTGTTTCACAGAGCTAACTACCCAACCTAACATGAACACTCATCTTGTTGGGAAGGCCTTCTCTGACCCAGTTGGGAGAAGGTCTGATTTTGAAAATGTTAAGCATGATCAGAGGGGATCTTCAGGGAGCTCTATCCTTTACTGTTAAACTAATTGTTACTGATAGATTCAGGGAGAGAGGGAGACATTTACTTCAGTTGTGTGTCCACTGGTGACCACATAAGTCTTGAAAAGAAATTCTAATGTGTTGGTCACACAGATGATCTAGGTTAAACTAAATGGATCATAAAACCAAACCAAAAGTCATGAATTTCAGAAAAGGATTGATAGGGTGAGGAGAATTGAGAGGAATGAGAGGGAATTAAAAGGGGATGGGAGGAGCAAGCAACTGGAATTTATTATGCACATGTGTGAAATTGTCAAAGAATAAAATTAATTAAAAAATTCAAATAAACTTAAGGATCAAGTTTTTACTATACTGAGAAGTTTTGGAAAAATAAGCAAAAAAATTAATATTGGATCGTAGATTTAAAGTTGTATGTAGCTGAAAATGGAATGACACACATATGCATATGTTAGAGACACATCCATTTAAGAAATCTGTAATGAGATTCATAATGTATGTATTTCTGTAAGCTTAGAATGGTTGTATAAAATCAAAATGCCAGCATCAAAAGCAGTAGAAGTGATCTCAGGAGAAATGAATCAATTCAAGTCACAGTGCTCAGTACACATGGTTACAAAAATTCCTAGTTTAAGGGGTAGCAATTGTTTCACAATGTTTTATTTCCCTACTCCCTTTTGTTCCCTTCTATTGGTTGGTTTGCCACCATAAGAAAACACATTTAATGTCCTAATAGGAAATGAATTTTATTAGTTCAGCCCTCTGTAAGCATTCTCATGCACCATTAACATTATGCATTGCAAAGAACTGTTTTTCTTAAATGGAAGATCTTTGGTATAAATTCAAGACCATAGTAAATAATTGTCTGGCTGTTGAAAGAGCACTTGTAGTATGTGTGCTGCTGAGGTAGTTGAAGTGGATAATGAGGATACACGTTGCTGCATGGCTTATTAGTCATAAAAGACAAAAGATCCTTTGTAATTTGAAAGATTGAATGGGATGCTATGATGCAGCTGAGGTTATAACAGCAGATAACATTTACATTTTTTACTTTAAGTTTGACAAGATCACGCTTATGTTAATAATTTTGAGTGGCATAGAGATCAGGTCGCAGCTTAAATCATACAAATATAAGAGACTTAAAGCTTTTCTAAACTCTCATGATACCTTCTAAAATAACAAAGTGGCTAAGTTGAGTTAGAATTTCTATCATGTGTACAGAATACAAAAGGAAATATATGCAGTCTACACTTTTGCTTATATTAAAAGTCTCAGTTTTGCTTTGAAAATAATCCTTGTCCCTAAGGAACCAATATGCCATAGATGTTCATTTTTTCCCCTTTGACTTTCATCACCAGATTAGATCAGTGCTGAAATTAACAAATGTAATTTTTCTCATGATCAGATTTCCACTTCACCATGTTAAGGCACAAGCATGTGTATTTATTTAGTATTTTTGGTCCCTTCTTGTTCTCATTATTTAATTAGCAGTCATAGTAATCATGAAATACAACTCAGAAATGGCAGTTCTTAGTTTTTCTTGTGTGGACACATATTAAATCCTCTAGGATAGCTGTACTTCGGTGAGCTCCCTGGCTTCCAAGCACCAGAGAGATACTCTTGATATTATTTATCTTAATTTTATTTTCTCAGCAATCGTGCATGGGATCATGGTTAGATATATGTACATACTTGATGACTGAGAGTTACAGCTCTGGGAACATTTCTAGATAATTAGTAGTTGAATTAAGCCTAGTGTGCATCTGCAGAAGACTGTGTAGTTGATGGGGAGGGCTCAGCCCGTGGTGGATGGGACTAGTCTCCGGGCAGGTGTATAAGATTGAAGGAACTGGTTGAGAAAGTTGGCATCCTTCTGTATACTTGGACAGACATGTGGGTCTGACAAGTAATGATCATCCCTCTCAGCTATTATGTGGTAGATATAGTGTGACTAGTTCCCTTGATCTTTGATGTTGGTGTGGGCTCTCTTGCCAAGCTGTATGAGAAACTATAACTGGATTATCATAAGAGAAAATAAAATCTCTTTTTTTTTTCTTAAGCTATTTTGTCATGACTTTATTAGCAACCAGGTAGAATGACTGCAGCATGTGAAATGTTACTAGACCCACTGTGTAAGTGAGAAAATGGAGACACAGAAACCTCAGGAACATCACAATCAAAAAGTGACAAAGATTGGAATCTGAAACAAAGTTGTGACCTCAAAACCCCTTAACTTTCCATTTTGTAATAAGAAATGTGAGATGTCCTGTCAATCATGAGTTTTTTAGATTGAAGTGCCTTTCCACAACCTTTAGTATATACACAGTTTTTGGTTGTTGTTCATATTGGCTTCTGTGTTTTACTGGAGAATGGTAGAAAGTCACATGCTGAATAACAGTTAAAAAACAATTCCAGCCCTTTTGTTCCTCCTGCCCTCCTGCTGGCCTATCACATGGGAGAGATTCTTCACATCCAGCCCAAAGATAAGTAAATCTCTTTCTTTTACAATAATGCTCCTTTTAAGTATTAATCATCTAGGAAATAACAATAACAAAAAACAAATGTACCCAACTACAAGGCAAGCACTAATAAAATTTCCTGAGGCCGGACTCGCTCCCAGTCAGTTGGTCCTCTATCCCAGGTGAATTATCCAGCTCCCAGGTCACCCTCTGTCTCAGCTCCTCCCACCAGCCAGCCTGGGCAACACCCAGGCTGCCTCCAGTTTGCCCAAGCCCCTTTGTTCCTCCTGCCCACCTGCCTGCCCAACCTGGATAGGACTTGCTCTGGTTCTTCCATCCCTGGAGCCTGGGTGGGCTACTAAGCCAAGTCCCAGGTCCCAGGTGAAGAGTTCTGCTATCACCACCAGTCCCTCTCCCCTCTGACCCACTGGGGACCCTTGCTCATGGTCCACAGAGGACACACTGCTACACAGAATTCAACAGAATCCAAAGAAAACCCAAGCAAAGCTCTAAGGTACAAAGGCCATACATCTGAAGTCCTCTAAAATCACCCTATCACATGGGAGAGATTCTTCACATCCAGCCCAAAAAGATAAGTAAATCTCTTTCTTTTACAATAATGCTTTTTAAGTATTAATCATCTAGGAAATAACAATAACAAAAGAAAAATGTACCCAACTACAAGGCAAGCACTAGTAAAACTGCCTGAGAGTAGTAATACCAACTAAATCAGTTCAGTCAAAACACGCAGAAACTGAAAGGTCGTAAGAGACAAAACGGTAATGCCCAAGTCAAAGTGCTTATCAATGAGAAACAAAACCCAGGAAGACAAATCTCTCACTGAAAGAATTAATCCGATAATGATGGATTCCAACCAGAACAAATTCACAGATAATAGCCAAGAAAGCCAGACCCAAGATAACAACTTTCAAAATATGATCATTACCATGATTAATACTATGAAAGAGGAAATCCGAGAAGAGTTAAACAACTGGATCAAGCATTTTGAACAGAAACACAACAGACACTTGGAGGAGTTGAGAAAAAACAGCTCAAGAAACAAAAATAAACATAGAGAAGTTAAAACAGTCCCAGACAGAGTTTAAAATCGAACTAAAAGACAAGTTATCTTCAACTCAAAACTCAACAGAGAGTCTTATCAGCAGAACTAACAAAGCAGAAAATAGAATTTCAGATCTTGAAGACAAAGTGAGAGAATTAACCAACTCAATGGAAGAGGTACTTAAAGCCAAAAAGATACTTGAGAGGAATATTCAAGAGCTATGGGACACCCTGAAGAAGCTTAACAGTGTATTCATGGAATACCAGAGCAAGAATCCCAAAATATCACACCTGAGGAAATGTGTCAAACTTTCATAAATGAAAACTTCTCTCAACTAAAGAATGAGAGGACCATCTTAATACAAGAGGCATTCTGCACCACAAACAGATATGACCAAAATAGAAACTCGCCACTGCAAATAATAATCAAAACACTCCACGATCAAGACAAAGAAAAAGTGCTGAGAGCTTCAAGGGGAAAAAAAAAACAAGTCACTTTTAAAAGTAAACCTACTAAAATAACAAATGACTTCTCAATGGAAACAGTAAAAGCAAGAAGAGCTTGGAGAGATGTAATTCAAGTATTGAATGAGCAAAAATGTCAACCCAGGCTGATATACCTGGCAAAACTATCTGTCATGATGGAGGGAGAAAGAAAAGTTTTCCAGCACAAAGACAACTTGAAGGGATACATGTCCACCAAACCAGGCCTTCAAAAAATGCTAGAAATGATACTCAAGCTTGAAGAAAAAACAGGCATATCCAGGAGAACAGAAGGGAAGTATAATACCACCAAAACCTAAAAGTGAAACAATACACTTACAAAAGCCTCTAAGCATAATAAATGTCCAGAATTCAAAATAGTTTCTCCATTATAACATTAAATGTTAATGGAATTAACTCACTGATCAAGAGACACAGATTACAAACTTTGATTAAAAATCACAACCCATCAATCTGCTGCCTGCAGGAAACGCATCTCACCACAAAATATAGGCATATCCTAAAAATAAAAGGCTGGTCAAAAATTCTGCAAGCTAATGGAACCAAAAAACAGGCAGGGATAGCCATTATGCTGTCAGACAAAGTGGACTTCAAACCAAAAAAAATCATAAGAGAAACGGATGGATACTACATTTTAGTCACAGGTACAATTCACCAGGAAGACTTCACAATACTGAACATATATGCACCCAATACGGGCCCTCACACATTCATTAAGCAAACCCTACAATGTCTAAAGTGAGAAATCAACCCCCAAACAATAATTCTTGGGGATTTCAACACCACCCTCTCAACATGGGATAGATCAATAGGCCAATAGCTTAACAGAGACACTTTGGAACTCAACCAAACCCTTAAAGAAATGGACCTTACAGATCTCCATCAAACTTTTCATCCATGCACCAAAGAATACATATTTTTCTCAGCAGCACACAGAACTTTCTCCAAAATAGATCACATATTGGGCCACAAAACGAATCTCCACATATACAGAACAGTTGAAATTATAGCCTGTGCCCAATCAGACCACCATGGCCTAAAGCTGGACATCCACAAACAACAAGCAACAAAAAGTACACTAACTCCTGGAAACTTAACACTATGATGCTGAATGAAAACTGGATTGAGGAAGAAATTAAAAAGGAAATTCAAGATTTCCTGAAAGCAAATGATAATGAAAATACAACTTACCAAAATCTCTGGAACACAATGAAAGCTGTCCTAACAGGTAAGTTCATAGCTCTTAATGCCTACATCAAAAAATTGGAAACATGAGAAATAAATAACTTAACACAGCAGCTTAAAACTTTAGAGAAACTAGAGCAATCTGATCCCAAAACCAGTAGAACAGAGGAGATTAGCAAAATCAGGGGAGAAATATTCGAAATCAAGATTACGAAAATGATATAGAAAATCAACCAGTTAAAAAGGTGGTTCTTTGACAAAATCAATAAGATTGATACACCCCTAGCTAAATTAACCAAAAGAAAGAGAGTAAAAACACAAATTAAGAAAATTAGAAATGAAAATAGAGTTATCACTACAGATACTCTGAAATTTGACAACACAAAAGAAATGGATGAATTCCTAAGTAAGCACGACTTACTGAAATTGAATCAGGAAGTTGTGAATTATTTAAACAGTCCTATAACATGTGAGGAAATTGATGAAGTAATCTTGAATCTTCTCACCAAGAAATGTCCTGGACCAGATGGATTCAGCACAGAGTTCTACCAGACATTTAAGGAGCTAATAACACCAATACTCCTTAAACTGTTCTACCAAATAGCAAGGAAGAAACACTACCGGATTCTTTCTATGAAGCTAATATTATCTTAATCCCAAAGCTGAATAAAGATACACTTAAAAAAGAAAACTATAGGCCAATCTCTCTGATGAACACAGATGCAAAGATTCTCAACAATGTCTTAGCAAATTGGATTAAATAATATATCAAAAAGATCATTCACTGAGATCGAGTAGGCTTTATCCCAGGCACACAAGGTTGGTTCAACATTCACAAATGTAATCCACCTTATAAACCAGTCCAAAATTCAAGACCACATGATATTCTCCATAGATGCAGAAAAAACTTTTGATAAGATTTAACAGCTTTTTATGATCAAAACCCTAGAGACAGTTGAAATGGAAGGAACCTTTGTCAATATAATCAAAGCTGTATACAACAAGCCCACAGCAAGGATTATACTCAATGGGGAAAAACTTGAAGCATTCCCACTTCAATCAGGAACTAGACAGGTCTGTCCACTTTTACAACTTCTCTTCAATATTGTACTTGAAGTCTTAGCAGAAGTCAAAAGACAAGAAACGGAGATAAAAGGGATTCAAATCCGCAAGGAAAAAGTCAAGTTATCTCTATTTGCTGATGACATGATTTTATACTTGAGTGATCCCAAAAACTCCACCAGGAAGCTCCTGGAACTAATACAGAAAGTCAGCAGGGTAGCAGGATACAAAATAAACATACAAAAATCAGTGGCCTTCCTATATGTACAGAATGAAAGAAGTGAAAAAGCCCTGAAAGAAACAATCCCATTTACTGTAGCTCCTAAAAAAATGAAATACCTTTTTATAAACCTAACCAAGGAAGTAAAAGACCTTTACAATGAAAACTTTAAAACCCTAAAGAAAGAAATTGCAGAAGACACTAAGAGGTGGAA
Source organism: Typhlomys cinereus (assembly GCA_023101885.1). Lineage (NCBI taxonomy): Eukaryota > Metazoa > Chordata > Mammalia > Rodentia > Platacanthomyidae > Typhlomys > Typhlomys cinereus. Next base: position 4,460,465 of record JALPQD010000150.1, read on the forward strand.
AGACCTCCCATGTTCCTGGATTGGTAGAATCAACATCGTAAAAATGACCATCCTACCAAAGGCAATATACAAATTCAATGCTATACCAATTAAAATCCCAAAGCAATTCTTTAAAGAAGTTGACCAAACAATCTCAAAGTTCATATGGAGGCACAAAAGACCCAGGATAGCAAAAACAATCCTGAGTAACAAAAACGCTGCTGGAGGTATCTCCATACCAAATCTTATTCTATACTACAAATCCATAGTTATAGAAACAGCCTGGTACTGGCTCCAAAATAGGCACATAGATCAATAGATAAGCGTTGAAGGCCCAGATATAAGCCCACACAACTACAGCCAACTAAAATTCAACAGATGGGATCTTATGAAATTAAAAAGCTTCTGTTGATATAAAGAGATTGGAACTCGAGCACAAAGGCAACCCATAGAATGGGAGAAAATCTTCACTAACTATGCATCTGATAGAGGCTATTATCCAGAGACCACAAAGAACTTAGAAAACTAAACACCAAGGAAACCAATGGGCTAATTAATAAATGGGCCTTGGAACATAAAAGAAAGTTTACCAGAGACGAAATTAAAATGTCTAACAAATATCTTAAAAAATGCTCCACATCCTTAGTCATCAGGGAAATGCAAATCAAAACCTCCCTGAGATATCATCTCACCCCGGTCAGGATGGCAAAAATCCACAATACAAATAATACCAAATGCTGGAGAGGATATGGAGAGAGGGGAACTCTCCTACATTGTTGGTAGAATTTAGGCTCATACAAGCACTCTGGCGAGTCGTCTGGCAATTCTTAAAGAAGTTAAAGAGGAAATGCCATATGACCCAGCTATTCCACGTTTGGGAATAACCCCCCATACAGCAAATATTCACCTCAATGGAACAAGCACGATCTTGTTCATAGCAGCACTGTTTACAATAGCAAAGTCATGACATCAACCCAAGTGTCCAAGAGTTGACGAGTTTATATGGAAAATGTGGTACATTTATACAATGGAATACTACTCAGCCATCAATAATGATGAATTAATGCAATTTTCTGGGAAATGGATAGAATTAGAAACAATTATATTGAGTGAAGTATCCCAGACACAGAAAATTAAGCACCATATGTACTCCCTAATACCAAACCCACTTAGAGACACACTCAAAGATAAATCTCTGTAATACCTACAGTAATTACAAAGATTATAAACAGGAGAGAAGTGGAAGGAGAGCCCCACCAGAGACAAGGAAAGAGATCATGCTACAGCAGAGAAAATAGGCCACCATCAAGGACTGCAAGTAAGTAATGAGACATCTGGTTAAGCTCACAGACTTACCTTCCTGGTCACTTGCAACTGATGGGGTATGATCTTACCAGAAAAGGAGGGCATAATCTGGCAGATAGAAGGTAACCATGTTGCAAATGGGAGACTGACCCACCCCTCACCGTGGTCTCCTACTCTTATTCCATCTACCTTTGAATCTATCCTTTTCATAAGACTGTATTTTAACAGCTTCTTATCTCTGGCCAGGGGTATCCAATACTCATCAGGATGGAGCCAAGGGCATTGCAGGAACAGCAAATCTGAAAAAAAATCAACAAACCATAATTCAGAACATCAGAGACTGTATCAACCACCTGGAATCAGGCCTGCCTAATCTCTCCCCATCCTGAAGCTCAGGGAAATTTGCGGAAGAGGGGGTGGTAAGATTGTAAGAGCACAAGAATGGGAGGAGTCAAGATATGCAAGCTACTCCACACAAGTTAGGGTGGAAGCAATTGTAATATGACTCTCCATGATCTGAGCAATGACCAACTTATCATTGACCCCTCAAAGTCTAGCATGGACTAAAGGCACTAGGATCCTTAGAAGCAAGGGATTAACAGTCACAATAGTGTTCCTATACTTAAAGGGAACACAAGAAAGAGTTCTAGGAAATGCCACTGAGTCCTTACACCTCATCAGAGAGGAGGACCCAGAGAAAAGTTTGATATACACATTAAAGGATGCTTCAGAGATGGGGGGAGCGGGCACTGGGAGAAAGGGAGAGAGGGGGGGAAGGAAGGGAAAAAGTGGGGAGGGAGCAGGGAGGTCCAGGGAGGAGTGGAGGGTGGGAGGGAATGGGGTACCTATTACGTTTGTATGAGCAGAAAAATAAATAAATTAAAAAAAATTCCAATGGGTCCTTTCTTTGCCTTTCCTCTTTCCTTCATGTTTCTATGATGAAGAATACGACATTGTAAATGGCAAGAATGCCATCGTCATTTCTGTCTGACATTTTTACATGTGATCTGGGATCTGAAGTCAAGTCAAGTCTCTTTTTTTTTTGGAGGCAAAAGCTTTAAGCTTTGAGCTATCTCCCTAGTCCAGTTAGTTATGTTTTTAAAAGCATTGTATATTTAATAGATTCTGGTTCACATAAATATAAAAAAACAACTGGGAGAGGAAAAGGATGTCTTTCCTATGGAAAACTGGCTCTTGACTTCAAGTAAAAAAAAAAAAAAAACCCTGAAGTTTTTGGCATTAGTTCTAGTGGATTCACACATTTTCACTGAATGATACATAACATATGTTTCTATTTTTTTCTTTTATTCAAATTACCTTTTGTATTAAAAAATGTTTGTCATAATTGTTCCAAGGATTCTTAAGATTTTTTTAATAGATTCAAAGAATTTTGAATCGGGGCCACAGCTTAGTCAATATTCTTATGGGTTAATCTCTGCGTCCAAGTGTTTCAGGTATGTAGAAATCAGCTTCATTAAATCACAATTTATTTTAAACAAAATGCTCCTGTTCCAAGTGAAATGTAGCAAAACTCTCAACAAAACACCAGCTGCAAAGGTCAGATGACTTCAAAGGTTCACCACGTTCCTGCTTCCTCTAGCTCCTTCCCATCACCACTTCCAGCTCAGAACACAGCAACTCTGACCTCTCTGTTCTTAAGTCTTAACTGACCAAGGCTCCAGGTGTAGAGACCTTTCGCCTTTTTTAATGGATCGTAATACAATGTCTTAAATAAGTTTATACATCTCTTAACCTGTTTTCTACTTGCTATGGCAAGCAGGAGAGTTTAGTACTGCATTTCTTAGTACAAGATGCAAAAGACCATAAACTATTGTATTGACAAGTTTAATGGACAAGGCAATATTTGCAACAATATCATTAAATTGCTGTTTGATTCTGAGGAAAAAACCAAAATGATTTGCAATTGGATTAATTTGCTTTAAAAATTTCAAATTAAGCCACTCAAAGAAAATGTGTTAAAAGTTAAGTAAATATAAACTAAAAATATTATTGAAATGCTAAAAATTACAGAATCACACAAGCAAATATCATGTACCTTTGTTTTTGCTCTTTCAAAGGAATAGTTCTAATAATTTGGGCTTTAAATGATTGCTAATATGTTTATTAATGACAGGAAATTTCTCCTCTTATGGAAGTATTCTAAAATTACTAGGGATTTTTTTTCAAATATCTTCACAGCATCCATGATTATTCTTTTTTCAGTTTTATCCATGAAACTCTTGCTTTACTGAATCAATTCTGAAATAACCTTTAGTTATTGAAAGTGTGTTTATCTGTCTTTAAAAACAAGGACAAACACATCAATTTGGAATTTTCAGCTACATTAATAAATGAAATGAGTTAATATTTAATGATATGTACTTGAAGATTGTGTTATAATTTTTTATTTTGTTTTTTTATTAATACATTTTTATTATTATTTCAGCTCATACAAACTTAATAGGTACACCAGTTCCCTCCCTCCCTCCCCCCCCCCCGTACCCCCGTTCCCTCTCCCATCACCCCTCCCGCCCCATCCCCCCCGTGCCTCCCACCCCGATTCCCAGAGTCCTTTCTTGTGCATGCCTGATTTTCCTCTGGGCCCTCCTCTCCGATGACGTACAAGGACCCAGTGGCCTTTCCCTGAACCCTTTCCCGAGTTTCCCTTAGGTATCCCACAGAATGGGAGAAAATCTTCACTAACCACACATCTGATAGAACTTGCTATCCAGAGTGCACAAAGAACTTAGAAAACTAAACACCAAGGAAACCAATGGCCCAATTAAAAAATGGGCCCTGGAACTTAAAAGAAATTTTACCAGGGATGAAATTAAAATGTCTAACAAATATCTTAAAAAATGCTCCACTTCTTTAGCCATCAGGGAAATGCAAATGAAAACCTCCCTGAGATATCATCTCACCCCAGTCAGGATGGCAAAAATCCACAATACAAACAACAACAAATGCTGGAGAGGATGTGGAGAGAGGGGAACTCTCCTACATTGCTGGTGGGAATGCAGGCTCATACAACCACTCTGGCGAGCCGTCTGGAGATTCTTAAAGAAATTATTTTGTTAAAAGTGCAGTGGAATTGTTCATTTTCCCACCTCTAACTTTTAAAATGTTTATACAATGGGCTAGGAAAGTTGCTCAGTGGAATAAAACAATTTATTCACTCAATTGTTAAGACTTGAGCTCAGACAATGAGAACCTATATGAAAAGCTGAATAGGTGTGGCCTATAATTCCAGTAATCAGAAGTTGAAGGCAGGCAATCTACAGTTAAAGATGGCTAGGCACACTAGTTGAATTGGTGAAGAGCAACTAAGAAAGATACTTGCTATTAACTTCTGATTACTTTACATACATGCATATGTATATGTGTACATATATATGTGCCCATTCACATGTGAATGCACACACACACATATAAATACACAGCATACACATTTATGAAGGTTTATATGACAATGAGATTATTTAATTTTTAAGATGTTAAAGTGACTACAATATCTTAAAATCTGTAATGGTAAATAATAAATTCCACACAGGTATCCAATTTAAGAACTTTGACATGTCGTTATCTGCCAAATCAACTGAATTAAAATACTTATGATATATCATTAGCTTCTTAAAACTGTTTAAATTTGTTATTTTCTTTTTCCTTCTATTAGATGATATAATCATCTCCTGTGTTTATCACCCCTGATTTGATACTTTTTGCCATTTCTACTTGTTTCTTATAATCTGCACTATTGATCTTGAAATTTTCTTGAATGGATCCATAGACATAAGAGATGCACTGAAACCAAGTTTACTCTTAGGCATTCCTTTTACAATTCAACTCTTTTTCTTTGAATTCTTTGTAGCCTTCAGCAAAAGTAAAATTGGAGGTATTATACTTCCTTTTAGACAATAGTTTATATAAAAATCTCAGTGCGTAAAAATACATATTGCAAAGTTGTGATCTATTATAATTCATTTAATTTTTCTATCCTCTTTCTTCTCTTCATTAACCCTACTTAAATTAAGACTCTATGAAGTGAAAGAGCTGTCCCAAGGGCTGATTCTACACTCTGGTATCTCTCTGGCTTACTTGGGCCAAATAGGAGATTGTTGTATCCACAGAAAAGGGAGGGTCTCACTGTTTTGCTTTTGTGAGGATGCGGCTAGTACTGTCTTCTCTGGGTTTAGCAGGCTTTTAAACATGACTCATTTGAGTTACTTGCCTTTCCTTCCTTTACCATAAGGTAAATCGCCCAATAAACTAGTTGTTGAAGCAGTTCTCTCGACTTCTAAGAATTACAGTTTACCTCTGTTTCTCCCTCTCATGCCAGGTGACAGGCTCATTCCTCCAGGAAGCTGAATAAATGCCAATGAAGATGAGTCTATGATCATTTTCCTTCATCATAATGTTTCATATCTGGTCAATGGGAAACACTAAAATTCTGATGAACTCCTGATTCAAAATTCCTTCAATTCAGGACCAAGCATTCCTCAACTGTGTTATCAGGAGAGCCCATGTCTGCATTCTTGGGGGCTCTTCAGATTTCTGAATCCTATCATGATGAACTTATTTTTACTTTAAGCCCCAGGGAAAACATATCAAGAGTGACCTCTTCAAATGCATTTTTTTTTCCCTTAGAAACATTTGACATTCAGCTTATGAGAAGTTGAGGAATTCTGGCATTTCTTGCGAAAAGGTTTCTTCACTGCACCCTCCTATTCACCAAATTAGTTTATAGAGCTTTCATCATAAGGTCCTACACTGATGACCAAAGCATGTCACCTTTGCATTTATGAGACAAATATGTGACTTTTGGTTTGGGAATCATAATTAAAACTGAGGTAGAGATGGTCATATTTTTTGGGCAGGCCCAGGCAAGATAGCGCTGGAAGTGAACAAGGCACAGCCGAGCACATGGGGGCCTAAGACAGCACAGATAGTGTGCAGGGTGTAACCCTGTTTGCATCATAGGGAACTCTGATTGGTTTGTAAGAGTTCCATAATGCTGACCCTAGCCTATGAAGCCTGTGTGCTGTCCTGACCTTCAGTATGATTGGCTGTGCATTTCGCACCTCGGGGTTTTTGCCTTTATAAACTGCTGCGCTGCGAATAAACCAGTTAATGTTTCAACTTAACTTCCTGCCATGCCTGATTGTCTCCCGGGACCTGGGAGGCGGAGGGGCAGGCAGCGCGCTCACCTCTCTCCTTCCCTGCGGCCAGGAGCCGACCCCTGTACAATATTTTACCATACTATTATATTATTATAAACACCCAAATTGATGAGATTTTGTCAGACATTAAAACAATGTGTGACTGAAAAATTCACAGAAGCCGAGCACCACATGTTTCTTGCTTTTCCATGTGGCAGCTAGTCACATAGACTTTTTTATGGTATTTAATACACATGATGATTTCAGAAAACATACAGTATGAAATTTATAGACATCAGCTTTCAGAAATGATGGTCATTTTGATTTTTGCTATGTCAGTGAGGCAAGGTAGAGTAAATGATTATACTTCTGCAATTAAAGGAGATTTTCTACGGGGTAATTTCCAAATAATCTTCACATAGGAATATGCATGGCAATTTGCAATGATTGACTGTCACATGAAAGAGAATATAGATGATCCTGTTTATTTCCCCACTCATTAGATTCAATCTTATTTGAATAAATCTATAGTTAAATTGAAGTACTAGTTGACAAATTTATTTTGATGAGATAAATCTATGGAATGTACATTATGACATGTTCATAATTCAATAGATATTTCTTAAGCAATAAATTCATGTAAGTGAGTAACTGCTAGGACATATCTTATCTTCAAGAACAAACTGTGTTAAAGAGCTGAGTTCCAGTCTTCTTATTTATGAGTCAAAAAGTTATTTTGCTTTATGCTTTTCAAATAAGTGTTTTTTTCTCAATAGATCTGAAGTTCTTACGACTTCTGCATAAATTTTATCATTGTACTACCAGTTATTGAACTCAAAGGAATAGCACTTGAACTGAATTAGGAGAAATAGAGATAATGTGGTGTCCCAAAAGATGAATCTCGTATTATATGTATGGACGATGTCTACTTTCAAGAAGATAAAGTATTTTGAATTACATTTTGGGAAATTATCATAAATTAATTGTGGTGATCAATCCTGAGTAGTCCGTTTTCTTAAGTTCCATTTATATATTTGACTTATTTTTTATAATATTCATAGGACTTAAATTTACAGTTCAGAAAATAAAAGTATCAAACATGTAGAAATTTGTTGTTACTTTTTAATTATTGTTATTTTTCTCTGAGCATGATAATAATTAGAGCTTTGGAATAAAATATTTTTGATAAATTAGCAATAATAAAAAAACAAAATAGTAAAAGCTGCTGGAGTCTTATACCCACTTATTCCTGAAGCCATATGTCCAGAGGAAGCATTTTTAAACTTTTAGATCTCATATTCAGTGTGAACCTCTGTGCTTTATTATATTACTTTTCTCATTATTTCATGATCTATTCTAGGCAGATAGTTTGCCTTTATAGTATGGATAGTTGGAGAGTAAATATTTGACTTTGAACTTGATAAAATCAGAGTCACCATGAAAGTGAAACTTGAAAATTATTTCTTAAAGGATTGTCTAATTAGTTTAGTTAAGATAGAAAGACTCATCTTGATTAACTGTGGGTGGAACCATCCATTGGCTAGAGTTCTCCAACACATAAGAAAGAGAAAACTATCTGATGATTGGCATTCATCACACTCTGCTTCCTCAAGGCAAATGCAATGTGATCAGCCACCCATCATAAGTTCCTGATTTCCTTGCTGTGATGGATGGTGTTTGATCTTAAATTGTGAAGCAAAATAGGTTCTTCTTCCCTCAAAGTCAATTTTGTCAGTGTTTTATCACAGCAGTTAGAAAAAATGATTCATAGAGATAGTAAGGAATTAGCTCCTACAAAAAAACCCCAGTTTTTAATAAATAACCATGTTAAAGTATTAGATCATAAGTCTATGTTCTGTATTTATATTATGATAACTTTTATATCACTGTTCTGAGTATTATGGATATGAATAATTTTATTTATGGTTAGACATAACTTGTCAGTTTCAGTCAATAGTGCTACTGTCAGATTAAAGCAGGAGGAATGTTAGGATTTGTTGAAACAGAATTCCACTCAATTCAAGTAGAAAAGAAAGAGGGCTAAAGCTTGATGTGCAAATTCTCTGGCTATAGGAGATAATGGAAATGCTACTAATGCAGGAAAAGCCTTGTCAGTTCTGATAAATCCTCACAGTTTAGGTGATTAAAAATGGTGTCTCCTGAATGCAGTTTAATTCCAGAGACTCTGTAGAAGTAAAAATGAAGCAAAGTGCTTAATCTCACGACTCTAACTTCTTTACATACAGATCATTAAAATAGCAACCCTGTGGCATGTATACATATTATGATGATATGATACAAACTTAAATAAACTCGTTGGCAGACATTATCAAGGAAATGCATATTTCCATTGGCAAAATTATTGAGAGGTCAAATAGATTTAGATATCAAGGTAGATAAGAAGCTAAAAATAGATTTTTGAAAAGGAAGTTACTAATGGAAAATCATTTGCTGTAAAGGTGAAGCAATCATATTGCTTTATTATTTTCCAAATTCTGCATTTTTATTTCCTGTTTGGTTTTCATTTTTATTTGCTTTTTTATTCTTTGGCAGCTTTATTGCATGCATAACATGAATTAAAATTCTTTTGAAGATCTTATTACCTGATTCCATCACTCCTCTTTCTTTTATTGAAAACCTTTTTTTCCCAAGGTTCCCTCAACCTTTTTTTATATATATATAATACATTTTTTATTATTATTTCAGCTCATACAAACTTAATAGGTACACCAGTTTCCTCCCTCCTTCTTCCCCCCCCCCCCGAAACCCTGCTCCCCCTCCCATTAGCCCTCCCGCCCCATCCCCCCGTGCCTCCCACCCCGATTCCCAGAGTCCTTTCTTGTGCATGCCTGACTCTCCTCTGGGCCCTCCTCTCCGATGACGTACAAGGACCCGGTGGCATTTCCCTGAACCCCTTCCTGTGTTCCCCTTAAGCATAGGAACACTACTGTGGCTGTCAATCCCTTGCCTCCAAGGATCTTGGTGCCTTTAGCAGATGCTAGACTTTGTGAGGTCAATAGTGTATTGGACATTGCGCAGGGCATGCAAAGTCCTATTATGATTGCTTCAGCCCTAACTAGTGTGGAGAATCTTCAAATCATTGCTCCTCCCATCCTTTTGTTCTTACAATCTTACCGCCCCCTCTTCCGCAAATGTCCCTGAGCTTCAGGATGGGGGGAGATTAGGCTGGCTTAGTTCTATGTGGTTGATATAGAGTCTCTGAAGTTCTGGATTGTGGTTTGTTGATTTTCTTTTGCAGTTTTGCTGCTCCTGCAATATTTTTTAAAAAGTTGAATCGATCATGTTTTTGGGTGGTCGTTGGTAAATATTTGTGTTCTATGTTAAGTATGATTGCTGAGGAGTATATTAAGGTAGTTTGCTAGTCAAGTAATAATAATTAGACAGAGCTGCTAAAATGAATGAACAAATATATATCAGTGTGAGTATGTAGGGACAGGTCTTCAGAGATCCAGCAGTATGCCTCTTTGCTCTTACTGACTGTGAGAGTGAAGATCAGCCACATGAGAGAGATATAAGCTTTCCAAGTTCTTTCTTGAAATGCCATCTCTGCATATGTCCATGTCCTTCTAGGTGTTCAGGAATATGCCAGAGCTTTTCAAAACTCTCTTTGGATAACATTATTCCCTTCAACATACTTGTTTCAACCAACTACTATGAATGCCTATAAATACACAGTTTCTGTAAACCAGTGCTATTGTGCACCTTCCTGTGTTTTGGGCTTGTCTAAGATGACTGAGAGTTGAATAAGGGGAGAACCGACTCTTCTCTGTGGCTAACACAAAGGGAAAACAGTAGTTTATCTCTTTGGAGGTAGGATGTGGATGCACTTCAAATCTAATTTGTCCATGCACTTCAGGCTGCTGTCTTCCAAAGCTCCTTACTGGGTAGGTTTCTGTTACTTGCTTCTGTTACTGAGATTCAGATTTTCCTTTTTTTTTTTTTTTTTTCTTCTGAATGGATTAGTCACTCCTTGGGCTGTTAGAAGACATGGTAAATTTCCAGAGTTCTGAAATATTTTTAACATTTCAATATTCTGATATGATTGTTCTTTTGGAGGAGTGGATTGGAGTCTTTATTATTTCCAAAGTGCTAAAATAGTGCTTTTTGATCAGTTAGTTAATTAGTCTCAATTCAGTCTATATGTCTTATATGTCCTATATGTCCAATATGTACATTCATAAATATGTTGTCCAATGTTGGGAAACAGGGATTTGAATAGTGAAATTATAATTAACACCTTTAGTACACAACCATATTTTTCAGAAAACTAGATATTTCAATACTTCATTTACTTTGGATTTTTGTCAGATGTGCATCTTTCAAATTTATTACAGTGAAAAGTTGCAAATAATTTTATTCCCCAATACCCCTACTGAATTAATTTTAAAGTACTTCAAACTATAAAGCACATTGTGATTAAAATAGTTAAACAAATTTTCACAAAAGGACCCAGTTGTAAATTTTTCATTTTTCTTTCTTTACCAGAGGGGTTTCAAGATAATCAAGCAAAGAGACTGAAAACAAAAATAAAAACCCTATCAGTGCTGGTTTTATTGTGGTTTGTATGGTATACTTATTACATCTTGAGGAACAGAGATAATAGTGATAAATTGTGGTCAGACTTGTTCTATACCATAGTTTTTTTTTGTAGTTCTATTAAATAATCCAGCTGCCCACCTGTTCTGATTTATATGGTTAATTTTGGTTTTGGACATTTTATTTTAAATAGGAGGCTGGTTACATATCTAAAGTGACATAGCTGTTTGTATCACCATAAACTTTATCTGAATGTGAACATTTACTGGAACTGCCTAACCTCTACAAGAGGCCATGGGCCAGGGCAGTTCACAGGCAGTTTTAAGACAGCCATGTTGGGAGGCCTTTGAAGGTCATCCCCCACTTACTCCCAAAGAAACATGCCCTATTAATCTGGAGGAACTGACTGTAATCTTCCTTAGAAAGAAAGGTGGTCAATTTTCCCCAATTAGCTGTTCATGAAAGGGCATGGAGATGAGCTCTCCACAGCTGATAAGCTTAATTTCCTCAAAACAGCCAGAAGATCAACTGGGTTGGGCCCCAAGATCAATGACATGTAGAAGATCAAAGGCTCCAATCGCTTTTGCTGAAACTGGAGCAAACCAATGAGGAAAAGTCACACCCACCACCCAACTCTATCAATGTCTCTATCTTGTCTCTTGTCCATTTAGTATTCAAATTTCAGTATATCTATCTCTATATTATTCAATAAAAATTTACTTTTTGATCCTTCTTCCATGGGTTAAGATTTCTGCTAATTTTTTTCTTTTAAAGTTCAAATTCAAATGCAGTCCCTTGTTTATTTTGTTTCACAAAGATAATATTTTACAGATTATTTCATCTCAGTTGAAAGGATCCCAGATCTTCACTCTGGCTGACAAATCACTCCCCGCCGTGAACAAACAAAGGCCTCAGGAGAAAGAACTACACTGACAGAATAATTTGGGCAGGTGCTATAAAACAGAAGGGCATTTCCCCACTCATAGGTCTGTCTACTGAAGGGACACTTGGCATTACCACAGATGCCTGGAAGTGGACAAGTACAGACGTTCCAAAAACAGGCCTATGGTCCACACTAGCAAAATAAAAAAGGCCATAAGAACAAGCCCAATAAGATTGGATTAGTGAGCAAAAGGGAAGGTGGGAAGAGAGGAGTAGGGAATAAGGACATACAATCATTTTGCTTGTATGTGAAAACTTCAAGAAATAAATCTTTAAAAAAGGAAACCATCAACTGTTAACCAATTAGAAAAAACTATATTGAGTGCAGTATCTCAGACACAGAAAGTTAGACACCATATATGCTCTCTAATAAGTGGATCCTAGTTCTAAACCCACTTAATGACATATTCAAAGGTAAATCTCTTTAATACTCACTGTAATTGCAAAGGATTATAAACAGGAGGGAAGAGGACGGAGGACCTCAAAAGAAAGGAGATAGGGATCATGCTTCAGTACAGAAAATAGGCCATGGTCATGTATTACATGTAAGTAGCCAGACATCTGATGCAGTTAACTCTTCCTTCACTTGGGACTGAACAGGTTTGATCTCACTAAATAGGAAGGATATAGGAACTGGCAGATAAATGGTAACCATCCGGCAACTGGGACACTGACTCCCCCCCCCACACACACACACTGCAGTATCCTACTCCTTGCATCTACCTTTGAATCTCCATTTATATTAAGATCTTCCTTTAAACAGTCTTTCATCTTTGTTTAGGAGGTGACCTTTGGGATGCAGCCAAGGAAAAACTGAAAACAACAAACCAGAATTAAGAACACCTGGAACCAATGTAGCCAAATCTTTCCCTATCCTAAAGCTCAGGGAACCTTGCAAGATCTTAAAAGCCTAAAGATGGGAAGAACCAACAATATGCAAGATACTCCACACAAGTTAGGACTGCAGCAGCCAGGATTGGACTTTGCCTGATCTGCACAATGGCTGACAAGTCCATAACGTCTTCCCCCAAAGTTTAGCATGAATCACAGAGGAGAAGGCTCCAGGCAGTGGGATCCTTAGAGGCAAGGGATTAACAGTCATAATAGAGTTCCCACACTAATGGGGAGCCCAAGAAGGGGCTCCAGGCTATGCCACTGAGTCCTGAGCCCTCACTAGGGAGGAGGTTTGACTTTCACATAAATGGATGCTCTATCCAGGGAATGTAAGGGAGAAAGGGGGAGGGACCTGGAGAGGAGGAGAGAGGGAAGGGGGATGAATGGAAAGGTGGGATGAGGGGAGAGTGCAATGGAGGGTGACTGGGGAGGAGAGAGGGAAGGATGGGGATAATTATTGAGCTTGAATGATTAGGAAAAAAAGTAAAATGTGGGAGAAAAGAAAAAGGAAACCAATGATACAGAGAGGGTCATTTGAAAGACAAATTTTCTGACTCAATGTTTTGTGGTGTGTGTGTGTGTGTGTGTGTGTGTGTGTGTGTGTGTGTGTGTGTGTGTTCTGTGTTCTGTGCTCTATGCTACCCACATGCATTAATGCTTGACCCACGTATGGTAGTAGCATTCTTTGAATACTGGAACATTTAATACTAGTATAAAAATTTTTAGAAAAAATTTCAAGGCAACACAAAACATGGTAATGTAATTGCCAGCAGATAACATCTGCAGTAAAACAGTATTTCACATTGTCTTGTTGGCATCTACATTTACTTACTACTTACTCTGTGGCCTTCGAGTACCACATTATAACTGCTAACTGCTCTTATATATTAATAACACAGTGTTCTTACCTGCTATAAAAAGACAGTTTTTGCAACAGCCTTATGGTTTTAGCAAACCCAAAACTCTTATTTCCAACAATTTTTATCCTTCTTTGCTTATGGCGTATTTCTAACACACACACATACTTTCATATATAGAAGCATGCATACATGCACACACATACTCATTCAGTTTATCGTTATCCAACCTTCTTCAGTATTTTGTAGAAGGATAACAATTGGCAGTTTGTCATTGAAATAACTGTGACTTAACAGGGGAGTAGAAGCAGCAGTTACCTAATCTGTGTCCTGTTATGATTCAGTTAAATGGCCTGTCAAAAAGCAATCTGAAAATTAAGGTGGTTAATGTCTCTCATTAAGTGAATAAATTCTCTTCATCAGTTTAATATGATATTTACACAGTTAGAATATTATAAGAGAAATAAATTAATAGTTAGCTACTTTTTCTATGGATACAAAAGTGCTGTAACTGATTTTATTTTGCAGCTCAACCCTGAAAAGGATTTTTAGTCCAAAAAAGAAGTGTTTCTTTAATCTTGTTCTTCCCAAACCACCTCCATTAACACATGTTTTTAGGAATCATGAACTTTTCCATTTTGCAAATTTTTCCATAAATCATATCCTAACATGTTACAAAATGTTTTTAAATAATAGAAACTCACAGTGAAAACTTTACTGAGAATACTATACATCAGCATATATGCTATGTACTAGCCACTATTTTAATTTGTTTGTATGTCTTCACTCATTTACATTTTTCAGCAGCTCTGGGATCATTTCCCGGATGGGGCAAGTAAGGCACAGAAGACTTGATTAATTAACTGCAGAAAAGGGAGGGCAGACAGTATGAGTCTTGTGGCTTTGCATTAAGATCCCTTAAAAACATGTCTGAAAAGGGAAAGAGCAAGAAGAAACTGGGAAAGAAATCATGAATTTGATTCTTGGGGTCATCACTCTGATTTGTCCTTGCTGCTATATATCTGGTTTCATTGGTTTTTCTCTATGTAGGATTCAACAAAAATGTCATATTTTGAGAGTGTGAGACAAAAGATATTTGATGAAGTGACAACATATCTGCCATGTATTAAAAGTTGCTTCAGGGTTCATTCGAAAATGAAACCACCAAAACATCCACTTTTTTTTCCTTTATTCTCTTTCATAATATTATGGTGAGGGCCCAGGGTCATTTATTTTTCCAGCCAAGTCACATTTATCTGCTCAAGATAATAGCTAACCTTCTCAACTTACTGAAAGAGGCTGGGGCCTAATTGGGAAAAGCAGAGATCCCTGACCTCTAGCTCGTTTTAAAACCCAAGAAGGTCCATCCACTGCCAAATGTATACCAGTATAAATCTGTCATTTCTTTGGTCAGGAAGCTCTGTGGGTTTTAAGCTCATTACTGACATGTACTAAAGCTTGATTAGCTACTTAGATGAGCTTTTACAGTAAGATTCTAATTCTGTAATTAACCACCAAATAGTTTTCACACTCCTGCTAAGCTTCCAGATCTTAAGCTGTGCAGCGAATCTCAGCCAACAATGGAGGAGGGAACACCAGCTGTAATCTTTATGACTGTTAGAAGTTCACATGCAGCAATTTTGAAAACAGAAATCAAACTCAAAAGTCTGTGCAGACTAATGCAATGTGGTTGGGCGAACTGAGAATGGGAGAATTACCAGTGAGGTATGGGTGGCTGTGAGAAGCTGTTGATATCAATACAATTAAAATATCTCTTACCTTGTACCTCATTAGTGTGAATGTGATTGACAGAAATGTACAATTCCTTGTATTCCAAATCACCTTTGACTCAGCAGACCACAAGTATACTCCTTAACATTATCACAATTGTGACTAGGGTCTAGCCTTTAAACCACATTCTACTTTTATCAATAAGCTGAATTATATTTTGGAAATACTTGACTTATATGGTGAACACAATTTCTCCATTGGGCCTGTATACTGGGCTTTTAAAATGTCAAATTATCTTCATGAAAAGCAGTGGCTGTATTTTCGCAGAAGCCATTTTTCATAGTTAAATTCCACCCCACCCCCAATTATTTCTCAGCGTGTCTCCTCAAGTGCCAGGAGAAATGAGGACACATTCTTATTTTAGGTTCCTAATTAAAAGCTTTGTTTCCTTAGACAAATCGGATTGTGCTTAAGTCTTTAGGTCAGTAGAATTGGTCTCTGTGGACTTGGAGTATTTAATCCAAAAGATCAGTTAAGCTGAGGTCATGCAAGACAGAATTGTTATGGAGTACAAATGAGTATTTATTTCACTGAAAAGGCTAGTTGTCCCAAAATTACTTGGAAAATAATTTATTCAATGTGCATTTAGAACTAAGTCTAAATAACAACAAAATAGATTCAAGTTTTCCATGCTACCAAATATATTAAATGGGAATATTTAATATCATATCTCTTGTTTTAAAACGAAAGAGTAATTTAAAATAGCCAAAAGGAAAAAGATTCCTCTGAATAAAAATAACTATTATAGGATAACCAAGTTCGTGTTTTTAATTGAGATTATGTATATATATATTGTTATGTATATTTATGTATAAACCATACAAGTTAAATATGATGAAACACAATAAAATTTAAAAAGAATACTTTGCAGCCAAATAAGAGTCTATACAGAAATTGTGTTAGAATATAGGATATATGAAAGGATCAGTGAAATAGAATGTGACATTAAAGTTCTACTTATATTAAAATTGTATCTATAAATTATTCAGCAATTTGTTCAACAAAGAACATCTAAGGAAGTTTGAATGGCACATAGATTACTCTCTTTTTTCCTGAAGAGTTTATTATAGAAAATTTCACTTTCAATTACATCTTATGTTTTTAAATATAAAAGAATAAAGAATGAAATATGTATAGATGATATGAATGATATGAATTCAAGATAGTGCTCCTTCCTCCTCATTAATGTGATGGTTAAGGGGCATGTTGTAATAATGTTGTAATAATGACAAAGTAGAAAATTGGGTGGAACTTATAGACATTAATTTGAAGTCCATTCATCTATCCTGAAGGAGGGAGAGAGAGAGAAAATGAAAGAAAATGAGAAAGAAGGAAGAAGAATTAGAGAAAAGGAGGAAGAATGAGAGAAAGATAATGAAATAGAAAGAGAGATTAGGAAGAATAAATGTGCACCTTTTCAAGTATCTTTCTTTTTTTTTTCCTTTTTGACAGAGTGCTGCTGTGCAGCTTTGAGCAGCCAAGAACTCATTATATTGAACGTGAGACCTTTATCCTGCCTCTGCCTCCTGAGTGCTTGGAGTACAAGCAAATACCAACGTTCTCTTACACTGAATTTTCAGAAGGAAAAACCCACACATTTCTGTTCAGATAAATTAAAGACAATTATGTTTAAATTCTGTCCTTTGTATTATTTCATAATCCATTTTATGACAGTTAATTTGTCTCATTTCCTATAGTTTGGTGAAGTTTTGAAGCAAGCAGAATTAATGATTTATGTAGTGATTACATAAAAAATCATTATTGTAGCTTTCTGATAAATTCATGACCAAACAGCTTAGAGGAAACAATAGTTTTTATTCTGGTTTATAATTGCCTAGTCACATTTCTTAGTCCAGCTTTTCAGAGTCCAGATCAACAAACACCAGGAGTCAAAGCAAGTGACCACACCATAGCAACACTCTAAACTTCCTCATTTGTTAGACCACAAGTCTTACCAAGTATATTGAAAAATGCCAACTTCCTAAACCAGTTCCCCCCATTTTATCTTCCTATTCAGGGAATGGCCCCACCAATTATGGGATGAGTCTTCTCATATCAGTGAAACAATTCCTTGCGGGCTTACTCAAATCTTGCCTTAACTACCAGTTCTTCACAAATATGCCCAGAGCTCAGCATACAATTCTCAAGTTCACACATATATATCTAACTATCAGAGTTGTGATTAAAGTCAGAATTAAATAATAAAAAAAAGAAAAGTTGGAAATAATCTCTGAACAATTCTGGAAGAATGTTGATCAGATTTCATTTAGGATATATCATAGTTACATATAGTATCAACTTGACAATTGAAGTCTAGAAGTTCTGGGCACATTGGAAAAAAAATGGGTTGTCAAGTTAAGCCCCAAGTAAGACTGCAAGAGATCATCTAATGGGAAAACTCAGTCTGTGTTGGGGGAAGCTAGTCCCTGGGCAGATGATTAGACGAAGGGAGATGATTAAGAAAGTTGGCATCCTTTGGCATAATTGGTCAGAAATGCTGGTATGGCAAATACAAATTGTCTCCCAGCAGTTCTGTAGATGTATGGATATGGATGTGGCCAGTTTCCTTGACGCCTATTGATTCTGTGGGCTCTCCCACCAAATGGGTATAAGAACTGTAACCTGACAATCACAAGAAAGAATAAAACTCCATTTTCCCCTACAAAACCATTTGATCATGAATTTATCAGAACATGTAAAGTTAACAGCAATAAACCACAATGGCATGGATTTAATCTAAAACTATTAGTTGTAAAAGAAATTAAATTTAAGGTCACTAAACTTAGTACAGAATGTCAAAAATAGATCATCTCATTACTCTACATCAGCTCCATCATTAAGGATAGCCCTTTCGAAGGACCATTATAATATCAAATGCCATTCTATTAACCAGATAGCTTCTGCCTGATGTAAAACCTAAGTTTATGGAGATCCCTGGGAAACCATCCTGAAAGCATCTTCTGGCTGCTAAAATCCAATGTTTCTGTGATGGTAAATACTGCTGAGAATGACTACTTACCTTGACTTGGTGTTTTCCATGTGTGTTCTCTGCATATGCATGGATGTATTAGCTAATTTCCTTGTTGCTGCTACAAAATCTTTGACAAGAAACTATTTAAGGGAGGAAGAATTTATATTCTGGCTATAGTTCAAAGGTATATAGTTCCTCATGGAATGGAAGGCATGGCAGCAGGCAGACAGGAGCTTGAGGATGTCTGTTCACACTGAATTCAAGGTCCAACAGCAGGGAGAAAACCCCTAGTACTACCCATCACTCAATTTCCACCTTTTCCAACAAGATTCCACATAGTAAAAGTTACTATCCCTAGCTAAGCAGCAACATCAGTAGGAAACCAAATGTTAAAACACAACATCCTATGGGAGCCACTTGGCATTCAAACCACACTACATGGAGATGGCTCTTTCCAGAGATGTATTTCTTCTTTGTGCACTTATTAAAATAGATTGTTTGCTGCCATTAATATCTTTTCCAGTAAATTCTAAGCAAAATGGCCACAGAGACCATCCTCAAGTCTTAATTTTTGAAAGAGATACATTCCTTGATGAAAATGTTTTGATAGGCTCATTTAAAATCATAAAAAATTTAAATTTAGTTTATCATATCCCAAGGCCCCCTTTATTATAAATGGGTTATTTTGCTAGCTTTTAATTCTATGATTTTTTTCATTAGAATTGTGTATGTGTCTGATGGTGTTCTTATTTTTCACATTACTGCTTAATAGTTTTTGATGATTTAAATATTCCTCCATTACTATTTATTGAGTGCTCAATCATCCTTTGATAACATTTGACTATTGAAACATCCCATTCCTTGTCTTTAGAATTAATGTTTTCCTCTGCTTCCTTTAACAGCATTTGTTTGGCTATATCCTTATTGCTATACTGTTACTTTTTAATAAGCTAGAAATTTTCCTATACATGATGGTATAATGTTTTACAGTGGTTCTTGTATTTATTCTTAATAAAGACAGGGTAAAGTTCAGTCTCTTTTGAACATTCTCAAACTACTTAAAATATTCCAATCAGCACTGAAGTGATGGGTGGAAGATTACTATTTTATTTTGGCTACATTAGTGCTGTAAAGATCATTTGTAAATTAAAGTACCGCTATTTTAGTTATAAAGCTGTGGTCATTGGGCTTGGAAAGATGATGCAGGGGTCAAGACTCTGCCTCTCAAACAGAAGGTCTTGAGTTTGGATCCCAGGTCCCACATCAAAATGCCAGAGGGAAAACGGTGGTGGCCTGTACTTCTGGGCCTCTGGTTGGAGCCTGGGAAATCCCAGAGTGAAGCAAAAAGAAGGTAGAAGCAATCCAGGATGATTCCTGAAGTCCTTCTTGGTCTTAGTGCCCTCTGATGCACACGTGTACACACACACACACACACACACACACACACACACACACACACACGCACGCAAAATCAATAAAGTTTAAAACAATAAAGCTGTGGTCACAATCATAAGGGGCCTGAGTATAAGACTCACTTTTTTATGTTCTACAAGATTTTTCTAACTTATTTATCTTTTTGAACATCAACCTCTTTATCTTTGAACTTACATATGAGTTTTTATTTGTGAGTATTCAGGATGATGGCATATGTAAAATGTTAAGAGCATTGAGCTCAATCGAAAGCTCATTATCTTCTCTTTCCTTATTCCTTTAACACAGAGAAAGGCTAAATTTCAGGTCACAACTAACATTGTCCAAATTCCTTTTCCATTTTGAAGTTCAATAGTGCTCTGTTATGCTCACAATTTCCAGATAAAAGCAACTTATTCTATCATTTATAGTGAATGTTTCCTGCCCTTGGCTTTGTTGATATCCATCATCGCATGGTTTAATATAGTCCTCAGACTAAATTCTCATCTTCATATGGTCATGTGAAAAATATTGCTAATAAATGATCAGGAAATAGTTAAAATAGAATTAAGTTCTGATTCTGAGCAAGTGATATGGAAACATTAATTAGTGATTCCACCTACCCATTCATCCACTGTGTACACAAAGATGGAAACATCTTCTACCCACTCAAGCCTCCTTTCCTGTTCCATCATCACCATGGAGATGCCAAAACATTCATCAATCAAGAGTAAACGCTTGTCCCTAAGGTTTTTGAAAGAAAAGGTTCTTAGCAGAAAACAAATAGATAGAAGCAAATCTTCTCTAAACAGTCTCAAAGTAGATCTGTTGTCGCAACTTACCACTTTTTTGGAGAATTTTTGGAGAAACTTTGCTTAAAGGGAGGGAAGCTGTTGTTCAATGGGAACTGGGGAGGGAATCAACCGTGGGAAAGCGGAGCTGCAGAAAATCCCCAGGAGGATGGCTGTTTCCGTCCTGGGAGACGGAAATTATATGGATTCTGAGATGCTGGTTATGTAAATGGTTATATAAATAAGCATCACTTAAGACATTTTTAGATTTTCTGCCCCAACTTTGAGAGATTATAATAAACAAATATCCTTCCTCCCATACATGTACTCTGAAATTTTAAAATTCACCCCTGATAACAAGACTCATTGATAATTTTTACATTTTAAAAATTTTAATTAATTAACTTTCTGGTACAGGCTTTCATTACATACATCTCAAACTTATGAGCCCCAGTTTCTTATGTCCTGGGACATATAGACTTTGTGTATGATAAAGCAGAAACTTTTTTTCCTATTTGATCATTGGTATTCTCTATATAAAAATTTTATAATAGTTCTGATAAATACTGTATACATTATTGTACAATTATTTATGAAATATCATTAGCATTTGATGTGCCTATAATAAAAAGTTAGCCTGTATAAGCTATTTTGAATTTGAAATACTGCTTAGTAATATTTCAATAATACATAAAGTTCTGTGATATATATTTTGCATCAACTTGGAACTTTCAAGATTTACATTGAAGGTTTAGGAAATTTTTATTGCCCTTTCTTCTTAAGAATTAATAAAGATAATACTGTTTCTGAGAAGAACAAGATTACATGTTACTTCTTTGCAATATAAATTCTAATATGTACAAAGTATTGAATTAAGGTAACTTTTCTCTCTTATGTTTTATAGCCAGTTTTCCTTATTTGGGATTTACAATCCTTGTGAGTTAGGAAAGAAGCCATTACAGGAGATGAATGATGTGAGAAAAAGTGGAGAATGAAGACATGCAGTTTCAGGCATCATTTTTGCTGTGCCATATAGATTGTTGTCAAGGTCTAAATATATGGACCAAGTTTCAGTATATATTATCTTAAAGACAGAGGAAGGGAGAAGAGAGAAAAAAGAGCAAAGAAGAACATGAAGAGGAACAAAGAGCAGGAAAATGGTGAAGAGGAGATATAGTGAAGAGGGAAGTTATGGGGAGAATAAAATGGAGGAAGACAGAAAAAGGAATCAGAGTCATAGTCATAAAAGGGAAACTCAAATGTCATATTGCTGAGAAAGAAAGATACAAGAAAACGAAGACCACAGACTTATCTTTTGTCATTTCAGCAAGTGGGACTGTACCTAAGGAAAAGAGATTCTATTACCTCTGTTCTACATTTGGAGGTACTATCAACACAGATTTGGTGAATATCAAAATGCATCAATGTTTGTGGCTGAAGTTAGCAGACTATAAGCTGTTTCTGGCTTTATAAAACAAGGGCTGAAACTAGAATTTGACGATGATTCTTCTGGACTAGTCTTGGGAGTCTACAGAGGAGTCACCAGAGCTATTAGCCTGTGATTCCATCTAGGAACATCAGAGAATCCCTGAAAAAGCCAACAACCATAGCCAGATCTCAGCAGATTCTGCAATACCAGTAATCATCACTGGATGTATGCTGTACAGGATGACATAAGAGTAAGTGGATAGATAAGAACGTTTTACCCATAGAGAGGAAGCAGGGGACAAAGTCCTTAATCTAACACCATGAAGACTTAAATAAGGCATATTCTCAAACATGCAAATCAGATGTCATACTATGAAAGATAGGGTTGGGAGGCAGAAGAATGAATTTTAAGCAAAAATAAGCTATCTGTGCTGGGTGGATAATTCAATAGGCATAGAATTTCTACACAAACATGCAATCTTGAGTTTGCATCTCTAGAACCCTTATAGGTGGGCACAGTGTTCACATCTCTAATTCTAATTCTTCTACAACAAGATGGGAGGCAGAGAGGGGACACGCCCCAGAAGCTTATAGGCCGGGTAGCTTGGAATACACAGAACTGTGATGGAAAACAGTTAAACCTCATTTCAAACAAGGTGGAAGGCAAAGACCAACACAAGGTTGTTTTCACTAACATAAGACCCTTCAGAAGAAAAACAAAGATGTGCTTGTTCATTTTGTCTCTCTGTGTCTCAAACACTTGATTAAAACATAAAGAAACTTTATAACTATTTAAATTTTCAAATTATTGTCCTGTTACCAAAGTTTTATATTTTTAAAGGATGCTATGATCATTAGAATTAAAAAATATTAAAAAATGCTTAAAATTTTTGATATTAGCATATGTATTATAGCAGATTCCGAGTAAATGAAATGACAACATCACATATAGAAAGAAAAGCAATGAGACTAATATTAAGGAAAATATCCTCTAGGCTGAAAATCTATATACACCCTGAATCTTGACAGCAATTTCTAAAATATATGAATCTCTATTTCATATAGGAAAGGAGGTCACACAGCGAAATGAAGGTGCGGCAATTGGATATCTGCTTCTATCCATACACATGCTATCATGCTGCTTGCAGGCACAGTGAAGATTGAAGAAGTTCAGGACATGCTACGCCCTGATGAGCTGATTTCACATAGTCATTATTTTGATCTAAAAGCACTTGAAAAATAGCAGATGAAACAACAGGACCCTGACTTGACCTTTCCTTCTGGAGAACAGAAGATGAAACTGTCACATGAAAGATTCCCTTGTCTTACAGGAGCACAGCAGCATTCTTCTTATCACCTGACATGTGGAGGTGATACTAAGAAAGTTTGCCTATCTTGTCAAAATAATTTTTATCATTCTTTATTCACTATAATGGTAAGAAGCATCTTCACAAATTGTTGATATTGTTAAGGATTCAGCTAGATCCCATCTCCTGTTTCCCAGATAAACCTGGAATCTCAGTCTCTGTCTTAGGTTGAATCTCCTGGGTCAGTAGTCTGGTAATGTTCCCACATCCCAGGGAATTGGATCTACAGTTACATGTGCCAAACAGATGGGAAGTCTGCCCTGCTCCCCCAAGCTATCTCTCATCCCTTCCCCATTCTCACTCTTCATGTTTCAAAATACACAAGCAGAAGCAGATTAGACTTCCAAGATTTGATTTTTGTAAGCCACATGCTCTTTGAGGGAGATCAAAGATCTTGTCAAAGCTTATAAAATATAACAATCTCTCCTTAATATTTAAAACCTTTTTGCTGTTTCTCTGAGGACTCTAACTTCTTTACCGTTTCTTTGGCTACTGGCCAAAACACAAACACACCTCATCCCATCAGCTGCCTGGATTCTCAGTTCCTTTGTTACCAGAGTTTCAGTCACATAGCTTTATGTTTTAAAATAAACATAAATATTCCCTTTTCTACTTAATAATTGTTTATTTCATAAAAAATCAAATGCAAATACTCTTACACTCTTATCAACCTGAATTTGATCTCTGTAAGTCCACTTGGTAGAAAGTGAGCGATGACTTCTGAAAATTGTCTTCCAGCTTTTGCTTATGTGCCATGGCATGAGTTCTCACAAATATATGTGCTTATATATATATTATTAAAACATACTTATATGTGATTATAGTGATAATCTGTGTTAAATCAATGTGAGTCAATTCTTAACACAGAAGAGACATTTCACCAAGCTTTTTTTATATACATAATACTTTTTTCTAGTTTTACAAGCTTATTGAGTGCTTATCCCTGCTTCCCTACTTTCCTTTTCCTTTCTGTCTCCTTTCCTCCCCCTTCATCAATACATCCCACTCCTTCCCACCCTCCTGCTTATCTGCTTCTATAGCCCCCAGGGTCCCCCTGGCTTGTTTACTCTTGTGGGGTTCCAGGCCTCATCTGCAAACCAACTCCTCTTCCTCCTCTGCCTGCCCTACTGATAAGACATTCCCCTTCACTCATCCAGCCCTAGTCCCAAGGTTTCCACTGCATATAATTATCTCTCCTGAGATCTTTGCTTGTCTATGGTAACATGTTGGTATATCAATCTTCATGCAGGTCGGGTAAAGACAAGTCTCACTGCATTGAGTTCCTGAATGCAGCTGCCCTGCCTTGAGTGGATTGTTTTTGTTGTAGAAATGCTTTTTGGTCAATATAACATTCCATTTGTGTAAGTCCATATGTGAACTTTTAATTTTTTAAATTACATGAGCATTTTTTTGTTCCTTCTTTGTTTTCTCCTCTCTCCTGAGGCTATTTTTCTTTTTCCTATCAAATGTTTATGTACCTCCTGTGTTAATTTTTGTCTACAAAATAGTTTGCAGAAAATTTATAATGTGAAAATATGTGATTCTCTTCAAATATACTTTAAAAGTTACATTTGTTTTTACATGTTACCAGGACCTCTTTGTGGAAGGTGTTCTCGCTGTTTGTGTCATAACCCTTTGAGACAATGGAGAGGGTAAAGTAGTCTAAAAGAAGCAAACATAATAAAACATTATATAGCCCAGGGGTTTTCTCAGTTCACATTTTTCTTCATTTCTTACCTTTTAAACTCTTTACAAATCTATCCTGTTTCTGTATGATTTAAATGTAACACATGTAGGTTTAATATAAGTGTTACTTTTTAAAACGACATCATGTGTTTATGATATCTGTTTTCCAAGAGAAGCCATGGATAAAGGAGATTAATATTAATATAGAGATGACAGTTGCTTATGGTTACTTGTCATTTTATCTCCTTTTTTGATACTGCAAAGCAAAGAATGTAGGCATCTATTGCTGTGTTCACAGGCAAGCAACAGAAATGCTCCTTGCCATGGTCCCTTTGCAATTCACCTATTGTTCACTGGCAGGATAGAGGCATATCAGTCTGTCTCTTCCAATCAAAATAATAACTGAAGGAAAAATTACTTCAGGGATTTGAATTACTTTGAATGGCAAGACAAATGCTCAGTGTATGCACTGCTGATTAACAAAGCCAGACCTACATTGGTGTGCATTATGTGAGCCAGGCTAGAAAAGCAGAGAAGGAAATTGCATTAAAAAAGCAAGGCAAGGAATCATCATTCGCTGTGGCAAATCAAGGTGAGAACAAATAATGGAATTTCTTGTCTGTTAGAAATTTTCTTCTTTCACTAGCTTATGAATTGTAAGCTCTCTTGTGACTGTTTTCTGTAAATCAATTCTGCCAAATATGGGAAATTGATGCTTTTTAAAATTTTCTGATTAAATTAGAGATCCCCATAAGACAGGAGCATGTTTCAAATTATTCCCAACTTGCCATGGTGATGTGATAGATTCCACTGTGTATAACATTCTCAGCAATGGTTGTTAAACCTACCAACTCAAACACTACCGTTATTTGCAACCAACATGTGTCTTTGGGGAAAGCATCATGTGCTTTAAGAAGAAAAAAAAACCATGAGCAGCTTGTGATAGTTAAGCCTGGGTGTCAACCTGACACACCCAGTATTAACTAAGATGGGCTGAGACCACTTCTGTTAAGGATCAACTGAGAACACTTGATAGAATTGTACCCACCCTAGATCCTATCAGAATCTCCAAAGCTCTCATAGGATCCTCCCAGTACTGCATTATATAAAAAGAAGCCACTAAAGAGAATGCTTTCTTGTAGCTGTGCTAGGAATTGCTCTTTCTTCCGGCTGCCTGGTTTCTTCAACCCTCCAAATCAGTCACCGCCTAGACTAAAGACTGTAGGAATTCTCCAG
Organism: Typhlomys cinereus; assembly: GCA_023101885.1. Taxonomy (NCBI): domain Eukaryota; kingdom Metazoa; phylum Chordata; class Mammalia; order Rodentia; family Platacanthomyidae; genus Typhlomys; species Typhlomys cinereus. The sequence continues at coordinate 4,486,835 of JALPQD010000150.1, forward strand.
CCTCCTCCATCTTTGGACTACCTCAGCTACTGGCAGCCATCGTTGGACTACCTTGGCCATACTGTAAGCCGACTCAATACATTCCCTATATTATATTCATTGTATCAATTCTGCATCTCTACAGAACCTAATACACAGCTCTAAGGACCAGATGTTCACTTTTCAATTTTATTATGTTAATTTGGTGACATTTAAGGACACTGGGGAAAAGAATAACAAAATAAAACAGGCTATTCCTTTGTTCCTTTTTACCTTCTTTGTCAATAGTATCCTTCCAACTTTTAGCTATAGTATGCCTTTGTCTCCTTTGAACTGTTTTTGTTATTCTCTTTGAATCATATGGAAGTGATATATATTAATCTGTTCTTATTCCTGCTTTGTGCAACAAAGCATTGAGTCAATCTGCTAACTTATCATGACCATCATTGAATGATGGATCCTGAGCCAAACTAATGAAGCATCACAGGACACAAAGGTCAGTAATACATATTTTATTGCACCACCATTTCATCCTGACTATGCTAGATTTCCTCTGTTCAGTAGCAACTCTCCAGTTATTCATACAGATACTTCTTTACTGTCATGCACGAAAATTTTTTCAACAAAATTTTTTGTCAAGTGATAGTAGATGAGACATTTTTATTTTTATATAGCTACAATCTTCCGTGATTGTGATCTACAAGTTTCTGTTCTTTTAGATACCTTGGCTTCAAGAATTCCCTGTAGTCACCTTCTTTCCATTCCTTTACTCTCAATCTCTGAGTATGCTCATCTCTCAGCTTTAAAGAAACAATCTCCTTCAGGTTTGCTTTGGGTCTAACTCAACTACTAATTCTCTACAAATATGCCCAGAGCTTAAACCCTCAACAGTTGAGTTGATTCCTGTGTTTTAACTATGACACTTCACCCCGTGTCAACTTGACACAAAAACAATAGCACTTTTAAACTGTAACCTTTCCTTGTCCCCACAGATGTTAAAAGTTATCATAAAAATATAAATACATTTCATAGAAAATTTAAAATGTTCTGTCATTAAAACTTCAGTTCCAACATTTTAAAAGTTCAAAGTTTCTTAACCTTAACAATGTATTAAATCAAAATAAGTTAAATACTTTAAAACAGATAAAACATTAAGACAGAAGTATCTTGATGTAATAAGAAAATATTAAATTAAGGTCAAAGTCCAGCAAATCAAATACCACATCCTGTACTTCATTGTTCATCTGTTGTTCATCACGTAGTCAAGGTGGCTCAAAAATTCTAGGCATTCCCAAGTCCAGTTTGCAGCTCAAAATTGTAAAAGCAGAGTTCCTCTGAACCAGGCTGAATCTCTGTTTGAAACTGTCCTCAGCATACTTCCCACGGTTCTGGCATCTCATACAACACTCTGGGTTCACCTCTGCAGCTATAAGCTTCATTTTTCTTATAGGAATTCTAGGCCTCTCAGTTGTTGCCAAGCTTTTGCTGCTTCCCATGAACCCCTCAAATCATTCACCAAAGCCAGTACCACCTGGGACACACTGTCAGATTTTGAAGCAAGATTGAAACAGAGCTTGGTCCACTCAAACCACAGCTGTACCAAGTTTTTTGTGTTGACTCTGGAAAAGCTTCTTTTGGGGAGCCAAACTTCCAAAGGGCAAAATTGTCTTTAACTTGGGCTTTTGGTCCCTGAAGGAATCTGGGTTTTCAAACCACGAACTTACCATATGGTGGCATTCATGTTTTCTACTGTCCCAGTGCAAGTCACTAGGTTTTCCTCCATTGATGCTCCAACAATGGCAGCTATTCAACTGCCTACCCTTCCCTCATCCACAGCTCTCTTTTATCAAGCCAATCAATCCATCCTGTTTAAATTTAGCTTTACCAAAGTCCTTGTTCCCCTTATCACAAATTGGGTCAAAACAACCCACGATACTCTCAGCTTCTCTATTTTCCAAATGTTGCACCAAACTCTGCTCAAACATTTTTGAGTTCACATAAGTCCAAATTTCTCCAACAAAAACGTTTGAAATCCACAAAAGCCACATAGCCAGATTATCGGCAACACCCCACTTCCCGGGTACCAAATTCTATTGTAGTTCACCTGCATGGTTGCTGATAAATGAGCATTGAATGGCTTAAGGGAACAAGGGGTTTATTTCCTTACAATAGTCCAGTTACAGTCTGTAGTCCAGCTTAATAGGAGAACATGCACCAGTACCAGGATTGAGAGAACTTGCCCTACCATCTCTACATAATGGCTGAGAGAGGGACAATCCTTACTTGCCAAACCTGCATGTCTGGCCAAGTATACTCAAGGATATTGACTCTCTCAACTAGCTCTCCATGACTTATTCCAGGGTCTAATCCACCCCACCATAGGCTGGGCCTTCCTTCCCTGTTAGCTAGACCATCTACTTCAGGTTCACTCTGGGCTTAACTCAACTACTAATTCTCCACAAATGTGCCCAGAGCTCAAACCTTCAACAGTCAAGTTGACACCTGGGCTTAACAATGACAACTTATTTCTAAATAGCTCACTCACTTATAGGAACTCAGTATCTTCACACTTCTGAGGTCAAAGAGCACTTCTCATGCCTTGTAGATATGTGATACTTAACTCTAGATTAGTTACCACTCCCTGAAAAATCTGTACCATAGGAGGTCATAACTTCATTGATAGAAATAAATCTGGATTTTTTTCTACTATATTCAAGGATTTATAAGGGTAAAAGAATTTATCAAGTATAATTAAATGAAATTTTCAGGGTCAATAGAGTTTCATATTGATATATTACAATGCCAAACCAGAACTTTGTTTTGCATGAATGGATTTCTGATAGAGTCCTCTAAATACAACACATTTATACACATATGATAAAAAATAACATGGTTGTATGAAATAAAATTTAAAACAGGTATTAGGAAGCATTGTATAAATGAGTAACATTCAATGAAAGGTAAAATATTTTGTTCTGGAAATCTTTTTTATAGAGGAATATCTGTCTGCAGTGAAGGGAGAGTCATGTGAGCCTGGTAAAATGAATGCATTCATATAATCAATGACACAATTAAGATGGAGAGTATTTCCATCATTTAACATCATCAAGGGAATGAAGTATGAGTTTATATAGTTGCTTCATCACTAGAACATGTAAACATAAATAGCTACTCAACTCTTATTCCTATCATGTCTTTCCTGGATTTCTAATGAGATATTAATACTCAGATTTTGGTATGTTCGATTGTATTCTTTTGTGTTAATTTCTTCCCCATTTACAGATAGTATGGCACTTTTAGATTCTCACCTCTGAGAGATGCATATTCTAAGGAAAATTGTTATGCTTTGCCAAGTTATAATTAAATAATTAATAATTAAAAATAAAATATAAATGCAAACATATGCAAAGCTATAACCAAAGCTTTACACTACTTTTGATGAGTTAGAAGAAGGAACTACACCAGCAGCATGTATATAGTGGTAGGTATATTTGATATTTTTATTGAAGCTCAACTTAATCACTTCAACCTTTCTCTACACTATTCTCTACACTACCTTTGCAGTGGACTATTGCTTTCATGTTATTGAGGATTCTGTCAGACAGAAGGGATTTTGATAGGAAGAAAAATGCCCAGCTACCTGGAAGAATGAGGCAGGGGTCACAAGACAGCTTTTGGAAGTCAGTCCTCTCCTGTCACTATGGTCTTAGACTTCCTGGGATCAACTCATGTGGCATGCCCACCCCCAAACCACAGTATGTCAGATAAGGGGAAATTTTATTTTTTTTATTTATTTTCTCCCCAATCATAAAAGCTCAATAGGTACCCCAGTCCTCTCCCTCCCTACACCCTTCCCTAGTTACCCTTGCACCCTCCCCCTTTTCCCCTTTCTTTCACCCCTTCCCCCCATTCTCCCTGTGTCTTCCCTTCTCTCTTCCCATTCCCTGGAGCTTTTGTGTAAATGCCAAATTTCTCTCTGAGTCCTCCACTCTAGTGAGATGTAAGGACAAAGTGCCATTGCCCAGAGCCCTTTCTTTTAATATGGGGACAATATTATGACTATTAATTCCTTGCCTCTAAGGATCCTAGTGCCTGTGATCCATGCTAGACTTTGGGGGTTATTGACATGTCCATCACTGTGCAGGTCATGCAAAGTCTGATTATGACTACTGCAGGCCCAACTTGTGTGGAGTATCGTGCATATCGTTGGTCCTCCCCATCGTTAGGCTCTTAAAATCTTGCTGCCCCCTCTTCCACAAGTTTCCCTGAGCCTTAGGATGGGGAGAGATTTAGCTGGTCTGGTCCCAAGTGATTAATGTAGGGTCTTTGGTGTTCTGAATTATGGTTTGTTGTTTTCAGTTTGTTGTTACTGCACTGCACTTGGCTGCACTGCATCCTAGTTGGTATTGGAGGTCTCCTCTTAACCAAAGATAAAAGGCTGTTAAAATGTAAGAGAAGATTCAAAGGTAGATGGAAAAGAAGTAGGAACTGCAGTGAGGGGGGATCAGTATCCCATTTGCAGGAAGGTTACCATCTATCTGCCAGTCCCTATACTCTCCCTGGTTGGTGAGATCAAACCTCCTCAGTCACAAGTGACCAGGAATGAAAGTGAGTGAGCTTAACCAAATATTTTGCTACTTACTAGCAATCTTTATGGTGACATATTTTTTTCTACTGTACCATGAACCCCTATCTCCTTATTTCTGGGAGGGTCCTCCTTCTACTTCTCTCACATTTATAATCTTTACTGTAGGTATTACAGATATTTGTCTTTGAATATGCCATTAAGCGGGTTTGACACTAAGATCCAGCAATTAGGGAGGACATATGGTGTTCAATTTTCTGTGTTTGGGATATGTCACTCAATATAATTTTTTCTAATTCGATCCATTTCCCAGCAAATTTCATTAATTTATCTCTTTTGATGGCTGAGTAGTATTCCATTGTATAAATGTACCAAATTTTCCTTATCCACTCATCAACTGTTGAGCATTTGGGTTGATTCCATGACTTTACTATTGTAAATAGTGCTGCTATGAACATGGTTATGCTTGTGTCATTGCACTGAATTTTTTGTTTTATGGGGGATTATTCCCAGGGGCATATGGCATTTCAAACTTTAACTTTTTTAAATATCGCCAGACTGATCGCCAGAGTGGTTGTATAAGCCTGCAATGTAGGAGAGTTCCCTTCCCTCCACATTCTCTCCAGTATTTGGTGTTGTTTGTATTGTGGATTTTTCACATCCTGACCAGGGTGAGATAATTTCTCAGGAAAGTTTTGATTTGCATTTCTCTGATGGCTAGGGATGTGGAGCACTTTTTAAGATATTTGTTAGATATTTCAATTTCATCCCTGGTAAAGTTTCTTTTGAGTTCCCAGGCCCATTTTTTAAATTGAGCTACTTATTTCCTTGGTGTTTAGTTTTCTAAGTTCTTTGGGCATTCAAGATAATAAAGCTCTATCAGATATATGGTTAGTGAAGATTTTCTCCCATTCTGTGGGTTGCATTTTTGCTCGGGTTGCAATCTCTTTATCTGAGCAGAAGCTCTTTAATTTCATAAGATCCCATTTGTTGAGTGTTAGTTCTAGTGACTGTGTTATTGGATTTCTGTTTAGGAACACTTAGCCTAGTCCAATCAGCTTAAGGGATTTTCCTGCCCTCTCAACTAGGATTTTTATAGTCTCTGGTTTAATATTGAGGTCCTTGATCCATTTGGAATTAATTTTTGTGTATGGTAACAAGTACGGGTGCAGTTTTAATTTTATGCATGTGGACATCCAGTTTTACCAGCACCATGTGTTGAAGATGCTGTTCTTTTTCCATTGAATTTTTTGGGCCCCTTTGTCAAAGATCACATGGCTGCAAATTTGTGGGATCATATCTGGGTCTTCAACCCTTATCCATTGATCTACATATATATTTTGAAGCAAGTACCAGGCTATTCTTATTACTATAGATTGATTTGTAGTGTAGATTAAGGTTTGGTATGGTGATACCTCCAGCAGTGTTCTTGTTACTCAGGATTGTTTTTGCTACCCTGGGTCTTTTGTGCTTCCATATGAATTTTGAGATTGTTTGGTAAATTTCTTTAAAGAATTGCTTGGGAGTTTTGATTGGTATAGCATTGAATCTGTATATTGCTTTTGGTAGAATGCTCATTTTGTGATGTTTATTCTGCAGATCCAGGAGCATGGGAGATCTTTCCACTTTCTAGTGTCTTCAGTAATTACTTTCTTAGTGTTTTAAAGTTTTCATTATATAGGTCTCTCACTTTCTTGGTTAGATTTATACCAAAATATTTCATTTTTTTAGGGGCTATAGTAAATAGGATTGTTTCTCTTAGGGCTTTTTCACTTCTTTCATCCTTGGCATATAGGAAGACCACTGATTTTTTTCATGTGTATTTTGTAATCTGCCACTCTGCTGAACTTATGTATAAAGTTTACTCAATCACAGTGAATGATCTTTTAAATATGTTCTTGAATGCAATTTGCTAAGATTTTGTTCAGAATCTTTGCATCAGTGTTCGTCAAAGAAATTGGCCTATAGTTTTCTTTTTTAAGTGTGTCTTTATTAGCTATGGTATCACTTCATAGAAAGAATTTGGTGCGTTCCTTCCTTCGCAATTTGATGGAACAGTTTAAGGAGTATTGGTGTTAGTTGGTCCTTAAATGTCTGGCAGAATTCTGTGCTGAATGCATGTGGTTTAGGACATTTTTTGGTGAGAAGAGATTACTTCATCGATTTTCCCATATGTTTTAGGAAATAATTCAACACTTTCTTATTCAATTTAGGTAAGTTGTGCTTACTTAGGAATTCATCCATTTCTTTTGTGTTATCAAATTTCATGGAGTATAAATTTTTGAAATATGACCTTATAATTCTCTGAATTTCTTGGGTATCAGTTGTGATAATTTAATTTTCATTTCTAATCTTGTTAATTTGTGTTTTCTCTCTCTTGATTTTGGTTAATTTAGCTAGAGATGTATCAATCATTGATTTTTTTTTTCAAAGAACCAGCTTTTTGACTGGTTGATTCTTTGTATCATTTTCCTTATCTCAATTTCAGATATTTCTCACCTGATTTTGCTAATCTCCTCTCTCCTACTGCTTTTGGCATTGTATTGCTCTTGAGTCTCTAAAGCTTTAAGCTGCATTGTTAAGTTATTTGTTGGTGATGTTTCTATTTTTTTGATATAGGCATTAAGCACTATAAACTTACCTCTTTGGATGGCTTTCATTGTGTCCCAGAGATTTTGATCTGTTGTATTTTCAGTATCGTTCTCTTCTATAAATCTTGAATTTCCTTTATGATTTCTTCCTGAACTCAATTCTCATTCAGTATCAAAGTGTTTAATTTCCAGGATTTTGTGTATTTTCTACTGTTGTATTGCAGATGTCAAGCTTTAACCCATGGTGGTTAAACCATAGGGTACAGGCTAAAATTTCAACTTTCTTGTATATGTGAAGATTCATTTTGTGCCCCAATATGTGGTCTATTTTGAAGAATGTTCCATGTGCTGCTGAGAAAAATGTTTATTCTTTGGTGCATGGATGCAAAGTTTGATAGAGATCCTTAAGGATTATTTCATTAAGGGTTCCAATGTGTCTCTGTCAAGTTTTTGGCCTTTTGAGCTATCCCACATTGAGAGGCCAGTATTGAAATCTCTGTGTATTATCATTTTGAAATTGATTTCCTGTTTTACATGTTGTAGCGTATGCTTAATGAATGTGGAGGAGCCCATATTAGGTGCATATATATGTTCAGTATTGTGAAGTTTTCCTGGTGAATTTTACCTGTAACTAAAATGTAGTATCCTTCTGTATCTTTATGATTTTCTTTGGTTTGAAGTCTACTTTGTCGGATAACATAATTGCTACCCTTTTTTTTTTTATTCAATTGTACGTGTATGTGTGTGTATGTATGTGTGCGTGTAGAACCACGGATGAATTCAGGAACCACCATGGACTGCCTCCACCTCCTCCTTGTTTACTGTGCCCTGGGATTCACAGGCTCTGCCGTACCAGGATCAGGCCACCTCTGCTTCCACCCGGCATCTATACATGGGGTCTAGGATCCGAACTCAGGACCTTCTTCCTGCAAGGCAGAGGCTTAACCTCTGAGCCACCTCTGCAGCCCCCAATTGCTACCCTTCTTGTTTCCTGGTTCCATTAACTTGCAGAATTTTTGACCAGAATTTTACTTTTAGAATGTTCCTACATTTTGTGGTGAGATGTGGTTTTTGAAGGCAGCAAATGGATGGATTGTGATTTCTAATCCAAGTAATCTGGGTCTTTTGCTTGGTGGGTTAATTCCATTGACATTTAGTGTTATAATGGAGAATTACTTTTAATTCCTGACACATTTTATATTTAGTGGCTTTCAAAAGTGTATAATTTGGCTTGTAGGTTTTGGTGGTATTATACTTCCCTTCTGTCCTCTTGGTTATGCTTTTTTCTTTTTTTCAAGCTTGAGTATCTTTTCTAGCATTTTTGAAGGCTTGGTTTGGAAGTCATGTAAACCTTCAAGTTGTTTTTATGTTGGAAATTTTTTCTTTCACCCTTGATCATGGTTGATAGTTTTGCTGGGTATATCCGCTTGGGTTGACATTTTTGCTCATTCACTACTTGAAGTACATCTCTCCAAGCTCTTCTTGCTTTTACTGTTTCCATTGAAAAGTCATTTGTTATTTTAATAGGTTTACCTTAAAAATGACTTGTTTTTTTCCCCTTGAAGCTCTCAACACCATTTCTTCATCTTGTGGAGTATTTGGACTGTTATTTGCTCTGGTGAGTTTCTATTTTGGTCATATCTGTTTGGGATGCAGAATACCTCTTGTATTTGGATGGGCCTCTCTTTCTTTTGATGAGGAAAGTTTTCCTTTATGATAATTTGAAAAATTTCCTCAGGTGTGGTATTTTGGGATTCTTTCTAGTATTCCATGAATATACATGTTAAACTTCTTCAACATGTCCCATAACTCTTGAATATTCCTCTCAAGTATCTTTTTGGCTTTAACAACCTCTTCCATTGAGCTGGTTAATACTCCCACTTTGTCTTCAAGATCTGAAATTCTATTTTCTGCTTTGTTAGTTCTGCTGATAAGACTCTCTGTTGAGTTCTGAGTTGAAGATAACTTGTCTTTTAGTTCAATTTTAAACTCTTCTTGAGATTGTTTTAACTGCTCTATGCCTATTTTTGTTTCTTGAACTGTTTTTCTCAACTCCTCCAAGTGTCTGTTTTGTTTCTGTTCAAAGTGGTTGATGTGGTTATTTAACTCCTCCTTGATTTCCTTTTTCATAGTATTGGTAATAGTAAAGATCATGCTTTGAAAATCATTATCTTGGATATGGCTTTCTTGGCTATCTTCTGTGAGTTTGTTCTGGTTGGAATACATCATTGTGGGGTTAATTTTATCAGTAGGAGAGCATTGTTTTGGTTTTTATTTTTCATGGGTTTGCACTGTGACCTGGGCAAAAACAAAAGACCTTCTTTTTGTTTCTGCATGTTTCAGACTGAACTGAATTAGTTGGTATTACTACAGCTGGACAGTTATTACTAGTGTTTGCCTTGGAGTTGGGTACACTTGTCTGGTATTGGTGTTATTTCCTAGATGAGGCTATTAGACTGTTAGTACATCAATTAAGTCAAGTTAAGTAGATAGGTAGTGAAGGTTAGTGTGGAGTGCAGTTTTTCAGTTTACTTCCTTGGTGATATATGAGGGTTAATGGTATATCCCCTGGAATGGGATGATTTTAGAGGATTTCAGATATATGGTGTTTGCCCCTAGAGCTTTCCTTGGGTTTTCTCTGGACTCCATTGAATTCTAAGGAGCAGGGAGTCCACCCTGAGGAACAGGGACTCTTCCCTGGTTTCAGTCCAGGGCAGAAGGGCAGAGTGCTTAGTGTGGTGCTCAGATCACCTGGAACCTGGAATGTGGCCTAGGTGTCTTCCACAGTGTCAGAGCAGACTAGTTTCAGCTCTTGCTGCTGTTGGGGGCACACAGGTGAACTGGTGCCTGGGCATGGTCTAGGGGCCTTACCTGAGGAGCAGGGAGATCACCCTGGTCTGGGTTGGGGCAGAAGGCCAGAGTGTCATTTTTTATAAATATTAAAATTTACAGGTGTCTAAGGAATATATATGTATAATTTAAAAGCCTAATACCAGTTAAATAACTTTATTTTTTAAATGTTGGTATTCATTTTTGTGAGAATAATGCATATGCACACACACACACACACACGCACATGCACATGCACACACACATAGACACATCTACACACTTATTTTATGGGACCACTAAGGAATATTTAATTCTCCATAATGAATTTTGCAATGTTGCCTGTAGAACTGACCCTGGGTCCTTGTATATCTAGTAATATTATCTGTGTTTTATATCCAATGTCACCTTGCAGTAAGAATAACTGACATCATTCTGGGAAAATATAATTTCACTTTTAGAGTCATATTACTTAAGAAGAAATCCTGCTTTATGAATAAAGGTTTGATCACTGTATTTTAAAGCTATGAGGTTAGCAAAATTAAATTAATCTAACTACACTGAAATATGTACTGTTAGGAAATAAGCTATTATACTTTCAGTGGATTAATTTTAGTTGTACTTATAGCCTATGCAGTTTACAAGAATATGTAAATTTCAAATCACACAAAAATCAATGAAAAATTTTACCACCATTTTTCCAAGTCCTTCAGTAAAGTAATAATGTCAGAGTTTGAAAAAATGACCTCAACACATTTATAAGAAATAAAGACTCTATTGATATTAGAACTGAAAAGAAAGATTCATCTAAAGTTTTAGCTTTTGCAGAAAAGTGGTTTATATAAAAGATTCATGATCTTGACTTGATTAATTCAATATGTTTTATTGCCTTACACTTGCTTTAATTTAAGTTAAATTACATGCTATTAAAGAGTTTTACCTTAAAGCATCTTCTTTATCATCTAGAAGTCAATTTTACATCAATAAAGTCACTTTATCTTTACTTTCTCCCTTTTGATCTTTGCCTCTACAATGGAACCATTTATTTAGTAAGTAAGAATGATTACCATTCAAAATGCTATCCTTACAATAAATATGACAATTTAATCATTATTACAAAATTATTACACAATTTTCTTAATTATCTGGTTAATATATAGCCATAGACTACTCTTCATAACAATCTATAGTTTCATAGTATAGCTTCTTAAATAGAATTGGTATTATCATTAAAAACATATTTTAAATTAGCATCTCTTAATAGAAGAATATTATTTATAGGATGTAAACTTTGAATATATTATACATTCTGGAAAATACTGTCATCAGCTCAGTTTAGTGTCAAGCAATAAAATATCACTTGAAAAATATTCAGCTTAAGATTCTTAAATTTTCAAAGGTCAAATTAAATCTATGATTGATTTTGTTTTTTTAAGCTTTATTTTGTGTGTGTGTGTGTGTGTGTGTGTGTGTGTGTGTGTGTGTGTGTGTGTATGTGTATGTGTGTGTGTTTATCAGAGGGCACTGTCATGGTTTGAAATGTGTCTTCCACAGTCTCATGTGTTTTGCAAGGTCATGGCACCTTGAGAGGTGGAGACTTGCTGGAGGAAGGCAGTCACAAGTTGTAGGCATAGAGGTGGATTAGTCCCACCTTACCTTTGGGAGAAGTCTGCCTTTTGTAGCAAGCAGTCTGTAGCTCTCAGCTTCCAAGATATCTGTAGTGGCCTAGACTCCTCCAGCTTTGGACAACCAGCCATGCCACCTCCATTTTGAAAGACTGTTTCTCCCCTCTGGAACCGTAAGCTGAATAAATCTCCCCTTGTTCAACTTTGGGTGCTCTCTCACAGCAATAGTTAGGAGTAACAAATACAGGCACTTTGTGTCATTCAGGATTGCTTCTACCATCTTTTGGCCTTGCTCTGAGGTTTCCCAAGCTCTGTCCACCAGACCCGGAGATACAGGCTGCCCTTGTTTCTGCCTTGTGTTTTTACATGTGACCTGAGATCAGACCTCAGGGCCTTCTCCTTTCAAGACGAGTCTTAACCCCTGAGCCATCTCTCCAACCCTGACTTTGGTTTTTGAAGATCCCTTAAATCTTTCCTGTTGGTGTCCCAATGGAGCCATCTTCATGTAGTGGTAAGTATCCCCAATAGTGGTGGTGAGAGTTTGTAGGGTATTGGTTGTCCAGCCTGCTACATGGAAGAGAACTCATGCCTGAATCTGGGAACATGGTCAAAAGCCAATTGCTATGGAGGTCACAGGTGTTAAGACAGAATGTCAGATTGTTTATTAAATGTACGTTTATCCAAAATGCTGCCTAAATACTTATGCTTTTTTTGCCCATTGACTACTGCTGCCCTCAAGCCTGGATTAAAGAATCTTTTCATGGTGGGAGGTGGTTAATGAATCCTCACAAGTGATGCCGTGAATAAGAGGCTGTGGAGTCCAAACAGGGCATCTGATTCCGTCCTTCTGAGGCCCAGAGAAAAATACAAAACAGGAGATGACATGTAAGAGCTGGAGGATTGGAAAAAGGGTTATGAAACATTTTTTTTTCTGAATACAGTGCAATTATAGCAATCATGGACACACAATCATCGTGACTATCTGCACTGAAACAAAAAGGCATAAGAGCCAAAAGGGAGAACTATTAGAAAGAAAGAAGTAGCAAGAGTGGAAGAGATTTGGATAAGACAAGGTCGTGGAAAGATATTCCATGGGTTGAGGCAGCCAGGATATTGCTACATTGTGATTTAACCTTGTCTGACCTGCACAAGAGCTGACATGTCAACAAGCCCTGAGGGGCTGGAGAAGTGGCTCAGGGGTTAAGCCCCTGCCTTGTAGGCAGAAGGTCCTGAGTTCAGATCCTAGGTCCACATATAGATGCCAGGCGGAAGCGGGGCGGCCTGCGTTTCTGGTCCTGGTAGGGCGGAGCCTGTGAATCCTGGGGCAGAGTAAACAAGGAGGTGGAGGCGTCCATGGTGGTTCCCAAATTCGTCTGGAGTTCTGTGTACACACACACACACACACACACACACACACACACACACACACAGAGGCAGAATTGAATTAAAAAAAAAAAAGCCCTCAAAGACTAGCACAGATCTCAGGGGAGATAGCTTCAGGCAGTAGGATCCTTAGAGGGGTTAGACAGATATAATGGAGTTCCTATATTGGTGGGTAGTCCAAGAAGGAACCCCAAAGTATGCCACTGAGTTAGGAGTACCCTCACTAGTGTAGACTACTCAGAAACTAAGCACCTATGTAAATATGTTCTGGAGGGTAGAAGGGAGGAAGTGGGAAACACCAAGAGAGGAGGAGAGATGAAAGAGGGGAGAGAGTGAGAGAAGAGGGAGAGTGAGATGGGGAACAACAGGGGAAAAGGGAGGGTGAAGAGGAAGGAGGGGAACGAAGATATCTATCCATTGCTTGTATAACAGGCAAAAAATGATAAAAGGAAAGAAAAAATGTCATGGGGTATGATCACGAGACAACTTGTGCAAGCAATAGTCAAAAATTAAAATAGTATTTTAAGTCTTATGTGTAATGTGAGAATAATACCGACTGAATTTATACAAACATTCAATAGAGTGCACGTTTAATGACATCTCTGTCTTCAACATGGTCAAAAAAGAAACCTACAGCACTGCAGTCAGGAAGTGCATTAGTATAACTAAACTAACATATGTTTATGTTTTGTAAAGGTAGAATCTTATATTTTCTGGTTGGGGAATATCTTGTGCAAACTGACAGTAAAATATAATGTACTGTGTTTAAGTTTAAGAATTTACAGAGAGGTTTTTAGAGAGACATTCTACATTAGTGCAGGAAGACCTGAAATACTTAATTTCTATATTAAATTTAATAAATGAAGTGTTGTTGAAAACTGGTCCATTTAGCATAAGAGCTGCAGCTTTGCCTCTCTTGCCTTTCCTTGTAATAGACCTTTTCCTCAATAGTGACATTTTAATGAGAAACATCTGCAAACAGAAAAGCCTTGGGCTTTGCAGAAAATTTGAAAGTCTTGAGTCTAATTCCACATTTTATTTTCTAAGAGTTTGCACTATCCTTCTCTTTTTTTCACACTTCTCCAACATCTCCCACCCCAACACCTTCCTCTCATTTCCAGTGTCCTCCTGCCTCTCAATCCAGACACAGAAAACATGTTCTTCATTTTGAAGAAAAATAATTGGGACTCTAGAGCGGCAAGCGCAATAATTGAGCATTAAGTGGGTACTTTCTAATTGTGCTATTCATTTTCAGGTCAGCAGTCATTATATGGATTCCTTACAAAAGGGGTTTAGCAGAAATGCCTAACAGCCTTGTGGGTTGGTTGGTCCTGTGATACATTTAATCTCAGGGGATTCTCAGAAGCAACCTTAACTTTTTATGGTTCAGGGTCACAACTGTTAATTTGTTTCCAGTGTGCAAGAAATTATGCTCTTCTGAAAATTCACTGTACTCTAAGACTTTGTCCACTCCCTTCTTGCTAATCTGTTTTCTAGATTTTAAGCGTGTCACAAATCTATATATCAGGTCCTTTCTTTCTGTTATGATTTTACTCCAACACGGGCTTCTGCCCTGTTGTGCTGACTTAACTCATCCTAAGAGTAATGGTGCCAATCAATCATGTGCCTTTAAAACTTCAAGCCAAATAGTCCTTTTCCATTTATAAATCCATAATCCCAATTATTTTTCATAGAATGGCAAGTTCAGTAGCACAATGAAAATCTAGTTTTTTATTAGAATTTAGGTGTAATATGGTATTTCAATGTTAAGTATCTCATTTGCCACAACTCAACTTTTGAACTACTTGACACATTATGTAATATACTTATTGGAAAGATTACTATTATTAGTAGAACTATAGTGTAGCTTTCATTTATAGTAGATCTGTCTACTTAAGCATAACACCCTCATATCTCCCAGTTATAGCATTAACAATAATGCAAAATGCACTAAATTACTAAACTTGAGAGTTTTAGACATGCATGCATCGTTAATACATGGAGGCTTAAATATCTTTCTATTGTGAAACAACATCATGCAATGAACAAGATGTTTTCTCACCAACACATTGCATAGTTATACAATACATTGTGATATAGATGCCAGGAAATGTTTTTGGAGTTAATCCATTCCCTAACATGAAGTCTGTTTAACTTTCCATTGTACTTCAGGTAAATTTTCACTTTTCTCAGTGTTATTACCCATGCTTCCATTTGTTTTTATGTAATTTGTGGATATTTTAATATGCCAACGGAAGACTTTACAATGGGAATTGCTATTCACACATTATTGGAAAAGCAAGATGCCAGAGCAGTACCTTTAAAATTAAGTGAAGCAAACCATTTGAAGTATTGTTCTTTATGATTATAGACATGCAAGTCAAATACTAAGCTCAAAATATAAAAATCTCTTTATTGAAGGTGTTCTGACTCTTCACTTGCTCTTGTCACTTCATGAGACTCTTGAGAATAAATGATGTGCCTCAAGTTTTTAATTGCATGTTAAGTTCACTTCACATTGGCAGTGTTTAAGTTAAATGGGAAACTTGTGATATTTTGGTACATCTTAAATGTTTTAGCCATAGCTATAATCATTTTATAAAACTCCTCTTCTCTGGTTTGAATGTAGCAATTCCAGTAACCCACAGGACAGTCATTACCATTTATCTCCCTAGACCCCTGACCTCCCCATACTAATAGCATTCTTTCACTTCCTACCCTTACTGCCCTGCTTCCCTGGCAACTCTTTGACGATATCTGAAAGTCATAAGAGGCACACACTTTTTTCCAGGGAGCTGTCTGAAGATACCCCTGTCAAGCTATTTATGACAGTCTCCTATTCTCTCCAACTTTAAGATCTAACTTCTGTTCTAATTCTTTTCTCACTTTAAGGCTAATGTATAGTTCCATTGATCATCAGGCCTTCAGTTCTGACAAAACTGTTATTTCTTAATTCTCTCCCTCATGTTGGAGGCTAAAGAAAGACAATTGTGTATTCAGGTCAGGCTGCAATGGAACTTCATGTCTGTAAACAAGTGATCAGCAAAAACAAGCAAAAGAAAGATTCATGGCTTCTGAAAAAGAATAACCCTAATTCAAAAAGGGTTTAGTAATCTGGAGTTTAATATTTTTTATTTACTAGATGTAGTATTGGTGGTAGCAGTAACTTGGACCAAAATAATTTAAGGTAATGTGAGATTCAAAGTGACTTACTCTAGAGATGGTAACTTGGGAACGAACTACTCTAAAACTTGATATAATTCAAGGTCTCTTACTTTGGAAGCACACCAACTTTCCTAGAATATATCAAACTCTAAAATATTTTTCTTGCAATACTATTTTTAGTCTTTATTTAAATATATTCTACCTCAGTTTCCTAATGTAATCCTCAACAAGCTTTAATTGATGCAACTGAAAGGTGAGAATGACATTTTATCATTAATTTAAAATTAAAATTTAAAAAACGTGTTCAAAACAAATTTTGGGAACGAGGGCTTTTTTTCTTGCTCACAATTCTAGATCATGGTCTATTATGGAGAGTCACCAATAAGGGCCACACATGAGTTCATATCAATATCAGGAACCCAGGTCTCAAGTTCTTCCTGTTGCTGAATGAATGCAGAACCAAAACTACTTAGACAAACAAGGGGTGTATTTTTGTTTGTAATTATTGTTAATAGGCATCACAATGGTAGAGAGTTCATGCCAATATCAGAAACTGATAGAGCTGACCCTGACATATCCACATGAGATGAGAGAGGGATGAACTTTCTTGTCAGCATGCCAACACACCTGTATGCCGTGTGCTTATGAGGGATGCTAATATATGAATCCAACTCTCACCATTATATTCCCTCAGGCTGTTGGAATGACTTTCTCACATTATTTATATAATTTTTAACAGGCTTGCTCAGGGCTTGCCTTTACTAACTATTCAGATCACATTGAAATTTGGTATTTGTCAACTTAAAATTAGCTGCCATACTCTCTATCTTATTTTCTTTTCATGCAGGATTTTCAATGAAACTAGAGCTTAAAGTTTTTGCTAGATGGGCTGTCCATTGAACCTTGGTGATGTGTCTCCAGTTCCCCAGTTGCAGGCATGAACCATGGTATTTGACTTTTATGTAGGTTCTCAATATCCAAATTCTGGTTGTAATGCTTGCTGGCAAATACTTTGCCCATTTAGTTTCCCTCAGCTCTGAGAAAGTGTTAAAACACAAGATATTCAGTTAACACACTTGTCTTATGTTTTTGAAAAATCATAAGCATTTGTATTATCTGATTCATAATTTGGACCAAGAACAAGAGCAATTAGAAGTGACTGACATATTCTCTTCCCAGAAGACACAGAGCACTTTAATGTTATTAGACAAATTATTGGCATTTTTTGAGTTGTCACTGTGGGGTATAAAATTAAAGTTTCTGAGGGGAACAATTGTATTTGATGAAAAACTTTGGGCTACGGGCCCTCTGAGATAAAGAAAATGAAACACTGATCCTTTGCCCTAATGGGAGAAAGAATGTTTCAGGATTTACTAGAAGAGCTGAATGTGGAAAATGGCCCTGCAAAATAGATGAGAAGCTGGTCTTTCTTTTATAGACATGAGAGGAAAAGGCTCTAATTAGATTATAAATCAGAGAGACAGTCTATCCAAGACCAGTTGTAAGATCCTAGAAAGAATAATTTTAAGGATAAGGGTAAGAGCAACTTCTGTATATGAAGAATCAATAGTAATGGCACTTTTAATAGATCAGATTGAGAGATGCCTCAGCTGACCTCTGTGTACACTATAGTCCCATAATTTGGAGACAGAAGACTTCAGTACCACGTTTCAAAGACAAATATAAATGGACCTCATTGTTTTTGTAGAGACTTTCCCTCATTTTCTACCTTCATTTCTGCTAATTTTCTCTCCATGTCAACTTGATTGTTGAGGGTTTGAGCTCTGGGCACAATTGTAGAGAGTTGATGGTTGAGTTAAGCCCAGAGCAAACTTGAAGGAGATTTTGTCCAGCTGATGGGGAAGACCCAGCCCATGGTTGTGATTAGACCCTGGATAAATCACAGAGAGCTGGTTGAGAGAGTTAGTGTCCTTCTGTTCACTTGGATAGACATGCTGGTCTGGGAGTAAGGACTGTCCATCTCTCAGCCATCTTGCAGTGATGGTGTGGCCAGTTCCCTTGGCATGCTCTCTCATCAAGCTGGACTGAGAACTGTAACTAGACTATCGTAAGGAAATAAACCCTTTGTTCCCTTAAGCCATTTGATGATCATTTATCAGCAATATTGCAGGCTGATTGCAACATCATCTTTGCTTACTTTTTATACCCATATTCTACAGTTTCAGAAAATTTCAAGTGTCTAATATATTTATTACTCTATCCTCTGTTCACATTTATAATGTGAATTATAAATCCTGAAATTGCTCATGCATGAGTCATGCACAGTTCTTAGATCATGCACAAGTCTCTAGATTGTATTCATTCTGTTTGCACTTTTTGCATCCTGAGCAGCATTTTGCCATTTTACTCTTAGTGTCTAGAAAGCCCCAATCTATTCTCCACTTCTGAGTGTATTTTAGATGCTATGTATGAACAAAATCATGTCTTGTTTGTCTTTCTGGGTCTGGCTTATTTTCCTTAGCATGATATTATCTAAGTTTATCTATACTTTGACATCATTAAGATTTCTCCATTTTAAAAACTATTTCTCCATTCTATTACACACACACACTCATATATGCACACACCACATTTTCTTTTCTTATTCATATAAAGATTGAAATTTATTTTCATATGTTGACTGCTGTGAATACTACTATCACAAACATAGGGCTTTATATAATATTACCAAAAATAGTAAATTTCTATAAATTATAAATCCTGAAATGAGTTTCTCTACTAGATGAGAATAAGTATAGTTAGTTTTTAAGACCTTATGTATAATTTTCCACTGTGGACATATTGCATGGCCTTCCTATTGGTGGCCACAGAATTACATTTATTTTCTGCATGTTATTTAAAACTTCTTTACTTGTTTTCTTGGATCTTAGTACAGCTACCACAAAATGTGTAATTTGCACTTTCTCGATGCATGTAAATTAAAGATATTTTCATTACTGGATGGATATTTTCATGTCTTATTTAGAATTTACAATCCAGACTGTTGGAAGTGTCCGAGGAAGCAGCGACCAGCAGCGGAAGGTGACGGCCCGGCTCCTCGCGGCTCCGGCTCCGCTGCCCTGTTGGCGGCGTTGGCCCCTCTTAGATCTGTGCTCATTTTTTATTTTCTCAAAAGATTTTAATATGAAACAATATTTAACAGTAGAGATTTGGCCTTCATAATTGAGTTTAATATAAGACTTCAAGCCTCTTAAACAGAACTGTAATATCTTAACTAAAAGAAAAAAAATTCTTTTGCTCTGTTTCTTTATCCTTTTTTTGAAACACTGACTGTGTAACCCAAACTGGTCTTGGACTCACAATCTTCCTGCCCCAAACGAATGAGTGCTGGGACTACAGGTGCGCCACCAACTAGTCGATCCCATCCAAATTTAGAACAGTTTTCCCAACAGCCAAAGTCAGACAACCTCATCTGATTCAGAAGAACCAAAAACAACTATGAAATAAAGCAGACAGAAACTAGCATAAACATGCCCAAGTCGGTCAGAGAAAAGAGAGAAAGGAGCGCGCGAGGGGCCGACGCCGCCAGCAGGGCAGCAGAGCCGGAGCCGCGAGGAGCCGGGCCATCGCCTTTCCTGCTGGTCGCTGCTTCCTCGGACTTTTCCAACAGTCTGGATTGTAAGAGCACAAGGATGGGAGGAGCAAGGATGGGATATGCACGATACTCCACACCAGTTAGGGCCGAAGCAATCATAATTGGACTTTGCATGCCCTGCACAATGTCCAACACACTATTGACCCCAAGAAGTCTAGCATTTGCTAAAGGCACCAAGATCCTTGGTGGCAAGGGATTGACAGCCACAGTAGTGTTCCTATGCTTAAGGGGAACATAGGAAAGGGTTCAGGGAAATGCCACTGGGTCCTTGTATGTCATCGGAGAGGAGGGCCCAGAGGAGAGTCTGGCATGCACATTAAAGGATTCTCTGGGGATTGGGGGGGAGGGGAGGCACTGGGGGATAGAGAGGGAGGGGTGAGGGGAGGGGGAGCAAGGGGGTCGGGGGGAGGAGGCGGGAGAGAGGGAACCGGAGTACCTATTAAGTTTGTATGAGCGGAAATAATAATACAAAATGTTAATTAAAAACAAACAAACAAACAAAAACAGTTTGTTAAAAACATGGTGGATTACTATGAAATCCTAGGCATGCAGAGACACGCCTCACCCAAGGATATCAAAAAGGTGTATGGGAAGCAGGCACTGAAGTGGCACCCATATAAAAATCCTGAGAATAAAGAAGCAGAGCAAAAATTCAAGCAAGTTGCCGAAGCCTATGAAGTGTTATCTGACACTAAAAAATGGGATATCTATGACAAATACGGCAAAGAAGGATTGAATGGTGGTGGAGGAGGAGGTGGAAGTCACTTCGACAGTCCATTTGAGTTTGGTTTCACATTCTGGAACCCAGAGGAAGTCTTCAGGGATTTTTTTGGTGGAAGGGAGCCATTTTCATTCGACTTCTTTGACCCATTTGAGGACATTTTTGGGAATCGGAGGGGTCCCCGAGGAAGCAGAAACTGAGATGTTGGCTCATTTTTTTCTGCCTTTGGCAGATTTCCATCTTTTGGAGGTGGCTTTTCTTCGTTTGATACAGGATCCACATCGTTGTGGTCACTAGGTCCTGGAGGTCTCACTTCATTCTCTTCAACGTTCTTCAGCGGCAGCAGAAATGGGCAACTTCAAGTCAATATCAACTTCTACTAAAATAATTAATGGCAAAAAAATCACTAAAAAAAGAATTGTGGAGAATGGTCAAGAAAGGGTAGAAGTTGAAGAAGACGCCCAATTAAAGTCCTTGATGATAAATGGTAAGGAGGAGCTGCTGCGCTTGGGTAGCAAATAACTCGATGCACGCGCTTAACAGACCGTGCACACTAGTGAGCACCATATGAGGATTAACAGAACATTTTTTTTGAAGATTTCAAATGAACTCGACTTTCAGTCTAACTAATCTAAAGTATTTATAAACAGCTCATTGGAGCTCCTATTTGTCACAAGACTTTTGAGTTTGTGGGACCACACGATAGGACCATTTTTTGTCTTTAAAATTGTTGTAATCTCTGTATACACTTTGCTTTTTTATGAAACGTAATCCAAGGTGAGTGTGATTCTGAGTAGTGATAGGACAAGACTGCACTGTAACGCCGGCATGGATCTGCTTTACCATGTGTTGAAATGTGAGTTGCGTAGTATCAGCCTGCTGTGGAGTACCATGGCCAGGATGAGTCATCTGCACACATAATATTTCAAATTTTTTTCAGTATTTAGTAATGGAAGATAATTCTGCATTCATGGTAATACATTTCTGGTTTAGTGCAAACTGAGGATGTCTTCTAGTTGTGCATGAACGCTGGCAGTCCTGTCAGTTCTGACAAGACAACTGTTTAAAGATGTAATGTTAAACTTAGGTTTAAAAGGCTGGTAATTGGGTCTTTGTCATTTGCTTAAAAAATGCAAATGTGTTCAGTGCAAAAAAAAAAAAAATGCCCAAGTCACATTGTAAAACCACAAAATACACTAAGTACCAGAAAAACATGTGTCCTACAAAAAACACCAACACCCATACTGGAGATTTCAATAACAGCCTCATGAATACCAGTCAGGAATGCAATACTGAGGATATATCTTCCAAAGATGTGTTATTGACATGATTGGCAAGCATCATGAAGATCTGAAAAAGGAGCCAGCCAGAGGAAAAACAAAAGGAATGTGAAGAACTCAGAAGAGACATGAGTAGGCAGAAGACTGTATATGAACAAGAAAATAATAAAAACATTATATCGGATGAAAAAGGAAATAGAAACCAGAACAAGTTTAGAACAGGTGAAAAAATGACAGACTCAAATTCAGTTGGAATTCAGTGAGGCTAACTTAAATTGAAAGCCCAATAGAGTATCACACAGAGAATAGATTGTAGCAGTTCACCTGCATGGTTGCTGATAAATGACCATCAAATGGCTTAAGGGAACAAATGACTTATTTTCTCTTCCTATTACTGGTTACAGTTCTAAGTCCAGCTTGACAGGAGAGCATGCTCCAACACCAGGGCCGAGAAAATGGCCACACCATCTCTAATAGCTGAGAGAGGGACAAGCCTTACTTGCCAGACCAGCATGTCTAGCCAAGTGTATACACAAGGTTGCCAACTTCCTCAACCAACTCTCTGTATTTTATTCATCTGTTCAGGATCTAGTTCTACCCACTATGGCCTGGGTCTGTCCCATCAATTAGGCAATTTCCTTCAAGTTTGCTCTGATCTTAACTTAACCATTAATTCTCTACAAATGTGCCCAGAGCTCAAACCCTCAACAGTCAAGTTGACACCTGTACATAACCATGCCATATATCAATCAAAAGACAGAATTTCAGATTTGGAAGATAACATGACAGAACAGCATCCTTCAATTAAAGAAGATACAAAGTCTAAAAAAAAAAAACTTGAGAGGAATATGCAAGAATTATGAGATACCATGAAAAATCCAAACCTGCACATTCATGGAATCTTAGAATAAGAAACCAAAGAAATATCACCAGTTCAGATCTTTCAGCCAATCATAAATGAAAACTTACCACATCTAAGTGAAGAGTGCCATATCCAAGTGCGAGATGATATAGCACCCCATCCAGATATGACCAAAATAGAATCAAAACAAAGTACATAATTGTAATAGTATATTAGACAAAACAAAGAGATCATTTTGTGATTCGCAAGGAGAAAAAACAGGTGACAAAAACAAGAATCACAGCTGACTTCTCAGTGGAATCAGTAAAAGCCAGAAGAGCTTGAAAAGGAGTTCTTCTAGTCATGAAAGATCACAAATGCCAGCTAAAGCTGCTATGTCTAGCTAAACTATCAATTGTGTTTAAAGGAGAAAAATATTTTCTGACAAAAATAAACTAATTTACCTCCAAAAAATACCAGAAGAAATTCTCAGGACATACAAAATTGGTCACCACACTCAAAAGGATAAAAGGGAAAAGAATGCTGACACAACTACCAGGTAGAGAACACACATACACACACACACACACACACAGAATGCTAAACTCAAAAGATGACAGAAATAGACAAAAACCTCTCAATTATAATTTAGACATTAATAGGAACAACTCCCTAATCAAAAGACATAGATTAACAGCATGGATTAAAAGCCACAATCCATTAATATGCTGCCTCCAGGAAACATAGCTCACTTTGAAAGATAGGCACAATCCCAGAGTCAGAGGATGGTCAAAAATACTCAAAGCAAACATAGCTAAGAACAAGCAAGAGTAGCCATCCTAACATCTGACAAAACAGACTTTAAATGGAAAAAAAATTATAAGAGATACAGAAGGATACTTGTCAAAGGAACATTAAATCAATAAGAACTCATAATTCTAAACATATGCTCCAAACAGGCCTACTCACATTCATTAAACAAACACTGCAACATGTAAATCATCAAATCACTCCAAACACAATAATAGTAGAGTATTTTCAATCCCACTATTACCAATAGACAGGTCAATGGGTCAAAAACTGAAGAAAGACTAACTGGAATTAAGCCAAACAATGAACCAAATGTACCTACAGACATTTACCAAGCATTCCATCCTAATAACATGGAATATACATTCTTTAGAGAAGTCCATGGAACTTTCTCCAAAATAGATCACATGCTAGTTCACAAAGAAAACCCCAGAATTACAAGAAATTTGGAATCACCACCTGTACTCTATCTGACTACCAGGGATAAAGATGGACATCCACAACAAGACAAACACGAAGAAGCACACACTCTTGGAAACTTAACAATATTCTCTTGAACAAGAAATGGGTCCAGACGGAAGTAAAAATGGAAATTCAAAGATGTCTAGAACTTAATGATTGTGGAAACACATTATATCAAAACCTCTGACATATGATGAAATTTCATAGCACTTAATAGCTACATAAAAAATGAAAGCATCACTGTAAACAAGGTAACAATGTACTTCATAGTTTTAGGAAGACAAAAACAAGTCGACTCCAAAAGAAGTAGACATGGAGAGGTTAGCAGAATCAGAGGAGAAATAACTGAAATTGAAACAAAAAAAGCAATACAAAGAATCAGTCAAACAAAAAGATGGTTCTTGGAAAAACTTAACAAAATTGACAAACCCTTAACCAAATTAACCAAAAACAAAAGAGAAAAAATCCTAAATTACTAAAATTAGAGAAAAAATGGAACTATCACAATAGATGTCAAGGAAACTCAGAAAATTAAAAGATCCTACTTCACAAATTTACACATCATCAAGTTTGACAATCACATAGAAATGGATGAATTTTTAAAAAATATACAACACACCAATCCTAAACCATAAAGAATTGAATTATTTAAATATTCCTATGACAAGAGATGAAGTTTAAGCAGAAATTATGAACCACCCAACAAAGAAAACTCCAGGACCAGATGGATTCAGTGCATAACTCTACCATTCAAAGAAAATTTAACACCAATGATTCTTAAATTATTCCATAAAAGGAAGGATCACTTCCAAACTCTTTCACAAAGCAGATCCCCAAAACAAATAAAGATTAATGATCACAGGCACAAAGATTCCTAATAAAATTCTACCAAATCAAGATCAAAAACATATCAAAAAGTTCATCTACTATGATAAGGTTGTGTTCATTCTAGAACCAAAAGTTTGGTTCAGTATATGTAAATCTATAACATAATTCATCATACAAACAAATGAAAGACAAAAATCACATGATTCTGTCAATTGATGCTGAAAAAGCTTTTGACAAAATTCAATATCATTTTATGATGAAGAACACCTTAGAGAAAATAAGGTTGGAAGGAACATTTATCAACACAAGTTTGGCCATTCTTACCACTTCTACTCAATGTTGTACAAGATTTCTTAGCTAGAGCCACATGATAAAAAAGGGAGATAAAATGGATATGAACTGGAAAAGAAGAAATCAAATTACCCCTATTTGTAGATTACATGATCCTATACCTCAAGGACCCTAAAGATTCTTCCAAGAAAATGCTGGAACTAATAAACAAGTCAGCAGAATGGCAAGATACAAAATTAATGTTCAAAAATCAGTGTACAACAGGACATAAAAAGCAAGAAAGACCTGCACGAAACTATCCATTTACCATTGTTCCTAAAATAATGAAATATCTTGGAGTAAACCTAATCCAAGATATGAAATATCTATATAATGAAACTTTAAAACCCTAAAAAATGATTACAGAAGACACCAGAAGATGGAAAGTCCTCCTGTGCTCCTGGATTGGCAGAAGCAACATTGTTCAAATGACCATTCTACCAAAAGCATTATACAGATGCAATGCAATACCAATCAAAATTCCAACCCAATTCTTTACAGAATAGGTGAAACAATCACATACTTCACGTGGAAACATAAAAGACCCAGATAAACAAAAACAATCCTGAGTAATGAAAACTCTACTGGAGTTATCAACATACCAGACTGTATTAGTCAGGTTCTCTAGAGATGCAGAATCAACACAATGAATATATATATATGGAATGTATTAAATTTGCTTACAGTATGGCGAGGTAGTCCAACGATGGCTGCCATTAGCTGCTCAGTTGGGTAGTCAAGTGGGTGATGGCTGAAGGCTGAAGAATTCCTAGAGTCTTCAGTCTAGTTGACAACTAGGAGGGTTGGAAGGCTAGAGGGTCAAAGAAACCAGGTGGCCAGAAGGAAGAGTGATACCTAGCAAAGCTGCAAGAAGACATCTGTTCTCCTTGGTGGCTCCTTTTTATATGATGCAGTACTGAAAGGATGCTATGAGAGCTTTGGAGGTTCCGATAGGATCTAGGGTGGTTACAATCCTATGATGCAGTACTGAAAAGATGCTATGAGAGCTTTGGAGGTTCCGATAGGATCTAGGGTGGGTACAATCCTATCAAGTGGTCTCAGTTGATCATTTTCCAGAGGTGCTCTCAGCCCATCTTAGTTAATACTGGGTGTATCAGGTTGACACTCAGACTTAACTACACATAGACCTTAAACTAAACTATAAAACCATAGTAATAAAAACATGGTACTTGTTCCAAAAAAGAGATATAGACCAATGGATTAGAATTGAAGACTCAAATATGAGTACATTTACCTACAGTTAACTGATGTTTCACATCAGTGAAAACATCACTGGTGCAAAAAGAAAACCCATTGGAAAAAGGACAGCTTTTTCAACAAATGATGCTGGCAAAATTGAATATCTACATGCAGAGATGAAACTGGACCCTTGTTGGTCTTCCTGCACAAAAATCAACTCCAAATGGATCAAAGACATTAATGTTAGATCAGAGACTGTAAAATTCCTAGGAAAAAAAAGTAGGGAATACCCTTAAATTGATTGGTTTGGGCCATCATTTCTTCAATAGGACCCCAAAGGTACAGAGTATAAATCCAATACTAAACAAGTGGAACTATATGAAATTTAAAAGCCTTTGTTCAGCAAAAGAGATAATTAATTGGAGCAGAAAGGAAACCTACAGAATGGGAAGGCATCTTTACTAACAACATATGTGACAGAGTACATAAAAAACTTTGTAAACTAAATACCAAGGAAGTAAACAACTCCATAAAAAATGGACTATAGAACTGAAAAGAAACAATACAAGATGAAATTCAAATGTATAACAAACACCTTTAAAAATGTTCTACCTCCCTTGTCATTAGGAAGATCCACTCTAAAACCACCCCTAGATACCACCTCACTCCAGTCAGAATGGCTAAGATCCAAAACAAACAACAGCAAAGGCTGGCATGGATGCAAAGGAGAAAGGGACCCTCATACATTGCTGGTGGGATTGTAAATTCCTTACAACCCCTTGGATGATCAATTTGTGGTACCCTGGGAATATTCCCAAAGAATACTGCACCTGGCACCCTGTTCATATGTTATAAGAGCCCTTTTCACAATAGCGAAAAATGGAACCAACCTAGATGTAAAACCATTGACAAATGGTTAATGAAAATGTGGTGCATATATACAATGGAATACTACTCAGTTGTCAGGAAAGACGTACTAATAAAATATGTCAGTAAATGGATCACTGTGATAAGACTTGTCTTCACCAGACCTGCAGATGTCAGAAATACCAACATTCCCCCAGAAACTATTGAGGATCCCAGAAGAAATAATTACATGCAATGGCAATTTGGAGGCTGAGGCTGGATAGATAGAAGGGGTGTGCCCTTATCAGTGAGTCTACCCAAAGAAGTGCCACCTAGTCTGCTACAGAGACCTGAGTCTCCACCTAGAGCAGATAATTTAAAAAGAACCCTGGGGCCCACAGAAGCAGACAGACAGGAAGGTGGGAGGGAGTGGGAAGGATTGGTGAAGAAAGAGGATGGTGAGAAAGGGAGAAGGGATGGAGGGAAAGGGGGCAGAGACAACTGTTAATTATGTTTGTAAAACTAAAAAAAATGCATGAGGGATATGCTCGAAAAATGGTAATACTGGCCCTGGTAAGTGGAGCCTGGGAACCCCCGAAAGCAAAGCTAGTAGGATAATTTCCAGTATCATCCTGGCACACACACACACACACACACACACACACACACACACACACACACAATGTAAAAGAAAATGTTAAGATATAAAATGATTAGTATAAGGAATAAAATAATAGAAAACAGAAGCTCAACATATGGTCTGAGAGCTTTGGTCTGATAATATACAATGGAAATGAAAATGGAAATCTGTACTATAGGGATAAGAGATTGAGATCAATCATAATATCCAAATAATGAACAGAATATGTTCTTAACTTTAAACATATTGACTTTGATTTTCAAAACGAGAGAAAAAGCTCTCTAAGCTTCAATAAGAAAATAAATAAATTTATTCTACTTCTACCAAATGAACAAAAATTATGCTAATTGTACACTTTTCTCTAAAATAATTGATACAGAGAATGAAGAAATTCTGATGCCAGCATTTTACTGAAATGATTATAACTATCACACATTTAACTCACAAACCAGAATATCTGTTATATATATCTGATAGTGAACAAGAACACATTCCTATGTAAGGGTTATGAAATAAAGTACTAGAACAAATTAAAATACTGAATGATCCTTACTAACTTATGAGAAATGAAAACTGTAAAAGTGAAAAATCCATTGTGATACATATATAAATAAAATAATCACAGGTAATAAGGTTATAATAAAATTGTTGCTTTAGATGTTTCTATGAAAATAGAAATATGTATATGTATATGTAGACAAAAAGTGAGAGTATATACCTGTTACATGTGTACACACACAATATTTATTTAATCTTTCAGTCCTTGAATCAATCAGCTAAATTGAAAAAAATTAGAAAAGAAAAAACTATAAAAATATAATGTAGTGTGGTAACTCTACTCTTTAGAAATAAGTATGATCTCAGAAGCAACTCAAATTTCTGAAACTGAGAATAAAAGGAGGTTTTTAAAGAACCTAAAATGATTCCTTCAAGGCAATACTTTAAAAAAGGTGAAAATTCAATAAGTACACATAAGTAAGTTCATGTCTCAGGAAATTTGAGAAGAAGGCATTAGACTGTGAAGTCAACATGTAAATTAAGATAGCTATAAGCAAGAGTTTTATCTTAGTATTAAAATAATGAAGGGAAATATACTGTGTCAATGAGTAGTTTTTGTGTTTTGTCAGTCACTTAGCTTATCAGATACCTTGTTTTGTCAACAGTTTCCTGATTCACTGAAGCAATTAAGTGAGTGAGAAATTTGATAAAGTATCTGTGGCATGCACTTAATAATTATACACATTTTCTTTCTTGAAATGTTTATTATCTATATAATAATACCAATGATTTGTCTGTTTCAAATCCCTCTAGTAATATTAGGAAAAGGACCAGATTGTAATTCTTCTTATAGGGATTCACCTAGCAAGAGAGCAAATTATTCACTTAATTATTTAGATTATTCATTTTTGAAATGTAAGTGAAAATAAGTATCAAAGTCCTGCTATAAGTTACCTCTGGATTGCTGATCATGTCTGTCTGCTATATTTTTAAAAATATTCTATAAATAGTAATTATACATTGTTTAGGGAACAGTGATCAGCAGAAAATCCTGTGCATGTGCACAACATACAAGCAATTTTGATCAGAGCTTAATTGACTCTAAAGATATAAAATTAATGGATATGGAAGGTCAACTGTGCTGTAAAAAATTAGATTTTGAATTTTAATATGATTTTTTAGTAGAATAAGACTACCATTTTAAGAAAAAAGAATAATTTTACTTATTCAGTGAAATTATAGCTATTACAATTGTACTGTGCCTTTACATAGTTTCCTTTAATTATGTTGTCATGCACATGTATTACATGTGCCACAGCTAATAAACCAACAGTTATATGTTTCCATGACTAAATGACCGACTGTACACAGATTTCTCAATTATTTTCCAGAAAAGATGAAGTGAAACATACCTTTGTTTCTTTTCACTGTTTACAAACGGAAGGTAAAATCTGTTTTATCTATACTCTGTCCTTTTTAGGGTCAACCTAAACTTTTATCTTTTTTTTTTTTTTTTTTTGCTTCCCTCTGGGATTTTCCAGGCTTCACCCACCACACCTCCTATAACTGGTGTTTTTTTACCTGGGAACCTGTGGTCTAAACTTCGAACCTTCTGTTTGACAGGCCATCTCTCCAACTCATGTCTTAACTTTTGTTGTGATTTTCATAAGTTCCAGACGTCCTTCTCCACTCTTCCTCCTCTTCCTCTTCATGGTTTTTACCATATTTGGAGTCAACAAGAAACATTCTTATTTTGGGGATATTTTAAATATAACTTTGAACAAAAGCAAATATGATTCTCCTGCCAATTTTTGGCCATAATAAACTAGGGGAATTATCAATAGATTAATAAAATCATGGTGTGCTTATCCTATAAAATTATAAATAGAAATAATGATAGTTTTCTTGACTATGAATATGTAAGTGAATTTTCTCATGAAGCAACAGCATTATAAATAAAGACAGAATGACATTAATACTGATTAATTCCTAGTTGTGATTCATTCAGAACTAGTGCATACATGGAAATTGTATATAGCTTTAAACTTGTGAGCAGATAAGTGTGTATCCATCTAGGAACTTTATGTAAGTGTCTCCCTGAAACATTCACATTGAATTTCGTTATTACTGCTTTATTACTAAAGACACTGCTCAGAGAAATTGACTAATGTGTGTAAGACCATATTATCTTCAAAGTCCTTATGAGTTCCTCTGTGCTCTATAGTGTGCAGGTTGTGCAGATGAGAGAAATGAGAATCATCTGGCCAGACATCCAGCTCTTTGATTGGGAGGAAGACAACCACTGCAGTTTTATAATGCTTCCTCTCACTCAGACAGACTTTATTTCTTTCTAGTTTCTACCTATAACCTTCAGCTTTATGAGGTTTCAACTATTTTATCTTACTTTGTCTTTTTTTTTTTTAGTAGATTTTTCCTTCATGCCCTGTAGACCCCAGTACTGGTCGACATAAATTGCCAGACATCTTGTGAATTGATCTAGTGTTGAACATCATTCTGAGTGGTCCCTGGGCCTTGACAGTTAAGTTAGCCTTACTTTCACAGGCCGTCACCCCATGTATGTATTCACCCCATGGCATGTATTCACTCTGTCGTGCCCACGACTGTTGTTTTCCTTCTCCATATAAATGTTTTCTTTCTATACACTTGACAATCTATCTGTGTTTTTCCTAGCTATTCCATTATTTCGTTTAAGCATCATAACTACCAGTATATCTCACAAGACCCCTGCTTTTAATAAGCATTTTTGTATATCATCATTCATTCCTTTCCTGGCTTTATGTTTTTGAAGGAGACAATCTGTTACATGTGTTGGAGGCTCTGCTTTCTTCCTCAGATGCTATACCAATAAACTCAATCTACTCAGACTGCAGGGAAGAGATATTAAGCATTTCCTTTCTCAAGTTCACATTTAGTTGTTTTCAGCAATGTTATTCACTAAATACATTTTTAAAATACATTTTATTAAAAATAAATATGAAATATCTAATGAAAGTTATGATTTTTTTCAGTCAAAAACCATGAACATTTTAAGCTCCTGCTGCTCCTGTTTCCCAGAGGATGTTAACAACATTCATTGCTTCCAAAAGCATGCAAGTGAATTCATTTTATGGCACCCAGACAGGCAATGTAAATTAATTTTTAAACATTTCCTTATGCCAACTGTGCTTCCCTCATGGCTTAAAAACATTTATGCACACTGAACCATCCAGGAAGAGATTACCGAAGATTGCTGTGCCTCAGACACCTCCTTATTCCTGAAGGATACAGGAGCAATCTCCCACAGGACTCAGTGTTAAATTCCACCTTTCTGTCAAACTTTTCCTTGATCAAATTTATTACCTTGACTGGTTTTGTAGTTTTTGCTGCCCATGCACTCAGAGACAAGTCTGCATTCATGCAGCTTTGAAGAACTATTCCAATTAATTTCTTTTCCTGTGCTGGTTTGCAGTCTAAGCCTAGTAATATGAACACAAGCTACCATTTTTTTTTAAATTGACAGAAGCCATTTTACTCTTACTACCTTCTCTCACTCTGCTTCATGACTAGAAAAATGAATATGGTCTTAAACTGGTATAGTTAGTTCCTCCCCCTTACATTTTTCATTAGATGCATCCATATACTGAATATTTACCAAGGGTTTATTCTTGTGCTTTATTCAAGGCAAGATCACTACCCTCATTGTCAGTTCTGTGTAGGTCAGCAACGACCTTCTGTGAGAGTTGGTAACTCTGGTTATTTTCTCTATAAAGTTCTACTTTCCTGCTCTTTGAGTCTCAGTAACAATTTTCCTTGTACTTTAGACCTAGAGCCAATATTCATTCAATTTAAGTTGTGAGATAGGGTCAAAATCGGCATATTGGCTTGAAAGGAATTTATGAAATGCTCAGACATTTTAACTTACAGATATAAACAAGGAATGTTACATTGTTTTAGAAGGGCAGATTTCCTTTCTGGGATACAAGAAGTGAGAATGAAGAGTTAGAAAAACTGTGAGACAATCAGCAGGACATATAAGATCAAATGTCCAGGATGCTTTGAGTTCTAGGGCAAAAGTGTGAGTGGTTCCTTTAAGAAAGCTACAACTATGTGGAACACATATTATTAAATTCTTGTCTCTGGTTACCAGTTGGGATTCTTTAATATTCTACTACTGAGGCTTAGATTCAGCTTTATTGTGTTATTCCAATTACACAAGACTTGGTCTAATGCTTGGTAATTATGAAAACATATTCTTGGATGTGGTAGTTACATTCCTTTGCAGTAAAACAAAACACTAAAACTCAATCAGCTTATGAAAGAAAAGAAGACTTTTTTTTGGTTTATGGTTCTGGAAGTGGTACAGTCCATTATGGTGGGACTTGTACAGCAATAAGGTATAACTGTAGGCAGAGATAGGATGAAGGTAAGTCACTGCCACTATCAGGAAGATAGAGGAAATAAGAACAAACTGAACAAGCAAGACTGCCCCATAAAACCTCAAGGCAGGTCCTTTGTGACTTGCCTCCAGCAAGACTCCAACTTTTAAAGGTACCTTCCCTAATGTTAACATCAGCTAAGTTAGCAAACATGTGAGCCTGCGATTAACAACTCACATTCAAACTATTACATTGCCTAAAAACATAAATATTTCAATGGCATGGAATAGTGTTCCTAGAAACAGACCAGTGAACATGGTCAACTGACATTTGAAAAAGCAGAAAAGCAACACATCTGTGTACACTCAAAAGTCTTTTTACCAACTCATACTAGAATGGTTGGGTATCCCTTACACATCTTACACATATAAAATTAACTAACAATATACAATCCTTATCTCTTACCAAGTCAACTCATAATGGATGATAGTTTTAAATATAAAGCAGAAAGGTATGAAACTTTTCTTTTAGGTTTTGAGTTGTGAGATACGGTTGCACTTGGCATATTGGCTTGCAAGGAATTCACTGTGTAGATAAGACTTGTCTCATATTCTCGAGAATTTTCCTTTTAGCCTCTCAAGGACTACATTTATAAGTGCTGTGACTTAAAACTTGTAAGTAGCAAAAATAAGAAATCTGGCAAACCATTTCAGCAATAAAATTTTAACCAATATTTCGAAAGCATTATTCATAAAGAAAACAAAAACAAAAACAGAAGGTAACAATTTGAACATGGTTAAAATAAAACAAAATC
This sequence comes from Typhlomys cinereus, assembly GCA_023101885.1. Classification (NCBI taxonomy): domain Eukaryota; kingdom Metazoa; phylum Chordata; class Mammalia; order Rodentia; family Platacanthomyidae; genus Typhlomys; species Typhlomys cinereus. The sequence continues at coordinate 4,520,254 of JALPQD010000150.1, forward strand.
TGCTCCTTCAAAATAGAGTTAGGTGAACCATAAGAAAACATTTCATAAGGTATTATTTCCTAATTGATTAAAATAATCTTAAGATGCCCCTAAAGATTACAAATATCCCATTAGTAATTAAACATGTGCATCACCAAAGAATGCATACAGGCAGAAAACATAACTTCAAAGATTGCAACAAAATTTTCATTAGAAAATTGAAAACTAAAATGCAAATATGATACACAATACTCATTTATAAGCACTAAAATCTTTTAAAATGACAGTATTTTCTGATGCAGACAGAATCTACTAGGTGTTGCATTCATCTCTGCCAATTGTGTAGTTATGTAATTAATTTGAATTGAATTTTGTAGTTTCTCACAATAATAAACATCATTTTATTGTATGAACTAACAAGTGCATTTCTGTTATTTAAATAAACTTATTTAAATATCTGTGTACACTCAAAATCTTTCATTAAGTATTTTAAAGTCATTTGTTAATTTGAATGAGTTTTTGTTTTATGACGTTTTGGAAAAGATACAAAATATAACAGTGATACAGATGAGTAGTTTTCATGGTACTCCATGACTATAGTGTCCAGTAGATGAAATGTGGGGACATTAGTGAAGGGAAACCATTTTTGTTAAATTAAATTTAATTAAAGTTCAAAATTTTAAGTATGAATATGTAACACTATGTATTTGCCAATTTCATAAAACTTTACTCAAAAGAAGAAACATTGTCATAGTCAAACTAGAAGAAAACATTGAAGGAATCCAGAAATAAAATGAAGAATGTATCAGAACACTTTAGATTTTTTGGAAACATGATTGACTGAATAGAGTTTGTATATGCTGGGGGTGGAAAATCGTTGATTTCAGCAGTTTTGTAAACAAGTGGACACTGTAAAATTAAGAGTGAAAATTTTTGCATATAATGTCTATCCTTGAGTTGATATAGCTGTATCTTATAGAGCTAAGGAGAAGTAATTTTATTGCTATATTTGTAGATGGTAGATGATGAAACTCAGTTTCCGACCCCATTCAATATTTAAATGTTGGATTCTAGCCCAAATTTCCAATTAAGGTATCCTAGAAGAAATTGCTGATTGCACAAATAGTAGAGAAAATACATAAAATGAGGGTGCAGCATCTTCTAGTGATGTGAGGTAAGATGTTAAAATAGTAATTATAATAATAAAACCAACGATGGCATGTGCAATAGAGATATAGAAGCCAAATAAAAGTTCTAGTAGCAAAACTGTATCAATTTAAGGAATAAAATTAAGTAGACTTGAAATATAAGACAAGATTAAAAATTAAAAACATATCTATACAATAAATACATAATTTAGTAAATAAATAAATGAAAAAGGTACTAGTACCTTTACAAAATACCTCTAAATAATTTGCATAAACACTTCATGTTAAGGAAGTACTATCTAAATTTCCTCCACTTAAGCATGGTAATATTCTTCAAGAAAGTACAGTGTAGAGTTTGAGGAGTGAAGAGATGAAGATAAACTTCATGATGGAGGTATTTCAGCAGATGCTACTGAGAACAGGTGGTTGAGGATTACATCAGCCACAATCAAGGTAAACGAGGTGATCAAGACCCAGATGACAGTGCGTGCTGTGAAATACTTGATGAAATTATTTTCTTCCCTTAAAACACAAAATCAAAATCAGTCTACCCATGAGAGAAACCACAGTACTATTCTAATAGATGGCTATTCTAGGGGAAAAAAAGTCAATAAAAATTATCATAGCACCAAAAAGAAAAGATTTCAAGGATTGTTACCTTCCTTGCTCTTTTGTCTATCTAAGAATAATAGTCCATAGAAATATGGTAGTAATTTAAATGTGTCTTCATGAGATCCTAGAATTGGATATTACTTAATAATAACTTAATAGTTTTGATTTATCAATAGCAACAGGGAACATAATGATAATAGGAGCTGACATAATAATAAAAAAATGTAAAAAAATTGACATCTAAGGGAGGACTTATAAGTATCATAATAGGATGCTTCTACATAGCTGAGTTTTTTAATTTGTGAAGACATTACTCTTAGCTTTTAGTTGCTACTTGAAATATGTACACAGTTATATGAAAGGGGGCAATATACCATAGTGATTACCTATATGTGATTGATTCACAGAAATAATATTTCATTATAAAAGTTTTTCTTTCATAAAATGAGCAGAAATTACCATCACAATCAGTAAATAGCTCTCAAAAAGTTATTGAAGAGAAGGGCAAAACGTGTCAATCAAAATCTTCTTTCCCCTGAGAATTATTTGTGCCTAGCAATAACACAGTAGGTATTCAGATTAACCTTGTTTCCCTCCTACCTTTAGCTGATCCAACTTTATTGCTACCTGCTAATGTCTCCAGGGAGAACCTTCAATTTCACAGAAGTTTCAGTTATACAGCCACTGTAATCATTTCTCAGAATATACATTTTCATTGAGAACACTGTACTGAGTTTTCCACCACTCTTTCTGTACATGCACTCTTCTTTTTCTTTCCTGGGGTGGTTAATTTTTGTTGTCAATTTGACACTTGATGGGGATTTAGAATATCATGGAAACACACCCTGATATGTCTATGAGAATTTAACTATGAGAATTCCAAACATGTTACACAATCCAATGCTGAGGCACAGGACTGAATGAATAGGTAAAAGCAAACTGGATCCCAATATCCGTCTCTCTCTGCTTTGTCACTGCTGATACAATGAGACCAACAGCATCATCCTCCCACCATCATGCATTTCCCTGCACAAAGGGATGCATCCTCTCAAATTACAAGTTAAAATAAACTTTCTCATTTGTTTCTTTTGTGTATTCAGACACATCAATGAAGAAAAGGGAATGAATGCATATTGCACACATTTGAAGATGTGCATGTGTGTACTTTCAGACATACATGTATTTACACACACATGTATATCTTCTGTTTTCTCCTTTTTATTAATTCCAGGAAATCAAAGGATTAAGGATTCTCCTTAATGCTTTTGGGATGCATCTATGGGAGAAAGAGATAAGATAGACAATATGTCCAGTAATGCGTGGCTGCTAGCAGCTGGTGAAAGGCCAAAAACTTGCTGACCTCCATGTCATTGTTAGGTGCAAGTGTCAACTTGATGGCTGAATTCTCAAGCTCTGGGCACATTTGTAGATAATTGATGGTTGAATTAAGCCCAGAGTGATCCTACAGGATACTATCTAGTTGATGGGACAGACCCAGCCCATAGTGGGTGGTACTAGGCCATGGACAGGTGAATGAAATACAGGGAGCTAGTTGAGGAAATTGGCATCCTTGTGTACACTTGGCCAGACATGTTGTTCTGGCAAATAAGAATTGTTCCTCTCTCAGCTATTATGCAGATATAGTTTTGCCAGTTCCCTCATCCTTGGTGCTGGTGGGACCCTCCTACTAAGATGGACAAGCAATTGTAACTAGGAATCATAAGAGAAAATAAACTTCTTAATCCCTTTAAGCCGCGTGATGTGATTTTTATCAGCAACACAGGCAAACTGCAACAGAAGGGGGTGTGATGATAAATCTGACTATGTGGACTTTGATCTTGAGCAGTTTTGTTAGACAAAGTTTGAATAGTTTAAGATTTTGAATCTGAGGATTGTAGATATCATCCAGCAGAATTTAATGGGCCATTTGGATAATGAAAATGCTGAGAGAGTCATGGATTGTTTGGATGCAATTTGCAATGAAGGGAACAAGGACTTTAGTAATGTTGAATTTAACGACGATAGACTGTTTTTTTTTTAGAGAGGACAGCTGTGTTCATGGCCATGAAGCTTTGGATGTGGAAAGGGCAGGCAGCAGATAGCTACCATTGTTGGAGAAACAAATACCAGTGAGAGAAAACTTAGTGATTTGCACTGGGATGATGTAAGATTTGAATACCACTGCACAGCAATTTCATGGTTTGAAAACACAGATTCCTTCAAGGGCTTCAGCCCAAGCTGAAGCTATTTCTTGCCCTTTGATTTTGACTGACTAGAAAAGGGCTTTTCCAGAGTTAGCATGCAGAAGTTGATACAACTGTGTTTCGAATGGACCAAGCTACATTTCAACCTCGTGGCATAGTTGTCATTCCCCAGGTGGTACTAGTTTTGGTGCACAGTTAAGTGGTTCATGGAGAGCAACAGAAACTTGGAACCAAGTGGCAAGCATAAGAGTTCCTGCAAGGAAAAATGAAGCTTATAGGTGCAGAGGTGAACCCAGAGTATTGTTGGAAATATCAGTACTGTGGGATGCATGTTAAGGACAGCTGCATGTAGAAATTCAACCTGGTTCAGAGAAATGCTGTTTGTAAAACTTTGAGCTGAAAAGAGGGACTTGGGTTGCTTACAGTCTTGGAACCACTGTGACAACATGATGTGCAGCAGAAGATGGACATTGAAATATAGGATTCAGTAATTGATTTGCTGGACTTTGGTATTAATTTGATGTTTTCTCATTGTCATAATGCTTCTATTTTGATGCTTTATCTGTGTTGGAGTTTTTAACTTATTTTGACTTGATAGAAGCTTACAGTTAAAAGAGTTGTGATGTTTAAAGAAAGAGTTTCAGCTCCAATATTTTATTAACTAAACTTTTAATGATTGATATTTTAAATTGGATAAAAGAAACTTTTAATTTTGAACATTTAGAATGAGTCCAATAAAATATATTTATATTGTAAATAAGAAAACTTTAACATCTATGTGGACAAGGATTGAAGGTTACCATTTAATTTTTTTATTTATTCAATTATGCATGTGTGCGTGCGTGTGTGTGTGCGTGTGTGTGTGTGTGTGTGTGTGTGTGTGTGTGCACTCGCGTGTGTGTAGAACCATGGGCGAATTCGGGAACCACCATGGACCGCCTCCACCTCCTCCTTGTTTACTCTGCCCCAGGATTCACAGGCTCTACCCTACCAGGACCAGAAACGCAGGTCTAGGATCCCAACTCAGGACCTTCTGCTTGCAAGGCAGAACCCCTGAGCCACCTCTCCAGCTCCCTGAAGGTTACAGTTTAAAAGTGATGTGTTCTTAGGTCAAGTTGACAAGGTCATAGTTAAGCATAAGTGTCAACTTGATGGTTGACAAGCTCTGGGCACCTAAGAAGACAACTGGTAGTTGAGTTAAGCCCAGAGTGATCCTGCGATTGTCTAGTTGATAGGGCAGACCCAGCCCATGGTGGCTGGGACTAAGCCATGGACAATGAATAAAATACAAAGATCTAGTTGAGGAAGTCTTCATCCTGTATACACTCAGCCAGATATGTTAGTCTGGCAAATAAGGATTATCCATGGCGTGGGTAGTTCTCTCATCCCTGGTGCTGGTGTGAGCTCTCCTGCTAAGACAGACAAACAACTATAACCATGTATCATAAAAGAAAATAAACTCCTTGTTCCCTTATGCTGTTTGATATGATTTTTATCAGTAACAATGCAAGTAAACTGCAACAATTCACATGTTATTTACTGGCAAATTAATATCCTGTACCTATCAGGAGCAGCTTATCTTTGGAAAGAAACATGATTGATAACAAACTCAGTTCTAACTTACTAGATAAACTGGCATTGTTAGTTTACCAATTTATCTATTTTCTTGGAAGATACTTTTTCATCATTCTTTTCTATGTTATTTGACCTGGGCCTTATTTATAAATAACAGTTTCAAAATTAATCATTATTGTATAGCTCAAATAAGGGAGTCTTCAATAGTCATACCATTATAGACATATATTTTGAAATTTTAGAAGTCTGATCTGATGTCCATAGCATATTCAGTAAATAATATTTCTTCAAATCCTAATGATTTAACAAATAATTAACTTTGTAAAAGAATCAATAATATTCTAAATACTCAATACATAATAATTATCCAGAGAAGTTTGTGACATTGATTTCTACAAATCAGATTAAAATGTAATGGGAAATACTTCTTTTTCTCTAAGCATGATGGCCTGTATTAGTTAGGGTTCTCTGAAGAAACAGAATCTACAGAACGTGGTATATATAAATAAGTTTATTAAAAAATAACTCACAATAAAAATAATGTCCTTCAAGGTAGCCACCCACAGCAGCCTCTTTCCTGGCTGGAATGTCCCACAAAGCCAAAAGATCCCAAGAAGGTCTCAAGCCTTTGATCCTCTGGAGGGTTGAAGACACTGGGTTCCGAAGTCGGTGAAGAATAGCTGGGCTCTAACGTCAGCGATGAACAGTGAACAGCAAAAAGGCCAAGAGACCAGGTTCCAAAGGCAGTGGGAACAGCAACAATGTGATAGAAAAGATGACGCTCTAAGTCAGCCAAGGACGGAGGTAGCAGCAGCAGCAGCAACAAAGAAGGCTACGACGCTCCAAAGGCGAAGAAGGGGCATGCAGAGTGGACTGCACAGCAAGTTGACACCGGATAAGGGAAGAGCAAGTCCCTCCTCCTTGCATTTCCTATTACCTGGTCCACCACTGGTACCACCTACAATGGGCTGGGTTCTTCACAGCAATCAGTCAAGTATCTGTAGATACTTGTTCAGGGGCCATTCTAACCATTAATCTTCCATAGCTGCGCCCAAACAATCTACAACTGTCAAGTTGACATCGAAATCCAACCATAACAAGGCCTAAGCTAGAATACCAGCACCTACATAAAAATCTGGGCATGTACTAGGAATAGGACCCAGTAATTAAAGCTGATAAATCTGGAACCAGACCTCAAAACCAGATACCCCACCAAGAATGTTAATGGGATCTGATAAGGAAAACAGACAACTGGACAGATTCCTAGTTATTCTGGGACAGAAAAGAACAAATCAGTCAAAATGAAATTCCTTACTCCTGCACTCCAACTGGTAAAAGCTTACACCCAATTGCAAATCAGTAGTAATTTCTTTCTCCTGGGGAAGTTGCTGCTCCCTTGCTAGACCTTTAGAGAAACTTGAATAAACTTGTCTTCCTGTGCATTCATGTTCTGTTTTCCTTCCCCACCCCACTCCTTCTTTCTTCTCTTTTTTTCTAGCTAAAGCCTTTGCCCAAACTCAAAAGTACCTGAGGTCAAATCATCAAGTTCCACATAAAAATGATGGTGAGTTACAATTCTGATTCTGAAAGGTTAGGAAACCCCAGAGCAAACCAAAAGAGGTAAGGGCAATTCAGGATGATTCCCTAAGTCACTCTTTTACCATCACAGGCACACATACTCAAGTGCCCTATGGTACACACAAGTACACATGACAACAAGAACAGCAACAAGAAACTGGGTGTAACTGGTTATGCCTAGTGGAGTGGGGAGAGAGAGAGAGAGAGGGAGGGAGGGAAGGAGGGAGACAGAGAGAGAGAGAGAGAGAGAGAGAGAGAGAGAGAGAGAGATCTGTAGATCTTGGTCCTCACAACACTGACCAGACAGCCTTGCCTAAACTTCCAGTTTCATTTTCACTGAGCCCTTGTCTCAAAGTAATAAGTCAGAGATCAATAGAGAAAGTCACCTGCCTATGGTCGATGTAAGTGGATGCCTGAGGAAGTATATGCAAATACTCACATACTCACATGCATGAAGTACATACATGAACTCTCACTCCCCTCACAGGTACTCATGAACCATACACACACACACACACCACACACACACACACACACACAGATTCTCACACACACACATGAACAAATATAGTAGAAGGAATTTGTGGAAACATGGAATACTTATTGTCCCTTTATCTACCATTTTCAAAAGTTTCCATGTGACAGGAACTGTTCTATAAATGAATATTTTCAATATAAGAAGCTCTTAAAAATATCTATTTCACGTACAAGGGAAACTTGAAGTTACAAGTTGCATAGTTAGACTCATTATCTTAATTTCATTGTACAGGTTTTATAATATCATTTCTATGTAAGTATAATATGCACTTGAGCATTTTCTTCATGACTCTATGGTCTTCTTCTTCCTTCTAATTCAATTAGTAACCTATGCTCCCCAGAATATGTCATTAGTACATGCATGTAACATATACCTCCATTATTTCATGTATTTATTAAATCAAATGTGGGAAACTGTGATATTTTTCTTTCTGAAATTGATTTGGTGATAATTAACATCAGTTACATTCATTTTCCATCTAATGATATAACATTAGTTTTGGTTAAAGAAGCAAAATTCCACTGTGAACCAAATTTCTTTATCCATTCATCTGTTGTTGGAAGTCTAAGTTGGTTCATTAGTTAATCAATATGAATGATGATATAATAAATATTGGTGTGAATCATCCTTGTGAATTGAACTGTCTTGGTAAATACCTACGTGCTTGAACTTCTCACATTGTATTATACAGTTTGAGGCTTAACTATACTGAACTGACACAAACTCTCTGCAATGTGAATATACTTCTCAGATCAAACACTGCATCTTTCAGATTCTAAAATTTTCTTGTAGAGAAACTATTATGTCTAGACAACTATCTTTTAAATGTTTTACTTTGATCAGTAGTGTAGTGAAATGAAGATCTATAGTCATGAATACTTGTTATCTGTCTTTTGTGGAAACATTCCTGACAATAGCCAGCATGTAATATCCCCCAAACAGAAAAATCATGTCTAATTAAAGTTTTACTTCAAATTGCTGAAAAACAAACATTTTGAACATTTTTTGCAGTTTTACTGCTTTATTATCTTGTAACCATCTTTATTATCCTAATACAATTTTTATTACAACGGTTCTTTTTTAATTTATTGATTTTTCTGCTTTTACAAGTATATTTTTATTTTTTAAAATTTATTTATTTATTATTTATTCAATTGTGTGTGTATGTGTGTGTGAAGAACCACGGACGAATTCGGGAACCACCACTCCACCTGCTCCTTGTTTACTCTGCCCCAGGATTCACAGGCTCCGCCCTCCCAGGACCAGAAACGTAGGCCGCCCTGCTTCTTCTGCCTGGCATGTATATGTGGGGTCTAGGATCCGAACTCAGGACTTCCGCCTTCAAGGCAGAGATTTAACCCCTGAGCCACCTCTCCAGCCCCTACTTTTACAAGTGTATTGAGTATTTATTCCAGCTTCTCTATTTCCCCTTCCCTCCCACACCTTCCTTTCCCTTCACCATTCCCTCACACTCCTCCTCACTCTTCTGCCTGTATGCTTCTGTGTATCCCAGCACAACTGTGATTTTTAACTATTCCTTTTTTTGGGAATTTTTCCTGTAGAAACAAATAAGTTTTTATGATTGCCTCCCATTCCCTCTTCTCCTAACCTCATTACTCACATCCTTCCCATCTCCCTTTTCAATCCCGCCATATACGTCTGGAAGTCTAGTAAGACAGAAAATCACAACTGGCGAAATTGCAGAATATCCATAGCCTTTGAATATTCACTTCCCAGTCAGCCCATCAAATTTTCTCCCCACCAAGGCTCAGAGAAACTTGCAGAAGAGGGAGTGGTAAGTTTGTAAGAGGCTAAATGTGGGGTGAAGAACTCATCAACACACTCCAAAAACAACACAGCTAGTATACCCAGGAGTTCACTGCGATGAGAACTTCTATAACCAGATATACATGATGGCTTACATATCCACATTCCCCCAAGGACTGGCGAGGATCACAGGAAAAACAACTGTGCTCAGATAGTATCTCTGGGGCAGATTCTAGACAAGGGAAGAGAAACCTCCCCACTTAAGAGAAGAACCACATACACTAAAACAGAAATCACAGCCCTGTGATTTACATGTGCAGAGGGGAAAAAAGGTATTTTTAACATATAAACTAATATTTTTAACATATAAACTAATATTGTCAAGTTCAGAATGTGTTCTTGCTCATGTATATCAAACTGTGTTCTGTGAAAATAGTTTATACCCAATCACAAAGGATGGGAGGAGCAACGATTTGCAAGATTCTCAACAATAGTTGGGGCCAAAGCAATCATAATGGAACTTTGCATGCCCTGCGCAATGTCCAGCGCACTGTTGCCCTCATAAAGTCTAGCATCTGTTAAGGGCACCGAGACCCCTGGAGGCAAGGGATTGACAGCCATAGTAGTAATCTTATGCTTAAGGGGAACAAGAGAAAGGGCTTATGGACATGCCACTGGGTCCTTATATGTCATCGGAGAGGAGGACCCAGTGGAGAGTTAGGCGCACACAATAAAGGACTCTCTAGGAATTGGGGGGGAGACACTGGGGGAAGGGGAGGGGGGAGGGAGGGAACTGGTAAAAAAATTTTAAAATGTATAATTAAATTTTTAATAAAAAAAATAAAAATAAAAATAAAAATGGAAAAAAAAAAAGAAAGAAAAGCCAAAATGTTTGTAAAGAAAATGTATTTTTGTTTTGATGAGGCATCTTGCTGCCAGAAATGCCTATCCATGCCCTGTGATCCCCATGCAACCAAGGATAATTAGAAATGTGGGCTATAGAGAATTGAATTCTTTTGAAATCTTGTGAGACTTTTTGTGCATTTTTTTGACTTGATCCCAATATCAAATTAGCACTCTGTGGACAACAATGTGATACTGCATTGTCTGAAGGTTACAGACAACAGCATCCAGTTCTATGAGAACAGATTCAAGAATTACTCTTCTCATAGACGTGTTGAAACAAAGATTATACTGCTTTAAAAAATGCTGTCATTGTTCTTTGAAATTTGGCTGTTGATAAACTACTTCATCACTATTAAATATCAATGAAACAAGCAGGTTCCATTGCTCAACTCTCTGTGACTATATTCCATTATCTATTTCTTACTCATGTTCACTTGAGTGTCAACTTATAATACCTGTTAGAAAAGAGAAAAATTTAAATCAAGCAAATCATGAATTATAACATGAAGATAGATTTCTAGGCACAGTCAACATAATTGAGTAGTTTAAGTACTAATTGTTTTCACTATACCATGTCTTAAATACATTCTAATGTACATGAACTAGCTCATTTTTCTTGCATCATTATACCTAAATTTAGCGGATATGAAAATTATAATCATGGGAAAAGATACCATGAGGTGAGATGATATATAATACTATAAAAGATACAAAGCCTTAAAATTTTCATGTTAGTCCATTATAATGTATATGATATCAGATTTTATTTATTCATAAAATCAAGAGCAATGGTGAAATTGTAGATGACATGTGATTTTTGTCTCTAGGAATGGCTTTATTTTGCTTTTGTTTATCATTTTGCGAATGATAAGGTTAAGAGGCCATGCAAGTTTCTTGGGAAAGGTTACCACATGCTATCCAAAATGATGAGCAAAACTAAGCCAGGTTTCATGGATGAAAGACCTTGTGTAGTTTGCCATTATTGTTAACCAAGACTGGAGGATTTTTTGGAGAAAATATAGGATCAGAAGTCTGCTATAACTTTTAATTTATGCTGTGGAGACTGAAATTTATAATTATTTAACAGAGTTATTGCATCAAGCATGTTCAATAGGGTCACATTCTAAATGAATCATATCAAAAATTCATTCACTCTAAAAATACAAGCTTCAAAGAGAAACAAATCTTAGGAACAGTTTAATATTTGACATGTCTCTCAATTGTCTGTGGAATATTTATTTAGAATTACTTCATAGCAGGATTATAAAAGAGGAATTGCTATCATGTAAAAGAGAATAATAGGCATATATATGTACATATATATATATGTTTTTAACATCATGTTTTTAGATATGTTCAATCTGAAGAGTAATAGGTAAGATTCAAGTTTCCAACAACATTGGTCTTGCTTCTGATGTGTTTTCAAGGCTAGTTTTTACTCATGTCACCTGGCAATATAAAGATGACTGTGATCTAATTTGATTATGTGAAAATCTATTTGAGAAGGACAATGAACACACAGTGGAATTAGTGAAATTTGAGGCCTTTGTGTTATTTTATTTATGCTATTTTATTATTTTTACGTCATATTACATTTATATTATATTACTTTATGTTATTTTGCCTTTATTTCAGTCTTAATCATTTTTAGTTCCTATAGTGTTATGTGAACTCTCAGAATAGATCCTTATTATTGTTTTGGAACTCTTGTTTAAGTTCATACCTTCATAAATCCTATCATTGGGTCTGCACCAGTGCTACAGAACATGAAGATATCTGAGGTGTCAGGTACTAGCCTTTAAGCTGACGCAGAAGTATGTAGGAGGCAGTGGTATACTTTGGCCAGCATACAAATAATACCCCACCAAGAATACCCTCACCAATCAGGGAGGGTATAGGGACAGGCAGATAGACAGTAACCACCCTGCAAATGGGGCATTGACCTCCCCCCACACACTGCCATGTCCTACTCCTATTCTTCTATCTTTGAGTCTCTTTTTACATTAAGATCTTCATTTAAACAGTCTTTTATCTTTGGTTAGGAGGTGATCTTCCATACCAATCAGGATGCAGCCAAGGGTGGTGCAGTAAAAGCAAAACTGAAAACAACAACAAACCATAACTCAGAACACCAAAGACTCTACACTATTCACCTGGAACCAGACCAACCAAACCTCTCCCCATCTTAAAACTCTGGGAACATTGAGGAAGAGGGGGCGGCAAGATTGTAAGAGACTAAAGATGGGGAGGATCAAGAATACTCCACACAAGTTAAAGCTGCAGCAGCCAGAATTGGACTTTGCCTGACCTGCACAATGGCTGACATGTCAATGACCCACCCCCAAAGTCTAGCATGGATCACAGGGGAGAAGGCCCCAGGCCGTAGGATTCTTAGAGACAATAGATTAACAGTCAAAATAGAGTTCCCATACTGAAGGGGAGTCCAAGAAGGGACTCTGGGCTATGCCATTGAGTCCTTACCCTCACTAGAGTAGAGGACTCAGAGGGAGGTTTGGCATTCACACAAAAAGATTCTCCAGGGGATGGGAAGGAGTAAGGGGGAGATACTGGGAGAGGGTAAGGAAAGGATTGGGATAAAAGGAAGGGGGAAAGGGCAGAAAGTGGAAGGGGGGATGACTGGGGAGGGGAGGAAAGAAGGGAGAGGATGGGATTACCTACTAAGCTTGAATGATTAGGAAAAAAAGAAAATGTGGCAAAAAAGAAAAAGAAACTATTGGTTTATAAAATAAAAGCTGGAGTCATAGTTAGGTGAATAATGTCATAACTGAGATAGAAAGTCGGGGCAGAAGTCTCACTTCAGTTTAAAAAAGAGTCCAAAAACAGTAAATTACTTCAATTTTATTTGTCTATATCTTTGTTACTGTTTGTAGTTTTGTTGTTTTTTTTCCTTGTACTCAGATGAACTTTTACTTTTATCTTCCATATATCTAATTTGGCTTATATTGTGGTCAGTTCTTATCTCTATACCCTCTGAAATTGTCCCTTATATCATCCATTTCCACATTAATTCAATGTTTTCTTTCAGTGAATTAATCTCCATGACATTCTTTCACTGAGAAAGTACAACTTCATGGAAGTCAGGTCTGCAGCAGTTCATTTGTGGAAGTGCCCTTATTTATAGCATGGACTTCATTACTCATTTCTTTTGTTCTGAATGTCTTTTTTCCTCTTGATCTGAATGCTCCTGTTAGTTACAATGGTAGATTTTTTTTTCAAGTGAAATAACTAGACACTAATTATGTATTTATCTTTGTCTTGTGCATTGTTCACTTATTAATAATAACAATAAAATCTCTTTACATTAAACTACAGTACTAGTTAGAACTTTAGTTTACAACAGTTGTGATCTAACTCAGAACTGCTAATTTTCTTCCTTTATTTTTACATCTCTTTTGCTGTAAGGAATGGTATTCGCTATAATTTGCATTTTCCATGATTTTCTTTCACAATTCTCTTACTGGATTTGTTCTCTCAACAACAATGGAAACCACTCTTCCAAGGTGAATGTTTTTCTGTTGTTAGTCTTTTAACCTATGAGGGCTATCTTCAGCATTCCTTACGGGGGTGCCGGGTATCAGGTCCATGAGTATTGATATAAACATGAAATAAAATATCAACAAGCTTTGGTGAAAAGATCATGAATGTGCAGGGTTGTCAGGAGAAATGAACTTTGTTTTCTAATCACATCTAGTTATTGGAGAGCACCAAGAGTTGAGGAACTTGGTTGAACAGACTGTCCGAGGCCAAAAAGCAAGAAGATGGGAGCGCAAACAGAAAAAGAGTGGAAATGAATATTCCCTTTGCCTTATCCTGGAATGGTTAGTCTCATTTCACTTTTCAGATATAGTGGATTGCTATTGTATAAAATGTCACTTGTGGGAAAGCTAAGTTGAATACAATGAAGAAAGCATTCATGCTGAAAAAAAACCAAAACAAACTTCTTACACATTATTAGCACTTGCAATGGAAATTCTAGACTGTTATTTGATGGAAATTCAGAGATGAATTTGTGTTGTTTAAGGGGGTTCAATGAGCCCTGTGGAATGAGCTTCTCTTTCCTCACCTATGTTATTGAAATCTATCTCATAATGTGGGAAGATTAATCAATAGTATAAAAAGTGAAATAAACGTTCTAAAAGGATTGATTTTTTTGCTTTTGTTTTTCCACTATTATTTTTTTTTCTACTTTTACAAACATATTGAATATTATTCTCAGTTTCTTTCCCTCTCCCCACCCTCTCATACCCTCTCTTCTCTTCATCATTCCCTCCTACTTACTCCCACCCTTCTGCCAGTATGTTTCTATGGACCTCAGGGTTCACACTCGCTTGTCTACTCTTGTGCGCCTCCATGGTATATCAAGTTACCACTCTTTAAGCCACCCACTGATATGTGCATTTCTGTTCAAAGGATTGATTTTTTATTCCATAAGCGAGTTGTTGTAATTTTAAAGTTCAGGGTAAAATGAATATTGTAAGCATTCGTTCATTTTTTTTTTTACTTTCAGGACATGTATTTGGGAAGAATTGTAACTAATATAAGCCAAAACATTGAGATCTCATTGAATATTTTTACTGTAATTGTGCACAAATTTTACTAGAAATATTGAAAACATTTGTCATATGATCCTAGTCAAATTTTTTAAATTAGGAAAATACTTCCTTAAATACAATATGAGAAATTCATGAAATATTTTTATTATTATTATTTTCACTGTTACCAATATAAATATTAATGAGTTGGATTAAAAAATCTAATGTCCACATTTAGAGATTCAGTGGAATACCAGCAGTATATATCATAGGCACGTATATGTGCATAAATTATATAGAAATGTGCATAGAATTAAATGTGTGCAACTTTAAAGCAGCAGTTTCTTTTTATCAGTATTGTATCAATATTCTAGGCTGTAGGAACAACTACTAATCAAATAAAATAGAACAAATAGCGAGCAAACTTAAATTTCATTTTTATAAGCAAGGCTTGCGACAGAGAGAATTCAGTTCTACTTAATAAATGCCAATTTTTGGATTGGTACATTACCTAAAAACGTCATTTTACAAAATACTACCTACTAAGATAAGAGGACACAATGCTAGCACAAAGGAGAAGCCAGATGTTATTTATTTCATGCTCTGCTTCTCTGAAAACATCCCAACAAGGTTTGCAATTAGCTTTCAGCCTAGTGGAGCATTTTGTGGGTGTGACTAACATGCATTCATTTACAAGGAAAAGCAGTAGTCAGATCTTCAGGAAATTTTCCACAGTCTTCTTCCCTCAACTTCCCCCAATTTGTATTCAAAGGACAAAGGATAAACAAGGTACTAGGAGAAGCTAAAAAGACTATTAGAATAACATTTAAAATAATAAGAATAAAATAAAATCTTACGCTGTGACCCAGAACAGTGTTATAATTAAATTTACTGGTGCAGAAAATGTACTTTGGGGATTAATATAGCCTTTGACAATTTAATGTATTTCAGTGTAAATACAAAACTATATTATCATTCTGTTTGCTCTATTTAGTATGCTTACTATAAGTGTTGCTACTTTTAGATCTAACTATGCATCCAAAGTTATTTCCAAAGTTATTTTTACCTTTATTTTACCCCTAAATTTTTTTAAAAACTGGAGTTAAAATAATTTATAAAGCAAGAAAAGAATAAATGTTGTTAGAGGTAACTGCATTTATTCACATATAGAATTATTTAAATACATGCTTCTGAAAATTTATTCTCCCAGTCCTTCCAGACCGTGCTCCGAATGATCCATCCTATTAAAAAATATTCTTTCTTACAAGAAATTGGAGTTTGAGTGCTTACTACTCATTTTTTTAACCTGTGTAATCATACATTTAAAATTTATGTGATGTAGGTCCAAGTAACAGAATTATAAGAATGATCTCCACCTTCATATATAATATTTGATCTCAAATTTTTTTCTTTTCTTTTTTATTATTTATTCAAGTGTGTGTGTGTGTGTGTGTGTGTGTGTGTGTGTGTTGTGTGCGTGTGTAGAACCACGGACGAATTTGGGAACCACCATGAACCACCTCCACCTCCTCCTTGTTTACTCTGCCCTGGGATTCACAGGCTCTGCCCTACCAGGACCATTAACGCAGGCCGCCCCCTCTTCCACCTGGCATCTGTAGGTGGGGTCTAGGATCCGAACTTGAGACCTTCCGCTTGCAAGGTAGAGGCTTAACCCCTGAGCCACCTCTCCAGCCCCTTGACCTCAAATTTTAATTACATTATTAAAATATTTGTAATGCTTTTCTTCAGATAATTAAACTAATATATCATTTAATTTTTGCTTATTATTCCTAGAAATTAAACCTACTCTTTTTTATTATTATTATTATTCATTATTCAACTGTGCGCATGTGCGTGTGTATGTGTGTGCGCGTGTGTGTCTATGTGTGTTGTGTGTGTGTCTGTGTATATGTAGAACCACGGACGAATTCGCGAACCACCATGGACGCCTCCACCTCCTTCTGCCCCGGGATTCACAGGCTCCGCCCTACCAGGACCAGAAGCGCAGGCCGCCCCCACTTCCGCCTGGCGTCTATACGTGGGATCTGGGATCCGAACTCGGGACCTTCCGCCTGCAAGGCGGAGGCTTAACCCCTGAGCCACTTCTCCAGCCCCTACTCTTAATTAGATGTAATTGTCCCTGCTTTTTAACCTATTTTCATTCTTTTATTTTTTTAATATTGTATACATGAATATAATGAATTTATAATATTTTCAATCCTTGGGTACTATTCCCATTCCCCCTGCTTTTCCTCTTATAATTCTTCTCCTGCCAGACTCCCTCCTGTTTTCAAATCTTTTCATTTGGGTGACCCACTGTACTTCATCTGGTTTGTCTTTGATGACATATGCCTGAGATAGGTGATTCATATTCCAGAAAGTATCATATATCCTGTGTATACCACTGAGGGAAACATCCTCCTTTTCATCCCCATTGGCATTAGTCCTCAGCAATATTAGAGTTGTGGAACTATATGAGATCTTTCTGCTTTCTTCCTGAGATGATGATAAGACACTTCCCATGCAATTCTTGTTATCTCCAATATTTTTTCATACAAGCTCAATGGGTACCTCTGTCCTCTCCCCAGTCATCCCCAGTTGCACTCTTCCCCTTTTCCCCTTTCCTTCCAACACTCTCTCTTCCTCCCCCCCTCCCAGTGTCTCCCCTTTCTCCCTCCCATTCCTTGGAGAATCCTTTTGTGTGAATGCCAAACCTCCCTCTGAGTCCCCCACCCTAGTGAGGGTTTAGAACTAAGTGGAGTACCTCTGAGCTGAGCCCTTTCTTGGGCTCCCCATTAGTATGGAAACTCTGTTATGACTGTTAATCCCTTGCCTGTAAGGATCCTCCTGCCTGGAGCCTTCTCCCCTGTGATCTGTGCTAGATTTTGGGAGGTATTTGACATGTCAGCCATTGTGCAGGTCAAGCAAAGTCCAACTTCTGGCTGCTGCAGATTTAACTTTTGTGGAATATCTTGCATGTTGTTCATTCAACCCATCTTTAGTTTCTTACAATCTTGTCGCCCCCTCTTCCCAAAGGTTCCCTGAGCTTTAGGATGGGGAGAGATTTGGCTGATCTGGTTCCAGGTGAATAATGTAGGGTCTTTGGTGTTCTGAGTTATGGTTTGTTGTTGTTTTCAGTTTTGCTATTCCTGTACCACCCTTCTGATTGGTATGGAAGATCACTTCCTAACAAAAGATAAAAGATTGTTTAAATGAAGATGTTAATGTAAAAGAAGAGTCAAAGATAGATAGAAGAATAGGAGTAGGACACAGCAGTGGGGGAAGGGGGTCAGTGTCCCATTTGCAGGATAGTTACCATCTATCTGCCAGTCCCTATAACCTCCCTGACTGGTGAGATCAAATCTGTTCAGTCATAAGTAACCATGAAGGGAAGTGAGAATGAACTGCACCAGATGTCTTGCTACTTACATGCAATACTCCATGGTGACCTATTTTCTCTACTGAAGTGTGATCCTTTATCTCCTTTTTTTAGGGGAACCTTCCTTCTCCTTACATTCTGTTTATAATCTTTGCAATTACTGTAGGTATTACACAGATTTATATTTAAATATATCATTAAGTGGGTTTGAAACTAGGATCTACCTACTAGGGAGTACATATGGTATCTCACTTTCTGTGTCTGGGATACTTCACTCAACATAGTTTTTTCAAATTCCATCCATTTCCTGGCAAATTTCATTAATTCATCTTTTTTGATGGTTGAGTAGTATTCCATTGTATAAATGTACCACATTTTCATTATCCATTCCTCAACTGTTGGGCATTTGGATTGATGTCATGACTTCGCTATTGTAAATAATGCTGCAATGAAGATGGTTGTGTTCATGTCACTGTAGTGAATTTCTGCATTGTGGGGGATTATTCCCAGAAATGGTATAGTGGATCATATGACATTTCAATCTTTGACTTTTTTAGAAATCACCGAACTGCTCGCCAGCATTCCCACCAGCAATTTAAGAGAATTCCCTTCTCTCCACATCCTCTCCAGCATTTGGGGTTGTTTGTATTGTGGATTTTTGCTATCCTGACCAGGGTAAGATGATATGTCAGGGTAGTTTTAATTCGCATTTCCCTGATGGCTAGGTATATAGAGCAATTTTTAAGGTATTTTTTAGACATTTCAATTTTGTGCCTGGAAAAGTTTCTTTTGGGTTCTGAGACCCATTTTTTAATTGAGCCATTTATCTCCTTGGTGTTTAGTTTTTTAAGTTCTTTGTGCACTCTCAATAATAGAGCTCTATCAGAAATGTTGTCAGTAAAGATTTTCTTCCATTCTGTGGGTTGCCTTTTTGCTTGGTTTACAGGCAACAAGCAGGGATAGCAATTATGCTATCTGACAAAATGGACTTCAAACCAAAGAACATCATAAGAGATACAGAAAAATACTACATTTTAGATACAGGAACAATTCACCAAGAAGATTTCACAATACTGAACATATATGCATCTAACATGGGCTCCTCCACATTCATTAAGCAAACATTACAATGTCTAAAACAAGAAATTAATCCCCAAACAGTAATATTCGGGGATTTCAGTACTACACTCTCAACATAGGATAGATCATCAGGCCAAAAACTTAACAGAGACACATTGGAACTAAATCAGACTCTTACTGAAATTGACTTTACAGATCTCTATCAACCCTTCCATTCAAGCACCAAGGAATACACATTCTTCTCAGCAGCCCATGGAACTTTCTCCAGAACACAGCACATATTGAGCCACAAAACGAATCTCCACATATATAGGAAGTTGAAATTATATCCTGTACCATGTCATAGTACCATGGTCTGAAGCTTGACATCTGCAACACAACAAACAGCAGAAAATACACTAACTATTGGAAACTAAACACTGTGATGCTAAAAAGGAAATGGGTTCAGAAAGAAATCAAAAAGGAAATTCAAGATTTCCTAGAAGCAAATGATAATGAAAATACAACATATCAAAATTTCTGGGACACAATGAAAGCCATCTAAAGAGGTAAGTTTATAGCTCTTTTATATCAAAAAATGGAAACATCATGAGTGAATAATTTAACAATGTAGCTTGAAGTTTTAGAGACATAAGAGGAATCCATTCCCAAAGCAGTAGCAGAGAGGAGATTGTCAAAATCAAGGGAGAAATATCCAAAACTGAGATAAGGAAACAATACAAGGAATCAACCAGTCAAAAAGCTAGTTCTTTGAAAATAATTAATAAGGTTGATACACTCCTAGATAAATTAACCAAAATCAAGAGAGAAAAAAACCCAAATTAACAAAATTAGAAATGAAAATGGAGTTATCACAACTGATACCCAAGAAATTCAGAGAATTCTAAGGTCATATTTCAAAAACTTATACTCCAAGAAACTTGATAACACAAAAGAAATGTATGAATTCCTAAGTAAGCACGACTTACTTAAATTGAATCAGGATTTTTGAATTAAATAGTCCTCTAACAAAGGAGGAAATTGATGAAGTAATCTCAAATCTTCCCTCCAAAAATGTCCTGGACCAGACGTATTCAGCACAGAATTCTGCCAGACATTTAAAGAACAACTAAAAACAACACTCCTTAAACTGTTCCATAAAATAGCGAAGGAAGGAACACTTACAAATTCTTTCTAAGAAGCTAATATCATACTAATCCCAAAACCTAATGAATATACACTTAATAAAGAAAAGTATAGGCCAGTGTCTTTGATGAACACAGATACAAATGTTCTCATCATAATCTTAGCAAACCGGATTTAAAAACATATTAAAAAGATCACTTATATTTTTAATTGTACTGAAAACTTATACAATGCATTGGCCAGTGTGCATTCATTCTCTAAAGATGAGTGCTTTCTGGACAATTAGATGGATAATTAATTCAGTGGATTCATACACAAACAGAATTAGTGAACGTTTATGCCTCTAATTTCTTTACACATAACACACACAAAACAAGAGTTAATTGTAGAGTGATCATTATGTATCAAAGTTAACCTTATTTACATTATAGTATCAAAACAAATTTCTCCTTGGAGGATAATGCTAGTGTGTTCCCTGGGCGATGAATGGAATATTATGTACTCAAGATTCAAGACCTGGACTAGTGAGAGTCTCAGCAAGAAATATGTCTAAGAGCACACATGGTAACTTAAGTTCTATCTTCAATGCAAAATGGAGTAGGAGAAGTGAAGGCATTTCTCTAGTTTCCAATTTACCTCCCCATGACATCCATTGGATTCAAAAACATATCTATTCTCTATTTTTCTAATAAATAAATATTAAAAAAAGATTCAAGTCCAGATGCTTGCACTTAAAAACTCTACTGCATTAAACAGCAAGCTATAAGGCCTATTGTCTTTCATATATCCCATCATGAGAATTAGTAAAACAAGTTCTCTAGAAGGGGCCATTCCAGGCTCAAATTAAAATTCTTCTCACAGCCAACACTTTCCTCTAACACACTGCATGTTATCCAATCATGGAACAATTTTCAACTTATTATCTCATAAGCCTCAAATAATCTGACAATAATTGTTTCTTAAAAGTTAATAAAACTAATAAGTGGAATTTCAATTCAGGCTTACTCCAGAGTAACACATTAGTGATCTCTTTCCATGTCTAACACAGAGATAATAGTGCTGGAAGCTCAATGTTTTTCATGCAATGTCCATCAAATATATCCCTAGCTGCTTATCAAATAGTGAAGGCAAAACTTTTCTAAGACTAATTGTCTTGTATTTTATCTATTTATTATAAAAAATTAAAAGAGCCAGAATTTTATTAAATATGGACTAAATTCTGTGATAGACTTTGTTTTATTTTAACTTTATTTTATCATATATGTCATAAATTTTACTTTCTCCAGTGCATTAGGGAATTTTTTCTTTTGGGGGGGTAATTAATTAGAAAGAACATTTGAGAAAAGTTTCTTAAAAAATCAGTATATTATTGGAGAGATGGGTCAGGGGTTAAGACTCTACCTCACAAGCAGGAGTTCCTGAGTTTGGATCCAAGGTCCCATGTGAAAACGCCAGGTGGAAAGGGCTGAAACTCCAGGTGGAACATGCCAAGTCCTGCACTTCCACCCCTAGTGGACAGAGTCTGGAAATCCCAGAGTAAAGCTAAAAGGAGGTGGAAATAATCCAGGATTATTCTCAAAGTGATAGGAAGGAAAGTCTGTGAACTTAACCAGATGTTTCATTACTTACTTGCGGTCCTTGATGGTGGCCTATTTTCTCTGTTGTAACACGGTCCCCTCTCTCCTTGTTTTTGGTGGGGCCTCCTTCCCCAACCTTCCTGTTTATAATCTTGGCAATTACTGTAGGTATTACAGAGATTTGTCTTTGAGTGTCTCTAACTAGGTTTGGTACTAGGATCCACATTTTAGGGAGTACATACAGTGCTTAATTTTCTGTGTTTGGGATACTTCACTCAATATAATTGTTTCTAATTCCATCCATTTCCTGGCAAATTCCAGTAATTCATCATTTTTTGATGGCTGAGTAGTATTTCATTGTATACATATATCACATTTTCCTTATCTACTTGTCAACTGTTAGACATTTGGGCTGATTCCATGACTTTGCTATTGTAACAGTGCTGGTATGAACATGGTCCTGCTTCTGCTATCGAGGTGAATTTTTGCTGTATGGGGGGTTATTCCCAAAAGGGGAATAGCAGGGTCATATGGCATTTCAATCTTTAATTTCTTTTAGAATCTCCAGATGGCTCTCCAGAGTGGCTGTATGAGCCTGCATTCCCACCAGCAATGTAGGAGAGTTCCCCTCTTTCCACATCCTCTCCAGCATTTGTCGTTGTTTGTATTGTGGATTTTTGCCATCCTGACCAGGGTGAGATGATATCTCAGGGAAGATTTGATTTGCATTTCCCTGATAACTAAGGATGTGGAGCATTTTTTAAGATATTTGTTAGACCTTTTATTTTCGTCCCTGGTAAAGTTTCTTTTAAATTCCAAGGCCCATTTTTTAATTGGCCCATTTGTTTACTTGGAGTTTAGTTTTCTAAGGTCTTTGTGCACTCTGGACAATAGAGTTCTATCAGATATGTTGTTAGTGAAGATTTTCTCCCACTCTGTGGGTTGCCTTTGTGCTTGAGTTACAATCTCTTTATCTGAACAGAAGCTCTTTAATTTCACAAGATCCCATCTGTTGAGTTTTAGTTGTAGCGATTGTGCTATTGGATGTCCCTTTAGGAATTGTTGGCATAGCCAAATCAGCTCAAGGGAGTTCCCTACCCTTTCAACTATAGTTTTTATAGTCTCTGGCTTATCTTGAGTTCATGGATCCATTTGGATTTAATTCTTGTACATGGTGACAAGTACAGGTCCAGTTTTAATCTTCTGCATGTGGAGATCCAGTTTTGCCAGCACTATTTGTTGAAGATGCTGTTCTTTTTCCATTGGATTTTTTGGGCCCCTTTGTCAAAGATCAAATGGCTGTAGTTGTGTGGGCTTATATCTGGGTCTCCAACTCTTATCCATTGATCTGTGTGTCTATTTTGGAGCCAATACCAGGCTATTTTTACAGCTATGGATTTGTAGTATAGACTAAGGTTTGGTATAGTGATAGTTCCAGCAGTGTTTTTGTTATTCAAGATTGTCTTTGCTATCCTGGGTCTTTTGTGCCTCCCTATGAATTTTGATATTGTTTGGTCAACTTCTTTAAAGAATTGCTTTGGGATTTTAATTGATATAGCATTGAATCTGTATATTGCCTTTGGTAGGATGGTCATTTTTACGATGTTGATTCTGCCAATCCAGGAACATGGCAGGTCTTTCTACCTTCTGGTGTCTTCCGCAATTTCTTTCGTTATGGTTTTAAATTTTCATTGTAAAGGTCTCTTACTTCCTTGGTTAAGTTTATACCAAGGTATTTCAATTTTTTAGGGGCTATAGTAAATGGGATTGTTTCTCTCAGGGCTTTTTCACTTTTTTCATTCTGGGCAAATAGGAAGGCCACTGATTTTGTATATTTATTTTATATCCTGCCACTCTGCTGAACTTCTCAATTAGTTCCAGGAGCTTCCTGGTGGAGTTTTTGGGATCACTCAGGTATAAGATCATGTCATCTGCAAATAGAGATAACTTGTCTTCTTCTGTGCTGATTTGAATCCCTTTTATGTCCCTTTCTTGTCTTATGGCCTCAGCTAAGACTTCAAGTACAATATTGAATAGAAGTGGTGAGAGTGGTCAGCCTTGTCTATTTCCAGATCAAAGCAGGTATGCTTCAAGTTTTTCCCCATTGAGTATAATCCTTGCCGTGAGCTTGTAGAATACAGCTTTTATTATATTTATAAAGGTTCCTTCCATTCCAACCTTCTCTAGGGTTTTGATCATAAAGTGCTGTTGGATCTTGTCAAAAAATTTTTCTGCATCTATTAAGTGTATCATGTGGTCTTGAACTTTTCATTGTTTTATATGGTGAATTACATTTAATGATTTACATATGAACCAACTTTGTGTGCCTGGGATAAAGCCTACTTGATCCCCATGACTGATCTTTTTGATATGTTTTTGAATCTGATTTGCTAAGACTTTGTTGAGAATCTTTGCATATATGTTCATCAGTGAGATTGGCCTATAGTTTTCTTTTTTAAGTGTATCTTTATTAGCTTTTGGGATTAAGACAACATTACCTTAATAGAAGGAATTTGGTAGTGTTCCTTCCTTTGCTATTTGATGGAACAGTTTAAAGAGTATTGGTGTTATTAGCTTCTTAAATGTCTGGTAGAACTCTGTGCTGAATCTATCTGGTCCAAGACATTTTTTGGTGGGAAGATTCGAGATTACTTCATTGATCTCTGCATATGTTATAGTACTATTTAAATAATTCAGAACTTCCTGATTAAATTTAGGTAATTTGTGTTTATTTAGGAATTCATCCATCTCTTTTGTGTTGTCAAATTTCACAGAGTATTAGCTTTTGAAATATGATGTTATAATTCTCTAGATTTCTTGGGTATCATTAGTGATAACTCCATTTTCATTTCTAATTTTGTTAATTTGGATTTTCTTTCTCTTGCTTTTGGTTAATTTTGCTAGGGGTGTATCAATCTTATTGATTTTTTCAAAGAAACAGATTTTTGACTGGTTGATTTTCTGTATCATTTTCCTAATCTCAATTTCAGATATTTCTCCCCTTATTTTGCTAATCTCCTCTCTTCCACTACTTTTGATATCGGATTGCTCTAGTGTCTCTAAAGCTTAAGCTGCATTGTTAAGTTATTTCTGATGTTTCCATTTTTTGATGTAAGCATTAAAAGCTATGAACTTACCTCTTAAGACAGCTTTCATTGTGTCCCAGAGATTTTGGTAAGTTGTATTTTCATTATCGTTTGCTTTCAGGAAATCTTGAATTTCCTTTGTAATTTCTTCCTGAATCCAGTTCTCATTCAGCTTCATAGTGTTAAGTTTCCAGGAATTAGTGTATTTTCTCTTGTTCGTTGTGTGGTGTATGTCCAGCTTTAGGCCGTGGTGGTCTGATAGGGCACAGGTTAGAATTTCAACTTTTTTGTATATGTGTAGATTCATCTTGTGGCCCAATATGGAATCTATTTGGGAGAAAGTTCCATGTGCTGCTGAGAAAAATGTGTATTCCTTGGTGCATGGATGAAAAGTTCAATAGAGATCTGTAAGGTCCATTTCTTTCAGGGTTTTGATTAAGTTCCAAAGTGTCTCTGTTAAGTTTTTTACCTGTTGATTTATCCCATGTTGAGAGGGTGGTGTTAAAATCCCCAAGAATTATGGTTTTGGGATTGATTTCTCACTTTAGACATTGTACATAGTTTGACATTAGACATAGTTTGATCAATGAATGCAGGGGGGGCCGTATTAGGTGCATATATGATCAGTATTGTGAAGTCTTCCTGGTGAATTGTACCTGTGACTAAATGTAGCATCCACTTGTGTCTCTCATGATTTTTTTTTGGTTGAAGTACACTTTGTCCAATATCATAATGGCTATCCCTGCCTTTTTTCTTGTTCCATTAGCTTGATGAATTTTGGACCAGCTTTTTAATTTTATGATGTGCCTATCTTTTTTGGTGAGATGAGTTTCCTGCAGGCAACAGATTGATGGGTTATGATTTTTTAATCCAAGTTTGTAATCTTTGTTTCTTGATCAGTAAGTTAATTCCATTAACATTTAATGTTATAATGGAGAAACTATTTTTAATTCCAGACATTTATTATGTTTACTGGCTTTTGTAAGAGTATTGTTTCACTTTCAGGTTTTGGTGGTATTTTACTTCCCTTCTGTGCTCCTGGATATGCTTGTTTTTTTTTCTTCAAGCTTGAGTTATCATTTCTAGCATTTTTTGAAGGCTTGATTTGGCGACCATGTATCCCTTCATGTTGTCTTTGTGCTGGAAAATTTTTCTTTCTCCCAGGATCATGACGGATAGTTTTGCAGGGTACATCATCCTGGGTTGACATTTTTGCTCATTCAATACTTGAAGTATGTCTCTCCAAGCTCTTCTTGCTTTTACTGTTTCCATTGAGAAGTCATTTGTTATTTTAATAGGTTTACCTTTAAAAGTGACTTGTGTTTTTTCCCGTGAAGCTCATCACCATTTCTTTATCTTGAGTGTGAAGTGTTTTAACTATTATTTGCTGTGGCGAGTTTCTATTTTGGTCATATCTGTTTGGGGTGTGGAATGCCTCTTGAATATGAATGGGCCTCTCCTTTTTTAGATGAGGAAAGTTTTCCTTGATGATCATTTGAAAAATTTCCTCAGGTGTGATATTTTGGGATTCTTGGTCTGGTATTCCATGAATATGCATGTTAGGCTTCTTCAGGTTGTCCCATAATTCTTGAATATTTCTTTTGAATATCTTTTTGGCTTTAACAACTCCTTCCATTTAGCTGGATAATTCTCCCACTTTGTCTTCAAGGTCTGAAATTCTATTTTCTGCTTCGTTAATTTTGCTGATAAGACTCACTGTTCAGTTCTAGGTTGAAGGTAACTTGTCTTTTAGCTCAATTTTAAACTCTGCCTGAGACTGTTTTAACTGCTCTATGCCTATTTTTGTTTCTTGAACTGTTTTTCTCAACTCCTCCAAGTGTCTGTTTTGTTTCTGTTCAAAGTGGTTGATGTGGTTATTTAACTCCTCCTGGATTTCCTCTTTCATAGTATTGATCATGGTAATGATCCTGCTTTGAAAGTCATTATCCTGGGCCTGGCTTTCTTGACTATTTTCCGTGGATTTGTTCTGGTTGGAGTCTATCATTATGGGATTAATTCCTTCGTGGGAGATTTGTTTTCTTGGGTTTTGTTTCTCATGGATTTGCACTTTGACTTGGGCATTGTCGTTTTAACTCTTAAGCCTGTCTTTCAATTTCTGTGTGTTTTTCACTGAACTGAATTATTTGGCTTGGAGCAGCTCCTGCTCCAGCTGGCTGGTGGGAGAAGCTAGGACTAGTGGGCTGCCTGGAGTTTGGGGGTGGGCAGGGGGAGCTTAGCTAAAGGTGCCATGTGTCCTGGCTGGACTGCGTGTCCCGGGCGGTGGGGAAAGGGGGGTAGTATTTCTTATTGTATGCACAGCATCTTAAGAAAATATTATGATCAAGCAATTTTATAACATGAAAAATAAGATAATGATATCCAAAATCCAAAAGAAAACTTAAGCATCAACAAAGGTATCCTGAGCTACTTCTCTGAACTCTAAATTCAGGGAAGTCAATTTTTTTTCAGAAGGGGAGATTCATGTTTATGCTGAAAGACATAGTAAATGACAGATTCAGATTATCCCAGCCTCCCTGGGTAATTTTCATGATTGTCTGAATTTCTTGTTGATGAAGTTACTTACTCATTTTTAACAGAGTTTTTTTTTTCCACTTATTTTTGAAATTCATTGTCAAGATCTTATCACAGAAGATGCATTTTTAGTTTGCCCTGAGCATCATGCCAAGTGACTGTACTCATTACTAACAAATGCTTTGTCCTTATATTTATTACTTGTAAAATACAGCATAATTTCAAGTGAAACAGTAATGACCAGCTATAGTTTATTTTGTTGGAAGTAAATTCTGGTCTTCTATTTTTCCATTCATTCATTTAATCTTCCTGTCCCAGTTTGTTCATGTTTTTCAGTGTTTTAAGTTATTTACAGAATCTTCCTATTTTTCTGTGAGCATGCTTATAAGATCTATTCATCTGAGACTAGATCCTGAGCTTCAAACACAATCTTTGTTTCTAATAAATCTGATTATCTCCATTTCATGCTCTTACTTCAAAATTATACGAAATATTCAGGGCACATCCCAAAAGTCATATGTTTATTTTTTTAGGCACACATATTTTCCTACATCTTTATTCACATATGTACAGGGTTCATCAAGCCTTTTAAAGCATGTTATCTTTTATTGTAATTTCACAGTAAAAGTCTAGAATTGGAAAAAATGATCATTTAGGAGAATTTAGTTTTCACTTGTCTTAATATTTGGAAAAAATATTTAGTACACGAAAAACATTGTAAAGTTTACTTCATGTATTATCTTGATGGTTCAAATAAAGCTAAGAGATATAAAATAATGAACTCTTATTTAAGACAGGTCTGTTTAATATGCAGTCAGGAGTATTTTGATTACTATTTCAAACAACAACTCAATAGATTCTATTATAAAATTTCAGACCAACCTTCAGCCACTGAGTTTGAAATTTGAGAGACTACATTTAGTTTCTAGATTGTTTATCAATCTTACCATTGAAAGTTTTTCATTTATAACAAATTTCATATTTTATCTTTGTCTTCCCTTGTCTTTACTCTTGCCTGCCATATTTCTAATACTTCATTCACAACAAATGAATACACGTTTTACCAGCATTATCATTTAACCTCAATAATCATTTATGAAATAGAGATGTCTATAAAAATTATAAAGAAATGATTTGAACCAATGGTAGTTGTTGAAATAATCTCTAACATACTTTAGAAATACAGTTAAATTCACCTTCAAAGTTGAACTGATACAACACCTTGTGGCACAAAATATCTGGCAAAGAGCAAATTATTTCACTGTGAAGGAAGAAGTGAATTGTTTCTGAATGAGAACTGTCAGGAGAAAGTCAGAGGAAACAACACTGAGAAGGTGAAAATTATAGAGCAAGTAATTAGAAGTCAATTTGAAAACTTTACTCTTGGATGCTCAGTATAATTGTGTGCATTACATATTACATGTTATTAAATACTAAATAAACATGGCTATTCTACCATAGCCAAATAACTGGAGAAACAGAGAAAGTAATAAAATGACTTATGAGTCGTCATGTAAAGTTAGCAGCACAAAGTTGTAGTACATGAGGGGCTATGAATAGCTTAACCAGTAGACAGATGTTTAATTCTGTTGTAACATTTCATCTTCTCTTTAGAACACCACACATCAGCATTATGTCAATAACTTTGATGTAATGCCTATTTCAAAAAATTCAGCTATAGAATAATTGATAGTTTAACAGCCATGATTTGAAAGTAGTATAATATCGTTATTAACTATTAATGTTTTCAATAGCTATAATTGTCACATTTGAAATGTTGCACAAAAAGTTGAGATTCCAAGGTCAATTTTAAAACTTTAGTTTCCGTGGGACTGCTATTATAGTTTCATCTGTCCATTCACTAAAGAATTACTGAGTATATTTGCAATGACTTACACGAAGACAAGCTTAAAATATAATTTTTAAAAGTCAAAAATCATAATTTGTTTTATAAATGTGCTAGTGAACTATATCCGTGTCCACATATTAAAAATGAACAAATAATATACTTATTAACAAGGATATGACATGCTACTTATAATAATGAATAATATTTCAATGTAAACACATTATTTTCAAATATTGATGTATGACAAGTGACAAGCTGGTAAATTAAAATGTAAAATCAGCAATAAACACCTGAAATCAAAGCAGTTTATCTATTTGTAATAAAATGCATAAGAAATAAAAGAAGTACTCGTGAGCTTAAGAATGACTGTTTTCCTTTATCTGTCTAGCCCTAGCCACTAAGGTTCCACCTTCATGTAATTATTTCACCTGAGTTCCTCACTAATCTGTGGGAGAATGTGGATATGTCAGTCATAACACAGGTCTGATGAGGATGTCTCATTACAGTAAGCTTTTGGATGTACCAGCTCTATTTTGAGTGAAATGTCTTGGTTGGCCATGAACCTCCCCACCTTTAGGCTCATTCAATCTTACTGCCCCACTTCCACAAGATTTCCTGAACATTAAGATAGAGAGAGAGGTTTGGTTGATCTGATTCCATCTGATGTTTTAAAGTCGAGATACTCTGCAATCTGGTTGGTTGTTGTCTATTTCAGTGCTCTTCTGTTGAAAGAAGCTGTATCTTCCTTGGATGTTAGGTTCTTTTCATTTTCCTTGTGGATGCTGTAAGAGTTTCTGTTTGATTACTGAATTCTACCCAAGGAAGGGCCAATTAATATACAAATTCCTGAGCCTGTACCAATACAGACAACTTGAAGGGAACCCTGTGGTCTACACTAGCAGACAGACAGGAGGGTGGGTGGGAAAGGATAGATTGGTGAAGCAAAGGGAGGGTGGGAGAGGAAGAGAGAAGAGGAAGGGACAAACACCCATTATGTTTGTAATTTAGAAAATTGAGTATTAATAATAAAAATGACTTGTATTAAAATTTCACTCTCTTGCAAAACACATGTTTTTTTATATACAAAGTACATAGATATTTACAAACCATCTGGCCTTACAGATGACCTCATAGTTGTGAGTCTATGCTTCAATTTCTGTCTTAGCTTTCAATTTTTAAAGTTGTGAAGTCACTTTCTTCTGTCAGTTAAGAGAAAGAAAATGAGAACTAGTGTTCAAAAAATCTAGGTCATTTAGAAAGTCATACTTTTTTAACTAAAGCAGGGACTGAGACAGAATATCTCAGTGTGAAATCTAAGCAAAAGCAGATGGTGTGCAAGTAGAGACAAGAAGGGAACTTACCTGAGATACAGCCCCAGAGGAAGACATGATGCAAACCAAAAAGAGCAGGCTAGATAAGATGTGCAATGAATTGTTAATGGGGGAGTTAGTTTTCTGTGACAGTCTAGAGCCTCTGAGAGCTGAAGGTGAATTTGCAACCACTAGCAGGTATCTTGAACCTCACAAGAATATCAAGCAGGGCCAGACCAGAGAATAAGCCTGGCTTGTGGTGCAGGCAGGGAGGAGGGAACAGCTGGTTTCAGAGAAGAGCGTATAGATTGTCAATAAAAATGCCATGAAGTACTGCTGAAAGACAGAAAACTGTTTTCATACACCAAGGAAAAGAACCCATTGAGACAGGGTTTAAAAAAATTGAAATCCTTAAGCCTGGAGTCGGGTCAAATTTTAACTTTGAATCATGATAAGAAATCATGATAATGGGAGAGAGAGTCATCCCAAGATGTGCAGGAAGGTGTTGATGCAAAGACACAGCAAGGAGGAGTTTGGGGATGAACAAAGCTCTTCTTCATACCCGCTATCATTCCTTCTATACGTGCTTTTCAAATTTATAGAAGATATAAGTGGTATATTCTTTGGATAAAATGGTGAATTTTGTTGTCTATAAATTACACCCAAATTTATTTTGCAAAAGACATGAAAGCTTCAAATTTATGGGATATATGAGCCCTTATCCAGAATTTATTTTTGCAATAATGACAGAGAAAGCACTAATACAAGGCTGGAAAATATTCAGCACTCTTGATTTTATTCAAATATAAAAGCAGACCATAGTACACAAGTAAAGAGAGTATATAAATGAAATTTAGTATTGCAATTAAACATGGCTTAAGAAAAATTATTCTGACACACATTAATGATGCAGATAATAACATGTTCACGTAGTAATATTTTAAAAGAGGAATCTCATAAAGTCTGTAATTGTATTCTCTTTATATGAATATCAATTTTCTTTCCTACATAGGTATGAGCTTCTGCCTATAAAACATGATAGAACTTGATCATTTTCCCTCATATGTCCAACCTGCTATCTATCTCTCTCTTTCAATACCCAAATATACATACACTTAATTATGAACAATCCATGTACAACTTAATTGGAACTTACTAGTTTTACAAATCAAGAGGAATGATACTGAAAATTTAATCTTCTTTTGATATTAGATATAAAAATGAGAAATTTAGAATTTCACGAAATATGATTTCTGAAACAGGGCACGTCAGAGACGTTTGTTTGTATGTAGTCATTTTTTTTAATTATTTTTTTATTTTTCTGCTCATACATACATAATAGGTACCCCTGTCCCCTCAATTTGAGAATCAGTATTAGGAGATTCTATGGCCAATGGTTCTCAGACCTTAAAGCAGAAATGATGACATTTACCAAAAGAGCTTCTAATTAACAGCTCATGAACGTTTTTGGATGCATAGTGAGAATGACAAAGCTGTCTAGAATGAATTATAGACATTTAAAGTTCCCCCAGATTCATATATTTCCAAGAAGTTGAAATAAAGTAATTTTCTTAAAGAAATGTTTGCTTGTAAAAATAGAAAATCTTAAATTTGGCAAAGATAACTTTCCTAAGTGAACTCTGAGGTAAAAAAAAATATCAACACAGACAAATTACACACACATGCACTCTGCAAAAGTTGCTTGTTACTACTTTTTTCCACTTTTTTATTTACCAATTTTACAACCATATTTAGTACTTATTCCTGCTTCCCTCCATATCCCCTCACTCCTATTCCCCTACACTACCTTCCTCAATCCATCCCATTCCCTCCCACCCTCCTGCCTGTCTGCTTCTATGGACCCTCTGATTCTCTCTGGTTTGTCTTCTCCTGTGTGGTTCAGTCCTCTTGTGACATACCAAGTTGCCTCTTTAGGCCATCCCACTGATAGGGACAATTTCCTTCACTCTTCCAGCTTTAACTCTTAAGATTTCTACTGTATGTTCTTATCTTTCTTGAGTTCCTCGATGTATGTTGTTGTGTCATTCATTATGCAGGTCTGGTAAGGACAAATCTCACTGCAGTGAGTTCCCAGATGCAGCAGTCTTGTCTTGTCCAATGGTGAAGCTTACCATCTTTAGATTCTTAGAACCTCACTACCCCCTCTTCTGTGAGGTTCCCAAGGCCTTAGGATATGGAGAAATTAGGTTGGCCTCATTCTGGGCGAGCCCTGCTGGGTCGCCAGTATTCTACATTGTGGCTGGCCCTTGCTGTCCACTTTTTATCTTTAGGTTTAACCTTAAGTTTTTCCTTCACTTTATTTATCCTAAATTTATTACAGGAGAAACTAAGAGCACAGAAATACCAATGGGAATAAACAAAAATCTTTTCTCTGTATCTGACCATAAAGATAATGGAGAAGTTTAACAGGATAGAAAACTTTCAGGCAATAGTTGTTCTGTTGTGGCCAAACTACCATCCAAACAACATACACCACAAAAGCTACCTCCTCCTACACCACTGAAGCTGAAGTGGAAACCAAGTCATTTTCTTCCTCCATCAGGCTGTCATTTGGTGTTAGATGCTTTCTTAAAAAGTGTGATTATTAACAAAATGAATATAGGTAAGAAGCATTGGTGAACATGTAAAGAAAAGGTAACCCATTTTTGAATTTAGGATTATGGGACTGAAATCTCCTACTTGAATAGAGGATCATCTAATGTGCAGTGAACAATCTTGTCTCCGCATCCAAATGAACTGAATTCAGTATATCAAAGAAATAACCATATTCCCATATTTATTGCAACAATATTCACAATAGCCAAGACATAGAAGCAACAATTTAGAACTTATTTGGATGAAAAATACTTTTCCTGGGTAGATGCCACAACACTCTCCACATTGTAGGAGTAACTGGAATAAATTCTCAGACATCAGTTAGGGGTTGGGAAGAAGAATCTAACGGTGGCATGTGGAGTTGAGATCATTCTTCAAGGACTCCAGTCCAGACCTTAGTTTGTTTGGTTGTTTCATATAATAGCAGGGAAAAGGTGGAGCAAAACCAGGATTTAGAATGTGGATGGAACACAGAGAGGCACATGTTCTTGACTGTTATTGGACAGAAACTTAGCCAAAGCAGCAATGCTGTGCCAATGCATTCTGTGGAGATGGGCCACAGTCTCTGAAATGTCCTTACTTAACTACCATAGGGATTTCAGTAATTTTCTATTTCATGTATACTGTAACTTAACAGCTTACATTTTTCTACTTCAAAGACATCACACAGCTGTCCATTCATCTTTGGTAGGAATTCAATGACAAAACAAACTAACAATTATGCCAATATTCAACTCGATGAACCAATGAATTTTTAAGGTTACTTTTGGGAGTAAAGGGTGAGAGTTACTAACAGGAGCAGAGAGCAGGGTACATGCATCACCATAAGAGAACAACAACCCTCTTCCTCCTGCCCTTCTGCATGGGTGAGACTCATAGAACTTGCAAAGTTGGAGCTCTCTGCTTCTGGACTATTCAGAGTCTCCTTCAGATCACTGAACTGCTTGCTGGCTTCTTCAAGACTTCTTGGCAGCTCCTGGGTCTCTCTCTGACTTCTCGACTGGCCTGCTCAGAAGCCTTCTTCAGATTTGACTTCTCCAAGGCTTTCAATCCAAAAAACTGAAACTGCTCAGCAAGCAATCCCACTTTTACCTGAATATCAGGCAAGATGTGCTTCTCTTCCAGTGACGTTTACTGGTTTCCACATCCTGAAGGAAGCCCCTCCCCATGAGCTTGTTAGTTTCAGGAACTTCCTGAGGGGAAGGAACAACTTATTATGAAACTTCCTCCAGGATGGAATGTTTCTATAAACTCCTCAGCTTAGACTGGAGCAAAGACTGTGATGGCTGTCAAAGGAACTGTGCTGTACAACAGAACTCCATCATCAATGAAAGGATAATAAAAATGTAGCACATATACATAATGGAAATTCATTCATCTTTCAAAATATAAGAAAATGTTTTCATTACTTATACTTTCTTATATTACAATTTTCTCTATGAGATGAAAAATTCTGTGTTATTTTAACACGCTTTTTTTCTGTTATGGAGATAGTAAAGTGTTTCTTTTCTTTCCTAATCTAAGTATTCAAAGTGATATCATATGCATGATTAAAAGGTTGTATACCACTCAAAGATTTGTATGTACTCCATTCATTCATTATATATTCATAATATAATAATTTCCTTAAATTGAATAACTTTGAAATAGGCAAAAAGGGATCTTTTCAAGTATTTCTGAACAAATGAATGGAATGCAAATGAAGCAGTATACATTATAGACTATTACTCAACTTCAAAAAGGAAAAATACCTCTTCATCTGCCAGAACAGGGATGCTTCCAAAGTATGCTATAGTAAGTGAAATAAGTCAGGCATGGAAGGACAGATGGCTACACAGTCATACTCACATGTAGTACCAAACATTTTCTTAGGAGTGGATAATATAATTATGACTAGCGAGGGCAGAGGTAAACATTAGTATACAAAACATTCACTTGGAAGGAGGAATAAGATCAAGAGAAGTCTTATATAGCATGCAAGCACTGTCTCAAATAATGCAGAGTGGACTTGAAGCATTCTTACTACAAAATGAGAAAATCTGTGAAGCAATACATAAAATGTTAGAAGTAAACAGTGTGCAAAGTATACATAGAAGCACAATATCATGCTTTATCCTATAAACATTTCAGTATGGACTAATTTACAAGAAAGTAAATGAACGTTTTAAAAAAGAATTGTGAAAAGACATGAGCAATAAAAGCATGAATAAAATCAAATGTCAGACAT
Organism: Typhlomys cinereus; assembly: GCA_023101885.1. Taxonomy (NCBI): domain Eukaryota; kingdom Metazoa; phylum Chordata; class Mammalia; order Rodentia; family Platacanthomyidae; genus Typhlomys; species Typhlomys cinereus. The sequence continues at coordinate 4,555,895 of JALPQD010000150.1, forward strand.
GTGTTAATTTACATAATAACTATATCTTTTTAAAAATTTTTTATTTCTGCTCATACAAACTTAATAGGTGCCCCAATCCCCTCCTTCCCTCCACTCCTTCCTGGACCCCCTTGCTCCCTCCCCCTTTTTCTCCTTCCTTTTCCCCCTCCCTCCCTATCTCCCAGTGCCTCCTCCCCCCATCCCTGGAGCATGCTTTAATGTGTATGTCAAATTTTCCTCTGGGTCCTCCTCTCTGATGAGATGTAAGGACTCAGTGGCATTTCCTAGAACTCTTTCTTGTGTTCCCCTTAAGTATAGGAACACTATTGTGGCTGTTAATCCTTAGCTTCTAAGGATCCTAGTGCCTTTAGTTCATGCTAGACTTTGAGGGGTCAATAATGTGTTGGTCATTGCGCAGGTCATACAAAGTCCTATTATGATTGCTTTGGCCCTAACTTGTGTGTAGCATCTTGCAAGTAGAACTGGATAATCTCTTTTAAAAGATTCAGCAAATTTAAAAGATCTGAAGAAAAGACTATATTCTCTGGATCATTGTTGTAAAATATATATACTGAATATAGTTAGAATTTGTAGAGTGAGTTGTGGAAGCATTTGTGATGATATGTATTTGTATTTTGTATGCTACATCTGTCAGTGGTTTCAGAAACGAGTTAATTATTTAAATTTAACTTTTAGATACCTTTACATCCAAGAATTGTTCTTACCTTTGTCTCTCTTTTCTTTCCTTACATTCTATTCCCTTCATTCTATTCTCTCTTTATTTCTTGATTACAACAGATTTCATGGTACATATTCCTTTTCTGCTTAATGCTTTTTTGCATCCAAAGTAAAATCTAGCTGTTTTAAGCAGTCTCCTACATATTTGAAGAAGCTTTAGTTTACTTAATAGAACACTGAGTATAAGATAAAATTTTTGTTAATGTAGTTGAAAAGAATGATTTTGTAAATCTTGGCAAAGATTTATAGCAGAGAAACTGCATAAACATTCTAATAAGACACCTTAACATTTATTCCTTGACAATCAAAAGTCAAGACACATGCCTTTAATATGGGACTTCTTTCGACAAATAATCCTGTGCACAAGCAAGTGAACAAAGAAGAAAAAAACAAGTAAGGATTTTATTATCAAGGTGGTCAATGGTGTGAATTATCACTCTGAATTCCATGCAGTACAACAAGTAGGTGCTTCCACTAAGTCTTCAACAACACATTGAATTGAGGATGAGGGAAGGCAAGAGCATGTAAAATAGCATAAATGATACTAACTGCATTACTTCAAATCTTTTATGTCTGCGGTGGACGCTGCACCATGCAATGTAGCCCACGCTCATCTTAAATTCAAAAGTCTCCTCAGACTTCTGAATACCGAGGACATTGGTATGCATCACCATACCCAACTCAGGACACAATCTGTTAAATTATTATATGATTATGATGTTACATGATATGAATAAGCTTTATGCCATTGTGGAAATAACAATTTGATTTGGCATTGTATGAGGAATGTAAAAGAAGGATTAATTTCATCACACAGAATTGATACCTTTAGTTAATAAAGTGATGGTGAGAAATTTTGTTTCATATTTTCTTTCTTTCTTCTAAAACAAAGACTAACAGGAGTTTATGAGGCAATGCATGCTGACATACCATTATGCAAGTTTTGAAAGTGTTCCTGTCACCACCACACTTATAAGCTAGCAGTTACTAGCCATAATAACATTCCTATAAACATTCTACTTTATAAAAATTAGGCGTACTCTTCAGCTTGATAAATAGTAATACTGTGACTTTCCTAGAACTTTAGGAATTTTCTATAAATTAAAACACAATGTAGCTATTAAGTGAATAATCAGCCACACAATTCATGTTCTTTTTTTAGAACTTATATTTAGCTTGAACTAATATTTAAGGTTTCTATGTCATGAAGCACACACACACACACACACAAACATAAGTCAAATATGTATATGTTAATGACTACATTCTCTGAGTGTTCAAGATTTAGTAGTGATCCCAAGAAAATATACTTTCTTTGTTTTCACATAAAGGATAGTATTTAAACTAGATGTAAATTTCATAATTAACTGATACACAATTTAGATTTTCTAATTCTTATCTCATAAAAGTTTTATAAAATTTTATTGGGGTTTTTAAAAACTTGACAATTGCATAGTGTGTGACTATTTATGACTTTTCTTGCTACAATCCCAAGATCAACAATACATTCCATTTTACATTACTTGTCTATACTCATAAATATACTATCATATTTTCAATATTTTTATAATTACATTGAGGCCATTACATCATCCATTTAAAAGATCATTATTCCAGTCAATTCATAATTCATTTTCAGGTGAATTTTTCTTTTGCCTTTTGTATCAATGAAAATTAACTAACTGTTTAGGAACTTTTTTATTTTTTATTAAGTATTTATCTTTTATAGAAACAAAATGAGTAGTTGATCATGCTTCCCTTCCCCCATCACCCGTTCCTCTCCCTTCTGTTTCTGAAACTTTATTCAAAGATTCTTTCCAATTTTCCCTACTGGTGGTAAAAATCACATTATTTATGCCTATATGAAAGAGGAATAATTTCAAATATTACTGTCAAAGCAGTCTTTGTTGAAAGAAGAAAGATTCTCCCTTTCCTCTCTTCGGATATTATGTGATGAAGTTATCTCCCTATACTATATTAGTTGACTGGAAGCAATTTCATCCTTATAAACACAAGCTTTATTTTTCCTTTTCTAAAGTATATGTGGATATGAAAATTCAGGTTTTATAATTTTTGTTACTCATAATTTTATATAAAAATAAATTACACTGGGGCTGGAGAGGTGGCTCAGGGGTTAAGACTCTGCCTTGCAGACGGAAGGTCCTGAGTTCGGATCCTAGACCCCACATATAGACGCCAGGGCAGAAGCAGGGGCGGCCTGTGTTTCTGGTCCTTGTAGGGCGGAGCCTGTGAATCCTGGGGCAGAGTAAACAAGTAGGAGGTGGAGACGGTCAATGGTGGTTCCCGAATTCGTCCGTGGTTCTACACATCCACTCATACACACATACACACACACATGCGCACACACACATACACTCACAATTGAATAAATAATAAAAAAATAAAATAAATAAATTACACTATTATTTATATATTAGATCATGATATTAAATACATTTGTGATACTTATAAATTTATTTTAAAACTACAGGATCTTAAAATATTAAATAGTATCTGAAAAAAGTTTGCAGTTTTGGATGTGATGATTTTCACAACCGACACATAATTTATTTAAAGTATAGAGAAAGGGAGGGAGGAAGAAAGAGGTAGAGGAAGGAAGGAAGAAGGAGGGGCAGGTATAATTAGTATTCTTCTAAAACTAAAAAAAGAAATATATATATGTATCTGTATATACAGAAAATAAAAACTAAAGTATAGAGCAAGTAGCCTTGTTACACTATAGCAATTATTACAGAAAATGAAATTTTTGTACTTATGCTAATTAACCTCTAATTTAATGCTTATACATGATGAATATGATATGGTTTATAAAACGGTGTTTATTTGCAAGCATATAAATAGCCTTTTGTTTAAAATAATACTTTAGAGAACATTTCTAAGGTAATACCTGTAAGAAAAAGCTATTGGATTTCTTAATAAAACTAAAGTTATTACTGAGTCACTTAATAAAGTTATTATATCAGATGTATTCTGTTAGCTTTGGAATGAGAAACAGGAGTATGTGTTTATGTTCTCTGTATTGGAGTCAAAAGCTTCTTCTTATACATCTTTCTGTTTCTTTCTTCTTTCATTTCCTTTGTTTTATTTATACAAATTTTACTGCTATTGTTATTATTATATGATTTGTATGTGGGGGTATGCACGTGTATCATGGTAAGTGTGTGGAATTCAGATTTCTTTCCATCAATGGATTCTGAGAACCTCACTCAGAATTGACAGGTGTTACAGTTGTCCTGTATGGTTGCTGATAAAGAACTATCAACACTTCCTTATGACAGTCTGGTTACAGTTCTCAGTCCAGCCTGACAGGAGAGCACGAACCAACACCAGGGCCGAGAGAACTGGCCACACCATCTCTACATAATGGCTTAGAAAGGGACAATACTTACTTGCCAGATGAGCATGTCTGGCCAAGTGTACAGAAGGATGCCAACTTTCTCAACCAGCTCTCAGTATTTTATTCATCTGTTCAGGGCCTACTCCCACCCACCATAGGCTGGGCTTTCCCCATCAGCTAGACAATCTTCAGGTTCACTCTGGGCTCAACTCAACTACTAATTCTCCACAAATGTGCCCGGAGCTGGAACCCACAACCGTCAAGTTGACAGCTGTGTCCAACTATGACAGCAGGTTGCATGCAAGTACGTTTTCCTGCTCAGTCATCTCATGGGCTCTCTTTGCCTCTTTTGTGAGGTGTAGTTTCCCTCTTACAATGAGTTGAGATGGTCTTGGCCATCAATGTTTCTCTTCTGCATTGTGTGATTTTTTTCTTATTTGTTTTCACAGGTTTCTTATTTGCCATAATCACTACCATGATTAAAGAGTACCCTTGCTGAAATACAAAAAGTAGAAGTCAGGATCTTCAGTACACAGTAAAGTGATAAGAGATTTTATGGTATTTTGTACACGTGAAGAAATTTATGAGAGGTGTAACATGGGAATTTGGGAGACAATTGAAGTAAAGTTTTCATTGGAACTAAGGGAAAGATTAAAGTATTGGAACATGTACAGAAACATATACATGGTTTGGATTATTATTTGTATACAGAATAATTCTTTAAGATAGCACAATCATGGTGGGATGGAGATAATTGGAAGAGAATAGGTGATCATTCTTGTTTTTTACTTCACTGTTGGAAGGACCATACACTGAAATATAGAACTCATCAGAAACAAAAGGTAAGAGAACCAAGGAATGAAAATTTAAAAAGTGATGGTCATAAGGAAATGAAGTTAAGCAGGATAAGGTAAGACTTCATTAGGATTGTGAACAAACATACTTGACAGATATATATGTATATATATGCATATATATACATCTATATGTGTATATATATGCTTTATAAAACTAAGTTCATAAAATTCATAATTATAGTTAGAAAGGAAATTCTTTCAATGTATACATTATTTTGTAAAATATATTCTTTAATTTATAATTATATATAATTGATATACTATATATAATTGATATTATTACTCATTACCAGTCCCTGAAAGAAGATATGGAAAATTCTCTGCCTTATTTTCTGCATGACCTAACATCTATAATTTTAAGATTTGGATAATAGATTTTCTTTGATTTTTGAAGATACAAGCATTATAGGTAAGTCAAGTGTTTTATGTAGTAATTGCCTCTTCAAATACTTTTATTGTTGATCAATAGAATCAATAATTTATAATTATTTGCATATTGTTTAAAATGGAATAAAATACAAAAATTTAGGAATAAAATGATAAAGGAATAACGAAAGGAGTATGCTACTAAGCAGAATAGCATTTGTAAATAGGAACTATGTACTTATTATTGCTTAAAGTGACTATTCTATAAATGACAGAATAAGTGGTAAGAATCAACTAGTATGAAATGTCATAGGATGGCTGCTTGTTGCTTCCAGAGCAGTTACTTTTATTGATGACCTGCCAGCTGTCAGCAGCAACAAAGTGTTTGATAAATTTATGGTATAATGAATTGGTGTCCTGAGAACCTTAGCCTTTCTAGCATATGTTTCTAGGTGACAACGAAGACATGGGAGAAATAGAGGCAACACAGCTACATACATGAAGATATATTGAGCGTTCATTCAAGCCTGTTGCACAGCCTGAAAAATAATTAAGGAAAATACATTCTCTGTTTGGGGCTAGTGCCATGATGTTTCTGTTATATGTCAGCCTTAATACAGTATAAGTCAGGCATTGTGATACCACAGGTGCTTTGAAACATCAGCATTGCTCTTTTCATTGAAGATTTTGGTCGACTTCTGTGCACTTCCAAATAAATAATATGACTTTTTATAGTTCTGTGATCATTATTGGAGATTTAATGGGAATTAAATTGAATATGTAGGTTGCTTTCAGCAAAAAAGATAGTTTGCACCCAATTAACTCTGCTGATCTATACACATGGAAAACTTTTCCATGTCTTAGTATCTTTAATTTTCTTCAGTGGTTTGTGGTATTTATCATCAAAAGAATATCATATTCATTGGGATAAGAAAAATTGTCTCCTTAAGGATCTTTATGCCTTTAACAAAATTCAATTTGGAGACTTCAGCATTTTAACACTGACACGATAGACAGTGAGCATGCAATTTACAGTGGATATATACTCTAAATGATATTTTCTTTTAAAATATCAGATTTAAGCATGCCATATCTCTTTATGTAATAATTAAAGTGATTGTATTTTTGAATTTTTATTTAAATTATTTAAATTACAATGATTTTTTTTCTATTCCTTCATTCCTATTACAGCATATCATCCCCCTCTCCCAATGAAAGACTTCTTCACCACAAGCCATCCTATTCTAATGTTCCTTCTTGTGTATGTGTCCCACTGAGTCCAATAAGTGATGTCAGTTCTTGAGTGTACCTGGGTAACTGCTCCAACACAAGCAGTACTTCAGTGGGAGTACCACTAATAGAGAAGTAATCCTCTTCTGGCATCTTCGATCATCTATGATAGCTAGTAGAGAGCTGAGACCACCAGAGTGCCTCCCTTATGCATTATGCTTAATGCTGAGCACAACCTTGCTTAGGAAAACTGGTAATGCATTCATGTTTGTATGGGTTTTAAGTCTTTGGGATACTTTTTGGTGGATTCTTTCCTCAATCTGATTCTCATCTTCTTTCTGTACTTTCCTCCTTGATGTACTCTAGATTTTGAAATTGGAGGGAGGGTAACTTGGGATGTCCTTTATGTCTGAACACTCCTAGCATGACAATTAGTTGCAGGTGATAGCTAGACAGTTGACAGCTCCAACTCTGGGCACATTTATAAAGACTTAATAGTTAAATTAACCCCTGAGAAAGCCTGAAAAAAGTGGTGTAATTAATAAGAAAAACCCACATTATTGTGGGTAGGATATTTTTTTCCCAGGGCAGGTGGATTTTGTTAGTCTTCTGACATACTCTGACAGACAGGCCAAGTGGCAAATGAAGTTTGCCCCTCAGTCAAGTAGTCTTGTGATGCCTTTGTGAAAGTGTTGGTATAAATACTGTGAAGATAAACTAAGAAATATGACAGTCTTAACAGAGATTAAAACTCGTTCTTCCCATAAGTCATTTATTTGTGAAGTTTACTGTAACATGTAGAGTAACTGTAATGCATGAAAATTATAACTGTTGATTGACTTATATAGGTAGTATGAAGAGAAAATGTGATAAGAAGGAAAGGAAGAACTTTGTAGGAAGAGAGGTCAGATTTTCTTTTAATTTACAAGTTAATATATTAAGGGGAAGTAAAGTATGTTTCTAAAATTTTTATCTACAGTTTTATACTGAGAAAAATATGTTTTGTATATTAACAGAGTTTCATGTTTTTAATATGCATTTCTTTTCCTTTTATTTTTTCCCAATCATACAAGCTCAATAGGTACCCCCATCCTTTCCCTCCCTCCACCCCTCCCCAGTCCCCCATTCCCTATCTTTAATCCCCTTCTCTCCTTCTCCCAGTGCAACCCCTTCCCCCTCCCATCCCTTTGAACATCCCTCTGTGTTTATGCCAAACCATAGTGAGGTGTAAGGACTCAGTGGCATAGCCTCGAGCCCTTTCTTGGGCTCCCTGTTAGTATGGGAACACTGCCTCTAAGGATCCTAATGCCTGTGATCCATGCTAGACTTTGGGGGGGGGTCTTTGACATGTCAGTCATTGTGAAGGTCATGCAAAGTCCAATTATGGCTATTGCAGCCCTAACTTGTGTGAGTATCTTGAATATCATTGGTCCTCCCCATTTTTAGGCTCTTACATCTTGCTGCCCCCTCTTCTGCAAGGTTCCCTTAGCTTAGGAAGAGATTTTGCTGGTCTGGTTCCGGGTGATCAATGTAGAGTCTTTGGTGCTCTAAATTATGGTTTGTTGTTGTTTTTAGTTTTACTTTTCCTGCACCACCCTGGGCTCCATCCTGATTGGTATTGAAGGTCACCTCCTAACCAAAGATAAAAACCTGTTTAAATGAATATCTTAAAGATAGGTGGCATAGGAGTAGGACACCACACTGCAGTATGGTTACCATCTATCTGCCAGTCCCTGTAACCTCCCTGATTGGTAAGATCAAACCTCTTTAGTTGCAGGTGACCAGGAAGGGAAGTGAGAGTGAGCTTTACCAGATGTCTCAGTACTCACATGCAATATTTGACAGTGACCTATTATTTGGAGGGGGGGCTCCTTCCCCTTCCCTTCTGTTTATAATCTTGCTGAGCTCAGTAGGCATTAGGCTTATACAACTACTCTGGTGATCAGTTTGGCAATTTCTTAAAAAGTTAAAGATCAAAATGCCATATGACCCTGATATACCACTTCTGGGAATAATCCCCCAGAATGCAAAAATTCACTACAGTGACACAAGCACAGCCATGTTCATAGCAGCATTATTTACAATAGCAAAGTCATGGAATCAATGTCCAACACAAATGTCCAACAGTTGGCGAGTGGATAAGGAAAATGTATTACATTTATACAATGGAATGCTACTCAGCCATCAAAAAAGACGAATTAATGCAATTTGGCGGGAAGTGAATGGAATTAGAAAAAATTGTATTGAGTGTACTGTCCCAGATAGAAAATTAAACCATATGTACTCCCTAGTGGATCCTAGTACCAAACCCACTTAATACGCATGCATTTTATTTATTCATTGCATGTGTGTGTGTGTGTGTGTGTGAGAGAGAGAGACAGAGAGAGAAAGAGAGAGAGAATCAGAGAGCCAGAGAGCACTGTGTATCCCTTTGGAGGACCAAGGAAATCATCCTGGATTGCTTCTACCTCCTCCTCGCTTCTCTGTGGTACTTCCCAGACTCCACCCACCAGAGGAAAATACAGTCCTCTGTCATTTCTCCCTGGCGTTTCTATAAGGAACCTGGGATCCAAACTCAGGACCTTCTGCTTGTGAGACAGAGTCAATCCCTGAACCATCTCTCCAGCTGGAATATGCATACATTTTAAAAAGATTATTTTAGTGAATTGATTTTTTATTCCATTGGCAGCATTTTTATAAAATGGTTGTTCTGGGACTGAAGAGATGTCTCAGGGGATAGAACCTCAAAAGTAGAAGGTCCTGAGTTTTAGATTACAGATGCCAAGTAAAATTCAATGCACATATGGTGGTAGTCTACATTTTCAACTCTGGAAGGCTGAGCCTGGGAAATCCCAGAGTGAAACAAAAAGGAAGTAAAGCAATCCAGAATGATTCATTAAGTCACTCTTGGGTCTCACAGGCATACTCAGTGCCTTCTGACAGGCACACAGACCTCCACCCCCCACATACATACACAAATGGTTGTTTTTCTGCTAATGTACTTACTTGAAAAGATAAAGAAAGAAAAATGAGAAGGAAACTATTTGAGCAAAAGTGCATGTACAGTTCATAGTCTCATGGACATTGAGTTTGGGCTCCAAGTCAGGTGTGCACAGGCATTAGTGATATAGCATCTGCTTTTTGCAAAAGGCAGCATTTACTTCAAAGGTACATGCAATTGGTCAGGGGTCATGTCCAATGATGTCTTCTCTATTGGTAAAATAATTCAGAGAATTGAAGATAAAAGGAAGCATATTACTGAAGCAGAATTCTTAGTGGAATGACTACAGCTTCCATTTCTAAATAAGCAAAATAGTTAAACTTAAAACACTTTCAAAGCTTAAGACATTATCAAAATGTGATATACACCTAACTAAATTGTACATGATGTCAAGGTCAATTAATTTTCAATGTTTTTGCAATTTGTCAAGTAGTACATAGACATTAATTTCTAAAGAATTATTCATATTTCACATGGTTGTTAACATTTATAAGCAGCTTCTTTTCTCCCCTAAAATGGGATGTTGTGATATTAGATAGCTTAATGATTCTTATATTTTTGTGTCATTAATTTTATTGAAAAACTATATAAGTAAATTTTCTTAAACAGACACATATATAAAAGTCTTGAAAGTGGGAGGGAAAATATTGGGAAGGTGAAAATTTTCAATAGGTTAAAAAGGGGTGAGATCAGGTAAAATGGGGTAAACAAGATACAAATACATTGCATTCATGTATGACACTGCCAAATAATTTAATTACGTTAATATGAAAATACAGAATATTGAAGTGCGCCTGTAATACATCTGAAACTATAATATGAGCTATGGTACTAGTTGTATGAAATTGATCTGTCTGGAAGCAGTTATTTCTTTGTAGCCATTTAATTTTTCTTTATGATGATGTAATTAGTGTGAGGTCAGTATTTTATAAATGTGCCACGTTGTTCATTGCTTTAAGAAAAAATACAGAGGCAGAGGCTGATCTACTCACTGAATTTTTATGTGATTGTCACTCTTAGATGAAGAATATTAGCTAAAGCAGATTATATCACATGAAAGTTTAAATATTGATTAAATTAGAAGTTTCAGTCCTTGCATATGTCATTTTAACTTTTGTATAACATTTTGCAGAATGCAGACAATAGTTACTCAGAACATTTCAGAAATTTGTGAGGATCGAATATTCATTCCACATATCTTCACTGTTATTCATAGATTTTATTCATACTGATAAATGAAGTAATGCTCTTAAACACTTTGATGAAAATCATTATTTGTGTTTTTTTATTTTCCATATGATAGGCATTAATAGGAGAGTGAACAGAGAGCTTAAAAGACAGAACACTTAACGTTAAATGCTGAAAAATGTTCAAATGAGCATGAAGGGATGTTCTAATGCACTATTGAATACAAATGATTGAACAAGACATGTAAGGAATTCTGACATAATTACAAGATAGAATAGAGCCAATCTACAAAAAGACAAAAGGAACAAAACCAAAACCAAAATCAGTCTTCAAGATATTAGCATAAATACAGAACAGAGTAGTGGTTTCCATGCATTGAATCCTTTTTGGTTATCAATTCTCCTTTGATTATCAATTTTGGTTATCAATAAACAAATGAAGCAAAACACAAAATGAAAGTATTTAACAATAAATACCTGGCTCATAAATTAGTTTATATAATCCATGAATTAAAAATATCCTTCTTGTTGCTAAATGTTTGCAAAAAGCTTGAAAAACTATTTCATTGTATGTAAAAGTTCTATGACATTCAAACTTTGGCATCAATATATAAAATTTATTGGAACTCATGTATGCATACGTTTCAGTTAATTATTCTCAAAGAAAACATTAATAGCATATGGTGATATATTTAAGTTAAATACATGTTTCCCAACCAGGAATCCTCAGTTTCCTTTCATCTATTTGTAGCTTTAAGCCATTAAAAATTTCAGTTAAGAACATGGCTGGCATATCAGCACTCCTGTAGGGACCAAGGAGGATCTCATAGAAACTACACCTGAAAAGAATCTCTAAGGCAGGGGCTGGACAAAAGGGAAGTCTCCCCACTTGTGACTTGTCCACTGAAGGGCAATATATACTCCAACAAAATCTGGTTGCTTTACTGACACAGGTACCCCAAAGGGAGCCCTGTGAACCACACATCTAGATGTACAGGAGGTTGGGAGACTGGATTGGTAAAGGGAGTGGAGAGAGAAGAGGAAGGTGATTGGGAGGGGATGCAATGAGAGAAGGACATAAGTTCATTTTGTTTGTATGTGAAAAAGTCTCAATAAAATATTTATGAGAGGAATGTGGCAGAGCTAAGCCTGATGGTAGAGGCCTTTAAGTCCAGGTATTTGAGAAACTGAGAAAGAGAAATAGAAATTCAAGAAGAGCTTACATGACTTAGTGAGATCCTTTTGTAAAATAAAAGTAGGAAAAAAAAGAGGGATACATGTGGGTGCTGTACTGTTTTCCTAACTTGTATGACTCCATAGAATCAATCTCCAGTACTAGCCAAAAGAAAAGGAAATATTGAATAGTATTTTCATTAAAGTGTTCTACCCCAAATATTGATCAATTCAATACTGTTTGATAATTATTGTTTCTATCATATTTACCAATAAGTCTGAAGAGTATGTGTTGCTATTCTCTTTGCAAGCTTATTCTGTCATTACTCAGTTACACATTGTCATTGATGTAGCCATCGATAAAAACAGTTTATTACTCACAGCACTAAGACCACCTACTTCTAAAATTGTTGCCCGTAAAGGGTGATGAGATGAGAACTGCAGAATTATCAAAAATTCTATGAGATTAATAACATAGGAAAAGCCATGTGCCTACAACTCTTACTCTCTAATCTACTAAATACTGATAACCCTCCCCTTCTTTCAGAAAGACATATTAACTTCATGGGACTCCATAGAAAATATCCATGATCATTGTTTTCATAAGACATTATCAGTGTTTTCTGGGTAATGTCAGGTAAAGATTATGTAGAACATATGTGCATCTGTGTCCTGTCTGGACATATAGAATGCAAGTGAGTTAGCATCTATCTCATATTAAGACCTACCTGTCTTTAATACATCTTCCCCTCAGGCAAATTTTCTCAACAATACATCACTTATTTAGCCATCTTCATTAAACTTACTTACAGAGGCTGGGGCTAAATGTACTTTCAATGAATGCCTCATGCCGAAATTAATTAGGACTACTGTCAACAGGAATCCAGGCAACAAGTAAGTCCAAAACACATTGATGGTCTCAGCTGTACCAACTGGAGTTCTCCATTCTCACTCTTTAATTTATCTCTGCAAGTAGCTCTTTTACCACTATACTACAATAAATATTAAGAGTATACTGCATGAAAGATAGAAAGGGAGAGAAGAATAAGGAAGGAAGGGGGAGAGAGAGAGCTTTACTTGTCCTTACTTTTATGTGGTCTCTTTGGTTCCAAGAAGTCAACTAATACAAGGGCTGATTTAAAAAGAAAACCTATACATACTTTATTCATTTTATATGTTTACAGGTATCTTGAAGGTAAATGAAGTTTCAAAAATGACCAAATCATAGAAGGTATCAATTATATTTTCTACTAAAGAATCACAAATTTGTTAAGGACTGACAAGATAAATATTTATTAGACGTGGACTAGTAAATTGTATAAATGCCACTAAGAAATTCACAGTATTCAGTATGTATGTATAGGACCTAGTGGCAAATGAGGATTACTTCAAAGGTTTTTCTTGTTTTATTCAGTGTGTATAAAACCTTATTATGTGAAAAACATCACTTCCAAATTCAAGAAAACACAATTCACATGCATCAAATTGATTCAAAAGTTTTTTGAGTAGTTTTAACTTAATAGAATTAATTTTATATGAGACCTGGGATCCAAACTCGTGACCTTCTACTTGGGAGGCAGAATATTAACCTCTGAGCCACCATCTCTCCAGCCTGACTGATTCATCATCTTGGTGTAACAGGGCTTTTAAGCAACTATAAAATATCTGTTTTCACATGTGAGATGTGAGTCTAAGAAAGCTCTACTTTCTTTTTAAAATATTGATTTATTTATCTATTAATTATTCATTAATTTATGTATCTCTGTGTGTGTATGTGTACTAGAGGATGCTTTGTGTCTTTGTGGTGGCCCAAGGGTCATTTGGCAGTATCACCCAGGATTGCTTTACCTCTTCTTGGTTTGGCTCTGGAGTTCTCCAGGCTTCACATTTCAGGACTGGGAGTGTAGGATGCCACTGTTTCTGCTTGGGGTTTCAAAGCAGGATCTGGAATCTGAACTCAGGTCCTTCTGCTTGCAAGACAGAGACATAATCCCATCCTGAAAGTTCTGTTTTCTAAATAAATGTAGACTTAATGCTGCATAATCTAATATTGGTGATCCTTAATTATTTGAAGATTTTCACATATTCATAACTTTGTTTTTAAAACAGAGGAAATTCCCCCTTTTTTGCACCCTAAACCCGCTCCACCGGTCGGGACGCGCTTGCGCGCGGTCCAGCCGGGCGTCCACGCCGCGCCCTAGCTGGTGAGTACCCCCCCCCCCCCCCCCGCGCACCGCCACCCAGGACCCCCAGGTCGGCCAACAGGGACCCGGCTCCGCCTCCCACCATCCAGCCGGAGCCGCGCGCGGGACCCATGAGGACCTCCCCCTGCGCCAGGGCCTCGGCCCCAGCTGCCCGGGGTTAAATTCTCCACGCCATCGCCCCCCTCCCCCCTTTTTGCACCTAAACCCGCTCGCCGGTCGGGACGCGCGGCGCGGTCCAGCGGGCTCCCACCGCGCCCTAGCTGGTGAGTACCCTCCCCCCTCCCCTCCCCCCCCCACCCCCCCCGCGCACCGCCACAGGGACCCCCAGGTCGGCACCACAGGGACCCGGCTCAGCCTCCCACATCCAGCCGGAACCGCGCGCGGGACCCCGGGACCGGGCGGACTCCCCTGCGCCCGGGCCCCGCCCCAGATGCCCTGGGTTAAATCGCTCACAGCGGCGCCCCCATCCCCCCTTGCACTCGCCCGCTCTACCGGTCGTCGCATGCGATGTCCAGCCGGGCCTCACCCCACGACCTAGGTAAGTCTCCTGCCCGCCCTGCCCACCAGGACCACAGGCCAAATAATTCAGTTTAGTGAAATTGAGAGATCTTAAGAGTTAAAATGACAATGCCAAAGTCAAAGTGCAAATCCATGAGAAGCAACAATCAAGTAAACAAATTTCCCACTGAAGAAATTAATCCCATAATGTTAGACTCCAACAAGAACAAACCCATGGAAAAAGGCCAAGAAAGCCCCACCCAGGATAAAGACTTTCAAAATATGATCATTACCATGTTCAATACTATGAAAGAGGAAATCAGGGAGGAATTACATAATCGAATCAATCGCTTTGAAGAGGCACACAACAGACATCTGGAGGAGTTGAGAAAAACAGTGCAAGAAACAAAAAGTGGCATAGAGCAGTTAAAACAAACTCAAGCAGAGTTTAAAACTGAGCTAAAGACAAGTTATCTTCAACCCAGAACGCCACAGAGAGTCTTACCAACAGAACTAACGAAGCAGAAAACAGAATTTCAGACCTTGAAGATAAAGTGGGAGTACTAACCAGCTCAATGGAAGAGGTTGTTAAAGCCAAAAAGATACTTGAGAGAAATATCCAAGAGATATGGGACACCCTGAAGAAGCCTAACATGCGTATTCATGGAATACCAGAGCAAGAATCTCAAAATACCACCCCTGAGGAAATTTTTCAAACGATCATCAAGGAAAACTTTCCTCATCTAAAAAAAGAGAGGCCCATCCATATACAAGAGGCATTCCGCACCCCAAACAGATACGACCAAAATAGAAGCACGCCGCGGCAAATAATAGTTAAAACACTCCACATTCAAGATAAAGAACTGGTGCTGAGAGCTTCAAGGGAGAAAAAACAAGTCACTTTTAAAGGTAAACCTATTAAAATAAGAAATGACTTCTCAGTCGAAACAGTAAAAGCAAGAAGAGCTTGGAGAGACATACTTCAAGTATTGAATGAGCAAAAATGTCAACCCAGGCTGATTTACCCTGCAAAACTATCAGTAATGATCGAGGGAGAAAGAAAAATTTTCCAGCACAAAGACAACTTTAAGGGATACATGGCCACCAAACCAGGCCTTCAAAAAATGCTAGAAATGATACTCAAGCGTGAAGAAAAAAACAGGCATATCCTGGAGAACAGAAGGCAAGTATAACATCATTAAAAAAGAAGCAATATACTTATAAAAGCTACTAAACATAATAAATGTCTGGAATTAACAATAGTTTCTCCATTATAACACTAAATGTTAATGGAATTAATTCACCGATTAAGAGACACAGATTACAAACTTTGATTAAAAATCACAATCCATCAATCTGCTGCGTGCAGGAAACCCATCTCACCACAAAAGATAGGCACGCTCTAAAAATAAAAGGCTGGTCAACAATTCTACAAGCTAATGGAAGCAGAAAACAGGCAGGGGTAGCCATTATGCTATCAGACAAAGTGGATTTCAAACCAAAGAAAATTATAAGAGACACGGATGGATACTACATTTTAGTCACAGGCACAATTCACCAGGAAGACCTCACAATCCTGAACATATATGCACCCAATACGGGCCCCTCCACATTCATTAAGAAAACCCTACAGCGTCTAAAGCAAGAAATCAATCCCCAAACGATAATTCTTGGGGACTTCAACACCGCCCTGTCAACATGGGATAGATCAACAGGTCAAAAGCTTAACAGAGACACTTTGGAACTTAATCAAACCCTGAAAGAAATGGACCTTACAGATCTCTATCGAACTTTTCACCCACACACCAAAGAATACACATTTTTCTCAGCAGCACACGGAATTTTCTCCAAAATAGATCACATATTGGGCCACAAAATGAATCTACACATAAACAAGAAAGTTGAAATTCTAACCTGTGCCCTATCAGACCATCACGGCCTAAAGCTGGACATCCACAACACATCAAACAAGAGAAAATACACTAACTCCTGGAAACTTAACAATATGATGCTGAATGAGACATGGATTCAGGAAGAAATTAAAAAGGAAATTCAAGATTTCCTGAAAGTGAATGATAACGAAAATACAACTTACCAAAATCTCTGGGACACAATGAAAGTTGTTCTAAGAGGTAAGTTCATAGCTCTTAATGCCTACGTCAAAAAAATGGAAACGTCAGAAATAAACAACTTAACAATGCAGCTTAAAGCTTTAGAGAAGCTAGAGCAATCTGATCCCAAAAGTAGTAGAAGAGAGGAGATTAGCAAAATAAGGGGAGAAATATCTGAAATCGAGATTAAGAAAACGATAGAAAAAATCAACCAGTCAAAAAGCTGGTTCTTTGAAAAAATCAATAAGATTGATACACCCCTAGCGAAACTAACCAAAAGCAAGAGAGAGAAAACCCAAATTAACAAAATTAGAAATGAACATGGAGTTATCACTACTGATATCCAAGAAATCCAGAGAATTATAACATCATATTTCAAAAACTTATACTCTGTGAAGTTTGACAACACAAAAGAGATGGATGAATTTCTAAGTAAACACAACTTACCTAAATTGAATCAGGAAGTTGTGAATTATTTAAATAGTCCTATAACATATAAGGAAATTGAGGAAGTAATCTCGAATCTTCCCACCAAAAAATGTCCTGGACCAGATGGATTCAGCACAGAGTTCTACCAGACATTTAAGGAGTTAATAACACCAATACTCCTTAAACTGTTCCATCAAATAGCAAAGGAAGGAACACTACCAAATTCCTTCTATGAAGCTAATATCGTTTTAATCCCAAAACCTAATAAAGATTCGCTTAAAAAAGAAAACTATAGGCCAATCTCCCTGATGAACACAGACGCAAAGATTCTCAACAAAGTCTTAGCAAATCGGATTCAAAAACATATTAAAAAGATCATTCATGGGGACCAAGTAGGCTTCATCCCCGGCACACAAGGTTGGTTCAACATACGCAAATCAATAAATGTAATTCATCATGTAAACCAGTCCAAAGTCCAAGACCACATGATACTCTCGATAGACGCAGAAAAAGCTTTTGACAAGATCCAACAGCCTTTTATGATCAAAACGCTACAGACAGTAGGAATGGAAGGAACCTTTATCAATATAATAAAAGCTATATACAACAAGCCCACAGCAAGTATTATGCTCAATGGGGAACAATTGGAAGCATTCCCACTTCGATCAGGAACTAGACAAGGCTGTCCACTCTCACCACTTCTATTCAATATTGTACTTGAAGTCTTAGCTGAAGCCATAAGACAAGACAGGGACATAAGAGGGATTCAAATCAGCAAGGAAGAAGTCAAGCTATCCCTATTTGCAGATGACATGATCTTATACCTGAGTGATCCCAAAAACTCCACCAGGAAGCTCCTGGAACTAATTGAGAAGTTCAGCAGGGTGGCAGGATACAAAATAAATGTGCAAAAATCAGAGGCCTTCCTATATGCCCAGAATGAAAGAAGTGAAAAAGCCTTGAGAGAAACAATACCATTTATTATAGCCCCTAAAAAAATGAAATACCTTGGTATAAACCTAACTAAGGAGGTAAAAGATCTTTACAATGAAAACTTTAAAACCCTAAAGAAAGAAATAGCCGAAGACACCAGAAGGTGGAAAGACCTCCCTTGTTCCTGGATTGGCAGAATCAACATCGTGAAAATGACCATCCTACCAAAGGCAATATACAGATTCAATGCTATACCAATCAAAATCCCAAAGCAATTCTTCAAAGAAGTTGACCAAACAATCTCAAAGTTCATATGGAGGCACAAAAGACCCAGGATAGCAAAAACAATCCTGAGTAACAAAAACACAGCTGGAGGTATAACCATACCAAACCTTAGTCTATACTACAAATCCATAGTTGTAAAGACAGCCTGGTATTGGCTCCAAAATAGACACACAGATCAATGGATAAGGATTGAAGACCCAGATATAAGCCCACAAAGTTACAGCCATTTGGTCTTTGACAAAGGGGCCCAAAGAATCCAATGGAAAAAGAACAGCATCTTCAACAAATGGTGCTGGCAAAACTGGATCTCCACATGCAGAAGATTAAAGCTGGACCCGTACTTGTCACCATGTACAAGACTTAATTCCAAATGAATCAAGGACCTTGATATCAGGCCAGAGACTATAAAAACCATAGTTGAAAGGATAGGGAACTCCCTCAAGCTGATTGGGCTAGGCCAACAGTTCCTAAACAGACATCCAATGGCACAGTCACTGCTACCATGTCTCAACAGTTGGGATCTTGTGAAATTAAAGAGCTTCTGTTCAGATAAAGAGATTGTAACAGGAGCTCAAAAGCAACCCACAGAATGGGAGAAAATCTTCACTAACCACATATCTGATAGAGCTGTATTGTCCAGAGTGCACAAAGAACTTAGAAAACTAAACACCAAGGAAACCAATGGCCCAATTAAAAAATGGGCCCTGGAACTTAAAAGAAACTTTACCAGGGATGAAATTAAAATGTCTAACAAATATCTGAAAAAATGCTCCACTTCTTTAGCCATCAGGGAAATGCAAATCAAAACTTCCCTGAGATATCATCTCACCCCGGTCAGGATGGCAAAAATCCACAATACTAACAACGACAAATGCTGGAGAGGATGTGGAGAGAGGGGAACTCTCCTACATTGCTGGTGGGAATGCAGGCTCATACAGCCACTCTGGCGAGCCGTCTGGAGATTCTTAAAGAAATTAAAGATTGAAATGCCATATGACCCTGCTATTCCACTTTTGGGAATAACCCCCCATACAGCAGAGGTTCGCCTCGATAGCACAAGCACGACCATGTTCATAGCAGCACTGTTTACAATAGCAAAGACATGGAATCAGCCCAAATGTCCAACAGTTGACGAGTGGATAAGGAAACAGTGGTACATCTATACAATGGAGTACTACTCAGCCATCAAAAATGATGAATTACTGGAATTTGCCGGGAAATGGATGTCATTAGAAACAATTGTATTAAGTGAAGTATCCCAGACCCAGAAAATTAAGCGCCGTATGTACTCCCTAATAGGTGGCTCCTAGTACCAAACCCACCCAGTCCACCTAGAGACAGGAATTCCAAGGATTATGAACAGGAGGGATGGGGAAGGAGGGCCACACCAGAAAGAAGGAGAGAAGGGACCATGTTACAGCAGGGAAAATAGGCCTCCACCAAGGACCCAAATAAGTAATGAGACATCTGATTAAGTTCACAGACTTTTGTTCCTGATCATTTACTACTGAGGGGGAGTGATCTCACCAGAAGAGGAGGGCATATAGTCTGGCAGATAAAAAGTAACAATTTTGCAAATGGGTGATAGACCCCTCCCTCACTGTGGTTTCCCACTTTTATTACATCTACCTTTGAATGTGCTTTTATCACAAGACTCTAACAACTTTTTGTCTCTGGCCAGGGGGTAACATACAATGCCCACCAGGATGGAGTGAAGGGCATTGCAGGAGCAGCAAAACTGCAAAAGAAAATCAACAAACCACAATCCAGAACTTCAGAGACTCTATATCAACCACCTAGAACTAGGCCAGCTTAGTCTCTCCCCATCTTGAAGCTCAGGGAAATTTGCGGAAGAGGGGGCGGTAAGAGTGTAAGAGCATAAGGATGGGAGGAGCAATGATATGTAAGATACTCTATACTAGTTAGGGCTGAAGCAATCATAATTGGACTTTTCATGCCCTGCGCATTGTCCAACACACTGTTGACCTCACAAAGTCTAGCATCTGCTAAAGGCACCAAGATCCTTGGAGGCAAAGAATTGGCAGCCACAGCAGTGTTCCTATACCTAAGGGGAACACGGGAAAGGGTTCGGGAAAGGCCACTGGGTCCTTGTACGTCATCGGAGAGGAGGGCCCAGAGGAAAAGCAGTCATGCACAAGAAAGGACTCTCTGGGAATTGGGGTGGGAGGCACTGGGGGATGGGGAGGGAGAGGGGTGGGGAGGGGGAGCAGGGGGTACAGGGGGAGGAGGAGGGAGGGAGGGAACTGGTGTACCTAATAAGTTTGTATGAGCTGAAATAAAAAAAAAAAACAGAGGAAATTAATACTTGATTCTAATGAGAAGTGCAGAGCTGAATACAAGTGGTTATTTTTCTGGGAAAATAACATTGGTAATATCTACTAGCTCTCTCTTGGAATATCAGAGATTGACAGAGAATGTAGTATGGCTTCATGTTTATGTGATAGTTGGAATCGCAACTCAGTAGAAATATTCGAATCTGTTTCTTGTTTGTGGAAGGAATTTGGAGAATAAATACGATCTGAAATATTTTCATTTCTTATCAGTTGTATGAAATTTTCCCATCCCAGTAAAAGTGTTAACAATTTTTTAGAGTAAAAGACTCAGGGACTATGATCAACTGTTTTAGTTGCAAATTTTCATTTGTGAGATGTGAATCCCCATCAAGGGGACTGGCCATCAAGTCATAATCAGAACCGACTAATGGGAGATGGTAGACCCAGCAGGCATGAATGATTGTATCAAATGTTTGTGTGTGTGTATATGTGTGTGTAAAGGGAGGGGTGAAACATTATCTTTTAACAGTGTCATACATACACACAATGAATTTCAATTGATTTTCCCACATATTATCCAATCACACTTTCCACATAGCTTTTCCAGTTGAAAACATTCTTCTAAACAAGGTTGTTTTTGTTCTACTTTCATATCATTTTGTATATGTGGAAACATCCTATCAGCATATTTTCTTTCATGTGGAAGCCTCCAAAGTCTTTTATAAAAAGTAAAAAATATGATTTTCTTCTTCTCCTCCTTTTCTTCCTCCTCCTCCTCCTTTTCTTCCTCCTCCTTCTCCTCTTCCTCCTCCTCCCTCTTCTTCTTTCTTTTTCTTGTTATCTCTCTCCAAGCTGACATTGTTAACCTTCACTACTACAAACATGAGTGCATCTTATTCCATTAGCTGTAGTTTTACCTGCTTTCTAGGATTCAATTAGGGCTGAGGAGAGATGGATGTCAGCATAGTCAGGTAGAACTTTGCTTCAAGACCAGCTGTGAGGCCTACCTAGAATCCCAGAGATAGCCAAAAATTGGGTAGTTAGTCTACCAGGAGGTTTCAGGAAAAATAGTGAAAATCATATGTCACTAAATGGTATTACTTCCTCAACTTCTGTCAGGAATGCTTTTCTGGGGTTTAAAACAATATTATCTGCAGAAGAAAAATAGAGATACTCCTCATTGCATCCATTCTTGATGGTGGATATGTTTCTACATCTCTATGCAGATACATGAATGCAGATATGTTGACCATCTAAGTGATGGAGCTGTGTCGGCAGTTTGATTCCTTCAGGTTCATCAGAGAACACAGCCAACTGCAAACTCCCATGGGGTTTTCTATCAACACCATAATTTGTGAAAAGATTGCTTTGTTCTGCTGATCAGAACATTTCTATCTGTAGAACAAATAGGAAAATCATTGCTCATAGTTTGGAAGTCAGTAAAAAAAATATCAAAGGTACTTTGATGTGGTTTGTGGTATGGGAAAAGCCTTGAGTTAGTCCCACTGAGCAGAACAGCTTGTCAACTCAGTTCTAAACGACTTGAGATAATTTGAACTGCAGAAGCCTATTACACACCATCTAAGCTTAGTAAAATACCAGCAGAGTATCCAGAGATTTAGAGGAACTTTGGTCAACTAAAGACCCCTCTGAGCTGCTATTTTAGCTTTATTGTTTGGATGAGGAAGTCAATGTTTGACCCTTTGCTACTTCTTTTCCTCATAATTCTCATCATCCCATTCTTCCCAGCCTTCCTCCTTCCCTTTCCCTCTTTCCTTCCATCCATCTTGATTTCTCTCTTTAGAATCAAGATGCTCCTCAGAAACAGGGCTGGTTTGTTCTAACTTTCACTTAACAATTCAGTTTATTTATCACTTAGTTGAACCTCATGGAAGGTAATAATTACTTACTGATCAGGTATGCAGTTTCATGTGGACAATCAAATAAAGAGCTGCATTTAAAAATGATTTAAACTAGTGCTATCTCTAGTACCCAATGGCTGTTCTTGGTATGCAGTTTCATGTGGACAATCAAATAAAGAGCTGCATTTAAAAATGATTTAAACTAGTGCTATCTCTAGTACCCGATGGCTGTTCTTCTTGAAGATTGTCTTCTTTCACTACAAGCTCCAGTCAGTGAAAGCATCAGCCTTGTGAGCAGTTTTTCAAGTGAGTGCATGGGGTAGAGTGTGTGCCATAGCTGCATTCTCTTGCAGATTTTGGGTTGTATTCCTCCCTAATACATTGATTGGAATTTTAGTAGGTTAAAAAAAGCTCAATGCTAAGTAAGACACATGAAGTCTGTGATGCCAGGAGTGTGACAAGATAGTGAATCATTAAAATGTAAGGGATATGAATGATGAAACAACCATTTTTCCTTTGCTGTAGGATCTTACTCTAGTGTTCCAAAAAGCTATATAATTTTATAGTTATACTCTGATATTTTTTAGGATCTATAGGCTACTCCTAGTGTCATGTGTTTGATAATACACTTTCTGTCTTCCAAGGGTGTTTGCTATGCCATACATATTTAGACTTATTCCTTCTGATCTAACAGTCGACAAAGGACTATCTCTGTGGTTAATGTTGGAAGTACCTTAGGGTAGAGGAATGTCCATAAATTTTTTTCAGAGAAACTGATGGTATGTCACAGAAGTGTGTTACATTAATTTTTTTATTATTAATTTTCACTGATAAGGAGAAACTCTTATACCACTTGTGATACAGGGAAGTATAAATGTAAAATTTCCTAAGCATTAATACAAAGAATAATCAACTTAATACATACCATGTGCATATTTTCTCTATCTCCATGAAAACTTTATGCAAAACGTATTTAAATAGTCTCTCTCCATTTTTCATAGTTAGGAGACAATAACAATTTGAGTCCTTCTCCTCTCTAAACTCATCTAGCATATGTGAATGGTGTCAAACCACTGGACCTCTCTTTGAATATTACTTCATGTTGAGATTGAGTTTAGTGTAGAGAGTGAGCCTGATGTTCCCAGTGCAAGGGAAGAGGATGTAAATAAACATTTGTTTTCAGTTTTAGTCACTGCTCAACTAATAATAATACTTCTATTGGGTTTTGATATACATAATACATTTCTGCTGTAAAGCAAGGTGTCCATTGGTGATCTCATTTATTTCATATTAGAGGAATCCTTGGCCCAATATCTATAATTAGGTTGTTTTTGGCTGCATTTGTGATACCTTCTGCCTTGTTGTCATAGAAACAACCCTTTCCAAGTTGGCCTGCCTAGGGGAATAGTAGCTAAGGTTCCATTTTGGCAGACTGCTTCAATTCTACCTCTCTCTGCTCAGGCTGCAGATATAAGCAGATATAAGGCTGATGGAGTCTTCCCTCCTTGGGTAGGTATGATGCATGTGCAAGGCCATGCTCATGCTTCTCCTCATGTAGTTCTGGAGCTTTGTCTTTCCTCTTCCTGAAAGCCACACTTGAATTATGAAGCACTTGAAATTTTACCTTATTTATCAATCCAAAGTGTTATCCTTTCATAGGATGCTGGAACAGTGGAAGAAAAGTGGATTTCAGTTTAAAGGTTCCCAGACTTGGTGCAAACTAACATGATAGATTCTTGTATACATATCAGAGCTTGTGTATAACAGGAACTCTTACTGTCTCACTGGACATTTGATTCGATTCCATAAAGTCATATGCATTCATGCTTCATTTTACTCTTGGAAAACACTTTCTGTCTTCCAAGGATGTTTGCTACATAAATAACTGATATTGATAAAGGGCAGCTAATATCTCTGAACTATCCTTCAGAGAATATTTCCAACCTATATTCTACTTATTAAATTGCTATATTAGATTTTTAAACAATAAAATGGGAGGTATAAATTGTCATGGTTTCCTTTTT
The DNA here is from genome assembly GCA_023101885.1 of Typhlomys cinereus. Classification (NCBI taxonomy): domain Eukaryota; kingdom Metazoa; phylum Chordata; class Mammalia; order Rodentia; family Platacanthomyidae; genus Typhlomys; species Typhlomys cinereus. The sequence goes on from JALPQD010000150.1 coordinate 4,580,424, forward strand.
TTTCAAGCCTTACTTCCAGATTATAAAATGGATGAAAATTTCTCCATTTTACAACTCAAAGTTCACCTTTATTTGCTCAGTAGAGTCATTATTTTCTTATTTTTTGAAACCTACTAAATATTGATATTTATAACATATTATATAATTATTAAAAGTTAATGTATATTTATTTTTGACATATCAGTATGATGCCATGTAATTCATTGCATGAGTTCCTTAAATATTCACTTACTAATGACTTGCTGTCTTTTCAACTCCATTGTCTTCCTTTGAAATAATGACTGATTTGTCTGAGACTTTATCTGGCTCTGACTTGATTTGTTTCTTCCTTTATTCATTTTCACCTTGAGGTTTGTGTGATTACAACTTAAAAGGGAATAGTTATCTACATTTGATGCTTTATGATTACTAGGGTATCTACACTTTCTGAGGCTGCTTTATGAAAGGCTGAGAATAATAACAACATGCAATGATGTCAATTATGGAGACTCTCATTATTTTTCAAAGCGGTGATATCAGTACTGCCAATGGAAAGTAGGCACTTTGATCATGTTCCCAGGCTTGGAAATGGATTCTTAGTGACAGCTTAGCTTGGTACAATGCCATGTTGAGGCAATCACAATGGCTAAAGCAGCTGTTCTTATCGATAATATGCCGTGAAGTACAAAAAAGAACAATACTAATGGACATCCTTAAAATGCTATCCGGAGACCAATTCAGAACAGGACAGAAGACAAGAGTGTGACACCAGTCAATATTTTCCCAATGAGAATCTATAGCACTAATACATGTTTCCTTAAATCTCTATCATCCCAAAAATGATGAAGGATATGGGAGGTACTTTATCTCTAGCACTGACCAAGTACTTTTGTGAATCAGCTCTGCCCTGTATCAGTTTTATTTTTCTTACTTTTTATTCTTTTAAGTTACAGTATTTTTATAACTTAATTCACAATAACGTCCTCTCTTCTGTCCCATTATACCCCATCATTTCCTTTGCCCTAATTCCTTCTATTTTCAAGTCCTTTGTATGTGCGACCCATTGGATTTCCTGTGATTTGCATTTGATGACACATTTCAGGGTCTCATTATATACGTCAATGTGTGGGCATTGATGTAGACAACAGGGATCAAGAAATTCTGTTAGAAGGAAATATGAATGTATATAATTAAAATGTGGTTCTAGAATTAGAGAAAGGTGGAAGAATCATCTTAGTTTATACAGTTTAACGACACAAAACAGAAATTATGCTGCACTCAATATACTGTAAGGTAGTTTATATTGATTTAACATTGCTTACAGATATATTTTCTACATTCTAAATAGCTGATAGCAACTGAGGTAGGTCTGAACTATATCTTGATACCTAATATGACAGGGAAAAAAGACATACACTGAAGTAGGACATGAAAATAACTATGTTCTAGGCATGCAAGGTTAGCTTTGGTTAGTGACTGTTAGTAGAGAGAGAGAGAGAGAATGAGTTAGAAAAAGATGAAATATAGAATGTAGATTAATCAGTTTGGGTTGGCAAGTTGGACACTTAGCATAATTATTCTCTCTCCAGATATATATTGCATTTAATATTTTTAATTTTAATTAAAACACTTTTATTTCTTGTCATTTTCTTAACAAATTATTCTTCATTTTAGTATTAATATTCTCTCAAATTTCATAATATAAACTTTTGTCTGGGTTTCAAACACTAGACTCAATATTTTATGAATATTAATCAAGTAAGACAACAGATTGATCACAATCAAAGAGATCATATAATACAGAATATGAAACTTATTATTTTAGGGTTGTAAAGGAGATTTCTATGTTTATTTCCTCTGGTGTTCTTACTACTTGTATTTATTTTATTTGCCTATAATGCATATGTGACAATAGTGAATTTATAATGTTTTTACTCCTTTGTTCCAAATCCCATCCCCTTACTTTTAAAGGTTTATATTTTTCTTTACTTAAAATACAAAACCCAAAATTCTTTGAAGCACAATATTTTTTTGTTTCCATAGAATATATTTTTTAGGTACAAATATAGTTTCCTCAAATTATAAGTGCTCATTGTTTACTTCTTCAAACTACACAATCTCTCTTAGGAGCCATGTGTTGTTATGTATTATATTCTATCTTACGTTATATTTTGTTATATTATGTTGTGTTTTACATTATGTCATGATATTAGAAAAGAGTATGTCATTTATTCATCCCTTAATCATAAAATTAATTGTCAACTTGATATCTAGGAGAAAGGATTTTAGGCACACCTGAAAGGATACTTTAGATCACTTTTGTTTTATTGCATAAATAATAAAAGAAGATGCAGTCCATTTTGGTTGGGCTCATTCCTTAGTCATGTGGTTGGAGTCTATAAAATAATAGAGAGAGCTAGCTGAAATAGAAGATAAGCAGACAAAAATGCATGCTTTCCTCTTTGGCCTGTGTTGTTGCTTGTAGATGTATTGTAATCAGGTCTTTCAAGCTCCTGACATATACTTAGTGATGGACTATCATCCATATCTGTGAGATGAAATTAAACACCTTTTCTCTAAATTGCTTGGGTCATATATTTTGTTGCATGAAATAATAATGAAACAAAAAACTGTCTGATTGCTCATTTTGGCAGTGTCCTTGTGATATCAGAGCTGACTCATGTTTATAACCCTTGTTATGGTTCTGCAGTTGTTTATCAAGAAGTTATTCCCTCACATATTTCATTAGTGTTTTCTTTATGCCTTACTTGTCATGGATAGTGTGCTAGAAGCTGGAGATAAGGGAGTACTGGCAGTACTCAGGTATAGTCTAGGACAGCTTAGTGCTTGTAGTCTCATGACCTTGAATGTCTACTATGCAGAGGTCATGTGTTCTAGGGATGGAAATCAGATTCTCGTGATGGCAAGGCAAACACTTTGCTGACTGAATCACCAACCCAGTCATGGAAGTAACTGTCATAAAGAAGTAGAGATCTTTATCTTCTCTAATCATCACCATCCCATACCAATGCCTTAGATGGAAAAAAAGACATTCTCTTGCAATAACAACCTTACTATAGTTTAGTTCTCAGAACTATTCTTGAAGTAAGTATAATTATTGAATACTTCTGCTTTTTGTTTTAATACATTGATTTTTATCTACATTAATAATTGTTTTGTATTTCAGGGACAAGTCAGGATAAATGGATGGCTAATTTTCAAACATTATTCGTTGAATCTTTTAAAATTAAATTCTAAATTAAAACATCTGCCAAAATAACTTTATGTATGTGTGGTTTCTTTTGTATCTTTTGCATATGAGTTTGTGATAGCACAAAAAATTTCCATTATTCTATTATAACAAAACATCACAAAAGATTATCAAAAGCAGACACACCTAATTCTCCAAATAAAGGGAAGTTTCTTTGGAAATCTTTTACCATGCCTGGCATAGGCATAAATGTACATCTAGCCTATGCACAAGATAAGTAGATTTGCTGGGGCAGAGATGTTCATGGTACAACACTTGTTCAAGGTCATAGCTCTGTGGCAATGGGAAATGGGATTTGAAGTGCTGGTCCCTTGTTCTCCAGCCTGCTGTTCTGTTGCCTAGTTCAGTAACTTCCAGCTGTTCATCTATGAGTGTGCCCACCCAAGATAGTTAGAAGTTTCCCCAAGGTTCTTAGCTGCATGCACAGAGCAATTAAAGAAAAGTCTCTCTTTGAAAGATGGAATTCTGACTCCCTGAAGAATATGGTGTCGAAGTCAGTTCCTCACATCAGACATTCGTTTAGAAGACTGTCTCAATGACAAGCTGGACCCATGACACTTATAACTAACTGGAACTGAGCATATCAGAACCTATACTACCACATTCAGATCACAGGTCCTGGCTTGAGCTTCAATCTGGCACTCACTTCTGTGGGTCATTAAGGAAATATTCACTGTAAGATACATTAAGAATAATCTGATGTTACAGGTGTGTGTGTGCATGCATGTGTGTGTGTGTGCATTCTTAAAGTGCAATGGGCACAATAAGTAAACATTGCTAAATCTCTTAGCTTATGTTCTAACAACAATTACATCATCCATTTGAATTAGTTATTATTAATTAAGGTAATAACTGATAATGTTTGAGAACATTAGTTTGAATTTAGTGGCAAAGAAAATAGTATTTCCTCACTGTGGTTTCCTACTTTCACTTCCCTCACTGTGGTTTCCTACTTTTAATACATCTACCTTTGAATGTGCTCTTATAACAAGACTCTAGATTAACAGCTTTTTGTCTCTGGCCAGGGCGTGGCATGCAATGCCCATCAGGATGGAGTGAAGGGCATTGCAGGAGCAGCAAAACTGCAAAAGAAAATCAACAAACCACAATCCAGAACTTCAGAGACTCTGTATCAACCACCTAGAACTAGGCCAGAATAATCTCTTCCCATCCTGAAGCTCAGGGACATTTGCGGAAGAAGGGGCGGTAAGAGTGTAAGAGCAAAAGGATGGGAGGAGCAATGATTTGCAAGATACTCCACACAAGTTAGGGCCGGAGCAATCATAATTGGACTTTGCATGCCCTGAGCAATGTCCAACACACTATTGACCTCACACAGTCTAGCATCTGCTAAAGGCACCAAGATCCTTGGAGGCAAGGGATTGGCAGCCACAGCAGTGTTCCTGTACTTAAGAGGAACACGGGCAAGGGTTCAAGGAATGGCCACTGGGTCCTTGTACGTCATCGGAGAGGAGGGCTCAGAGGAGAATCAGGCATGCACAGGAAAGGACTCTCTGGGAATTGGGGGGGGGGCACTGGGGGATGGGGAGGGAGGAGTGAGGGGAGGAGGAGCAAGGGGTTCGGGGGGAGGAGGAGGGAGGGAGGGAACTGGTGTACCTATTAAGTTTGTATGAGCTGACATAATAATAAAAAATGTAAAATGAAAAGAAATGTCAGAAAATATTGTACTCTTTGAATACAGAGGGAAAAAACATGAAGTTTCCATTCTAGTAATTATAAGGCAATGGAAAATAAAACTGATCTCATAAAAATTAGCTTTTGGTATACAAATAAATTCATAAGCAATAGTGGAATTAAAAAAAATAAAATAGTATTTCCAAGTGGCTTTAATTTATATCATCATAGAAGTGTTCCAGAAGAAAGAAGGCTCTGTGGATGGTTAATGCACATCTGAATGAAGCTGTCAAAACCTTTAGCATTTTATATGTTCCCTGTGCTATCTTTTCCTATAGAATTGGCCTATCAATGCAAGCTTGCTTCAGCAGAAAGGGTCACTTCCAGATCTGATAATATTCTGTCTATCTATGTGGGATAGGAAAAAAATACTCTCTCACCTATCTCATACTGAGTTCTTTTCATGTCATATTCATCAAAACTGGCTACAAGCTAGCTGGTTTTTAAAATAATAATTTCCAAAGGAAACCTCTATTACATGTCATCTATTTTAGCTAACTTCATCCACCTTGATGTTTATCTGCATGCAGTGACATGAATCGCCCAAGTCAAATGCATATCTGAAGATGGCCAAATCCAAGTTCTGTTTGGAGGAGTCAAATATGGATACAATTAATCAGTTTTACTGTATTTGAAAATATAAAATGATTTTTCAGATGGAGTTGATTGAGACAGGGTATAAGGTGGAGGTGCTGAAATGAAGATGCCTGTGATTCCATTTTCAACACAAAAATGAAGAAGCACAAATGAAGATTCTCCTGCTTTTATTACTAGTTAGAAAGGAAACTGAACATGGAGCCTGAAGGCAGTCACTCTTAGTAACTCCGGAAGAATAGTAAGGGAGTCGTTATAGCACAGCTATAGAAAGTAAGGTCCTGAAACAATGGAAAATCAAAGAAGAATCTTGTTTGCCAATAAATATGGAAAGATATGCAGCATTTCTACAATACTGTCAAATTGCAAATATTCAGATTGGGAACATAGCTTTGCGAGTGAAGTGCTTAATGCATGGACAGCAGAAGCTATGTTCTAATATCAGAGACCATGTGGAAAAAACAGGAACAGCAGCATTTACCAGTAACCCTAGTGCTGGAGAAGTGGAGAAAGGAGGATCCCAGGGCTCCCAGAATAGCTTATCTAGACAATTAGTGATGTCTGGGCTTAGTGAAAAACTCTGTCTCAAAAGTAAGTTGAATGAATGAGGAAAGCACCAAATGCTGTACCCTGGCTTCCACATGCATACATATGAACGTGTAACTGCACACATATGAACACACACATATGAACACACATAGTGTAGCAGTTAGCCTGAATGATTGTTGATAGATGACCATCAAATGGCCTAAGGGAACAGGGATTTATTTTCTCTTACTGATAGTCTGGTTACAGTCTGTAGTCCAGCTTGACGGGAGAGCACACACCAACATTAGGGCAGAAGGAACTGGCCACACCATCTCTACATAATGGCTGAGAGAGGGACAAACTTTACTTGCTAGACCAGCATGTCTGGCCAAGTGTACACAAGGATGCTGACTCCCTCAACCAGCTCTCCATGTTTTATTCCAGGGTCTATTCCCACCCACCATAGGCTGGACCTTCCCCATCAGCTAGACAATCTCCTTTAGGGTTATTCTAGGCTTAACTTAACCATTAATTCTCTACAAATGTGCCTAGAGCTCAAACACATCAACTGTCAAGTTGACACCTGTGCCTAACTATGTCACATAGAAATTACAAGGTTGTAGAACACTGAACTGAAAGGTCATTCCAGTGTAGTCCTTAGTAATGAAATATTCCATATAAGAGATGCAGTAATCGATACCAGATATAACATAGAAGATGCCACAAAATCATACAATTTTTTGAATTGTAGGAAAGTAGTAAAGTCAGGAAAACTAAAAATCTGTATAAAATGATATAACGAATTTTGTCAATCTAAAACATAACTTTGAAACAGGTGAAATTATGATCTTGATGTTTAAAATCTTTGTATTTATAAAGTAATAGGATGAAGAAAATATAGGCCATGTAGATATGGGACACATAGAGAAAGAAAATGACAGACACTGCTCTATGGTATCTTTGGAAGAGTGATTGTTCAATGAAAGATGAGAGAACTCACATTTAGGTCTACAACTTCAATAGACTGGTAAAGGTCAGAACACAAAAGAGAAAGAGAATGGAAACAGGACAAAATGCACAACATTGCTAATATTCCCTTTTTACCTGGAGGAGATTGAGATACTGAAAAACCTGAAGAAAAAAATAAATAGAGGTAGAATGAATACTATTATGATACCAAAGGTTGGCAATGAATGAAACACACCTTTCAATGTAATATAGTTTTTAAGAAAAGTGAAGATTTTCTCCTCTTCTGTAGATTATCTTTTTATTCAGTTAACAGTATCTTCAGCTGAACAGAAGCTCTTTGATTTCCTTTGCTGAGTGTTGTCTCTATTTCTTGTGCTATTGAGGTCTTGTTTAGAAAATGTTTGCCTAGGCCAATAAATTTGAGGGAATTCCCTACTCTTTCTTCTAGAGTTTTAAATAGGTTCTGGTCTAATTAAATATCCATTTGCAGTTGATTTTTGTGCATGATGACAAGTAATGGTCCAGTTTCAATCTTCTACATATAGATACCCAATTTTGCCAGAACAGCTTGTTGAAGATGCCGTCCTTTTTCCATTGTATTTTCTGAGCAACTATGTTAAAAATGTGATGACTGTAAGTGTATGGGCTAATGTCTGGGTCTTTTATACTTATCCATTGATCTATGTGTCTACTTTAGAGCCAATACCATGCTTTCTTTATTGTTATGGATTTGTAGCATATAATAAGATCTGGTGTAGTGATATCTCCAGCAGAGATTTTATGACTCAGGACTTTTTTTTTTGTGCTATCCTGGGCCTTTTGTTCTTTCATATGAACTTTGAGACTATTTTGTCAATTTCTGTCAAGAATTACCGTGGAATTTTAATTCACATTGCCTTGAATCTGTATGTTGCTTTTGGTAGGATTGTCATTTTTATGATGTTAATTCTGCTGATCCAGGAGCATGGGAAGTCTTTCCGTCTTCTGATAGCTTTGAAATTTCTTTCTTTAGGGTTTTAAAGTTTATTTTTCAGGTCTCTCACTTCCTTGGTTAGATTTATACCAAGGTATTTCATTTTTCAGTGGCTGTGGTAAATGGAATTATTTCTCCTACAACTCTCACTTTTTTCACCTTGGAGTATAAGAAAACCACTTATTTTTAAACAATTGTGTAACCTGCCATTCTGCTGAGCTCATGTATTAGTTCCAGGAGTTTCCTAGGGGAGTTTTTGGGGGTTTCTCAAATATAGGATCATGTCATCACAAATAGGGATAACTTGACTTCTTTTCCAATTTGTATCTGTTTTATATCTCAATTGTCTTATGATTCTAGCTAAGACTTCTAGTCCTAATGTCCAGGACATACAAAAAACTCTAAAAATTAAACACCAAGGAGATAAATGGCCAAATAAGAAAATGGGCCTGGAACTTAAAAGAAAATTTTCCCAGGATTAAATGTCCAACAAATACTTTCAAAAAATGTTTCACCTCCCTAGCCATCAGAAAAATGCAATTAAAATTGCCAAATCACCCTGCCAAAATGGTTAAAATCCAAAGTACATGCAACAATAAATGCTGGAGAAGATGCAGGGAAAAGGGAATCACACATTGCTGGTAGGAATGGAAATTTGTGTAACCACTGTGGTGATTGATATGGTGGTTTCTACAAAAGTTAAAAATTGAAATGTTACATGGCCATGTTATACCGCTAGTGGTAATATTCTCAGAAAATGCTTTATCCATTTTCAATGTAGCATTATTCACAATAGCAAAGTCATGGAATCAATCTAAATGCCCAACAGTTAAATGAATAAATGAAAATGTGGCACATATACAAATACATCAAAAATGTATAATGAAATTTGCTGGTAAATGGATGGAGTTGGAAGCAGTTATATTGTGTGAAGTATCCCAAGCATAGAAAGTCAGACATAGCATGTTCTCCCTTTTAAGTGGAACCTAGTACCAAGCCCCCATAATGATATACACAAGAGAAAAATCTCTATAATATCCATTAAAACTGCAAAAGATTGTAATTTGGAGGATAGGGGAAAGAAGGCCCCCAAGAGAGTGGAGACAAAAGAAAACAGTCTAATAGATAACTAAGGCAACTGTCAAGAAAAGCCTGAAAGTAGTAAGACATCTGATCCTGTCCACTGCCAGTTTCCTTCCTGTTCACTGGTGTTTGGACTGATTTAAAGTGCTAGACATGTGTCCCTCATTATGGGACTGGAATGAGAATTGGTGATCAATAAGTAGCTGGTCAGTTGCTTGGAGATTGACCTCACTCGCTGCTGTGTCCTATTCCTGTTTTTCCATCTCTTTTAAGCCTTTTCTTATATAAAGACCCCTTTTTATTTATTTATTTCTTTATTCATTCATTATTTATGTATTTATTTATTTATTTTTCTTTTCTTTTTTTTTTATTTTTCTGCTCATACAAACGTAATAGGAACCCTGTCACCTCCTTCCCCCCATCCCTCCCTGGACGTCTCTGTTCCATCCCCCCTTTGCCCCTTCCTTTACCCTCTCCCTCCCTTTCTCCCAGTGCCCCCTCTCCCCATCTCTGAAGCATCCTTTAATGTGTACATCAAACTTTCCTCTGGGTCCTCCTCTCTGATGAGGTGTAAGGACTCAGTGGCAATTCCTAGAACTCTTTCTTGTGTTCCCCTTAAGTATAGGAACACTATTGTGACTGTTAATCCCTTGCTTCTAAGGATCCTAGTGACTTTAGTCCATGTTAGAATTTGAGGGGTCAATGATATGTTGGTCATTGCGAAGATCATGCAGAGTCCTATTATAATTACTTCGGCCCTAACTTGTGTGGAGTATCTTTCATATCATGACTCCTCCCATCCTTGTGTTCTTACAATCTTACTGCCCCCTCTTCCGCAAATTTCCCTGAGCTTCAGGATGGGGAGAGATTAGGCAGGCCTGACACCAGGTGGATGATATAGAGTCTCTGACGTTCTGAATTATGGTTTGTTGACATTTTTTTCAGTTTTGCTGTTCCTGCAATACCTCTCTCACCACAGTCTCCTACTTTTATTCCATCTACTTTTGAATATACTCTTATAACAAGACTCTAATTTAACAGGTTTTTATCTCTGGCCAGTGGGGGGTGACATCCAATACCCATCAGGATGGGCACTAAAGTTCCCTTTTTAAAAACAGGGTTTTTAAAAAAATAATAATCTTTGCATACATGAAGATTTCAAAACTCAGAGAGGATGCAGCCTTATGTAGTGCAAGAACAGCAAAATAGACAACAACAGCTAACCAGAATGCAGAATACCAGAGACCCTACAATGTCCGCCCAGAACCAGGCCAGCCACATCTTTCCCCATCCTGAGGCTTAAGGAACCTTGCAGAAGAGGAGGCTGTAAGACTGGGATAGCCTAAGATGAGGATCATCAATGGACAAAACAGTCCACTTAATACTGAGCTGCTGAAGCTAGCATCTCAGTACAATGAGACTTGATCTTTCCAGACCTGCACAATGACAGACATATAAACATGACTCTATACACTAGCAAGGGAGAGAGGAAAAGGAGGAAGAAAGGGAAGAAAGGGAGAGAAAAAGAAGGGAAAGGAGGAAAAAGGGGAGAGAAGGAAAGGAGGAAAAAGGGGAGGGAAGGAAAGGAGGAAAGTTGGAAAGAAAGAGGGTGGTAAGGATACCCCCTCGTTGAGTTTGTATAACTAGGAAAAATAATTTTAATAAAATAGAAGGAAGATAATGAAAATAGAAAGCAGCAGTCATAGCTATCACATAGTGTGACAGCTGTTGTAATCTAACATTAACACATGAAGACGCAAAGGAGATTCTCATTTTTATAGATCTTGAGTGATAACTTTAAGAATCATAGCATCTAAACAGAGTGATCTTTCAGGGCATTTTTTAATCCATGGTTTCTATTAATTGCTTGATTTATTACCATTTATTTAAATTAACTTGATAAAATACTAAAACTAGTATGAATTAAAGTTACTAATTATAGAAACACAATCTAAGTGATGAAACAGAAAATAATCTCCACAGGATAAGAAACAAAATTATATATTTGTTGCATGTGAAGAAAATTTTGCTAAGTTGTTGCTGAATCTCTGCCGGGCCAGCCAGGGCAAAAGAGGAGAAATGGCAGAGGCTTCATGGGCTTGAGGCAAATGGATGAGCTGGAGACGGGGTCACCACCCAGATCCCGGGGAGTCAGGTGAGAAGCAGCAGGAAGAGGACGAGTTGGCTGCAGACTCAACTTTATTCAGGAAGTGTTTGGGCTTATATAGGGCCGGGGTCCAATCAGGTGTGCCCACCTCTCTGCTCAAGGGGAGGGGGAGAGAGAGCAGTCACCAATCATTTAGCTGTTTACTAGGTGTCCAAGTTAGATGGTTGCTTTCCCATTTGTTGTTCATCCCTCCTTCCCATTGGTTGTTCATCCCTCTGTCCCATTGGTTATTCATCCCTCTGCCTGTATGGTTCCTCTAGTGGGACATGTCTGGGGCATGTCTGTATTTGTCCTGTAGCCAGAAGTCCTGGGCTAGGGCCTCTCTGAATCGGTAGTGCCACATTTTCACCCTTTTATTTATTTATTTTTTTAGTGGGAACTATGATAGCTGGGGGAACCCTGAGCCTCTTCAGCTGCATGGAAAATAAGTGACTGTGCCTGTCTTAATTAGATACCGCCCTCGTGTGGAGCCTTACCCATCATTGACTACCAGTCATGAGACCATCTCAGAGAAGGAATCATGGTCCCAAAGGGGAACTCAAGCAGTGGCAGAAAAAAGCAGGTTTTCCTTAGGGCAGCAGCAGGCTGAGAGGCTATAGGCAGGGAAGGCGGAGAAATGATCCAGATGTGGGGAGACATAAATCAGAATCTAACAATTGTAAATTAGTAAGGCATAGCTCTGATGGAGGACACCCAGGCTTCCCACGAGCCTTTGTTGCTCTTAGGAATGTCTGAAGCCTGAATGGATGCCCTGAGTACCTATGAAGTAGCTTTGTTATTTTGGGAACATAAAAAACCTGTAAGAAAACTTACAATCTATAGAAAAACAACTGTGATCGATATAAAACATAAGTAGTTAAGGCCTTAGATGTTATCAAAATTATTTGTTCTTAAGTATGCATACATGTGTTTAAAAATGGCATGCCAAAATTTTAATATTAGCATGCAATAGAAATGAAAAAAAATGAAGTGGCCACAGACACAAGACACACATGTAAACACAGAACATGTAAACATACAAGCACATGAACAACATTTTACCAGCAATTTGTACAATTTACCAGCAACTGTCTTAAAATTACCCTTGAAAGCTTTATCAAATATGAATTAACATTTAGGAAAACCTTATTTAAAACGAGACCTCATATTAGTTAAATCCAGCAGCTTAGTTTAATTATGAAAAATATCTAGCAAGAAAAGCACATCCTTATCCATAAATCTGGTTCCCACATTTTCTCTGGGGGTATCTAAGGTGCTAAAACCATAGCCTCCAAAATTCCTCTAAGCCAGCAGTCTTAACCTTGAGTCCTCTAGTCTCTAGAAGAGATTTTAAGACACATATTGGGAGACCAGTATCATCTGAAGTAGAAAATACATCCAGGAAAGAGAGGAAGTCAAGAGCTACAGGAAGAAGAAGAGGAGGGAAGGGAATGTTGTCAGGAGGTGGAATGCCCCCCTGCTCCATGGACCTGTGAGCCATCTGCAGAGTGCTCAACAGGGGAAGGGGAGGAGAAGGATCTGGAGGAAGAACAAAGAGCTAATTTTGGGTTCTTTCCAAAAGTTTCATTGTAGCAATTAATCACTTCCTCAGTGGAGGATCTTTAAGGATGTTATGATGCCAAGGAGGATGGAAACAAAAAGGGGGCTGGAAGCATATGGCCATCCTGGACTTCCCTCTTATGGGCCAGGAAAAGCACTCCCATCCAAATCTGTGGGTCCCAGATATTTTCTGGGGAAATCCAAGGAGCTAAGATTAAAGCTTCCTCCCAAAAATCTTCTAAGTCCTTTGACGTCACTTTGATTCTACATAAGTCTAGTAGACTTAAGGGCAGTCAGTTGGGTTGCCTTCTGATGACACGGTAAATTACCCATTATGGAGAAGAAAGGTTCCCTAATGGATCAGAGATGACTAGGAGATGAGCAGACAAGGTGAAAAAGTGCAGAAAATAAAAAGCAACTAGAACCAAGGTCAAAGTGAAAACAACTCCTAAAAGGGTAACCAACATCCAAGGAGAGACCTAGTGCAGGACATATGCAGAGGTGTTTTGGATCTAAGCATCCTGTGCTTAGTGAGGGACTTCAGCTTCAGGGGTTCATTTCTCCCCCAGGCTGTACTCCCTCCTCTCACCCCCCCCCAGTCAGGCTGATTTAATATAATCAAACCTGGGCTCTGAGTTCTGAGGGGACCAATTTCTCATGTGAACTCACCAGGAAAAGCCTTGCTTTAGAGGGGCTCTTTGATCCTGGGGAAGTCAAACAAGCAATTGCATTAAGAGGGGCTCCTTGTTCATCAGCAAATCAAGAGAGCAATTGTGTTCCTAAGGACAAACAGGGAAAGGGATAAAAGAGAGGGCCACCTGCTCACCTTCAGGTGCCTGTAAGCACAGGAACACAAAACCAAAGGAGCTGATCACCAAACTTTACCGGAATGGGTGTCTCGTCTACACCAAAGGTGGCATCACCCCACATTGGAGTGGCAGATGTGCCGAATCCCCACCTGGCCAGCCAGGGGGATGTGGGGGAAATGTCAGGGGCCTCGTGGGCTCAAATCGAATGGGTGAGCCAACAACAGGGTCACCAATCCAGACCCCGAAAGTCAGAAGAGAAGCAGCAGGCAGAGGAAGAGTTGGCTGCAAACTCAGCTTTATTTAGGAAGTGTTTGGGCTTATACAGGATCGGGGTCTAATCAGGTGTGGCCATCTCTCTGCTCAGGGGGAGGGAGAGAGCAGCCACAAATCATTTAGCTGCTTACTAGGTGTCCATGTTAGATGGCTGCTTCCCATTTGTTGTTCATTCTCCATCCCATTAGTTGTTCATCCCTCCATCCCATTGGTTGTTCATCCCTCCGCCTGTATGGTTCCTCTATTGGGACATGTCTGGGCCATGTCCGTATTTGTCCATAGCCGGGAGCCCGTGCTAGGGCCTCCCTGAATCGGTAGTGCCACACTAAGCAATAAATTGTAAAGATATCAGAATGCCCACAGACCTAAATACTGAATATCATTGTATTATTTTTATGATGCAATTTTGCAGTTGAAGACATCTTACCTATAAAAATGCTTTGTACTCTGTGTTATTTAACACTTTTAGCTACTGTGTAAATAGTACCCTGTAGGAAGAAATTCAATAAATAATTCATCTACAAGACAGAAATCAATAATTTGACAGTTTGTCATGGACATTTCATTTTTTATATTTATTTATTTATTTATTTATTTATTTATTTATTTATTTATTTATGTACTTTGTGTGTGTGTGTATGTTTGTATGTGTGTGTGTGTCCCTGTGGAGGACTAAGGGTGACTTTGAAAATCATCCTGGGTTTCTTCTAATTCTTTCTTGCTTTACTCTGAGATTTCCCTGGCTCTGTCCACCAAAGCCAGAAGTACAAGCTACTGCCATTTCTGCCTGTCATTTTTATGTGGGACCTGGGATCAAAACTTAGGATCTGCTGCTTGTGAAAAAAGAGTCTTAACCACTGAGCCAGGTTTCCAGCCCCTGACAATTAGTTTTATTGAAAATCTGATTTGTGTTGCATATAAAAGTAGACTGCAAAATTATATGAACTTAAATTGTATCACCATTTTGAATTTTTCAACCAAAGAGGATGCTTACTAGAGTTTCTTTTTTATGCTTTAGTTGTTATTGGTTTAGGTGCTGTAATGTTTACTCTTTTCTGTTGCTGTGAGAGAACACCCAAAGTCAAACAATTTAAGGGATAAATGGATATTTTTTCAGCTTGTGGATCCAGAGGGGAGATATAGTCTTTCATGATGGAGGCAGCATGGCTGGTGGCTGAATCTGGAGGCAGCTAAGTCACTGCATACATCTTAGAGACAGAGCTGCTGCTAGACTGCTGCTACAAAAACTGACTTCTCTAGGAGGAGAATCCACTTCAATGCCCATCCCCTTTCCCCATTAAGGCTCCACTTCTCAAAGATACCATGCCATTCCCAAACACATGAGACTGTAGGGGACTCATTTCAAACCATGACAGTCCACCCCACAGACTTATACCATCTCATTATGCAAACCATATTCAGTTCAACTTTAAACCTTTTCATATCAGCAGTAGTCTCAACACAGTAAAAATACAAAGCCTCTTGTAAAATCAAGATACAAGTTACATATTTCTAACACACAACAGCACAGAATAAACATTCCCATTACAAAAGGAAGGAATGGGTGCATATCCATGAAGATCAGTCCATACAAGACTGAAAACTAGCAGAACAATCCGCAAATCCTATAGTTCCAAGTCCAACAGGGGAACTTCTTCTTGAAATCACCTCGGTTCCAAATGGCTTTGTTTCCACCCTTCTAACATAGATGCCTGTAGAACTCATCACTTTCTTAAGCTGACTCCTCCCATGGTATAAAGGTCTCACATTGTCTCTGGCATCTCTAAGATCTTGAATTCTCAGTGGCAACCCAGGCTTTAACTCCACAGCACAAACTGCCCTTTTTGTGCATCCACACTGCAGGCTTTCTGCCACATGCTGCCTAGATTCTGCTGTTCTCTGAAACCTTGCTAGGGGAATCCATGACCTCCTATAAAACCAGAACTAAATGGATGAATTTGCCAAATTTTGCTATTGCGTTGGATTAGAGATTAGCCCTCTTGAATCACAGCTGGTACAGCTTCTCTGTGCTGACAGTAGGGAAAAATCTTTTCTCCTATTAGGTTGCTTTAGGGGAGAAAAAGACCCTTGCTTTGGAATTCTGTCCTGTAACTCATTCGTTCCAAAAAGATTTGCATTGTTATGAACTGGAGCCTTCTCAGACAATCTTGCCTCAAGATAGGGACTTTCCTATTATCCAAATTGAGAGCAAGCTTTGATACACTAATGGAGCTAACCTTTTTAACAGCGGACATTTTACTCTGCTCCTTCCTGGTTTAACTTTTAAAGTTTTCCATTGAATATTTTCTTATCAGACCTCACAGTTTTTGTTTCTGTCTGCCTGACTCCTTGCTCTTTTTCCAAACTCTAAAGAAAAGCACTAAAAATTAGCCATATCACATTGTCAAGACTTCATTGCCTTGGACGTTCTTCCTCTAAGCATTTGAATTTAGCTTCAGGCAAGCTTTCAGGATGAGGGCAAAACTTCACTAAACTTGCCACCAACACATGGCTACATTTGTCCTTGTCCAGTTCCAAACACAGTTTGTGTTCCCTTCTGGACCATCACAAGCTGGGCTTCCAATGTTTGTGTTTTTGATCGCCTTGCTTTCTTCAGAACTCTCAAGACAAAGGCCCATTTGGCCCATTCACCAAGATTGCAAAAACCTGCCCAGCATAAAGACTCAAAGTTCTCCTTATTTCTCCCAACAAACAGTTTTAAAAACACCCTAGTCACATCACAGCATTGGCCATATTGCTGGATACTAGCTTCACAAGCAACTTCATTTTTGGTACCAGATACACTTATTCTCACACATAAATACCCTACTCCTCAGATACCAATTTCTCTCAATTTCAAAACACTTCATGTTGTGGTACTAGGTGCTCTTACTCTCACCAATACCCCAATACTTGGCACCAATTTCCATATTGATTACTCTGTGTTTCCATGTAAGAGAATATTCAAAGTCAAGTAACTTAAAGCAGAAAGATGTATTCAGCTTATGGATCCAGAAGGGAGATACATACAGTCTTTCATGGAGGAGGCAGCATGGCTAGTAGCCAAAGCTGGAGGCAGATTAAGTCACTACAAATATCTTGGAGACTGAGAGCTGCTGCTATACTGCTGCTACGAAAACTGACTTCTCCAGGAGGTAGGGTGGGACTAATCCACTGCATGGCCCACCTCTTGTGACTATCTTCCTCCAGCAACACTATACTTCTCAAAGGTGTCATGACCTTCCTGAATACATGAGACTGTGGGGACACACTTCAAACCAAGATAGATGCTTCTTTAAATTTGTTGGTTTCTAAAAAATTTGAAAGCTCTGAATTTTTTTTTGTTTTGCTCAACTCTATCAATTTCTCTCTTTCTTTTTAATTTTTTTCTTTCTTTGTTTTAAAAGGGAGGGTTGGTATTTCCCACTTTCTATTACATTTTCTTTGCTGCATATGGCAGGATCTCTATATTTTAGGCTGAAATTGAACTGATGGTCTTCTTTCGGTCAGGTTTCTCAGTGCTGAAATTATGGGCATAAACTACCAAGTCCAGATATTTTTTTCTCAGTGACCTACAATTCATATCAATGAGTGCTGAATTGTTCTTGTTTAATAGAGAAATGGATGACAGTTGGTGCCATGTTAGACCAGTGGCCCAGAAAGCAGGTTATATAAAATATGTGGGTAGCTAATAAGGATCACATAATCATTTTATCAATTAGTTAATTAAATATTCATGATCTGTTTCACGAGTGGCCAGCATTTCACATTCTGTACTATAAAGAACAATTAACTGATCAATGTTCTCTTAGACTGATTTTGACATCAGCTTGAAACTCTAAGTCAGTTTTCCTATTATAAATTAGTCATATTTAAAGTCAAATTCAAATAAGGCTCTGTTATTACATTATTGTTACTATTCACTATAAGAAATATCTTGTTGGATGCAGACTAGAGACTATTTCAGTTCACTTGGAAAACAATCTAGTGATAATACATGGGGCATTAAACTAGAAGTTAATTTTCTTTGTTAGTTCAGGAACCATAGGAAAGTATTTCTAAAAACAACTTTCTATATATTACAAATTTCAAAGACTTTTCTGGGGAAAGTAAACTTTTATTTACATTGTGGTGTTCTTCATTATTTTGATGACATTTTATAATTTTCATTGCACTTGAAAAGTTATACATGCCTCACTAAACAGATGTTATTTCTAGAACGTATTGCAATGATGTAGAATAGGATATACACACCTATATAGTGGAATATTGTATTTATACCAAAAATTTATTCACATTATTCTTAAGCTACATTAAGTTTTATAGCTTACTACTACATTGCCTTAAATTCAGAAATTAGGAATTGAACTCTCAGTTATTAATTTTCAAAATACCATATTACACTGCCAGTTAGGGTGGCACACTGATCTTTATTCTCCAAAAAACTAATCAGATATGAGAGAAATATTTTAAGAATAAGACTGTCATACCTATGGGGCTGAGTGAGAACTTTAAGATCTGCTGTTAGTAAGGAGAGTAATTAGTAAATTTCCACTCAGATCTGAGGACCTGAATATTAGGAAAGCTAGCAACTGGAATTCTAGTATGCATTTAATGGAAAGAGATAGGGAAAACTGGTCTCGATGTTGAAAAATAAGCATACATATGGACCAAGTTCTTCATTCAGACTTTCAGGAGAATGAATGGATGAAGCCCATCAATACCTCAGAAGGCAATGTGATTTACTGACTGTACTAGCTAAAATGTTAATTTCATGAAGAAGTATTCTCACAAACACTTCTAGAACAATAGAATAATGACCCTCTGTCTCTCTCTCTCTCACACACACACACCAAAGAATAAAAGGGGTGTTATCACAAAATACTGACAGAAAAATATTATTAAACTCTAACTCCAAAATTCCTAGTCAAAAGACACAGCACGGATATACTACATTTCTTATGTACCTGTATTATAAGTAAAATGTCTTTTGACTGCTTGGAAGGCTATTGTCCTTTCTTTCTTAATCAATTTCTAAATATTAGGACCATCACTGTCTTTATCATGATTGTGCAGAGGCAGACGAGATTTCCTTTTTTGTTTTGATTTTTGGTTTTGTTGTTCTTTTTTAGTTAATAATTGGAAAAGCATGTTTCCCCAGCAATAAATGTCATTGCTCTGAAGTTCTGAAAATATACTTTAATTGTACACTTGAGAGAGAGAAGTAAATATAAGGGTTGAGAATGCTGATTCTTAATCCAATCCCTGAGATCTGTGGATTAATCAAAGTGAGTTAATGAATGCCAGAGGAATGAAACAGTATTTAGTTAGGTTAGTAATCAATATTATTACATTTTCATTAAAATTAGCATATTCGTTTAGGCATTATACTATAGGCAGCAATGAGCAATTCTTTTTCCTAAATGTTTTTAATTTTGTTAGAATTATCCTAAAAAATTCCCAGAGAGAGTTAGATTAGGTTTAAAAAGTAGTTACCTTTTAAATGTTGAAATAAAGCCAATTTCTCTCTAAAGAGATTTTCCCCTTATCTAAACAGAGTTTAATCACTCAAAGTCTAGTTCGATTAAAATTGAGTTATGAATGTTGGGAGAGTCCTGGTTGATTTAAAGTGGAAGTTTTCTGGTGTGAATTGATTTATAAAACCCTTTGGACTTGCTATCTGAAGAAGTTAGAAATGCTCAGGGCTAGCTTGTCTAAACCACTTTCTAAATGAATGATGTTTCTTCTATTTCACTGTGTAAATTTTGGTTTCATGTAGGATTTTGAGAAATATCACATCTTTTAATCTTTTAAATAGGATGAAAAATTTAGCAAAATTTGCATAAATTACAAAATACTTGCATAAAATGCTAATTTTTCTCAAGGAATGAAGATATAAAATTGAAATGCTCAAATACAATATGCAAAAACCTCTATTGCCTAGAGACTGGAAGTCTTATCAGGGAAAATTATTGCAGCTCACTCTCTCATCAGTGATGTTTAAAAAAAAGTAAAAAATCTCATCTGAATTTTTTATAAATTTAAAGCATAGCAGTGAGCATTTATTTCTGTTTTGACAGCCCTGAAGACTGACTGTGGTATCCTCTGTACTCGAAGAGAGGTTTCACTTGGTGAGCCATTTATTCTTAGGTTGGAAGTTCCAAGTAAGTCTTATGTACCACAGGAGGATGGGACTTTCTGTGCTATAGGTGAATAATTATTGTTCTTCAAGGAACAAAGAGGGGTCTAGAGAGATAACTCATTGGTTAAGACTTTGCCTCACAAGTGGAAGGTCCTGAGTTTGGATCCCAGGTCCCACATAAAATGCCAGGTGGCTTGAACTTCCCGCTCTGGTGGGCAGAACCTGGGAAATCCCAGAACAAACAAAAAGGAGGAAGACATATTCCAGGATAATTCCTCCTGGAGCCTCTATAGGGAATCACAGTTCCCTCTGTCTCTCTCTCTCTGTCTCACTGTCTCTCTCACTCTCTGTCTCTCTCTCATAAACACACACACACACACACACACACACACACACACATACACACACGCAAGCACACAAAATAAATAAATAAATAAAACTAAAAATACCTTAAAAAAAAAGGAAGCAGAGAGGAATGCTAAGACTCTGGCCCATAGCTGCATTGCTAATTAATATTTAGGCATTGTGTGGAAGACAAAGTTTAGAAAAGCGGCAGAAACCAATGACTGGCAGATACATGGAAAGGTGTCAGTATTGGAGCAGTGGTTGTCTGGTTGCATGATATTTTGCTTCTCTAAGGTTGGCTAATTTATTTTAAGGAGGAGGAAAATGGTTAAACTAAGCTTTGGCCCGCATCATTTTGGGCTTGAGTAAGTAAATTATAGAGAAAGGAACAGTCACCAAATTCACAGAAATAAACTATGCAGTTGTAAACTGTGGCCACTTACACATACACACACACACATGCACACGCACACGCACACGCACATGCACACGCACACGCACATGCACACACACACACACACACACATATGGTAGATATAGTTGTCTCATTCAGCAGAATATTCAGATATCTAATGCATACGTATATACAAGTATCCAATGTGGACTGAAATGCTTTCAATAGTGAAACCATGAAGGAACCGATACACTAGTCATTGAGCACTTGTGTGGGCATCAAGGATTCTAACAGTTCCTACATACATTAAGAAAATATGTGCCATGAACCTTTTCCTTTGGCGAGTTTTCTCCTATGAAGATAATTGTAGGGAAGTCAGAGTGCCAGTTCCTGTAGAACTACCAGCAACTCTGGCTGTTTGATGTCATTTTATAATTTTGATGACAAAGGAATAATAGTGATCTCAGGGAAGTACCTGGAAAGACACATTTTACTTAGAAAGATGGGTTTCTTTAAATGTGGTTGACAAAATAATACACTGAACATGTTAGCAGAAGATGCAAGGCACAAACTCAAGACTGATGTTAAAGGCACCAACCCTTAGAGGCAGAATGACAGATATCTATCAGTTCACTCAGCAGCCTGTGCCATCTTGATCTTTTGCACCCAGGGATTAGTAGACCACTACATCATCCAGTAAACAATTCCCAATCATCTGCTTGCTCGTTTACATAAGCAACTCAGAGGCAGGTTTGACAAGTTCTTAATTAGCCTTCTGTGCCTTCATTAGCCTATAAATGCCCTCCTACTTGCTGAGATTTATTGGGTTAAGATTGAAAATTAGAATCTGTGTTGCTTATTAAAGTGTCCAGGTAAGGGTGGTGGCACTAGTACAAGATTCCTCAGAAATGAATCCAAACTTTACTTCCAGGGAGGTTGCTGAAGTGTAGGAAGACCACAGAGGCATTAACTATATTATAGGAAAGGCAAGGGAAGCATTCAGTCAGTGGCTGGCTTTGAAATGGGTGCCATTAATAGAAATCCATATGATGTTATTGTATATTCCACAGAAGCAGTGGAAGAAGATCCCAGCAGTGACTTTGTGCCAGTAGGAGGGTGAAATTATTTCACAAGACTTCCCAGCCTTTAGTACTTTTATTATCATGGAAACCAAAAGAAGCTCTTCACTGGTAATGGCAGGCTTCAAATATAAAAGAGACTCAACATTAACCAGCATAATTGAACTTGGGAACTAACAGTCCAAAGGTCTTTGCTGTCAGAAGCCACTGATGTCTTCCTCTCAGACTCACATTTGAAATTTAGGTTTGGTCGGCTAAAATCATTGTTCTCGACTTAACTAAACTTCAGATACTGTTTACTTTTCTTCTTCTTTGCAAATTGGCTATCTTTTTGTGCCATAGACTTGAAAAATTTAAGAGGGAAATCAGGGAGATGGGAGGAGGATAAGTTAAGACAGATGATATACTTGAAGAAAAATGTCATTATGAAGCTCTTGACTTTTTGCGAAATGAATATATACTAATGAAAATTAAAATATGACAAATTCTCCTGGCAGCTTATGCAATTTAGGATTGTTGTAATTGAGGATCTGTTAGTGCCCTGTTTTCCAGTTTCCATGAAGGAATTGTAGCTTAACTTCTAACAAAAGCAAGTGGCTCTTGCATATAGAAAAATTAAATTTTGTCAAACTTTATGTTCCTTTGCTTAAGGCCAAATAACAAACAAATAACTCTAATCCTTTACTGCTCTTGCAAAAGATACTCTGGTACTTTTTTAGAGGAGTTGATCACATGTTGACTTCTGGCTCTTTCTACTATTGTGATCCACTCAAAGGATTTTTGACTTGTTTAAATTATCCAGGACAACTTATTGCATAAGTGTACTTTGTGTCTTGACATGAGCAAATGTGATAGGAGTAAAATAACTGTAGATCACTTTGGCTTTTCATTCTTTCCCTCTAGAGAGTAACATTACTGCTAATTCAAGTTCCATCAGCCTGGGTTGCATGAATTGAAGGATTAACACAACAGAATCCTGATATGACAACGGGGGACACATGATTTAAATGAGGAATAGCTTTATAATAAAACACTGAGTTTCCTAACAGATTCCCATTAGTATAGGTTTGTATAGCCCTTGAAATGACAGATTAGAACAGAATATGAACTCCTTATGATTAATATCAGAGCAATTGGGCAGAAGTATTTTAAAATAGGTCATAAATGCATATTTGACATACATAGTCAAAGCTGAATGATATTTATAAAAATGGAAAATGATATCCAGTCATATGGAAGCCACTGATAAGGTACTAATTTATAACATTCAATAGATAACAAGACACCTTTTGTATAATTGTAAACACAGCCATGCACACGAGTAGATGTTTGAAGGTAAGCAGCACACAAAGAAAAGGCAAGCCTAAAAGGACATGTTTTAGTATAAATAAGCATGTATTTTGAAGATGCAAGTCAAATTTTATGTGAATAAAAGCAAATGAATTGAAAATACATTGCAGAATGAGTTACTCTTACTATCATAAATCAATGTGAATCAATGCACATTTTTGTATTTTGTTTGTATACATTATTTTTCTTCATAATTATTTAGCTATAATATCACATTTTCTAAAATAATAACTAATTGCAGTTGAATTGTGTTGAGAATGTGAGAGGTAGAAAACTGTTTCAATTACTCTGTGTGGTCAAAAGACATTGTGAAAGTACCATATAATTAAAAAGTTATCTGTAGTTTAGACACTGAGATCTTTTACCGTCGAGATCTATTCAATGCTCATAAAATTCTAGCTTGTTTTATGCTTCAGAAAATAATGATGCTGAGGCTCTGAACAAAAGCTAGCATTTGATGCTAGAATTCAGACACAGAACTGTTTGACTAATAGTCTACATCTTTTCAACTATATCATAATAGTCATAATAGAGCTATTCAACATTCTTTTATCAGGAAGATTAACAGATTATCTATTAAAGAGGATTTTTTTGTTTTTGCCTTTATTATAAAACTTTTTTTGATTTAATATGAAAATATTTCTGTTTGAAGTATTATAGCTTAAATGCTTTTCCAAGGGATCTTAGTTCTGTTTGGACTAAAGTAGATTAAGTAGTTTAATAAGTTTGAACCAGCCTGCCAGAGATTAGTTCTGGGCAATATATAATACATGATAACAAATATTTTACCTGTAATAATTAGGGTGAGTATATGCTCTTGTGTCAAACACTGACAAAAAAAGTGTGTACAGCAAAATCATAAACTTCATTTAGTTTCCTGTGGGGAAAAGTAATTTTTGGGGCAAGTATTATGTCAAGGCCATATGGAGTTATGATATTTTTCTTATCAAATGTAGAGCATATGATAAAAAAACTCTACTTAATTTATTTACCTATTCTTATTTTAGGAAATATTCAACAGGAACTCTTATTAAGCCATTAACCATAATCTATCTCTTAATAATTAAGAGGAGATTTGCCATTCATTAGTTTGTTTCCATCACTTAGCATTGAACCAAGGCCTTGTGTGGCTTCATAATTACTATACTACTGAGCCTCTCCCTGTTTCTTGATAATTAACATCAAAGTTACAGATTGACTACAATGAATCTTTAAAACCATATAATAATGTTAAAATATATCTTGAAAAATATAAACTCCATCTAAAGTAACTGTGGAAGGCAATGTGTTCATTCTGGTTGGTTATGTTCAAGATCATCCTTTAGATTTAATCAGTCAAATGTTAGTACAACAGAATACATAAATGGAATCAATGAGGTGTGGACTTTGGAAAGACCCAAGGCAGTAATGTATGCATAGTTCAATATATATTATACTATCATTCCCTTTGGCTGAATATCTCTTCTTCAACTCCTAAAACACATTCTAATAACCTTTCACATTTAAGATAAAAGTGTCAGAACTTGAGAAGTAGGGAGAAGAAAATTCTGCTCTTTGCTCTGACCCATGATTAGCCTTGTCAAAGATCATTTTTGGTTGCTAACTAGGTTAAGGCTCATTTCCATTTGTCATTCTCTGACTGTGTTGTGACCTATTCAAAGACATCATGTAATCACTATTTACTACTTTACCATAGATCACTCATGGGCTTAACAGCTACATCAGGGATTGTAAAACATGTCTATGTTAGTGCCATATGCTAATTACATCATTTAACCCAAGCTTAACATTTGCACAGCCAATCAACCTAGAGGAGTAATTAAATAAATTCTTTTAGATACAAAGAGATCTGAAGTTCCTGGTGAACATACCTCATTAATAAATAACAATCCTCCATTCCCCATGATTACATAAAGGAAATGTGAATGCCAAGGACAGATGTCACTTTGAAGGTTATTTGTAGGTCATAGAGAACACATTTTATACTAGACATCTGTATCTATGACCTTTTGAAAGATGTCTTAATTCAGGTGTGTGTGAAGGGGTAAAAATGAGGTTAGGGCAATGCACTGTGATGTTGATGGAGGGTTTGCATGCATCTTGTTTACTAGGTTAGAGCATCAATTGGTTATTTTTCTACAAAGATTTTTTTTAACACCACCCTGTCAATATGGCACTGTCTTTTCTCTGGTGCTTCTGATGAGAAAGCATTATTTTTAAATCCAAGAGAAACAAGCATCTAGGAATTTTGATTTCTTCTGTCCAAACAATCCAGAGCTTCTAATCTGCATAGAAAGTTGAGCTAGGGTGCCCTCTAATGTCCTTTCCACTTGTTACTAAAATACGCTACTGTGTTTTCAACAAAAGAATACACATTAAGTTACAGCTGTGATTTCATTTTTTAACCTTTCTACAGATGTTATTTTTCACACTCCCCAAGTAATATTTGATATAGAGGTAGCAAGTACAAGGTAGGTAGAACATAGATAAACCATTTTGTCTTCTTCAATTTATAGGCAATGTCATTTTGCAGCGATAAGACTACACAGCATTTGTATCTTGATATTGTGCTAAGTGAATCACTCCTGTTAATTAATATGGAACAAGCAGACATTGAGGGTGAGAATTAGTATTTTTCTTTGTAATAAGGCTTTTGTTTTGAACAAAGGAACGAAAGTTCCTCTGTAGATCTCTGAAACTTTATGATATTTTGTTTCTCAGTTTTTTTCCTATCCTTTCTACTTCTTGGATTAAGTTTAATTTCACTATTTTTATTGTTGTAACCTTCTAGCTAACATTTCAGTTTCAGTCCATGATAGATTCTGTCCATAGCATGACACAGAAATCAGTATGGGTGTGGGGGTTGAGCAGTGGTGAGTAACACTGAGAGACTCAAATTTAAAGATTGCAATTATGTAACATGTAGAAAACATCTAAAATGTTAAAACATCAGCTACAAAGTATGAGGAAAAAACATAGGTGACATGAAGTCATTTTAATGCTCATGATATGCAATAGATGAAATGGTCAGTGGCTGATATCTCAATTATGCAGAGCCCTAAACTGCAGTAATCTAATGGACACATTTAATACTCTTTACGAGGAAGAAGAAAAGCTTATCTTCTAGATTCAAAGAGATCATGTTTGAATGCTAATACAGTTGCATGAGGCTGTGTTTGAAGTTATTAAGTGCTATATATTTCAACAAGTTATGGGTTAGCCTTGTTGAGTGGAATTTTCTTTTCAATTTATTAGGATATGAACATTTTTTGGCATATTTGCTTCCAAATTGAAGAGCAAAACTGCCAAGATGGTTTCACGTGCTCCCAAACCTGGTGACCTGATTTCAATTATTGCAATTCCCACATGGTAGAAGTAATGAACTGACTCCCAAAATTGTCCATCTGTCCAAAAAATGGTCCCACCCACTGTGGTCTGTGCCTTCTCATATCAGTTATATAATTTCCCAAAGGCTTGTTCTTAACTAAATGATTCTTTACAGATGTATCCAAGGTTCAAAATATAATTTTCAAATTGTATCTGTAACCAACTGCCACATATGAAGCAAATAATTTTACCTTTGGAATATACATTTTGGAAATTATGGGTCTCATAATTCATGTCTCTGGAAATAGTGTCAGGGTTTTAATTTCATGACTTTCTGAGTGTTTTGCTCTATGTCCTCCTGACATCTTAAGTTCTAACTCATTGGTAAAGAAAGGGTCACTAGCCTGCATAATGGACATGTTAACAAGTTCCCAAAGAGTAGCTGGGATCACAAAGGAAAAGGCTTTAGACAGTAGGATCCGTAGAGGCAAAGGGTTAGACAGATATAACGGAGTTCCTATATTAGTGGGCAGCCCAAGAAGTGCTCCCAAAGGTATGTCACAGAGTCCTGAACCCTTACTAGTATAGATGACTCAGAGGGAAATTCTGTGCCCATGTAAGCGGATGATCTGAACGGCGGGAGGGAGAAGCAGGAAGCACAAAGGAAGAGAAGGAGGGAAGGGAAGGGGGAGAGAGAGAGGTAGGGGGAACAGTGTGTAGGGTGACCTAGACCACAGAGGAGAAAGGAGGGGCAAGGGTATTTACTCACTGAGCTTTACACCTAGGTTAAAAATAATAATAAAAAAATTGAGAAAGCTACCTTGGCATAAGCATCCATTATTCTTTGCTTCCTTATTGTAGATGCAATGTTACCAGCAGCCTCATGCTATGCCTACCTTACCATGATGGACTTCACTTTCAAGTGTTAGCCAAAATAAACCCTTCTTTCCTCAGGGAAAGAAAGAAAAAGAAAGAGTCACAGATAGCAGAATGCTCTATTAGAGAGTGAAGTCTTAAATTAGTGTGAACGCTTTCTTAATTTAGAAACCATAATAATATCTACATTACAATTTAGTCTAAATGCCTTTATTCTGAATTATGAACAATATGCATATGCATATATATTATATATACACATATATATCCATTTTCCTCCAATTAAAATAAAATTTGAACACTAAAAATCTCATTTCTAGTGTGTCATTTTTGGTGAGATATTACTGACATATAAAAGCAAATCATCAGTTATTTTCCATCATTAAAAATACATATATGTTGAAAAAAATCTTTTTGTCACTTTTAGAATAGGAGAAAACACTATTTCTTTCGCCCCTTAATGAAAGAAATCATCATATGATATTCATGATAGTAAAGAATTTGCAGCCTGTATAATCATTTAAGAGGATGGAGTTACTGTGTATCTTATCATGTTTCTAGTATCATTTGTTTCTTTCTTTTTTTAATTATTTATTATTATTATTTATTCAATTGTGTGTGTGTGTGTATGTATGTGTGCGTGCATGTGTGTATGCGTGTGTGTAGAACCACGGACGAATCGGGAACCACCATGGACGCCTACCACCTCCTTCTGCCCCGGGATTCACAGGCTCCGTCCTACCAGGACCAGAAGCGCAGGCCGTCCCCGCTTCTGCCTGGCGTCTATACGTGGGATCTGGGATCCGAACTCAGGACATTCTGCCTGCAAGGCAGAGGCTTAACCCCTGAGCCACCTCTCCAGCCCCATTTGTTTCTTTCTGTGTTTAGATAAAAAGAACAATTCGTCTTAAAATTCTCAACATTATTTCTCAGCATTTGATAAAAACGTATTTTGGCACGCCACATCTTCATGACTTGCATGGTTACATTGTGTAAGTCATACTTTTTATGTTATTACATTTTGGGAGATTTTAAATTTTTGATAGACTTAGTAATTGATATTCACTGATCCTTCTTTCCTTGGGCAAAATTCATCTTCATGTTATCGCGAGCATTGCTTTCATCTTTAATTCATCCAATATTTATTGTATATATAGTAGTCTGAATCATGTTTAACTTCCCTCAGCAAATTCAATGTGTTTGGTAAATTAGATCCTTAGGGGATATACACTAGTTTGGAAAATCAAATTAACTAATATGACCTTCTTTGAGTCTCATAGGCCACTGATCTTCAACTTTATCAAGTACAATTCTTCCTTTTTGATAATTTTACTTCCTGAAATAAGACCCACAGGCAATAGAGCCCAGTTGCCTCATGAGAAGTAAATACAAGTCTTTTCATTTAATATAGAAAAAAGCAAGAGGAAACAAAGTTAAAGTAAATTGATTTGTATTTTTATGCATTCAACCTCAGCATCATTATTCTAGAAAATCCAATTAGAAGCCCACTTTGAATGAACGATTACTTTGAATATCACAATTACACATGCAGACAATATTGGTGTCTTCTGCTAATTTGGCGACTGAAATGCACAAATAGCTAGTTCATAAGTGAAATGAGACACTAGACTCAACTCCAGAATGCATGCAGGTTTTCACAGTTTTTGTGGAACATTCTCAAAATATCACTTAAATGTATGTACATCATTAAAAATAGTATAATTGTTTGTTAGCTTCATTTGAAATCTCACCATAAATTAAAAATATGCTGCTGTTGTTGAAGTTGATTGTAACTAAAAGAATTCCAAAAAGAGAAATTCAAGTTGGCAGCATCTCTAAGTTCCTAAAACAAGTTTGCCTTAAAATCATGCTGAAATTCTAAATTTTGAAGTAAATATGAAATAGCATCATTTTTACTTTGAAATTATGTAGTATTTATCAAATGTTATATTTTTATTTTAAATATATAAAACTGAATAAAGAGAAATTTATTTGTTTGATTAAGGTCAATATCTGCCACATCATAGTAAAATATATATTTTGGTTCAATAGTGCACCACACAAGATAAAAAATAAATTGGTATATTAGAAGAACTTTTTATATTTCTGGAAATAACAGTACACAATAAACACTCAATGAGTTAGGTAGTGCTTTCAGATATTTCACACCACAAGTAGTTCTATTATTATAAATTCACATTTTAAAACATGAAATAAAATTCACTTAAAAATCTTCATTTATAGAATAATGTCAAAAGCATGCAGACTTTAAAAGACCTCACCATTTATGGCATATATATCATTAAAGAATGCATCTAATAAAGCTTCTTCTGGATTTTCTATCCCTAATGAATGACATGCTGTTATGTATGAAGGCACTTCTAATGTAATTTAGAAAAAAGAAAATGCTTTCAAAACTTTCTTTTAAAAAGGCATTTTGCATGCTTATTTGCAGCAGTACTTTGCATCACAAACAGACTGCTTTTAAGGCACATTGATAAACATTTTCAATAATGTTCACAGTGAACTGGAGGTCAGAAGATTTCACAAAGTTAACAGTCAATGTCCTGACAGAAATATAACTGTGACAATGTTTATTGCATATTTAATTACAGGTTTGCAACTGGAAAAAAAAACTTTAATGCAGCATCATTTTGCATTTCCTTAGTAACATATGCTGTATTACCTTCTGCAATGTACATCTGGAAAGTCATTACTCTTTCTTTGATAATTGGGTAGATTTTATTCTTATTATTCTCACCATTAAGACTCTCTTCACTTTGGGGGGCTGGAGATGTGGCTCAGGGGTTAAGCCTCTGTTTTGCAGGTGTGAAGGTCCTGAGTTCAGATCCTAGACTCCAGGTATAGACGCCGGGCAGAAGCGGGGGTAGCCTGCATTTCTAGTCCTAGTAGGGCGGTGCCTGTGAATCCCGGGGCAGAGTAAACAACGAGGAGGTGAAGGCCGTCCATGGTGGTTCCCGAATTCGTCCGTGGTTCTACACACACACACACACACACACACACACACACACACACACAATTGAATAAATAAATTTAAAAAAAGACTCTCTTCACTTCTATATAGCTTCTTGACCACACTGGCTTCTAGAGACAATGATGAACTACAGAATCCACAGTAATTTCTCCTTCCTCTTTGATTGCCCTATATTGTGATTTCCAGGTTAAGTTTCTTGTAATCTTTTATCTACAATAAATGAGTACTACAAACTTTACTAAAACGTTAATGAATTGCAGAGATAATTCAGCAAAATACCCTGTAATTAAGTACTCTGGAATCCATGTAATAAGTGCAATTTGGTCTTGTGCGCTTGGGATCCTGGTGCTGTGGAGAAAGCAATGCAATCCCTGGGAGTTCCCAGCTTTCTTAGACTATTTAATGAATTGTATCTAGGATTGTGAGACACTCTGTTTCTAAAATCAAAAGCTTTTCTGCTCCTTAGTAATAGCGTCTGAGGGTGTCTTAGTAATAGCGTCTGAGCGTCTGTGTGTGTACACACAGATGTACACACATGTAACTATCTGCACAAGCATGATCTGGCACACTTATGCTTGCACATGTACATGTGTTCATGCAAGCACACAAGCACCCAGCTGCACAAACATCAACTTGCATACACAGGCACACACAAGAATGCTTTTACAATGGTAAAGGGAAACTATTGTTATTTGAAATAGTATTTTAAAGGCTGAAATGTTGTGTATGTCCTTGATATATTTCCATTCTAGAAAAAAAAAGAAATACAGAGATGCTTTCAGCTTAAGTGATTTCATGAATCCCAAAGAGAGCAGGGAGATTGTTCTCAGGAGTGTTACAAAAAGTGTCATCTTATCACAGAGTGATCTCAGAATGTAAGATGAAGAATAAGTCAAAACAACCAAAAGTAAAATCAGATGCAAAAGGATGAAGTATTGTCATAGAAATTATGAGAATTAAATATGATCTTATGAAGGTAGGTGTGGTTACAGTGAAAACTACAGGATAGAATTGGAATTTTGAAGGAAGAGGAGGGCAGGAGTTCATTGTCTATTATGTTTTTTTATTATTTTATTCAATTGTGCATGTGTGTGCATACCTGTGTGTTGTGTGTGTGTGTGTGTGTGTGTGTGTGTGTGTGTAGAACCACGGACGAATTCGGGAACCACCATGGACTGCCTCTACCTCCTCCTTGTTTACTCTGCCCCAGGATTCACAGGCTCCACCCTACCAGGACCAGAAATGGAGGCCGCCCCGCTACTGCCCAGCGTCTATACGTGGGGTCTAGGATCCGAACTCAGGACCTTCTGCCTGCAAAGCAGAAGCTTAACCCCTGAGCCACCTCTCCTGCCCCCATGTGTATTATGTTTTAAGAACTGGTAAAAAATGTCTAATAAGTTTTCAAAAGCTCGACTAGAAGGAGAAATTGAGGTATGCCTACCGGTAAATTAAAATTCATTTCAGATATTTTCAATGGAAAATGCTAAAGATTTTGGGGGAAGGATAAGAGATGAGCAGTAAACACAGATAAATGGTTAGCAGGGGGAACTCAATAGATCAGAATTCTAATTAATTAGCAATGGAAGAATGAAGTCTTAAATCATGGAATAACTTTACCAGAAAATAAGCAGGGTAGAGAAAAGGGCATAATTAAATCTTAGTTGGCATTTATTAACATAAATGGCTATGTCAACATTGGAAATATTTCAAAACCTTGAAGGGGTCATTTTGTCTTGTCTACTGCATTTTGTTTCTCTGAATAGAATATGAATGTTAGTAATCAGCAAGTTTAAAATTTAGCTAGGGCTCAAGTCGGAGATAACATTTTTTGTACACCTGCTGTAAAAAACAAAAAACAAAAAAAGAACAACAACAAAAAAACCGGTTAAAAATAGTGACATTATACTGTCTTCAGAAGGAAGAGAGAGAAATTGTCAGGTCTCTGCAGTCAGTTGTACATGCCAATTTAAGAAAGGTGTATGGTTTAGGAAGTGTTGGCCTAGTCCAATCAGCTCGAGGGAGTTCCCTATCCTTTCAACTATGGTTTTTAAAGTCTCTGGCCTGATATCAAGGTCCTTGATCCATTTGGAATTAAGTCTTGTACATGGTGACAAGTATGGGTCCAGCTTTAATCTTCTGCATGTGGAGATCCAGTTTTGCCAGCACCATTTGTTGAAGATGCTGTTCTTTATCCATTGGATCCTTTGGGCCCCTTTGTCAAAGACCAAATGGCTGTAACTTTGTGGGCTTATATCTGGGTCTTCAATCCTTATCCATTGATCTGTGTGTCTATTTTGGAGCCAGTACCAGGCTGTCTTTATAACTATGGATTTGTAGTATAGACTTAGGTTTGGTATGGTAATACCTCCAGCTGTGTTTTTGTTACTCAGGATTGTTTTTGCTATCATGGGTCTTTTGTGCCTCCATATGAACTTTGAGATTGTTTGGTCAACTTCTTTGAAGAATTGCTTTGGGATTTTGATTGGTATAGCATTGAATTTGTATATTGCCTTTGGTAGGATGGTCATTTTTACAATGTTGATTCTGCCAATCCAGGAACAAGGGAGGTCTTTCCACCTTCTGGTGTCTTCTGCAATTTCTTTAGGGTTTTAAAGTTTTCATCCAATGGCACAGTCACTGCTACCAACTCTCAACAGTTGGGATCTTGTGAAATTAAAGAGCTTCTGTTCAGATAAAGAGATTGTCACACGAGCTCAAAGGCAACCCACAGAATGGGAGAAAATCTTCACTAACCACATATCTGACAGAGCTCTACTGTCCAGAGTGCACAAAGAACTTAGAAAATTAAACTCCAAGGAAAACACTGGCTCAATTAAAAAATGGGCCCTGGAACTTCAAAGAAACTTTACCAGGGGTGAAATTAAAATGTCTAACAAATATCTTAAAAAATGCTCCACTTCCTTCGCCATCAGGGAAATGCAAATCAAAACTTCCCTGAGATATCATCTCACCCCGGTCAGGATGGCAAAAATCCACAATACAAACAACGACAAATGCTGGAGAGGATGTGGAGAGAGGGGAACTCTCCTACATTGTTGGTGGGAATGCAGGCTCATACAGCCACTCTGGCGAGCCGTCTGGAGATTCTTAAAGAAATTAAAGATTGAAATGCCATATGACCCTGCTATCCCACTTTGGGAATAACCCCCCATGCAGCAGAGGTTTGCCTCGATAGCACAAGCTCGACCATGTTCATAGCAGCGCTGTTTACAATAGCAAAGTCATGGAATCAACCTAAATGTCCAACAGTTGACGAGTGGATAAGGAAAAGGTGGTACATCTATACAATGGAGTACTACTCAGCCATCAAAAATGATGAAGTACTGGAATTTGCTGGGAAATGGATGTCATTAGAAAGAATTATATTAAGTGAAGTATCCCAAACCCAGAAAATTAAGCGCCATATGTACTCCCTAATAGGTGGCTCCTAGTACCAAACTCACCCAGCCCACATTGAGACACTCAAAAGTAAACCTATGTAACACAGTAATTGCAAGGATTATGAACAAGAGAGATGGGGTAGGAGGGCCACACCAGAAACAAGGAGAGAGGGGACCATGTTACAGCAGAGAAAATAGGCCTCCATCAAGGTCTGCAAGTAAGTAATGAGAAACCTTGTTAAGTTCACAGACGTTCTTTCCTGATCTCACCAGAAGGGGAGGGCATATAGTCTAGCAGATAAAAAGTAATCATTTTGCAAATGGGTGATGGACCCCTCCCTCACTGAGGTTTCCTACTCTTATTACATCTACCCTTGAATGTGCTATTATAACAAGACTCCAGTTTAACAGCTTTTTGTCTCTGGCCAGGGGGTGACATACAGTGCCCAGCAGGATGGAGTGAAGGGCGTTGCAGGAGCAGCAAAACTGCAAAAGAAAATCAATAAACCACAATCCAGAACTTCAGAGACTATATCAATCACATAGAACTAGGCCAGCCTAATCTCTCCCCATCCTGGAGCTCAGGGACATTTGCGGAAGAGGGGGCGGTAAGATTGTAAGAGCAAAAGGATGGGAGGAGCAACGATTTGCAAGATTCTCAACAATAGTTGGGGCCAAAGCAATCATAATGGGACTTTGCATGCCCTGCGCAATGTCCAGCGCACTGTTGCCCTCATAAAGTCTAGCATCTGTTAAGGGCACCGAGACCCCTGGAGGCAAGGGATTGACAGCCATAGTAGTGATCTTATGCTTAAGGGGAACAAGAGATAGGGCTTATGGAAATGCCACTGGGTCCTTATATGTCATCGGAGAGGAGGACCCAGTGGAGAGTTAGGCGTACACAATAAAGGACTCTCTGGGAATTGGGGGGGAGGCACTGGGGGATGGGGAGGGGGAGGAGGGAGGAGGGAGGGAACTGGTAAAAAAATTTTAAAGTGTATAATTAAATTTTTAATAAAAAAAAGAAAACTTTTCAGAAATATGTTAATTTTGTAAAAATGTTAAAAAAAAAAAAAGAAAGGTGTATGGTAAACCTGATGGTAGAAATAAGCTCATAGTTAAAGAAATGTTTATCTTGCACGCATTAATAAATTCTGGATTTCCAATTTGGCTAAATTTAGGATTCAATACATGTGTCTTATAAACAGGATGTAAAGTTTAGAAACAAAGACCGATGACCAATATCTAGCAGGGCAGGTGAGAACACTTGACTGATTGATTCCCTTGAATATCATGCTTGGGAGCTGGTGTTTCCAGAAAATACTCAAGTGCTATATATTTATGCCAAACATTAAACAATATATGTTCCATTGAAATTGGAGAATATACAATTCCATTCTGTCAGCCCCAATGTTGGTCTTTCAGTGTACGAAATGCAGAGTTTTCTTTATTCTACGTGGTAAATTGTATGAAAGATAGAGTGAATGTAGTTGGAAGGACCCATTTGTTTCAATATTGCATTACGAATGGAGCCTAATCAGGATCTTAATCTAGTGACAAGCGAGAAACCTTTATTTAAAGGACCATAATTGGACTTAGATTAGTTTGGGCTAGTATTTGTTCCATAAGGCATAGAAAGCTTCTTCTTGAACTCAATTGATGATGCTGGTGAGGCAGCTGATTTAAGTACTCTTATTGATCTCTCCTCTAATGTGCTCCAAAAAGAGAAACTAAACATGGGCTCAGTAATGGATATGCAGGCAAACTCCTACTCATGCATCAAAAACCTTGTGAACAAGGTATCTCTGGTCTCCTCATTAGAAAATGAGTAGAGAAACATAATGTGCAACATATGAAACTAACTACAATTGAATATATGATGATGGCTACTCAGAGAATTAGGGTATGATTTCCAGACAACATGTGAAGTTCAGTTGAAATTAATGAGACCCTAATTCAGCATATTCTCAAGTGAAGATATGTACATGGGTTTTGTACCGATGGTAGGTATGCATAGCTAATGTTCTCATTTTTCAGAGGCAAAGGAAAACCATATAATTCAGAACAAAAGACTTAATGCACACCTAAGGAATGATGGATGTAAGGTTTGAAGTCAGGCATGACTACCTTTTCCCCAAAGTTTTGTTTACTTATTTTATTGCATGCTTTTATGGGTGTGCTTGCCTGTGGAGCAAAGGTTGATATTAAGTATCATCCTGAATTGTTGCCTCCATATCTGTCCAGCATTTTTTGTGGCGTTTATGTGGAATTTGATGATCTGAATTTGGGTCCTTTTGTTTGTGAGACAAAGACTTTAACTTAAGTCCCTGAACCTTCTCTCCTAAGTATTATTATCCTTCATAGTCTGTTACCACTTGGAGACAAAAATCCTAACCTAAAACATCCTTTAATTAATATTCCCCAGGAGGGAGCATATGTCTTTAACTAATGGAATTGGTTACTTAGATTGTCAAAGATAACAGTGTAACCGTGGAGTATCTTCAGTGGAATAAAAATATAATTGAAATTCTCAGATTTCTTATTTTTTATAAAATATTTTGGATATGTCCAGATGTTTTATCATTAACAAACAAGTTAGTAAAATGAGCAGAAATTAATATCAAGTTATGATATGACAGAGATTGCTTCTGCTTGTAAATACCTGAGTCCCATCATTTATACATAAAACTAACCACATGTATAAATTCCAAGTGAGTTTTAGCTTTTCAATTTCGACATGACATACAAACTGCAAAATTTTATAAGACATAATCTATCAAACTTGGGTCTTTAATTATAGTTCTCTTTTCCCCCAATCAAAACATATTTATTGTCTGATTATTTTTATTTTCCTCCCATGTTTTCCAACTTTATGATATTTTGCTCAGGCAAAAGATTTCATCAATCAATCAGAAGTGTAAACTAATGTAAAATGATACATTATCATATCAATAAAACTCCCATATAGTATTTGGTATCAGTTGTCATTTTATCCCTAAAAAATCCAATTTTTGCCATGCACTGATAAATCTTTATCACCCATGGACTACAGTTTACATTTAGCATACTGTTAGTATTATAAGTTTTAGGAGTTTGGGCAAATGAGTAATGGGGTATGCCACATTCCAAATTTCATGCCCAATATATTATCTACCACTTCACAATTCTATATCTGCTCTTGTCTCCTTCCATCCACACCCTATAGTCCACTGGAATATTTTTCATCTTTACATTGGTTTAGATTTTCCCCAAATATCATGCAATTGCCTTACAGTCATTGTAGATTAAGTTCTTTCTGAGTCTGTTCATGTCTTGCAACTCAGTCATTTTGAACAATAAGTAGAATTCCAATGCATGGATATCCAACAGTTTATTATCCATTCCAGTACCACAGAAATTCAGTTAATTCCATGTTTTGGTAATTATGAATAGGATTACTGTAGACATCTATGTGCAGACATTTGTGTGGGCATGACTGCCCATTGTGACTGGAACATACCAAAGAATAGGCTTCTGGATTGTACAGTAAGAATGGTTTTGTTTTGTAAGAAAATATTGAACTGACTTTCAGTGTTACCGTCA
Source organism: Typhlomys cinereus (assembly GCA_023101885.1). Lineage (NCBI taxonomy): Eukaryota > Metazoa > Chordata > Mammalia > Rodentia > Platacanthomyidae > Typhlomys > Typhlomys cinereus. Next base: position 4,617,795 of record JALPQD010000150.1, read on the forward strand.
TTTTACATTGCCAATACCAATAATCAGACGTCCCTACTGCACTACATTTATCAGGAGGTTGTTATCAGTTACATTTCTACACATTCTGATAGGTGTGCAATAGTGTCTCTTTGTCTTATTTCCATATTTCAGAAATAAGTTTTTGATTTCAGGTGTAAAGTGTCTATCTGTCATGCACAGGAGCAAGACATCATACATATGAAATGAAGAACATGTGGAAGTTCATAGAATCAATAACAACCAATGCTACTTCATGGGTAGCACCTGGGGTTGCCTATACAGGACACCAGGTGGAACCAGCATACAGTCATATATAAAGCTGGTGTTATGGTTTGAAATATGTCTCCCAGAGTCTTCATGAGTTTGGCAGTATAATGGAACCTTGAGAGGTGGAGTCTTGCAGTCAGGAGGGTGGGCCCTGAAGTGGATTAGTTCCACCCTACCTCCAGGAGAAGTCTGTCTTTGAAGCAAGCAGTCTGGTAGCTCTCAGCCTCTCAGATGGAGGTGACTTAGCCTGACTCTGGCTTCGGCCAGCCAACCATATCACCTCAACCACCATATCTCCCCTTTGGAACCATAAGATGAAAAAATCTCCCTCACTCACTTAAGTTGCTTGACTTTGAATGCTCTATCCCAACAATAGTTAAGAGCAACCTTTACAGCTGGGGATCACAGGGACCTGCCATACCCAGGGCTTCTGCAGCGGTGATATATACCCTGGCGAGTGACTTATGCTGTAGTTTGTAGCTTAATACCCAGCCCACTGGAGCATCCCTGGTTAAGGCCAGGAGGCCACAAAGCAAAAATAAAACCCCAAATGAAAATGGAATCAGGATTTTGGTGGAGACAGTGTTAAGGAAAGGCTCTTTGGGGTGAGAACAAAAATGGGTAGAAGAATATTTTGATGAGAATTATTATAAACATTTTTTAATTTATTTACTAACATGTACGAAAACTGTCAATTTTAAAAATTCCATGTTTAAGAAATAAACAAAAACTCTATCTTTACATGTCTTACTTTTCTTTCAGTGTTATCTAACAGAGTGCCAAATCCATTTGCATTTCCTGTTGTGTAATGTGGCCCATCTACTTCATGAAAGCTTACATGGTTACATGGTTATGACTGAGACTATTAAGGACATTTGATTCACATTGAAAATTAAATATGCAGCAATAAAAATAGTTACATTAGAATCTAAAGTCAGAGTATATTATGAGACAGGCAGCCCTTTGTACAGATTTCAATGAAAGTAGGGTTTCTAATTATTTTAGAGGAGAAATTCCAATGAAACTAATTACACATGGGATTTTTCCCTCTAGTTATTATTTTTTTTTGGTGATTCAGTAATCTTTCATGGGACCTGTGCTGGGAAAAGCACCCTATAAAGGTGAGTATAGATAAATAAAAGCAATGGATCTTGCATTCCAAGATCTCACAGTCTAGATCATGTTTAGTGCTGGGCAATAAATAGATGTTATTTTTTGTATTATCCTACACATATAAATTGCATTAAAAGCAAATTTTCAGATGTTGCCTAATAAATCAGAAGCCTTGAAATTTGATTCAACTTTAATTACCTCTTGCAATAGTACTGAGAAATTGTACATTGAAAATATGCAAGTACTATTATTCATTTTTCACTAAAAGGGAAAATAGGTCAAAATTACATACAACGATTAGAGAGTTTAAGTCAAGCATTTAAAACTTTATTGGATTTTGTACTCTGTATGTTGCTTAAAAACATGCTTGCTTTGATATTTTTTTTTCTTTCTATTGAATTCGAAATAGTCTCTCTCAACTTGTTTCCCTAAGGATGAACACTGGAAAGCAGCATTGTTCTGTAAGGTGTGGTAAACCAAATGTGCTTATTTCCACAAGAAGATAAACTGCTTTGCATGATCAGCTTGGCAGTACAGAAACCCATCTGCTGACAAAGAAATTTTCCCTAAAATCAGCTGAAAGAATAACCTCCTGTAGATGCATGCATAAAGAATTATTCTCAGAAAATTAACTGTAACCATTTTGGTAAAAGTGCATTCGCAGGTATTCTTTTTTGTAGTTTTAAATTAAAAGGCATGATTATTCTTTTTTATTGCAGAGCTATGTAGTTTGATGATGTCAACATTTAATATAACAAATAGAAAATAGGTAAAATGATGTTCTTAGAATAGTAAAAACAAGATTTAAGAATCTTGTAATTTATTATAAACATAGTAGATATATATTGCATATAAAGTATAATATTTCCTCGTTTCAATTAGCAAGAATGCATTTATTTGTAAATTATTTTAGCAGTTTTTCAAACAAAATTCAAGTAAAATTTGTGCAATTAAATCAGCAAATAGTTTAAAATTTAGTAGCAAATGTGAGTAGATTTGTGTGTGTGTTTGGTTGAGTGTGTGCTTGTTTTGTATGTATGTTCATATACATCTATCTATGAGTGTGTGTAGTGACCAGAAGAGAACTTGAACACTGTCACTCAGTGTGTGTGTGTACATGTTTTTGGGCATGTACCTGTTCATGTGTATGTGCTCATGTACATGAGTGTGCAATTGTATGTATATGTTTTAGGGATGTGCAAGTTTTGTGGATGTATTCATGTGTGTGTGAAGGCAAGAGGGCAATTTTGGGTGTCATTAGCTACCATCTCTTTTTTCAACTGTAACTTGCTGATTAGGCTAAGCTAGCCATCCTGTAAAACCCATGAACCTTCCAGTCTCTACAGCCCCAACACTGGGAATAAAACTGTGTGCAAAAAAAAGTCTTACTTTTAAAGATTCTGGGAATTTAGTTCTGGGTTAACAATACTAATTTCTGATGATGACGATTTTAACATATGAATATTTCCAGGAATTTGAGAGAAAATTATATGATTATATGCTTATGATTCTACTAAAAAACAAATATATGAATTTCCCCAAAATAGAAAAAAAAAACACACAGGATTTCAGGATAAAAGGAGACAGGAAGAGCATCCCACATACCTATATAATGTTTTCTGGAACTAAATTTTTTTCAATAGTAATCAATCTAGCTTTAGTAAGATTAATTTCAACTGCACATATAGCCACGAAGAGAGATGTGCTCATATTCACACTCTATGCATTCTGTTATATATCATTGTGAAAAAGTGTTAAAGTTTATTTTTCCTTGTGAAAAACATACTGAATGCTGTGATCCAACAATCTCTTACCTGAAATTAGTAAAAACATCATTTCAACATGTTAAATTGTCAAGTGGTAGAGTCCTAGTACAGTGCTAGCCATTTTTAATATTGTTCTAAGTCTAATAGCATTTGACAGAAAGAGAATATGTATCATCTCTTTGATGATACAATCAAAATTTTTGCATACAGTCAACACAGAAAGTTTTGACTGTTTAAGGACTTCATTGATTATAAGTTTAGAGATTTACTTTTTTGAGGCAAGATTGTTATCAGTAAAAAATCATATATGGCATTCTGTGTCTTTTCGGTATTCTTATTGCTTGTATGCTTACTGACAAAAAGTGAAAATGAGTGAAGCTTTTAATTCAGAGCAAATTTGCATATAATCCTGTTTCAAAAGTGCTTCTTCATTATTTGGTGATGTTCAGTTAGTATATTTCAAATCATAATCTACTGGTATTTACAATTCTGATATCAGAGGATCTATCATTTAGACTAAATATTGGTTCAATGAAGATTGATAATGAACTAATGCTACTGTTTGTAAATTTATCATAATGAATTATAGGAGAAAAGAACAATCAAAAATATTCTTTTCCACACTGCTCCTGAAGGAAAGAAGGAAACTGCAATTTGAAAACAGTATGGATGGGGCAAATGCAAGTTGAAGAAACCAGAAAAATGAGTATTTACTGACAGTAGCTCCGAGTTCTTTGCCCAGTATATGAGTTCTGGGGGCTAAGTAAAATATACTAATAATATTTTACTATTTCTGAATAAAAATAGTAACAAAGAAGCTGTGTATGTCTGTGTGTGTGTGTGTGTGTGTGTGTGTGTGTGTGTGTTTTATGGAAAGAACAAAATATCAGTGCAAGATGTCTATGTGACATGGACTGAACATTGATTTTTGTCGTTTTTCTTATATAGACTTAAGATATGCTGACACTGAAAACTGACTTCTAAAAAATGAAGACCTGGTGCCTGCCAGTGCTTAGTATTCATTGTGTTTGAAAGAGTCTGTTTATTGTGGTAATTGAACAGATAATATGTTTATTGTGATAATTGAACTATGAAAGAACATAGAGAGAGCTCACTATTATTGCTTCATTGTCTAAAAGAAAAGAAACTCAAAAAAGAAAGAAAGAGAAAGAAAGAGAGAGAAAGAAAGAAAGAAAGAAAGAAAGAAAGAAAGAAAGAAAGAAAGAAAGAAAGAAAGAAAGAAAACATCAAATCAGCTCCCACTATAAGGAAATACAAAGATATGTAAAACGATTTGTTGCCCTTGGATCCAAGTACAGATGTGGAAATAAGATAGTAATTATAGGGGCAGGAAAGGAAAAATCCGTTACAATCTTTCTCTCATTTCATTTTCTACCAGATTCCCAGCCCACATGAATGTCTCAGCCCATAATGCTTCATGGTGTCCTTCCGACAGATGGCTTGATTCTATTGTTGCCACTGTTGTTTATGATAACCATCACTCAAAACTATTAAAAGAGGATTAGCTGCATGTATGAATTACAAACAGGCAATCATTTATTCAATAGTTCGTTAATCTTACCTTGCATCAGGCAAGAGTTTGGTGAATGCCACTTTTTTGAGAACAATTAGGGATGTTCTTCAATCCAAATTTTCTCTAAAGAGATTCTGAAACATGTTTTTACTTGTATTTTGGATTGTATGTCCATTATTCTGTTTAAGCCAATATTTGTGCATCCGTACACATTTAATAAAAAACAACATGTTAGTAGTTAGATATTTTGTTTTATTATGTTTTGCCAATTAATTATTTTAATATTTTAAAACTGATAAACACTCTACTGAGATTTTTGTAGACATTTGCACATTAGCACATGCAAGACTTTGAGCATTTTGCTCTCTAGTCTCCTCTCTTTCTCACATCTCTTCCCTGCCATCCATCTTTTACTCTCCTATGTTAATTTTGTTTCTGCTTTCATATTACATATATATCTATATTTATATATATTGTTTGAAGATTCCATTTTACCTATGTGTTTGCCATCTTTTGTCTCGATTTTGTTTCCAACGCTGTTATTCTAACTGGTAATGAGATATAATCCCAATGTAGATTTAATTTGTAATTATCTGAGCTAGTTACAGCTATTGAACCTGCCTATCTGTATCATCATTGAGAGCTAGGTGTGCATTTCATTGAAATATATTTGAATGGGTTGCTGTCTTTCCTGTTGTGTAGTTCTTTGAGCTCCTTGTTTACTCTAAATGTCAATCTCCATGAGATGTACAGCTACAAAGAATTTTATCCTATTCTGTAACTGTCTCCTCACTTAATCAACTCATTTTTGTCCATATAGAAATGTTTAACTTTTATGAAATCTTATTTATTAAATGGTGGAAATACAGTCTGAGTAATTGGAGTCCTTCCCATAAGATCTTTGCTTGTTATTGATTGTATCTTGATTCCCTGCCCCCATTTTGTCTTCTAACAGTTTTGACTTCAGGTTTTACATTAAGGTTTCTGATCCATCAGGAAATGATTCTTACTTAAGGTACAAGATAGGGAGTATTTTCATTCTTTTGCATTTGGGTATTTAGATTTCTCAGTAGAGGCCATCTAAGAGGCCATCTTTCCTTCAATGCATATTTTTTGCCTCATTGTTAAAAATGATGTATTTGTATCCAGTCATTTATTCTATTCTACTTATCTCCCTGTTTGTCTTTCTTCCAGTAACATGCTGCTTGGGTTACTATGAGTCTATGGCATAAATTGAATCAAGCACTGTGGTACCACCATATATAATCATATATGATATGGTCTTTCATATGTACTGTAATCTTTTTCCTCCATCTATGAAGAACGACGTCAGAATTGTGGTAGAGATTACTTTGAATTTTAGACTGCTTTGGTAGCATAGCTATTTTTAAAATTGTAATTCTATAATCTGTGAACATGACAGATCTTTCCATTTTATAGTGTTTTCAATTCCTTTCTTTGGCATTTTAAAATTTTGATTGTAGAAGCTTTTCATTTTGGTTGCATTTAATCCTTGCCTCATTTTTCTTTTTTAATTTTGAGTGTATCTGCTTCCTTTATTTCTTTCTTTGTTCAAGGTACAATGTCATTTAGTCTAAGCATAAATCTTTGTTTCCAACTTGATATTATTTTAGAACTGTTTAGGCCTTTAATTCCAGGAATCATAGTAAATGTAGACTGCAGCAGAACAAGGCAATATCTGACCCCAAATGACTTCTCAGAGCACAAACTTAAGAATCAACATTTTACTGTTCTGTACAGGAGTAAATTTCTGAGTAATCCACATTTTAAATAGAATGATATTGTAAAGATATTGAACATTTTTTTCAAGTTTCCATTTCTGTTTATTGGCTTGGTATGCCTTTTTTCTAGGATATGAAAAAACACAGTGGGAGAGTATGGTTTTCTAATAGTTAATCTTCATTGAAAAATAGAAGCACCATGGATCCAAATCTCTCTACATTTTTGTCAGGGTTACTGAAATGGAAAGAACCATCTTAAATATGATTAGCACCATTCCATGGGATGGGGTCTGTATTAGTCAGGGTTCTCTAGAGCCACAGAATCAGCAGAATGAATATGTAAAAAGGGAATTTATTGAACTGGCTTACCAGATATGTCCGAGGTAGTCCAACAATGGCTGCCAGTAGCTGCTCAGTCCAATAGGCCAGTGAATGACGGCTGAAGACTGGAGAATTCCTGGAGTCTTTAGTCATAATGAAGAGTTGAAGGTTTGTAGGGCTGGAGGATCAAAGAAGCTAAGAAGCAGGGTGGCAAGAGGGTTAAGAGATTTCTAACATAGCTTCTGAGAGTATCTCTTCTTCTAAGTCTTCTTTCTATAGTTCCTTTTATTTGGTTTGCCTCTGGGAGGTTCCAATCAGATCTAAAGAGATTCCAATCAAATCTAGGGCTAGTTTTTGTATTATAAATTTATTGATTTGGATAATCTCTTCAGGTAGTCTGACAGCTGATTTTAGTTAATGCCAGGTGTGGTCAAGTTGACACCTAAGAACTATCACAGGGTCCCAAACTGAATAAAAAGGAGAAAGCAATCGGATCTTGTTAGTGAATACCTGAAAAGCTTCCTCTTTTTCTTCCCTACAAGGGTGAACTGCATTCCTTGGAGCTGTGAATCAAAATAAACCCTTCCTTTCTTAAACTATTTTTTGCCAGATATTTTGTCTCAACAAGATGAGGAATTAATATAACCACCTAATCCAAATTAATTGACTTGTAATTCTTTCTAGTCATATGTCAATATGATTTGGGGATTGGTATCAATTTGCTCACCTGAAAAATGGAATAATGACAACATTCTTAAATTTATTAAATTCTACACATTGTACGACAACATTAGTATGAAGGATTTATACTAAATTTGGTAAGAAATATGGATATGTTTGAATCAAATATTACTTAAATGTCTGTAACAGCAGTCCCCAAATAGTTTATATTTGTTCTGTTTTCAATACCACAAGAAGCATTTGTTTTAGCAAAGACTAATTTTAATTCTTCTGAGTTTTGAAAGCAGAAATCAGATTTGATTTTCTCATATAACCAGAGTCCAACTAGGCAGAGTTCTCTATGGCAGCATTGTGCAGGTTAGAGATTGTGACGCAAAGACTGCAAGGACAAGGCAAATTAAACTGTATCATGGAAGTTGTATTCTGTTCGTTAAAGATGTTTGGTTCTTTGGATCGTCCTTGAATTTTCTACATGAATGTCTCTTACAAGTTTAAAAATATACTAATTAGGCTCTATAGAACTCATACAAATAGTTCAAAAAACAATTTCAGTCTTTAAAATGGAGCACTATTTCTGTTTGTAGAGAGTCTACCTGTCATCCTTACACTCTCAAGAGGAGGAGCATATTTACCTTTAAAATGTGTTTCTTTCATCATCTTCTTTTCTTTGGTCTGTCTTACTATGGAATTTTCTCCAGAATAATGGAATACACAACCAGGAATTGATGAGGAAGGGAAGTTTAATCCACTGGTGGGACCACAGCCCAGGTCTCCCTGTAAATAAAAAGACTGTGGCCAGAAATAGCAGGGTTACTCAGAAATAGCAGGCTTCCTTCTTACAATCTGGCAGTAAAGCAAACACAAGTTTGAAATAAGGTACTAGGTGTTACAGAAACGGAGTCTGCAGGCAGGTGTTGCTTTCAGAAATGTCTGTATCCCCAGAGAGAAGTGGGAGAAGGGTGTTTTCCAGACTCAATGATCCTGGGAAACAAAATGTGTTTTGTGGTTAGGTCAGCACATTTCCACTGACAGCTAAAACTCCAGTTAACACCAGTTGAAGTGAGGGTCTTAGCAGAGGTGGGATATCCTAACATAGGGACTTTGGAATTAGCCCTGAAATTCTCCCTCTGTCTTAAAAAGCAATACACCGTGAAAACAAGCAGAAAGCCCAAAGTTATTATGTCAAGAGTCTCAAAATCTATAAGGGAGAGTTCTCTCAAGTTTTCATTTCTAATGTTTGCAATACTTCTAAACAAAAGTTCCTATTTCATTTTTTTAAATTTATTTTTCTGCTCATATAAATGTACTAGGAAGCCCTGTCCTCTCCCTCCCCTTCCTGGACCTCCCTGTTCCCTCCCCCCTTTGCCCCTTCCGTTCCCCCTCCCTCACTTTCTCCCAGTGCCTTCTCCCCCCATCTCTGAAGCATCCTTTAATGTGTATATCAAACTTTCCTCTGGGTCCTCCTCTCTGATGAAGTGTAGGACTCAGTGGAAATTCCTAGAACTCTTTCTTGTGTTCCCCTTAAGTATAGGAACACTATTATGACTGTTAATCCCTTGCTTCTAAGGATCCTAGGGCCTTTAGTCCATGCTAGACTTTGAGGGGTCAATGATATTTGGGTCGTTGCACAGATCATGCAGAGTCCTATTATAATTGCTTCAGCCCTAACTTGTTTGGAGTATCTTGCATATCATGACTTCTCCCATCATTGTGCTCTTGCAATCTTACAGCCCCCTCTTCTGCAAATTTCCCTGAGCTTCTAACAAGTATCTTAAAAAATGCTCCACATCCTTAGCCATCAGGGAAATGCAAATCAAAACTTCCCTGAGATATCATCTCACCCTGGTCAGGATGCCAAAAATCCACAATACAAACAACAACCAATGCTGGAGAGGATGTAGCGAGAGGGGAACTCTCCTACATTGCTGGTGGGAATGCAGGCTCATACAACCACACTGGTGAGCTGTCTAGTGATTCTTAAAGAAGTTAAAGATTGAAATGCCATATCACCCTGCTATACCACTTTTAGGAATAACCCTCCCCATATAGCAAATATTCACCTCGATGGAACAAGCACGACCATGTTCATAGCAGCACTGTTGATAATAGCAAAGTCATGGAATCAGCCCAAATGTCCAACAGTTGACGATTGAATAAGGAAAATGTGGTACATTTATACAATGGAATACTATTTAGCCATCAAAAATGGTGAATTAATGCAATTTGCCAGGAAGTGGATGGAATTTGAAACAATTATATTGAGTGTAGTATTCCAGACACAGAAAATTAAAAGCCATATGTCCTCCCTAATAGGTGGATCCTAGTACCAAACCCAGTTAGAGACACTCAAAGACAAATCTCTGTAATACCTACAGTAATTGTAAAGATTATAAACAGGAGGGATGGGGAAGGAAGGCCCCACCAGAAACAAAGAGAGGGGACCATGTTACAGCAGAGAAAATAGGCCACCTTCAAGGACTGCAAGTAAGTAATGTGACATCTGATTAAATTCACAGACTTTCCTTCCTGATCATTTGCAACTGATGGGTTATGATCTCACCAGAAGGGGAGGGCATATAGGCTGCCAGATAGAAGGTAACCATTTTGCAAATGGGTGATTGACTCTTCTCTCAACACGGTCTCCTACTTTTATTCCATCTACCTTTGAATATAGTCTTATAACAAGACTCTAATTTAACAGGTTTTTATCTCTGGCCAGGGGGTGACATCCAATACCCATCAGGATGGAGCCAAGGGCATTGCAAGAGCAGCAAACCATAATTCAGAACATCAGAGACTCTATGTCAACCACCTGGAATCAGGCCTGCCTAATCTCTCCCCATCCTGAAGCTCCTATTTTATCTTCAAAGTGAACAGAGAAACGTTTTTTTCTATGCAACATATTTTTCACATATTTATTTCAAAAAGTGATAGTATTTCACTATGAGCAACTATGTCAATCCTTATTACAGCTTTGCTTCTCTCTTTATTTTATGTCTCTATCAATTAGCAATCCCATCTTAAATATATGCAAGATGTATCATTGATAGTGGTCAGGAAAAACAATTTAATACCATTATAGAATGAATGCTTTAATTCCGAAGAAAAGTCATAGTTTCTAGTGAACTATGAACCACGTTTCTATTTAAAGTTTTTTTTCTAAATTTCATATCTTAATTTCATGAAATATTGACTATAAATCCTACACAATTTTTTTCATTATTATTCAGGATATCTGTACCTAAGTCTATCTCTTGAAGCGTACTCCCTACTCTGTCCTCTGGGAATTTCAGCGTTTCAAGTCTGATCCAGTTGGAGTTGACTTTTTGTGCAGGGTGAGAGATAAGCATCTAGTTTCATTTATCTACGTGTATATTTCCAGCTTTCCCAACATCATTTGTTGAAAATATTGTCTTTGTTCCAATGCACTTCTTTGGAAAATTTATTTAAAAATTACACCTATAAAGCTACAAAGACTTATATTTGGCTCCTCAGTTCTGATCCATTAAAATGTGTCTGCATTTGCCAGTATCGTGCTGTCTTTATTATTATGTCTTTGTAGTATACTATGAATCAGGTTTGGTGATGTTTGCAGCACTCTTTGTGTGTGGAGTCTTTTGTGCTTTCCTAAGATTATTTTTAGATTGTTATTTCAATTTCTGTAAAGAACTACGCCTGGATTTATATGGGAATTGCATTCAATCTGTAAATTGCTTTTGATAAGATGGTCATTTTTAACATTGTAATGATTTGAAATGTGAGTTGTCCCCACAGGCCATGTGTTTGAACCTTTAGTTGTTTGGGAAGCTCATGGCACCTTAAGAGGTGGAAATTTGCTGGAGGAAGGCAGTCACAAGGGAAAATTTGATGTAGATTAGCCCTATCCTGCTTCTAGAGAAGTCTGCTCTTTCAATTTGCAGTTTTGCTACTCTCAGTCTCTATGAAGGACTTGACTTAGCCTGTCTAGTTTTGCTCCACCCCTGCTATTTCTGCCATGAAAGACTGGATCTTCCATCTGGAATGGTAAACTAAATGAATCTCCCTTTTCTTCCTTAAGTTGCTTGACTTTGGGTGTTCTTTCACAGTAACACAAAGAAAAAACAGTACATATATTATTATTCCTGGTCATCTATAAGCATCGGAGGTCTTTCTGTTTTTTGTTATCTGAATTTCTTTCTCTAATTTTAAACTTAGCAGTTTTAGCAATACATGAGACATTACAAAAACCTATAAACTTAGAAGCTGGCAAGAAAAGATAGTGGGAAAGTTATAAATGATTCTTTTATGATAAAGTATAAATTCATAAGATGATATGAGACAAAAAGAGAAAAAGAGTTTTAATTGCAAGTTCAAGGGCAAGACCAATATCTAATGGTATCATCATGTTTTTTCATACGCACATCCAATATTAGTTGTTATTTTTTCTGATAGAAATCCTTTCTTTATTTTTTATATGTGTGTGTGTGTGCATGTGTGGTATGTGTGTGTATGTGTGTCTGTATCAGAGGGCACTGTGTGTCCCTGTGGGGGATCAGGGGGCTTTCAGGAATCATCCTGATTTGCTTTTACTTCTTTGTTTCACTCTGGAGTTTCCCAGACTCCACCCACCAGGGCAGAAGTGTAGTTTGCCACCATTTCCACCTGGCATTTTTTGGTTCATTTGTTGGTTTTTTTTTTTCCTTTTCTTCTTTTTTTTTAATGTGGTACCTGGGTTCTAAACTCAGGCCCTTCTGCTTCCAAGGCAGAGCCATCTCTCCAGCCCTCTGATAGCAATTCTCTTCACAAGCTATGAATGCTATCACTCTATTTGTACTGATAGAAGTAATGCCATTACTTTATCACCTATTGAAACCTATTCCTCAGTTAATTGACAAGAAGACAAGGTCATAATAATTGAATTCAAAAACATATCAAAAAGATCATTCATGGGGGTCAAGTCGGCTTTATCCCAGGCACACAGGGTTGGTTCAACATATGCAAATCAATAAGCGTAATTCACCATATAAACGGCAAATGTAAGATCATTATGAAAAGTCTTCTAATGTTTTTCCACCAAAGTGAAAAAAAAGACATCAATCTTTGTTATTTAGGGATCCACAAGGCTATCTGTGGCCAATACCTGACAGTGAGGATTCCTACCCATGATAGTGCAGTTTTTGTTCAATAACTTACAGCTTCAAAATTGCCTTTCCCACTCATGTAGCATGTCTTTCTTTAAATTCTTTAACTGCTATTTTTAGGTGCTTCGAGTTTCTCCAAATCTGTTAGACACTATGAGTTTAGTGTTGGAATCCTGGTAATCTGAGTGTGAACCCCAGAGTCCACAGGGTTGAAGGAGAGAACTTACTCCTGCAAATTGTTTTCTGACTTTACATTGCAAATCGTGGCATGTAGGGAGTACATAATTTTCTGTGTCTGGGATCCTAGTAAAAAACCCACTTAGTGACATACTCTGAAATACCTACAGTAATAGCAAAGATTATAAACAGGGAGGGAAGAGGAATGAGGGCCCCTCCAGAAACAAGGAGAGAGGGGATCATGCTACAGCAGAGAAAATAAGCTACCATCATGGACTGTATCTAAGTAATGAGACATCTAGTTGGGCTTGCAGATTTTCCTTACTGGTCACTTGTATCTGATGGGGTATGATCTCACCAGAAAGGGAGGGCATAGAGTCTGGCAGATAGAAGGTAACCATCTTGCAAATGGTCTCCTACTCTTATTCCATCTACCATTGAATCTACTCTTATAATAAGACTCTATTTTAACAGCCTCTGGCCAGAGGGTTACATCTAATACCCATGAGGATGGAGCCACGGGTGGTGCAGTAGCAGCAAAACTGAAAAAAAATCAACAAACTATAATTCGGAAAACCAGAGACTCTACATCAACCATCTGGAACCAGGCCAGCCTAATCTCTCCCCATCCTAAAGCTCAGGGAAATTTGCGGAAGAAGGGGCGGTAAGATTATAAGAGCCTAAAGATGGGGAGGAGCAATGATATGCAAGATACTCCATACAAGTTAGGGCTGAAGTAATCATAATAGGACTTTGCATGACCTGCACAATGACCAACATATTATTGAACCCCCAGAGTCTAGCATGGATCACAGGCACTATGATCCTTAGACGCAAGGGATTAACAGCCACAATAGTGTTCCTATACTAAAGGGGAACATACACACAAAAAAAGAGCTCTAAGCAATGCCACTGAGTCCTTACACCTCATGAGAGAGGAGGACCCAGAGGGAAGTTTGACATGCACCCTAAAGTATGCTTCAGGAATGGGGGGGGGGGGCACTGGGAGAAAGGGAGGCAGAGGAGAATGGAAAGGAAAAAGTTGGGGAAGGAGCAAGGGGATGCAGGGAGGGGTGGAGGGAGGGAGGGGAATGGGGTACTTATCAACTTTGTATGAGTAGAAGAATTAAAAAAAATTTAAAAATTGTGGCATGTATAGATCCTTTAATTTCTCACAAAATAACCAAATATAATATTATTAACAAGAAAATGAATGTGGCCATGCTATCTCAGTGAGGAGCACATTAGACCAAAAGAGAAAAATTTGGGGTTAAGTGTTGTGGGTGGAAGATACAGTTATTTGCTGTGAGCCTCCAAGCCCCCTGGTCCTGAGGTGCTGTTGTTGCCATGGTAGCCTTGCATCTCTTGATGCTCTTCTCTCTTCAATGCTTCATAGGTCTGCTAAGTCTGATTCAGGTCCCCTGGATTTCGGAACCATGCTCTAGCCCACCATGGTTGCTATAGGAGCAGATTGTGACAGAATTCCCTAATTAACACAGTGTCTGTACTGGGTTTTTATCCAGACGTCCACCTCTGCCCAGTTTCGAGGGTAGCTCCACTGCAGAGACACATTCTCTTCCCTGGCACTTGTTATGTAATCTTGGGAAGGAGTCTTGTGTATCTGACAACTTGTGGCATTTTCTAAGCCTCTTAAGTTTCTGGTGCTTCCAAAGCCTCATAAGTTTCCTTAGCTTGCCAAATCATGTAAGCCCTCATACTCCATCTAGGAGGGAATCCTTCAATTAAGAGGAAAATTATTATGTACATATCGATCTGTAACTACTTCAAATTTCTAGAAACTTCTCATTTGTTACAATTGGTTATGCACATTTACATCCATTTTCTAACACATTTTTTGTTGAAAATATATGCAACGGCTCTGCCATCTAAATGGTGTTTATTTGCCTTGCTACATTGAAGCACATTGCTATAAGGTGACCTTTATAGCACAGTCATAGTTTGGCCTTAGGTTCTGTCATTCTTAATGAAAAACTAAGCTTACTTTATTTCAATCAATATTTACCTGTGACAAAGGAATTTCATATGTTTTATTGAACTTTTCTGGGACCTCTGATTCTAGTTCTACTTTTACATGCAAAACATGGCTTGGTTGGTTTGATTTGCTGCTTTGCACTTATTCAAATTTACAATAAACTGTCATACATTTCTTAGTGTTGGGGATAGACTCAAAGGACTTTATCTTTTGGTGATTTTGTTATTGTATGATCATCAGAATGTATTTACACAAATTAAGAGGGTTGTGACATCATCAATCAGTGAAATACTATATAATTCCCAGTTTCACTTCCATATGTTGCTTGTCATTGAATAAAATATTTGCTACACAGAACTTACTGTTAATCATTTAGCTGTGTGTCTTTAAAGATAGAAACGACAATGAATACAAATTATAAATGCTCGTGCAGATTTCAGTTCCTGCCCTAATTATTATTATACTATTACAAACACTGCCCTAATAAATGAGAAATGCCATCACCCCACACATGACTTGGCTGTCTCTGGAAAATCCTTCCCAAATTTGATATCATACTTGAAATTTAATGTTTTTAATCCATTGTGTATATATAGCCATAAATTTTATAATCTTCCATTTATGGCTTCATTTATTCAGTGTATTTATGAGAATCCATCATGTTCTTGTATCAGTATATTATTCTTTTTATCTTACTCAGGCATATTTCATTGTATAAATAAAGCTGAGTTGGATTGATTACTTTTAATGAAAAAGTTTTCACTGGCTTTTTCAGTTATGAGTAAGGTGAAAATTTATTGGATGCCTAAATTTGAATTCTCCACATGAAGTATTCTCTACTATATATGTAATATGAGAAAAGTGTCCACTAATTTTTTGAATTTATACTGGCCATCTAAGTAAAACAATCTCCGGAAGGATTTAAAACACATAGGAAATGCATTTATCTCTTGACATCTGTGGGAGATTTTTCCATAACTCCACATAGATAATCCAATGATTATTCATAGGTAGGGTGACATAGTATTTACATATAGCATCTCTATAGACTCTTGTGCATGTTTAATCCATTTTAGATGATTTTTCAGTGGTTAACACAGTGAATATATTATGTAAATAATTGCTAATATAAATAGTTGTCATCCTTTGTCATTTTGGGGAAAATGAAAAGAAAATAAGTCTCTCAGTTAAGACATAAAATTTCTTTTCAAATATTTTTCTATGATTAGTTCAATGTACAGATTAAGAACACATAAATATGAAGGCTTAAGTGTCAGAGATTTAAAGGAAGTGATAAATAATAAGACCTAGTAGAAAAAATTATTTTCCCCATGTCTCCTTTATTTTGTAAAATTCTTGAAGCAGTCTATATTGTTGCTTTGCTATCACAACTGCTAAATTAAATGTCAAGTATATTATTGGTGAATTGTGACACATTTTCAATTAACTCTGCATACCGAACAAATTTTATTAGAAGTGTTTACAATAACCAAGGTTTGAGAAACTGGAACAACAAAACTGTTCTCATTGTGATGGAAAATGCCTGTGGAAAATATAAAAGATACAAAGGAAAGATAAATGACATTAGAGTGTAGATATTTATTTCTATGCTTGATATCAATAAAAGTAAAAGACCGCAAAAATTAAGAATAGTTAAGTAGTAAATAATCCTCATTACAGATGTAAGAATGTATACACAAAATGCATATGCTACATAGATAATATAAACTTTTACACACATATCACCAAAGATGTAGTCATGTTTTAATTTTTATATTTTTAATGCAATATACCTAGTCAAAGGAAAAAGTAATACTTTTCATTTCCAACATATATTACTGTAATGATAGAATTCCTGCATAAGAAGAGATTGCAACCAAAATTTATATTAAAAACAGAAGAAACAAAGAACAAGTGGAATGGATAAAAATGATTTAAAAATATTACAGACATTTATTCAATAATATCAAAAAGTATGTTAGATGTGAAATATCTAGAAATACTCTTTAAAAGACTGTCAAAGTCCACAAGACAGAGATTTTTAAAATAAAAATCTAATTCTAGAAATGTTCTGGAAAAGACATTTCATGTAAATAACAATAAAAGAAATTTTGAATAGCTACATTTATTTCAAATAAAATAGATTCTGAAACATAGAAAACATATTAGTTATAAAGAAGCCTAATCCATTATAAAGGGGAAATTTTACATGAATATATTGGGAATCCTTAATTAGTGTGTAACTAGCCACAGAAAGATAAAATGAATGTGATTGACTAGATAGAATTTCATGGAGAAATAGCTAGAATTTAACATCCACCCACAGCTGACAGACCCAGAAGCCAATAAATCAGTAAGGACACAGCTGAAGTGAACAACACCATCAATCAGCTTGTTATAATTGACATTTAGTGAAAATTCATCCCCAAATAGAAAAAAAAAAACCCTATCTTCCTATGCTTACATGAGACTTTCACAAAGATTGATTATATTCTGGCTCATAAAACTTATTTAACACAATTAAAAGAATATAAATCACATAAAATAAGCTTATGAGAATTAAAACTGAAATGATGAAGGGAAAAACAATGGTCTGGGGAAATGGCTCATTTGGTAAAGTGCTTATGGTGCAGGCCTATGAGAATCTGAGAATGTTACCAGAGTCCATATAAAGCAAGGTATGCATGGCGTGATGGTGCTCTGGGAATATCCCTAGTGAGGTAGAGACAGGTGGATACTGGAGCTCACTAGACATTAAGTCTCTTGGAGACATTCAGGTCAATGAGAAATCTTCTCTCAAAAATGAGTTAGATTGGTTTTTGGGAGTAACACCAAAGTTTATCTTTTTACCTCCACTCATATATGCAAAAATGTGTATGCATATCTGTCTCTGCACACAAACGTGAATGCACTTCTACACACACACATACACACTCGCACATACAGAAACAAAGAGAAAATATGTGAAAGTACAAAAATGCTTACATATTAAGCATTAGTCAAAAGGCATTAATGAATGAACAAAATGTAAATGAGAATAACTTATCAAAATCTGTAGGATGTGTAGAAGATTACATTACACACATATGACATAAAAAAGGAAATTACTATGTCAATAGTCAAGTTTATTTTTTAATAAATTAGAGGGACACTCAAATCTAAAAAATAACAAACACAACACACATGACTCAAAACAGTGGAAATCAATGACTTTGAACACAGGAAAGAAATAAGAGGAAATATTAAAGCTATTTTCATTGGAAGGAAATAATCTGTGAAATTATAAAGTTCTAACCAAATTTTTACAAAAAAGGTGAAATGATATCAATTACTACTCACACACACTCCAAATGAGAACTTACTAATAATCTTGTATTGTTAAGACTATTCATAATAGAGTTTCCATACTAGTAGAAAGCCCAAAAAGGAGTCTCAAGATACGCCACCGAGTCCTGAACCCTCACTAGTGTGAGGGAAATTCAGTGTCCATATAAACAGATGCTCTGGAGGATGGAAGGGAGAAAGCAGGAAGTACCAAGAGAGGAGGAGGGAAGGAAAAGGGGTGAGAAGGAGAGGAGGAGTGGGAAAGGGGGATATTGGGGACAAAAAGGGGGAAAGAAGAGGGAAAGGAAGAAGAAGGGGGTTACCTATTGAGCTTGTATAATTAGGCAAAAATGTGATAAAAATAAAAATTAAAAAAAGAAAAATTTGATGACATGTCCCATATGGTATTTTTTTGTTTATTTCTTTGATGAAGTTATTCTATCACTTCATTTTAAAATAAAACTTTATGAGCTCAAAAAAGGTAAAAGAGTATTATGAAGCATTATGACAATATGCTGCTATGTTGATATGCCTCAACAAGGCTATCATATTGAAATAATAAATATACCTAAATTTATGGCAATTGAGAAACCATTTTAAAAATTAGACAAGAAATTAAAGGAATGTTACTCAAAATAGCAGTCAATAAAATCCAAAAATAAAAAAGACAAGTAATTAACTTGATAGCATTTCTTAAAGACCCATGGCAGATGGGAGAAATAATAAAATAGCTCTTACTGAGAATGTTCAAAAATTGAAGAAATGTGTCATGCTGTGCTGCCAATGAATGGAAAGACATGCATGGAGATAAGAAGGAATGAACAGTACTTTAGTAAAGACTTGGAAAAGTTAATAAATCTAACATGTTCAATAAGCCATGCTAAGAAAAAAATTAATTTATTTCTATGGCTTTTTAAGGAAATAAACCGAGAAGATCCAAAGAAATAAAAATAAAATAAAAATTTAATGTTAAAATAGTGGGACAAGGGGCTGGAGAGGTGGCTCGGGTTAAGCCTCCGCCTTGCAGGCGGAAGGTCCTGAGTTGGGATCCCAGATCCCACGTATAGACGCCAGGCGGAAGCGGGGGCGGCCTGCGTTTCTGGTCCTGGTAGGGCGGAGCCTGTGAATCCCGGGGCAGAAGGAGGTGGAGGCGTCCATGGTGGTTCCCGAATTCGTCCGTGGTTCTACACATACACAGACATACACACACACACACACACACACACACACACACACACACACACACAGACACGCGCGCACATATACACGCACATGCGCACAGATGAATAAATAATAATAATAATAATAAAAATTTAAAAAAATATTGGGACAAATTGGTAGGTCATACATATATAAAAAACAAAAAAATCATCAGCAAGTAACTTTTAGGTAAATATTACAGAAACAGATCATGACAACCTAATTTATACCATTAAAGGGGAAAAGAGGAGGTAAGTGTGTCAGGAGATGGTTTACATAATCCCAATTAGCTGACATAAAACCATAAAAAATAGTTCAGTTTTTTTTTTAATTAATCGTGTGTGTGTGTGTGTGTGTGTGTGTGTGTGTGTGTGTGTATCAGAGTGCATTGTGTGTCCCTGTAGCGGACCAAGGATGACCTCAGGAATCATCCTTCTAACTTCACTGAGCTTCATTCTGGAAGTTTCTATACTTTGCCCACCAGGGCTGGAAGTGTAGGCTGCCACCATTTCCACCAAGAATTTTTATGTGGGACATAGATAGGATCTGAACATAAGACCTTTTGCTTGTGAGGAAAGGTCTTAACCCTGAGCCATCTCTCTAGCGTGATAGTTCAAAATTTTAACAAATGTATTTTGCATTTCTGAAAAGGCATTTAAATTTATGTATTGTACTGCTTAAAACATAAAGAAAAGTTTAATTTACTTATAATATTACTATAAAGTTTAGGCAACGTAAACTGATATAATAAAATTTCAGTTGATATCAATGAATAAGTTAATAAGATCTGGTAGCTATTCTCGAGTACAAAAGTCACTATTCAGCAGGATATTAAGCATATATCCTTAACAAACTCAATCAATTATATTCTCTAAAATACTAATTCTAAAATTCAGATAAAGTTTGAACAATAATGGTGGTTGTTAGGGGTTGCTAGGTAATGCGTGGGTGATGGATACAAAATTTCATATAGAGAAGAAGAAAAAAATCCATGTTTTGTTGAATTACATAATCAATACAGTTACAAATATAATAAAGTACTGAAGCAGTACATACAAATTGATTTTATCTTAAAATGTTTATGACATAGAAAGCAATTTTTTAATAATGCATGCTGATGTATTGTGTTTTTAAGAATTCTACAATGTATTCAATGCTATTTTCAATGTTGTGTGCCACATGGTTAAAAATATAGGACTTTGTCTTTTTTTAAATTTTTTTTATTTATTCAATTGTGCATGTGTGCGTGTGTGTGTGCGTGTGTGTGTGCGTGTGTGCGTGTGTATATGTGTGTGTAGTACCACGGACGAATTCGGGAACCACCATGGACTGCCTCCACCTCCTCGTTTACTCTGCCCTGGGATTCACAGGATCCGCCCTACCAGGGCCAGAAATGCAGGCTGCCCCCACTTCCGCCCGGCGTCTGTACATGGGGTCTAGGATCCGAACTCGGGACCGTCCGCTTAGCAAGGCAGAGGCTTAACCCCTGAGCCACCTCTCCAGCCCCAGGACTTTGTCTTTTAAAAGAATAAAAATCAGTCACCTAAACAAAATGAAGTATTGCACAAGCATTATAAATATTTTAAAATTGTCTTTCTGGAAACAAATATAAAGATCACAACTGGTCCTGATGGGGATGCAAAGCTATAAAAATTCTGAGGAAAACAATTTGGAAATAAAGAAATCAAGAAGACTTGTGAAAGACAGTTATATTTTCTCTTTCCATTTTATATGTGGGCGGTTGCATGTGTGGGCGCATATTCACATGTGCGGAGGGACAATTCTACAGGTATGTGTGTCTATATGTGTGTGTGTGTGTCCAAGTTGATATTGGGAAACACCCTCCATCACTCCTCCATCTGTTTAATTGTTCTGATGTTGATTCTCTAATTATAGCACTATCCTGGCTAATTAATTTGCTTTGAGTGTTCACATTCTTGGTCTTCAAAGACTAAAATTAATGGTACGTGACCACACCCATCCAGCATTCTAAATGTTATGTGAGAATCCAAAGATTGTTTTTGGTTTGTTTATTTGTCTTTGTCTTGTCGAATAAATACATTATAGCTTACCCATATCTCTGCTTCCCAAATATTTTATAGGAGTATATTGGTAATCCTACATAGTAAATTGCTTTGGAACTTGGTAGCTTGTTTTACTGTGAGAGATTAAATTTTGGTCAATATTCTACTAGATAGAGAAACTTTTCTTTGCAGGCATACCATGATCTTTTCTGGCAAAGCGTGCTTGCTCCATCTGTGAGTAAAGGAAACAAATCCAAGGTGGACCTCCTAGCAGTCAGAAACCTGGAATATTTCCGTGCAGTCTGTTCCTGTAACTCCTTTGGGGATGAGTGATATAACCTGGCAGGTGCCTGGAATCTTAGAGAAGTCCTCCAAATTGGAGCTGAAGCATGCAGATACCTATCTTATCCAAGGCTACAGACTTTTCATTAATCGTCCAGAGGGATAAGGTACAGAAGTAGTTCTCTACATAATTCTTTGCATATTCACAAGGAATTTGCAGATATTCAGAAGAAAATGAAACAAAAGGCATGCTTTTCTTCTACATAACAGGATATCACTTTGCTATTTTCATTTTGTGGCCTTTTTGTAAAATTTAAACCCAACATGAAAGATTAATTGCACATAATAGAAATTATGAAACATGCTGGGTGAATGCAGTTTACAGGTAACAGAGTCTATTCACTCTTGTAAGAAACTCATCCTGATGTTAACCCAGAAAACAGAATGTCTGAATATTATGAACCCACTCACCAACTCTGAAACACAGCCTTACCAGAATCCATGGATGTCTATCTATATACATCAATTTTAAAGGAAGCAATGCTACAGTAGATTTCTCCAATGTGAAATTCTTAATGATGGAGAGGTCATATCCACTGAAAATGAATAATGATAGTTGAACTTGAGCAATGCTATAAACTGATGGTTTTAACACATGTACAGAAAATATTCTGTTCAACTGCAGTTCAGTGCACAATCTTTAAGTATATTGAGAGCCATTTCAAAGCAACTGAAATATTTAATATTATTAAATTGTCCAAATTAGCCAAAGGAAACTATAGACCTGCTGCAATTCCATCAAAACCTTCCAAGCATTTTTTACATAAAATAGAAAGACAAAATATAAAACTGAAATCTTCAAGAATCCCAAATAGTTAATTTTAAGAAGGAAAACTGAGCTTGAGGATTAACACTGTTTTCAAAACATGTTAGGCATTTTTCAGTAATCAAAACAGAACTGTAATGACATAAACATCAGCTTTCAGTAAGTAGAACAGACTCATCTCCTTGACTACATGGATTGATGATCACTGACAAATGTGGGAAGAATACATAATAGGGAAAGAATTATTTCCTCAATAATGGCTGTTCAGAAATGAACAAGCACAAGAAAATCTGATAACAAACTTTAAATCATATATTAAATGTAATTAAAATAGATTAAAGGCCTAAGTGTAAAACTCGAGTCCATAAATTGCTAAAGAGACAGCTTTCCTGCAAATATTTTGTTAGACTTGAATTGACAATGATGTCTACTATATATTGTCAAAAGCATAGGCAACAAAAATAACATAATTGACTGGGATGGTTTCAGACCTACAATCTGATCATCACTTACAATTTAATCTAATTGTGAGGATTGCTGACATCTATTATGAAGAAGAAATGTAAAAGCAAATACTAGGGAAGTTACAGACACACCAACATTGTGATGTAGTGATGGTAGACACAAAGATGATAATGGTTACTATTGACTCTAGTATCTTAATCCTATAGTTTCGCTGTGGGAAATATATCCAAAAATATTAGTGGCATGATCTTGAAGATACATACACACATGCCTGTATAGTGTTAGCATTATTCACAATTGATGGCCAAATCATTTGCTATGATCTTTTCACAAGGAGACAACTATTCCAAGTCAGTCTACATTAAGTACATGCAGTACTGCAACCCTTAGCTATGGAGCCTGTCATGGGCTCTGGAAGGAAAAGAAGAAAAACTTTTATCTAATAAGTTATAGTAGTTCAGTTTTTCAGGTGAAAATTTTCAGAGATCTGTTGAATGACAATATGTGGACAGTTAAAAGTATTATTTTGTATACCTTAATGGATTTTATGTCCTTATGTTAAGTGTTAGTGTATGTGTGGGAATATCTCAACATGCACACACATATGCCCAAGTGCATAGACACAGACAAAGACACACACACACACACACACACACACACACACACACACCACTGAAGAAGCAACAGATAAAATGATACTAGATACAGACTTTGAAGAAAACGCAATGTCCACATCATAAAGACAGTAACAGTAAACTATTCCATGAAGCAATATGTGTTAACGCAATAATTACTTTTCAGTGTCTAGAGTCTAAACTCTGCCTCACAAGCAGAAGGACATGAGTTGAGACCCTAGATCTCAAGTAAAAAATGCCAAGCTGAAATGACAGCAGCCTTTACTTTTGTATCTGGAAGATGGGTCCTGGGAAATCCCAGAGCAAAGCAAAAATAATGTACAGCAATACACAATGATTCCCTTGGACCTCCACAAGCACACACAGTGCCTTTTGATGCACACACACACGTGTGTTTACATTATCTGGGGATTGAGTCGAACTCAGATTACCAAGTGCGAGTGCAGGTTACCTGCTGAGTCATCTCAGGCATTTCTAAAAATCCGTAACTATCAGTATATGCATGTGTTTGCATGGAAATAAGAAAGGCCTTTCTGTGATTTTGATTGCTCATGATTTTGTTCACATTGCTTCTCAAATAGGAAGGAATTTTTGAGTGAAAATGCATTGTTTTGTGAAACAGTATTAGGAAACACAAGATTGTTAAGTAATGACAATGTTTTGAGTTTTATTATGAAGACAGTAAAGGAGTAACTCAGGGACTAGGAGAGGTTTTTTGATGCTCTTTGAGTTTTAGAGAAATCTTAAACAGCACTAACAGAGGTAAATGCCTCAGAATTGAGCCTGTAAATATTTAGTAAGAGTATCCAACTGCATGCATTTAAAGCCAAAAATATGTCCTGAAATGAATGACCAAAGATAGAGAGCAGGAGTATTGAAATTCAAACTGTCTGTGGCTAAACAGAATTTAATAAAGACCTGAAATCTTAGTATTATAAACAAAATCATTTTACTAGCCCCCAAATACCAAGGGTCAGAAATTAAATAAAATTCTTGACAGTCTCATGGCTTGTTGATGACACATGTTGCAAGGTCCAATCCATTGTCTAAAATTATTAAACATATAGCAAGAGAGTAATAATTTCATGTGACATTTTAAATGTAGTGTAATATCATAAATATACCATTGATTTATTCCTTCATTTTTGCTATTTTCTAAACAAAGAATCATTTGTCACCATCCACTTTTATTTGAATTACTAGTTATTATTTTGACAAAAAGCTTCATCTCATAAAAATTGTCATTCTAAGAAATTCACTAAGTTTATTAATGCTACTTATGTGAACAAATAGATTAATCATATTTTGTAAAGTACAAATCAAACATGTGACTTGTGTGAAAATGTGTATTTATCCATTTCTATTACTATAGATCCACAAAACTAAATTATAGAATTTTAAAATGTTTTAATTTTCTATAATGGTAAAAAAGAATTGGAAGAGATTAAAAGTAGTACCCAATTGCTTATGCAAAAATATTACATATTCTGGTAGATAACACTTAAAAACAGATGCTAATATTTTTTCAAAGTTTAAAATTTTATTTAACAAATGTTGTTTGCATGACTCAAACACTGATGAATAAACTGAAAAATAAGATAAATCATATTCACATCTCTTAGTATCCAGCAAGTGAATTATAAAGCCACTCTTCCCTCCCTCCCTCCCTCCCTCCCTCCCTCTGTCCTTCCTCCTTCCTTCCTTCCTTCCTTCCTTCCTTCCTTCCTTCCTTCTTTCCTTCCTTAGTTCCTTTCTCTCTTTCTTTTTCTTTTTCTTTTTCAGATATACATTTTACCCCAGGAATCAGGTTAGTTGCTTTAAGTTTTGGGACAGAACTTAAACACATTTGAATTTGCAAGTTAAGAATAAATTAGGAACTGTGACGATGGCTCATTGTTGAAAGTGTTTGTTATACAAAAACAAAAGGACAGAAGTTTGGATTCTTAGGTTCCATGCTAAATGTCTGGTGGTCTTGGTGGTCCACTTACAATTCCAATCCCAGAAGATGAGCCAGGGAATCCCCAGAGCAAGCTGACTAGCCAGAGAAGACTTATTTGTGAGATCTTAATGTAATTAGAGATCCAAGTTCAAAGCAATAAGTTGGAAGAGTTATTGTGGACCTTTCCTAGTAAAAATCCCATGTTCCCTCCTGCATCCACACCTACACCTACACCCAGTGTGCCTACACCCATGCTGATGTACATGGAAGCATGCATGTAATGCTCCACAGGCTTCCATGTGAAAAATGAATAAATTATAAGACAAAGTTAGAAAATCAAATTTCAGCTGTGATATTTGTGTCCACAGCAACATGATGATCAAACTTATCAAGTCAAGTTTGTTGACATTAACCAGCATCAGGAGAAGGTTAGTGGAATCTTTGTGCAATAGCAATGTGATCATGTAAGGGCATCCCATCTTCTAAATAATTAAAGTCACATTCATAGACTTCTAAAAATATGCAGGTATCCTGTCACCCTGGAGATTAGCCTATGGCAGAAAAGGCTGCCTCACATGTCATGGTTATTAATGGTAGTAATAAAGAGAAGCCAGCCTGCTCTCTTGTGAAGGGGATAGGCAACTGAGTGTGATTTTTTTTTTCCTGTAAGAAAGATAGGCTATCCCATATTTTTCTTTCCCTCATTTTCCTTATGTTTTGGTAAAAAATGGAATTTATTTTTCTGCTGGCAGATGATTCTCACTGTAACTTTTAAAATTGGAAGCATAGAAAGTGACAGATAAGCTTTCAAAATATTTGCTCTTCTTGTTTCTCCTAAGTTTTTTTTTTTTTTTTTTTTTTTTTTTGAGATTAGGTCCTTTTGGAAAACATCTACCAAAATCAGTCAATAAAAACCATCACTTTTGAGCGTGTGCATGTATAAACACTGTAATAGTTACTCTTAACTGTTGCTGTGAGAGAGCATTGCAAGTCAAGCAAATTAAGAAAGAATGGGAACTTTATTCAATAGCTTACAGTTCCAGAGAGGAGAACCAGTCTTTCATGGCAGAGGCAACATGACTAGTGGCTGAAGCTGGAGGCAGTATAAGTCACTGCAGACATCCTGGAGGCTCAGAGCTGCTCAGTCCAGAAGGCCAGTGAGTGAAGGATGAAGAGCAATTTCTAGGACAGCTTCAGAGTGTCTCTCTTCAAAGTCCTCTGTTCTATGGTTCCTTTCATCTGGTCTGCTACTGGGAGGTTCCAATCTGATCTAGGACTGGTCTTTGTACTGTAAATATATTGATCTGGATAATCCTTTCAGATAGTCTAACAGCTGATCTTAGTTAATGCCAGGTGTGGTCAAGTTACACCCAAGATTAAATATCACACATACACACACACACACACACACACACACACACACACACACACACACACAGCAAAATGCATTTGCCAAAGCTTATGAACTGAAATAGTACAGACTAGTTCTTTCTTGTATAAAGTTTTTAATTTTGTTAGGATTAAAAATATGTGACTCTTTAATTAAATATAAGATAATAAATGGTACATTAATCATCATTTTTAATTTAGTATATATTATGAAAAAATGATCTGTAAATATGAATCAATGGTTTTTGGATTACATGCAGAAATTAAGACATAGCAATTGTGAGCCTTTCTTTCTCAATTGCTTTTGGAGTTCTGAGTTTTGGAGCTCTGAGTTTGGAGCTGAAAATTTTGTTGAGGAGAGCATAAACAAGACATGGCACACTGAATACACATGCTTAAGGGAAAACCTTTCAAAATTGCAATAAATAACCCAAACATAATAAATGGATAAGGGGATTAGATAGAGAGGGGAAAGTAATGAAGAAGGAAGGATGGAAGGAAGGAAAGAAGGAGGAAGGAAGGAAGGAAGGAAAGAAGGAAGGAAGGAAGGAAGGAAGGAAGGAAGGAAGGAAGGAAGGAAGGAAGGAAGGAAGAAGGAAGTGAAAGAGAAGGAAACACTGGCCACTTACAAATCCACCATTATTAGTTTCTAATTATCATTTTAACATGCTGTCAATATGGTTTCTGAGAGAATTTTTTAACTGTGAGTTTTATATAAACACGATTTTCTGTTTTATCTTCAGGAAAGGAAAGATTTTCAGGGTATGAGACAAAGCAGAAGTAAACACCCAAGGAGCCTATACAAAACCAATTTCGCAGCACCCATATATGTTGTTACAGTACAAATGTTTCCTGGAGCAGGAAAATGTGTTTGAATAGCCGTATCAATATAGCCTCAGACCTCTGAAAACATTTACTCTTAAGCAGTCTTATCCAATTTAATTCCCTTATTGACATCAATCTCTGACCATAAAGCTAAAACCAAAATCAATTCTTTTTGAGGAAGAGGTCTCTGTAAATTCAGAATTTAAACACATCTTTCTATTACAATGTGTGTGTGTGTGTGTGTGTGTGTGTGTGTGTGTGTGTGTGTATTTAAACAATTTTAAGATTTAGAATTCAAGTTCCAGAACAAAAGGTTAGAAGGGGGAAATATTTTCATACTTTAAGGAAATGGAAATTCAGATAAGTTTGGACACAAGCAAGCAAGCTATTTATAACAATAACAAGAAGTATACAGAAAAAGAAATAAGATTCTCTTTTTCTTCAGTTGTAAATACAGACAGGAGAGGAAACAACAGGAACTAAAGATTCACATTTTATTCAGCAACAATGAGTTTTACTTGAAATCGCTTTTTGACTGAGGTTTTTCCATTTAAGTACACATCCGTCTCCAATAGACATTGTGCATCTCTAATAACAGTGGTTCCCTCATCCTGCTTCTGGACCATGGGTGGCTAAAGCACTGAAGACCTGCTTACAGTGTGAATCATTCTCACGTGCTTTATCTGATGGTTGTAAAATTTCTTGGAATATAAAGTAAGATTTCTGGGATTCAAATTTCACAATTCTGTTTTTAGATTAATTGGTTTTGTTGCTGGAAATTCACAGTGATAAGTAGGACAAAAATGCATTCTTCCAGTTAACAGTAATATATGTGGTAGCGCAAGGCCTTATGGGTTCTTACTCAAGAGACAGCCCTGAATGCAGCAAAAGTACAGCCTTTTGCACTCCCTATACTTGGCCAGATAGTTTTCTTTCCCTCCCTTCCTCCTTCCCTCCCTCCCTCTCTCCCTCTCTTCCCTTCCCTCCCTCCCTCCCTCCCTCCCTCCCTCCTCCCTCCCTCCCTCCCTCCCTCCTCCCTCCCTCCTTCCTTCCTTCCTTCCTTCCTTTCTTCCTTCCTTTCTTTATACTTCTTAACCAGTTTATGAGTTTGTATATAATGTGCTGCTGGTCAACCAGGTACTCATAACAACTCTGGCCATTGTATTGCACATCACCTTTTTTACTTATCTTAGAGGTTCCATGTCACATATATGCAGAAACTTGGCACGTGTATTCCAAGCCACCTGCCACCATTCGATTTAATTATCTCACATGGTGTATATATATCATGCAATCTGTGATGTAGCAAAAACACATGCAATTACTGTGAATTGTATCTTTCATCATTTTCTCTATTTTATTTAATTGAGAAACTTAACATGATTTTACAGGAATTATTTCACTAACTCCAAAAGCATTAGATGGATATTTGACTTTGTATTAATAAAAGAACAGTTTTCGGGTGTGATATGGGTGTCCTTTTTCCAGCCTCCTTAGAAAATATTCAACATTATTTACTGGCAGATTCTGTGAGGCATATATGCCCATATTAATATGATTTTTTCAGTTAAAATTTTAAATTTAAATTTATTTATATTTATTTATTTATTTTCCTCAATCATATAAACTCAGTAGGTTTTCTGGTCCCCTCTCTCCCTTCACTCTTCCTCAATCCTCCTTGCACCCTCCCCCCCTTTTCCCCTTTTTTTACCCCCTCCCTCCCCTTCTCCCAGTGTCTCCCCCTTCCCCCTCATATTCCCTGGAGCATCCTTTAGTATGAATGACAAACTTCCCTCTGAGTCCTCCACTCAAGTGAGGTGTAAGGACTCAGTGGTATTGCCCAGAGCCCTTTCTTGGGCCTCCCTTTAGTATGGGAACACTATTATGAATATTAATCCCTTGCCTCTAAAGATCCTACTGCCTATGGTCCATGCTAGACTTTGGGGGGGTCATTGACATGTCAATCATTGTGCAGGTCATGCAATGTCCGATTATGGCTACTTCATTCCTAACTTGTGTGGAGTATCTTGCATATAGTTGGTCTTCCCTATCTTTAGGCTTTTACAATCTTGCTGCCCCCTCTTCCCCAAGTTTCCCTGAGCTTTAGGATGGGGAGAGATTTGGCTGGTCTGGTTCCAGATGATTAATGTATGGTCTTTGGTATTCTGAATTACGGCTTCTAGTTTTCAGTTTTGCTGTTCCTGTACTGCCCTTGTCTCCATCCTGATTGGTATTGGAGGTCATCTCCTAACCAAAGAAAAAAGGCTGTTTAAATGAAGATCTTACTATAACAGGAGATTCAAAGGTAGATAGAATAAGAGTAGGAGACTGCAGTGAGGGGGGGTCAGTATCCCAATTGCAAAATGGTTACCATCTATCTGCCAATCTCTATACCCTCCCTGATTGGTGAGATCAAACCTCCTCAGTAGCTAGTGACCAGGAAGGAAAGTGAGAGTGAGCTAAACCAGATGTCTCACTACTTACTTGCAATACTTGATGGTGACCTATTTTCTCTACTGAAGTATACTCCCTTCTCTCCTTATTTCTGGGGGGGGGCTTCTTCCCCTTCCCTCCTGTTTATAATCTTTGCGATTACTGTAGGTATTATAGAGATTTATCCTGAGTGAAGTAACCCAGACACAGAAAATTAAATGCCATATATACTCCCTAATAGGTGATCCTAGGACCAAACCCACTTAATGACATATTCAAAGATAAATCTCTGTAATACCTACAGTTACAAATTTGAGAGAGCAGTTCTGTTCCAGTTAGAATCAGTCAGTTGTGAGAAAACACTGTGCACTGTGGCAGTCAATGGAGTTTTCACAGGACTGAGATACTTTATTTGGGAGTGTTGGAAAGTTGTTGTTCACTGATCTTACCTATTCATGCATGCTGCCACAGACTCCCACCATGTAGGTTTCACTGAATAGCACTTAAATTTCTTGAATGAGATTCCAGATATCCAGGAACACAGGGTAAAAGTGGTCTGTGTTCTGAACAGGGAGGGTTACTTTTACCCTATATATAGATTCAGAACAATTACCATTTAGAGAAGTCAGAGGGCAGAGGGGAGGACAAATGGGGAGTGAGATGAATTTAAACGAAACATAACACAAGATAATATCATTAAAATCGATAAATTTTCATGCTTACTTAAAAAAATGAAGAAAATAATTCAATCAAAAAATCCCAAAATAAAAGGAAAGAAGCAAATGAATATAACCACAGCAATTCATGCAGTTTTCTAAAAAGGAGATGTCAAAAAAGCAGGACACTCTTGTATAGGATCATGTTAAAATATGTTCTAAATAAAGCAAAAAAAATTAGTCTAATGAACTAGGACACTCAGTCATGTCTAAATAGGACGTCTGCCAAAAAACTGACAGTTAGAAATATTACAGGAAAATGCTTTTGGGTCTCCTCCAAAAATACCTTGGCCATTATAAGTTCAATGAGGATTCTTAACAGTTTAAGTTTGTAATCCATTTTCAGTTCAATTTGAATCTAACAAGACCATTTTGTTCTTCCATATGTGTTTATACCATGTTGTCAGTGCAACTGTTAAAAAGAATATGCTTTCTCCAACAGGTGTGTCCCATCACATTTGGTGAAAACCAGTTTGTTATAGGTCCATGAGCGCATGTCTAGGCTCTGTACTCTGGTCCTTTGATCTGTGTGTCTATTTCAATGCTGACACTATGCTGTTGTGGTTACTACAGCTTTATAGCATACTTTGAAATTAGATTGTATAATTCATCTGATGGTGTACAAGTAGATATAGCTATCGCCTGTTTCAGACAATATCCAGCAATCAGAGAGGGTGGGAGCCCTAAGCGGGTCCTCCTGTATTCCCAAGAGAATGGAGGCCTGGGTAGAAACCTCAATTCCCAAGATAGAAAATTTCCACTGGCCTTTGTTGTTCTGTTCCATAGACTATAAAGAAACTGAGGATGTACTCATGCTGGCAGGTCCCCTGGGATCGTTCACCAGGAGAAATCTTGAAGCATGAACAGGGTGTTCTAAGCACTGAACAATCAGTCAACATGCTAATCAGGGGAAAGAAGGGGAGCAAGGATGTCATGTCCCTTAGGAAAGACACCATGGTTCTTCATCCATGCCAGATATTAGATTCCAACTCAGAATCTTCTCCTCCCTTACAGGAGTTGCTATTCTGTTCATTGTTTCTTACTTTGAAAAAATAAAACTCAGCTTTGTGATTACTTTGATTTTTTTTTCCTGACATTTATTCTTCAGTTTCACAGAAAAAAACAGAACTTCTAGCATAAAGCTTGGAAGTAACACTTCATTCTTTCCACATTAAATAATATGATCTTTGGAAGAAAATATGTTGAGGAATATTGTCTCTATAATTAATTTTTATTTTTCACATTGGGCAAGGATTAGCTCAAGATAGAAATCAATACTTGAGGGTTTGTGGTTCCATATCATTGTTAAGGATGAGTTTGTCTGTCCCCAATATAGATGCTATTGATATTTTTCATGAGAAAAACATCACTTTTACTAATTGATTTGAGTAGTGTAGACATTTTTATGTTTGACGGTCTAACTCTAGTCTCTGGACTTACAATGACTTTTCATCTTTTTTTGTGTTCTCTTCAATCTCTGTCACTAGATTTTAAAATTTTCCATTGTAGAAATCTTCCATTCTTTAGTTTATTTCCAGATATTTCATTTTGTTTATCTATTGTTATCAGGTTTTCTTTTTCATTTGCATTTCAAAAAATATGCTCCTGGCATGTGCCAATGCCCCTAGGTTTTTCAAAGGTTAAATTTGAATCCTACATCTTGCTGCATTAATTGGCTAGTTTAATACATTTTTGGAAGATTTTTGGTGTTTTTAACTAAAATCAACTCATCTGTAGTGACTATTCAACTCATTTTTTTAATGTGGAAACCCTGTATTTCTTTCCATGAACTGATTGGTCTAGCTAAGACATCCTTAATCTGCTGAATAAAGTTTGAAGGTAAATATGCTTGGTTTCCAGAACTTGGCTTCTAGGGAAGAACATTTCCAGTTTTCCACACCGAATAAATACATTTATTTGTGACTTATACATGATTTAAATATGTTGAGGAATATTGTTTTTATAATGAATTTTTATATTTTCTTGTGAAAAAATAACACATAGGTCCAGTCTCTGCTTTTGAAAAGCAGAAATGTAAACATGATAGCCTTGGTCTTTCAGAAAGGTCAGTTACATTTTTTGTGAAGTACTTAGTGCAGTCTGTCCCACAATTAATACCTAAAAACTGACAGAATGCATCTGTTCTTAGAGCTCAATTTTCATTCTTTCAGAACACACAGTCCTGCAACTTGGGAGGTGACAATGCTCCCAGGGGATAGTGAAGACTTTCTTCACCTGTGCACAGGGCTCATGAAGTTGCCTCAGGTGTGGAGCCTGGCATCAATCTCCTTCCATTGAGGTGATTCATTAAATTGATGTTCTGTGTTTAATTATAGAAAAAAATTCTAAGTCACAACTTCAAATAAGTTGGAAATTTAAAATGCAGGTGTATAGACTTACATATTGCTCTATTCCATTCCAAAGAAAATCCTTCCTTTTGCATAAAAGAAGATTTTTGCATAAAGGAAATTTTCTGCATAAAGAAAGAACATGGGGTAATTGACTTTTGATATTAATACAAATCATGGCATAAATTTAATAAGCAAAGGAAATGAACCAGGTGTTCATCTTATTCACTCTGTTACCCTCTTTTAATTACTACAAAGAAAACTAAGTTGGTAAATGTGCTTATCTGGGGAATCCCTGGCACACAGAGACAGACAAGAAGACAAAAGTTTCAATGTCACCCTGAGCAAGTCATATTTGGAAAAAATGAAAAAAAAGAAGAGAGATGAACTGAATACATTTTTCCTTTAATTATTTTAAAGTATATTGATTTGCAAAGCATTGCTTTCAATTTCTATTACAGTTTATAAATCTCCATGTAGGAGTTATCTTCACAATGCTAAGACCAGGGAAAGAGTTCTCAGAAAGTACAGAAACCAGCATTTTTCTAAGGTACAATACATCTTGTTCTTGTGCACAGATAACATTCACAGAGTTGTTACATGACTTATTCACATTGATCTTTCAGAGAAAGGGTGATTGGAGTTTGTATTGCAGTAGAAGCAAGAAGGTAGAAGACCAACTAGGAGCAAATTCTTCATCACTGGATGGATTCCAGTAGAGACTTTGAATGGCAGGAAAACTGTCTTCAGATCTTCACAGCAGGACACTGTGTGCTGCCTGAATACCCTGCAGAGAGTTTCCTATCTTTTGTTTGCAATAACTGTGGTAACATTTTCCTCCTATTTTATAAAGATTATTTGTTTTCCAGAATCACATGGTCAAGTTATGTAACAGTTTTATGCTAAAATTACATCAAGTTTCACATTCTTAAGCTGCAAGCATTCAAGTGCAAATATGTGTGTAATATATAAGTTGAATATAATTTTTTTAATTACAAGGGCAGTTTTTTTCAGGTCTACGAGATCGTACAAGCCATGCACATATAAAAAAGTCTTTGCCCATCTAGACATATAATTTATACACTGTTTTTATATTACCTTTTGTATGCTTTTCAGCTTAAGATCTTTTCATGTTTCCCTTTTCTTATCTCTGCTGTCATGATTTCCCATAATCTTCCAGAAACACAATGCCAGTGAGCATATATATGGCATATGGCTATCATTGTATCACAGTCTTAGATTCAGGTTTTTAGTATAGTAGTGGCTGGTGTCTCAAGCATCAGCAGTGATTGTTTTATGATTAGTCAACAGTGACCTATGTATCAATTACCATATGTCAATTAATTTGAAATCATAATTACACTTCAAGAAAATAATATATTAAGCATTCTTATTTTTAATATAAAGTTCACGGCTGCCCAGATGAATAATCCATTTTGCAAAGGAGATTTTTTTTGTCAGTAGTGTCCCCCAAATTATTTGAAACCTATAGATTTTAGGTTTTAAAATAGTTTATTAAATTATAGTGTGATAGCAACTTCAATTGGATGACAAACAAATGTCAATATAAGTGTGTCAATGATTTCTAATAGTTTTATTTTAAGGATCTTTAGGCCCTGGTGTTGAAACCATGGTGCTTTAAAATGAAGTGTTTCCTCTCTTCGCTGGTAATGCAAGGGTGTATTAAACTTCATAGCGATTTTAAAGTAAGGAAGGCTATTTTTTTGTTCCAACAAACCACATCTGTAGTCTCTATTTAGACTCATAATAAATTCATTAGGATTACTCATTGGCTAGACACTACACAAAAACACTAATAAAGAACTAAGTGAATCTGTTCTACTTTTGAATTTAAATAGTTTTTCTCAAGCCCCAGAAATCTTTATCAATTATTTCTTCAAAGAATTTATTTTATATTATTTGATACTTTGTACAGTTTTTTACTATTAGTTTGATATGAAGCCTTCATTTGCAATTGATTTTGTGGCTTATATTCTAAGGTTTTGGCATGATTCCATGAGAGTTATACTACTTTTTATTCGTTAAATTGAAAAGCATACCACCTGTTTTTAGAAGATATCAACTATCACCTGTTTTAAAATTTCAAAAATATATGTTTGAATTTATTTCTGCTTCTATAACCAAACACCTGGCAAGTTATATCCAAGAAATGCTTTTCTCAGAATACAGAAAGCTGGTGAATCCAAGATCAGATGCAAGCCTGTTCATTTACCAGCTGAGGTTTGTTCTTTGAGAGAACTGCGGACCTCCATCATAAAATATATCCAAATTTTTCAAATATTTTAGGCAGCTTAATTTTAAAAAAATAAGATTCTAAAACTAATCGCCAAAAATTGAGCATGTAATGTATTACATATACTATTTCAACGATTTTTATCTATTCTTTTAAATCACTTTTTTTAATGTTTTACATTTGATGACTTTTAATTTTTGTCTCTTTATTGTTTGAAATTCACATAAACAAAATGAATTTATCTTCTTGCTCCCCTTCCTACCTCCTCTACTACCCTACTCTTCTGTCCCCCTTTCCTAATTCCATTCCAGCCATCTCTCCCCAGCTCTCATGTTCCTCTGCATGTGATGATCACAGGGTTTCTTTTAGGATGGTTATACTAACAAGTACACAGGCATCCGTGGTGGTACAAGTGACCCACAAGTGGGCAAACCTATAAATGAAGAAACCCCCCTGTATTTGTCTGGCAGTTGCCCCAAAGATTCTATCTGTGTGGAACTCATTCTCCAAATACCCTTACTGGCCATGGGGCAATGTTATGTCAGCCATTGTGTAGACCTGAGGTAGGTAAACCTCAATGCAGTCATTTCCAGGAATGTGTAGCTCTGTTATGACTAGAGTATCTTGGCAGGCCATACTGCTATCCACTCTTGGCTCTTATAATCTTTGTCACTTCTTCCACCAAGTTTCCATTAATTTAGGTAATTTTGGTATGGGAAGATATTTCCATGCGCTTGTTTAGGACTGAGCACTCCAGAGTTGTCTGTACTCTGCATTGTGGCCAGTTATGGTTCTGTGCATTATACCTCTTCCATTACAAGATACTTCCTTGTTGAGTGCTGAGAGCTTTTCTCATCTAAGAGTATAATGAGAAGTATTTAGATGGTAGTTTACTGTCAAGTATTTGTGCTTAATATTAAGACTTCTGTTCCTATTAGTGTCTGTGCTCTCCCCTTTCAAAGTTATTAGAGTGCATTTACAAAATCAGGTATATGTTACACACGAATAAGAGAAGCTTCAAAATCATTCAGAAAGCAATTGTTTATCCAATTACATTATTTATCCCTGTTGCTCCACTGGAGTCTTCTTGCCAGACTTGTTGCTATTTAGCTTGCAACTTCATGACAGGTTTTGTGGTTGATCACTTTTCTTCCTGGACAGTTTACATTTTTTGCTCCCCCATCCACTTCTATGCCCATCTCATTTCTTCCCACTCCTTTAAAACTTTCCTTGTCTTTGTCACCTTCTTACCTGGACACTTTGGCCTCCATTAATTTAGGGCATTCTCCCATCCCCTGACTTATATTCCTCTGTCAATTGCGGTAGTGTTGAAGTTTCCATTTGAGTATAACTTTCTGAAGGTTCAACACTGGTATTCACTTGTAAGGGAGAGCAAGTGACATATGCTTTTCTGTGTCTGGAATATATTGCTCAGTATTCTTTCTTCCATTTTTACCCATTTACTTGCAAAATTTTTAATTCATTTTTCTTGACATCTGAATAGTAGTCTATCACACATATGTGTCACATTTTCATTATTCGTTCACCTACGGTTGGGACATTTAGAATGAATTTATTTCTTTGCTGTTGTGAATAGGGTTTCAATTAAAAAAAAAACAAATACAATAAAGATGAAGAGTGTGCAAAAAGAGACAAGGAGAGATAGTAAAAAAGAGAAAGGCACTGTTTGAAGCAAACAAACAAAAACATGGAAAAATTTCAACATCACATATCACAATACATGCCTATAATTCATTATTAGAAATAAAATATGGTGGTTCACATTTGCTATCTCAGCATGTCAGAAGCTAAGAATCACCAGAGGTTCAAGGCTACTCAGACATTCACTGGCAAGAGGTACTTTCTCAGCAAACCAAATCTCATCAATCAACCAACCAAGTAACAATAAAAAAAAAACAGCATGATAACAAAAATACTTATAGAAGAATTTTCTTAGTAAGTTTATTCAGATAGCCTGAAATGAATAAAAAGCTGTAAAAGGACACTGAATGCATTAGTTATGTGTTCTTGTTGTAAGAAAAATACCTGACAAGAAGCAATACCAAAGGAAAAAGGCTTACACTGGCACAACCTGAGGACAATAGATCATGGTGAGAAACACCTGGTGGTGGGAGATGTGTTCCTCTGTGGTGGCAGGCAAGGGAGGAAGATCCTCACATTTCTCCACAGTTAGGAAGCAGAGAATGATGAATGCTTCTGCTAAACTTCATTTCTCCTTTTTTTTTTTTTTTTGAGTTCATCCTGGAATTCAGTTATGGAATAGTACAATCCACATTCAGGGCTGATTTTTTTCTTTCCTTTCTGCAAATCCTCTTTAGAAAAGGTCTCACATGCACACATATACTCCTTAGGTGAATGTAAGTCCACAGATTGACAATAAGCATTAGCACCACAGTGTATAAAACAATGTCCTGGGTATATTTATCTAACACTAACAAAAAGAAACATGATACATCTATTACAGGAAACATTGTAGTCTAAACTGAAATATATGGAGATAAAAAGCTATTATGCCCATATATGTTACATATGATTCTCTTTTTAGATAGATAACTAGCAAACTCAAAACTATTATATGACTTTAAAATTTGGGGGGTTGGAGAGGTGGCTCAGGGGTTAAGCCTCTGCCTTGCAGGCGGAACTTCCTAAGTTCGGATCCTAGACCCGATATATAGACGCCTGGTGGAAGCGGGGGCAGCCTGCGTTTCTGGTGCTGATAGGGCAGAGCCTGTGAATCCTGGGGCAGAGTAAACAAGGAGGAGGTGGAGGCGGTCCATGGTCGTTCCTGAATTTGTCTGTGGTTCTACACACACACGCATACACGCACAATTGAATAAATAATAATAAAAAAATTGAAAGATATTTGCTTAAAGGGATTAATTATTTAGTTACTTTAACATGAAAATATTTACCCTTTGGGAGGGAGAAGTTTAGAATTTTGAAAAGGAACTTGAAGAAAACTTTTTATACAAAAATATAAATATTTTTCTGTTTCTAGTGATGATCAGCTTCTTGTCTAAACATTAAGTGATATGAATATTTTAAAGAGCTTAAAATATGATAATTTTATAGCTGGAAAAGTCCACATTGGATTATTGTCTATATCTCTTACTTATTTGGAAGCATATGCTGTTGGGAGCTGGAAAAATAGCTCAGGTAGTATTGCTTTGTATACAACATTAGATCTAGAAGACACATAAAAGAACCAGGCAGAGTAAAACATAATTATAAACTCAGAACTGAGTGTGTGTGTGTGCGTGTGTGTGTGTGTGTGTGTGTGTGTGTTGCAGATATTGCAGACAGGAGGATTGCTGGAAGTCTACCTGTAGGTTCAACGTAGGACATTGTATCAAAGAAATAAGGGAAAGAGTGAAAGAGCAAGAGACAACTGCAGTCCTGTTTTGGACTGTATGCACATAGGTATGCAAACCTGCACATGCACATACACATCATATGCCATACATGCTCATAAATGTACACATGTTCACAAGCATACTTACAAATAAAAAGAAATGTAACTTCATCTTAGAGTGAATTTTCACAGAAAATATTCAGAAATCCATGTTCTCTTAAATTTTTTTTAATATGTCTTGATTTTTACATTGCTCTATAAGGCAAATTTTGAATGGTGTAATACAGTTATCAGCTTTTTTAAAAAACAAAAAACTTTTAATAAAGTCACTGTGTTTTTATATAAATGTATTTATTTACAAAGAACCTGGGTTTGTGTCTTTGCTTGATCTGCTTTCCCCTACTTCCCTCTTCTCCCTTCCTTCCCTCTCTCATCTATTCTGCTCTGTCATCCACCCCCCCATTCTTTTGTTTGTAAATATCACTGGACTTCCTTTGGAGTGTCTATGTTGTAAGGGAATCAAATTTTTGCTGAATTTTATGTAGCTCTTCAGTGGGTAAAGTTGTAAGTGTGTCTGGGGGGCAGGGTTCCTCTTTCTTTATCCAGAACCTGTCCCTGAGACACTCTTTGACAGTAGTTGTTGTTTCTTCTAAGATCCTAGTTAGTCCTTGGGGAAATGTTGATAAGTTGGTCACTGTGTAAATCTGGTCATAGAAGATCTCATTGCAGTGACCTTCTGGGTTCAGAATCCCTTTCTTGGCAGGTCTCTTAGAATCTTGGATGGGCCTCTCTTTCTTCAGATGTGGAACATTTTCCTTTATGATAATTTGAAAAATTTTCTCGGGTGTGCTTTTTCTGTTCCTGATATTCCATGAATGCGCATGTTAGACTTCTTCAAGGTGTCCCATAATTCTTGAATATTCCTCTCAGGTATCTTTTTGGCTTATTTCAAGAATCACTACATCTCTCTGAGAGACAATTTAGGTTAATGGCATACCCCAGGGAAGTATGTTTACTCAGCTACTTACCCACTGATAAGTCAACCTTGCCCTAATAAATACTAAGGCACTTGGCAGTATAAGCAACACAAATGAAACCAAGTGGACCACACATGGAAAAGGATGTGAAAGTAGGAAGACTAGACTGTAAAGAAGAAAGGAGGAAGTGGGGTAGGAGTGGAGATGAGTGATTAGTAAGGAGCTAAAAACACAAAATGTAAAATAACTTAAAGATAAAAGTATTCATTTGAAAAATATCCCTTTATGTTTTATCAGAATTTCAGGGGAAAATAAAACTTTAAAGTATGAAAGCACACTGGATCCTCTGATGAGAACTTGTATATACAAAACTTTTGAAGCTCAAACAAAGCAGGTCATTGGATGGAAGTTTCCTATTTGGTGATTGTAATTGAAACCTCACTCCTGAGAATATGATCTTCCAGGTGTCATATGCCGTGATTAATTGGACCCATTCCCAGCCATTAAGGAGGGCCCTCTATGTTTCTATGTTTTCTGGAGAAA
Organism: Typhlomys cinereus; assembly: GCA_023101885.1. Taxonomy (NCBI): domain Eukaryota; kingdom Metazoa; phylum Chordata; class Mammalia; order Rodentia; family Platacanthomyidae; genus Typhlomys; species Typhlomys cinereus. The sequence continues at coordinate 4,658,062 of JALPQD010000150.1, forward strand.
ATAAAAGTTATCTTTACACAATATCTTGGCAAAGACTGCTGGCATACAATAGAAAAACATTTGCAAATTGGCAAGTAAAACACCTTGTGTATGAAATCATTTCCAAGAGTAGCAGGTGCAAAGCCAAATTTACCTCACTGAGTTCTGTAATAAGCACAAACTTATGTATAAAATTTAAATACTTATCTAACTTAGTATTATCTTGGATCTTGTTTCTGATTTGTTATTTTAGTTTTCTGGGTGAAAAAGCATTCACAAATTGATATGAAAAATATTTATACCTCCAAGTGTATATGTTTATAATAATGTATATATGCATATGTATACACACAAACATTTAGATTTATCAATCTATACCTTCATAAGACTATGGACTTCCTCTTCCCTTCACATCTAGATACAATATATAAATTATGTAGTAACTGACTCATGAGATGTTCTATATTGACTCAAATTGGATGTTCCTCTGAAGATATTACTATATAAGATTATCATTTCTTCATTACACTGAGGAAAGTAGATGCCCTTGTCCAACCTACATAGTCCATATCTAAGCTATGTAAAGCAAAGGAGATAGATGATCATCTTATGAGTAAGAAGAAATTTTTCCTGACAGATTGACTAAGCTGAAGAGTAAATTGTTTCCTACTTGCAGATTCAGTCTGAGTCCTTTTGTTTTCTTGAATCACATATTTGCTGACTTTCAGAATGCAACTGACATAACTAGCTCTCCTTAGTCTCAAGCATTTGTATGTGGACTAAAGTATGCCATTTAGTAATATGCCAAGTAGGTTTACTATTGACTATGGATCTATAAACAAAAAAGCCTCCAAAACCACACGAACCAATTACAGTTACTTATAGTAGTTTCATGTATATATATATGTATGAATGTCAATGCTGCTGGGTTTATACACTAAAGCGTGGAAACTTCTTTTTATAGATATCCAGGCTGTTGTTTGTATATTCTTAAGAACTCTAATATGATCTTTATACATATATATATGTATATATTACCCCCTTTTCTATTTCTACCAAATCCATATAGAATTAAGTTGGAGTCAATGCTTAGAATGTGCTTTGGATATGTAAAATATTTTGGTATTCCCATGAACTATAATGTTTGTTTTTATATCTTCTGGAGGAATACATAAGTTTTTTGGATAAATAAAATTGTTTGTTTCATGAGGATAGATATGACAAGCTATTTTCTACCCTTCTTCATCTGATTCTTGTAATGGCCATTAAATTTTTCCAGGAAAAATGACTGAATAGACTGTAAATGCATCTGTCAGTTTCTTTGGTCTGATAACTATTGATTGTGCATATATGTGTGCGGGAGTTGCTAGGCCCAGAAGCCTGAGCTCTGAATGATACATTAGCAACTGAACAGGCCATTGAGTGACTCCTCCCTTGGGTGGTTAGTTTGCCTCTTGTCTGCAAGACAATGATAGGCTAAATTCCCTCCTTGGAAGTTGAGAAAACTCTTAGGTCATTTGGAACGGTTTTGTTTCTCTAAGAAACTGGCTGGGCTGTTCCTCCCCCAACAGTTCTATCCTGCTTACCTGTGAGATGTTAATGCATGCTCCAAGTAACTCTGTTTTGGGGCATACATACATTGTCCATTCTCTTCTGGCAACAAGGTGACATGCCTGTTTACTCTCTCTGGTGACATCATGTCTGGTCCCTCAGCAGCTCCATGTCACTCCTAACTTCTCTTTGTTAACTAGAATGCATATGTTTTACATAATCCTGTAAAGAATTTGGTTCTGCACCTCTTTGATGTTTTCCTGAATTTGGCCCTGTTTCTTGATTATAAAACCCCTGTGCTTTTATAATAAAGTTGGCTTGGATGATGGTGGACATCCAAGACCCCCTCTGACCCAAGCCTGAAACTTTTAATTCCTACCACTCCCACTTCAGATTCCCACGTTTGTAGGTTCGGGTTCGTGCTGGTTCGTGGGCCCGGACATATGTGCTCCACCGAAAACTGCTTAAGATAATTTTTCATAATAATGTTTCAACAAAATTTGTCATATGTCCCCATCCATTTTCTAACTTTTTTTATTTCAACAACATGGTAAATTCTGGGAAATAATGCTATTTAGAATGCTATTTTATATGCTAATCTCTTTCATGTGGACATTGGTTATAGAATAAGAATGATCAATTTATTTCCCATTTACTCATTGTCTTACTGGTAAGCAGAAGTAGGTGAGCTGACTAGGACTTTTCATATCTTTTTGATAATATTTCTTCAACTGAATCTTTAATATTCTCACACAGAAATTGTATGTATCTTACATTTTTAAAACTTCTTCTATTTATTTATTTATTTGTGTGTGTGTATGTGTGTGTGTGTGTGTGTGTGTGTGTGTGTATGTACCAGAGGGTATTGTATCCTTGTGGAGGACTGAGAGTGACTTCAATAATCATCCTAGATTGTTTCTACCTCCTTTTTGCTTTACCTAGGCTCTGCCCACCAGGACCAGAAGTGCAGGCCACAGTCTTTTCTGCCTGATGTTTTTACATTGAACCTGGGATCTGAACTCAGAAACTTCTGCTTGTGAGGCAGAGTCTTAACCTCTGAACCTTCTCTTCCTTTCAGAAATTGTATGTATCATTCAAGTATTCTCTTTTTACCTGTCACCTATCTTACTTTCAGCTCCTTTATAACAGATGAAGCAAAAACCTTGATCTGAAGAAATCATGTCTGTACTCTATTTTAAACAGCTTCTTATGATCCAAAAAATTAAATTAAATCATGATATTAGGATGGACACTTCTGCTTTTTACCACTTGTCTGTTTTGTAAATGTTATTTGTTAAGATTATGATTTCCTCGACCTAATATAGGAATAAAAACATTAGTTTCAAGTAGGTTGCAAACTATAGAAACTTTGCTGAGACAATAAAATGCCTGTAAACTTTCTTACTCTCCATGAGTTTCCAGAATCTGCATGCAATATTTTTGTATTGTTTAAATAAATAAATTGTTTAAATAAAATAAATTTTACCATAATTTATGTTTTTACATCCATCGCAGAACAAATAAACTTATTTGCTTTGCCCTCCTTTTTACATGTACTTCCCAAGTTTAGAGCACATGTTCTTTGATAGAGCAACTTTTCTATCAACTCTTTGAGAACATTTATTCATAGAGTAAATTTAACCATTTAACTAGGTGCAAAAGTATTTCATTTTGTAAAGAACAGTGCAGCCGGGCTCCCTAGCCCCTCATAGAGTGCCATGAGCTCTGTTTTATTTCTGCTTCTCATGGAGGCACCCTAGCTCCTCATGGCACTCCATGTCTGGAGTCCGTGAGTTCCAACCTTTCTCTTTACTAATAAACTCTACAGTGCAGAACAGTGCAGCCCCCATTATTTCAGACTTTGATTAAATTGTTTTATAAGAAAAGTAAAACATACAAGTATTTCTACTGCTTTTTGGACATACACCAGTAAATAACCACACATGCTTATGTAACCAATTGTCTCACACACACACACACACACACGTGTGCACACACACATGCACACATGCACATACACACACTACATGGATATAGGCAAGGAGCCTGTTGGTAAGAAGATAGGTTTCAGAGACAAAGGAAGGGAGAATGAGAATTTAAATAGGGTAGCAAAATAATGTATTTGCATGTATAAAAGAGAATAAAAGAAACAATAAATATAGAAAAATACACGCACACCAAAATTATTCAGATTCAATTTTCTTAATATTTTTGTTGCCAAAGCAATGAGAAAATTCTCAGCTGATTTCACGTGTGTGTGTGTGTGTATGTGTGTGTGTGTGTGTGTGTGTGTGTGCATCAGAGGGTACTGTGCTTGCCTCTGAAGGCCCAATGGTGACTTCAGGAATCATTCTGGATTACTTTGTCTTCTTCTGGCTTTGCTCTGGGATTTCTCAGGCTCTATCTTCTAGGACCTCAAGTAAAGGTCACTGACATTTCCCCCAGGCATTTTCATTAAGATCTGGTATCCCAACTCAAGTACAACTACTTGTGAGACAGACCTTTAACCCTGAGCCATCTCTCTAGATCTACAGATTTTCTTAGTTTTCTTAGATTTTAGTTTACTAGTCTGCATAGCATGTCTTCAATTCTAATGAGAGATTGGCAGCCAAATTACTCATAGCACATGGTTATCATGGTTAGATATTTGCAGAAGACAGAATACATGGCAAAGGAGGAAATCAGAAGGGAAAGGGGCTAAGTTGGCTGTTCTATGTCAAATAATAGACAAACATAACCTCTAACTGTATCTTTCTGTGTGCAGTTGCCCCCTAATATAAACAGCTCAACTTACTGTGTTCAAAGTCTTCAAGGTTCTACCTTTTCAACACCAACGAAGGCTATATTTCTAATAAACAAAATTTTGAAATATAAATTACTTCTAACTCAAAGCACAAAGAAACAGCATAATCTCATAATTTTGATTCTCAAATAGTTCAGTTTTGAACTCAGAAAGTATATGAAGTATAAGAAAATATTCATTTCAGAACTTTTGGGGTAATGCTTTAGAAAAAATACAATATTTCATTCATTCTATGCAGGTCTCTACAATTGAGATATATGCTCAGTTCCAGACATCTGAAAGTAGATTAGTTTGTAAAGCAGTATTAGTTAAACCATTTATTCATGATCATGTAAACTTTTAAGGATAGATTGGATAAACAGTGTTACATACTGAAGATGATCTTATAGAGACAATCACTTAACATTTCCACTGTGAAGACAGCAGGGAAGAAAATTTTACATGTATTAAAAACAACATGACTTGTAACAATCAAAAACTGGAAGCAGTTTAAACGTCAATGCAAAAATGACTAAACAAAATGCCTATGGTTCAAAATGTACAATATCCTAGAGAAACAAAAATAGACATATTTCAGATTTAGCATTCATGGGGATGTGTAAGCCTGACATGAGACTATCTCTCGTGGGTCCTCCATCCCAGGTGAGTTACCCAGCCCCCAGGTCACCCCTTGCCCCAGCTCCTCCCACCAGTCAGCCCAGGCAACACCCAGGCTGCCTCTGGTTTGCGTGGTCCATGCCCCAGGCCCCAGCCCCTTTTTTCCTCCGGCCTGCCTGCCCGCCGGACCTGGACAGGGCTTGCTCTGGGTCCTCCATCCCTGGAGACTGGGTGGGCTACTAAGTCAAGTCCCAGGTCCCAAGTGAATAGTTCTGCCATCACCATCAGAGCCTCTGCCCCTCGGAACCACCGGGGACCCTCGCTCGTGGTCCACAGAGGACACACTGCTGCACAGAATTCAACACAATCCAAAGAAAACCCAAGCAAAGCTCTAAGGCACAAAGGCTATATACATCTGAAGTCCTCTAAAATCATCCTATCACATGGGAGAGTTTCTTCACATCCAGCCCAAAGATAAGTAAACTTCTTTTTTTTTTTTACCATACTGCTCCTTTTTAGTATTAATCACTGTAGATTAAATTTTCCAGAAAGCCACCCAAAAAATATACACAATTCCAGGGATTATACCACTCACCCTCATATATCACCAAGATACTAAATCATAAAAGTGCATTAGTATGCTAATATTCACCCCCTGTCTACTTAACCTGAGTTAACTGATGTACTAGCAGACTAATAGCCTCATCTAGGAAATAAAACTAAAAAGAGACAAATGAACCCAACTACAAGGCAAGTACTAGTAATAATTGCCCAAGAGTAGAAACACCAACTTAAATCAGGTCAGTCAAAAACACACAGAAACTGAAAGGTCTTAAGAGTCAAAATGACAATGCCTAAGTCAAAGTGCAGATTCATGAGAAATAAAACCCAGGAAGACAAATCTCCCACTGAAAGAATTGACTCATAATGATGGATTCCAACCAGAACAAATTCACAGATAATAGCCAAGAAAGCCAGACCCAAAATAAAAACTTTCAAAGTATGATCATTACCATGATTAATACTATGAAAGAGGAAATCCTGCAGGAGTTAAACAACCGCATCAACCACTTTGAACAGGAACACAACAGGTACTTGGAGGAGTTGAGAAAAACAGTTCAAGAAACAAAAATAGGCATAGAGCAGTTAAAAACAGTCTCAGGCAGAGTTTAAAATCGAACTAAAGGACAAGTTATCTTCAACTCAAAACTCAACAGAGAGTCTTATCAGCAGAACTAATGAAGCAGAAAATAGAATTTCAGATCTTGAAAACAAAGTGGGAGAATTAACCAACTCGATGGAAGAGGTTCTGAAAGCAAAATACATACTTTAGAGGAATATTCAAGAGATATGGGACAACCTGAAGAAGCCTAACATGTGCATTCATGGAATACCAGAGCAAGAGTCCCAAAATACCATATCTGAGGAAATTTTTCAAATTATCATAAATGAAAACTTCTCTCAACTAAAGAATGAGAGTCCCATCCAATTACAAGAGGCATTCCGCACCACAAACAGATATGACCAAAATAGAAAATTGCCAGGGCAAGTAATAATCAAAACACTCCACATTCAAGACAAAGAAAAGGTGCTGAGAGCTTCAAAGGAAAAACAACAACTTGCTTTTAAAGGTAAACTTATTAAAATAATAGATGACTTCTCAATAGAAACAGTAAAAGCAAGAAGAGCTTGGAGAGATGTACTTCAAGTTTTAATGAGCAAAAATGTCAACCAAGGCTGATATACCTGGCAAAACTATCTGTCATGATCGAGGGAGAAAGAAAAATTTTCCAGCACAAAGACAACTTGAAGGGATACATGTCCACCAAATCAGGCCTTTAAAAAATGCTAGAAATGATACTCAAGCTTGAAGAAAAAAAAAAAAAAGCATATCCAAGAGGACAGAAGGGAAGCATAATACCACCAAAACCTAAAAGCAAAAGAATACACTTACAAAAGCCACTATAAAAATAATTTCTGCAATATAACATTAAATGTTAATGGTATTAACTCACTGACCAAGAGACAAAGATTACAAACTTGGATTAAAAACCACAACCCATCTATCTGTTGCCTTCAGGAAACTCATCTTACCACAAAAGATAGGTACATCCTAAAAATAAAAGGCAGTCAAAAATTCTGCAAGCTAATGGAACCAAGAAAGAGGCAAGGGAAGCCATTATGCTTTCAGACAAAGTGTACTTCAAACCAAAAAAAAAAATCATGAGACACAGATGAATACTACATTTTAGTCGCAGGTACAATTCACCAGGAAAACTTCACTATACTGAACATATATGCACCTAATACTGGCCCCTCCACATTCATTAAGCAAACCCTACAGCGTTGAAAGCTAGAAATCAACCCCAAAATGACAATTCATGGGGATTTCAACACTGCCCTCTCAACATGGGATAGATCAACAGGCCAAAAGCTGAACAGAGTCACTTTGGAACTCAACAAAACGCTTAAAGAAATAGACCTTACAGATCTCTAACGAACTTTTCATCCATGCAACAAAGGATACACATTTTTCTCAGCAGCACATTGAACTTTCTCCAAAATAGATCACATATTGGGCCACAACACAAATCTCCACATATACAGGAAAGTGGAAATTCTAGCCTGTACCCTATCAGACCACCACGGCTAAAAGCTTGACATCCACAACACAATAAGCAATAGAAAATACACTAACTCCTGGAAACTTAACAATATGATGCTGAATGAGAACTGGATTCAGGAAGAAATTAAAAAGGAAATTCAAGATTTCCTGAAAGTGAATGATAACGAAAATACAACTTACCAAAACTCCGGAAAGCTGTCCTAAGAGGTAAGTTCATAGCTCTTAATGCCTACATCAAAAAAATGGAAACATCAGAAATAAATAACTTAACAATGCAGCTTAAGGCTTTAGAGAAACTTGAGCAATCTGATCCCAAAAGTAGTAGAAGAGAGGAGATTAGCAAAATAAGGGGAGAAATATCTGAAATCGAGACTAAGAAAATGATAGAAAAAATCAACCAGTCAAAAAGCTGGTTCTTCGAAAAAATCAAGAAGACTGATACACCCCTAGCTAAATTAACCAAAAGCAAGAGAGAGAAAACCCAAATTAACAAAATTAGAAATGAACATGGAGTAATCACTACTGATACCCATGAAATCCAGAGAATTATAACATCATATTTCAAAAACTTATACTCAGTGAAGTTTGACAACACAGAAGAGATGGATGAATTTCTAAGTAAACACATCTTACCTAAATTGGATCAGGAAGTTGTGAATTACTTAAATGGCCCTATAACATATAAGGAAATTGAAGAAGTAATCTCGAATCTTCCCACCAAAAAATGTTCTGTACGAGATGAATTCAGCACAGAATTTAAGGACATTTAAGGAGTCAATAACACCAATACTCCTTAAACTGTTCCATCAAACAGCAAAGGAAGGAATTTGGATTCCTTCTATGAAGCTAATATTGTCTTAATCCCAAAACCTAATAAAGATTCACTTAAAAAAGAAAACTATAGGCCGATCTCCCTGATGAACACAGACGCAAAGATTCTCAACAAGTCTTAGCAAATCGGATTCAAAAACATATCAAAAAGATCATTCACAGGGACCAAGTAGGCTTCATCCCCGGCACGCAAGGTTGGTTCAACATACGAAAATCAATAAATGTAATTCATCATGTAAACCAGTCCAAAGTCCAAGACCACATGATACTCTCGATAGACGCAGAAAAAGCCTTTGATAAGATCCAACAGCCTTTTATGATCAAAACGCTAGAGACAGTAGGAATGGAAGGAACCTTTATCAATATAATAAAAGCTGTATACAACAAGCCCACAGCAAGGATTATGCTCAATGGGGAATAATTGGAAGCATTCCCACTTCGATCAGGAACTAGACAAGGCTGTCCACTCTCACCACTTCTATTCAATATTTCACTTGAAGTCTTAGCTGAAGCCATAAGACGAGAAAGAGACATAAAAGGGATTCAAATCGGCAAGGAAGAAGTCAAGCTATCCCTATTTGCAGATGACATGATCTTATACCTGAGGGATCCCAAAAACTCCACCAGGAAGCTCCTGGAACTAATTGAGAAGTTCAGCAGGGTGGCAGGATACAAAATAAATGTGCAAATATCAGAGGCCTTCCTATATGCCCAGAATGAAAGAAGTGAAAAAGCCTTGAGAGAAACAATCCCATTTACTGTAGCCCCTAAAAAAATGAAATACCTTGGTATAAACCTAACCAAGGAGGTAAAAGACCTTTACAATGAAAAGTTTAAAACCCTAAAGAAAGAAATTGCTGAAGACATCAGAAGGTTGAAAGACCTCCCATGCTCCTGGTTTGGCAGAATCAACATCCTAAAAATGACCATCTCACCTAAGGCAATATACAAATTCAACGCTATACCAATTAAAATCCCAAAGCAATTCTTTAAAGAAGTTGACCAATTAATCTCAAAATTCATATGGAGGCACCAAAAACCCAGGATAGCAAAGACAATCCTTAGTAACAAAAACACTGCTGAGATATTACCATACCGAACCTTAGTCTATACTACAAATCCATAGTTATAAAAACAGCCTGGTACTGGCTCCAAAATAGACACACAGATCAATAGATAAGGGTTGAGGACCCAGATATAAGCCCACAAAAATAAAGCCATTTGATCTTTGACAAGGGGCCCAAAGAATCCAATGGAAAAAGAACAGCATCTTAACAAATGGTGCTGGCAAAACTGGATCTCCACATGCAGAAGATTAAAGCTGGACCCATATTGTCACCATGTACAAGACTTAATTCCAAATGGATCAAGGACCTTGATATCAGGCCAGAGACTATAAAAATCATAACTGAATGGATAGGGAACTCACTTGAGCTGATTGGGCTAGGCCAACAGTTCCTAAACAGACATCCAATGGCACAGTCACTGCTACCAACATTCAACAGTTGGGATCTTGTGAAATTAAAGAGCTTCTGTTCAGATAAAGAGATTATCACACGAGCTCAAAAGCAACCCACAGAATGGGAAAAAATCTTCACTAACCACATATCTGATAAATGCTCTACTTCTTTAGCCATCAGGGAAATGCAAATCAAAACTTCCCTGAGATATCATCTCACCCCAGTCAGGATGGCAAAAATCCACAATACAAACAACAACAAGTGCTGGAGAGGATGTGGAGAGAGGGGAACTCTGCTACATTGCTGGTGGGAATGCAGACTCATACAGCCATTCTGGCGAGCCGTCTGGAGATTCTTAAAGAAATTAAAGATTGAAATGCCATATGACCCTGCTATTCCACTTTTGGGAATAACCCCCCATGCAGCAGAGGTTTGCCTCGATAGCACCAGCACGACCATGTTCATAGCAGCACTGTTTACAATAGCAAAGTCATGGAATCAGCCCAAATGTCCAACTGTTGACGAGTGGATAGGGAATCTGTGGTACATCTATACAATGGAGTACTACTCAGCCATCAAAAATGATGAATTACTGGAATTTGCTGGGAAATGGATGTCATTAGAAACAATTATATTAAGTGAAGTATCCCAAACCCAGAAAGTTAAGCGCCGTATGTACTCCCTAATAGGTGGCTCCTAGTACCAAACTCACCCAGCCCACATTGAGACACTCAAGGGTAAACCTATGTAATACGGTAATTGCAAGGATTGTGAACTGGAGGGATGGGGTTGGAGAGCCACACCAGACACAAGGAGAGAGGGGAACATGTTACAGCAGAGAAAATCGACCTTCAAGGAATGCAAGTAAGTAATGTGACACCTGGTTAAGTTCACAGACGTTCGTTCCTGATCATGTACAACTGAGGGGGTATGATCTCACCAGAAGGGGAGGGCATATAGTCTGGCAGATGAAAAGAGATCATTTTGCAAATGGTTGACTGATCCCTCCCTCACCGAGGTTTCCTGCTTTTATTACATCTATCCTTGAATGTGCTATTATAACAAGACTCCAGTTTAACAGTTTTTTGTCTCTGACCAGGGGATGACATACAGTGCCCATCAGGATGGAGTGAAGGGCATTGCAGGAGCAGCAAAACTGCAAAAGAAAATCAACAAACTACAATCCTGAGCTTCAGAGACTCTATATCATCCACATAGAACTAAGCCAGCCTCATCTCCCCCCATCCTGAAGCTCAGGGACATCTGTGGAAGAGTGGGCGGTAAGATTGTAAGAGCAAAAGGATGGGGGGAGCAATGATTTGAAGAGTCTCCACACTAGATAGGGCTGAAGCAATCATAATAGGACTTTGCATGCCCTGTGCCATGTCCGTCACACTATTTACCTCACAACGTCTAACATCGGCTAAAAGCACCAAGATCCTTGGAGGCAAGGGATTGATGGCCACAGTAGTGTTCCTATGCTTAAGGAGAACAGGAGAAAGGGTCAGGGAAATGCCACTGGGTCCTTTTATGTCATCGGAAAGGAGGACCAAGAGGAGAGTTAGGCATACACAATAAAGGACTCTCTGGGAATTGGGGGGGGGAGGTACTGGGAGATGGGGAGGTAGGGAAGGGGAGCAGGAGGTTCGGGGGGAGCAGGAGGGGGGAGGGAACTGGTCTACCTATTAAGTTTGTATGAGCGGAAATAATAATAAAAATGTTATAAAAAAGAATATTCAAATAGGCATTGATTATATATGTTTTGACATGCTCAATCTCTGAGAAATACTTTGTAATGAAGAAAACTAGGAGTACGTTAGCAATATTATAATCCCAAAATGAAATTAAGCAAAATAATATATTCAATGAAATTGGTAAAATGGAAGATTCAAAAAATGTACCTTGAAATTAAGTCCTAAAGACAAATGTAACTGAAAAAAATATATGAGAAATGAGAACACTGAAAGTAGCTTCTAATCTAAGAGGATTCTCAAGAAAATTATCAGATAGGATAGCACAGATGCAATATCAACAGAAAAATAATTCAATATAATTTTAGATGAATATATTAAAAAGAGTAAAAGGATTATGAAAGGCATTGCATATAAATAGAAAAAATACTTCGTTCAATGAAATTATGTTTTCTTCAAAAGTCTTATCAATATCAAAAGAAAGTGAAGATTCAGGTAAATGATAAAACCAAAATAATTTCAACATGTTCTCATATGCTGAATATTTAAGGAAATGTTTTCCAAATTCTGAGTATGAAACATTTTACAATAGTCATCTATTTAAACATTTGAACCTTGAATCAGTTTGGAGTGGGAACATTATAAACACTGACAATGAAAAATAATTAAAAAAGAAATAAATGAGTTCTTAAATAAGAGTTGTTTTTTAATTTTATTTTTGCATATGCCTCTGTGTGTGCGTGTGTGTGTGTGTGTGTGTGTGTGTGTGTGTGTGCCTGTGCCTGTGTGTGTCAGAAGGCTTTGTATATGCCTCTAGAAATGTAAGTGTGATTTCAGAAATCATCCTGAATTCTGCATCTTCTTTGTTTTGCTCTGGAGTTTCCCCAGGCCCCGGCTGGGAATATGGCTGGAAATACAGTTCTCTGCCATTTCAACCCAGTGTAAAACAAATTATTCCATGGGGCACATATTCCTTACATAAAATTTCTTAAGCTTGACTACAAAGGTGAAAGTATATCTGCTTTGAAAGTAAGGAGACTAACATTCAGAGCCAGAAATTCTAAAATCTAGATTAAAACAAATCCCATAATTGCAGAAGTGAATTTCACAGACACTGTCATATGATGTAGCCAATTCCCTGTGATCTTCATAGCCAAAGCAAGAGCAGAGAGTTTGGGGACCAAGTTTTCTGGAGTGACAGCTTGTCAACTTCTTCCATATTACCCTCCTACCAAAGATTGATCCACTTATGTTGGGCTGGGTGAGTCTTTCCAAATAAATCATACAAGTCAGGTAATTTCCTACAGATTTATAAGTAGGTAATTCCCCACAGGTATGGCTAATACTCAGCTTTGAAGTATCAAGTTTATATTTAAGGCTAACTGTCACAGAGATGTTTTAATTGGTTTCAGTGCTGCATTTTATATAAGCAGACATGTAAACATTATGTGTAAGAATGGATCCTAAATCTATAAGAAAATGATGACAGATACAGAATGTCAGATTAGGCCAGCTTAATGAGAAGGCCCCATTAAACTAAAAATTACATTTGATGTTGATCTTAGGAATTGAAAAATAAATTTATTATTTGATTAATTCTCTGAAATGCAGATCAAATGGCAAACTACCATTCATGATGAATTGTTTAGTTGCCATATAAGTGGTCACATATAACAACAAACTTCTCTAGTAACATGCTTTCAAAATGTTTTGTTTTTTTTTTCCTATGGATCCCAGGGCTGCCTCTGGCTTGTCTACTCTTGTGGGGGTTCAGGCCCCTGTGGCTTATCAAGTTGCCTCTCTTTGGGCTACCCAACTTACAGGGGCATTTCCCTTCACTTACCCAGCTTTAGTCATCAAGGTTTCCACTGTTCATTCTTATCTCCCTTAAGCAAGGATAAGTACTCAATTCTTGCAAAACTGTAAAAATAAAATAAAGCATAAAAAATAAAATTACTGGAGGAAAATTTTGAAAGGTCTTTTTCTGTTCTTTCTCTTTTTTTGGGTTTGTAACCAAAATGCATAGAAAACTAAGTATGCCCAGGATCATCTTGATAATGCAAACTGAGTATAATCAAAAGTGCTCCTGTCAATCATTTTAAAGTTAGGTGCTGGAGTGCTAAAATGAATAGGAAAAAAAAGCAAGTGGAGCATTAGTATACATTTCTCTCTACTTTCTTATTGCAGATGGATGTGACCAACCCCTTCAACTCCTGTTGACACTGTGGATCTAAATGAACCTTTCTTTCTGCAAGCTGTTTTGGTCAGGCATTTTGTCATACAATGAGAAACACATAATCTAACTGATTTGAAGTACCATTAATTTTCTGCACGTGTTGTAACTTTTTTTATTTTAGTAAAATTACACTGTGTATAGGTAGTAGATTTTATTAATCACTTCATCTGCAAATTGATATTCAGGCTAATTATGCTTCTTATGGACTGTGAATAGTATACAAATTTAGTAATAAAATAAAATAAAAATAGGAATAAAAAAGAAAGTGAAAGTATCTCTGTTGCTGAATTGATTTAGAAGCCTTTGAGTATTCGTTGAATGGTAATGAAGGGCTAGGCAGTAATTCTGCTTTTGGCCTTTTAATAAACCTTTATTACAAATAGGTTATTCCAGTTTATATTCATTCCTACCATCAGTGAATAGAATTCTTCTCTCCCTATTTCCTAGCTAAATTGTGTTGTACTTTATATATTTATCTCTTGATTGACATCTAAGATGTATCCATTATTTAACTACTATGAATGCTTCCACAACAAAATAGGGTACCCAGTATCTCTGTAATCAATTGAATTTGACATTTTAGAACATGTGCCCAAAAGTACTATGACTAGTTTATATGAAAACTCTATTGTTTGAGAAAGCCATCAATCTGATTTTCTAGGTGCTTGCACTAACTCCATCAGTAGTGAAGAGCGGTTCCTTTCTTTTCCATACCCTGGCCAACATTTACTGTAGTTTGATTTCTTAATGACAGCCATTCTGACTAGTGAGATATGAAATACCATGGATATTTTTTCCATTTATGTATGGGTTACTTGTACTCCCTCACTTCTGTAGGGTCTGATCACGTCCATTGCTGGATATAGATTAGATTATATGTTCTTTTAGGGTTTAGTGCATGGAGTTCTTAATATATAGTAAGTATTAATTACCCAAATACATGATTATATAGTAAAGATTTCCTGCCACTCTTAGACTATATCGTTTTACTTGTTTATTTATTTCTGCTCATAAAATCTTAATAGGTACCCCAGTCCCCTACCTTCCTCCACCCCTTCCTGGACCCCCTTGCTACCTACCCCTTTTCCCCTACCTTTGCCCCCCTCCCTCCCTATCTCCCAGTGCCACCTTCCCCCATCCCTGGAGCATCCTTTAATGTGTATGTCAAAATTTCCTCTGGTTTCTCCTCTCAGATGAGGTGTAAAGACTCAGTGGCATTTCCTAGAACTCTTTCTTGTGTTCCCCTTAAGTATAGGAATACTATTGTGGCTGTTAATGCTTAGCTTCTAAGGATCCCAGTGCCTTTAGTCCATGCTAGACTTTGAGGGGTCAATAATGTGTTGGTCATTGCGCAGGTCATGCAAAGTCCTATTATGATTGCTTCAGCCCTAACTTGTGTGTAATATCTTACATATCATTGCTCCTCCCCATCTTTAGGCTCTTACAAATTTTCCAGAGCTTCAGGATGGGGAGAGATGGTTTGTTGATTTTTTTTCCAATTTTGCTGCACCTGCAATGCCCTTGGCTCCATCCTGATGGGTATTGGATGTCACCACGTGGCCAGATAAAAAACTGTTAAATGAGACTTTTATTATAAGAGTATACTCAAAGGTAGATGAAATAAAAGTAGGAGACTGCGGTTGGGGAAGTGAGTCTCCTATTGCAAAATGGTTACTTTCTATCTGCCAGACTATATGTCCTCCCCATCTGGTGAGATTATACCCCATCAGTTGCAAATGATCAGGAAGGAAAGTCTGTGAACTTAACCAGATGTCTCATTACTTACTTGGAGTCCTTGATGGTGGCCTATTTCCTCTGCTATAACATGATCCCCTCTCTCCTTT
The DNA here is from genome assembly GCA_023101885.1 of Typhlomys cinereus. NCBI lineage: Eukaryota > Metazoa > Chordata > Mammalia > Rodentia > Platacanthomyidae > Typhlomys > Typhlomys cinereus. The sequence goes on from JALPQD010000150.1 coordinate 4,673,680, forward strand.
GTTTCTGGTGGGGCCCTCCTTCACCATCCCTCCTGTTTATAATCTTTGCATTTAGTGTAGGTATTACAGAGATTTATCTTTGACTGTGTCTCTAAGTGGGTTTGGTACCAGGATGCACCTATTAGGGAGTACATAAGGTGCTTAATTTTCTGTGTCTGGGATACTTCACTCAATATAATTGTTTCTAATTCCATCCATTTCCCAGAAAATTGTATTAATTCATCATTTTTGATGGCTGATTTACCACATTTTCCTTATCCACTCGTCAACTTTTGGACATTTGGGTTGATTCCCTGACTTTGCTGTTGTAAACAGTGCCGCTATGAACATGGTTGTGGTTGTGCTATTGAGGTGAATTTTTGCTGTTTGGGGGTTTATTCCCAAAAGTGAAATAGCATGGTTATATTGGTTATATGTCATTTCAGTCTTTAACTTCCTTAAGAATCGTCAGATGGCTCGCCAGAGTGGTTGTATGAGCAATGTAGAAGAGTTCCCCTCTCTCCACATCCACTCCAGCATTTGGTGTTGTTTGTATTGTGAATTTTTGCCATCCTGAGTAGGGTGAGATGATATCTCAGGGAGGTTTTGATTTGTATTTCCCTGATGGCTGGGAAGTGGAGTATTTTTTATGATATTTGTTAGACATTTTAATTTCATCCCTCGTAAAATTTCTTTTAAGTTCCAAGACCCATTTTTTTAATTGGCCTATTTGTTTCCTTGATATTTAGTTTTCTAAGTTCTTTGTGCACTCTGGATAATAGAGGTCTATCAGATATGTGGTTAGTGAAGATTTTCTCCCATTCTGTGGGTTGCCTTTATGCTTGAGTTACAATCTATCTGAACAGAAGCTCTTTAATTTCACAAGATTCTATCTGTTGAGTGAAGGTTGCAGTGACTGTGCTATTGGATGTCCGTTTAGGAACTGTTGGCCTAGCCCAATCAGCTTGATGGAGTTCCTTACCCTTTCAAATAAGGATTTTGTAGTCTCTGGCCTTATATTGAGGTCTTTGATCCATTTGTAATTAATTCTTGTACATGATGACAAGTATGGGTCCAGTTTTAATCTTTTGCATGTGGAGTTCCAGTTTTGCCAGCACCATTTGTTAAGATGCTGATCTTTTTCCATTGGATTTTTTGAGCCCCTTTGTCAAAGATCAAATGGCTGTAATTGTGTAGGCTTATATCTGGGTCTTCAACCCATATCCACTGATCCATTTGTCTATTTTGGAGCCAACACCAGGCTGTTTTTATGACTATGGATTTGTAGTATAGACTAAGGTTTGGTATGGTTATACATCCAGCAGTGTTTTACTTACTCAGGATTGTTTTTGCTATCCTGGGTCTTTTGTGCCTCCATATGAATTTTGAGATTGTTTGGTCAACTGCTTTAAAGAATTGCTTTGGTGTTTTAATTGGTATAGCATTGAATCTGTATATTGCCTTTGGTAGGATGGTCATTTTTATGATGTTGTTTCTGCCAATCCAGGAACATGGGAGGTCTTTTCACCTTCTGATGTCTTCTGAAATTTCTTTTTTAGGATTTTAAAGTTTTCATTGTAAAGGTCTCTTACTTCCTTGGTTAAGTTTATACCAAGGTATTTCATTTGTTTAGGGGCTATAGTAAATGGAATTGTTTCTCTCAGAGCTTTTTCACTTCTTTCATTCTGTGCATATAGGAAGGCCACTGATTTATGCAGAATTATTTTGCATCCTGCCACCCTGCTGAACTTCTGTATTAGTTCCAAGAGCTTCCTGGGGGAGTTTTTGGGATCATTCAGGTATAAGACCATGTAATCTGCAAATAGAGATAACTTGATGTCTTCCTTGCCTATTTGAATCCCTTTTATCTCCCTTTCTTTTCTTATGGCTTCACTTAAGACTTCAAGTAAAATATTGAATAGAAGTGGTGAGAGTGGACAGCCTTGTCTAGTTCCTGATTGAAGTGGAAATGCTTCAAGTTTTTCCCCATTGAGTATAATCCTTGCCGTTGGCTTGTATACAGCTTTTATTATATTGATAAAGGTTCCTTCCATTCCAACTGTGTCTAGGGTTTTGATCATAAAAGGCTGTTGGATCTTGTCAAAAGCTTTTTCTGCATCTATCAAGGGTAACATGTGGTCTTGGACTCTTGACTGGTTTATATGGTGAATTATATTTATTGATTTGCATATGTTAAACCAACCTTGTGTGTCTGGGATAAAGCATACTTGACCCCGTGAATGATCTTTTTGATATGTTTTTGAGTCCGATTTGCTAAGACTTTGTTGAGAAACTTTGCATCTGTGTTCATTAAAAAGATTACTCTATAATTTTCTTTTTTAAGTGAATCTTCATTAGGTTTTGGGATTAAAATGATATTAGCTTCATAGAAGGAATTTGGTAGTGTTTCTTCCTTTGCTATTTGATGGAACAGTTTAAGGAGTATTGGTGTTATTAGCTCCTTAAATGTCTGGTAGAACTCTGTGCTGAATCCATCTGGTTCAGGACATTTTTTGGTGGGAAGATTCGAGATTACTTCATTGATTTCCTCATATGTTATAGGACTATTTAAATAATTCACAATTTCCTGATTCAATTTAGGTAAGTTGTGTTTATTTAGGAATTCATACATCTCTTTTGTGTTGTCAAATTTCACAGTGTTTAAGTTTTTGAAATATGATGCTATAATTCTCTGGATTTCATGGGTATCAGTAGTGATAACTCCATGTTCATTTCTAATTTTGTTAATTTGGGTTTTCTCTCTCTTGCTTTTGGTTAATTTAGATAAGGGTGTATCAACCTTATTGATTTTTTCAAAAAACCAGCTTTTTGACTGGTTGATTCTCTGTATCATTTTCCTAATCTCAATTTCGGATATTTCTCCCCTTATTTTGCTAATCTCTTCTCTTCTACTGCTTTTAGGATCAGATTGCTCAAGTTTCTCTAAAGCTTTAAGCTGCATTGTTAAGTTATTTATTTCTGATGTTTCCACTCTTTTGATGTAGGCAATAAGAGCTATGAACTTACCTCTTAGGACAGCTTTCATTTTGTCCCAGAGATTTTGATAAATTGTATTTTCATTATCATTCACTTTCAGGAAATCTTGAATTTCCCTTGTAATTTCTTCCTGAATCCAGTTCTCATTCAGCATCATAGTGTTAAGTTTCCATTAGTTAGTGTATTGTCTGTTGTTTGTTGTGTTGTGGATGTCAAGCTTTATAGCATGATGGTAGAATTTCACTTTCCTGTATATGTGGCGATTTGTTTTGTGGCCCAATATGTCATCTATTTTGGAGAAAGTTCTGTGTGCTGCTGAGAAAAATGTGTATTCTTTGGTGCATGGGTGAAAAGTTTGATAGAGATCTGTAAGGTCCCTTTTTTTAAGGGTTTGATTCAGTTCCAAAGTGTCTCTATCAATTTTTTCCATGTTGATTGGGCGGTGTTGAAGTCCCCAAAAATTATCATTTGGAGGTTGATTTCTTGCTTTAGATGCTGTAGGGTTTTCTTAATGAATGTGGAGGGGCCCTTATTGGGTGCATATATGTTCAGTATTGTGTACATATTCAGAATTGTACCTGTGAATAAAATATAGTAATCATCTGTGTCTCTTATGATTTTTTTTGGTTTGAAGTCCACTTTGTCCGATAGCATAATGGCTACCCCTGCCTATTTCCTGGTTCCATTTGTTTGCAGAATTTTGTACCCTTTTATTTTTAGGATGTGCCTATCTTTGTGGTAAGATGGGTTTCCTGCGGGCAGCAGATTGATGGGTTGTGATTTTTAATCCAAATCTGTAATCTGTGTCTCTTGATCGGTGAGTTAATACCATTAACATTTAATGTTATATTGCAGAAATTATTTTTAATTCCAGACATTTATTATGTTTAGTGGCTTTTGTGAGTGTATAGTTTTGCTTTTAGGTTTTGGTGGTATTATACTTCCCTTCTGTCTCCTGGATATGCTTGTTTTTTTCTTCAAGCTTGAGTATCATTTCTAGCATTTTTTGAAGGCCTGGTTTGGTGGACATTTATCCCTTCAAATTGTCTTTGTGCTGGAAAATTTTTCTTTCTCCCTCGATCAGGACGGATATTTTTGCAGGGTATATCAACCTAAGTTGACATTTTTCTCATTCAATACTCGAAGTATGTCTCTCCAAGCTCTTCTTACTTTTACTGTTTCCATTGAGAAGTCATTTGCTATTTTAATAAATTTACCTTTAAAAGTGACTTGTTTTTTTCCCTTGAAGGTCTCAGCATCATTTCTTTGTCTGGAATGTGGAGTGTTTTAACTCTTATTTGCTGTGGCAAGTTTGTATTTTGGTCATATTTGTTTAGGGTGTGGAGTGCCTCTTGTATATGGATGGGCCTTTATTTTTTAAATGAGGAAACTTTTCCTTGATGATAGTTTGAAAAATTTCACCAGGTGTGGTATTTTGGGACTCTTGCTCTGGTATTCCATGAATATGCTAGGCTTTTTCAGGGTATACCACAACCTTTGAATATTTCTTTCGAGTATTTTTTTTGGCTTTAACAACCTCTTCCATTGAGCTGCTTAATACTCCAACTTTGTCTTCAAGGTCTGAAATTCTATTTTCTCCTTTGTTTGTTCTGCTGATAAGACTCTCTGTTCAGTTCTAGGTTGAAGATAACTCGTCTTTTAGTTTAGTTTTAAACTCTGCTTTAGTCTGTTTTAACTGTTCTATGCCTATTTTTATTTCTTGAACTGTTTTTCTCAACAACTCTGAGTGTCTGTTGTGTTCCTCTTCAAAGTGGTTGATGCGATTATTTAACTCCTCCCAGATTTCCTTTTTCATAATATTGATCATAGTAATGATCATGTTTTGAAAGTCGTTATCTTGGGTCAGGCTTTCTTGGCTGTTTCCATGGATTTGTTCTGGTTGGAGTCTATCATTATGGGGTTAGTTCCTTCAGTGGGAGATTTGTTTTCTTGGTTTTATTTCTCTTGGATTTGCACTTTGACTTGGGCATTGTCATTTTATCTCTTAAGACCTTTTTTCAATTTCTGTGTGTTTTTCACTGAACTGAATTAGTTGGCCTGGAGCAGTGCCTGCTCTGACTGGCTGGTGGGAGGAGCCTGGACTAGTGGTTTGCCTGGAGTTTGGGGGTGAGCAGGGAGTGCTTACCTAGGGTACAGTGTGTCCTGGCTGTACTGCACACGTCCTGGGCCAGTGGGGAAAGGGGAGAGGTGCTGGTGGGGGACAAAATTCACCTGTGGAGCTAGGGAGTGGCCCTGGGTTCCTCCCCGGCCTGAAGCAAGGCCTATTCCAACTGGCTAGTGGAGGAGCTTTAATCTGATAATTCTTTCTTTTGTTGCACAGGAGTTTTGTTATTTCATTGACAATAAAATTATAAAATATCAAACAAATATACCTTTGTAAATGCTTCAATTCTAAATATTATAAATAAGTACTTTAATTATAGCATATGGCACCTGTTCATTAACCAAAATCTCAGAAACATAAGAGATTTACATACATGTTGTCAATATGTTAGCTGAGCTGAGCTGAGAAAGCCATTTGGAAACTCTTTTTGTTTTTTATGGCACTGATAACTGCAAAAGGTTCACTAGTATAAATGTATGTATTATTTTTATTATTCAGTACATATTAATAATTTGTCTTCATGTGTTTTCCCTGTGTATTTGCATAGTAAAATAACAATGGGATATTAGATGTCTTCTCTGTTCTTCAGAACTTTCTCCCAAAGACAAATTTAAGTCATGACTTTGTTTCCCAAAAAAGAGATATGTTTTGTAATAATATTGCTTTGATATTATTAAATATGTATTACACAACCCACAAAAACACACAAGCAAAATTAATTACCAGTTATTTCTGTATTGACAAAGTTAATTGGGAGAAATTATTCATCTTTAAACTCATTCTTTTTTTGAATATAAAATAGACAATGAATCAAGAGAGTTTTATTCAAGTTATAAATTAATATCCAGACTGTTCTCTATGCTGCTAGACTGATCTTTCATTAGTTAACCTGTATATTTCTTTGTGTTCATTCATAAAATAATTGCATTTAGCATTTATTCCATTACATTTATTATGATTAGGCGATGCATTTAAAAATGGGTGTTATCCTCATTAAAGACTTAATTCCAAATGGATCAAGGACCTTGATTTAAGGCCAGAACTATAAAAACCATAGTTGAAAGGGTAGGGGATTCCCTCGAGCTGAGTGGGCTAGGCCAACAGTTCCTAAACAGACATCCAATGGCACAGTCACTGCTACCAACTCTCAACAGTTGGGATCTTGTGAAATTAAAGAGCTTCTGTTCAGATAAAGAGATTGTAGGTGGAGCACAAAAGCAACCCACAGAATGGGAGAAAATCTTCACTAACCACATATCTGATAGAGCTCTATTATCCAGAGTGCACAAAGAAGTTAGAAAACTAAATACCAAGGAAAAAAATAGGCCAATTAAAAACTGGGCCCTGGAACTTAAAAGAAACTTTACTAGGGATGAAATTAAAATGTCTAACAAATATCTGAAAAAATGCTCCACGTCTTTACCCATCAGGGAAATGCAAATCAAAACTTCTCTGAGATATCATCTCACCCTGGTGAGGATGGCAAAAATCCATAATACAAACAACACCAAATGCTGGAGAGGATGTGGAGAGAGGGGAACTCCCCTACATTGCTAGTGGGAATGCAGGCTCATACAGCCACTCTGGCGAGCTGTCTGGAGATTCTTAAAGAAATTAAAGATTGAAATGCCATATGACCCTGCGATTCCACTTTTGGGAATAACCCCCCATACAGCAGAGGTCCACCTCGATAGCACAAGTGTGACCATGTTCATAGCAGCACTGTTTACAATAGCAAAGTCATGGAATCGACCCAAATGTCAACAGTTGACGAGTGGATAAGGAAAAGGTGGTACATCTATACAATGGAGTACTACTCAGCCATCAAAAATGATGAAGTACTGGAATTTTCTGGGAAATGGATGTCATTAGAGACAATTATATTGAGTGAAGTATCCCAGACCCAGAAAATTAAGTGCCGTATGTACTCCCTAATAGGTGGCTCCTAGTACCAAACCCACCCAGCCCACCTAGAGACACTCAACGATAAATCTCTGTAATACAGTAATTGCAAGGAGTATGAACAGGCAGGATGGGGTAGGATGGCCACATCAGAAACAAGGAGAGAGGGGACCATGTAACAGCAGAGAAAATAGGCCTCCATCAAAACTGTGAGGCGTGACATCCAATACCCATCAGGATGGAGTAAAGGGCATTGCAGGAGCAGCAAAACTGCAAAAGAAAATCACCAAACCATAATCTAGAACTTCAGAGACTCTATATCAACCACCTAGAACTAGGCCAGCCTAATCTCTCCCCATCCTGAAGCTCAGGGAAATTTGTGGAAGAGGGGGCGGTAAGAGTGTAAGAGTACAAGGATGGGAGGAGCAATGATATGCATGATACTCCATACAAGTTAGGGCCGAAACAATCATAATTTTACTTTACATGCCTTGCACAATGTCCAACACACTATTGTCCCCACAATGTCTAGCATTTGCTAAAAGCACCAAGATATGTGGAAGCAAGGGATTGACAGCCAAAATAGTGTTCCTATGTTTAAGGGGAACACAGAAAAGCGTTCAGGGAAATGCCACTGGGTCCTTGTATGTCATTGGAGAGCAGGACCCAGAGGAGAGTCTGGCATGCACATTAAAGGATTCTCTGGGTATTGGGGGAGGGGAGGCACGGGAGGGTGGGGAGGAAGGGGTGAGGGGAGGGCGAGCAGAGGGATGGGGGGAAGAGGAGGGAGAGACGAAACCCGTGTACCTATTAAGTTTGTATGAGCAGAGATAATAAAAAAATGTTAAAAAAATAAAAATAAAAATGGGTGTTATGTTGAAGCTACAGTTTCCAGTATCATCATGATTGTAGAGCACAGACTGATCATGTCATTTAATCAAGGTGCCAAGAGAGTTGACGTTGATATGTATTGGGTTAAATATATATCATCAATAAAACTTGTGAGAACTTTGCCTCAAATATGTGCAAGTGAGACCCCCAGTATTATAAATTATTCCACTGAATTATGCATTTCTAAATGATGAACAAATGAAATACAATAATCACGAATCTTAAGGTGAAACACGGTATTCATGTATCCTCATAGACATCTTACAACCTAATGATACATTATGAGATATTTCTTTGTGGCCATGTCTCTGATACTAGTTTCAGTTTACTACTTCATTTAAATTTCTCTAAATACTTATCATGATAACTACTGAAAAAAAATGTCCAAAGACCCCACCCCACTTTGCCTGCCCTGAGGCTTATTCATGGCAATGGCAAGTCTATATTCAAGAGACACAAACAGAAAAAACTTGTGACTCATGAAGTACATAAAGAATTTTTCTTCATTCTTTCAAACTTACACTTTTATTTTAAATTGTATAATGGACAAATCCACCCAGAAATGGGGATTGTATGAACATCTTAGAGAAAAATAAAACTATAATTATTTACAGACAAATATATATTAGAAGGTAAAGTTTAATGTCAGGAATTTTAGTAGATGAAACTTCTTTAGGAATATGCCTGCAAATTGTACTTCATTTAAAGATATTATTTTTGCTTGAACTCACAGATGTCTTAAAAATGGAAGTGTGATGTAAAACCATTTTATAAGTTTAGACTGCCTACATGCTGCCAGTTGGCTTTAAATAGCAACAAGTCCAGCTTGTTCTCTCAGTAAAACATCAGTCTTTTATGTTCTGTTGATTAGAGTATGGGATTTTCCCTTGATAGCTAATATTATAGATAATACTTGTGGTTGAAAATTCAAAATGAATTTGTGATGACACTCAAGAGCATGTGATTTTAGGAGAATTTGCTGTAAGCAAGGAAGACTAAATTGGGTATTTGTAAATAAATTAACATGATTTTGTGTGTTCTTCCTGGCATTATAACTAACCAGCAATAGAACACAGTTAGAGACTCAGAGTGTATGAAAATTTTACAAGATTTTATGATTCTATATAACCCAATCATATTTACAGTTTATTTACTTTTGTACAAGTGTTTTCTAAGCACTCTTCACTTATCCATTTTAATTATGGATGAAATATTATTTTGTTCTCAGAGCTATGACTAGCAAGTTAGCCAAAATTAGCCAAAATGATCTTAGATCATTTGCTCAGATAGGAAAAATATTTTAGTGACTTAATTTGCTTCAGACCTCAGGCTAGATGTGATGAAAAATGTCAAGGTGGAAATGTTATGAAACATAACTTCAGGCCCTTTTTTAACAGTTTTTATTATTATTTCCTCTCATACAAACTTAGTAGGTACACTGGTTCCCTCCCTCCCTCCTCCTCCCCCCACCTCCCCCTTCCCCTCTTCTCCCCCTCCTTCCCTATCTCCCAGTGCCTCCCCCCCCAATCCCTGGAGAATCCTTTAATGTGCATGCCTGACTCTCCTCTGGGCCCTCCTCTCTGATGACGTACAAGGACCCAGTGGCATTTCCCTGAACCCTTTCCTGTGTTCCACTTAAGCATAGGAACACTACTGTGGCTGTCAATCTCTTGCCTCCAAGGATCTTGGTGCCTTTAGCAGATGCTAGACTTTGTGAGGTCAATAGTGTATTGGACATTGCGCGGGCATCAAAGTCCAATTATGATTGCTTCAGCCCTAACTTGTATGGAGTATCATGCATATCATTGTTCCTCCCATCCTTGTGCTCTTACACTCTTACCGCCCCCTCTTCCACAAATTTCCCTGAGCTTCAGGATGGGGAGAGATTAGTCTGGCCTAGTTCTAGGTGGTTGATATAGAGTCTCTGAAGTTCTGGATTGTGGTTTGTTGATTTTCTTTTGCAGTTTTGCTGCTCCTGCAATGCCCTTCACTCCATCCTGCTGGGCACTGTATGTCACTCCCTGGCCAGAGACAAAAAGCTGTTAAACTGGAGTCTTACTATAAGAGCACATTCAAGGGTAGATGTAATAAAAGTAGGAAACCTTAGTGAGGGAGGGGTCAATCACCCATTTGCAAAATGGTTACTTTTCATCTGCCAGACTATATGCCCTCCTCTTCTGGTGAGATCATACCCCATCAATTGTAAATGATCAGGAATGGTCTGTGAACTTAACCAGATGTCTCATTACTTACTTGCAATCCTTGATGGAGGTGTATTTTCTCTGCTGTAACATGAAGACAATCTCATGACCCATTTTTGTTTTCAAATGATAAGTTAATTTGCTTATTATGCACTATTGTGTTACCTACATATTCTGTCATGATTTAATTTATGTGTAACCAATGACCGCTATTTTATTTTTATCATTGCATTTTGTATGATAGAAAATGAAAATATTTATTCATTTTATGTAAGATCTGATTTATGCTCATTTTCCCTTGATTAAAATGTACTTATTTAATTATATATATACTTAACATACATAATGTACATGTAATAAATATTTTAATTTTTTAAGGCAAAGAGTGCTTTTAGAAATGGGCACGTACCTTCTCAGGTAATGAGTTGATTGTATCAAACTCTCTTACTGTTCCCAATAAATTTCCTGTATTATCCCATTGTTTGATCAATTAATATTTATATTACTACTGGTGATATAAAAATTTCATTCACAACTTCAACATCAATTTTGTTTTCTTTATCTAAAAATTGGAAACTTGGATTTACCAATAAAGATTCTATTTATCGGGTCAGTTTGCCTGTTTGTAGAAATGTTGCACTCATTATTTATAGTTCATTAATTGTCTAAAATTTTTTTCTTATGTGAAAACTAACTCTTAAATTTATTTACTTCTTTTTGTGATATTATCTCACTGTCTCCCATATGAATATTTAGAGCCCATTTGGATAATTACAAAACTCATTTAAAGATCAAACTTGGGAAACTTGTGAAAGACTCATACATGTTCTCAAAAATCATGGAACAGTTTTGTTTATATTCATGCAAAGGAACACAAGATTAAACCCAGAAAACTTCATAAGTATTGTAAAATTCAATAGAACTACTGTCTGCATTGTATGGTCTTAGGAAGATTTATAATTTTTCAAGTTTCTATTTTACACATAGAATCATCAGGATAAATATCATGCCTAAAATTCTTAATACTTAAAATAGGAAAGCAATACCATAAAAGATTTCTGTAGTGAAAGTGATTTCCATCAGTCACATGAAATTAAACCTCTCTTACAAAGAATAAAAAAGCAAGGGAAATGGAAATAATTTTCTTAAGTAAAGCTAGTGTGTCCCAAAAGAAAAAGAAAGTAAAATATTGCATTGTATATTTGGGATCTAGGGAGAAAAAACCAAAGAACATGATAATAAAAGTCAGACTTTCAGGGGTGCTGCTGATAAAGAAATGAAATATACAATAGAGGAGTTAGATGTAACAATTTACATTTTATGCATACATGTGAACATGTCATTGTGAAACCCCTCGGTTCAATAAATGAGTACATGCTACGAAAATATTAAAAGCCAATGAAATTGATAAATAGTACTTGTGAAAAGTCATGGTCAACACAATTAAAAGCCAGCGGAACACCAAAAACAGCATGGCAATTAAAAGTGCACCATGACATTTAAAAATGCAATATCACATGTTTTTGGCCACTCCTTTGGAGAGACAGAGAGAGAGAGAGAGAGAGAGAGAGAGAGAGAGAGAGAGAGAGAGAGAGAGAGAGAGGGAGAGAGAGAGAGAGAGAGAGAGAGGAGGAGGAGGGAGAGGTCTGCAAGTGCATGCTATGCCAAACTAGTACAGCTCAGTAGAAAACTTTCAGAAGTCCTTTCATTCTACCATGTGGGCTTCTGGGGATGAAAATCAGGTTGTTAGGCATCTTACTGACTCAGATATCTTGCCAGTTTTCTTTCAAGGACATATTTTTAATTAATTGATTAATGTATCAATCTCCGTATCATCCTGAATCCTTGATCAAATATAATCAAGTCAAATTAATTGTGTATAAAAATTGTGTATTCCCTTCCTCCTCTATTTCTGAAATGATCAGAGAAAATATTAAATAGTTCAGTGCTTCATGGATACAACAATTTCTTAGTAATTTCTCCACCTAATTTCTCATACACCTCCTGAATATTTACAGATTTCAGATTTACATCTCTGGTTTGTCGTTTTCCAGGTGAAACACCTTTGTAGTTTCACTTAGGCACAGTTTCTTTTAAACTACAATCCGATAATCAAATGTATGGATAATCATTACCGCATCCTACCATTTTAAACTTTGCTTTTTAAGATTCATACTATAAAGTTTTCCCCCTATGGATGAACTATGTAGAAAGCACCTTACTGAAAAATCTTACGAACAATACACGGTCTGACTCTCTAGAAACAAACAGAATCAATGGTTATGTTCTACGTAGGTACAGTTAGTTTTCTTCTTCTTTTCCATTAGAATGTTTTGTATTTCTTATTTTCCTGGATAAAAACTCTTGTAAAATGTGGTATAGGAGTGAAGAGAACAGAAAGACCTCCTTGATCATAATTAAGAAGAAACACTTTGTTCCTTTACTTTTTGAGTAAGACATTAACTTTGGGAATTTACAGATGCCTTAGAGATTGTTTAGAACTTACATGACATATTTGAATCTAACATACATTAGCTATTGGCTAACTTGTGAGATCTTTATCTGATTCTTATATCAATATCATTGTCTTCATAGAGTATAATTTTTGTTCTTTCATTTCCATGTTAGAAGTATGCATAAAATTTATTAACTATTATTTAAGTGTTAACTAGAAATTCCCAGTGAGGTCATATGAATATGTTCTCTTATTTTGGGAGTGCTGTTTTGCCTATTAAATTTGTCTCTTTACTTTCTATAGATTTCTACAGATCATGCATATTTATTATCTAGAAAGTCATGAATTTGTGTCTTCTTATGACTTTTTTCAATTAGAACTAAATCATGAACACATCATCACTTATGTTAGCCCTTCTAATCTTTTTTTTAATTTTAAAAGTTACAATTTTATTTAAAATGTACATTTGATATGTTCTCAGAAGGTGAAATTGGGAAAGCAAATACACACAGTACAATTCAATTTTTTTGTTAAAAATGTAATTATACATTTTAAAATTTTTTACCAGTTCCCTACCTCCCCCCTCCTCCCCCCCAACGCCCTCCTCCCCTCCTCTCCCTCCCCATCCCCCAGTGCCTCCCCCCCCCAATCCCCAGAGAGTCCTTTATTGTGTACGCCTGACTCTCCACTGGGTCCTCCTCTCCGATGACATATAAGGACCCAGTGGCATTTCCATAAGCCCTTTCTCTTGTTCCCCTTAAGCATAGGAGCACTACTATGGCTGTCAATCCCTTGCCTCCAGGGATCTCGGTGCCCTTACAGATGCTAGACTTTATGAGGGCAACAGTGCGCTGGACATTGCGCAGGGCATGCAAAGTCCCATTGTGATTGCTTTGGCCCCAACTATTGTTGAGAATCTTGCAAATCGTTGCTCCTCCCATCCTTTTGCTCTTACAATCTTACCGCCCCCTCTTCCGCAAATGTCCCTGAGCTCCAGGACGGGGAGAGATTAGGCTGGCCTAGTTCTATGTGATTGATATAGAGTCTCTGAAGTTCTGGATTGTGGTTTGTTGATTTTCTTTTGCAGTTTTGCTGCTCCTGCAATGCCCTTCACTCCATCCTGCTGGGCACTGTATGTCACCCCCTGGCCAGAGACAAAAAACTGTTAAACTGGAGTCTTGTTATAATAGCACATTCAAGGGTAGATGTAATAAAAGTAGGAAACCTCAGTGAGGGAGGGGTCCATCACCCATTTGCAAAATGATTACTTTTTCTCTGCTAGACTATATGCCCTCCTCTTCTGGTGTGATCAGGAAAGAACGTCTGTGAACTTAACCAGGTTTCTCATTACTTACTTACAGACCTTGATGGAGGCCTATTTTCTCTGCTGTTACATGGTCCCCTCTCTCCTTGTTTCTGGTGTGGCCCTCCTACCCCATCTCTCCTGTTCATAATCCTTGCAATTACCGTATTACATAGATTTACCCTTGAGTGTCTCAATGCGGGCTGGGTGAGTTTGGTACTAGGAGCCACTTATTAGGGAGTACATACAGCGCTTAATTTTCTGGGTTTGGGATACTTCACTTAATATAATTGTTTCTAATGACATCCATTTCCCAGCAAATTCCAGTAATTCATCATTTTTGATGGCTGAGTAGTACTCCATTGTATAGATGTACCACCTTTTCCTTATCCACTCGTCAACTGTTGGACATTTAGGTTGATTCCATGACTTTGCTATTGTAAACAGTGCTGAAATGAACATGGTCGAGCTTGTGCTATCGAGGCGAACCTCTGCTGCATGGGAGGTTATTCCCAAAAGTGGGATAGCAGGGTCATATGGCATTTCAATCTTTAATTTCTTTAAGAATCTCCAGACAGCTCGCCAGAGTGGCTGTATGAGCCTGCATTCCCACCAGCAATGTAGGAGAGTTCCATCTCTCCACATCCTCTCCAGCATTTGTCATTGTTTGTATTGTGGATTTTTGCCATCCTGACTCGGGTGAGATGATATCTCAGGGAAGTTTTGATTTGCACTTCCCTGATGGGTAAGGAAGTGGAGCAATTTTTAAGATATTTGTTAGACATTTTAATTTCATCCCTGGTAAAGTTTCTTTTAAATTCCAGGGCCCATTTTTTAATTGGACCAATGTTTTCCTTGGAGTTTAATTTTCTAAGTTCTTTGTGCACTCTGGACAGTAGAGCTCTGTCAGATATGTGGTTAGTGAAGATTTTCTCCCATTCTGTGGGTTGCCTTTGAGCTCGTGTTACAATCTCTTTATCTGAACAGAAGCTCTTTAATTTCACAAGATCCCAACTGTTGAGAGTTGGTAGCAGTGACTGTGCCATTGGATGTCTGTTTAGGAAATGTTGGCCTAGCCCAATCAGCTCGAGGGAGTTCCCTATCCTTTCAACTATGGTTTTTAAAGTCTCTGGCCTTAAATCAAGGTCCTTGATCCATTTGGAATTAAGTCTTGTACATGGTGACAAGTATGGGTCCAGCTTTAATCTTCTGCATGTGGAGATCCAGTTTTGCCAGCACCATTTGTTGAAGATGCTGTTCTTTTTCCATTGGATTCTTTGGGCGCCTTCTAATCTTATATTATATGCAATATTTGTAACTGTGTCTTTTTTGTTTTCAATATATGCAATTTAAAACATTTTTCTTTTCACCTGATCAGTTAAGCTAGAAGTTTGTCAATTTTATTGAATTTTCCTAAAAACTATCTTTGTTTCTTTAACTTTTAATCTAACTTTTCTGTTCTTTAAATTATAAATTTCTTATACTCTTCCTGAATTTATGTTTAATTAATAAATTTTAATCTCATCACCTTTTTACCAGGATGTAGAATGGAGGTGTGGAAGTGTATGGAGAGACATTCTTGACCCCTAGACACACTTTGGAATTCACTCTCATATTTTTTTCCCCTCATTTAATGGTTTCTTCATTTTTAACAAGGTTTGGAAATGCAATTTCAAATTATGCATGTTTAATATACATTGGCAATTCAATATTTCATCATCAAAGAAGACAAATAAGAACATTTTTGAGAAAAAAATTTAAAGAAAATTTATATATTTAGAAATATTTTTACAAGTAAAAGCTTCAAATACCATAAAAGTGGAATCTGAATTGTTTTTGTAAATGTGAGAAATATGAGCAAATGTTGCCTAGAGTAAAATGTTCACATGTACAAAAAATAGAAGTAAAAGTAGTGTGTTAATATTTTTTAGAAAAAAACTGATAATACATTATGGAAATACTTAATAAATAATATCTGACATTGTCATGATTCCAAATTATATAAACTGTACATAATGATCTTTCATAAGCAAACTTTCTACAATTACAAGTAAGCATAATACATATGGTTGAAAGAATCATGATTTGCCTCCAAACCTGAAATATTAATCAATTTATTAAATGGTGTTTTTATATCCCAGTCAGATGTTTTTCCACTAATATATTTATTCCAATTGTATTTTTTAAAAAACTATAGACACCTTTTAATTATTGCATTACAAGCCATGTAACTAGTGTGCTTCCTTATTTTCAGATCAGAAACTATCTGTTGAAATTGACATCTTTAAGTTTCATATTTTGGAAAACAGTAAAGTTGAATTCTGTTACAGCACCACTTTTTAATAAGTACCTTGTAATCTATAAGGTAATAAGCATAAATTTCTTTGCTCTATTGTTTTATTGTTTATATTAAAATTTTTTTCTTGGTCATTTATAGCTCTTCATGAAATTCTTTTAAATGTATTCCATTTTCAAAAGTGTTAGTGTTGCCAGTTCAATTCGTCTAATTACCAAACACGGAAATTTTTGTTTCTAGAATATGAATTGCTTAAAAATTAGCTCTTTAGTAACAGTGCAACATATAAATGACTGCTAGACAATATCTGAGAACATACAAGGCCAAGTGGTGAAGGAAGAGAGGTTTTATGACTTTCTCAGAACCTGTGGTCAGTATTCTAATCTTCCTAGAACAGAAAAGTGGAAGAGGTAGACCAGCTATCTAGCTACACCAGCTCTCTTCTTCACCATCATTTATATTGTAGTTGAAATACACGAAAAATGAATAATTTACTCTAACCTGTGTGACACTTCCTCATTAATATTCAGTGATATTAGTAGACATAGGGTTCCATCACACGGTCACTGTAATAGCTAATTCTGGGTGTCAACTTGACCACACACAGCATTAACTAAGATCAACTGAGACCACCTGATGATATTATCTGGATTAATACATTTACAATACAAAGATCAGCTCTAGATCCAATTGGAACCTCCCTAGATCTCACTGGAACCTCCCAGTAATGAACCAAATAAAAGGAACCATGGAGCAGAAGATAAAGAAGAAGAGAGACTCTCCAAGAATTTTCCAGCCTTCAGCTTTCAGTGACATAGCCTGCCACCAGCCATGTCACCTACACCATGGAAGACTATTTCTCTTCTCTGGAACTGTAATATCAATAAAATTCCTTTTCTCCCTTAAGTTATTTGATTTTGGATGTTCTCTCACTGCAATAGTTAAGAGTAGCCATTACAGTCAGCTTGTTTCTGATGACGATTTATTTTCACTTCCAATAGCCCCAGTACAGTAAGCACACAGTTTCTTTTTCTTTCTTTTATCTTCTCCCAAGATACTTGACATTAACTTCTCGATTTACTGATTCTAGAAGAAGAGGCATATAAATAGAATTTTACTTACCAAAAATTTCCAAATGGTACCAAAAAACATTTCCTTCTTAAGTACTTTGTAAATAAAAGTGTTCCCTTCAATAATTTTTGCAATTATTGTTGGCTTAATATTCAGAAGTCATCTCTGGGAAATGATGACTTTGCAAGGTCTTACAAAATATTTCAATAATTGAATGTGAATTTCAAAGAAGGAAAGAGTTAAATATATTCATATTAATAATTAGACACTCTAGTCAAAAAGTGAAAATAAAATTTAATAAGTATCTGTCTGTAAAATCTTTATTACATCTATTATAAATGAAACTATAATCTATGCTGAGACATGCATGTGACTTCTCTCCATTTATCAAATAAATTTCTTTAATTTTATACATTAAAAGGGAGGGGAAAAAAGGTACAAGTGGCTCTGAAGGAAAAGAGAAATCAAGGACCTAGTCCAGTAGTGAATGTTATAAACAACTACAACTCAGGTAAGAAGAATCTAAGGAAGCAACAGATGTATGTAAGATCCACGGGAAAGCAATGACTTTCTGAATGGGTTCTTATCCCCCTTAATGTCAGGGAAAATCATGCTGGATATTGTAAACCTATACAAACAGCATTAGAATGGAGGTAGATGGATAAGAACAAATACTCTAGCTTTTACTATAAGAGATTTATAATATAACACCATCCAAACACTCCTTTTTAAAAAACCTTTAAATAAGAAAAGTTGTCAGAGCTCAACCAAGTGGTACCCTATTACAATGGAAACCTTGTGAGACAGAAAAACACCTCAGTTTAGAATATAGAATACCATTGAACCTGAAATACTCAGCCTTAATCAACCCATCAAAATCTTATCCCATACCAAATCCCACACCATACCCTTGCAGAAGAGGGGGTGGGCGATAAGACTTTAAGAGCCCAAAAAATACCCCTATCCAACATACTCCAGACAAAACAAAGCTAAGGCACCCAGAAAGTCACTACAATGAGAACTTCTACCACCAGATCTACACAATGGAAGACTTATCAACATTCCCCCAAAGACTAATTAGGATTTTAGAAGAAACAACTGATTTCATAGAGTATTTGAGAGACAGGTTCTAGGCAAAAGAAGAGGATTTTCTCCACTTAAGGACTTTACCCACTAAAGTTCAACTGAGTTCATCAGACTCTTTTATCAATACAGGCACCCCAAAGTGAGCCCCGAGAGACAAGAAGGGTTTGGGGGGGAGAACAGAACAGGATAGAGGTATGGACTAAAAGAAGGGAGGAGAGGTTAGGAGAAGAGTGTGTGGATAGTGAGGGTGGGAGAGGAGGAAACTGGGTGAGAAGGGATCAGGGCAAAAACATAAACTTTGTTTGCAACTAAAAGAATAAAGTTATATTGAGAAAAACAAATTTAAGTAATTTATATTTTGAAACTAAATCAGCACTAGTTAGAACTTTAATTTTTGTTAAACTTTTTCTTTTTGTGAGAATTTTTTCTTGAAATTTCAACATAGAACAATATATTAAGCTCACTCACTTTCTCTTAAACATCTAAATTATATTCTAAGAGAAATTATACTGCCTATCATACCATTCATATTTTTAACCCTGGAAAATAATTTGAAATAGCATCAATTTTCAAGAAAAACATACTAAAACAAGAATGTTTCAAAAATATGTTTTTATACTGATGGTAGAACACAAAATCTTTCAGAGGTACAAATGTTAAGAAATTTTGCTTTTCACATAAAAAAATCCCTTAGAGTAATGTCGATTTTATGTCCACTCTAGGAAGAAAAATGAAAATAAGTGATAGCTATGAAATAGGAAATCGATTATTAAGCATATTGATAAAACATGGAAAATATATAGACATGAATTTGGACATAAATTTGAAAAATAGTCATCATAAATAGGATACTAGGTGTTGATTGTTCCTGATATAACTCTACCTGAACTCCAGACATCATCTGTTAAATGTTCTTGCTTAAAATCAAGGCTTTGGGTTTAAAATTAGTGCATAAAATTCAATGTACATAAAGGAAGAATCGTGTTCAATAGCAGCAGGGAGAAGAAATAAGATTAATTCAAATAAGGACATTCCTTGATAAAACCAGAAAGTTTTTTCAATGTCAATAACATTTTAAATTTAATATTGTTTCAGATAAAAAGCAACTAAAGAGATATAATAGCCTTGTGTAATTTCATGCCTTGATTGAATCATGATTTTCATACATAAATTTTGCAAATTACATATGTGCAGAAGAGTATTCTTAAATTTTAGAGGCTGATTCTGCGATTTTTATCTTATTACATAAGATGAAATAAAGTTAACATAAGTATGAATAAAATATTGATGCTTATACAAGGTAATTTGTCTTCTGTATGAAGATCTTTATAAGTGTATGTGTATATGCATGAATATGTGTGTGTGTATGAGAGAGAGAGTGAGACCATATGAATGACTTTTTTTGTTTTAAGCAAATCACAGGACAAGTTAAGAAAATACAGAGGAGTGAGATGATTACCTCCATCACTAACATCATGGTGAGTGTGATCCTTGGAAAAACAGTTTGACAACCACGACTCCAGTTCCTGAGACCCTTAACCCTGATAAGTGAAAATGTGAAACTTATTGGGGGTTCCCAGGATTTCACTTTTTAATGTTTCCTGCTTTGGGGTTTCTTATAAAGAGTCATAGAACAGTACTCGAGAACAGAAATGAATTATTTTCTTTTATAAGAATGACCTTCCTAGTTCATCATCATGAATTTGACCAACATGATCCAAGAAGTTTCATTGATGCTTTTCTGGCCAGACAGCAAAAGGAGAAAGATACATCTCCTGATTATTTCAGTGATGAGAATCTGGTGCCCCTTGTTTGCAATCCGTTGTGGCAGGCACCGAGACCACCGCCTCCACACTGCACTGGGGAATCCTCATGGTGCGGTACCCAGAGGTCCAAAGAAAGGTCTTCTATGGGATCACCAAAGTAGTAGCATCGGCTCAGCCTCGAATTGAGCAATGAATTCAAATGCCATACACAGATGCTGTCATCGGTGAAATATAGACATTTGCTAACGTTCTGCCTATGAGTTTACCCCAGGAGACAACCACAGATGTTCTATTTAAGAACAACTATATTCCAAAAGGCATAGAGGTCATCCCTTTGCTGACTTTAATCCTTTGGCAAAAACCAGAGCCTTTTAATCCTGAGCATTTCCTCAGCTCCAAAGGAACGTTCGTCAAGAGAGATGCCTTCCTGCCCTTTTCAGTGGGTTGCCGGATCTGTGCCAGGGAGTCGCTGGCCGAAATGGAGCTTTTAATTTTCTTCACCAGCCTCATGCAGAAGTTTACTTTCCAGCCACTCCCTGGATTCTCCCATCTGGATCTAGATCTAACCTCAGATATCTGCTTCACCACACCACCATGCCTCGTAAAATATGTGCTCTGCTCCGAGCTTGTCTCTCCCAGCTGGCTGCAGCTTTGGTTAAGTATCACCATAGTTTCCTTGGCACAGACTTCCTTCCCTGCCATTTTACCTGTCACGGTATCATTTCAGGGGTAGTTTAGCAAATAGTCACACCCTCACACTCTGGTCTCATGCCATCAGATTGACAATCTTACTAACTGTAATAGAAGAAACCATGGTACTCCCCTTTTAGCCCAGCACAGCAAATGAACAAATCATTTCACTAAAGAACCCTTTACTATCGCACTTGGATTCTTTCCTTCACATATGAAACTTACATGATCCTCCAAGGGACATGAGATGTCTAAGAATCGCCAATGCATATTTCCCATAAATTACCTTATTTTGACTTAAAAGAATACAGATGAAGCTGCATTGTTTGCACAATACTAAAATGCCAGAAATACAAATGACTAATTAAAATTTTAGAAATAATGTACCATGCATTGAGCAATGGGAAAAATACCCGACCTAGCACTTTATGAAGAAGTTTGGTATAGTCAGTAAAACTAGAGGACAACTGTTTACAATCCAAATAAACAGAAAATTGCAAATATAAACAACATGTATTCCATTTTTGTCATTTTTCATATGCTATATGCACTATGTGCACAGACACACAACATTGTATGTGTTTATCTAAGCCAGAGATGGACATTGACTGCCTTTCCTTAACCACTATTCCCATTTTTTTTTTTTTTGAAAAAGAAACTCTTACTCAACCTGGAGATCACTGAATGCTACACAATAGAGAAAGCCCACTGCACTTTCCTATCCCAATAGTGGTATTATAGGTGCATACACTCTACCTAACCTATTCTATTTCATTTGTGTGTGTGTGTGCATGTGTATATATTAGAGGGCACTGTGTGTCTATGTGGAAGATCAAGGATGACTTTGGCAGTCATCCTGAAGTGCTTCTACTCTGTTTTTGGTTTGCTCTGGAATTTTCTAGGCCCCATCCTCCAGAGCTGGCATTTTTACATGGGACTTGGGATTTGAACCCAGGTACTTCTGCTTGAGAAACAGTCTTTATCTGTCCAGCCTACCCACCTAATTTTTTACTTGAATGTTTTTATCCCAACTCGTCTTTATACAAATTTATACAGGTCCTTTTCTACCTCATTCTTCTCCTCAGGCCAGTATTCATGCTTTAAATATAGAAAATGAAAAGGAAGAATTATTTCTATTTTCCTTTCAGTGGGAGAAAAAGGTGTAAGTTTCACAATGACACTGGAAAAGAAATATTCAACTCAGTCTTATTAGAGAGTATAGGATACTATCTAGTAGAATTGATATGCAAATGATCCGTCATATCCACTTCAAAGTATTTGCATATTAGCTTTTTAATAATCTTCTTTACAAGAAGTTATATGAAATGTGCCTGAATGGAGTATTGAGGATCAATAATGAGGCTAAATAGATGAACATATATAATTTCATATAAGTAAAAATAATGACTGAATTGAATATCCTTGTATATATTAGCATAAATATAGGGCAAAATATAATTATAAGAGGAAAAATTGTGACTGAGCACATGTATTTTATGTGTACTGATGAAATGGTCTATGTACTCCAGTACGCAAGTGCATGTATGAGGAACAAATGTTAATAGTTACTTGTGTGGACAAGGCAAGGACCTATGAAGTACTTCATATGTGTTTCATGCCTTTCAAAATGTATGGATATTCACCACATACTTGTATATACAGACAAACAAAATGATTAAGTGTGAACAAATGAATGTGTGAGTGAAAGACTACTGAACAAACCCAAAGAAATATAGAAGAAAATAGACAGCATAATAAAGTTATGAGAATGCATAAGAGAGAGGTAAAAAGTCCAAATCAGTTCTCAAGAAAATAGTATATTAAAAAAAGATTCTTACCAGGAAAGTTTGAATTTTCAGTAAAAGGTATCCCATTTAAAATAAATAAAATAGAAAAGTTATGAAAGCTTATGAAGGCATTAGGTATAATAATGTAAGCTGGCATTATGTAAAGATTTTATTAGTAATTGACTTTATTTTAAAATATTGAGCATTAAACATTGATTTATTAGTTGTATTTATATGGTACCATTATTGATCCTGAATTGCAACTTCATGTATTAGAAGCATGCATTTCATTGTTTTGTAATACTATTTTGATTTTAGTTGAGACTGCCATATTTAGTTGTTACTTTAAAAAATGCTCACTATATTTGCTGAAAAAAGTGTATCATAAATTTCAGCAATTTACTCTAAATATTCAAAATCTGATACCTACATGTATGCAAATGCATTAATAGATATATGCAGTATGGAAGACCACAAAAAACAAATATCCCATGTAGGAAATAAGCAATGATAGTACTACTACCAAGAGGTTTCTTCAACTGAATATTATATACTTTTCATATCAGGAGTATTATATACTTTTCATACCTAGGCAGCTTCTTTTTTTTGTATTTCTTCCACTCATACAAACTTAATCAGTACCCCAGTCCCCTCCCTCCCTTCACCTCTCCCCTGATCTCTTTACGTCCTCCCCCTTTTCTCCTTCCTTTCCCCCCTCCCTTTCTCCCAGTGCCCCTCCCCCATCCCTGAAGCATCCTTTAGTGTGAATGTCAAACTTCCCTCTGAGTCCTCCTCTCTGATGAGGTATAGTAGCATTGCCTAGGGCCCTTTCTTGTGTTCCTCTTTAGTATAGGAATACTCTTGTGGCTGTTAATCCCTTGCCTCTAAGGATCTTAGTGCCTGTGATCCATGCTAGACTTTGGGAGGTCAATGATATGTCAGTCATTGCACAGGTCATGCAAAGTCCTATTATGGTTACTTCGGCCCTAACTTGTGTGGAGTATCTTGCATATCATTGCTCTTCCCCATCTTTAGGCTCTTACATTCTTACTGCCCCTTCCGCAAATTTCCCTGAATTTTAGAATGGGGAAAGGTTAGGCTGGCCTGGTTCCACGTGATTAATGTAGGGTTTCTGATGTTCTGAATTATGGTTTATTTATTTATTTATTTATTTATTTTCAGTTTTGCTGTTCCTGGACCACTCTTGGCTCCATTCTGATGGGTACTGGATATCACCTCCTAGCCAGAGATAAAAGGCTGCTAAAATAGGGGCTGGAGAGGTGGCTCAGGGGTTAAGCTTCTGCCTTGCAGGCAGGAGGTCCTGAGTGTGGATCCTAGATCCCACTGATAGACTACGGGCGGAAGTGGGGGCGGCCTGCTTTTCTAGCTGGTAGGGTGGAGCCTGTGAATCCCGGGCGGAGTAAACAAGGAGGAGGTGGAGGCTGTCCATGGTGGTTCCCGAATTCGCCCGTGGTTCTACACACACACACACACACACACACACACACACACACGCACAATTGAATAAATAAAATTTAAAAAAAAAGGCTGTTAAAATAGAGTCTTACTATAAGAGTAGATTCAAAGGTAGATGGAATAAGAGTAGGAGACTGTGGTGAAAGGGGGTCAGTCTCCCATTTGCAGGATGGTTACCATCTATCTGCCAGACTCTATGCCCTCCCTGACTGGTGACCCCCTCAGTTGCAAGTGACCAAGAAGGAAAGTCTGTGAACTTAACCAGATGTCTTACTACTTACTTGATGGTGGCCTAGGCCACTTCTTCATGATCACAATGAAATTTATTAAAAGCTTGCACTGTATAATGTGTCATGATGGTCCTTGAATCAGGAGATCATATGACACTTTGTTTCAGTATTATTATTCTATTTTTAACTTCCCAAATTTTTAATTTGGTATGTTAAGGAGGACAAGATATTCTCCAAAAATGAAATTTAAGACTTCTTAAGGAAGAATCACTGTACATCGAATTGACATAGCCTAATTTTTTTTCTTTTAGATTGTTGTTAATAACAATAAGTAGGGACGCAGAAAACCCAAGACTACCGCTGAAGACCCTTTAAAACATAGTTGTACAATCCACATCTGAGGTTAATTATCTTCAACATTTTAAGCACCGTTAAGAAGAACAAGACCCTGAGAAGTAGAAAAAGTTAGAAAATTTTAGAAAATTTGAGTGAATTGCATATTCATTGACAAAAATCTATGCAAATTTATATCCTTTGATTTTAAGTCTAAGTATTTCATGATTGCAAATATAAATATTCTATTCTGTGGTTTTACTTAATAATACCTACCAAAAGATTGTATATATTTCTAAATTATGCTAAATATAACCAGTATTTCACACGAAATGAAGGAATGATACATTGAACAAGGACATGGAAAGGTTTTTTTCCTAAACTTTTTATAAAGGATGAAAGGTGATTAATCTGTATAGTTTTTATCATTTCATATTTTAGGATGTATCTGTGATATTACTTTTCCTTGTAAAGATAATGGTTAGCATAGTAGGGAAAAACCTCAAAATAAAGATTCAGTATTATAAAACTTATATAGCAGACATGCTTAACTGTGTTAGCGCTTAAACACTGATTAATTGATTAATTAATTGTTATTCCCTATTTTATATATGGAACTAAATGGCCATATCAAACATTGTGCTTCAAAGTTTAGCCTTGTATTGTTTAGAGCAGCAACAAACTACTGGTAAACACTTTATGAAGGATGTTACTTTTTCCCATAAAGTGTTGCATTTAGATACAAAAAATTGTCTATAAGACTGCTGATGGACAAACATGAAAGCTATAAATTCAAGTCCCTCTACAAAAATGTGCTGCATTATGACCAAAGAGTAGAGAGAAAACTTGGCCTTGGAAAGAAAGACTACAGACTAGAAAATAAACAAATAAGTGTGATTAATAAAAAGAATATATTTCCTTCTTCCCCTGTCCTTTCCCATTTTCCTAATTCTTCCTGTAGAATTTTGTGAAAAAAACATGTATCATCACAGTGAATTTTGTCCACAAATGGTGGTACTTCGAAGTACCTTCAATTACCTGAGCCAAATGTTGCTTTGTGGATCTCAGAAATATTTATGAGGAATTTACAGATCAATAATTTTAAGAGAGATGGTACTTAAATATTCCTAAAATACTAGATTCAAAAGCATAGTGAGATCAGGCAACAAGCAAGCAGCCTCCTTTACAAATGAGTCAAAGAAGGAAGTATCAGTTAGGACTCACACACATTTCTCTTAAATTATAGAATATTTTATTTTTAGAAGTTTTCTTTCCCTGCAAAGAGTTTCTTGGTTCTACAGTTTTTATTAGTTACATTGTAATTAGGCTTATCTAAAGCTGTTCTTCTTCAGAGGCTTGGTATATTTTATTTCTAGCTTGTCTTATAGCCTTTGATTAATAACAGTGCCACTAAGCTCTGTAGATATAGACTGGCAACAATGACCAGAAAATATCTGTGGAAATCTCCAAGTTAGGACACAAAATCATTCATGTTAGTTGCTAGGTAGTAGTAGGATTCTTTCCTTATGTCAGAGAATATATTTTTCAAAGCCAAGGAAAAACCCAAAGGAGATATGAATGTCACCTTGATACATGACTGAAAAAGTCTCCTTGTCTTCAATGCATATGTATTTTTTAAATATTAACTCCATTCCTGTTATCTAAGAAAATCTTCCCACAAAGATGTCATCTACCTCCACAGAACCTCATAAAAACTTCTGTATTCTCCCTTTTTCTCAAGTAAATTTTTTTATTATTATTATTTATTCAACTGTGTGCATATGCGTGTGTATGTGCGTGTGCGCGTGTGTCTGTGTGTGTATATGTAGAACCATGGACGAATTCGTGAACCACCATGGCCGCCTCCACCTCCTTCTGCCCCGGGATTCACAAGCTCCGCCCTACCAGGACCAGAAGCGCAGGCCGCCCCCGCTTTCGCCTGGCGTCTATACGTGGGATTTGGGATCCGAACTCAGGACCTTCTGCCTGCAAGGCGGAGGCTTAACCCCTGAGCCACCTCTCCAGCCCCTCAAGTAAAATATTTTGTAAGTTTAGATATATAGTTAAGGTTCAATATGATTCCAGGCTGTAGGAGATGGATTTGTTGTCATTTAATAACCTAAATGCCACATCATTTTAATGTCACTGTGTGCTAGTTGCTTTCAGTTTCTGAGGCGACCATGAATGTTAAACATGGCTACTGTGTTCATGGACAAACGAGTGGGTACACAGGCTATAGCCACAAAGGCAAAACCTACTTTGAAGAACCCATTGATAGAGGAGAAAACATCCAATAGACTTGAGAGTTTCAGAAGACAATTTCATAGAAGTAGTACTCAGGTGAACTGCATGGTACAATGTGGGTTTTGCAAGTAGAGAAAAAAAAAAGACTCCTCATTAATTGTACTATTATTTGAGACTGGATTTTTATGTAACACTTTGTTCACATTACCTGTTTATCCATTTAACTACATGTGCATGCATGTATGTTTGTTTGGATATGTTCATTTCTGTCTATGATTTAAAATTATTTATTTTTATAGTCTGTTTTTACAAAACCATATTGATAAAAAACATCAATAAAAATGATTACTAAAAACTATGATACCAACTTGACAAGTAAGATGTGTTCATCTATGTAATAGTGACAGACCGTCCTTACAATGAGCATAACTGACTGATCATTGATTGTATTTAATACCTAGTTTGTAGGAGAGAATCCACATGCTCCACTATAAACTTGGGATTAAAAAATCATAACTAAGGAGGTCGTAAATCCATGTTGACACTTACTGCTGTTGTTTAAGTAAATTCACATAGTCTTAAACTGCCTTCTAAGTGTCTATGTTTATACACATAATCAAAAACTACTTTCAGCCTTAATCAGAAAATCATTTCTTTGTTGTGAACAGAGGTGAATTCAGAAACTCACAGCTGTCCCTCAATGCTGAGAATAACTGATATTTGAATGCTCAGCTGCAAAATAAGATATTTATATCAGCCCAGTTAAGGTACAGATATAGGTCAGATTATTCAAGAGATGGAATACAGGGAGAAGCCTTGTGAAAGGTCATCTCTAGGCATGAAACATTGTGTTTATGTGCTCATCAGCTAGAGTTAACTATACTGGGCCCACCCAGACTGATCTTCTCAACAATCATGGATGGGAAATGGGCTCATGGCACATATTATACATACTGCTGTGCTATTGTCTAGTGATAGATTCTGGGAGAGAACCAATCACTGTCTTCAATAATACTCCCACTGTTTTAACAAAATATTGATATGCTCAAGACAAAACATGAAAATTTTGTAAAAAATGTGAATAGAGAACATCAATATAGCAGCATTGACTATTTCCATAGATTAAATTGCCTGAGAAGAAATTAAGCATAATTGTCTTTAAGAATTGGTGAAAGTTCTCTTCTTAAGGGAATTTTAATTCTCACAATGATTAACTTACTCCTTCTATTAGTGGGGAATATGATATGTCCTATTTTTAGCAACAAGTAGTCTTTTTTAAATTTTTTTATTTTTCTACTTTTACAAGGCTATTGAGTATTTACCTCAACTTCTCTCCCTTTTCCTTTCCTCCCATTCTCTCCCTTCCCTTCACCATTCCCAACCACTCCCACTCACCCTTCCCCCCTGCATGCTTCTATGGACCCTGGGTTTACTGTAGCTTGTTCATTCCTATGGGGGCTCAAGCCTCCATGGTATATCAAGTTAACTCTCTTCAGGCCACTGTCCTGATATGTGCATTTCCCTTCACTCATTCAGCTTTAGACCTCAAGATTTCTGCTATGAGTTCCCATTCTGTGGGTATAATAACAGCTACTTACAGAGCATTTTGATGTACTGTCTTCCTACCTATAGGTTTATTGGCTGTCTTTCCTATTGACCTATTTCCTTGCCTTTTTCTAGGTTTTTCGAAAATTACTTTTTAAATTAAGAAATAAGACCCACAATTTGTTCCTTTTGGTTTCCTTTTTAAGGAGACACTGGATGAACTTGAAGTGACTTTTATCTTAATATTAAACTATCTTTATGAACTTACAGTATTTCAAAAATCAATAGTCAACATTAAAGACTTACATTTTATGGAGAATTTTGCTTAGATACTGTGTGTGTGTATGTGTGCACAAAAATGAATAGTACTTTTTTACTATTCATTTTTTTTTAAAAATTTGAGTCCCTTCAATGGGGATTCAGTTGTCTCAAGTGAAAATTTTCTCCTTACTCATTTTCATTATTTTTCATTAAATTGTATCTAGTTTATTATACATATGTATATAAAAATAAAGAATAATGAAATGAATAATGACGATAGGATATTCATTGTTAATTTAGCATAATAGAAAGTACTCTTATAAGAGTAAATTTTCAGTAAACTAATAAATTATAACATGTTTTACTCTCATTAAATGTATGAAATAAATACAGCCTTGTTTATCAAGTTCCATTCAAATAGAATAAGCCATCATTGACTGACTGATGTCATCATCCTGGGAATTTAAATTCTACTGGAGTAAGCAGAAACAATATATCACATATACACGTATGGACACACACAAATTCAACACACATCTCACACACACACACACATAAACCCACGCACATGCGCGCACGTGCGCACCACACTTTAGATTTCTTCAGCACAAGATCAATAGCTATTTCTAAGACCAAGATGATGTGACTGTACAGTGCTGTGGAGAGTAAACCCCATTACTTTGTTATCTTTTCCCATGGTTGACTGTTTCCTTTTACATTATTATTCTCTGGTATATTATGATTTAAGCTTTTGTGTAGTCTGACAGGATCTAATAACTGTGAATATCAGAACATATGCAATGTACTAATGACCATCTCTGATGCTATTTATATAATTCACTGTTTTCATAATGATACAGTGTTCACCATCTAATACTTGTCTAAGTGGATGGTAAGGTTGAAATTAAAATTTTAAGACAAAAATTATGTTCTGTGCTTCATAGTTTTAATTTCTTTATTTAGAGTTAATATTCTTCTTTATATTCTTTCATGATTACATACAAGAATTTAATGACTAGCTCCTCCCGCCATCCAGCTGGAGCTGGGCAGGGCGTGGGAGGACACCCCCTCTCCGCCCGGCCCGGTCCCAGCTACCCCAGGTTAAATAGCGCCCCCCCAACGTCCCATCCTCCCTTCCCCCACTCCTCCGCCAGGGACGCCCGTGCGCAATCCAGGTAAGCTCCGTCCTTGCACACCCCCAGAACCCCAGGCCAAATAATTCAGTTTAGTGAAAAACGAACAGAAATTGAAAGAAGATCTTAAGAGTTAAAACAACAATGCCCAAGTCAAAGTGCAAATCCATGAGAAACAACACTCAAGTAAACAAATCTCCCACTGAAGGAATCAATCCCATAATGTTAGACTCCAACCAGAACAAACCCACGGAAAATGGCCATGAAAGCCTGACCCAGGAAAATGACTTTCAAAATATGATCATCACCATGTTCAATACTATGAAAGAGGAAATCCAGGAGGAATTACATAATCGAATCAATCGCTTTGAAGAGGATCACAACAGACACTTGGAGGAGTTGAGAAAAACAGTGCAAGAAAGAAAAACTGGCATAGAGCAGTTAAAACAGACTCAAGCAGAGTTTAAAACTGAGCTACAAGACAAGTTATCTTCAACCCAGAACTCCACAGAGAGTCTTATCAGCAGAACTAACGAAGCAGAAAACAGAATTTCAGACCTTGAAGATAAAGTGGGAGTACTAACCAGCTCAATGGAAGAGGTTGTTAAAGCCAAAAAGATACTTGAGAGAAATATCCAGGAGATATGGGACACCCTGAAGAAGGCTAACATGCATATTCAAGGAATACCAGAGCAAGAATCTAAAAATACCACCCCTGAGGAAATTTTTCAAATGATCATCAAGGAAAACTTTCCTCATCTAAAAAAAGAGAGGCCCATACATATACAAGAGGCATTCCGCACCCCAAACAGATATGACCAAAACAGAAGCACCCCACAGCAAATAATAGATAAAACACTCCACATTCAAGACAAAGAACTCGTGCTGAGAGCTTCAAGGGAGAAAAAACAAGTCACTTTTAAAGGTAAACCTATTAAAATAACAAATGACTTCTCAGTCGAAACAGTAAAAGCAAAAAGAGCTTGGAGAGACATACTTCAAGTATTGAATGAGCAAAAATGTCAACCCAGGC
Source organism: Typhlomys cinereus (assembly GCA_023101885.1). NCBI lineage: Eukaryota > Metazoa > Chordata > Mammalia > Rodentia > Platacanthomyidae > Typhlomys > Typhlomys cinereus. The sequence continues at coordinate 4,704,484 of JALPQD010000150.1, forward strand.
TGATTTACCCTGAAAAACTATCTGTCATGATCGAGGGAGAAAGAAAAATCTTCCAGCACAAAGACAACTTGAAGGGATACATGTCCACCAAACCAGGCCTTCAAAAAATGCTAGAAATGATACTCAAACATGAAGAAAAAAACAGGCATATCCAGGAGAACAGAAGGCAAGTATAACACCATTAAGAGCGAAGCAATATACTTATAAAAACTACTAAACATAAAAAATATCTGGAATTAAAAATAGTTTCTCCATTATAACACTAAATGTTAATGGAATTAACTCACTGATCAAGAGACACAGATTACAAACTTGGATTAAAAATCACAATCCATCAAACTGCTGCCTGTAGGAAACTCGTCTCACCACAAAAGATAGATACACCCTAAAAATAAAAGGCTGGTCAACAATTCTACAAGCAAATGGAAGCAGAAAACAGGCAGGGGTAGCCATTATGCTATAGGACAAAGTGGACTTCAAACCATAGAAAATCATAAGAGACACGGATGGATTTTAGTCACAGGTACAATTCACCAGGAAGACTTCACAATACTGAACATATATGCACCCAACACGGCCCCTCCCACATTAAGAAAATCCTACAATGACTAAAGCAAGAAATCAATCCCAAAACGATAATTCTAGGGGATTTCAACACTGCCCTCTCAACATAGGATAGATCTACAGGTAAAAAATTTAACAGAGACAGTTTGGAACTTAATCAAACCCTTAAAGAAAGGGACCTTAGAGATCTCTATCAAGCTTTTCACCCACGCACCAAAGAATACACATTTTTTTCAGCAGCACACAGAACTTTCTCTAAAATAGATTCCATATTGGGCCACAAAACAAATCTCCACATATACAGGAATTTTGAAATTCTAGCCTGCACCTTGTCAGACCACCACGGCTTAAAGCTTGACATCCACAACACAACAAGCAACAGAAAATACACTAACTCCTGGAAACTTAACACTATGATGCTGAATGAGAACTGGATTCAGGAAGAAATTACAAAGGAAATTGAGGATTTCCTGAAAGTGAACGATAATGAAAACACAATTTACCAAAATCTCTGGGACACAATGAAAGCTGTCCCAAGAGGTAAATTCATAGCTCTTAATGCCTACATTAAAAAAATGGAAACATTAGAAATAAACAACTTAACAATGCAGCTTAAAGCTTTAGAGAAACTAGAGCAATCTGATCGCAAAAGTAGTAGAAGAGAGGAGATTAGCAAAATAAGGGGAGAAATATCTGAAATCGAGATTAAGAAAATGATAGAAAATATCAACCAGTGAAAAAGCTGGTTCTTTGAAAAAAATCAATAAGATTGATACACCCCTAGCTAAATTAACCAAAAGCAGGAGAGTGAAAACCCAAATTAACAAAATTAGAAATGAACATGGAGTTATCACTACTGATACCCAAGAAATCCAGAGAATTATAACATCATATTTCAAAAACTTATACTCTGTGGAGTTTGACAACACAAAAGAGATGGATGAATTTCTAAGTAAACACAACTTACCTAAATTGAATCAGGAAGTTATGAATTATTTAAATAGTCCTATAACATATAAGGAAATTGAGGAAATAATCTTGAATCTTCCCACCAAAAAATGTCCTGGACCAGATGGATTCAGCACAGAGTTCTACCAGACATTTAAGGAGTTAATAACACCAATACTCCTTAAACTGTTCCATCAAATAGCAAAGGAAGGAACACTACCAAATTCCTTCTATGAAGCTAGTATCTTCTTAATCCCAAAACATAATAAAGATACACTTAAAAAAGAAAACTATAGGCCAATCTCTCTGATGAACACAGATGCAAAGATTCTCAATAAAGTCTTAGTAAATCGGATTAAAAAACATATCAAAAAGATCATTCACGTGGATCAAGTAGGATTTATCCCAGGCACACAAGGTTGGTTCAACATACGCAAATCAATGAATGTAATTCACCATGTAAACCACTCCAATGTTCAAGACCACATGATACTCTCCATAGATGCAGAAAAATCTTTTGACAAGATCCAACAGACTTTTATGATCAAAACCCTAAAAAAGGTTGGAATGGAAGGAACCTTTATCAATATAATAAAAGCTGTATACAACAAGCCAACAACAAGTATTATACTCAATGGGGAAAAACTTGAAGCATTCCCACTTCGATCAGGAACTAGACAAGGCTGTCTACTTTCACCACTTCTATTGAATATTGTACTTGAAGTCTTAGCTGAAGTCATAAGAGAAGAAAGGGACATAAGAGGGATTCAAATCAGCAAGGAAGAAGTCAAGCTATCCCTATTTGCAGATGATATACTCCTATCTCTGTGTGATCCCAAAAACTCTACCAGGAAGCTCCTGGAACTAATACAGAAGTTCAGCAGGGTGGCAGATTACAGGGTGCCAGAATGAAAGAAGTGAAAAATCCCTGAGAGAATCAATCCCATTTACAATAGCCCCTAAAAAAATGAAATAACTTGGTATAACTCTAACCAAGGAGGTAAAAGACCTTTACAATGAAAACTATAAAACCATAAAGAAAGATATTGCAGAAGACAACAGAAGGTGGAAAGACCTCCTATGTTCCTGGATTGGCAGAATCAACATCATAAAAATGACCATCCTACCAAAGGCAATATATAAATTCAATGCTACACCAATTAAAATCCCAAAGCAATTCTTCAAAGAAGTTGACCAAACAATCTCAAAGTTCATATGGAGGCACAAATGACCCAGGATAGCAAAGACAATCCTGAGTTACAAAACACTGCTGGAGGTATCACTATACCAAACCTTAGTCTATACTATAAATCCATAGTTATAAAAACAGCCTGGTACTGGCTCCAAAATAGACACACAGATCAATGGATAAAGGTTGACGATTAAAACTGGACCGGTACTCATCACCACGTACAAGACTTAATTCCAAATGGATTAAGGACCTCGATATAAGGCCAGAGACTATAAAAACCATAGTTGATAGGATAGGGAACTCCCTCAAGCTGATTGGGCTAGGCCAACAGTTTCTAAACAAAGCACATTTCCTACAACCAACACTCAACAGATTGGATCTTATGAAATTAAAGACCTTTTGTTCAGATAAAGAGATTTTTTTTTAAATTTTTTATTATTTATTATTTATTCAATTGTGCGTGTATATGTACGTGTGTGTGTGTGTGTGTGTGTGTGTGTGTGTGTGTAGAACCATGGACGAATTTGGGAACCACCAAGGATGCCTCCACCTCCTCCTTGTTTACTCTGCCCCGGGATTCCAGGCTCCGCCCTACCAGGACTAGAAATGCAGGATGTCCCTGCTTCCATCTGGCGTCTATTTGTGGGGTCTAGGATCCGAATTCAGGACCGTCCGCCTGCAAGGCAGAGGCTTAACCCTTGAGCCACCTCTCCAGCCGCAGATAAAGAGATTTTAACAGGAGCTCAAAGGCAACCCACAGAATGAGAAAAATTCTTCACTAACCACATATCTGATAGAGCTCTACTATCCAGAGTGCACAAAGAACTTAGAAAACTAAATACCAAGGAAACTAATGGCCCAATTAAAAAATGGGCCCTGGAGCTTAAAAGAAACTTTACCAGGGATGAAATTAAAATGTCCAACAAATATCTTAAAAAATACTCCACTTCCTTAGCCATCAGGGAAATGCAAATCAAAACTTCCCTGAGATATCATCTCACCCCTGTCAGGATGACAAAAATCCACAACTGAAACAACAACAAATGCTGGAGAGGATGTGGAGAGAGGGGAACTCTCCTACATTGCTGGTGGGAATGCAGGCTCATACAAGCATTCTGGCGAGCCGCCTGGAGATTCTTAAAGAAATTAAAGATTGAAATGCCATTTGACCCTGCTATTCCACTTTTGAGAATAACCCCATGTACAGCAAAAATTCACCTCGATAGCAGAATCACAACCATGTACATAGCAGCACTGTTTACAATAGCAAAGTCATGGAATCAACCCAAATGTCCAACAGTTGACGAGTGAATAAGGAAAAGGTGGTACATCTATACAATGGAGTACTACTCAGCCATCAAAAATGATGAATTACTGGAATTTGCCGTGAAATGGATATTATTAGAAACAATTATATTAAGTGAAGTATCCCAGACCCAGAAAATTAAGCGCCATATTTACTCCCTAATAGGTGGCTCCTAGTACCAAATCCACCCATCCCACCTAGAGATACTCAAAGATAAATCTCTGTAATACAGTAATTGCAAGGATTATGAACAGGAGGGATGGGTTTGGAGGGACACACAAGAAACAAGGGTAGAGGGGACCATGTTACAGCAGAGAAAATAGGCCTCCAGCAAGGACTGCAAGTAAGTAATGTGACACCTGGTTAAGTTCACATTTACAACTGAGGGGGTATGATCTCACCAGAAGGGGAGGGCATATAGTCTGGCAGTTAAAAAGTAACCATTTTGCAAATGGGTGATTGATCCCTCCCTCACTGAGGTTTCCTACTTTTATTACATCTACCTTTGAATATACTCTTATAACAAGACTCTAGTTTAATAGCTTTTTATCTCTGGCTGGGGGGCAAAATACCCATCAGGATGGAGTGAAGGGCATTGCAGGAGCAGCAAAACTGCAAAAGAAAATTAATGAACCATAATCCAGAACTTAAGAGACTCTATATCAACCACCTAGAACTAGGCCAGCCTAATCTCTCCCCATCCTGAAACTCAGCGAAATGTGCGGAAAAGGGGGCGGTAAGAGTGTAAGAGCACAAGGATGGGAGGAGCAATGATATGCGAGATACTCCACACAAGTTAGGGCTGAAGCAATCTTAATTGGACTTTGCATGCCCTGTGCAATGTCCCACACACTATCGACCCCATAAAGTCTAGCATTTGCTAAAGGCACTAAGATCCTTGGAGGCAAGGAATTGACAGCCACAGTAGTGTTCCTATGCTTAAGGGAAACACAGGAAAGGGTTCAGGGAAATGCCACTGGGTCCTCGTACGTCATCAGAGAGGAGGGCCCAGAGGAGAGCCTGGCATGCACATTAAAGGATTCTCAGGGGATCGGGGGAGGGAGGTACTGGAGGATGGGGAGGGAGGGGTGAGGGGAGGGGGAGCAGGGGGGTAGGGGGGAGGAGGAGGGAGGGAGTGAATCGGTGTACCTATTAAGTTTGTATGAGCGGAAATAATAATAAAAAATGTTAACAAAAAAAGAGATGTAGATTAAATAAGTATTCAAATTGAAGTAAAAACTATACTTTAATAAATGATACTATTTAACTGAGTTTATTTTTACTTTGATATTAGTTTCTTATATCTGTCACTGAAGTTGTGAAAAGTTCTGCATTAAATGATTTTCTATCTAATGACCAAGCAATTTCTTTAACCAACAAATATCTTAAAAATAATCAGTATTATGCTCATGTCATTCAAAAGAGGCTCTAAAATTTTTCAATATGTGTTTTCATTTATTTACATGAAATGATATAAGTCCCATTAAAATTTTAGATGAAGTAGGAGCTGGAGATGTGGCTCAGGGATTAAGCCTCTGCCTTGCAGGCGGAAGATCCTGAGTTTGGATCCTGGACACCACAAATAGACGCCTGGCGGAAGCCGGAAACCTGGGCGGCCTGTGTTTCTGGTCCTGGTAGAGCAGAGCCTGTGAATCCCGGGGCAGAGTAAACAAGGAGGAGGTGGAAGTGGTCCATGGTGTTTCCCGAATTTATCTGTGGTTCTACACACACACACACACACACACACACACACATGCACACATGCACAATTGCATAAATAAAAAAAATTTAAAAAATTTTAGATGAAATAATTTAAAACTCCAGAACACATTAGTAGTGTATGATATGTGGTTTAATTACTATATATTTTTAAAGAAGGTTTGAAGATATGATTTTTAAGGTAAGTTAGAGGCTCCAGCAAACATAAGCATGTTGACATTCAAAAATCTCACTGAAGTAGCTAAAAACAAATTGAAGTACAGAGCAATAGCAATAAACTTGTATCTGAAATTAGACATGTCATCATATTTGGCAGATGTTGGAAAATACTCTTCTATCCACATTATAAATTTCACATCATATACCTAGTATGAATACTATGAAAACTAGAAAATATGAAGAACCCAAAATTGTAGTTGCATATTTTTCTCTGAATTTCATGTCTAACTTTTGTTTTTTTTTTCAAAAAAAACTTGACCTCATTTATTCTATAAATAATTCTAAATAACAGAGACAAATATTTCACTAAAAACATACACAAATTATAAAGGTTTTCAGTCATTGCCTTTGTAAAAAGAATTAATTAGCTGACTTTCATTAAGGCCAAATTTCTTTTTTTTTTAATAACATTTTTATTATTATTTCCGCTCATACAGACTTAATAGGTAGACCAGTTCCCTCCCCGCTCCTCCTCCCCCCGAACCCCCTGCTCCCCCTCCCTCCATCCCCATCTCCCAGTACCTCCCCCCCCAATTCCCAGAGAGTCCTTTATTGTGTATGCCTAACTCTCCCCTTGGTCCTCCTTTCTGATGACGTAAAAGGACCCAGTGGCATTTCCCTGAATCCTTTCTCGTGTTCCCCTTAAGCATAGGAACACTACTGTGGCCATCAATCCCTTGCCTCCAAGGATCTTGGTGCTTTTAGCCGATGTTAGACTTTGTGAGGTCAATAGTGTGACGGACATGGCACAGGGCATGCAAAGTCCTATTATGATTGCTTCAGCCCTATCTAGTGTGGAGACTCTTCAAATCATTGCTCCCCCCATCCTTGTGCTCTTACAATCTTACCGCCCCCTCTTCCGCAGATGTCCCTGAGCTTCAGGATGGGGGGAGATTAGGCTGGCTTAGTTCTATGTGGATGATAGAGAGTCTCTGAAGTTCTGAATTGTGGTTTGTTGATTTTCTTTTGCAGTTTTGCTGCTCCTGCTATGTCCTTCACTCCATCCTGATGGGCACTGTATGTCACCCCCTGGTCAGAGACAAAATACTGTTAAACTGGAGTCTTGTTATAATAGCACATTCAGGATAGATGTAATAAAAGCAGGAAACCTCAGTGAGGGAGGGATCAGTCATCCATTTGCAAAATGATCTCTTTTCATCTGCCAGACTATATGCCCTCTCCTTCTGGTGAGATCATACCCCCTCAGTTGTACATGATCAGGAACGAATGTCTGTGAACTTAACCAGGTGCCACATAACTTACTTGCATTCCTTGAAGGTCGATTTTCTCTGCTGTAACATGTTCCCGTCTCTCCTTGTGTCTGGTGTGGCTCTCCAACCCCATCCCTCCTGTTCACAATCCTTGCAATTACCATATTACATAGATTTACCCTTGAGTGTCTCAATGTGGGCTGGGTGAGTTTGGTACTAGGAGCCACCTATTAGGGAGTACATACGGCGCTTAACTTTCTGAGATTGGGATACTTCACTTAATATAATTGTTTCTAATGACATCCATTTCCCAGCAAACTCCAGTAATTCATCATTTTTGATGGCTGAGTAGTACTCCATTGTATAGATGGAGTACACCTTTTCCTTATCCACTCGTCAACTATTGGACATTTAGGTTGATTCCATGACTTTGCTATTGTAAACAGTGCTGCTATGAACATAGTCGTGCTGGTGCTATCGAGGCGAACCTCTGCTGCATGGGGGGTTATTCCCAAAAGTGGAATAGTAGGGTCATATGGCATTTCAATCTTTAATTTCTTTAAGAATCTCCACACAGCTCGCCAGAATGGCCGTATGAGTCTGCATTCCCACCAGCAATGTAGCAGGGTTCCCCTCTCTCCACACTCTCTCCAGCACTTGTTGTTGTTTGTATTGTGGATTTTTGCCACCCTGACTGGGGTGAGATGGTATCTCAGGGAAGTTTTGATTTGCATTTCCCTGATGGCTAAGGAAGTGGAGCAATTTTTAAGATATTTGTTAGACATTTTAATTTCATCTCTGGTAAAATTTCTTTTAAGTTCCAGGGCCCATTTTTTAATTGGGCCATTGGTTTCCTTGGTGTTAAATTTTCTAAGTTCTTTGTGCACTCTGGACAGTAGAGCTCTATCAGATATGTGGTTAGTGAAGATTTTCTCCCATTCTGTGGGTTGCCTTTGAGCTCCTATGATAATCTCTTTATCTGAACAGAAGCTCTTTAATTTCGCAAGATCCCAACTGTTGAGAGTTGGTAGCAGTGACTGTGCCATTGGATGTCTGTTTAGGAAATGTTGGCCTAGCCCAATCAGCTCAAGGGAGTTCCCTATCCATTCAGTTATGATTTTTATAGTCTCTGGCCTGATATCAATGTCCTTCATCCATTTGGAATTAAGTCTTGTACATGGTGACAAGTATTGGTCCAGCTTTAATCTTCTGCATGTGGAGATCCAGTTTTGCCAGCACCATTTGTTGAAGATACTGTTCTTTTTCCATTGGATTTTTTGGGCCCCTTTTGTCAAAGAGCAGATGCCTATAGTTGTGTGAGGTTATATCTGGGTCCTCAACCCTTATCCATTGTTCTGTGTTTCTATTTTGGAGCCAGTACCAGGCTGTTTTTATAACTATGGATTTGTAGTGTAGACTAAGGTTCTGTATGGTAATACCTCCAGCTGTGTTTTTGTTACTCAGGATTGTCTTTGCTATTCTGGGTCTTTTGTGCCTCCATATGAATTTTGAGATTAATTGGTCCACTTCTTTAAAGAACTGCTTTGGGATTTTAATTGGTATAGCATTGAATTTGTATATTGCCTTAGGTAGGATGGTCATTTTTCCGATGTTGATTCTGCCAATCCAGGATCATGGGAGGTCTTTCCACCTTCTGATGTCTTCAGCAATTTCTTTCTTCAGGGTTTTAAAGTTTTCATTGTAAAGGTCTTTTACCTCCTTGGTTAGGTTTATACCAAGGTATTTCATTTTTTTAGGGGCTACAGTAAATGGGATTGTTTCTCTCAAGGCTTTTTCACTTCTTTCATTCTGGGCATATAGGAAGGCCTCTGATTTTTGCACATTTATTTTGTATCCTGCCACCCTGCTGAACTTCTCAATTAGTTCCAGGAGCTTCCTGGTGGAGTTTTTGGGATCACTCAGGTTATAAGATTATGTCATCTGCAAATAGGGATAGCTTGACTTCTTCCTTGCCGATTTGAATCCCTTTTATGTCCCTTTCTTGTCTTATGGCTTCAGCTAAGACTTCAAGTGAAATATTGAATAGAAGTGGTGAGAGTGGACAACCTTGTCTAGTTCCTGATCGAAGTGGGAATGCTTCCAATTGTTCCCCATTGAGCATAAAACTTGCTGTGGGCTTGTTGTATATAGCTTTTATTATATTGATAAATCTATCGAGAGTATCATGTGGTCTTGGACTTTGGACTGGTTTACATGATGAATTACATTTATTGATTTTCGTATGTTGAACCAACCTTGCGTGCCGGGGATGAAGCCTACCTGGTCCCTGTGAATGATCTTTTTGATATGTTTTTGAATCCGATTTGCTAAGACTTTGTTGAGAATCTTTGTGTCTGTGTTCATCAGGGAGATCGGCCTATAGTTTTCTTTTTTAAGTGAATCTTTATTAGGTTTTGGGATTAAGACGATATTAGCTTCATAGAAGGAATTTGGTAGTGTTTAAGGCCAAATTTCTAAGTCTCATCATATGAGTCACTGCTTTTATATTTTTTTGAAATAAGTTTTAATTAATTGCACAAAGAATTAGGTTTGCTATAATAATTCTGGACCCTCATAAAATATATATGATTATAACCATCCTCTTATTATCCTTTCACAGTCCATCTCCCCAATCACTTTTTCTCTCCTAATATGAAAACCAAGGTTTTCGTTTTCCTTAAAATGGCGTATTTCATTTTTATAGCAAAGTAGTCTCTGCTATGCTACCATGTAACATTTTTGTTTATCCATTGGTTTATTTATGAGAGCTAGGCTGATTCTATAACTTGATTGTTATTGATGGGCACATGTAGAGAGTACACTCCTGCTCACTGACTTACATTCCGTTGGATATATATTCAACAGCAGTATAGATTCATCATATGGATACAGGTGTCAAATTTATTATTACATAGATCATGTGAAAGTTCTACTTATCAATTGTTTTGAGAAACCTGCATATTGATTTCCATAGTGCCCTTAAGAACTTATATTTTCACCAAAAAATATTAAGATGTTTTTTCTTCTTCATTCTGTCCAAAATTTGTTGTTTTTCTCTGTGATACCAACCATTCTGGCTGGGATGAAATGGAATTTCTTTTCCCTAAAACAAACAAAATCTGAAATGTCAGTACCTAGAACAAATTTAAAACATTCAACATTTAAATACAAGGACGTAAGAGGAAGAACATAAAAGGATGGAAAGGGAATCCAGTATTCATTAGGATAGCAGAGTTTTCTTTCAATCACACTGTATTTCCCCAGTGTGGCTAGTGCCCTGGCTTCCTCCTTTCTCTCTGATTTGTGCTCTCTCCATTCTTGTTGAGGCTTTAGTTTATCTGCATTTCTGATTAGTTGTGAGTTATTATTTTCTATATCTATAGCACTTAAAACTGATAAAATAATTAATCCATAAAATATGAAGATGGCTTAGAGAACCCAAACACTGCTGAATTTGATCACTAGAAGCCAAACACAAATTGAAGGAGAGACCCAATTGCACAAACCTGTCTTTTTATTTCTACATGGGTGCTCTACCTGTGCTCTATACACACAGAACAACTACATGAAAATACATCTTCAAGAAATCTTTTAAAATATAAAAGAATTTTGACATTTTCTATCCTAAATGCTGAGAATATAGTTCCTGAAATACAGAATTACTTCAGAATCATCATTTATTTTCAGTATCTGAATTAGTAAAAGGATGTGTTCAATGACACAAATATAAACAAAATTTATTTATTTTATCATAATATGGCATTATTAATTTTAAATATACATATACATAAATTAAATATGGACAGAATCACAGCAAATTGCTAGTGTGGTTAGTATTAATGTGGTGATTTATGTTGCAGATATATTTGCTTAGTTTAAAAATTTAAAAATTATTTAAAAATTAAGAGAGAGAAATTTAAAAATTAAGAGAGAGAAAGGAGTTAAAAAAGAGAGAAAGGAGGAAAGTAAAGACAAGAGAAAGAAAGAAAGGGAATATAGGAAGAACAAAAGAAACTAGAAAAAGAATGTAATTAAGAAGGAAGAAAGGAATGTTGATTTACATCTGTAATAATTTTAGCACTGGAACATTTAAATCATGTATTTATGTAGAAGAGAAATAAAATTAGCCATACACCAAAACATTTTCCTCTCTGGAAAGCTGGTTCCATTGATAAATAGTTAATAATTGTCCTTCTGCTTAATTCTTACCTTATTTTGGGATTAGAGACAAGGAGATTCTAGTTCTATTTGTTTCCTAACTTGGTGCTATAAATGTATAGTGTAAATTGATTTTCCTCACAGTTTACCTCAATTATTCTTGACTTATGTTACTCTGAGATCATAGATTTGCAATTTCTGCCATTATTTCTTTCCAATTTACTGTATCAAAAATTGTACTTCTGTACTCTGCCACATTTCTTAAGCAATTCCATTAATCTGTGTTTGAAAATTTACAAATGCCAGTCTGCTGATTCTGTATTTTCTCACATTTGATGTATGGTGTCTTATTTTACAAGCATAAATAATCTCATTATTTTAAGACACTTGACATCTAAGAAAAGTTAAGCATATGAGTCCAGTCTATTTTAGTTCTAAATGCAGTAAATTATGCACCTGATATTTTTCCAGGTGCTTTGAACTCCATATTTTCTGTCACTATTAAACGTCAGTTTACCTGCAGTTGTTGTCTGCTCTTGCAGAATTTCCATGTAATGCAGAATAAATTCTACTTTAGCTTTTTTTTGCTTTATTTTCTTATGTTTTTCTCCTTTTCTTGCTTGTGAGTATGAGAATTTTATTAATTTCTTAGACAAAGTTTTGCTGTACACCCCACACTGAACTCCATTTCATGACAATCCTTCATCTGCCTCCCAAGTGCTGGGATTACAGACGTCCTCTCCTATGTTTAACTTTTGACTGTGTTTAAAAAAATCCACCCTCAGAGTTAATGGTCCTTAATAATAATATCTTGCATGCTTAAGATTTGATTGACACTGGGAGAATTAGAATAATAAATTACATTATTAATAAAGTGAGTATTAAGCATTTTCTGTTCAAATAAAAACTTACTGCTGCAGTAGTGATAGAGATGCATCATTTATATCTTCCTTTACCAGAAACTTCCTCATTCAGCTGGAAGACTGTCTGTGGCCTCAGCAGGTTCAAAAGAGGCTTCATTTAGTTGGTGATAATTATCAGAGGTTCAAACTATGACCATACAATATTTTTCCCATGTCTTTTTCTCTGGAGCATTTATTGGGTGTCTGGTGAGTTTCCAGGTCTGTTGCTTGGTTACATGTGCTGCCAAGTTGTGTTCCCCACTTTTTAGCTTTCAGGAACTGAAAGAGGAACTTTTTTTTTGCAACAAAATCTTCTTCTTCGAGTTTAATCTTTCTTTCCTCCCCTAACAAATATCTGATATTAAGAATCCCTGTTGGTTGTGTATTTTAGAAGTAAAAAAGAAATTCACACAATTAGTGATGCCAAAGAAATTACCTGAAAGACAACAAAAAAAGATAATCTGTGATCACAAAAAACCTGCTTCATTTCTATGTTTGAAATGAATTCAGATGTTTAATAAATACAGTTTTGAAATAATTATAGATTTCAAGCATATCGTTCAGCCTATTCTTACTGATGTTCCCTTTGTTAGAGCTTTAATATTCACTTCTTCAATATTCTCTATTTTAATAGGTTGAACACTAATATCCAATCTTTTCTTCATTTTGTGCCAGAGCAACATTTTCAGTATTTTAATGTGGGTACGTTATTTTGTTGTTATGACTCTAAATTAATCTTACGGTTTTCCTCTGAAATATGTGTAGTGTCCCATTAATACTTAGTTTTAATTTCTCTGCAACATTAGCAATTGTTTTCTTATTACAGCTATAATTCTTGTGGACCTCTTCTGCAAAAGACTTGTCCCTACTGCAGACTCTCCAATTGAATTCATTTTTATTGCAAAATAGATAAAGGGAACATTAAGCACTATTCACTTAACCCTCTGTGAACCAGGGATTCTGGAGTACAAACCAATGATACCTAAACAGCAATTTTTAAATTATCTTTTGTTGACACAACACTATCAACAACATTTTAAGTATTATTGTTATATGTTACTGGAAATATCTATTTTTTTTCTTCTTTGGTTTTCATTTCCATTTCAAAAATTCAATCCAATATTCAATTATGCTTCCACATAAAGAATGATAGAACTATAGTGTCCTCAAATGGAGTACCAAAGTTTAAGAAATGTGGAAAACTATATTATGGTATGAGGGAGGACATTCTGCTGACCTGCTAGAGAGGGTCAGAACTTCACTGGGGATTGAAAATCCATGTATATGAAAATCCACGTTAAATGCCAACCTGAGTTCTTATAGGGTGTCCAAATTCAATTATGTTAATGAATGTTGGGAGTATACATATGGGTAAAAGATATTGGCAAAATGTGTCAATTAAATAAAAATAACATATACAATAATGGAAACCACAGTTTTGGGATGGACAAGGAGTTTTATTCATTTATTTCCGCTCATATGAACTTAATAGGTACACCAGTTCCCTCCCTCCCTTCTCCTCTCCCCAAACACCCTGCTTCCCCTCCCCTCACCCCTCCTTCCCCATCCCCCAGTGCCTCCCTCCCCCCCAGTCCCCAGAGAGTCCTGTAATGTGCATGCCTGACTCTCCTCTGGGCCCTCCTCTCCTATGACGTATGAGGACCCAGTGGCATTTCCCTGAACCCTTTCCTGTGTTCCCCTTAAGCATAGGAACACTACTGTGGCTATCAATCTCTTGCCTCCAAGGATCTTGGTGCCTTTAGCGGATGCTAGACTTTGTGAAGTCAATAGTGTGTTGGACATTGCACAGGGCATGCAAAGTCCAATTATGATTGCTTCGGCCCTAACTTGTGTGGAGTATCTTGCATATAATTGCTTCTCCCATCCTTGTGCTTTTACACTATTACCGCCCCCTCTTCCACAAATTTCCCTGAGTTTCAGGATGGGGAGAGATTAGTCTGACCTAGTTCTAAGTGGTTGATATAGAGTCTCTGAAGTTCTGGATTTTGGTTTGTTGATTTTCTTTTGCAGTTTTGCTGCTCCTGCAATGCCCTTCACTCAATCCTGATGGGCATTGTATGTCACCCCTGGCCAGAGACAAAAAGCTGTTAAACTGGAGTTTTGTTATAAGAGCACATTCAAGGGTAGATGTAATAAAAGTAGGAAACCATGGTGACGGAGGATCACCCATTTGCAAAATGGTTACTTTTTATCTGGCAGACTATATGCCCTACAAACATTTGTGAACTTAACCAGGTGTCTCATTACTTACTTGAAGTCCTTGATGGAGGCCTATTTTCTCTGCTGTAACATGGTCCCCTCTCTCCTTATTTCTGGTGTGGCCCTCCAACCCATCTCTCCTGTTCATAATCCTTGCAATTACTTTAGGTATTACATAGATTTAACTTTGAGTGTCTCAAGGTGGGCTGGGTGGGTTTGGTACTAGGAGCCACCTATTAGGGAGTACATATGGCACTTAATTTTCTGGGTCTGGGATACTTCACTTAATATAATTGTTTCTAATAACATTCATTTCCCAGCAAATTCCAGGAATTCATCATTTTTGATGGCTGAATAGTACTCCATTGTATAGATGGAGTACACCTTTTCCTTATCCACTCGTCAACTGTTGGATATTTGGGTTGATTCCATGACTTTGTTATTGTAAACAGTGCTGCTATGAACATGGCCGTGCTTGTGCTATCGAAGTGAACTTCTGCTGCATGGGTGGTTATTCCCAAAAGTGGAATAACAGGATCATATGGCATTTCAATCTTTAATTTCTTTAAGAATCTCCAGACAGCTCGCCAGAATGGCTGCATGAGCCTGCATTCCCACCAGCAATGTAAGAGAGTTCCTCTACATCTTCTCCAGCATTTGTTGTTGTTTGTATTGTGGATTTTTGCCATCCTGACCGGGGTGAGATGATATCTCAGGGAAGTTTTGATTTGCATTTCTCTGATGGCTAAGGAAGTGGAGCATTTTTTAAGGTATTTGTTAGATATTTTACTATCATCCCTGGTAAAGTTTCTTTTAAGTTCCAGGGCCCATTTTTTAATTGGGCCATTTGTTTCCTTGGTGTTTAGTTTCTAAGTTCTTTGTGCACTCTGGAAAATAGAGCTCTATCAGATATGTGGTTAGCGAAGACTTTCTCCCTTTCTGTGGTTTGCCTTTGAGCTCCTGTTACAACCTCTTTATCTGAACAGAGCTCTTTAATTTCACAAGATCCCAACTGTTGAGAGTTGGAAGCAGTGACTGTGCCATTGGATGTTTATTTAGGAACTGTTGGCTTAGTCCAATCAGCTCGAGGGAGTTCCCTATCTTTCAACTATGGTTTTTATAGTCTCTGGCCTTATATCAAGGTCCTTGATCCATTTGGAATTAAGTCTTGTATATGTTGACAAGTATGGGTCCAGTATTAATCTTCTGTATGTGGAGATCCAGTTTTGCCAGCACCATTTGTTGAAGATACTGTTCTTTTTCCATTGGATTTTTTGGGCCCCTTTTGTCAAAGAGCAGATGCCTATAGTTGTGTGAGGTTATATCTGGGTGTTCAACCCTTATCCATTGATCCGTGTGTCTATTTTGAAGCCAGTACCAGGCTGTTTTTATAACTATGGATTTGTAGTATAGACTAAGGTTGGGTATGGTGATGCCTCCAGCCATATATTTGTTACTCAGGATTGTCTTTGCTATCCTGGGTCATTTGTGCCTCCATATGAACTTTGAGATTGTTTGCTCAACTTCTTCAAAGAACTGCTTTGGGATTTTAATTGGTATAACGTTGAATTTGTATATTGCATTTGGTAAGATGGTCATTTTTACGATGTTGATACTGCCAATCCAGGAACATGGGAGGTCTTTCCACTTTCTGGTGTCTTCTGCAATTTCTTTCTTTAGGGTTTTAAAGTTTTCATTGTAAAGGTATTTTACCTCCTAGGTCAGGTTTATACCAAAGTATTTCATTTTTTCAGGGGCTACAGTAAATGGGATTATTTCTCTCAGGGCTTTTTCACTTCTTCCATTCTGGGCATATAGGAAGGCCACTGATTTTTGTACATTTATTTTGTATCCTGCCACCCTGCTGAACTTCTGTATTAGTTCCAGGAGCTTCGGGATCACTCAGGTATAAGATCATGTCACCTGCAAATAGGGATAGCTTGACTTCTTCCTTGCCGATTTGAATCCCTCTTATGTACCTTTCTTTTCTTATGGTTTCAGCTAAGACTTCAAGTACAATATTGAATAGAAGTGGTGAGAGTGGACAGCCTTGTCTAGTTCCTGATCGAAGTGGGAATGCTTCCAGTTTTTCCCCATTGAGCATAATCCTTTCTGTGGACTTGTTGTATATAGCTTCTATTATATTGATTAAGGTTCCTTCCATTCCTACTGTCTCTAGCATTTTAATCAAAAAAGGCTGTTGGATCTTGTCAAAAGGTTTTTCTGCATCTATTGAGAGCATAATGTGGTCTTCGCCTTTGGACTGGTTCATATGATGAATTACATTTATTGATTTGCGTATGTTGACCCAACCTTGTGTGCCTGGGATTAAGCCTACTTGTTCCCCATGGATGATCTTTTTTATATTTTTTATATACATTTTTATTATTATTTCCTCTCATACTAATTTAATAGGTACACCAGTTCCTTCCCTCCCTCCTCTTCCCCCGATCACCCTGCTACCCCTCTCCTCACCCCTCCTTCCCCATCCCCCAGTGCCTCCCCAATTCCCAGAGAGTCCTTTATTGTGCATGCCTGACTCTCCTCTGGGCCCTCCTCCCCAGTGACTTACAAGGACCCAGTGGCCTTTCCCTGAACCCTTTCCCTTGTTCCCCTTAAGCATAGGAACACTACTGTGGCTGTCAATCTCTTGCCTCCAAGGATCTTGGTGCTTTTAGCAGATGCTAGGCTTTGTGAGGTCAATAGTGTGTTGGATATTGCGCCAGGCATGCAAAGTCCAATTATGATTGCTTCAGCCTTAACTCGTGTGAAGTATCTTGCAAATCATTGCTCCTCCCATCCTTTTGCTCTTACAATCTTACCACCCTCTCTTCCGGAATATTTAATGTTATAATGGAGATATTATTTTTAATTCTGGATATTTTTTATGTTTAGTAGATTTTGTAAGTGTGTTCTTTGATATTTATGTTTTGGTGGTATTATACTTCCCTTCTGTCCTCCTGGATACGCTTGTTCTTTTCTTCAAGCTTGAGTATCATTTCTAGCATTTTTTGAGGGCCTGGTTTGGTAGACATGTATCCCCTCAAGTTGTCTTTGTGCTGGAAAAGTTTTCTTTCTCCCTCAATCATGACAGATAGTTTTGCCGGGTATTTCAGTCTGGGTTGGCATTTTTACTCATTTAATATTTGAAGTACGTCTCTCCAAGCTCTTCTTGTTTTTACTGTTTCCATTGAGTAGTCATTTGTTATTCTAATGGGTTTACCTTTAAAGGTAACTTGCTTTTTTTTTTTCTCTTGAACCTCTCAGCACCTTTTTTTTGTCTTGAATGTGGAGTGTTTTGACTATTATTTGCTGTGGCGATTTTCTATTTTGGTCATATCTGTTTGGAGTGCGAAATGCCTCTTGTATTTCGATTTCATTTATGATGAATTGAAATATTTCCTCAGGTGTGGCATTTTGGGATTCTTGTTCTGGTATTCCATGAATGTGCAGGTTAGGCTTCTTCAGGGTGTCCCATATCTCTTGAATGTTCCACTCCAGTATCTTTTTCGCTTTAACAATCTCTTCCATTGAGGTGGTTAATTCTCCCACTTTGTCTTCAAGATCTGAAATTCTATTTTCTGCCTCATTTGTTCTGCTGATAAGACTCTCTCTTGAGTTTTGGGTTGAAGATAACTTGTTTTTTAGTTCAATTTTAAACTCTGCCTGAGACTGTTTTAACTCCTCTATGCTTATTTTTGTTTCTTGAACTGTTTTTCTCAACTCCTCCAAGTGCCTGTTGTGATCCTGTTCAAAGTGGTTGATACGGTTGTTTTACTCTTCTCGGATTTCCTCTTTCATAGTATTAATCATGGTAATGATCATACTCTGAAAGTCGTTGTGTTGGGTCTGGCTTTCATGGCTATTTTCTGTGAATTTGTTCTGGTCAAAATCCATCATTATGGGATTAATTCTTTTGGTGGGAGCTTGGTTTTCTTGGGTTTTGTTTCTCGTGGATCTGCACTTTGACTTGGGCATTGTTGTTTTGTTTTGTATGACCATTCAATTTCTGTGTGTTTTTCACTGAACTGATGTAGTTGGTATTGTTACACTAGCCAGTTATTACTAGTGCTTACCTTGGATTGGGTATGTTTTTGTATTGTTATTGTTATATCCTAGATGATGCTATTAGGCTGTTAGTACAACAGTTAAGTCAGGTTAAGTAACCAGGGGGTAGTGCACTTTTTCAATTTAGTATCTTGGTGATATGTGAGGGTGAGTGTTGTACTCCCTGGAGTTGTATATGTTTTTGGGGTGGCTGTATGGAGAAGTTGATCTATAGCAATTGATACTAGAAAGGATCAGTAAAGTGAAAAAAAGGAGGTTTACTTATCTTTGGGCTGCATGTGAAGAATCTCTCCCACGTGATTGGATGATTGTAGAGGACTCCAGATGAATGGCCTTTGTCCCTTAGTGTTTTGCTCAAGTTTCCTTTGGACTCTATTGAATTCTGAGTAGCAATGTGTCTTCCATGGACCACGTGTGTAAGTCCCCGGTAGGCCAGAGAGGCAGAGGGTCTGCTATTGATGGCAGAATTCTTCACCAGGGACCTGGGACTTGGCTTAGGGCCCACCCAAGCTCCAGGGATGGAGGAATGTGAGCAGGTCCTGTCTGGCGGAGGCGTGGGCCTTAAGAAGAAAGGGGCTGGGGTCCGTGAGATGGGGGCACGGGTTGGGGGGCTGGGCTGGGCAGACAGACTCACCTGGGGACCTGGGACCTGGTGGGCAGGGGTTGGCGGTGCGTGGGACAGCACTGGAGGCGAGGGGCTGGGGTCCGGGGCGGGGAGGACTTTTTTTCCATTTTTATTTTTTATACTTTTACAAGGGTATTGAGTATTCATCCCAGTTTCCCTTCCTCCTAACTCTTTCCCATTCCCTCCCTTCCCTTCACCTTTCCCTCTCATTCCATCATGCTTTTCACCCTGAAAGCTTTTATGGATTTCAGGGGGTCACTCTGGCTTGTCCTCTTCTGTGGGGTATCAGGCCTCCATAGTGTAACAAGTTACCTCTCTTCAGACCATCCCACTGATATGTATATTTCTCTTCTCTCACCCAGCTTTAGATCCAAAGGTTTCCACTGTGAATTCTCATTCTATGGGTATAATAACAGCTGCTTACAGAGCAGTTTGATGTACCATTTTTCTACCTATAGATTTATTGGCTGTGTTCCCTTCTGAGTTACAAGCATAGAAGAAATATAAAGTGATCTTGGATTAGACTTGGAGTATTAATAAAAATTCATAATAATGTATACATAAAGATACAAGATAAATTACTTCATGGACACAAATGTGTGTATATGCAGGCATACAAAAAAAAAGTGCCCTTCCTCTGTTGACTGAGACTATATTTGAGCCATGGTCGTAACAGCAAGTAAATACTTGTTAATTTTCTTTGAAGCATTATATACATGTACAGTGAAATTGACAGTCTTCATCTTTAATATCTATCTTCTTATCCCCTTCCATCCCACCCCACAGTTTTTTCTTCCCGTCTGTCTCCCTCTTCCATGTCCCTCTGCATGTTTCATCCATTGTTATAGGGTGCAACTTGGAGGAAAGAGGTGGTTGTAGTTAGCATACCACAATGACAAAGTGATTTCACATTATTTGATGAATTCTGTATGATGCTGATCTTTCCCAATGTCACAGACTGGTTGTATGAACGTGCACTGGAAGCTAAGAGGATTCTTGATTTCCCTGTTTCTCTTTTCCACTGATCACAATCCTTTACTGGACCTTGCTAACAGATTCCCAGCTGCTATTCACATTCTTCTATAAAATAAAGTTTCAGGAATTGGGGAGTAGGAGAGACCTGACTGAGATTGTAAACTCCCCCACCCCTTGCAATCCATCTGGCATACTGATCTTCCTATCTCTCTTGTTAACTTTAAGTTGCTTTTCTTTGTCTACATTTGTTATCACCCCAGGACTTTTCCATATCATTTTGAGAATAATTTTATTGATATTCTTTAAAATGGAATAGATGAGCATTTTTATAAACTTGAACATTGGACCTCATCCAGGATGTCTGTATGTACAAGTGCCCAAATACTCAATGGGGCATGAAAAACCCATCAGTGGGTCTGCTGTTGAGTATGAAGCTTCTCTGCTACTGTCTGACACCAGCCCCATAACAGCTCTTACAGAAGAGATCTCAGTTTCTAATTATAGAAATAATAAGGACTCAGCAAAATAATGGTTATTTTCAGGGCTGAGGAATTTATGACTGTTGTAGATAGCCTAAGTTTTTTTTTAAAAAAAAACATGGAGCACTAAAAATAAATTTTAAATCTTATCAGCAACATATGAAAAGAATAATGTTGAAAATTGTCTGCATTCTCAGAATAAAATAATAATCCATGATTGCAAATCAGATGAAAGAATAAATGAATGGCTTGAAAGTTTGGTGATGCATATTTGCAAAGTCAAAAAATGTTTCTTTAAAGTGTCCATTATTCACAAAAGAGAACTTAGTTCTTGTGATAATTAATCTTGAGTGTCAACTTGACCACACCTGGCATTAATTAAGATCAGCTGTGAGACTATCTGAAGAGGTTATCTAGATGAATACATTGACAATACAAAGTCTAGCCCTAGATCTAACTCGAACCTCCCAGTAGCAGACCAGATGAAAGGAACCATACAACAGAAGACTTAGAAGAGAGCCTCCAGGATGTTTGCAGTGACTTAACCTGCCTCCAGCTTCAGCCATGCTGAGTCCACCATAAAAGACTGTTTCTCCCTCTGGAACTGTAATATGAATAAATCTCCCTTTTTCCATTAAGTTGCTTGTCTTCGAATGTTCTCTCATAGCAACAGTTAACTATTACAGTTCTAAAATGATTAATTCTGAGATAGTTCTTTAAGCATTTTGGGTATGTGATTGACAAAAAAAGGACTGCAAGTCCATCAGATCATCAGAGAGAAAATTTAACAAAAGACCATTATAAAAATAAAAGATTCTTGCATTTTTTAAAAATTGCCTAGACTTCATTTTTTCTTAAAATTGTAAGATATCATTTGCAAAATTTGTATGATAATTATATTTTAAAACTGGAGTAAATGCACCTTAAATATTTCAGAAAATAATTTTAAAATCAATCATGTAAATATAACTCATATTCAATATCTTATTTGAAGAGAATAATATGAGAAATGGTTTTCTCAAAGGACTATGCAGTTATGTAAACTAGAAGGATAGTCATTCACATAGAAGAAAAAAAACTAAGTTGCTCTTACAACGTTATTTTAAGACTTTTTACATTTAAATTAGCTACTGGAGAATAATATGTTGAAAAAATAAAGTCACAGAAAATTGTATCAGGATGGAGCCAAGGGAGGTCCAGGAACAGCAAAACTGGAAGAAGAAGAAGAAGAAAATAACAAACCATAATTCAGATCCTCAGAGACCCTACATTAATCAAGAGGAACCAGGCCAGCCTAAGCTCTCCCCATCGTAAAGCTCAGGGAAATTTGCAGTAGAGGAGGTGGTAAGATTGTAAGAGCCTAAAGATCAGGAGGAGCAATGATATGCAAGATACTCCATACAAGTTAGTGCCGAAGTGATCATAATAGGACTTTGCATGACCTGCACAATTACCAACATACCATTGAACCCCCAATGTCTAGCATGGATCACAGGCTCTAAAATCCTTAGAAGCAAGGAATTAACAGCCACAATAGTGTTCCTAATACTAAAGGGGAACACAAAAAAGAGCTCTAGGCAATGCTACTGAGTCCTTACACCTCATCAGAGAGGAGGACCCAAAAGGAAGCTTGACATGCACACTAAAGGATGTTCCAGAAATGGAGGGAAAGGGGCACTGGGAGAAAGGGAGGGAGGGGGGAAAGGAAGAGGAATAAGAGAATAGGAGGGAGGGAGCAAAAGGATACAGGGAGGGGTGGAGGGAGGAAGGGGGAAGGGGTACCTATCAAATTTGTATAAAAATTATTAATAAAAAAAGAAAAAGAGAAAAGCATTTGAGATCATTTTATGAATTTCAGCTGATAATTTCAGAAGTTTGTGTATTAATTAAGAAGGTAAATAATTCATAATATGGATAGACTTTGAAAAACTTTTGACTGTATTTTTAAATATATTACTGTTCTTAACAGAACCAATAGAGAAAAAAGTTAAGAAGAAATAAATAGAAAGAAAGGGAAACCAATTATTTTATTAAAATAAGGAACCATATTGAGCTTTGCATTTTTCTTTGTTATTTTTAGTTGAAAGCAAAAGACATATAGTGGAAAGTAGCAGATAATTTATACTAAAACAATTATCAAAGCTTCAAGAAACTAGATAAACTTAAGAACTTGTTATTTATCCAAGCAGCAATAAAGAAATACCAATCATTCTAATAGTATCTATCTTTATATTGGGTCACACTTCTTCCCTGATGAACCTTTTGAATATGAACACTATGCATATAAAATTAATGTTAGTGGCCTTTGACAGTGGAGACACTTGTGCTCACAGATGAATGATTTGAGCGTGATTCTTGCTTCTTGTGTCTTAATGGAGAGAATGCACCTAGTTGCTTGAATATTAATTCAAATAAGATTGGTTCTTATAAATAATCAATGCCTCTAGACTGAATACAGTTTGGAATGAAAATTTCCAGAGAAATGTTGTATGTTTTAAGGATCTTAATCACCTA
Source organism: Typhlomys cinereus (assembly GCA_023101885.1). NCBI lineage: Eukaryota > Metazoa > Chordata > Mammalia > Rodentia > Platacanthomyidae > Typhlomys > Typhlomys cinereus. The sequence goes on from JALPQD010000150.1 coordinate 4,727,584, forward strand.
TAAGTGACAAATATCTACCAGAAGAAATTTCATATTTTAATCAATAATACTTTAAGTAGTATAGTCTCATGTGTATGTACAAATGAAATGAAAACAATATTCCATGTAGAGAATAAAATACATTCAAAATTCTTGGTGCCAATTAAATGAATATCAATAAAATAAACTTAAGATAGTTTTTCTTTTGTTTAAATAACTTTTCCACTTATTACTTCTACCAGAGCAGAAATAAATAAAAAATCTATATTATTCAATTTTTCTACCTATTAGCAATAAAGGCAAATATTTTATTTATGATAATTGCAAAGCAACTTTTAATAATGTGCAACAAATGTATTAATAAAATAATAAAAAGATCATAAATAATCAAATCCACGTAACAGTATCTAGATAAAACATTTTCAATATGCTAAAATACATTTCATAAGAAGAGTAAAAACAGAAAACATTGTTTTAAACATATTGATGGATACAGCATAAACATGAACATAATATAACATAAATGTATGAAAGAAGTATCCCAAATTTCATTGCAAATTTATTTATAATGCTCATAAACCTGAAAAGAAGATAACATAATTGGAGAAAGTAGTTTAAAATAGGCAAAACTCAAATTTCATGAAAATGCTTGTTTTCATTAGAGTTCAGTGTGTGTATAATGAACAAAATGCAACAAAATGGTAATAGGTATTTTTGGAAGTGATACACATTTTTATGGCCTTCATATCATGATGAATTAGCTGGTAAAGATAATTTTCAAACTTTCTAAATTGCAATCACTTCATTTGTAGCAAATTATTCTTTTTAATCATTTTTTTATTTTCCATTTCATGTCTATATCTTTTATATTCTTGTGTGTGTGAGTGAATTTATGTGATTATGGAGCCCCAAGGTTGATATGAGAGATAATCTATATCTCTTTCCCAACATAATTCTTTTTGAGACAGGGTCTCTAATCAAACACAATGCTAGGAAATAATGCTAATATCCTTAGCCATCTACTCCAGTCTCTATGTTCAGAGTGTGGAATAACAGAAAGAAGCAACTCCCACCTTGAATTTGGAGGGGAGGCTCTAGGAATACACATTCTAATTCCCCTACTTTCATAGCAAACACTTTAGCTCTTAAACCATCTCCTTATATAGAGTAACAACATTTTGTATGACATTCTGCATTATCCTGATTTTGTCTTCATTGTGCCTAATGTCAGAAAAATTAAGAATACAAAAATGTATTTGACTCAAAGTTTCACAGATCATAGTCTGTTATAGCAGTCAAGAGTATTTCCTGCAAGTGTAGCTCAACTCATCATGACCAGCACAGAGATAATCCTGTGCAATTTTATCTCCCTTTTTCCTCTTTTACTCTGTCTGGACTTGCAGTTGTATGGGATCAGGTTGGGTCTTCCCTAGTACATGCTGTCTGTAAAAATGCCCTTAACACAACCAAAATTGTGCTTCAATAATTTTTTGCATGCTTCACAACATTGAACAAAATTAGCTCTCAGATAATCATATCACAATAAAGTACTTCTAAAAGCATGTAGAGAAGGAGAGCAACTCTTTATGGATTTTTGATCTCATATATTTGATCTCGTTTCAACTGTGAAACAATACCCAAACAATCAAATTAAGTGGAATAAAGGGATATTTATTCATCTTATGCTTTCCAGAGGGGATATATTGTCCATTATCATGGGAAAGACACCATGAGTGGTCTTGTCCATCATCATGGAGATAGAGAGAGCAAGCTATAAACTACCAGAGCAGATTAATAGGGGAAGTAGGGTGGCACTATCTAACATGAAGACCTGCCCCCTTTAATCCCTATGACATGCCTTCCTCCAGCAAGGCTTCACTTGTTAATTTGCTGCAAACTTCGGAAACATTAATATCAACTAAAAATGCAAACACATGAGCCAGTAAGGAACAACTCACAATCAAACAATGACAACATGTCATTAGCAGGAAACCAGCGAAATTTAGTAAACCATTAATCCATAGAGGCATTTGAGAGTTGAAGGGAAATAGGTAAGAAAAAAGAAGGGCTGAAGTAGGGGAAAATGGTGATGGGGATTTTGCAAAAGTTTGTGAAAATGATGAAAATCCATCTATAAAGCACTAAAAACAAATACAAGTAAATAGAAAAGCAAAAAAAGAATATAGATAAATTAGGAAATAAAAGTAAAAATATATACCCTAATTATAAAGAATAATACCCTAAAAAATATGTACCCTAATAAGTCATTTTGAGTCAAAGTGTTTGCAAAATTGTATTTGAGAAGTCATTTTTAGAGTTGAATTTACAATATGAACACACTTAAGAATTATTAATAAGAAAAAGCTCTGTAAAAGTACATGTCTCAATAAAGCACATAACTGTCACTGTATGTGGCGGTGCACATATCTACTTCAGAGAAACTGACGGCTAAGAAAAATTTTCAAGAAACTTATTTTTTTCATTTTATTTCATTTCATTAAAAGTGAAAATCACCAGTGCTATAAATTATTTAGAAGTACAGAGAAAACATGCAATTTTAAAATATATTTGATTGGAATCAAAGGGAAATTTGAATTATTCTTACAGATTTGTAAATTATTGATTTAATATATTAACTCATTTTACTGAACTAACAAGCATAATTTTTGGCTCATAATTATATAATACTAGCTGTTATTACATTTTCAAGCATTTGTCAGTATTGAATACTCTAAAATTCTTTGTTCTTAATCTTCAAGTATTAATTGATCACCATTATTGAAAAATCAAGTCTCGTTCTCTAAATTCACAGGGAGATTTTAAATAGTCTCATTGCCTTTCATTACTGCTCCTAAATTTCCCCTTCTTAGAAGGTCTATGGGATTTATCTATTTTTAAATAGTTTTTTATCTAGATTTTTACCTAGCTTTTTAAATAGCTATGTGTCTTATAAAATAAATATTCAATGAACCTGATTTAAGTTATAAAATAATTATCCTGTGGATATTATCCCCTTTCTGTTACTTGAAATTACTTGAAAAGGTTTGTGCATTCTTAAAGGTTTTTGGAGACTTTTATTCAGTATATTTTATAAGACATATGAATGCTCACCCTCAGAGCAAACACAAGCCTAATGTTTGTAAGTCTACTTTCTAGAATGGGTGGTAGCTACTTGTACTTACTGAGTCCATAGGAGTTCCTCTACACACACTTTCCTCCCAAACCTTGGTTGTACTCCAAAGTGACATTCTGTTATTCAGGCATATGATGAGGTGCCCCCTTGAAAAGTATTTTAGAAAATAATTTAATTTTAAGTTAAAATGTAAAATTTCTTATTAGTTTAAGACATTCATAATTTCGTTAGTGAAAAAGACTAACCTGTTCTTATTGAGTCAAGGTTTCCTCAAATTTTCACCATGATGACTGTTCTGAGTCACATTCATCGGGCATCTCTGAGGTTGCTAAAAACAGTGCTTTACTCTAGTAATTTAGCTATGGATATCACATTTGTTCGTTACCAACTTACCAGCTCTTTTGGTTTGGAAGGTGGGAAGAGTGATAGAATGCAGTATCAGTCAAATTGTGAGCACATGAAATAAGTGTTATCATATGCAATCTCTACAATACATGTCACAAATCACAATATTTGAATCATTCAACGATGAGAATGGTAATATAGAGTGCCTTTAATTCTCCCCTTAAGTAGCGTATTAGTCAGGGTTCTCTGAAGAAACAGAATCTATATAGTGTAATACATATATATTTATTATAATAAGCCACAATAAAAATAGTGTCCTTCAAAGTAGCTGCCCACAGCAGCCTCGTTTTTGACAAGAATGTTCCTCAAAGCACAAAGATCCTGAGAAGGCCTCAAGTCTTATTTCTCTGGAGGATTGAAGTCGTTGGGTTCCAAGGTCTGTGAATAACAGCTGGGCTGCAACATCAGCGATGAACAGCAACAAGATCTAGAGATCAGGCTCCAAAAGCAGCAGGAACAGCAACAACGTGATGGAAAAAGTGGAGCTCCAAGTCAGGCAAGGACAGAGGCAGACGCATCAACAACAAAGAATGCCACGATGCTCTTAAAGCAAACTATGGCGCAGAGTGGAGGCCACAGCAAGTCCACACAGGATAAGGGAAGAGCAAATCCCTCTTCCTTGCACCTCCTATTATCTGGTCCACCACTGGAAAGTACCACCCACTATGAGCTGGGTTTTCTACTGCAATCAATCAAGTATCTGCAGACTTGTTCAGGGGCCATTCCAAACATTAAGCTTCCACAGTCTGCAACCATCAGTTTGACACCAAAATGCAACCATAACAAGTAGTTATATATGTAGAAACACAGCCACAGTTTTTTTGGATAAAATGCTCACATCGTTAGGATATAGGTTATTTAGGTAGATAGGAAGCTTGATTACAAGAACAGCAATTGAAGCAGTGGTCAAGGCAGTAAAATTAACCACTATCTTCAGGTAGCAGTGGAAATAGTCAATCTATTGTACTTTATCACTTGGAATTTAATCAAAGAAGGAATAGGCTGTCACAGTTCCTATTAATCATGCCCTTTAATTAAGCACAGCAATGGAAGAACTGCACTTTTAAGATAATTAGAATGAATGAGAATTAGTGTGTCAGAACAATACAAAACAATTGATTTACTGACTAGAAATGAAAGGGAGACTATAGTCATCTGAAACTGTTTTATTTTTTGGTGCACATATTAGTCTTTATCATAATCATTTATTTCAAAGTACAATCCCATAGTGTCTTAGTTTTATCAGAGTGAGGTATTCATGGATGCCCTTTTTACCTGGCTTTCCTAGTCAGACAATGGGAATAATAGATCCCTTTGTTTTAGGCACCTGTGAAATAACAAATTAGATATGCAAGCATATTCAGGACTCTCTTTTGGCTATAGTACACAGCAACTAAAACATATGCTCCAAAAGAATCAGGGATATTACAATCAAATTGTAAACTTGATATACTAATGAAAACCATCTGTTTTACAAATTTTCATTATTTTTAAGAGGCATAATAAGAGTAATGTCAGATTTATAAAGCATGAGAGAAAATATTACAATAATCAGTGTACTAATAGAAAATGGAATAAAATTATTTTCAAATAGACCTCCAAACATGTAGTCAAATGAAGTGCTTCAAAAAATATCAACACAGGTCTTTCAACATATGGTTTGAAAGCAGCAATCCTGATCCTTCTGTCTTATTAAATATGCTAACTCACAGATACAGTCACAGATACAATTATGAATTCAACACCATAAAATTTACAGAACAAATCCATGATTCATGATTGTAAGAAGCGTGATAATGTTTTATACGTAACCCAAAATCCTAATTGTAAAAGAAAGATATTGAAAAAAGAGCATCATCACATTAAAATCATGGGAAAAGTTAATGAAAATACAAGTTTAACAGATTTAAAGATAATTTGAAGTTATGGGTAAAGCTGTTATCTAAACTCTAGAGAAATATCCAAAAAATGAGTTCAAAGGGCCAATTAGGAAGGAACTAAAAACTTGACCAAACCCTTCCCGAAACAATTCAAATGAGCCCTATGTCAAAGCAATGGGAAGTCTTAGAAGTAGACATGGCCTTACTGTCTTCTCTTCTCTATCATTGGTTTCAATGAAGCACTTTTATTCTTGAAGTCACACTTCTATGAACATAGAAAATAAAAAAGCAACTCAAAAACCATAGCCTAAATATTTCAGCTAATTATATGTTTGTGTATAAATATGTGTGTTTTTTATTTTACCCTCTTTTTATCTTAAATTTATGGTTCATTTTCCTTTATATAGCTATTTGATAGTTTTGAAAATGCTAACATTTTATATGAATCCATAGGACACAATATATACTCTTATCATTGTGGCAGCAAATATGTTAAAAGAACAACAGGTAGATCTTATCAAATTTCTTGTACTTATAAACTTGATTGCTACACCAAAATATGTGGGAGATATTAACATTGAATTCAATGTTCATCTGTGAAATTTTAGTTTCTCTCTTGTTCCTGCCCTTTGTCTTCTTCCTTCTCCTCCTACTTTTACTTATTCAAAATATAACAAGGATTTTATTATTCTCTAGAGTTTATAAGCAAGTTCAAGGAAAGAAAATTTTTTTTTACTAAAACAGGCAATTATATAATAGTCAATGGAAACCAGAAAGAAAAAGTTTCTGATTTGTTAAACTACACCATATAACTGAAAACTCCTTCCAGCTAAAATAAATTTGATACTTCCTTCTGAATCTTAAGACAGAATTCATCAAATAAATATGATCTTCCTAAAGTATATGTCTTAGTTTCATGACTTTGTTGTTACAATAAATGCTGGCCCAAACAAAAAAGGAACCAGTAGGAAATTATTCCAGCTCAGGTTTCCTATCATGGCAGGAGAGTTATGAGGAGGAAGCTAGGGAACTGCTCCCACCATAACTAAAAACAACAGCAAGGGGAAAACATTGCATATCCACTTATTAAATGACAACTAGCACCCTCTATGTCTTTATGCACCTACCTGGGGAATGATCTCAATCCACTTTGGGCTAGGTCTTCCAACACTAATTGTATAAATAGCACAATCTCCGATTGCTTACCTAAATAATTCCTCATAGAGATTCCCAAACTCCTACTTCAAAAGCCAAAACTTTCATAGAGGAGATGAAAAGAAACAGGAGTAAGAAGTGGGGTCAGGAACAGAAGAAAAAGAGCTTGAGAATTGACTATGGGGTACAAAATATGGATGTGAGATCCAGAACTTCCTGAGATCTTCTCACAGCCAGGGCTGCAGAAGTCATTTCCCTCACATTATGTTAGTAATATACATCCAGAAACAAAGAAACAAAGGGCAATGTTTTTAAGTACTCTTTCGTGTTTATTGTTTCTGGAGTGTGAGAGTCATGATTACTTGAACACATAAGGCCCCAGCTTTATTCTAAGAAACACAGTCCAGCTATTGTTGAAGAGCTGCTATACCCTCATAGGTTCTGTGGGCTGCATTTATTTGCTGCCAAAACTAAGGAACAGGAATGCAAGAATGAAGAAATTTTATTAATTTGGTACAACTAGAGCCTTTCAATTAGGATCCAAAAACATCACATTTATCTAAACTGAATCTGTTTAAATTATATCTGCTTATGCAGAGCACTGTTTTCCCCCACACCAGGCCCCTTCATTGTCAGCAGCCCATAAATTCAGCCAATGTTTTTTATAGCCTAGGCCTACCATTGGTAAGCAAGGCGAGTCTTTTGATCACCCACCAGTTGTCCCTCTTGTTTGCTGAAAAATAGACCATGCAAATTGTACCTTGACTAGATGTTACTAGGCAATAGCAATATAAAATACAGCTTTAAAAAAATCAAGGCAAGAGATAAACACAGACATAAAAACATCTCAGTCTACTTGATAAAAGTAAAAAAAAATGGTTTAGATAAGTCCTTGCATTTGAATTAAGACAAGGAATTTTCCATGTCTTAATAAAATCCCAGACAGAAGAATAAAGTGTTTTTTCTATTCTCAATGTTTTATATGTGCAGCTAAGACACCAGGCATATTTAAATATATATATATACATATATATATATACACACATATATATACATATATGTGTGTGTGTGTGTGCAATCCACAATTTAAATTTTATAGCAGTTTTACACTTTGAGTGTTATTCCTATATACATTATAAGATAATTCTCTATTATGAGTGATGAACTTATTGGTAGAAATAATATAAATTTATAGCTATAATGTTATAATTAGAAATATTATAAATTTAAGTAAAAGGTTTTCAAAGTTTAACGGCAATATTATCAAAGATTTTTTTTATTTTTGCAATGTAAACTAGTTTGACAGATATCAAATGATATTACTTGTTACTGGGTTTTGTTTTATTTTTGCACTGAGGATTAAATTCAGATCCTCTTTCATTCTAGGAATGTGCTTTACCACTGAGTTGTGTCCCCAGCCCATTTATAAAATGAAAACTTTGAGAGCTGATCTTTATAAACTGATTTGAACTAGCTTCCTAGCTAGATCTGGCTTTAACTTGAGATTCTTCAAACCTCAAATTATCTGTTGATGGAATTATACTCCAGTAGCCACAAACTTGAAAGATTACTCGTGTTTGTTTATTTCCTTGTTTACTGGTTTGTTTGTTTGTTTGTTTGTTTCTTGGTTTTGCTGGGTCCCATTGCTGAGGTAGTGGGATTTAAAACTTTGTCATAAGATTTAGCTAAGGCTTAATGAAATTGTAAGTAGAGTACAAATTACAAAACTCGCATTTCAAAGTAATTCCAATAAGTAATTTGGATATATGTTTGAGGGTTTGCATTCACAATGCACTCACAAAACTTGTATTTTTACCATGTTCTTAAAATGATCTACCTGTCTGTTTATATTTTTTAATTAAAAAATTGAGCTTTTTAACAGGCAAGAGCTCAGAAGAAATTAAATTAAAGTCTGGTGATATGATGCTCTCAATTTAAATAAAAGCCAGTCATATTCTCTAATTGAATGTGATTATTTCATAATAACAGGGCTCTGGCTTCTGAAATTAGAAATTGAGCTGTGACATTTTCTTTAGTAAATGGATTATTACAATGTTGTTTTAATTCTACATCACTTGCTATTAAAGATTTTCATGTTATATTTTTGTGAAGCTCTTTTGGAAACCTAAGCAGACTATTGCATTTCTGAAGGAAAACAATTCCTTTCTAATGAAGACAGGATTTGTGAGTTCTACCCTGTAGAGTGCTTTCTATGCTGCAGCTCCTAATAGAATGCCCTGAGGGTAGGCATACTTGCACAAATTCCATTCTTCACTTTTACAAGTTGTTGCTGCTAAGTTACCAAAGATAACTCTATGGTCAAATGTGAAACACAAAACTGTCCTTTCCAAATAAGTTGCTGCTTGTTGTATTATGGGCTAATGACACAATACATCATTTTTTTTTTTTACTTTAACTGTTGATACACAGTGACCATAGAACACTGACCATAGCTCTTCAGAATTTGAAGAGGAAATTACAATATCCAGATATTTCTATGATGTTTTTCTTTATCTTTAGTACTTTCCACATCCATTATAACAAGTTTTTCCCAGTTCCATACCCTGAGATAGCCATCAATGTCAAATCTTGATTTTATGTATCCTAATCATTAACTGCTATGTTATATCTTTTTACTAACTTGCTCAAGCAACTGCATGTAAAAAGTCTTTTTTTACACTAAAAACTTTCATTCTATGACCATTCCAATGCTTCTTGCTAGTTTCTAGCCTTACATGGTTTCCCCACCTACTATGCCTCTTCCTCCCCCTCCTACTCTTTCTTCCTTTTCTTTTGGCTTAACATTTTATTCATCTGTCCTTGAAGGTACTTGCCTTGTGTTTTCGAATTCTTTCTAGCTTAGGTTCTTGAAAATTGGTTATCAATAAGGAATATTATTTAGATACTCTCCATTTTTCTTGATAATTTTCTACCAGAATATATAAAGACTGTTGGAGAAAGAAAAACCCACACAAGTTGCTTGTCTAGCTTAAATTTATGTTTTCTAAAAATCAAATGTGCACTAAGACTACATAGCTAGCTAACTGTTACATTTCTCAATAGACTTGTTTCCTATTCTATTACACTAGGTTGAGAAAACTCTAATAGGCCAAATTGCCTATTAGAGTTGCCTTTTGTATAATTGTTGATATATAGTCACACAATTATACTTTTATAGTTCACTTGCCACATGTACTAGAGTCATCTGTAACAACATTATTTATTTATTAATTTTTATATATTTATTATACATCATAAGAATTGGCCCAATCAATTGTTTAAGTTGAGGTGACCCATGATCAAAATCTGTAAGCTTGGGATAGTTTTAATTACCTCATGGCCTGTGAACAGAAGATATGACTCACTTAACAATCATGTTTATTTTATGTAATAACCTAAATGAATGAACTTTTATTTTCATTTTGGGAGACTTAAAGGTTGATTCAGTCAACAACTGGCCACGCTAAACCTTTCTACAAAGCTCTGTCTAACTCCAAATTCCCATGCCTTAATATCTGTAAAATGAGAAGAATGAGCAAAGGGCTAAAATGACTATTTGAATCAAAGTTTGTACAATAAACAAGAGCATAAAATGACCTATAAAGGGGAAAATACAGTCTATAAAAGAGAAAGAGATACATTCTTATTGTACTACTGTTAACATTCAATTTGATTTAAGAGACAGAGAGATAAAGAGACACAAGAGAGAACAATGGAGAGGGGTGTGTGTGTGTGTGTGTGTGAGAGAGAGAGAGAGAGAGTCAGAGATAAAGATACATAGAAAGAGTTAGCACATATGAAGATATAATGAGTTTTCTTTTGAGAGTTGTCATACAGACTTATTCATTTAAACAATTGATTGCAAATTAATATGTTTTGAAAGGACATTACAGATCTTTCACGACCTATAACGTCTCTGGAATATTTAGGGCAGTGCCAAGCGTCTTTGAAGATTTCATCCTGATATTGAACTTGCTGTTTTCCATATTGGACTAAATAGAACCATAAGATAATACTTTCATACTTTTATGTTCATCCCTGACCCAGAAACAGAGTCAAAATAAGCAAGTACACTTGTACATTGGTTCTGTTAGGTATTTAATGACAGCAAAAAAAAGTATAAGGACATGTGTGTGCACATACATACATGCACATATACTCATGCTGTTATTCTCTGATTGATATTCTCTAAATTCCCGTGAAAGTTCTTTCTGAATATTATTTTAAGAACTGAAATGAGAACAAACAGGATGTTAGTCTGCAATAAGTATAGACTAACTACAGTTTGTTGTTATAGGCTTTTATTCCTGAAAGGGAAAAGATGACTATATGAAAGATGCATTGCTTTATGAACAATACTCACACCTAGGAACTCTGAAATCTTACAATTTTTCATTCTTTCTCTGTATGTCTTTCCTCTTCGTCCTTCTTCTCTTTCTCTCCCCTCTCCATATTCTCCTTTGCTTTCTCACTCTCCTACCCAAGTTCACCTATCAACCTATTTACTTCATATGTCAATTATGTTGTGGTGTCTGTATGTACTGCGTTGTTTTATGTTGTGTTTTATTGTCCATCATTTATTCAGTGTGTCAGGTTTTTAATACTTGACAGGCAATTTGCTAAATATGGAGAAAAAATATGTGAAGTATGAACTTCTTTATATTTGTAAATTTGTGAGAAGAAGAGAGAAGTATAAATATGAATATCAACACAATCATGATAATAGGTAAAAAAAAAAAGGTAAGAGGCTTGAGAATAAAACATTGTTTTCTATTACAGACTGAGAAAGTTTCTCTGTTATTGTAAGGTATGAAATTGCTCCAGATTGAAACTGCTTCTTGGCAATATGAAAAGAAATATTAAAATGTCTACAGATACTAAGAAATTAGACACTCAGAACAATCACATATGCAAGTGATGAAAGATTAGTGGTCATTAAGAATAATGTTATAAGAATAAAATTTTCATGTCTGCATGCATGGCTTCAGTCTCTCTTGAGATCTAACTGTGGATCATAACAATGCTTTGTTGCATTGTCATGTTATGTGTAATTATGTTCATTTTTGAGCATTTGCAATCAAATGTTACACAGATGTACAATAAGATATGACTTATATATCCTCTGTGAAAGTTTCCATTCTTGATAGATTTGGAAAACCCTATTTCATTATAAGTCTTTGTCCTTTTATTTCTCCTCAGTAAACTTAGATTAAACCTGAGTCCCTGAATTCTCCCTTCACTTAAAAAAATCAGTCTCACTTTCATTATTACCACCCCTCCCAAGCACACATATGGGTTCTTGGGAGGAATCTTGCATTCTGTACTAATAAATGGCTTCTGAGACTGAAGTATCAATGTTTTTTAGAATATTCTGACATATCAGAATTAAAAATACATGATTTATTGTTGGTTCCAAACCTTTTCAATGAAATGCTAAACTTTGGAATTTAAAGTTTCTTTCTCATCTAATGCTACATACATTTAGCAATTAAAAAAAACTGATTTAATTTGGCTGCAAGTTAATTAAACCATTAAAATGTTCCAGTCCAATATCCTGTAAGAGAATTTCCCTAGACTAAAAACTGAAAAGGAGGACCAGAAAGAATTAATTTTTCAACAAAATATTAGCGGGAAGACAAATTTGAAAAAATATTTATTATCATTTAACACATAAGAAATAGGTCAAAATGTTCAATTTCAAACAATTTCATTAGCAAGCTAAAAATAATTGCAATAATTTTTTATTGTGCTTCCCTCTTGAAATAGTTTCCTTGTGCGTGGAACACTGCAAAAAACCAGTGTCATTGTTACTGTTTTTGCTCTTCATCATTATCATCATCATCTCAGCTTGGTCCTCTTCAACCTCCTTCGATCACTGCTTTGTATTAACTAAGAAAAATTATGAAGAAATAGCATTTAAGATCAAAGAGAAAGGATTTTTCCAGGAAGCAAATGAATTAATTAAAAGAATTTCAGTTAAATGTGATTCTCTAGTGAATCTGTGAATGTGAATTACCAGCAACTACTGTGCTTATTTTTACCATGGAATACTGAATTTAAGGAAACTCTGACCTCATAAAAACAATATAATTACTTTACACTTAATAGAAGTTTTTAAGTTGTATTTAATATTCTCATATACATTTTATTAAATATATGATCCATGTTTTGGGGGTTACTTATAATAATCTATGTTCATCCTCAAAGGGAATATTTCCCCTTGTCAGTGATAATAATTAATATAGTGACACTGCACTGCATTAAACTTAAATGAATGAGTCATAATTTTTGTAGTCTTATCATCTGCATTATATTACATTATTTTCACAAAATTATGCAAAGTCGGGTGTGTTTTTATTTTGTTCATTTTACCAATGTGGAAAGTAAGGGAAGTTATATTTTGTTAGGTAGCTGATGTTACGTGGTTAACAATAGAAAAACCTTGTATTTGCATACTCAAGCTGCCTGGCTGTATATTAAACTGTACATAGACAATGAAAACCATAGACCTGAGGTATAATAACAAGATATTGAGGTAGACCTTATAATTTATGTAACTCTGGCTTAAATTAAAACAATGATAATTTGAAACTTTGAGATTGTACTTTACTATCTAAAATAATTTATGATGTGTATTCAGTAGATCAAGATAGCCCATGACAGAGCACAAAAGTTGGCCCCACATGAAGGCACCTGCTTTCTAACTTGGTGGCCTAAATTTGATCAATGGAAAACCTATAGGATAGAAGGAGAGAACTCCTCAGATCCCTCTCTTTCTTTCAAATTAAATAAATAAATAAAGTTTTAAAAAGGTAGGGCGTGAATCCCGGGGGAGAGTAAAGAAGGAGGAGATGGAGGCGGTCCATGGTGGTTCCCAAATTCGCCCGTGGTTCTACACATACACATACATACACACACATACATACACATGCACAATTGAATCTTTCCAATGTCAGCACAGAGAAGATGAACCCCAGGGTTACAGCAGAAACGGGCAAGTCCAACAGCATCCACGTGATACTGGTTTTAGAGGCATTAAACATGTAAGAATGAAGAGAATGTGGGTTCCTCCCCCAAAGATGAAGAGATGACCTGAAGTCAGGCAGCATGTTTTTGAATTATAATGCCTGTAAAGAGACCCAAGAAGGGCATTTCATTCTGTGGAAGTAAAATCTAGCTTGCCATTGAGAAGTAAATGCAAGAGCCAAAATTGGATAAGGAAAGTTATATAGCATGGGAGAGTCCAATCTTCCTTCCCAGAAGAGTCTTGCCAGGTTAAACTCTAAGTCCTGCACTACAAACTATTAGGCAAGATGATCTTGCTGCAAAATATGTTTTTGCAGGGGAGGGGAGAAATAGAAAGAGAGAGAGAGAGAGAGAGAGAGAGAGAAAGAGAAAGAGAGAGAACCAGAAAGCCAGAGAGCCTTATCACTATCTGTTTACCCCTGGAACCAAACAGATCAGAAACTAAGTAAAAGAAGTATGTATGACAGTGAAGAGAAAAGGTTCCTTTGATTTAAATCCCCCCCCCCTTTTTTTCTTAATCGCCCCAGACCTTGCTATCTTATGAAGCTCAGCTTTTTGGTTAGCACTTCCAGGCTATACAGTATCTGTACAGATATTCTTAGTAATCTCTGTTCTCTATTCTCTTTCTCTCTCTCTCTCTTGCCTGTTTCTCACACAAAAATAAAATACTTCAAAATAATAATTTTATAAACCTTATCATACAATCTACAAATGTAATTTTGCATTTTGAAATGACCATAAATCTAAGTCATCCGGGGTTTGACTATCATGGTTTGCATGTAATATTCCTAATGAGTTTATGCTTTTCACTTTTCATCACTTGGCCCCAGCTAATGTTATTGAGGAATGTTGATATTGGGGGAGATCGTGGAGCATATTAGATATAGAGACATAAGGATTAGTTTTGAGAGTTGTAAGCTGTCTCCACTTCTAGATACAGGTCTCTGCTCCTAATCTGTTAAGTCCCAGCTCGATACTCTTAATGCTATGTAGTCAGACATTTTGTCTTGAAATGATGTATTTCATCCTCTACAAATAAATCATTCCTCCTCTAATTGACCCTGCTAGATATTTTTTCAGTGTTAAGAAAGAAATTAATATGATAGAAAAATCAATTCCCATGGTTTAATTTTATTAATTCATCAAATAAGTGTTATAGATATATGATACAGTCAAGGCCAAACTACAATATTATGCACAAATATATTATGCTGATATGATAGCAAATTGATTATTTCTTAATTTACTTAGGATGTAATTACTTCTTAGAATGATTACTTTTAATCAATAATGTACTTTACAAAACAGAATTTGGGGGAAATTTGAATTTATATTTAATACTTTAACATAGCAATTTCCAGTGTCATTATTTGATAATCAATTTGGTTAAATTTAAAAATTGAGAATAGACCAAAAATGTTTTCTCTCCAGATTAATTATAAAATAATCCTATTAATTTTTGAGGAAGAAAAATATTATGAATGGACTATGAGAGGAGTTAGAGGAGGATGATAAAAGTTTTTTAAAAATTCATATTAAAATGGGGAATCCTTCCAATATTTTTATTTAAAATTTTTTGAATTTTTTCCTAGTGTTATAAGTATATTGAATACTTATCCCTGTCTGCCTCCTTCCTCCCTCCTTCTTACCTCCCCTCCTTTCACTTCATCAACCCATCCCACTCTCATCCCTGTCCACTTCTATGAGCCTGAGAGTTCCCTCTGGCTTATTTTCTCTTTTGAGGTTCAGCTCTGTGTGGCATACTAAGTGACCCTTCCTCTGGCTGTCACCCTGATAGAGACATTTCCCTTCTGTCAACCAGCTCTAGTTCCCAAAGTTTCTGCTGCATGTAATTTTCTCTCCTGAGATTCTTGCTAGTCTATGGGCCATATTGGTATGTCAGTTTTTAATGCAGGTCTAATAAAGCAAGTCTTGTTACAGTGAGTTCCTGGATTCAGCAGCCTTATGTTGAATGGAGTGTATCGTCCAGCAGTGGACCTTCCCATTTTTAGGCTCTTATAAACATACTGCCCCCTCTGCCACAAGATTCTCTGAGTCTTAGGATGGGGAAAGATTAGGTTTTCATGATTTTGGGTAAGTATTGCAGGGCTGTTAGTACTCTGTGGTCTGGTGGCCATTTTTGTTCTTTACTCTTCTATTGCCCTAGGCTGCATCCTGTCAGAATGCTGAAATCCTCTATCTCTAAAAGAAGACTTTTAGGCTGAGTACTGAGTGCTCTCCAAATCTGTGGTTATTTACATAGTAGTTTGTTGTTCTTTCTTCCTACCTATACGTTTATTGCTGTTTTTCCCTAGTGGCCTATTTCCTTCCCTTTTATAAGTTCTTATTCTAGGTAACAGAAACAAGGATGGGTTCCATTCTGGCAAGTTGAGTCCAATCAAAATCTACTGTTTGTCTCTTTGACACTCATGCCACTATTACACTGGTGGTCATCTGTTGCCATAGTGATTTTATTGTAACTTGCAGATCTCATAAATTGATGAGGTCTTTGATTTTTTTTCTCCTCCAGCAGTTTCTACAGTATTCCTTGGTACTGAGTAAGTTGTCCAGTATGGAGAAAGTCTTAGGACAAGTTCTCTATGTGTTAAATCTTCAGTAATAAGGTCTTATTGTCAGTTATTTGGAGCACAACTAAGAGCAATGACAAAAAGCCTATAACATTGGGGGTCTTTGAGACCTCTCTGACCAACAACTCATCAAGAAGTGTCACTGGACACTTCTAGTCAGTGTCACTGGACACTTCTAGTGTCTAGTATATTTTTATTTGTCACTGGATTCTAAGTGGACCAGCTCCCTATGTAATGAAACACAGAGAGGGGAAAACAGGACAAAACAAAATATCCTTCCTTTTTTATTCAATGAAAGATAATACTTCTTTTAAATGACATGAATGAAGAAAAAGCTAGGAGAAAATATGAGACTAACTTATAGTAAAACACCAGCATATTAGAAAACACTGGGATTGACAAAAATGTTCACGTACACCATGGTTTCAAATATGTCCCCACAGCCTTATGTATTTGGGAAAGTCATGACACTTTTAAGAGGTGTTGCCTTGTTAGAAGAAGGCAAAGAGTAAATAGAACAAAATTGATACTTAGTAGCAGGGTATTGCTGTGAGATTAAAAGCATCTGGTACCATGTGTCTATTGGTTTTACCCAATATTTAGAAAGAACAGTTTAAGTTTCTCTTTGCCTGTTTTTTCTTCTGGTTAATTCTTTTTTTAGGCATTTATTAGAAAACATTGTGGAGGATTTCATATTTATTAGAAATAATTATGCTATTTGAAATTCATCCCCTTTCCAGTATGTGAGTTCCTTCATATTACTGAGAATCACCTTCTTAAGGATTCATCTAAAGTTGATTTTAAGCCACATTTCCTTCAATAGCACATTTTTTCCGTAACTTATTTTTGTATTATCTATACCTTAAGCATCAAAGTGGTTTTCAATTTGTTTCCAAAATTTATGGTTGTCCTTATTTAATTCTAATTATACCTCCAGAACAAAAGAGAACTGCATTTTTCAAATAACTAAGTACTTCTTAAGATACCTCCATCTTCTAATAATTGAGATATATTCATCTTCACACAGATTCCTGACTTAACACAATCCTTTGTGTATAAAAGCTGAGCTTTTACTTATACAGAACACTGGATAGTGGTTTTAAATGTTAAGACACACCAATGAAATGCTGTGTTTGAGGATCCTGATGTGTAAGGATGAGGTTGCTCAGAGGAAATGATGGGAGAGAGGTGGGCTTTTAAATCACTCTCTAATTAGTTTCTTTCCCAGTAGCCTGTGAAGTACCTCTTGTATGTAGTTTAACATTTGAATATTTACCTGGAACCTGAAGCTATATCTTTAGCTTCCTTATATGAGCTTGTTTCTCTTCCAAAGATGCCCTAGTGCATGAGTGTATGAACCATGCTTCATATTAAAAACAGATTTAAAATGGATTGAAACTAATTCCCATCTTTGCTTGTGAAAACACATTTAAGGAGAAAATAACAAATATACACATATATGAAATTTCCTTAATATTTTCCCAGGGGGTTTTCAACCGGTCCTACATGACTGTCACATGTTTCCTGATAAATCTTGAGATCTTTGCCCTGTGAAGCAATCAAAGAGGGCTTCTTTTTTTATTATTTATTCAATTGTGCATATGTGCTTGTGTTTGCGCGCGCGCGCGCGTGTGTGTGTGTGTGTGTGTGTGTGTGTGTGTGTGTGTGTGAGTAGAACCACAGGTGAATTCGGGAACCACCATGGACCACCTCCACCTCCTCCTTGTTTACTCTGCCTGGGGATTGGGATTCACAGACTACGCGGTACCAAGATCAGAAACACAGGCCACCCCCACTTCCGCCCAACTTCTATAAGTGGGGTCTAGGATCCCATCTCAAGACCTTCTGCCTGCAAGGCTTAACCCCTGAACCACCTCTCCAGCCCCCAAAGAGGGTTTCTTATAGAAAATAATTAGTTTTGTTTTACTTTTTCATCTGCCATGTTATATATAATATATGCTTAGAGACTTTGTACTTTATAAATGTACCATTTAATAGTAAGTAATTGGATGAAAATTGATCACTAACCAGAATCTTATGCTTTTCTCAGTTATTCTTTGGTACATATTTTACTGTTTCTATTGGAATTAGAATTATTTTCATGAAGTCTTCTCATAATCAATATCGACTATTTCTATTTCTTTATCACTTTGAATAAAAACACATTTATATTAAATGTATTATTCTTTTGACCTGCAGATTGTTGACATGTCTTGCAGGGGAGATTTGATTGCACAAAATTTCCAATTTGATTGTGTAGTTAATTATCTTATTAAATGCTATTTACTCTTTCAGTTTTGAAGTTGTCTTCATTGGTTACAGAAATATGAGCCATTTTTTATCATGATTCACCTTAAAAATATTGCTCCATTGTATTCTTCCTGAACAAGGTGTCATGAATAATATTGAAAAAATTTATTGTATAACAGTGTGCACATATTCAGATTTCTTTTTTTTTAAATACTCTGGAAGCACTTTTCTTTGCTGCTTGATTTTGGTTTTCAACAATAATACTGCTAGACATCCAAACACAAAATTTTGTGCCCTGGACCTAGACACTTCCCCTCATAAAGAAAATTTAAAAAGATATGATGTCAAAAGGAAAAAGAATATTTAGCTTAATTTTGGGCCAATATTTATATAAGACAAATTTCTAATCTGTATCTTCCTTGACCATGCCACTATCATAATTTATTAAAATGGTAATCAAAAGCCAGGAAATATGCATATGAAGATTTATTTTCTGCCCCAGTTATGGGACTGGGAAATGTCTTTGCCCTGGTGTTCTTACTTCTGTGGTGTTCATTTCCACTGCTGTTATGGTCTTTCCTGCCGAGATCATAATTATGTTTTATCTAACTTTATGAATGTAGTATTTTGTAGACCGGTTTAATTTGGTGTTTATTGAGGTTAATATATTTGAATGTAATAGTCTGCCAATAATACTAGAAATATCTGAACCATTATGCACAAAGTCTTCAATTACCTGTCTTCTGAAAATCTAGCTCAATGTATACTAGACTGTGAATCCAGTTTAATGTGTAAAAGACTTTAATATTTTCCTAGAACTTTTCAATATCACCCTCATTATTATTTTAGCCATTGTTTTCTCTATGTGATTATCTACATAGTTTTTTTTGGTGAATTCACATACACTGTCTCATTCTTCAACTTTAATATATCCATTGAGGAGCTATAGAAAGTTAGACATCCATATTGAAAAGAATATTGAACTCCTAGGTTCAACCAGAAACAAAATAAACACAAATGAACTAAAGCCAACGTCTGCATAGATAGATATTATTACATCGTATGAACAGAAAAAGGTGTTGTTACACTGCAGCAGCATTTCAGGAACTAAACTATGAGGACAGAGGACAATGCACATGTTTATCAAGAATACAGTAGATAACATGTGGTACATCTGTGTAGTAGAATATCATTGTAATTGAATAAAAAGACATTCTATTTTTTGATTTTTAATAATGGATGTAGAAAATATCAGGCTGTGTGAAGCATTTCATTTCCATGGGTATCAGTGTCATATGAGAAGTAAATGTAACAGTTGTTTGCCAAATAATGGGTAGAAGACCAAATGGGGTCATGGGTCAATGATTGCAAAATAATTACATAACATGACACAGTTCAGGACATTAGTGATTATAATGTTCTTGGTTAAAAAATATTGTTCACTTAATTTTTCAAGAATGTGCATCTTCAGTGATTTAGGCACAAGTAGAGAAAACAACTTTTAGAAATACATAAAGAGGATTTTAAATAGTGCAGAGGATATGCGAATATTTGAAACTATTTTCATTTATTTATATAGTATTATTTCAGAAACAGTCTCAATCTATATGGAGATAGAAAACAAATTTCAGTTCATTTGAGATGCTAATAGCATTCTGAGAATTAAAGTTTGTGAAATATTTTTTCTAAGACTCTTATTTCAATTTCTAAATGGCTGAAAAGCAGATTATAATTATATTTCTCTGTTAAAGTTCCACTGAGGTGAATAAAATCATCTTTCATCTTGATCTTTATACAAGAGTTATTAATAGGAAAAGAAGTCATTTGTGAATTGTAAACTCCAGAAAAGTGTAAGTTCTCTAGACATGCATTAGCTATGAAATCACAATAGTATATGGTTCCAATTTTGTTAAACTAAAAATAAAAGATATCATCATGAATTAATTAACACCTCTCATCACACCTACGTAATGGTAAATGGTCAAATAAGTCAGAAAACCTGAAAACAAACTTGCGTTAAGTCCACATTTAGGAACAGAAATTTAAAACCATTCATTTATTCTTTTTGTAACAAAGCTAACACATTCTTCCTGCCAATATTAGGAAAAAGTGTGAACAGCAGCACATCCCTTGGTGGGAAAGTGTGGCAAGAACTCTTCATTTTCACATAAATTGAGAATAACAGTATTTTTAAATCTCCTAAAGTAAACTAATTTCTCAGCATTTCCTATAAGTTATTGACTCTCCGAGGGAGAATATTTTATCGCTGACTTTTTAAAATGCTGATATCTGAAGATATTTCACTTCCAGCTTTAAATAACGTTTCTTCTCAAATCCAAGTAGACTGACAGTAAGCTTAATAATCTTGGTAATATTGCATTTTTCATTTAAAATCCCTCTTGTGCTTCCTGCTTTCTTTGTTCTTTCCAAGTCTGACAACTTTGCATGTCTGTTAAGCAGCTATCAAATGCTTTTTCTATCTGAGTTATTCCTCTGAGTGGTGATTCTCACAAATGTTTCCTGATATTTTTCAAATAGTAATGAGTGAAGTGGACAAGCAGGAGAGAGGGAGTGGGATGGATTGGCGAAGAAAGGGGATAGAGGGGGTAAGAGAAGAAGGGAGTCAGGGAGAAGTTCTCCATATGCTAGGAAAAATTTTTCAAAAAATATTTTGAAAAATAAGAAAATTTTAAAAAATGAGTGAAAGATTCTTCATGCTACAAAATAAAAGCTGTAAATGTGGAACTGGAATATAGATGTAACCTAAGAGTTCTATGATCAGGATCCTGATAAGACTAAAATAATTATATTAACTTTAGACTTATTTAATCCAATGTGGTCATTTCTCCTTTTTGGTTAATAATACTAGTTTATTGGTTTTCACTACTACAATTGAAAATACTCTGAATAATCTGGCATAAATTATATTCCATAGGAATTATAGTAAATAATTACATGGTAAAAGCAACAGAATTTGTGAGGATAGTGCTTAAAGGAAGTTGTTAGGTCTCATGTCAAACAATGCATAAACAAACAAGTAACCAAGCAAGAAGAACAACAAACCATTATAATCAATGTTTAGTAAAGGCAAGTGTAGCTGATAAAAGTCTAACTGCTATTGAAGTATAAACTTTATATAATCAACTTATATTTTTCTTTAGGCTCAGTTTGCCAACTGGCAGTCTGCTTAGTAGAGAACTAGTGGGAGAAACAAAGTTCTGAGCCAGTGGCACATACATAGCATACACAAATAAATAGAAGATTGTGCCTCAGTAGGTTAGGTTGCGCTGAAAATGATTCATATTTATTTTGGGAAACTATGATTTATCTGAATTTCTCTGCATTTTAGATTCGTTTTGAATCTTCTCTTGACAACTACTTCATAGCGTATTTGTCTCAGATTGCTGTTGTCCCCAGCATGTTTACAAGTTAACATTTTTTCATTTTTTCCAGATCTTTATTCATACTGATTTATTCTAAGGTTCATTAGTTTCCTCTGCAACCTGACACGGTCTTAAATAAGCTATTGAAAATTGGTGGTAGTCTTAATTTCTGTCACTATTGATTTGCCTGTCTTAGTTTTACTAGATGGATATTTGCTGCTATTAATGTGGCTATTTCCCTACTCAATGTTTATTACAATGAAGCATGTAGGAAAATAATTACAATTTGCTTCCTTTATCTAAAGCCCATTTTAGTCAAATCTTACCTGGAAAAGATTTTAGGTCTTTGTCTACAACCTTTACAAGCTTAGAAACTTACTTGATAATGAGGGTTAATAATAATCTGTGAAATATATCAATGACTGAAACAGGTAAAATAATTCATAAAACATAATTAATTAAAATACAATATTTATTATTAGTTACTCTTATTTTATTGAAGATAAATATATTGGAAAATGGAAATAAGAATATACTTCTTTTTCCCTGTTGTTTGCATTCTGATCAAATATTTCTGAACTTTCAAATATGAATATTATTTAAAATTTTATCATTGGGTTTTACTATTGGCTTTCAATCCTTTAGAAATACAACAGAAGAGTAATAAATCAGTTAATTGAAAGAAGTTAGCTTTAGCTTTAGAATGACTCCAAGGTTTTGTAAATCTCTTCTTCCCCTTGAGCATAGTTAACAGGGACAAAGTACTGAAAGTTAAAATCTGATATAGAAACTGATCATTTCAGGAGTTTTGTTTTTTGGGAGTAAACTAAAATCTATAGCAATATGTCATGATCCAAGAACTTTGCTGTAGTTGGCATCCTTTTTAAAACATTTAATTGCTCGTATTTCTTAAATTTGGTATTTAATTGTGTATGGAAGAATATTATTTTGATTTTAATTTGTCTCATAATTATTTCCTTCATAATACGTGTTTTTCATTTGATCATTGGCCATTCTCTGTTTCTACTCAAAAATATATTTCCATTCAAATATTTTCCAGTTTGAAAATTGTGTGATTGTCTTTATTGTTCAATTTTAAGTATACTTTTATTTTCTCTATATGAGTTTTTAAATGCATCAAATGCAAATAATGTTTGTTATTTCTGTTTGTCTGTAAAGATTAGTAAGCTTTATGTAACATTGTATGTTAGTTCTCCTCCCCTATATAGTTTTCACATTTTTTGTCCCCTTTTGCATGGGTACATTACTCTTTGGTGTAGGGAGACTCCCGACAGGGGTGAGTGAGTGTCTTTGTTATGACTGAATACTTACTTATCAGTTGCTTACTTTCTGCCCTGAGATCAGTTATCATTCTCTATAATGGTAGATTTCCATTGAGAGAATCTTCTTAGCTGCAGGATGAGAGCTGCACTGGTTTATGAACCCAATATGGCAAAAGAAATAACAAGAATTCAGATGATCTTATTCAACACTTAGTGATACTTGATGGTCAAAGTTGGCCAGAACAATTTTGTTTTCAGACATCAATGGTACCATGAAACTTTGTCCATGCTGCAGCAAGGTACTCAGGTACACTCAAGACCAGACATCCTTAGTAGGACACATGCAAAGTAAAGGACTCTAGAGTGGAGGGAAGCTTGTTGGGAAGAAATAATTTGCCATTGTTGGAATCATAATTAGGAAATTGAGTATAAGGAGAGAAAAACAAATAAAATGTCAATGTAATTGTAAGCAAGTTAAAAATTTTAAAAAATTATTTTCTATAGCAGGTTTATTTTTACAAAGGAACTCATTAAGAAGCACAGAGTTGAACTGGAGATAGGGTTCAGGGGTTAAGTCTGCCTCACAAGTAGAGCATCTTGAGTTTGTATTCCAGATCCCACTTAAAAATGCCAGGCAGAAATGGCTGTGGCTGTACTTCTGGAAGGTGGAGTTTGGGAACATCCAGAGCAAAGAGGAGGTAGCACAATGCAAGGAGAATTCTGAAGTTATTCTTGGACCTCCAAAGACACTCACAATGCTCTCTGATACACACAGACACACAGGCTAAATAAACAAACAAACAAACAAATAAATAAATAAATAAGGAGCACAAAGATCATTCTGTTCATCCTAAGAGTTTCATATTTTCAGTTTTCAGATTTGATATTTTTCATGTAACATGATCTAATTTTGAAAATTCGTTATTAATGCAAGTGAATTCTTTACAGTGAAGTTCACTATATGATCCTATGGGTCTAGTCAAATATATTATTTTACTTTGTTTTTCAATGTACCTGGGATTTTCATTCTGTTAGAGATGTGAAGAACAATACTGTGGTACTACTTTACTAATCAGTTTCCAATAGGAATCTTTCAGCATGCAGGACTCCTGGAAGGGTCATTCAAGTCATTGAGAGGAAGTATGGTGCTTTATTTTTGGCATTTATAACATAGATTGATTCAAGCAGTGTAAGTAATTAAACTGCGTTTAAGACTGGCTACTTTGAATATTTTTATCTAAAACTAGAGTATAGGGACTCACCCCACTCCTCACGTGCCTAAGGCAATGAGGGAAAGAGCTTGTGTCCCAAGCATTGGTATTATCTCCTAGAATCTGTTAAGTGTTGGCGTTGTAGATCAAAGCAGTGGCAGAGAGCTAGGATAACCTGCCTTCACGTCACTGGGACCATCCCCAGCATCACTGGAAGGCTGTGTTGGAAGAAATGGTCACCTTGGAATTGGAAGTAACTCTCTAGGCAGCAAGGCCTTGATGTCAAAATTATCATCAGGTGAACACACTTGCTTCTGTTATACAGTGTCATCTGGAATTGCTTTGTTGACCTGAATCCTCAAATTTTACTTACTCATCACTCCCTTATACTCAACTACTACACTTTTTACATTCTGTATTTCTCGTGTAGTGCATAGCATTTGAGACTAAATTTTTCCACATAGCAGCAATACATTTAATACATTCATGTGTTTTTTATGTCTTCATAGCTCATTTCATTTTGGCACTCATTTATATTCACTGTATTCATGAAGTGCAGTCAACTTAGCCACTTCCATTTATTTATTTATTTATTTATTTAGCTGTGGAACTTATAATTTCTCATGTATGAGATTTTGTGTAGAGAAAAGTGTTTAGTTAATTTGTGTAAAACAGTTGACATTATTTGTAAATCATGTGGTTTGGAAAGCATTTAGTTTGTAAAGACTTTCCTTACTTCTTTTCACATTAACTGCCAAAAATTCATTTATTTCACCCCAAGTGAAAGTATATTAGAATGTCAGTAACCTCACATTTACTAAAAATTTTGTGTTACATGTTTTTGTTTTATGTATATTACTAGACTGGTGTAGTGGAAAATATGATTTACAATATTGAATGTTTTATCTGTTTTTCTTTCACAAGTATATCTTCTTTGATACTGGGTCTGTTCAGATGATATTTTCCACTTTTTAATATGTTCACTGGTCAGCACATGATCCTGTACAAGGATGCGGCATTCTACATTCTGAAGAGTACAGCAGAACTCTATGGGGTTCCTAAGAATATCTCATTCATTAAGTATTCATTAGCAGTGTTTCCCTTTAGCACCTTGTTGACACCATTGCTATTAGCATCTCAGATTCACCATGAAACAATTAGTGCTGAAGAGAGAATTGAGTACAGTGTATTCTAAGTCAGCTCAATTAATGGTAGTCCCCAGATTGTTGCTGTCCAGTG
Source organism: Typhlomys cinereus (assembly GCA_023101885.1). NCBI lineage: Eukaryota > Metazoa > Chordata > Mammalia > Rodentia > Platacanthomyidae > Typhlomys > Typhlomys cinereus. The sequence goes on from JALPQD010000150.1 coordinate 4,753,116, forward strand.
CACTGTCACAGGTAAAATACCAATAGTTACCTGCAAGCGATCCTCTTGTGGAATTCTAAACACATCTGCCCCTCCAGGATTTAGAAAGGGACTTGTTTGACAGTGCCACCATTATTTATCTTGAGAATAATGCAAAAATGAATGCAAGAGGAATAGGGTAAATTAAGCCACCATGGAGTTTATTCTTTTTACCAAGATACAGGCAATTTTCATTATTAGGCACTTTCTTAAGTATTACAAGGAAATAATATTAAGCTCTGCAAAAATCAATTAAAACATTATGTTTAATTTTTAATATAGGTGCCTTCACATACACATACATCTACACACACATATAACAAGCATATACATTGTGTACATATTATATGTTTATATATAATCTATGCTTTCAGTGACTACAATATTAAATGCATCCAGTTTATTACTTTTTTAAAGAACCAGGTGTTATCATTTTCCTACCATTTTACTTGATATGCAAAATGAACACTATCACTTTAAATGTCATCTTACCAATAGGAAGGTAGGATTCTTAATGATTTTGGCATTTGTGGGTGCACATGTCATTAATTATTGATTACATTGTTTTATGATTAAAATGAATTTAAATTATTTTCATAGAATAGATGATAAAAAGCAATAGCTGGTAAATACTTTATATTATTTTGGGTTCATTTTCCATAAAAAAACAGAATAACTTTTGAAAACCATATTAAGTCAATTGAGGAGAATTTTACACAAAATTTAGGCTAAATAATACCACTGAATTGATAGTTCTTGATTTTGCTAATTAAATTGCTATTACAAAATAAAACATTCCAATTTGTCTTTCTTTTGAAGTTTCTTTAAAATTTTTTTTTACCTATTCATTTATTGTTTGTGTGTGTGAGAGAGAGGAGAGAGAGAGAAAGAGAGAGAGTGAGAACACTCTGTGTTCTTGTTGAGGACCAAAAGTTATTTCAGGAATCATCCTGGATTGCTACCTCCTTTGGGCTTTGTTCTGGGATTTCCCAGACTCTGCCCACCAGGTCCATAAGTACAGGCCATTAATGGTTCTCTCTGGCATGTTTATGTAGACCTGGGATCCAAACTTAGGTCCCTCTGTTTGCAAGGCAGAGTCTTAACCCCAGAGACAATTTTCTAGCCTCATATCTCTTTTACTATTCACTTATCTTGAAGCTTTTTTGTCCAATTAACTATTATTATTAGCTTTAATTATTGCTTCCGTAGAATGAGATGAATTCACACTTATTTTAGTTGACATATATAATTATGGGATCTTTTATATATATTTGAAATAGTTTAGTAATTTATGAAGAGGACTATTAGCTGTGATAAATTAGTTACTTTAATACATATATTCAGTTAAAATTCTAAGTGATTGGACCAGCAAGATAAGTTAGTAGGTAAAGACACTCTTTCTCTCTCTCTTTCTTTCTCTCTCTCTCTTTCTGTCTGAAATAAATGTAAGATATTTAGAAAATCCTGGATAATCAAGTTGCTGTGTATCACATAGCAGTTTTACTTATTATCTTATATTTTCTAAATGGAATTGAAATAAAGCAATATTCTTACCTTGTAGAACTTTGGAAATATTTTTTAAAAAAAAGGAGTGAAGTTAAAATTATCACCTTTACACTTCATATATGAGAAAAATTTTGTCGAATATTCCTTTTCATTATATATTGATGTTTTCCATGGGGCTGTAGTTGGAAATAATGTTTTTAAACAATTAGAGATATTTCATTTCTTGTTTGAGACAAGATTTTACTTTGTAGTTCTGTCTGGAGCTGGAACTCCTTGCATTTCCTAGGCTGGAGAGCAATATAGATTTTCTTTAAACAATGTCTTTGATACATCGACACTCAAAATAATTGATGAGATTCTGCAACATTTACCAAATAAATAATTTTATTAACAGGTTGCATTATATGTGAAATCCTTTCCCATCTTGGGATTTTATGATTCTCTGATTTTTATTCCCAGTATACAAAATCTGTATAGATGTTAATATCATTGGATTTTATTATACCAAGTTAGAATCATTGATATTTTTATTCTTAATTAGTACTAATATGTTTGAGTTCATAAATGGTTATTGGAGATGGTTCTTTATTATTTTATTGTTATGCCTAATTTTCTAGAATGTGAACAACTAACTCTTGTGTGCAGACCCAGAACTTGTTATAATGACTTTGAGTAATGCCCTCCTCAGTACGTACCAATTTTGTATTACTATAAGCAATATCTGGGTATATAATTCTAGTGTTTGCAAAAAGCAACCTTATCACATATTGTTTAGCAAGCATCATATTTTCTTCATGCATTATACCCTCTTTTACTTTGTAGGAATTTATGAAAACTTGGGGGAGTTTGGCACTATTTTATAAGAAATGAGTTAAATGTACATTATATTACTCATCATTGTGAGATAATATTGATTTATAGTGTATTCCAACCCAGTCCTTCATCTATTCCCAGTTTTCTAATAGTTTTATATCTAAAGAATTGGGAACCAGAATATACCATGCAAAAATCTATTTGAGGCCATTATCCCTTTAAAGTATAATGTTAAACTATTTTAGTCAACATAAAGTACACATCAAATAGAATGAGAAGAAATTTATTTCATGCATCACCAGGAGTTCAATGGAGACTAAGCTTTATGGTTGAATAAACTGAAAGATATTTGTTTTGGTTCATTTCATTGTGATTCTATCTTTATCCGCAGTCTGGTAGGCAAGGAGATGTGTCTTGTCTCTGAACAACAACGTTCAAAAACCAAAAGAATGGCAGACAGACTGCTCCTGTAGTATCAACAGAATAAAAAAAAATCATGAGCCCTTCAGGATCTCTCTCTTCAACTTTACCAAGTGGACTTCTGTGGAGGCAATGCTGTGTGAACATAACTAAGTTCCATGGTTCTGACCATGATTACTAAGTTGGTGAGTAACAGCGTCCTAGAAATTGCCCATTGTTTAATTGTAAGAGGGCAAGTGAAAATTAGACTCTGCCATGCAAGTAGAAGGTCCTGAGTTCAGATCCTAAGTCCCAGGTGGAAGCAGTGGCCACCTGTGCTTCAGGACCTGGTGGGCAGAACTTGTAAAATACTAGAGCAAAGCAAAAAGGAGGTAGAACCAATCCAGGATGATTCCTGATGTCATCCTTGGTTCTCCACAGGGACACACAATGTCCTCTGATACACACACACACACACACACAAACACACACACACACACACACACACACACACACACACACACACATCAATAAATAAATAAATATGGGGAAATGTAATTGAGGAAGCATGATATGTGTACATTAACATATTGTCTAAATTGACCACAAATATTGATGCATTAACCATCATCTGATTGCAAATATTTTAGTTTGCAAAAATAAACAACTTTTGTTCCTCATTTCCAAAGAGAAACTTGTAGCTTAACCAAACATAAATACACATTGCAAATATTTAGTAATTATCTCCTGTAGTTACTTTGCATGTTGTTTATAAATTCACAACCAAATATTCATCTATGAGGTAAAAAAGTTTTAGAAATTGTTTACGATTTGGTTCAAGCCCACTATAAAATTTAAATAGTGACCAGAATACAATATATCAGCATTTTTACTGAAAATAGATGAAGCTGCTATTATTTGATAATGGTCACTTACCAATTAAGAAGAAAATCCTGCAAAACTACTGGGAAACTATTTACCATTAAATCTGTTCAAAATCATGAATTCAAATAATATTCCTTGATTGATTTTCTTTAATGTATGAGGTAGTCATTGTATTAATAGATTCAATCAAATATTTTAGAGGAAATTTTCTACTGAGTATGCATCTTGCTCATTATCTAAAATCTGTGAAGAAAATTTAGAAATAAAAATGTATCCACATTTGTGATGACTTGTATGTATGCGAGTGAGACTTACATAGAGCTTTCTGCATATCTGATTTGATGATCATAGAAAACTTGCAAGGTAGACATCATCATTTTAGAGCTTTAAAATATTAATACATATCACTCCTATTTTTAATATGCTACAGAAAGACTATAAGAAACAAATCACATAGCATGCTTTAGATCTAATGATAGTAGAAAAATACCCCAAAATTTAATACCTGAACTGAGTTGTTCAGTAACTTATCCACTCAGGGTAAAAATTCTTCTGAGACACAGGAAATCAGAATATCTGACAATAAATATATAACTTTGATGTTTAACAATGACAAAATAAAATTATTATACACTATAATATCCCATGTAACATGCATGTTATATCCATTATGTATTTTTATAGTATCCTTATAAGTCTTATATCATTATCTATTTGATGTTAGTTGAGGTTTAGAAAATTTTGTAATTTATCTGGTTTGTCTGATTTTCAAACTGTGATATAACACCTTGTGCCAACTTTAAAGGATTTATTTTAGCTCATGGTATCAGAGGTCTAGATTCACAGACTGGTAAATTATATTGTTTCTGTGTTTGTGGTGATCAGCAAACCATGGTAGGGACATGTGGCAAACAAAGCTGTTTACCTCATATAAGTCATACAGCAGCTGGAATGAGGAGGAGGCTACAGCTCATCATAAGCCTCAAAGACACTTACTCAGTTACTAATTCCCCCTTCTTGTGAAATGCTTTCACCTACTCTCAGTAGCATTATATGCATTAAACTTGCTGGGAATGCATAGGACTTTGAAGAATGTTCCAGCTTCACATTGGTATATGTTTACATACCATATATGCCATATATATACCATAATTAGAAAGACAAAATGTTGGAAATTAATGTAAGAAATTTACAGGTACATAAATCCTTGCTCTAACAGTGTCATTATCTATATAAAAATGTCAAATATTGTGATTATGAATTAAGTTGTGATTAATTTACAAATCAATGTTAATTTAAAAGTTCATCTAAAGAAAGTCTTATTTTTCCATTTGGTTTGCCTACTTTCTCAGGCTCACTAATATCATTCAGTGACAGATGATATTCTGTAAGTATTATATACATTTAACTTTATAATTAACAATATCTCCAGCATCTTCTTAGTGAGGATAGTCACAGACTTCCTTGAAGCTCTGAGTCAGATATTCCTGGAGAAGGTGCTAAGATCATGTCTTCTGTAACCACTGAGTAATGTCTATTATAAAAGGAGAATGAGAGTTATACACTTTTGGTTAACAAAACGGTAAGAGGGAAGAAGGAAAATGATAAGGAACATAGATTACATATGAGAGAAAAATGAGAGATATCAAGAAAAATGAGATTCAAATGCAAATTGATCACATTACTTTCTTGAATTTAAATCACATCTTCTCTCTATGAAAATCAAGGTCAAATGTCTGAATGAAACTCTTTTAGGGTCTGATGTGGCTTTATATCACAGGGATTCTTAATATAGAATGAAATGCTATAATCTCACAGACTGAAATTCTATTTCAGTTTGCCATTCTAATACAACCAGAGAAATCCCACATATATTAGTGTAAGGAGTAGAAATGCAGAGAAAATGAATGGTGGTACACTTCACATAGAAGTCACTCCAAAATGACCAGTAAAAAAAATACCAGTTGTGGTTTGTTGGGAATGGATAGTTTTAGGAATTAATTAGCACGTGTGTGTGTGTGTGTGTGTGTGTGTGTGTGTGTGTGTGTGTGTGTATTAGAGTTAGGGTTAGGGTTAGGTTTAGGGTTAGGGTTAAGTTTAGGGTTAGGGTTAAGGTTAGGGTTAAAAAGCCTTTGACAAGATCCAACAGCCTTTTATGATCAAAATCTTAAAGATGGTTGGAATGGAAGGAACCTTTATCAATATAATAAAAGGTGTATACAACAAGCTTATAGCAAGGATTATACTCATTGGGGAAAAACTTGAAGCATTCCTGCTTTGATCAGGAATTAGAAAAGGGTTTCCACTCTCACTACTTCTTTTCAATATTGTACTTGAAGTCTTAGCTGAGGCCATAAGACAAGAAAGGGAGATAAAAGAGATTCAAATCACAAGAAAGAAGTCAAGCTATCCCTATTTGCAGATGACATGATCTTATACCTGAGTGATCCCAAAAAATCCACCAGGAAAGTCCTGGAATTAATATAGAAGTTCTGCCAAGGTGGAAAGACCTCCAATGTTCCTGGATTGGCAGAATCAACATCATAAAAATGACCACCCTATCACAGGCAATATACAGATTCAATACTATACCAATTAAAATCCCAAAGAAATTCTTTAAAGAAGTTGATCAAACAATTTCAAAATTCATATGGAGACACAAAAAACCCAGTATAGCAAAAACAATCCTGTGTAACAAAAACGCTGCTGGAGGTATCACCATACCAAACCTTAGTCTATACTACAAAGAGTCTAGTTATAAAAGCAGCCTGGAGCTGGCTCCAAAATAGACACACTGATCAATGGATAAAGGTTGAAGACCCAGATATAACCCCACACAACTACAGCCATGTGATCTTTGACAAAGGGGCCAAAAAATCCAATGGAAAAAGAACAGTATCTTCAACAAATGGTGCTGGAAAAACTGGATATCCACATGCAGAAGATTAAAACTGGACCCATAATTGTCACCATCTACAAGAATTAATTCCAAATGGATCAAGGACCATAAAAAGTATAGCTGATAAGGGTAAGGAACTCCCTTGAGCTGATTGGACTAGGCCAACAGTTCCTAAACAGAAATCTAATAGCATAGTCACTACAACCAACACTCAACAGATGGGATTTTATGAAATTAAAGAGTTTCTGTTCAAATAAAGAGATTGTAACTGGAGCACAAAGGCAACCACAAAATGGAAGAAAATCTTCACTAACCACATATCTGGTAGAGCCCTATTATCCAGAGTGCACCAAACACCAAGGAAACGGCCCAATTAAAAAAATGGGCCCTCGAACTTAAAAGAAACTTTACCAGGGACAAAATTGAAGTATCTAACAAATATGTTCAAAAATGCTCTGCATCCTTAGCCATCAGGGAAATACAAATCAAAACCTCCCTGAGACACCATCTCACCCCGGTCAGGATGGTAAAAATCCACAATACAAACAACACCAAATGCTGGAGAGGATTTGGTGAGAAGGGAAGGAACTCTCCTACATTGTTGGTGGGAATGCAGGCTTATACAACCACTCTGGTGAGCCGTCTGGCAATTCTTTAAAAATTTAAAGATTGAAATGCCATATGACCCTGCTATTCCACTTTTGGGAATAATCCCCATTCAGCAAAAGTTCACCGCAATGGCACAAGCACGACCATGTTCATAACAGCACTGTTTACAATAGCAAAGTCATGGAATCAACCCAAATGCCCAACAGTTGACAAGTGGATGAGGAAAATGTGGTACATTTATACAATGGAATACTACTCACTCATCAAAAATGATGAATTAATGAAATTTGCCAGGAAATGGATGGAATTAGAAAAAATTATATTGAGTGAAGTATCTCAGACACAGAAAATTAAGCAAAATAGGTGAATACTTGTACCAAACCTACTTAGTGACACACTCAAAGATAAATCACTGTAATACAGTAATTGCAAAGATTATAAACAGGAGGGAAGGGGAAGGAGGGCACCACCAGAAACAAAGAAAGAGGGGATCATGCAAGAGCAGAGAATAAAGGCCACGATCAAGTACTGCAAGAGGTGGCATCCAATACCCATCAGGATGGAGCCAAGGGCGGCGCAGGAACAGTAAAATTGGATGAAAAAAAAAAAAGAATAACAAACCATAATTCATAACATCAGAAACCCCACATTAATCACCAGGAACCAGGCCAGCCTAATCTTTCCCTATCCCAAAGCTCAGGGAAATTTGTGGAAGAGGGGATGGTGAGATCGTTAAGAGTCTAAAGTTGGGGAGGAGCAAGAATATGCAAGATATTTCACACACATTAGGGCCAAAATAATCATAGTAGGACTTTGCATGACCTGCTCAATGACAAACATGTCATTGATCCTCCAAAGTCTAGCATGGATCACAGGCTCCAAGATCCTTAGAGGCAAGAGATTAATAGCCACAATAGTATTCCTATACTTAAGGGGAATACAAAAAAGAGCTCTAGGCCATGCTATTGAGTCCTTACACCACATCAGAGACAAGTACACAGAGGTTAGTTTGACATGCACATTAAAGGATGCTCCAGGAATGGGGGGGGGGTAAGGGAGCACTGAGAGAAAGGGAGAGAGGGAGGGAAAGGAATGGGAAAAGGGGGGAGGGAGAAAAGGGATTCAGGGAGGTGTAGGGGGAGGGAGGGATATGTGTACCTATCAAGTTTGTATGAGTGTAAAAAATAAATAAAAATAAAAAGTTTCTACTTAAAAAAAAAGAAGCAAAGACAATGATCTGAGTGGATATGGTTAAGTTCTCTTAATGAAACAGATGCTATCACAGAGAGCATACCAAGATTATTCACCACTATTCCAGTAGACATAGCCTAACTCACATATATTCAGGATTGTAACTAAAACTGCAAGGCTTATAGACCTGTCTTGGGTCAGCATGGCTATATTAAGTAAGCAATATGTAAACCCAATATAATCATCTATTACAGACCACCAAACGTACAGATTCAGAATATCATTGCAGGAACTACTTTGATAGAGAGTGTGCTTTCTGGTACTATAAGTTTCCCCAAATTCATTTTTGGTTCATATAACGAGGATATCATTTAAATGTATATACTCCTTTACAGATTGTAAGGGTCTGAAAGAACTGGAAGGGACAAAACAAGAAATAAAAATTCCACACCTCACTTTGATTCTTCCAAAGGACAGGCACCATGACAAAAATAAATATGTGAAAGGTTTCAGGGAAAACATCTGGGAATGGGAAAATAGATGAAGCAACTTCTTGAGGAAGCTTTACTGTTTGATGCATTTGGGAGATGAGGAAAAATAAAACCAAGCAAGTAGTAAGATAAGGTTAGCAGAACATCAGAGTGAATAAGGTTCAAATTTCCTTCTGCACAGACTTCACATCCTTGACTCTGAACTCTTGTTATAGAATTCCAGCACAGAAGAAATAAGGGTAATTCCTGGGCTTGGGATAGTTCTGGTGAAATTTATCACAGTGCTACGTAATTGTATATGGGGGGGGGATTGGCATAATCAGACACTTGTAGCATGTTCCTCAAATAGAACCCAAAGAATGCTTGCTTCAGTGGTCCCTACATATCCCTTTGTGGTGACCCTGGAGAAGGTACAATTTAATCATTCACTCGTTAATTTTTAATTTTATAGTTTCATTTAACCTTTTGAATTATGCCTATTTTAATATTCTTTGATGAGTTTATAACTCCATGGGAAAAGGCTTTTGATTTTCTCCAATGTCATTTTGTGCTCACATATGATAATAACATTGCAGATATACAACGTATCATACTTAGTCCTTATTCTATTAATAACCCATTTGATTAATATTGAAAATCAAAACAAGCTGGCAATGTGTGGCTAATGTAAAATAGACACCATGTTACATTTTCAATGTGTCTCTTCTTTATAACAGTGAAAATAAGGGGCCAGAGAGATGGCTTAGGGGTTACGCCTCTGACTTGCAGGTGGAGGGTCCTGAGTTTGGATCCTCGACCCCACATACAGATGCCAGGGTGGAAGTGGGGGCAGCCTGCGTTTCCGGTCCTGGTAGGGCGAAGCCTGTTAATCCCAGGGCAAAGTAAACAAGGAGGAGGTGGAGGCGGTCCATGGTGATTCCGGAATTCGCCCGTGGTTCTACACACACACACATACATACACACACAAGCACACATGTAATTGAATAAATAAAAAATAAATAAATTTAAAAAAATTTAAAAAAATGAAAATAAAAGTGATGGATACATTCATGTTGACACATTTCTCTGTGTTTAAACATATGCATTTGTACAGGATGCATACATATATAGATATTTACAGATATGAAAATTCTATATTTTACCTGAATTGGATATTTTGGTGACTATTGCTATTTTCTGGATAGATGATGAAATTTAGTCCATATTGTATTGTAGAGTACATTTGAATAGATCATATTTTGAATATTTCATATGAAATATGTTTTAATAATGATAAATGAAGTTGAAAATTGATATTTCATCCTCTACTAACTTGGTTAACATAACAATGCTAATGGATGCTATCTTTAATTTTATATTTGGCAGGAAAACCTTCTACTACTGTTGGAGAATTCTCTGCTGTATGTTATCATGTAAGTGTCAGTAGAAATAGATTTGTCTATGTATTGTACAGTAGCTAAATGAAGTGAGACCATCTGTACTAATTATTACCCTCCAAAACATAAAGAAATTAATCCAGGTATGACAAAATGCTATTATGTGACTCCTTGAATATGAAATGATAGTTATTGGTGATTTCAAAAAGCAATGCCCAGAGATATTGATAGAAACCTATGTGCTTCTCTCTCCCATCACAGGTAGAATCTATTGGTTAACAAATTGTTGCACTGTCTTTTTATTTTCACTCTATTTATTTTAGCAAAGTTGACATTTCATTCTCAGGAAAACATCTCTGATAAATGTTTCCCTTCCACCAGGTTACTGAAGCCTCATGCTTCCTTTCTGAAGATGCAGGACTCAGATCAACACCATGCATGCCTAAACTGAACAAATCCCTTAGAAAAGAAAGAGGAATCTGGATGTGTATTGCTGAATCCAGGTGAAAAAGAAGTTATAACACATCTCAGTTGGAAGTTAAGAAGATTATCAAAATTGTTTGAATGAAAACTTGAAGAATTTCCTATGCCAAGTAAATATTTTAAGAAGTCAGAATATTATGTGATCAAGAGCATGCTGTAATTTCTAGGTAAAGGATGTGTAAAATATAAAGATCATGGAATGATTGAGCATCTGTGATAGAATTGAATTACAAAGAAGTACAAGTCTAGATGAAATATCTAGGGGATAAAAAGAGTTGGTGATTTTCAGTTCATTGAACTTTTTACTTAAGTAAAAGGAATCGAAATGCCATCTAAGGTGCATACTTGTGGGAGTGGAAACAAAACTTCTTCAAGTCTCTTTTTATCAATCATTGTATATTATCTCAACTCACTCACTCACTCACTATTATCACTGATTAGATCCTTATTCTACAGAAGAATTATGTGAGATATGTGTTGAAAAATATACATAATGCAAGATTTTATGAATATTTAAAGAAGTAAAAAAAATAAATGCCCAATTTTGTCTGGCTGTGGAACTGACATAGCCATGAAAAAAATGTTGAGATGTCATAGAAATATATTCAACTTATAAATTAAAGTTCTTTTCTGTTGCCAGAAAACATTTTAAACAAACTGAAACAGGAGGAATTGGGAGGATTTTTGATGGAATTTGAGCAACTGTATTTATTGAATATTGAGAACACTTACCAGAGACATTTTTTTCTCTCTTGTGGGTTGATGTTGTTTCTTTCTTGTTTAACATTTTCTTGTTTGCTTACCAACCTAAGGGCTTTTATTTTAAGAAAAAATATTCTTTTCCACCAGGCTTCCTTCATTTTTCTCTGAACTGTAAATTTTCAGATGCAACTGTATCTTAAAGAAATAAGGAAAATAATACAAATGAACACAAATAAAAAGAAAAAAATCAGTGCTTCTCAGTTTAAAAGTAGCTCATGTTGTCTAGTTGCATGTGAGACACAGGAACTCTTTGGTTGCTAGAATGGAAGTTTCATAGGTGCACTAGTTGTAGATCCCACTGCATGTTTAGCAGATTTTTCTTAACAGTATGTATATAAACAAAGTGTTGTCTCAAAGGTGACCCTTAGTAAAATATGTGAGATTATCTAATTTCCCTAGAATGGTGTAGAAAGGGAACAGAAGAATCTTTTGAGTTAGATTACTAAATATGATGACTTTTGTGTGTTAAGTTTATGCAGTCCTATGGAAAATACATAAAGGACACAAGAAATAACTGGACTATGAGTGGACAGTTAGAAACAATGAGGATCATTTCAGTGTGAAATGGTATATAATACATGAGTGAGTGCTGTAATTCCAGTGGGATTATGATAACACAAGGTAGGGATAGACCTAGAATGATCATTTGCTGAAGACTTTCTTATTCATTTCCATTATATCCAATCATGAGCCTTTTTTCTTGATAAGCAGGCAATATAGTCAGTGTTCCTATGCCAATAGTCATGATGTTCTCTTTTCTACTGTGGCATTTATAGATAAAGTTACCTGTGATGACTAATGTTTTTCTCTTACACTATAGCTGGTACACATAGATATCCTAGATTCCTTGCCCCTTTTATTGGTCTCATATTTTACTTTAGAGTTGTCCCTTAAATGTATGGTCTACAAGACATATCAAGCCCATTTAAGTTCACAACAGTATAAGCTCCATGATTTGATCAATCAGATAACTAAGTCAATAGAAGAATTTTTCTCTAGTGACCCAGTTTTCTGATCCCATTAGTATGGTTTCCTTATAGGTGCGCTATGCTGTTAAATATATGTTCGCATGGCTCAGCTATAAACTTTAACATAATGTTGCTTTCATTTTCTTACTATACCCTTTGTCTTTTATAACATTCATTGAAATTATGCTTTCATGTAAATAATAGAAATGACTCATTGGACCTCCTTTATAATTCTCTCAGGAGACTTGTGTCTCAAATTGTTATGCGATTCTCAAAGTCATTATGGTACTGATGGTACTAAGAACCCATTATTGGTGGAAAGTGTAGTGTCCACTCACCCACGGCGTGGCATGTTTCAGCCCACATACACACTCATTCACACGCTGTATTACACAGCTGCTGGCTGCCTTGATGAAAAGGCCATTCCCACCTCCTCCTCCATTCCCCAGAGACTCAGTCCAAGAACAAGGAGTCTGTCTGGTCTTCAGCAGATCTCAGTTTATTGGAGGAAACAAAGGAGCTTATATAGACAAAAGACAAAAAGCACCAAATGGCCGTGCAATTATGTCAAAGGTCAAAACATCCTTTAGGTGTTAGTGGCCAAGTTCAATGTCAATTAGCACAGAGGGTAGGTTGATACCTGAAAGCCAATTAGGGCTCTCTGTGAAGTGATCAGGTTATGCCCAAGACCTTTGCCCTCAGCGCCATCTTTAGTCCTATGTGCTCAGCCATGCCCCGGGGCAAATTCTGGGTAGGCCCAACAGAAAGTAGTAGTAATAACATTATTCATATATTGACATCAAATTATTTATGTCTCCCATTGTGTTAAGTCGAAAATTGATTGGCGTCTATGATAATTTAGGCATTAATTGTCACTGAGAATATACACATGTAATCTAATCATTTCTACTGAAGGTAGTGCTATTTTCACATATATAACAGTCTTGAAAATTGAATATAGTGAGAAAAGCCAACTATGAATATAAGGCAAAGATAGTTCTATAAGAGCAGAGGATTCAAAATGAATTCTAGTTTCAAATTTCAAGAGTGGCAAAACTATAATGACACTCAGTGTCAGAAAGTTTTGGGGACCTGAAAAGAATCATGCAGACATTTACATGGAAGAGTTCCAGAACCTTTAACTTCCAGAATAAGAAAATCATCACAAATCATTTTAGACGACCCCAGTCACAGATTTCCAGAAAAGACAATGAATTTCTCTGAGCAGGCACATCACCACACACAACAGATTCTTTTTAAGACCTTTAGTCACTACCTCCATGGTCTGCAGATTGACTGTCAAGGATAATTTTTGCATTGTCCAATTAAATATCAAATAATGAGAACAGAGCACCATAGATAAAAATGGATCAGGAGAATTTGCTCAGTAGCATAGATGAGCACAGAAAATGGAGCATCCAAATCCAGCAGGAAAGGGTGATTTGGTAGTTTGTGTTCTTATAGTGTACATTTGCACATTTACAGTAAATAAAATGGAAATTCTGGATTTCTTGGAAAGTACTGAGGAAAAAATAACAAATCATGAAAAAGTGGGAGGATCTGAATGTTTTTAACCTTGTGTCTGAAATCACATCCCCTAAATGTGTATCTTGGATTTGGTTTCATTAACTTAATTGAAGTCCTGATACAGGAGTAAATCTTTGTTATGCTTGATGTCCTCAAAGATAGAGGTTGATGGAAGCAGTTGCCCACTACTGGGCCATTGGAGGTTTTTTACTATGGCATTTTGATTTTTTAATGGCCTTACTAAAATGCCAACCAAACCAGGCTGTGACTGGACATACAACTCAGAAGTCCAAAACATGAATATAAAATACTTTAATGCTTCCTTGTAAAGACATTGTTTACATTATTCTCGGGGAAAGAGGACTATTGATTTATTATTATTTTTATTTTTCTACTTTTATAAACATACTGAGCATTCATTCCTGCTTTCCCCCACTCTGCACGTCCTCTCCCTTCCCCCCATCAATCCTTTCCACTCTCTCCTACCCTTCTGCCTGCATGCTTCTGTGGACCCAGGGTTCACCAGGCCTGTCTACTCTGTGGATATCAAATTACCTCTTTTCAGGCCACCCCACTGATATCAGCATTTGCCTCATTCATCCAGCTTCAGACCGAAAGATTTCCACCACTGTATGTTCTTATTTTTCTTGAATTCCTAGAGTTGGGAAGGTTTTCCATGAGACAAGACATTCCACTCAGGGCAGGACTGCTAAATTCGGGAGCTCCTGCAATGAGACTTGTCCTTCCCAGATCTGCATAACTGACATGACAGCATGCCCCCATAGACTACTTAAGAATATTGATTTATTTTTATCAGGGTTAGATATCTTATCTTACCTGACACTTGAGTGAAATCAGACAAAATCTGACTCTGTTGTTTTTATATAAATGGAGACTATTTGGTACAGTAATGAATAGCAATGAAGGGAGGATGACCTCTTGTCATTTTGTAATGCTTTGAATCAATCCCAAACTCTATTGTGTATTGTTTTCTTTTTCCTGAGCATATACTTGTGATATCTAGGTTTAGCAGCCTTGTATATTCATTTCTGCTATTCTTATGCAACATCTTATATAATGTTATGCATCATATGATATTACTCATACAATCACTTATCATTATTTATATGCATCATAACAACCATTTGTATTCTATGCCATTTACTAACCAAGTAGCATAAAAACTGACAAACATTTTTGCTTTTTAAATATATTGAAAGGCATCATTATTTCCACCTTGCAGATGAAGAAACTGAGGCTTAGAATAATTAAAAATGTTGAAAAAAATAATTCCAGTATAATCCAGGGAGAAAAATTATTATTTCCAAATTGTTTCATTATTATTTTGAAGTAACATTCTTAGATTGTTTAAAGTCTTTTTTCGGATATCCTTTAAAGTTCAATCTATTCATACAATTGAAAATAGAATGAATGAACCAAATTGAACTAAGAAAAACTCCACATTCAGTTATGAATAGCATTACACAGTTAAGAATTTCATGGAAAAAGGACCATTATTAACAGAAACAGCAAATTTGTATGAAAGTTCAACAGAGACATCATAGATAGGCATTCTCCATGGGTCATATATCATCTTTCTGCCTAGAGCTCAGTGTTCAATCTTTTCTCAAGTGTCAGGGGCAATATAGCAATAGTAATGCCAATACCAAAGGAATACCACTTTTGTTATCACAAGGATACTAAAAATAAATTGGTAGTCTAATAAGGTCATGTGGAGAGTGTTGGACAAACAACTGTGAGGAGTTGTTTTCTAATGTGTAGCATGCCCTCTGACTGGGAAACATATCAGAAAACCTAAGTTTTAATTTTCCAATTAATTTATGATGATGTATGTTTTCAGAAAGTGAGATGAATGTGGGTCTTTGATTGTATGCATTATCTGTGCACCTACTCATATCCTTCAAATTGTTAACAATATCTCCCATATCTTCTTGCCATAAGTTTTCTCTACATGCATTTATATAACTTTTTGGTTTAATGAGATAAATGTTAAATGATATTATGTTATATAGTTGTGTAATAATGTATATACCTGAGTCCATATATTTACCATTTGTTTTACTATAATGTTAACTGATACATGGTTCCATTAAAATGGCAATTCTAGGGATTGGGGAGATAGCTTAAGAATTACGCTTTTGCATCATGAGCTAAGGGATCTGAGTTCAGATCCCAGATCCCATGTAAATACATCACACACCTACACAAACAAACATATACATTTACAAACATATACACATACACAATATGTAAATTATAAAATGCCAATGTTACAGTTACATCATGTATAAAGACAGTAGTGTTAGTTGTTGTTCTTATAATAATAAAATCCTGAGGCTTCTATGGCATATTTGAACGAAAGCATTACAGTGCCAATGTATAATAAGATTTCAGTAATTTCAGGGGATATCCTATCATAAACAATTACTGTCACTTGCCCATCATCTAGTAGACTCTCATCTTTCTACTTTTAGCTTCCTTGCCAATAATTTATTTGCTGATGGGGAGATAATCTATATTCTAAAAATGGAGTTTAAATCCTGAAGTTATTTAAAATGTTGATTACATTCTCAAAAGCATATTGGTCATTTTATTTTACCCCAGTGCAAAATTATTTTGCATTATTTGCATCAAAATACTGAAAGCTTTCATTTTTCTTGACATTATCTGTTTTAAGTCCATGGTGAACACAACATATTCCCAAATCTCAGTGAAGAAGCTTGAACATGCTGAATTCCACTTCTTCCTCGGCACTGTCACAGCTGAATAGAAACCACCCACTTCTGGACAAACTTAGTCTGTCAATTCTGGTTTGCTCACATTTTCTACTGCTAAGAAAGACAATGTATTTTCTGTGTGCTCCATAAGGGTACCCATGTAAATGGAAACCATTCTAAGTATGATAATTTTATATGTTATCACTACAGTCTGCCATTCAAGAGAAGGTAGATAATAAGTAGGCTGAGTTAGGTTACCATAACTGTGACAAATTCCAGAGAGCTCTGACTTACCATAAGTAAAAGCATATTTTGGCTAACAGGAAAGAATGATCAGCCCCTGAAATGATACACCTTTGATCTTCAGGTCTGTGATGGAGGGGTCAAAGGGCAGGGAGTCATTCATAGAGCACCATGAGATAGTACAACTGTTTGCCTCTCCACTTTGGTGTGAAAGAGATGAGTAAATCTAAAGGATCATTTTTCTCCTATAATACCAGTGCTCAAGGACATTAAACCATCTACCAAATCTACATGGCATAAAGCAAGGAAATGAGGAGAATCAATCCCACAGTGATTTGTCACTCAAAAGGGGGAAAAATCAAGAAAAAAACCTCCTCATCCCTAATATTCTTAAACACATTTGAAAATATATGGAAACATTTCTAAGTGAAAAAACATTATTTTACTATTTTGAGTGGTGATATATCCTAGCTGCATACATATGTGTAAATTCATTAGGTGTATGCATTAAATATATTTAATTGTGCAGTCGACTATGACTAAATAAAACTTAAAAGTTAAATATCCATATATCGGGATGGAGAGATGGCTCAGGGGTTAAGACTCTCTTACAAGCAAAAGGTCTAGAGTTCTGATCACAGGTCCCACATAAATGTTAGTTGGAAATGGTGGCAGTGTGTAGGCACAGCAAAAAGAGGTAGAAACCATCCAAGATGATTCTTTTTTTTTTTTTCTGTTTGGATTTCTTTTTTTTTTTTAACATTTTTTATTTATTTCTGCTCATACAAACTTAATAGGTACACCACTTCCCTCCCTCCCTTCTCTTCCCTCCGAACCTCCTGCTCCCCCTACCCTCACCCCTCCGTCCCCATCTCCCAGTGCCTCCCCCCCAATCCCCAGAGAGTCCTTTAATGTGCATGCCAGAGTCTACTCTGAGCCCTCCTCTCTGATGATGTACAAGGACCCAGTTGTATTTCTCTGAACCCTTTCCTGTGTTCCTCCTTAAGCATAGGAACACTACTGTGGCTATCAATCACTTGTCTCCAAGGATCTTGGTGCCTTTAGCAGATGCTAGACTTTGTGAGGTCAATAGTGTGTTGGACATTGCGCAGGGCATGCAAAGTCCAATTACGATTGTTTCGGCCCTAACTTGTATGGAGTATCTTGCATATCATTGCTCCTCCCATCCTTTTGCTCTTACAATCTTACCACCCCCTTTTCTGCAAATTTCCCTGAGCTTCAGGATGGGGAGAGATTAGTCTGTAGTTCTAAGTGGTTGATATAGAGTCTCTAAAGTTCTGGATTGGGGTTTGTTGATTTTCTTTTGCAGTTTTGCTGCTCCTACAATGCCCTTCACTCCGTCCTGATGGGCATTGTATGTCACCTCTTGCAGTCCTTGATGGAAGCCTATTTTCTCTGCTGTAACATAGTCCTCTCTCTCCTTGTGTCTGGTGTGGACCTCGAATCCCATCCCTCCTGTTCATAATCCTTGGAATTACTGTAGGTAGTACATAGATTTATCTTTGAGTGTCTCAAGGTGGGCTAGGTGGGTTTGGTACTAGGAGCCAACTATTAGGAAGTACATACGGAGCTTAATTTTCTGTGTCTGGGATACTTCACTTAATATAATTGTTTCTAATAAAATCCATTTCCCGGCAAATTCCAGTAATTCATCATTTTTGATGGCTGGGTAGTACTCCATTCTATAGATGTACCACCTTTTCCTTATTTACTCATCAACTGTTGGACATTTGGGTTGATTCCATGACTTTGCTATTGTAAACAGTGCTGCTATGAACATGGTTGTGCTTGTGCTATCGAGGTGGACCTCTGCTGCATGGGGGGTTATTCCCAAATGTGGAATAGCAGGGTCACATGGCATTTCAATCTTTAGTTTCTTTAAGAATCCCCAGATGGCCTGCCAGAGTGGCTGTATGAGCCTGCACTCCCACCAGCAATGTAGCAGAGTACCCCTCTCTCCACATCCTCTCCAGCACTTGTTGTTCTTTGTATTGTGGATTTTTGCCATCCTGACCAGGGTGAGATGATATGTCAGGGAAGTTTTGATTTGCATTTCCCTGATGGCTAAAGAAGTGGAGCATTTTTAAAGATATTTGTTAGACATTTTAATTTCATCCCTGGTAAAGTTTCTTTTAAGTTCCAGGGCCCATTTTTTAATTGGGCCATTAGTTTCCTTGGTGTTTATATTTCTAAGTTCTTTATGCACTCTGGATAGTAGAGCTCTATCAGATATGTGGTTAGTGAAGATTTTTTCTCATTCTGTGGGTTGCCTTTGAGCTCGTGTTACAATCTCTTTATCTGCACAGAAGCTCTCTAATTTCATAAGATCCCAACTGTTGAGAGTTGGTAGCAGTGACTGTGCCATTGGATGTCTGTTTAGGAACTGTTGGCCTAGCCCAACCAGCTCGAGGGAGTTCCCTATCCTTTCAACTATGGTTTTTATAGTCTCTGGCCTTATATCAATTTGGAATTAAGTGTTGTACATGGTGACAAGTATGGGCCCACTTTTAATCTTCTGCATGTGGAGATCCAGTTTTGCCAGCACCATTTGTTGAAGATACTGTTCTTTTTCCATTGGATTTTTTGGGCCCCTTTGTCAAAGATCAAATGGCTGCAATTTTGTGGGCTAATGTCTGCGTCTTCAACCCTTATCCACTGATCTGTGTGTCTATTTTGGAGCCAGTACCAGGCTGTTTTTATAACTATGGATTTGTAGTATAGACTAAGGTTTGGTATGGTGATACCTCCAGCAGTGTTTTTGTTACTCAGGATTGTCTTTGCTATCCTGGGTCTTTTGTGCCTCCATATGAACTTTGAGGTTGTTTGGTCAACTTCTTTAAAGAACTGCTTTGGGATAGCGTTGAATTTGTATATTGCCTTTGGTAGGATGGTCATTTTTACGATGTTGATTCTGCCAATCCAGGAACATGGGAGGTCTTTCCACCTTCTGGTGTCTTCTGCTGTTTCTTTCTTTAGGGTTTTAAAGTTTTCATTGTAAAGGTCTTTTACCTCCCTGGTTAGGTTTATACCAAGGTATTTCATGTTTTAGGGGCTATTGTAAATGGGATTGATTCTCTCAGGTCTTTTTCACTTCTTTCATTCTGGGCATATAGGAAGGCCACTGATTTTTGCACGTTTATTTTGTATCCTGCCACCTTGCTGAACTTCTCAATTAGTTCCAGGAGCTTCCTGGTGGAGTTTTTGGGATCACTCAGGTATAAGATCATGTCACCTGCAAATAGGGATAGCTTGACTTCTTCCTTGCCAATTTGAATCCCTCTTATGTCCCTTTCTTCTCTTATGGCTTCAGCTAAGACTTCAAGTACAATATTGAATAGAAGTGGTGAGAGTGGACAGCGTTGTCTAGTTCCTGATCGAAGTGGGAATGCTTCAAGGTTTTCCTCATTGAGTATAATCCTTGCTGTGGGCTTGTTGTATACAGCTTTTATTATATTGATAAAGGTTCCTTCCATTCCAACCTTCTCTAGGGTTTTGATCATACAGGGCTGTTGGATCTTGTCAAAAGCTTTTTCTGCATCTATTGAGAGTATCATGTGGTCTTGAACGTTGGACTGGTTTATATGGTGAATTACATTTATTGATTTGTGTATGTTGAACCAACCTTGTGTGCCTGGGATAAAGCCTCCAGGATGAGTCTTGATGTCACCATTGGTGCTTCACAGAGAAACCCAGTGCCCTCTGATACACGCACACACACACACACACACACACACACACACAAACACAGAATAAATAAAAAAATTAAAAATCCATACATTTTCTCAAATATGTATGTGTATATATGTACATATACACATGTATGTGTGTAAATATATAAACTGGGTTTATTCAATTCTAACCTATATATAGGTTAGAATTGAATAAATCCAGTTTCCTGGTTTTAAAAGTTAAATATAAAAATAAAATTATCTTTTGAAAAAATTCAATTCTTTTAATTTTTGCTCTTTAATTTGAATATGTGACCTGGGAAGCATAGAGTTAATCTTACAGTGCAATGAAATAAACTATGTGAAGATATAGCACTGAAGAACAAAAGAGTCTTTCTTGGCAATATATTCCATTTAGGTTCAATTTTCTGAGTGAACCAGCAAGAGGTTGATAGTATATAATTATTTTACTCTGGGCAAAAATGAACTAGAAATATTTGATGAATATATTATGGATCTGTTCAGTGGGTTATTTTTTGAAGAATTATTTTTTACCAGATGACATCAATTCATAAAATTCTAGTACTGTCTTTAGGCTTAAACTGATTAAAATTAAGTGGTGTTATGATTAATGAGTTGATAAATTCCACTATGTAAATGAGATATAGAATTCTACTTTTGACAGCTGAGAAGATGGTTCAGTAAGTTAAGTACTCACAAAGAAAGCAAGAGCATCTGTCCTCAGCTCTCTAGGACTCACAAAAATGCTGGGGAGGGATGATGGATTGCCTGAAATCTCAATAACAGAGAGGTGGAGACAGAGGATCCAAAGGGCATATATTTTTTCCCCTGCATAATAACCATGATGGATTTTTCATGGTCTCAGTTCTCGGCTGAAAGTTTCCCAGAAACATTTCATGTGATCCTGCATCAGCTCTATCATTTATATATATATGTATACATACACACATACATACACACACACACATACATATATAGTTTGTATATCATGTGCAAGACATAGAATCGTGAGTAGTGATGTGAGGGACAGGAAGAAGGCTCAGTGGCTGAAGCACTTGCTCTGCAAGCAAGAGGACTGGAGTTCAGGATCCATGCCTCATATTCAGTCCTCTGTTGGTATGGTTACCTATCTCTAATTACAGAAATGTAAGTCAGAGAGTGAGCTGCTACCTAGATTTTTCTTATCAGCAAGCTCTAGGTAGATCCTCTCTCAAAAACTATAGAGTAGAAGAATAATTTAGGATGACTTCCAGTATCAACCTCAGGCTTCCACATAAACAAGTGCACACTCATGCATCCATTGATACAAGCACACCTACATACATATGGAAATGAAAAATAATGCTTTGATATATTGCCCATAGGATTATAGAGCAAGGGAGAAAAAAAATGCTTCAATTTTGGTCCATCAAACTTAGGGTATTCTACACACAGACATGTTCTCCATGAATGATCTGTATCTTTTTCACTCTACAACCATATTCTCCAGAAATGAGCTACATCATGTCTAGCTTTCCTATCAATACTCAAAATATCTTCTTTACTGTGTCATCTCTATATTTGTAGTTTAGTTCTTAGAAGATTTTAAAGTCTTTTAAGTATAAATCTCATTGTCTTCTCAATTATAAGATTAACTGGTCTTCATTTTTTAAGTTAGCATTTATGTACTTTAGAAGCTTAATGTTCCTCATCTGCCTGCGTGTTTGCAAGGTTTGACCAATGGCAGTATTGGGAAGTACAAAAGATTCAAAGGGAACAGGCCTAATAGGAGCTCTCCAGGACATGCGAGTATATCCTTGAGGGGGACTAAGATTCTAGGCTCTTACTCATTCTGTTTACTCTCAGGATGAGGACATGAGCAGTTTTGTCCTGCTGGTCATACCTCACCTAATATGTTGCTGCAATGAGGCCCTTTGAGCATATACTAGAAATTTTGCATGACTGTGCATGTAAAAAAGGGCACTTGAGTGTGTGTGCCTATGAAGGAACAAGGGTGACTTTGTTTTTATGTGATATTTAGGATTTGAACTCAGATCCTTTTACTTGCAAGGAAAGACTTAACAGATGAGACATCTCTCCAACCCCTAGGAACTCTTGATGAATATATCATTATATATTTTTTTTCTGGGAATCAAATTATCTCAGTTATTTTGTGTTAGAAAACTGACCCAAATAATGTTCAGATTCTCCTTTTGTTTACATAAAGTCTACCCAAAGACAAAACATCTTGGGTCTATTTGATTGCTTCTTCTAACACTAGTCATCTATTTATATTTAATTGCAATGTCTCATAGTGATATAGGAAAGTACTTTTTTAACTAACTATATGAATTACAGATTAAAATAATTGAATATGAGATCAGATTTCCTATTGTTTTCACTATCATATAGGATAATACAGTATGTTCCATGTGTTCTGATCTTGTCTTCATATAGGGGCTTCATTCAGGATGTGCTAGAGTCTATCATAAGGAACTTACCTTAATTGGTAAACTGAAGACCATCTCTCAAATCACATTGTATGTTATTGGATATTAACATTAATATTGATTTGTATTCCAATATTAACAATACAAATCAATAATATTGGTATACAAAATCAAGGGGCACAACTCGGATACTACTTTCAAATTATTCTTCTCTCACCTGACAGGCATCTTCCACAGTAAGACCTCTGAGTAGGTTTGTGAGGGATAGTCTTGACTACATGATTAATGTGGGAAGACTCAGGAGAAGGAGGAGGAGGAGCAGAAGGAAGATAGGACAATTGTCTAGGCACATCACCTGAGGCTATTTGAAGGTGAAGCGACTGAGCTAGTAATCAGGTACATGGGCATCCATTGCTTTCTACTCTTAGCTGTGGATGTGATCAGACTAGATGCTTCAAGTCCTAGCATTGGTAGCTTCCCCAGGTGAAGCTCTGCAACCTGGATTGGAAGCTGGATGTGAAGCTTTTCCCCTAAGTTCTTTGGGCCAAGGATTTTATTACACCAACAGCATATGAAACTGAAAGTATATATTATCACTGAATGAAAATGTTGTAGGCATTTAGAAGAAAAATTGTCTACCTTTATTAGTCTTCTGACTCCACTTTTTCTCTTTATCATTAGGTCTTCATGGACTAATTATGTCCTACATCCATTTGCAAAATATCTTTAATTTTTTTTGTCCCCATAGCAAAGCTCCAATGTAATAGAACGGGTAAGTTGTACCAGTTCCGTGATAAATTGAAAAAAAAAAAAAAGACTTGTTCCAGTCTTTGCAATGAGAGAGAAGCTGGTACAGTGAGACAGAGGAATTGAGCTCCATCCCACTGAAATTACAGGAAAAGAGAATTTAAATATGCTTTGTCGAGCCAAAGAATCACTCTCCAAAGGATGAGGGAGATCTATGTAGCAGAGGATTTAAGAGAGTGTTTAAGATTGAGAGCAGGGAAAAGGGTTGTGATAGACCATGCTGAAAGCACCATGATCAAGGCACCATGAACCCACCACATGGGCAATGATGAGCCAGGGGTAGACCTACCTGATTACCTGTCAGCCGGCAAATGAGAGGTGTGGGCCAAAAATACTCAATTTTGTGACAAAAGGAGAAACTGTTAAGCTATGCGATTCAGTTCCAAACCCCAGATTACACAAAAAGACATTAATGTGGCAGAAAAACTTTCCAAGAAAAGGTTTTGACAGTGGGGAGGGGATGAGGAATGGCAGCAAAGAGAGATAAGAAAAGGGAAACTTACCAGCATGTGTGAACTTGTGAAAACAAGGTCTATTAATAAATAAAAGCAGAAAAAATATCACACAGGGGGATTATGGTACAAGTTCAGTAGCATGACAGAATTCAGAAATGAAAGTGGATTATCTGGTTCTATAGTCATTGTTCAGGACCACTCTTCTTACAGTCCAGTCATTTGACTACACTGCTTTTCCAGAATATGTGTCAGGCATCCTTACAGAATATCTTGTGGTATGGCCAATATACAAAACAGGTGTTAGTCCATTATCATATGAAAAAATAACTCACTTCTCACATCATCAACAGAATGACACAAGAAAAATATCTAAGCAATGAAACTTAAAAAAATATGCCAATGGTCTATGCAGTGTATTTTGCATTCTAATATGCAGAAAAGGCTAGAGTGTTGAAATGTTGTAATCAGATGTAATTGTACTAACTTCATTTGAAGAATAAAAATATAAAGTCCCAATATAAGATTAAGATATTTGCTAGACATTTTAATTTCATACCTGGTGAACTTTCTTTTAAATTCCAAGGCCCATTTTTTAATTGGGCCATTTGTTTCCTTGATGTTTAATTTTCTAAGTTCTTTGTGCACTCTGGACAATAGAGCTCTATCAGATATGTGGTTAGTGAAGATTTTCTCCCATTCTGTGGGTTGCCTTTGAGCTCGTGTTACAATCTCTTTATCTGAACAGAAGCTCTTTAATTTCACAAGATCCCATCTATTGAGTGTTGGTTGTAGTGACTGTGCTATTGGATATCTGTTTAGGAACTGTTGGCCTAGTCCAATCAGCTCTAGGGAGTTCCCTACCCTTATCAACTATACTTTTTATGGTCTCTGGCCTTATATCGAGGTCTTTGATCCATTTGGAATTAATTCTTGTACATGGTGACAAGTACAGGTACAGGTAATCTTCTGCATGTGGATATCCACTTTTGCCAGCACCATTTGTTGAAAATGTTGTTCTTTTTCCATTGGATTTTTTGGGTCCCTGTGTCAAAGAGCAGATGCCTATAGTGTGTGGGGTTATATCTGGGTCTTCAACCCTTATCCATTGATCTGTGTGTCTATATTGGAGCCAGTACCAGGCTCTTTTTATAACTATGGATTTGTAGTATAGACTAAGGTTTGGTATGGTGATACCTCCAGCACTGTTTTTGTTACTCAGGATTGTTTTTGTTATCCTAGGTCTTTTGTGCCTCCATATGAATTTTGAGATTATTTGGCCAACTTCTTTAAAGAATTGCTTTGGGATTTTCACCCCAGTCAGGATGGCAAAAATCCACAATGCAAACAACACTAAATGCTGCAGAGAATGTGGAGAGAAGGGAACTCTTCCACATTGCTGGTGGGAATGCAGGCTCATACGACCACTCTGGCAAGGCATCTGGCAATTCTTAAGGAACTTAAAGATTTAAATGCCATATGACCCTGCTATTCCACTTTTGGGAATAACCCCTCAAACAGCAAAAATTCACCTCGATAGCACAAGCACGACCACGTTCATAGCACCAGCAGCACTGTTTACAATAGCAAAGTCATGGAATCAACCCAAATATCCAACAGTTGAGGAATGGATAAGGAAAATGTGGTACATTTATACAATGGAATACTACTCAGCCATTAAAAATTATGAATTAATGAGAGTTGCTGGGAAATGGATGGATTAGCAACAATTATATCCCAGACACAGAAAATTAAGTGCCATATGTACTCCCTAATATGTGGATCCTAGTACCAAACCCACTTAGAGACACAATCAAAGATAAATCTCTGTAATACTTACAGTAATTGCAAAGATTATAAACAGAAGGGAAGGGGAAGGAGGGCCACACCAGAATCAAGGAGAGAGGGGAACATGTTACAGCAGAGAAAATAGGCCACTATCAAGTACTGCAAGTAAGTAATGAGACATCTGGTTAAGTTCACAGACTTTGCTTCCTGATCATTTGCAACTGATGGGGTATGATCTCACCAGAAGGGGAGGGCATATAGTCTGGCAGATAGAAAGTAACCATTGTGCAAATGGGAGACTGATCCCCTCACTGCGGTCTCCTACTTTTATTCCATCTACCTTTGAATATACTCTTATAATAAGACTCTATTTTAATAACTTTTTATCTCTGGCCAGGTGGTTACATCCAATACCCATCAGGATGGAGCAAAGGGCATTGCAAGAACAGTAAAACTGAAAAAAAAATCAACAAACCATAATTCAGAAAATCAGAGACTCTACATCAACCACCTGGAACCAGACCAGCCTAATCTCTCCCCATCCTGAAGCTCAGGGAAATTTGCAGAAGAGGGGGCAGTAAGATTGTAAGAGCACAAGGATGGGGAGGAGTAACGATATGCAAGGTATTCCATACGAGTTAGGGCAGAATAAATCATAATAGGACTTTGTGTGACCTGTGCAATGACCAACACATTATTGACCCCTCAACGTCTAGCATGGACTAAAGGCTCTAGGATCCTTAGAAGCTAGGGATTAACAGCCACAATAGTGTTCCTATAATTATGGAGAACACAAGAAAGAGTTCTAGGAAGTGTCACTGTATCCTTACACCTCATCAGAGAGGAGGGCCCAGAGGAAAGTTTGACATACATATTCAAGGATGCTCCAGGGATGTGGGGGAGGAGACACTGGGAGATGGGGGAGGAGGAAGGAAGGGGAAAAGGAGAGAGGGAGCTAGGGCGTCCAGGGAGGGGTGGATGGAGTGAGGGGACAGGTGTACCTATTAAGTTTTTATGAGCAGAAATTAATTAATTAATTAATTAATTAATTAATTTAAAAAAGAAAAAAAGATTACATTGATTAACATGTTGGCCAAGTATTTGAGAACTTCTCAGAGGAATGAGAGACTCCGGACAATGCACACATGAGCCTGAGCAAATGTTAATTTGGATCCTGAGTGTCCCCATGTGTGGAAGCCTGGTAACAAACCTGGGGTTCTTCCAGAAGCTGAAGGGAACATTTTGTAGAGAGATGTTCCACCACTAGGTCTGTGACGTTGAAGGGTATGTTGAGATTTTGGCTACCCATCTTCTTTTTTCTGCTTCCTACTTCCATGGACTGAAGTTTTGTACCACCATGATATATGTCCTTGTCACTACCAGGCAATTCAGAGTGAACCTTAGGACCCATGGAAGCAGATAGACAGGAAAGTGGGAGGGAATGGGATGGAATGATGTAAGGAGAGAGGGTGTGGGGGTAGGGGAGAGGAGAGTGGCTGGGATAATTGCTCAGTATGTTTGTAAAACTAGGAAAACTTTTTCAAAGAATTAAAAAGGAGCCAAATCGCCATCTCTGAAATTCAGACTCCCCTAGAGTCTACACACACACACACACACACACACACACACACACACACACTTTTCCTCCTTTCAATCTGATTTGCTCTTTCTCAGAGTTTTTATTCTTTTTCTCTTTTACCAATGGACAATTGATTATCATTGTAAGTTAAGATCATAGTGATAAAACAAGATTCTCAATTGAATATTAGGACACAGTGGTGTCTGTAATACAGATTAAGAAGTAAGGGGGGATGAAACATAATTCATAAAATGAAAAGTTTGGATGCAGCTATATCGATCTAAGAAGCTAAATCAAACACCAGATATTATTTCCTTGAGAAGTGTGCAATTTTAGATATTTATATTCTTCTTATTTTTCAAATCATCATTTTAGGCTCAGAATTCTTCCCATAAATTTTTACCTCACATCTCAGTAAATTTGGGGCTTGAATTTGAATTTTCCAGTTTGGATTCCCCCTCACCAGCTTTCTTTCTGTTTTTCAACAATTTCTCTCTTCAGTATTCAACTTGTTAGGGCTCTCCTGATGTCAACCCTCACCTCTAGCCAGAGGAACTGAAGGCTCTAAGTTGTAGTTGCTTGTATGGCCCCGCAAGGGATCTATTAGGCTAAACTTCTGAACACATATTCAGGTTTCTTAGATCCCAATGTCAGTTCACTTCAGCTTCTGCCTGCCTTAATTCCTTCTTCAATGACTTCAGAGAGGTTTCCTATTTGGATAGATTATCAAGAATTTATAGCTGTCACCTGTGACACAAGATACATATGAAATGCATAGATTTTTGCTCTTACATATTAAATTGAGATGTGTGTGTTAATATTCTACACGAGCATATTTGTATCTTTGTATAATAAAAGAAGTTCATAAAGTTGAAAGTGCTTTGAGTCTTGTACAATTAAGTATTTGGGTACAATCAATTTCAATATAAATTAGAAATTTAAAAAATGAGTAGGTTTTTATTTCACAATAACAAATCTGATAGCTTCCAAATATGTACAGAAAATATGTTATAAAATGTAAATCAATCCCCTGAGTATATTTCTAAATAAAACCCCAGTATTCGAGTCGCTTGCTAATCTATTTCATCTATATGATTCTTAAAACATTTCATTAAGGAAAGGGTTAATTGATACATATATATATATACATATATACATATATATATACATATATGTACATATATATATAACCATATTTTACAGACACCTCCTGAGAAGCACAAAACTGATGATTCAGGACTCTAAGAAACAGGCCTTAAGAATTTTTCTCCTTGATTTATCTATTGATTTTTGTTGTGCCACCAAAATAGAAAATGACACCCACCCTCGCCCACCCACCAGAATCCCAGGTCAGCCCAAGGGACCCAGCTCCTACCCCACCATCCAGCCGGGAGCTCGCACAGGGCCGAGGGACAAGGAGGACCTCCCCCTGCGCCCGAGCCCCGCCCCAGCTCCCCTCTGGTTAAATAGCTCCGCTCCGACGTCTCCATCCTCCCTCCTGCACCCAGTTCCTCTAGCCCGGACGTGCGCGCGTGGTCCAGGCATGCCTCATCTGCGATCTATGTAAGCTCCGTCACTGCCCACCCCCAGAACCCCAAGCCAAATAATTCAGTTTAGTGAAATTGAAAGATCTTAAGAGTTAAAACGACAATGGCAAAGTCAAAGTACAAATCCATGAGAAGCAACACTCAAGTAAACAAATTTCCCACTGAAGGAATTCATCCCATAATGTTAGACTCCAACAAGAACAAACCCACAGAAAATGGCCAAGAAAGCCTGACCCAGGATAGACTTTCAAAATATGATCATTACCATGTTCAATACTATGAAAGAGGAAATCCGGGAGGAATTACATAATCGAATCAATCGCTTTGAAGAGGAACACAACAGACACTTGGAGGAGTTGAGAAAAACAGTGCAAGAAAGAAAAACTGGCATAGAGCAGTTAAAACAGACTCAAGCAGAGTTTAAAACTGAGCTACAAGACAAGTTATCTTCAACCCAGAACTCCACAGAGAGTCTTATCAGCAGAACTAACGAAGCAGAAAACAGAATTTCAGACCTTGAAGATAAAGTGGGAGTACTAACCAGCTCAATGGAAGAGATTGTTAAAGCCAAAAAGATACTTGAGAGAAATATCCAAGAGATATGGGACACCCTGAAGAAGCCTAACATGCGTATTCATGGAATACCAGAGCAAGAATCTCAAAATACCACCCATAAGGAAATTTTTCAAATGATCATCAAGGAAAACTTTCCTCACATAAAAAAAGAGAGGCCCATCCATATACAAGAGGCATTCTGCACCCCAAACAGATACGACCAAAACAGAAGCACGTCACGGCAAATAATAATTAAAACACTCCGCATTCAAGATAAAGAACTGGTGCTGAGAGCTTCAAGGGAGAAAAAACAAGTCACTTTTAAAGGTAAACCTATTAAAATAAGAAATGACTTCTCAGTCGAAACAGTAAAAGCAAGAAGAGCTTGGAAAGACATACTTCAAGTATTGAATGAGCAAAAATGTCAACTCAGGATGATTTACCCTCCAAAACTATCAGTCATTATCGAGGGAGAAAGAAAAATTTTCCAGCACAAAGACAACTTGAAGGGATACATGTCCGCCAAACCAGGCCTTCAAAAAATGCTAGAAATGATACTCAAGCGTGAAGAAAAAAACAGGCATATCCAGGAGACTAGAAGGCAAGTATAACACCATTAAAAGTGAAGCAATATACTTATAAAAACTACTAAACATAATAAATGTCTGGAATTAAAAATAGTTTCTCCATTATAACACTAATGTTAATGGAATTCACTGATCAAGAGAAACAGATTACAAACTTGGATTAAAACTCAAAATCCATCAATCTCCTGCCTGCAGGAAACCCATCACACCAAAAAAGATATGCACGCTCTAAAAATAAAAGGCTGGTCAACAATTCTACAAGCAAATGGAAGCAGAAAACAGGCAGGGGTAGCCATTATGCTATCAGACAAAGTGGACTTCAAACCAAAGAAAATTATAAGAGACACGGATGGATACTATATTTTAGTCACAGGTACAATTCACCAGGAAGACTTCACAATACTGAACCTATATGCACTCAATATGGGCCCCTCCACATTCATCAAGAAAACTCTACAGCGTCTAAAACAAGAAATCAACCCCCAAACGATAATTCTTGGGGACTTCAACACCGCCCTCTCAACATGGGATAGATCAAAAGGTCAAAAGCTTAACAGAGACACTTTGGAACTTAATCAAATCCTTAAAGAAATGGACCTTACAGATCTCTATCGAACTTTTCACCCACGTACCAAAGAATACACATTTTTCTCAGCAGCACACGGAACTTTCTCCAAAATAGATCACATATTGGGCCAAAAAATGAATCTACACATATACAAAAAAGTTGAAATTCTAACCTGTGCCCAATCAGACCACCACGGCCTAAAGCTGAACGTCAACAACACAACAAACAAGAGAAATACACTAACTACAGGAAACTTAACAATATGATGCTGAATGAGAACTGGATTCAGGAAAAAATTAAAAAGGAAATTCGAGATTTCCTGAAAGTGAGTGATAGCGAAAATACAACTTACCAAAATCTTTGGGACACAATGAAAGCTGTCCTAAGAGGTAAGTTCATAGCTCTTAATGCCTACATCAAAAAAATGGAAACATCAGAAATAAACAACTTAACAATGCAGCTTAAAGCTTTAGAGAAACTAGAGCAATCTGATCCCAAAAGTAGTACAAGAGAGATTACCAAAATAAGGGGAGAAATATTTGAAATCGAGATTAAGAAAATGATAGAAAAAAATCAACCAGTCAAAAAGCTGGTTCTTTGAAAAAATCAATAAGAATGATACACCCCTAGCTAAATTAACCAAAAGCAGGAGAGAGAAAACTCAAATTAACAAAATCAGAAATGAACATGGAGTTATCACTACTGATACCTAAGAAATCCAGAGAATTATAACATCATATTTCAAAAACTTATACTCTGTGAAGTTTGACAACACCCAAGAGATGGATGAATTTCTAAGTAAACACAACTTACCTAAATTGAATCAGGAAGTTGTGAATTATTTAAATAGTCCTATAACATATAAGGAAATTGAGGAAGTAATCTTGAATCTTCCCACCAAAAAATGTCCTGGACCAGATGGATTCAGCACAGAGTTCTACCAGACATTTAAGGAGTTAATAATACCAATACTCCTTAAACTGTTCCATCAAATAGCAAAGGAAGGAACACTACCAAATTCCTTCTATGAAGCTAATATCGTTTTAATCCCAAAACCTAATAAAGACTCACTTAAAAAAGAAAACTATAGGCCAATCTCTCTGTTGAACACAGACGCAAAGATTTTCAACAAAGTCTTAGCAAATCGGATTTAAAAACATATTAAAAAGAATATTCACGGGGACCAAGTAGGCTTCATCCCAAGCACACAAGGTTGGTTCAACATACGCAAATCAAAAAATGTATTCATCATGTAAACCAGTCCAAAGTCCAAGACCTCTCTCAATAGATGCAGAAAAAGCTTTTGTCAAGATCCAACAGCCTTTTATGATGAAAACACTAGAGACAGCAGGAATGGAAGGAACCTTTATTTATATAATAGAAGCTGTATACAACAAGCCCACAGCAAGGATTATGCTCAGTAGGGAACAATTGGAAGCATTCCCACTTCGATCAGGAACTAGATAAGGCTGTCCACTCTCACCACTTCTATTCAATATTGTACTTAAAGTCTTAGCTGAAGCCATAAGACAAGAAAGGGACATAAGAGGGATTCAAATCGGCAAGGAAGAAGTCAAGCTATCCCTAGTTGCAGATGACATGATCTTATACCTGAGTGATCCCAAAAACTCCACCACGAAGCTCCTGGAACTAATACAGAAGTTCAGCAGGGTGGCAGGATACAAAATAAATGTGCAAAAATCAGAGGCCTTCCTATATGCACAGAATGAAAGAAGTGAAAAAGCCTTGAGAGAAACAATCCCATTTACTATAGCCCCTAAAAATATGAAATACCTTGGTATAAACCTAACCAGGGAGGTGAAAGACCTTTACAATGAAAACTTTAAAACCCTAAAGAAAGAAATTGCAGAAGACACCAGAAAGTGGACAAATCTCTCATGTTCCTGGATTGGCAGGATCAACATCGTAAAAATGACCATCCTACCAAAGGCAATATACAAATTCAATGCTATACCAATTAAAATCCCAAAGCAATTCTTTAAAGAAGTTGGCCAAACAATCTCAAAATTCATATGGAGGCACAAAAGACCCAGGATAGCAAAGACAATCCTGAGTAACAAAAACACTGTTGGAGGTATCACCATACCGAACCTTAGTCTATATTACAAATCCATAGTTATAAAAACAGCCTGGTACTGACTCCAAAATAGACACACAGATCAATGGATAAGGATTGAAGGCCCAGATATAAACCGACAAAATTACAGCCATTTGTTCTTTGACAAAGGGGCCCAAACAGTCCAATGGAAAAAGAACAGCATCTTCAACAAATGGTGCTGGTAAAACTGGATCTCCACATGCAGAAGATTAAAGCTGGACCCATACTTGTCACCATGTACAAGACTTCATTCCAAATGCATCAAGGACCTTGATATAAGGCCAGAGACTATGAAACCATAGTTGAAAGGATAGGGAACTCCCTCGAGCTGATTGGGCTAGGCCAACAGTTCCTAAACAGACATCCAATGGCACAGTCACTGCTACCAACTCTCAACAGTTGATATCTTATGGAATTAAAGAGCTTTTGTTCAGATAAAGAGATTGTCACACAAGCTCAAAGGCAACCCACAGAATGGTAGAAAATCTTCACTAACCACATATCTGATAGAGCTCTACTGTCTAGAGTGCACAAAGAACTTAGAAAACTAAACATCAAGGAAACCAATGGCCCAATTAAAAAATGGGCCCTGGAACTTAAAAGAAATTTTACCAGAGATGAAATTAAAATGTCTAACAAATATCTTAAAAAATGCTCCACTTCTTTAGCCATCAGGGAAATGCAAATCAAAACTTCCCTGAGATATCATCTCACCCCGGTCAGGATGGCAAAAATCCACAATACAAACAACAACAAATGCTGGAGAGGATGTGGAGAGAGGGGAACTCTGCTACATTGCTGGTGGAAGTGCAAGCTCATACAGCCACTCTGGCGAGCCGTCTGGAGATTCTTAAATAAATTAAAGATTGAAATGCCATATGACCCTGCGATTCCACTTTTGGGTATAATCCCCCATACAGCAGAGGTTCACCTCGATAGCACAAGCACGACCATGTTCATAGCAGCACTGTTTACAATATCAAAGAAATGGAATCAACCCAAATGTCCAGCAGTTAACGAGTGGATAAGGAAAATGTGGTACTACTATGCAATGGAGTACTACTCAGCCATCAAAAATGATGAATTATTGGAATTTGCTGGGAAATGGATGTCATTAGAAATAATTATATTAAGTGAAGTATCCCAAACCCAGAAAGTTGAGCGCCATATGTACTCCCTAATAGGTGGCTCCTAATACCAAACCCACCCAGCCCATCTTGAGACACTCATAGGTAAATCTATGTATTACCTACAGTAATTGCAAGGATTATGAACAGGAGGGATGGGGTTGGAGGGCCACACCAGAAACAAGGAGAGTAGTGACCAGGTTACAGTTGAGAAAATAGGCCTCCATGAAGGACTGCAGGAAAGTAATGTGACAACTAGTTAAGTTCACAGACATTTGTTCCTGATCATTTACAACTAAGGGGGTATGAACTCACCAGAAGGGGAGGGCATATAGTCCGGCAGATTAAAAAGTAACCATTTTGCAAATGGGTGATTGACCCCTCCAATTGCCAAATGCCATATGACTCTGCGATTCCACTTTTGGGTGTAAGTATTACATCTACCCTTGAATGTGCTCTTATAATAAGACTCCAGTTTAACAGCTTTCTGTCTCTGGCCAGGGGGTGACAACAGTGCCCATCAGGATGGAGTGAAGGGCATTGCAGGAGCAACAAAACTGCAAAAGAAAATCAACGAACCACTATCCAGAACTTCAGAGACTCTATATCAACCACCTAGAACTAGGCCAGACTAATCTCTCCCCATCCTGAAGCTCAGGGACATTTGCGGAAGAGGGGGCGGTAAGAGTGTAAGAGCAAAAGGATGGGAGGAGCAATGATTTGCAAGATACTCCACACAAGTTAGGGCCGAAACAATCATAATTGGACATTGCATGTCCCGCGCAATGTCCAACACACATTGACCTCAAAAAGTCTAGCATCTGCTAAAGGCACCAAGATCCTTGGAGGCAAGGGATTGACAGCCACAGTAGTGTTCCTATGCTTAAGGGGAACACAGGAAAGGGTTCAGGGAAATGCCACTGGGTCCTTGTACATCATCCTAGAGGAGGGCTAAGAGGAGAGTCAGGCATGCACAAGAAAGGACTCTGGGAATTGGGGCGGGAGGCACAGGGGGATGGGGTGGAAGAGGTGAGGGGAGGGGCAACAGGGGGTTAGGGGTGGAAGAGGAGGGAGGGAGGGAACTGGTGTTCCTATTAAGTTTGTATGAGCTGAAATAATAATAAAAATGTATTTTAAAAAAAGGAAAGGGTTAATTGATTTTATATATATATATATATACATATATATATATATATATATATGATCATATTTTACAGACACCTCTTGAGAAGCACAAAACTGATGATTCAGGACCCTAAGAAACAGGCCTTAAGAACTTTTCTCCTTGATTTATCTATTGATTTTTGTTGTGCCACCGAAATAGAAAATGATTTTAGCTTTAATTATATTTAATTATTACATTTGCCTCTTCAGGGGATGCCAACTCTCTGAAATTCTGTTCTCTTTTTTACCATTTTATTTTTACTTCATGAACTGACAAGCTAAACTTTAATCATTTTTATCAAAAATGTATTATATAGCAATTTTTTATTAATAAATATCAATTTTAAACCTGGCTTAAAAAATACCATTTTTGTTTTTTTAGTTCTCCTGTTACAATAGGAAGGCATTCTGTTTTATTAACTCCTATCATCATCCATAGAATCTTTGGGAGAAAATCCAGCATATTTTCAGAGAGTTATAATGTTTGCATAAAATCTAT
The DNA here is from genome assembly GCA_023101885.1 of Typhlomys cinereus. NCBI lineage: Eukaryota > Metazoa > Chordata > Mammalia > Rodentia > Platacanthomyidae > Typhlomys > Typhlomys cinereus. The sequence continues at coordinate 4,788,955 of JALPQD010000150.1, forward strand.
CTAAGGCACAAAAATTTCAGTCTTTGGAAACTGTAAAAGTTTGAAATAAGTTTCTTCCATCAGCTCACATTTGCTTCCTGGAAGATTTTAACCTCTTTGATGATGAAAAGGAGTAAAAATAATAATTTCATATTTCATTGTGTGAGTGTGTGCTAGTCTTATGTTATCATGGTTGATTATCAAAGCAAATATGTAGTAATATCATTTTTGTATATGCATACCTGACTGGATATAAGAGTATTTAAATGACTTGTACTGGCGTAATTTTAATGTATTTGGGAAATTGATCAAATTTAAATTAAATCTTTTGTTGTTAGAATGAATGTACTTTTGTATGTTCTGTATTCCATTTACCTTTTAGTTATTCACATGTGACAAAGCTTATAATAAACCCATTTTAATTCTGATAATCATCTTGTTTAATAGTAATTGCCTAAAATTTTATCAATTTAATTATAAGAGAGTGCCTAGTGATTTAATGCACTTATTAACTATATTGTTGATACAATTATTGCTTGATATTTGTGAATAATTATATTCTAATTAAATTTTTGTGGAATAAAGAGAAATTTAGGGAAATTATATTATATTACTGTAGAATTCAATTTTTAATTTTTGATGCCAAGCAAATTGTTTACTGTACTTGAAATAATACATAGTTAAATCAGAAATAAAAAAATGCCAATTATGTGTTGTATTGCTCCTAAGAACGAGAAAATTTTCAAATCAGAATATAGTACTCACATGATTTCTCATCCTTTTGTTTTGGGAAAAGCTGTTCATGTTTCAAACTCAAGATCTATTAAATAGTAAATAAATTATTATTTCAATCTTAAAGATATTATCACAATAGTTATATTTTCACCATTTAGGATGAATGAGAAATGGCCCACTGATGACCAATGGTGGAAAACCAGGTTAGAAACACTAATGAGTTATTTTCCTATTTTTAGAAAGCCTTATATACCAGTTTAGAATGGTGGTTTTAGATTTAGAAATACATATGATAAAAACACAAATCAGTAGCTTTTCAAACTTTTACACAAATCTATGCTACTCATAATAAGATGAATACATAGATTATCAGGATTTCTGCAAACACTCATGTCCATCCCTCTGTGTTTGTTACCCTTACTTCTAGATGAATCCATTATGTACACTTTTCTCATTAAAGTTATTTTTAGCTGTCTCGATATTAATTTAAAAAAATTTACATATAAACTCATTGATTCATGTTACTCTCAGTCTTCATTCTGAAGGTATTTTGTTTGTTTTTTTGTTTGTTTATTTTGTGTTTTTGTAATAGATAATGGTTGGCTGAAAATAGTTAACTGTGGAACAATTACAATTGTTGCTGGGCAGGATATCAAACCAGCTCCCCTTCAGGATCATGAAACATCTAAGAGGGAGCAGAGAGAATGCAAAGTCTCCGTCAGACACATGTTGCTTTTCACTCTATAAATATTTTTCATGGTTTGAATGTGATTCATCAGCCACAGTCTCATGTGTTTGAATCTATGTTGATGTTGATGTTAGGCAAAGTCATAGCATCTCTACAAGGCAGAGCATTGTAGGAAGAGGGCAAGTCACAGGAGGTAGGACATGAGGTAGCTTAGCCCTGTTTCCTGCAGGTTTTTTGTTGTTGTTGCTCTCTCTGCCTTCATGAAGACTACTGTGATTTTAGTTGTCCACCTCCAGCCTCTGCATCAAGTCATATCTTTCCTGCACTATCTTTCCTTTGGGACCATTAGACAAATAAATCTTTTCTCCATTAATTTTTATGAATATTATCTCACAGCAGCAGAAAGAAAACAGTATTCATGCTAATTGACTTAGTTGTGAGCCAGCCATTACATATTTTATCATGTTCTGATTATATTATATTACAATTTTTCCTGGGTTTTTACAGCTCTTGCATTTCATGCATAGGAATCCTTGTCAATTATGTATTTCAAACATTTTCTCCCACTGGATGTTTGTGTGTGTGTGTGTGTGTGTGTGTGTGTGTGTGTCCTGTGGTAATACTATGCTTTAAAATTTACAACTGTAATTTCACACAAATTATTTATTTTTTTCTATTTTTGAACTGCTTTTATGTTGTTGAAAAGGGAATAATACGCTTTGTCACAATATTCAGCTTTTATACACATAGATCAATTATCCATTTGGAATTGATTTTTGCAAATGAGGTACCTAAGAGATTTTGATACATTATTTTTCAGCATGAAATCAAATTAGACTAGCATCACATATCAACAAAATTTCATTTTTCTATAAACTACATTGGCAACTCTTCACACTCAAGGATCTATCTATTAGCAGATGTATTACATAGTTCTTTTTCTTGTGTCATTATTTTTTCTGTGTATCAGATCAAATTCTGTGCTGTCCTGATTTACTTGCTTGATAATAAATCTTCATATTTATTGATATAAAGAATATATTTATTGTAGTTAACTCTTCATAGCATTTTGCCTTTAGATAAAAAGTTTTAAATCATATAAGGAACCAGTGGCATTTCCATAAGCCCTTAACAGATGCTAGACTTTATGAGGGCAACAGTGTGCTGGACATTGCACAGGGCATGCAAAGTCTCATTATGATTGCTTTGGCCCCAACTATTGTTGAGAATCTTGCAAATCGTTGTTCCTCCCATCCTTTTGCTCTTACAATCTTACCGCCCCCTCTTCTGCAAATGTCCCTGAGCTCCAGGATGGGGAGAGATTAGGCTGGCCTAGTTCTATATGATTGATATAGAGTCTCTGAAGTTCTGGATTGTGGTTTGTTGATTTTCTTTTGCAGTTTTGCTGCTCCTGCAATGCCCTTCACTCCATCCTGATGGGCACTGTATGTCACCCTTTGCAGACCTTGATGGAGGCCTATTTTCTTTGCTGTAACATGGTCCCTCTCTCCTTGTTTCTGGTGTGGCCCTCCTACCCCATCTTTCTTGTTCATAATCCTTGCAATTACCGTGTTATATAGGTTTACTTTTGAGTGTCTCAATGTGGGCTCTCAATAGGAGCCACCTATTAGGGAGTACACATGGTGCTTAATTTTCTGGGTTTGGGATACTTAACTTAATATAATTGTTTCTGATAATATCCATTTCCCGGCAAATTCCAGTAATTCATCATTTTTGATGGCTGAGTAGTACTCCATTGCATAGTAGTACCACCTTTTCCTTATCCACTCGTCAACTGTTAGGTTGATTCCATGACTTTGCTATTGTAAATAGTGCTGCTATGAACATGATCGAGCTTGTTCTATCGATGCGAACCTCTGCTGCATGGGGGGTTATTCCCAAAAGTGGGATAGCAGGGTCATATGGCATTTCAATCTTTAATTTATTTAAGAATCTCCAGACGGCTCGCCAGAGTGGCTGTATGAGCCTGCATTCCCACCAGCAATGTAGGAGAGTTCCCCTCTCTCCACATCCTCTCCAGCATTTGTCGTTGTTTGTATTGTGGATTTTTGCCATCCTGACCGGGGTGAGATGATATCTCAGGGAAGTTTTGATTTGCATTTCTCTGATGGCTAAGGAAGTGGAGCATTTTTTAAGATATTTGTTAGACATTTTAATTTCATCTCTGGTAAAATTTCTTTTAAGTTCCAAGGCCCATTTTTTAATTGGGCCATTGGTTTCCTTGATGTTTAGTTTTCTAAGTTCTTTGTGCACTCTAGACAGTAGAGCTCTATCAGATATGTGGTTAGTGAAGATTTTCTACCATTCTGTGGGTTGCCTTTGAGCTTGTGTGACAATCTCTTTATCTGAACAGAAGCTCTTTAATTCCATAAGATCTCAACTGTTGAGAGTTGGTAGCAGTGACTGTGCCATTGGATGTCTGTTTAGGAACTGTTGGCCTAGCCCAATCAGCTCGAGGGAGTTCCCTATCCTTTCAACTATGGTTTCATAGTCTCTGGCCTTATATCAAGGTCCTTGATCCATTTGGAATTAAGTCTTGTACATGGTGACAAGTATGGGTCCAGCTTTAATCTTCTGCATGTGGAGATCCAGTTTTGCCAGCACCATTTGTTGAAGATGCTGTTCTTTTTCCATTGGATTCTTTGGGCCCCTTTGTCAAAGACCAAATGGCTGTATTTTTGTGGGCTTATATCTGGGTCCTCAACCCTTATCCATTGATGTGTGTGTCTATTTTGGAGCCAGTACCAGGCAGTTTTTATAACTATGGATTTGTAGTATAGACTAAGGTTTGGTATGGTGATACCTCCAGCAGTGTTTTTGTTACTCAGGATTGTCTTTGCTATCCTGGGTCTTTTGTGCCTCCATATGAACTTTGAGATTGTTTGGTCAACTTCTTTAAAGAACTGCTTTGGGATTTTAATTGGTATAGCATTGAATTTGTATATTGCCTTTGGTAGGATGGTCGTTTTTACGATGTTGATTCTGCCAATCCAGGAACATGGGAGGTCTTTCCACCTTCTGGTGTCTTCTGCTGTTTCTTTCTTTAGGGTTTTAAAGTTTTCATTGTAAAGGTCTTTCACCTCCCTGGTTAGGTTTATACCAAGGTATTTCATTTTTTTAGGGGCTATTGTAAATGGGATTGATTCTCTCAGGGCTTTTTCACTTCTTTCATTCTGGGCATATAGGAAGGCCACTGATTTTTGCACATTTATTTTGTATCCTGCCACCCTGCTGAACTTCTCAATTAGTTCCAGGAGCTTCCTGGTGGAGTTTTTGGGATCACTCAGGTATAAGATCATGTCATCTGCAAATAGGGATAGCTTGACTTCTTCCTTGCCGATTTGAATCCCTCTTATGTCCCTTTCTTGTCTTATGGCTTCAGCTAAGACTTCAAGCACAATATTGAATAGAAGAGGAGGACTCAGTGGAGAGTCAGGCATACGATATAAAGGACTCTCTGGGAATTGGGGGGGAGGTACTGGGGGATGTGGAGGGAGGGGGGGAGGAGGGAGGAGGCGGGAGGTGGGGGGAGGGAGGGAACTGGTAAAAAAATTTTAAAATGTATAATTACATTTTTAATAAAAAAAGAAAAAAATCTAATTTGTTATATAATTTTAGTAAGGAATCTTTGATGCTAGTTTAATCTAATAATACATCCTGGATACAGTTTCCTTGCTAATAATAATGTGAAATTGCCTATCTAGGAAACAAAATTATACTCTATTTTACTTATGTATCATGTGCCCACCAAACTGACACTGATACATCCTCTGTAACTTAACCAATAAGGATATTATATAAATATATTATAAATTTGACTAGAGTTTTGTTTTGCTTCTATGTAAATTGCAATATGATTGTTTATCTTATTTTATGCCTTAATATTTCATAATAACTATGCCAACTTGAAGGAAAAATAAATTAGAAGTATAGTAAAAAAAAAAAAAGAAAGTTTTAAATCAGCTTGCTAATTCTACAAAAGCCACTGGGGGGTTGGGATTACAATGAAATGATATGACAAGTCAGAGGAAATGATGTTTTCAGTCAACAAACAAATAAGCGTCAGAAATCAAAACTTTGAAAATTCATTAGAAATTTTATCAATGACATTTTGTACAATATCATTGCATCTTAATAGATCAGGAAAAGCATTCACCTTAGAATTTTTATCATTATTATTTTATTATTAGAATTGTCTTTAGTTACCATATTACAAAACATCACATTGTTTGTTCAATTCATTATATTTTTATTTTAATCTGAAATGTTCCCTTTCACAAGGTAATCATAATTTTGGGAAACTGAAACATTTTTTGGACTTTGGATCTAGCTATATCAATCCTTCGAAAGTTCTTCCTTAGACTGTTGGTTCTGCCTTGCTTTCTGTTTCCTGGTCTTTAGTGACATGCACAATCTCTATCTTATCTATCTATCCTGAGGGACTGAAACCTTTGAAACTGTGAGTCAAATACTGCTATCTTCCTTAAATTGTTCCTCTCAGTTACTGTGTTCACAGTGACAGAGAAGCTATTAATACACGTTACATTTTATTGACTATTTTGACACTTAAGAAATATGATTTGGGGCTGTAGAGGTGGCTCAGGGGTTAAGCCTCCACCTTGCAGGCAGAAGGTCCTGAGTTCGGATCCCGGATCCCATGTATAGACACCAGGCGGAAGCAGGGGTGGCCTGCGCTTCTGCTCCTGGTAGGGCGGAGCCTGTGAATCCTGGGGCAGAAGGAGGTGGAGGCGTCCATGGTGGTTCCCAAATTAGACCGTGGTTCTACACATACACAGACACACACACACACAGACACATGCACACACGAGAGCACACATACACACGCACATGCGCACAGTTGAATAAATAATAATAATAAAAAATTTTAAAAAAAGAAATATCATTTGGACTGAGTGATGGATCAGGGGTTAAATCCTTTGCCTTACAAGCAAAAGATCCTGAGTTCAGATCTCTAGATCACATGTAAAAGTGCTGGGTAGAAGTGAGGTGACTTTACACTTCTGCCCCTGGAAGACAGAGCCTGGAAAATGCAGAAGAAAGCAAAAAGGAGGTAGAGCAATCTAAGATATTTCTCCACGTCACCTTTGAGCCTCATACATATACACAGTCAAGTGTCCTCTTCTATACACACATGCACACACTGCTCTTCCTATTCGAGAATGTACTGGTTACTCTTCTCTGTTGATGTGTGTGATATACCATACAAAGTCAGTCAACTTAAGGGAGAAAAGGAGATTTTTCAGCTGATGCCTCCACAAGATAGATACTGTCTTTCACAGTGGAAAATTCATGGTTGATGGCATAAGCTGGAGGTAGCCTAAGTCTTTGCAGACATCATGGAGGCTCAGAGTTGCTGCTGCAAGCTCAAGGGCAGACTCATTCATTCAAGGAAGGCCGGGTCAACCCCCTGTGAGTGCTTTCCTGCAGCAAAGCTTACCTTGAAAGTTGCCAGGTCTTTATCAAACACTCGAATTTAGTTTCAGGCAAACTTTCAGGATGAAGACAAAACTTGATCAAACTCTCTGCCAACATATTGCTCCATTTGCCCCTCATCAAGTTCACAACAAAATCTCTGCTTCTCTCTGGACCATCATAAGCTGAGCTTTCTCTGTCTGCATCTCTCACAGCATCAGTCTCTTCCAAACTCTCACAAAGAATGGCCCTTTGGCCCTGTCACCAAGAGGCTTTCCTAACGCAAAGACCCAAAGTTCTTCAAATTTCTTCCAACAAAGAGTTTCAAAGATACATTAATTACATCACAGCAATGATCATATTGTTGGATACCAAGTTCTCTAAGTTTCACAAACAACAGCTTCACTTTTTGATACTAGATTTTCAGTCTCACACATCAACACTCCACTTCTCTGTTACCAATAGCGCTCAGCTTCACAACACTTCATATTCTGGTACCATATTCTCTTAGTCTCACAAGTCCTGTACAGGTTACTGGTTAACTGTTCTCTAGTGTTGTGTGAGACATTACTCAAAGTAAAGCTACTTAAAGGAAAAAAGGAGATTTATTCAGTTTTGTGGTTCCAGCGGGGAGATAACAGTCCTTTATGGAGCAGACTCACTTATTCAAGCTGGGCAGGGCTAACTAACCTTAAGTCCACCTTGTGCGATTGCCTTCCTCCAACAAGGCTTCACTTTCAAAAGTTGCCATGTATTTCCTAAACTTAAAAATCAAACACATGAGCTTATGGAAGGACAACTCCCATTTCAAACTTGGCAGAGTGCATCCTGGACTACAAAGGCTAGTTACAAACTAGCCTCCACACACACATGTACACATAATATTGAATGTGTGTCTGTGGCTGCAGAAATGTCAATCTAAGGTAAAGATATTAGTAGATTCACCTTTCCTTGAGGGGGCTGCTTTCTCTCTGGTCTTAAATGGCTTTCACACTGCACCTTTGTCTGTGCCCTCCTGTCTTTTCTCAAGGACATCATTTACATACATAAGTGACCTTATTTTGACTCAGACATTTCTTTTTTTTTATTTCTTCCACTCATACAATGTTGATAAGTACCCCATTGCCCTCCCTCTTTCCACCCCTCCCTGGATTCCCTGTGCTTCCTCCCTCCTTCCTTTTCCTCTTTCTTCCCCCCCTCCCTTTCTCCCAGTCCCCCCCCCATTCCTGGAGCATCCTTTAGTGTGCATGACAAACTTTTCTCTGGGTCCTCCTCTCTGATGAGGTGTAAGAACTCAGTAGCATTGTCTAGAGCTCTTTTTTGTGTTTCTCTTTAGTATAGGAACACTATTGTGGCTGTTAATCTGTTGCCTCTAAGGATCATAGTGCCTGTAATCCATGCTAGACTCTGGGGGTTCAATGATATGTTGGTCATTGCATAGGTTATGTAAAGTCCTGTTATGATTACTTTGGCCCTAACTTGTATGGAGTATCTTGCATATCGTTGTTCCTCCCCATCTTTAGACTCTTACAATCTTACCGCCCCTTCTTCTGCAAATTTCCCTGAACTTTAGGATGGGAGAGATTAGGCTGGTCTGGTTCCAGGTGGCTGATGTAGAGTCTCTGATTTTCTGAATTATGGTTTGTTGATTTTTTCTTTTAGTTTTGCTACTCCTGCACTGCCCTTGGCTCCATCCTGATGGGTATTGGATGTCAGACATTTCTTTAAACACAATATCTTTCATTTCAGTTATATTCCAAAGATTGCAGAGATTTGTACTTCATCATAAGAAATGTAGGAAGATGCAGTTCAACTCCTATGGCAGCAGATGGGTTCTATAAGTGAAATTAACCAATCTACCCTTGCAATTTGGGAAAATATATGCACATATTGCAGAACATATTTCTAAGTAACAGAATTATAACCACCCCTCAGCTGTCTAGTCCTCTTGCTGTGTTTGAATCCTCCTTGTTTTTGATGTTCTTCACCCTGTTCACTTTTCTGTGAGTGGATTCTATTCAAAATTTATTATAATTTAATCCTTTAATTCAGCTGTATAGTACACTTTATATTTTTATTTTTTATGACGTCTTAAGGTATTAGCTTGCTCTCATACCCTTAGCTCTTACAAGTCTGGTTTGTTGCTTGGATTTTATAACAAATGAATAACCAAACAATCAAGGAGAGCTCTAGTTTTTGCACAGATTTTCAAAAGATCCTTGTATATCCAATCTGAACTACACCATACTTACCTGTCTTTTGTCTTATGTGGCATGTTAAGTTTCCTCAAGTATTAGTTTTCAATCAGTGAAGGATGTTAAAAATGAATTAAATTCATTGAGTTAAAAACTGTTAAAAACTAAAAACTTAAAATATATAAAATTAAAAAAATACACAACATAAAACAGAAAAAATCCACATTGCAATGGGTTTTACTCTCTTTATGAATGAATTTCTCTTTCGCTGTTACTAGTTTTTGCTTTCTTCTTCTTTTTTTCACTCTCAAAAACTATTCATCAAAGTCCCTCTTCTCTTCCACTATCTCAGCACAGATGGTATTTGCATACAGGTGCTGTATGTAGCAGGTGTTCAGTCTCATCTGTATTCCAAAGTATTTCTCAGAAGCAGGTTTCTTAGTTTATAGAAAGTATTGTCTGTATCTATTTTGTTATTGTAGTCACCCTTCATTTATGTATATTCAAAAAAGAATTGAAAATTATTACATTATCACTCATGGTCCAGATCTTATTCTATGAGAAAGTTATCGCTTCTATAAATTTTAATGAATTAATTGTTTTTACAATGATATTGTGATTGTTAATCTCAATTGTCAAACTGATGAGATCTTGAATCATCTGAGATAGATGCCTCTGGAAGCATGTGAGGGAATAACTTGGTTAGGTTGAGATGGCAGAACTGACTGGTGTGCTCAACATTCCCATGAGATATAAGACTAAGAAGTATGCAGACATTCATAGCTCTCTGGTTCCTTATTAGAGTTGGGATGTGACCAGCTGCTCCAACTGCCTGCCTTCCTGATTTCATTGTCATTTTGAACTGTGAGCTAGAAGCCATTTTGTTGTTTTGCAGGGTATTTTATCACAACAAGAATAAAGGCAAATTATACAGTCATTACATTGATTTCATGATCAGGAAAGTATAAAAATGAATATTTAATGCCCCAAGGTAGATAAGTGAAGCAGTAAATAAGTCGAGGATTCTAATTTGAGTGACTCTGCCCACATGGTTGTGATATCACTATCACAATGTTTGGAATGACATTCAAGTCCAACAACTCTCAGATGTACTTAGAGATAGTTTTTAGCTGCATGTATGTGCAGCTACTTTGCAGACAAAACACATATACCAATATTGTGCCATATTTATTATGAAGATACAATTTAAAAATTATGGTATTAAAAATAAATTTCTAAAATTAAATGGATTATTTTTTAATTTTGAAAACATGCAATTGTTTTTAAAGAGAAAATGTTTATAACACTATTGTTTTGCTACCAAAATCTAACCAAAACTCATGTTACACATTTCATTTTGCATTTTATATATTTAAATATGTATTATCTTGACAATCTCCTTAAAATTATTCTGACTACCTTTCATCGAAGTTGAGTAACATTTTAAGTGCACATATAAAAGTTGCATAAGTCATCATGCAAAATGTGAACGGAAAAAATGTGAATGAGTTATGCACAGCCTCTGTTCTTGTCTTCCCTTTTTCATAGCATATGGGAACATTTTCATGTGGTAATATTTTCACATGGGAACAAAATTGGTCCTTATGTCACATGCATAATATTCCACTAATCTGGCTCATAACCAGTTATTTATTTCAGCACTTATGGAGAAATACAAACATTGTTTATGGTGATTTACCACTACAAAATACTGTATTCCAAGTACGTTCCCTCCAAAATAATATGAAGAAATTTAATTCTTAAAGTGATAGCACTAAAAGTCTGGATCTGGGGATGTGATGTGTTCATAAAGCCTGCAAAGTGGTGAGAGGAATTGATGTCTTTACTAAGGATACTTCAAGGAATCACAACTCTATATTGTCTTTCTATTTTGTGACATGTGAAAGTGTAGCAATAGGGAACCCCCATAAGAAGCAAAAGCTGAGTCTTCGCTGAACACTAAATGTGCTTGCTCTTTAATCTTAGAAATTCTAAGTTTGAGAAGGATGAAAACAAATTTACCTTACTTATGATAGAAAGCATTGTTTCAGTATTTGCTCTAGTTGCACAAGTAAAATCAGATACATGTATTGCAAAAATAAACCATGTGCATTTGGCAGAATTCTTTAAAGAAACAAATATATATATATATGTATATATTAGATTGATTTATAAAATATATATTAGATTGGTTTATTGATTTACATGTTCTAGGTTGGATATCCCAACAATGCCAATGTACACAATTCAGAGCTCAAGAACTCTATGTAGAATACAAAATCCCCACATATACAGAAGCATGGACTTTATGAGTGGTTTCCCTTATGAGTGGGTAAGGAAATGGGAGAATTGGGCAGACTAAAAATGTACAAAGATTAAATTATCTCAGATGAATAAGCCATATTTCCAGTGAAAGCATGAGAACTAAGATAAAAAGGTAAGCATTCCTAAGAAAAAGCTTGGAAGGACACTTGTTACAAAGTTAAAAAGAACATTCATTTTGTGAGATTCAAAATATGCTAATTTCTTTGATTTTTAGCATAGCACTAATTACATAATATGTACATACACACATATATTTATATGTGAAAAGCAATGACCCCATGGAAAACCATAGGTTTTACAAAGATGGTGATGTCAAGGAAGGTGTAAAGTCTAAAGGCAGTAAAGGAGGAACAATGACAAATGAAAGAAAATGAAAACATTATGCTATTCACAGAATGTTTCTTAGAAGATTTATTTACCATAACCTTGCATAACCTTGTAAAATACCTGTGTTCCCTTTAAAATAAAGCTCACTAAGTCCACAAAGGTGGAGAGACAGTTGGTTGCATTGCTTTTGTAATAAGATAAAATAAATAATTTAAATGTCCACTGCTGTCAAGTAGGCATTAAAAGTTGCCTTTTAGAGAAGTCATTATTCTTTCCTGCATTAGCACTGATAACAAAATCAGAGAAGTGAAGTGAAAGAATCAAAATATCAGGTCATTTTTCCTCTGAAGAAATCACAACCACTAAAATTGCAAAAATGCTTAGATTTATATAAAGCAACAGTAGGGCATATCCGACATGCCAAAGTTTGCATAGGCAAGTGTCATAGTTAAGCACAGGTGTCAACTTGACTGTTGAAGGTTTGAGCTCTGGGCACATTTGAAGAGAATTAATGGTTGAGTTAAGCCCAGAGCAAACCTTCAGAAGATTGTGTAGCTGATGTGGAAAGTCCAGCCCATGGTGGGTGGGACTAGGCCCTGGAATAAAATTCAGAGAGCTGATTGAGGAAGTTAACATCTTTTTATAACTTGCCAGACATGCTGTCTGGCAAGTAAGGATCATCCCTCTCTCAGCCATTATATAGAGATGATGTGGCCAGTTCCTTAGGCATTGGTGTTGGTGTGAGCTTTACTGTCAAGCTAGACTGAGAACTGTAACCAGATAATTAGAGAAATAAACCCCTTGTTCCCTTAGCCATTTGATGGTCATTTATCAGCAACCATGCAGGCAAACTGCAACAGAATTTGGTACTGGAGAAGTAGGGTGTTGCTGATAAATCTGACTATGTGGATTTTGTGTCTTTTGACACAAATGGTTTTGCTGGACAAAGTTTGAAATGTTCGAAGATTTTCACTTTGTGGATAACAAATACCATTCTGCAGAGTTTAGTGGGCTAGTTCGATAATGGCGGTGCTGAGAGAGTCATGGATTATTTGGGCCCAATTTGTGATGTGGGGAACAAAGACTTGGTGAAATTGAATTTAAAGATAATAGACTGATTTTCTTGTTAGAGGAGAGCTGTGTTGGTGGCTGCGAAGCTTTGAATGTGGAAAGGGCAGGCAACAAAACATCAACTGCTGTTGGAGAAATGAACATCCGTGAAGGAAAACCTAGTAACTTGCACTGGAATGGTGGAAAACATGAATACCACTGTATGGTGAGTTCGTGGTTTGAAAACCCAGAATCCTTCAGGGGCCGAAAGCCCAAGTTAAAGATGGTTTCTACCCTTTGGAAATTTGGCTGCTGAAAAAGAGGCTTTTTCAGTGTCAACACACAAAACTTGCTACAGCTGTAGCTTGAGTGGACCAAGCTATGTTTCAACCTTGCTTCAAAATCTGGCAGCATCCCTTCAGTGGTACTGGTTTTGGTAATGATTTGAGAAGTTCATGGAGAGCAGCAAAAGCTTGGCACCAAGTGGCAGACATAGAGTTCCTGCAAGGAAAGGTGAAGCTTATAGCTGCAGAGGTGAACCCAGAGTGGTGTTTGAAATGCCAGAGCTATGGGATGTATGCTGAGGACAGCTGCAAGTGGAGATTCAGCCTGGATCAGAGGAACTCTGCTTTTACAACTTCAAGCTGCAAACAGGGACTGGGAAGGCCTAGAATCTTTGCGCCACCTTGAATGCATGATGAACAACAGAAGATGGATACTGAAAAAAATGATGAGGTATTTGTTTTGCCGGACTTTGATCTTAATTTAAATGTTTTCTTATTATGTCAAGATACTTCTGTTTTAATGTTTTATCTGTGTATTTAACTTATTTTGACTTGAAAGACTTCTCCAGTTAAATGTAGAAATATTTAAAGAAAAACTTTCGGTTCACACATTTTAATAACTGAAGTTTTAATGAGAGAACATTTTGAATTTGCTTATGAAATTTATTTATATTTTTAAAATAACTTTTAACATCAATGGGGACAAAGAAAGGTTACAGTTCAAAGTGCTATGTTTTTGTGTCAGGTTGACAAGGGGTGGAGTGTCACAATTAAGCCAGGTGCCAACTTGACAGTTGAGGGTTTGAGCTCTGGGCACATTTGTAGAGAATTAGTGGTTGAGTTAGGCCCAGAGCAAATCTATAGGAGATTGTCTAGCTGATGGGGAAGGCCTAGCATATGGTGGGTGGGACTAAGCCCTGGAATAAAATACAGAGAGTTGATTGAGGAAGTTGGTGTTTTCTATATACATTTGGCCAGGCATGCTGGTCTGGCAAGTAAAGGTCATCCTTTTCTCAGCTGTTGCATAGAGATGGTGTGGCCAGTTCTCTAGGCTTTGGTGTTAGCGTTTGCTCTCCTATAAAACTGAACTGAGAACTGTAACCAGATAATCATAAGAGAATAAACCCATTGTCCTCTTAAGCCATTTGATGGTCATTTATCAGCAACTGTGCAGGCAAACTGCAACAGCAAGGATCTTTGATAATTGAAATTAGTTCTCATCATGAGGTTGCAATGTACGGGACATGTGGAAACCTTACGATATGGTGGGTTTGTGATGGTTCTGCTCTAATGAATGGATTTTTACTTGGGGTTAATGTATTATTGCTGGGGTGACTTTTTATATAAAATTTAAGTTTTGTCTTCTTATACTGTGTGTCTCTAGCATGCCATCAGCATTCATAAAACTCTCATCAGAACATAAACATCCAGTTCTGTGTTCTGGGAACTCCAGAGCTTTGAACCATGAGAAAAAGTTTTCTTTCATGAAAGAAATATTCTATTCTCCACACTTTTCCACTCTTCCCTTATTTTACTTATTGCTTCAGACCAGTCTCCTCCCATTAAACAAAATCTGAGTTTGAAGACATGTTGACTGAAAATATTTAATAAAGAGAAGTTCATCCCTATTCCTCAGAGAATGTAGAGGCCTTGGGAAGAGATTTCCACTTATAACATGTGTTAATGGAATTGGCCCATGATAGAAATGAAGAGTTTTGGAGTTCATTTTTGTGCAGACTCATTCTTGTGCCTGCAAACATCTAGTTGTCCCACCACCATTTGTCAAAGGCAATGACCTTGTCAAGTATCAGGTGACTATAAATTTCTCAGGTAGGTGGTATCTCCCAAATAACTGTTGGATATAGAGGCCGCCTCAAAGACCCTCCTACAACACAATAGATATTTGACATTGCTATTAGTTGCCCTCTAAACTCTGATAATGACATCTATTGCTGAGGACACCACACACAAGGATCATGAGAAAACACAAGCTGGAATGTATATTAATGGCCCCATTTAACTATGAATGCCATAAGCTACAATTACAACAGTTCTGTTAAGAGGCACCCAATTGTGCAACAATGACATGTAAGGTATTGGAACAACCAATTGCATTCTGATGGGCATGTATATATAACAAACATGTACTATCAAACATATGTGTAGTATATGATCCTAAAATGTAACGGAAGTACTATAATGCTGAGATATACTAAATTAAGCCAAGTAATTCACATATTTACATATGTGAATATGTAAATATTAATTTCCATATCAAATATGCAAGTATGAAGAATACAGGAAATACACTTTCAACTAATTATAATTTCAAAATAAATCCATTTTCATAGTTTGTGAGCAAAATATATGATATCTTTAAGCAAGCATAAGGCATAATGCATTGTTATTTCATCTACATGTTGCAGTACAAGAATACGATATTTGCTATTCCAAGTTATGTTGGAACCAACCCTCTTGTTAGGTATTGCAGTTTTTACTGTCTGTCCATCATTTCAATAAAGGAGAATGGACTTCCTTTCTGTAAGGCTTCATGAAACAAGTGATCAGAAATTTTGGCAACAGAAAAGCAGCAACTGGTATTCCCAATAATAAACTTGCTAACACATTGGTTGATCAATAGAAACATGCTTGTGACACAAATCACAAGTATGCTTCATCATTTGTCATACAGTTAATGTTACCATGTCTCATATCACTTGTTTTAGGTGCATTAAAAATGTGGCTCCATTTTTCTTGTTGATTCTTCTCTATTATTACTGGCATTTTGCCTTATCTCCAGTAAGAAAAATATCATTTCCTCTCGTTTTTTCCACACAGTATACTGGTATTTAATTTTTATCCCCATACTCATTTTATCTTTTCCAAGATGTTCCAGAAATTGCTACTTGCAAACACAAATGACATTGCCTATAATGTTTAGGATGATATCTCCAAGTGCAGTGCAATTATGTGATGATTGTTCCTCAGAGTCCCCAGGAGCTATTTCAAGTGGGATCACTAGATCTCCTTGCATTCTTTATCTATTAAGCTGTAACTCTCTGATGGTGCCTTAAGGAGATTTTGTCACTCCCTCTGCTCATTGTCTGTGCAGGTACAATCAGATGAATAGTTACCATGAGATTGCTCTATTTTAAAGACTATGTCATCTTCCTCAAAATGATATCTGAGCTCATCCCAGTGTTTGTTACCAGAGATGGACACCCTGTCTCTTTAACTGTTTCTACTACAGCTCCATGGCACTCACATGCAAAAGTACAGAATCTTTCATTGGACATTTCTAAGAGCTTTCCAGAAATAAAATTAGATATGGTTTAGGGTTTCATTTAACAGTTAAAGTATCTGTAACTCAAGAAAGAGGGTCTAAGTTTGGATCCTCAGAACCCACATAAATATCCGCATTAGCATGCGGAAAGCCCATCCCTGCAGAGTGGTAACATAATATTCCTAAAGCAAGGTCGTTAGCTAGACTAGCAATTTGTTTTACCATTTCTAGGTTTGATTTAAGGGACACTTCCTGAAAGGGTAAAGTAGAAGAGAGATCAAGAAAAATTATATACATACACATATTTACACATATTCTTATGTTCCTGCATGTGTGTGCACACTTAGTGCAGATGCAAAATATAAATGACAAAAAATATAAAATAACATTTACTTGTAAAACTCTTTTCTTTCACAGATAATGAGTTTGTTGGGGAACAAACCTTACTGAAACACATACAACTCTTTCAGTATTACTTCTCAGCTGAAAAATAAGGTTTTGCACCTGATCTAATAAGTTCGTGTCAAATCTTTTTCTCAATTCCCTCTGTGGATGATATAGTTAGCCATATTGAAATGAAATTTCCATTATCTTCTGAATTATTTTTGTATATATTAGAGAAGATCTGAACTGAAATTAGAATCCTGATTAAGCTATTTTCAAAGTAATATTTTAATTTGGTATAGAATAAATGGCTAATTGGTATAAAGTGAAATAAAACAAAGATTAAAGAACTCTTTCACTTGGAAATAACTGATAATATTTTCCTATAAATTTGATGATTAAATATAAACACATGTGGTTTAACATATTAAGTTAGGTATAATTTATTAATACATGGAAAAATATGCTAATGTTATGACATAGTATGACTTTTTACTTATTATTATAGCACAAGAGCTAAATTGTAACCAAAAATTGACAGTAATCATACCAATAATAAATACGGAAGAAATAAAGTTAACATTTGACATTTATTAGATGTCAGACTTACATAAACTAATTTATTATTCTCAGCCTTCCTGTGAATCACTTGCACTTTGAAAAAGCAATTTAGAGATATTTTATTATTATATGAAGTGTCTACCTTTTGGGCTGGGTCCTGTACCCAGCACAGGTCTTGGGGCTCATCCTAGGCCACTTTCCTAGATTGTGGGACATCAGCAGGCTTTGGCTATGGGATTTCTCCTGCTATGGGAAACAGAGCAAGAGAGCACTAACAAACACCCCTTCTCATCAACCAGTAATAGAACCTCCAAGATTTTAGCAGAGTCCTCAGGCACCATAAATCTGGGACCAGAACACCAATGCCTTAAACAAGGATCCTTGAAGCTCCTTCAATCCAACAAAAAGGAATCTTCTCCTCCAACCCTCAAATAAGTAACCCTTTTCTCATCTCACTTTAAGAGTCACCTCTGCTTCAGACTTCTGTACAGCACACTTAAAAGCTGACACAACCACTGCTTAGAGCATTAACTATCCACCCCATAAACATGGAAGGAACTAAACTACCCCCTGACTACTAAACCCACCCTACTTCATAATATAAAGTTGATCTAACACATAATAATAACCACACATAATAATCCTTGATACCCAATCCAAACATCCAGGCAAACACAGACTTAAACTCCATCACCCCCAGAACCAGAGTAGGGCCTTCATGCTTTTTTTTTTTTTTTTTTGGTAGCATTTTGTCTTACCCATGAAATAATAGCAAGGAACCTTATACTGAAACCTTAATACTTAGGAAAAGAATAATAACAGTTCAAGTGCAACAAGTCTGTCTGAATCACAACAATCAGAGATACTCAGCTGGAGAGATCTAGAACTCAAACACAAAATGACCAAGTTCCACTGCAGATACACAAGAGACAACAAAAACCACAACAACTCCACCAAAAAAAAATAAGTTGACTCCCATAAGAATGAATCCCTACCAGAATAACCCCTTGGACATTAGTAAAGAATTCAATAATAAGATAAGGATTCAAGATAAGGATTTTCAAAGCATGATCTGTACCATAATGAAAGCAATGAAAGAGGAGATCCAAGAAAAGTTGAATAACCACATTAGCCAATATGAACAGGAGTATAACAGGCACCTAAATGAAATGAAAAAGGCAGTTGAAGAAACAAAACTAGCCATGAAGCATTTGAAAAACCCCATTTGGAGATTATGCATGGAATTAAAAACAAGCTAGCCATAATCCAAGAGTGTCTGGATATTGAATGTCCATTTTAGAAAATAAAACATATATTCAAAGCATAGCAGTCAAGACAGACAATTATTAAATCATTTTATAATTTATGTGAAGCATAAAATATGTAGGGCATGAAAATATAAATGACTGCATAGAAGAATTTTATTTATTTTTTAATAACATTTATTATTATTATTTCCGCTTGTACAAACTTAATAGGTACACCAGTTCCTTCCCACCCTCATCCTCCCCCGGAAACCCTTGCTCCCCTTCCCCTCATCCCTGCCTCCCCATCCCCCAGTGGCTCCCCCCCCAATCCCCAGAGAGTCCTTTAATGTGCATGCCAGACACTCCTCTCGGCCCTTCTCTCTGACGACATACAAGGACCCAGTGGCATTTCCCTGAACCCTTTCCTGTGTATCCCTTAAGCATAGGAACACTACTGTGGCTGTCAATCCCTTGTCTCCAAGGATCTTGGTGCCTTTAGCAGATGCTAGACTTTGTGAGGTCAATAGTGTGTTGGACATTGCGCAGGGCATGCAAAGTCCAGTTATGATTGCTTCGGCCCTAACTTGTGTGGCGTATCTTGCAAATCATTGCTCCTCCCATCCTTTTGATCTTACACTCTTATCGCCCCCTCTTCTGCAAATGTCCCTGAGCTTCAGGATGGGGAGAGATTAGTCTGGCCTAGTTCTAGGTGGTTGATATAGAGTCTCTGAAGTTCTGGATTGTGGTTTGTTGATTTTCTTTTGCAGTTTTGCTGCTCCTGCAATGCCCTTCACTCCATCCTGATGGGCATTGTATGTCACCCCCTGGCCAGAGACAAAAAAGTTGTTAAATTGGAGTCTTGTTATAAAAGCACATTCAAGGGTAGATGTAACAAAAGTAGGAAACCACGGTGAAGGAAGGTCAATCACCCATTTGCAAAATGGTTACTTTTTATCTGCCAGAATATGAGATCATACCCCCTCAGTTGTAAATGATCAGGAACGAACGTCTGTGAACTTCACCAGGTGTCTCATTACTTACTTGCAGTACTTGATGGAGGCCTATTTTCTCTGCTGTAACATGGTCCCCGCTCTCCTTGTTTCTGGTGTGGCCCTCCAACACAACCCTCCTGTTCATAATCCTTGCAATTACTGTAGGTATTACATAGATTTATCTTTGAGTGTCTCAAGGTGGGCTGGGTGGGTTTGGTACTAGGAGCCACCTATTAGGGAGTACATATGGCACTTAATTTTCTTGGTCTGGGATACTTCACTTAATATAATTGTTTCTAATGACATCCATTTCCCGGCAAATCCCAGTAATTCATCATTTTTGATGGCTGAGTAGTACTCCATTGTATAGATGTACCACACTTTCCTTATCCTCTCGTCAACTGTTGGACATTTGGGTTGATTCCATGACTTTGCTATTGTAAACAGTGCTGCTATGAACATGGTCGTGCTTGTGCTATCGAGGTGAACCTCTGTTGCATGGGGGGTTATTCTCAAAAGTGGAATAGCAGGGTCATGTGTCATTTCAATCTTTAATTTCTTTAAGAATCTCCAGACAACTCTCGAGAGTGGTGTATGAGCCTGCATTCCCACCAGCAATGTAGGAGAGTTCCCGTCTCTCCACATCCTCTCCAGCATTTGGTGTTGTTCGTATTGCGGATTTTTGCCATCCTGACCGGGGTGAGATGATATCTCAGAGAAGTTTTGATTTGGATTTCCCTGATGGCTAAGGAAGTGGAGCATTTTTTAAGATATTTGTTAGACTTTTTTAAAACATTTTTTATTATCTCTGCTCATACAAGCTTAGTAGGTACACCAGTTCCCTCCCTCCCTCCTCCTGACCCCCCCCGACCCCTCTGCTTTTTAATTTCATCCCTGGTAAAGTTTCTTTTAAGTTCCAAGGCCCATTTTTTAATTGGGCCATTATTTTCCTTGGTGTTTAGTTTTCTAAGTTCTTTGTGCACTCTGGATAGTAGAGCTCTATCGGATATGTGGTTAGTGAAGATTTTCTCCCATTCTGTGGGTTGCCTTTGAGCTCGTGTTATGATCTCTTTATCTGAACAGAAGTTCTTTAATTTCACAGGATCTCAACTGTTGGTAGCAGTGACCGTGCCATTGGATGTCTGTTTAGGAACTGTTGACCTAGCCCAATCAGCTCAAAGGAGTTCCCTATCCTTTCGACTATGGTTTCATAGTCTCTGGCCTTATATCAAGGTCCTTGATCAATTTGGAATTAAGTCTTGTATATGGTGACAAGTATGCGTCCAGTATTAATCTTCTGCATGTGGAGATCTAGTTTTTCCAGCACCATTTGTTGAAAATACTGTTCTTTTTCCATTGGATTCTTTGGTCCCCTTTGTCAAAGACCAAATGGCTGTAATTTTGTGGGCTTATATCTGGATCTTCAATCCTTATCCATTGATCTGTGTGTCTATTTTGGAGCCAGTACCAGGCTGTTTTTATAACTATGCATTTGTAGTATTGACTAAGGTTTGGTATGGTGATACCTCCAGCAGTGTTTTTGTTACTCAGCATTGTCTTTGCTATCCTGGGTCTTTTGTGCCTCCATATGAATTTTGAGATTGTTTGGTCAACTTCTTTAAAGAATTGCTTTGGAATTTTAATTGGTATAGCATTGAATTTGTATATTGCCTTTGGTAGGACGGTCATTTTTACGATGTTGATTCTGCCAATCCAGGAACATGAGAGGTCTTTCCACCTTCTGGTGTCTTCTGCAATTTCTTTCTTTAGGGTTTTAAAGTTTTCATTGTAAAGGTCTTTTACCTCCTTGGTTAGGGTTATACCAAGTTATTTCATTTTTTTAGGGGCTATAGCAAATGGGATTGTTTCTCTAGAGGCTTTTTCACTTCTTTCATTCTGGGCATATAGGAAGGCCACTGATTTTTGTACATTTATTTTGTAACCTGCCACCCTGCTGAACTTCTGTATTAGTTCCAGGAGCTTCGTGGTGGAGTTTTTGGGATCACTCAGGTATAAGATCATGTCATCTGCAAATAGGGATAGCTTGACTTCTTCCTTGCATATTTGAATCCCTCTTATGTCCCTTTCTTATCTTATGTCTTCAGCTAAGAGTTCAAGTACAATATTGATTAGAAGTGGTGAGAGAGTACAGCCTTAACTAGTTCCTGATCAAAGTGGGAATGCTTCCAATTGTTCCCCACTGAGCATAATCCTTGCGGTGGGCCTGTATACAGCTTCTATTATATTAATAGAGGTCTCTAGCATTTTGATCATAAAAGGCTTTTGGATCTTGTCAATAGCTTTTTCTTCATCTATTAAGAGTATAATGTGGTCTTGGACTTTGGACTGGTTTATATGATGAATTACATATATTGATTTGTGTATGTTGAATCAACCTTGTGTGCCTGGGATAAAGCCTACTTGATCCCCATGGATGATCTTTTTGATATGTTTTTGAATCTGATTTGCGAAAACTTTGTTGAGAATCTTTGCATCTGTGTTCATCAGAGAGATTGGCATATAGCTTTCCTTTCTAAGTGAATCTTTATTAGGTTTTGGGATTAAAACGATATTAGCTTCATAGAAGGAATTTGGTAGTGTTCCATCCTTTGCTATTTGATGGAACAATTTAAGGAGTATTGGTGTTATTAACATCTTAAATATCTGGTAGAACTCTGTGCTGAATCCATCTGGTCCAGGACATTATTTGGTGGGAAGATTTGAGATTATTTCTTCAATTTCCTCATATATTATAGGACTATTTAAGTAATTCACAACTCCCTGATTCAATTTAGGTAGGTTGTGTTTACTTAGAAATTCATCCATTTCTTTTGTGTTGTGAAACTACAGAGTATAAGTTTTTGAAATATGACGTTATAATTCTCTGGATTTCTTGGGTATCAGTAGTGATAACTCCATGTTCTTTTCTGATTTTGTTAATTTGGGTTTTCTCTCTCCTGCTTTTGGTTAATTTAGTTAGGGGTGTATCAATCTTATTGACTTTTTCAAAGATCCAGCTTTTTGACTGTTGATTTTTTCTATCGTTTTCTTAATCTCGATTTCAGATATTTCTCCCCTTAGTTTGCTAATCTCCTCTCTTCTACTGCTTTTGGGATCAGATTGCTCTAGTTTCTCTAAAGCTTTAAGCTGCATTGTTAAGTTATTTATTTGTGATATTTCCATTTGTTTGATGTAGGCATTAAGAGCTATGAACTTATCTCTTAGGACAACTTTCCTTATATCCCAGAGATTTTGGTAAGGTATATTTTCATTATCATTCGTTTTCAGGAAATCTTGAATTTCTTTTTTAATTTATTCTTGAATCCAGTTCTCATTCAGCATCGTATTGTTAAGTTTCCAGGAGTTAGTATTTTCTGTTGTTTGTTGTGTTGTGTATGTCCAGTTTTAGGCTGTGGTAGTCTGATAGGGCACAAGTTAGAGTTTCAACTTTTCTCTGTATGTGTAAATTCATTTTGTGGCCCAAAATGTGATCTATTTTGGAGAACATTGCATGTGCTGTTGAAAAAAATGTGTATTCTTTGGTGTGTGGATGAAAAGTTCGATAAAGATCTGTGAGGTCCATTTCTTTAAGGGTTTGATTAAATTCCAAAGTGTCTCTCTTAAGCTTTTGACCTGTTGATCTCTCCTATGTTGAGAGGGCGGTGTTGAAGTCCTCAAGAATTATCGTTTGGGGGTTGATTTCTTACTTTAGACGCTGTAGGGTTTTCTTTTTTTTTTAATATATTACAAATGTTCCATACATAAACTTTATTAGTACAAGTTAACTGGCCAATCACATTTTCAAAATGCAATTTCATCACTAATTAAAGAAATAAGAATTAAGACAACAATGAGGTCCATAAAAATTATAAATGTATCAGATTGGCAACAATTACAGCATTGACTAGTTCTGCCACTGGTGGCCATGCAAGAGTGTGCAAGATGTTCTCACATATGTCAGTGAGATTATAAATGCTTCCAATTGTTCCCCATTGAGCATAATCCTTGCTATGGGCTTGTTGTATACAGCTTTTATTATATTGATAAAGGTTCCTTCCATTCCTACTGTCTCTAGCGTTTTTATCATAAAAGGCTGCTGGATCTTGACAAAAGCTTTTTCTGCCTCTATTGAGAGTATCATGTGGTCTTGGACTTTGGACTGGTTTACATGATGAATTACATTTATTGATTTGCGTATGTTGAACCAACCTTGTGTCCTGCAGATAAAGCCTACTTGGTCCCGGTGAATAATCTTTTTAAAATGTTTTTGAATCCGATTTGCTAAGACTTTGTTGAGAATCTTTGCATCTGTGTTCATCAGAGAGATCGGCCTATAGTTTTCTTTTTTAAGTGAGTCTTTATTAGGTTTTGGGATTAAAACGATATTAGCTTCATAGAAGGAATTTGGTAGTGTTCCTTCCTTTGCTATTTGATGGATCATTTTAAGGAGTATTGGTATTATTAACTCCTTAAATGACTGGTAGAACTCTGTGCTGAATCTATCTGGTCCAGGACATTTTTTGGTGGGAAGATTCAAGATTACTTCCTCAGTTTCCTTATATGTTATAGGACTATTTAAATAATTCACAACTTCCTGATTCAATTTAGGTAAGTTGTGTTTACTTAGAAATTCATCCATCTCTTTTGTGTTGTCAAACTTCACAGAGTATAAGTTTTTGAAATATGATGTTATAATTCTCTGGATTTCTTGGGTATCAGTAGTGATAACTCCATGTTCATTTCTGATTTTGTTAATTTGGGTTTTCTCTCTCCTGCTTTTGGTTAATTTAGCTAGGGGTGTATCAATCTTATTGATTTTTTCAAAGATCCAGCTTTTGACTGGTTGATTTTTTCTATCGTTTTCTTAATCTCGATTTCAAATATTTCTCCCCTTATTTTGCTAATCTCCTCTCTTCTACTACTTTTGGTATCAGATTGCTCTAGTTTCTCTAAAGCTTTAAGCTGCATTGTTAAGTTGTTTATTTCTGATGTTTCCATTTTTTTGATGTAGGCATTAAGAGCTATGAACTTACCTCTTAGGACAGCTTTCATTATGTCCCAGAGATTTTGGTAAGTTGTATTTTCGTTATCACTCACTTTCAGGAAATCTTGAATTTCCTTTTTAATTTCTTCCTGAATCCAGTTCTCATTCAGCATCATAGTGTTAAGTTTCCTGGAGTTAGTGTATTTTCTCTTGTTTGATGTGTTGTGTATGTCCAGCTTTAGGCCGTGGTGGTCTGATAGGGCACGGGTTAGAATTTCTACTTTTTTGTATATGTGTAGATTCGTTTTGTGGCCCAGTATGTGATATATTTTGCAGAAAGTTCCGTGTGCTGCTGAGAAAAATGTGTATTCTTTGGTACGTGGGTGAAAAGTTCGATAGAGATCTGTAAGGTCCATTTCTTTAAGGGTTTGATTAAGTTCCAAAGTGTCTCTGTTAAGCTTTTGACCTGTTGATCTATCCCATGTTGAGAGGGCGGTGTTGAAATCCCCAAGAATTATCATTCGGGGGTTAATTTCTTGCTTTAGACGCTGTAGGGTTTTCGTAATGAATGTGGATGGGCCTGTATTGGTGCATATATGTTCAGTATTGTGAAGTTTTCCTGGTGAATTGTACCTGTGACTAAAATGTAGTATCCATCTGTGTCTCTTATAATTTTCTTTGGTTTGAAGTCCACTTTGTCTGATAGCATAATGGCTACCCCTGCCTGTTTTCTGCTTCCATTAGCTTGTAGAATTGTTGACCAGCCTTTTAGTTTTAGAGCATGCCTATCTTTTGTGGTGTGATGGATTTCCTGC
Source organism: Typhlomys cinereus (assembly GCA_023101885.1). Taxonomy (NCBI): domain Eukaryota; kingdom Metazoa; phylum Chordata; class Mammalia; order Rodentia; family Platacanthomyidae; genus Typhlomys; species Typhlomys cinereus. The sequence continues at coordinate 4,814,258 of JALPQD010000150.1, forward strand.
AGGCAGCAGATTGATGGATTGTGATTTTTAATCCAAGTTTGTAATCTGTGTCTCTTGATCGGTGAATTAATTCCATTAACATTTAGTGTTATAATGGTGAAACTATTTTTAATTCCAGACATTTATTACGTTTAGTAGTTTTTATAAGTATATTGCTTTCCTTTTAATGGTGTTATACTTGCCTTCTGTTCTCCTGAATATGCCTGTTTTTTTCTTCACGCTTGAGTATCGTTTCTAGCATTTTTTGAAGGCCTGGTTTGGTGGACATGCATCCCTTCAAGTTGTCTTTTTGTTGGAACATTTTTCTTTCTCCCTCGATCATGACTGATAGTTTTGCAGGGTAAATCAGCCTGGGTTGACATTTTTGCTCATTCAATACTTGAAGTATGTCTCTCCAAACTCTTCTTGCTTTTACTGTTTCGACTGAGAAGTCATTTCTTATTTTAATAGGTTTACCTTTAAAAGTGACTTGTTTTTTCTCCCTTGAAGCTCTCAGCACCAGTTCTTTATCATGAATGTGGAGTGTTTTAACTATTATTTGCCATGGCGTGCTTCTGTTTTGGTCGTATCTGTTTGGGGTGCGGAATGCCTCTTGTATATGGATGGGCCTCTCTTTTTTTTATGAGGAAAGTTTTCTTTGATGATCGTTTGAAAAATTTCCTCAGGGGTGGTATTTTGAGATTCTTGCCCTGGTATTCCATGAATACGCATGTTAGTGTTCTTCAGGGTGTCCCATATCTCTTGGATATTTCTCTCAAGTATCTTTTTGGCTTTAACAATCTCTTCCATTGAGCTGGTTAGTACTCCAACTTTATCTTCAAGGTCTGAAATTCTGTTTTCTGCTTTGTTAGTTCTGTTGATAAGACTCTCTGTGGAATTCTGGGTTGAAGATAACTTGTCTTGTAGCTCAGTTTTAAACTCTGCTTGAGTCTGTTTTAACTGCTCTATGCCAGTTTTTGTTTCTTGCACTCTTTTTCTCGACTCCTCCAAATGTCTGTTGTGTTCCTCTCAAAGTGATTGATTCGATTATGTAATTCCTCCCGGATTCCCTCTTTCATAATATTGAACATGGTAATGATCATATTTTGAAAGTCGTTATCCTGGGTGGGGCTTTCTTGGCCTTTTTCCGTGGGTTTGTTCTTGTTGGAGTCTAACATTATGGGATTAATTCCTTCAGTGGGAAATTTGTTTACTTGAGTGTTGCTTCTCATGGAGTTGCACTTCGACTTTGCCATTGTCGTTTTAACTCTTAAGATCTTTCAATTTCACTAAACTGAATTATTTGGCCTGGGGTTCTGGGGGTGGGCAGGGACGGACCTTACCTAGGTCGCAGATGAGGCCCGGCTGGACCGCGGGCATGTCCTGGCCGGCAGAGTGGAGTGGGGAAGGGAGGATGGGGGCATAGGCCTGGAGCTATTTAACCCGAGGGCAGCTGGGGCTGGGTCGGGCGCAGGGGGAGGTCCTCCTCCTACCTCGGCCCTGCGTGTGGCTAGGGCTGGATGGTGGGGTAGGAGCTGGATCCCTTTGGGGTGACCTGGGGTTCTGGTGGGCGGCACGGGCGGAGCGGGTGAGGCCCGGCTGGACCAAGCGGGCGACCTGACTGTCGCTGAGCGGGGTGGGGAAAGGGGGCGTTTTCTTAATGAATGTGGAGAGGCCCATATTGGGTGCATATATGTTCAGTATTGTGAAATCTTCCTGGTGAATTGTACCTGTGACTAAAATGTAGTATCCATCTGTGTCTCTTATGATTTTCTTTGGTTTGAAGTCCACTTTGTCTGAAAGCGTAATTGCTATCCCTGCCTGTTTCCTAGTTTCATTAGCTTGCAAGATTTTGGACCAGCCTTTCATTTTTAGGATGTGCCTATCTTTTGTGGTGAGATGAGTTTTCTGAAGGCAGCAGATTGTTGGATTTTGATTTTTAATCCAAGTTTGTAATCTGTGTCTCTTAATCGGTGAATTAATACCATTGACATTTAATGTTATAATGGAGAAATTATACTTAATTCTGGACATTTTTTATGTTTAGTGAATTTTGTATGCATGTTGTTTGATATTTACGTTTTGGTGGTATTATACTTTCCTTCCATCCTCCTGGATACACTTGTTCTTTTCTTCAAGCTTGAGTATCATTTCTAGCATTTTTCGGAGGCCTGGTTTGGTAGACATGTATCCCTTCACGTTGTCTTTGTGCTGGAAAACTTTTCTTTCTCCCTCAATCATGACAGATATTTTCGCCAGGTATATCAGTCTGGGTTGGCATTTTTGCTCATTTAATACTTGAAGTATGTCTCTTCGAGCTCTTCTTGCTTTTACTGTTTCCAGTGAGTAGTCATTTGTTATTCTAATAGGTTTACCTTTAAAAGTGACTTGCTTTTTTTCTCTTGAAGCTCTCAGCACCTTTTCTTTGTCTTGAATGTGGAGTGTTTTGACTATTATTTGCCGTGGCAATCTTCTATTTTGGTCACATCTGTTTTTAGTGGGAAATGCCTCTTGTATTTGGATGGGCCTCTCATTCTTTAGTTGTGGAAAGTTTTCATTTATGATGATTTGAAATATTTCCTCAGGTGTTGTATTTTGGGATTCTTGTTCTGGTATTCTGTGAATGTGCATGTTAGTCTTCTTGTATAGAAGAAATTTATATCTAACATTTGTAGACTATATTCCAACATTTCATACAATTCACATGAGGTCATGTGATGTGGTTATAAAAGAGCTTTAGTAATGATGATATACTCAACTCATAAATCATACTCTTTTAATCTAAACAACTATTCAAAAAATATCTGCAATTGCCATAATATATTTTCATAGGAAATATCTATGGCTTTAAAAAGTAGAGTTTAAAGATGGGTTTTCATATTACTTATATGCTGAAGTCCTGTATGGGTTCATATATAACAAGCATTCTGGACAATGTTATCACCAAAAAAAAAAAGGTAATTGTTGTGTTGTAAGACCCTCACCTGAGTCTTCTAAAAAAATTATGTTTCTATCTAATTTTTAGAGAATGAGATATTAGTGAAGGCAGATAAATATATTCAATTTTATAGCTTTCTGCTATCAAAAATGCGTATGCAATAATCAATTCTAATTTGTTTCTGTTTTGAGTTGTAAATAGTGTCGATATTTTGCTCACATATTTGATTGCATATTAACATTTAATTTCTATCCATTCATGGATTCTTCCCTCATCATAAGTGAATTATACCTTCATGACCATATACATTGTGTGCTGTGTTTCTGGATTGAGAAACAATTCTGCCGTCTTACCTGTCTGTCTGTTATGTGTCTGCCATTGCTCTATAGCATTCTCATCAATTCTTTGAGTGAAAATGCCAAGGAATTTTAAGGTGATAAAATGCCATGTTCATCCATTCATCACTTTTTTCATTTCTAATTCTTAGAAACAACTCCAATATGGTAATTTCCGCATTCAATTTCTTGTGCATGTAACATGACACTTATGAAACATTTTCCTACACACCATCTGTCACAGTTAGTCAAAGGTGTCAACTTGACAGTTGAGGGTTTGAGCTCTGGGCACGTTTGTAGAGAATTAATGTTTGAGTTAGGCCCAAGGCAAACCTGCAGGAGATTGTCTAGTTGATGGGAAAGACCCAGTCCATAGTACGTGGGACTAGGCCTTGAACAAATGAATAAAATACTGAGAGTTGGTTGAAGAAGTTGGTATCCTTGTGTATATTTGGCCAGACATGCTGGTCTGGCAAGTAAGAATTGTCCCTCTCTCAGCTATTATGTAGAGATGCTGTGGCCAGTTCCCTCGAAACTTTGGTGATGGTGTATTCTCTCCCATCAAGCTGAATGACGAACTATAACCAGACAATCTTAAAATAATAACACCTCATTCCCTTAAGCCGTTTGGTGATGATTTATCAGCAACTAAACAGGCAAACTGCTATGTCATCCCACCAATTTATGAAAAAACTTTCAAGGATGGCTGCTGTTGCAATTCCTTAGCAGCAGAACAAGCTGAGACCTGGTGAGATTATCAATACTAGGAAAATTATTTAATCAACAGGGATTGATATCTAATTTCAGTATTTCAATATATTGTGGATGCCATTAACTTTAAGATCTATTCTGATTTTATGAATTAAAATTAAAGCATTGCTAATTAAAGTGTGAAAGAGAATATTTGCATCTCTTCAGCTTTATATCCTCATTTTATTGGATAGAGACCTCTGGCTGATCTTGTACATTGGTGTTTATTAGTTTTTGAGTAGCTGTTCCTATCCAAGGTCTATCTATGTGCAACTCGCTTTGTTTGAATAATTAATATTTATATTCCTCATGATATTATAAACAATAAAACTATTGTCATGGCTTAACTTTTTTACTAAATAAGCTTAAATATACAATTATTGCATCTAACTATGAATATAATTTAGACCAAGACACTTTTAAACATGCATAAAGAATGACACATTGTGTTGGTTATTAGAAAACTGCATGTTTAAGATTATATTAATTATAATGCTAATCCCTATCTTTGATTATGAAATATGGAACAATCAATTACTTGAGTTAGTGATATAAACTGGCTGTTTTCATAGCCACAAGAAAAGCATTTATCATCTATTTCATGTTCCTTCTGAAATAATCTAAAGAAAATGTTCAAAGGCTCAGTAATATTGAATTTTCTTACTCATATATATTCTCACTTTCTGTTCAGCACTGAAAGTGTTAAAAAAATCTAACACTTGTTGGGAAATACACATTCTTAATTCTCAAAAATGTAAGTGCTTTTCTGAAAAGACACATGAATTATGCCACATTGATTTTCTAAAACATTGTATTCTAACACCTAAAAGAAAGAGGCCTTTTCAAAATCCAATGGCACGGCTCTCTTATGTTGTGTTATTGAATGCTTCCATTTAATCTCAGCAAGTTTCCTATCCAATTTCTATCCTGCAACTAATTCATCTTGGTTCCTCTGAGCTAGTCCTACAGCACCAAGTCTTCACTTTTTTAAAATTTGTTTTTTATCTTCTCTTATCTACAAAAATTCTTATCTGTTTTGAGACACAGGCTCTTCCTAGGGTTATATTTAACTACTTCATTGGAATGTATGTATTTGACAGTGTTCTTAACACATTTTCTCAAATTTATGCCTTTTACATAAGTTTTAACATTTACTACATTAGCGTGGCTATGGAATAGAAAAATAATTGGATTAAGACTAAAATATCTTTATTTTATGATATTTTCTACTTACTAGCATCAATAAATGTTGTGCACATGATTTTATTGTCCAAAGCCTTTATTATTATATGTTAAGAATGTCTAGCATACCTATTGGAGGCATAACAAGAAAAAGTTGAAATAGTTTTTGCAATTCTAAATATGTACACTGCCTAGATTACTTTTATGTTTATGTGGCAAAGAACCCAGTGGATAAGACACTTGTTTATAAAGCTGGTAGTTAATATTTGGAGCCCACATGGTAGGAGGGAAGTGGCTTTCAAAAGTTGTCCTCTGACCTTTACCCGTGCATGATATGCATGTCTATTCTCTTTCTCTCTCTCTCTCTCTCCCCTTTTCTGTCTACCAAGTAAATAAATATGCTGAAGAAAGCAATTTAAGGAACAAAGTCCTCATATGTCTTATAATTCCAGGAGGATACAGTCCGTGGTGGCAAGAGCATTAAGGTAACTGATAACATTGCATTATCAGTCAGGATTCAGGAAGACAGAGCAGAAAGTGAGGCCAAACTATCAAACCTCAAGAACCATCCTCAGTAATATAGTATCTCCAGCATGACTCTGCTTCCTAAAGTTCCACAATCTTTATAAACAGCACCTTCAACTGTAGACCAGGTGCTTGAAAGTATAAACCCTTGCAGGACATATCAGACTCAAAGTGTATCACAAAAATAATATGTATTATATTAAGTCAAAACAGAACAACTTATCAATATGTGGGTTGGATATTTGTGTAGACATTAACTGAAAATGAAATAATCATTTCATCTTCTGGTATTTGGAAGAAACCAAACAGAATGTGAGATTACAGTCAGAGATACAGACAGGAAACATAGAAATTTGGTAAAATTTCATTCTATTTATATTATAAAATACATTATATGGACAGTTCTCCCATCACTATTCCATATGACAAGAAAAGCTGGAAAATTATTTATGCTGATAGTTTTAGCATTCAATTTAGTGCATATCTTAGTCACATGAATCTTAGTGTTTTATAACACAAATTTAGAAATGATTGTGGACAAATTAAAATTATCAAAATGTATTCTGTTAATGCTAGCTGAAGTCTTATTATTCTATTCTAGTCAACTGCTGTGGTATTAATAATGATCTGTATGGTTTTCTAGATGCTTCCTGTTGTTCATCATTATTGCAATACATCTTCGTTGCACATAGCTCCCTAATGTCTTCTTAGCATTGTCAATGAAATTGTCAACTTCAAAACGCAAATCAACAGTGATTACATGGCAAAAACACATGTAATAAAATCAATACAGAGGATATGTTATATATTTAAAGGAGTCTACTACTTGAAGACAGAAATTTTTTACTTTTCATTTTTTTAAAATTTTTTATTATTAATTCAACTGTGTGCATATGCGTGTGTATGAGTGTGCACGCGCGCTCGCGCGCGCGCGCGCGCGCGTGTGTGTGTGTGTGTGTGTGTGTGTAGAACCACGGACGAATTCGCGAACCACCATGGACGCCTCCACCTCCTTCTGCCCCGGGATTCACAGGCTCCGCCCTACCAGGGCCAGAAGCGCAGGCCGCCCCCGCTTCCGCCTGGCGTCTATACGTGGGATCTGGGATCTGAACTCAGGACCTTCCGCCTGCAAGGCGGAGGCTTAACCCCTGAGCCACCTCTCCAGCCCCTACTTTTCATTTTTTTAATGTATATATATGATTGTGTGTTTGTGTGTGTGTGTATGATGTACCTTGATGTGAATATGTGCATATGGGTGAGAGTATATGTGTGTTTGGGTGTGTGCTTTGAAGAGTATATGTATATGTGGGTGAGTGTATGTTTGCATGTGCATGTATTTTGATGTATGTGAAGGCCCAAGGTTGATAATGGGCATCACTTTGGATTGTTCTTTCACCTTATTGCTTATTCTGGGAATTCCTAGGACTGAAATTACAAGCTACCATCATGTCTGTCTAGCATTTTTACATGGACTTTGGGATCTAAGCTGAGGTCCTTCTGATTGTGAGGTAAAGCTTTAACCATTAATCCATCTTCCCAGCCTGACAGTGAATTTTTATTGTTGCTTTACCAAAAGAAAGCTTCAAAGCCAATCAATAATTCTGGTGTTGCACAATTACCTCTTCCCTTCAATGGGTTGTCAAATGAGAAACACAATGAAGAATCTCTTAGATATTTCTTGTTAGTCAGGATTCATTGTTTCAAACAACTATGTCCCAATGTAGAAATAGCCTACATATTTACATGTAATAATGTATAAACAAGGATATTGTAGTTAAGATAAAATTTTAGCTATAAGTATTAAGAATAAAATCAGAGGGTTCTCTTTATTAATATTTTGGGCAAAGATGCAAAAACACTTAATCTAAAACTTTGTTCATTGTCCGTCATTCATGAAGATGCAAAATGTGTGGTTCTGTATTACATTTTTTCAGCATCAAACACCCACAATTTCAACTACTACAACTTTATTTCATTTATTTGAAGTTACACAACTTGCCCTTTTATATTGATTTCTAATTTTGGGGGGAAAATTAGGTTAATATCCTATGAATTCAAATGATGTACTTTTAAAATGAGGAAATACCCATTACAATATTGATCAGAGTATTTAAAGTTAGAATATCAGATTATTTCCTTTATGAAATTCATTATCCTAATTGAATATATTTAATTTAATTTTAAAACATAATTTATGGAAAAATTCCTGATGATATTGTGAGTTATATACTGAAGACAAGTTTCCTATCAAGTAGATTAAGACAACAGGAAAGAGGATCTGTAATGATATATCACTATGACCCTAAAAGCTGTGCCATAAAATTTAATCTATAGCTTATGTAGAGAAACATAGGCAAGCAGCAGCAAGATATTGTATCTTCCAGGCATGATTAAAGTAATTGGGGCAGAATAGGAAGGTATCATTTTAACAGATGCATTATTTTGCATATGTGTGCAGAAATCAGACACAAGGGATTTCTGAATTCTGCTTCTGTTCTGTATTACTGAGCTAGAGCCAAATCTCAAATATTTTCAAAATTTTAGTTTGAATATGCTCACTTTTAATACAGAATCATTGCATTAACTGTAGAAAGAAATAAGTAAAATCATTTTAACATTTCAATTCAAAAAAGAGATTTTAAGAACATTTTCTAACAGGGATCCCTTAAAATTCTTAAAAAGATTTTCCTTTAATGTTTTGGTTTATTCTTCTTACTTTTAAAGTTACCTCTTTTTAATTTAATTTTAATTTTTTTAATTTTACAAACATATCGAGTATTTATACCTGCTTTCCTCCATCTCCTTCCCCTCTTATTCTCTTCCATTCCTTTTATCCATCCATCTCCCACTTACCTACCTGGCTATTTCTATGCACCACAGGGTTCCCTCTGACTTGTTTACTTCTGTGGGGGTTCAGGTCTCTTGTGGCTTACTAATTTTCCTCTCTTCAGATCATCTCCACTGAGAGGAGCATTTCCCTTCAGTCATCCAGCTTTAGCCCCTAAAGTTTCCACTGAATGTTAGTTAACTCTTTTTAAAAATTGCTTGTAACTTACAAAAAAGATTTGAAGACATATTGTATTCATATTTGCCGCATATCCAGCTTCTTTTAACATCTTAGAACCTACATATAGAGTTATGTATAAATACAGCTACATTAATTAAGGTTCATTAATTAAGTAATTAAGTAACAGTTTTTTTGAGATTTCTTGGTTTTGTTCTGGGCCGATTTCTTTGTTCTCTGTCAAGATCCTCTACAAGATACTGTATTAAGCTTGGCCATAATATCTTCTGATTTTTTGAAATGGTCTCTCAATCTTTTCTTCTTTACTTTTTTAGGATGTTGCTACTCACTGGAAGAAGGCAGCTGAACCTTTTTTGGTTTTATTTTGTTCACTTTTTATTTAGCTATTTATTATGTGTGTATACATATGCATGTATGTATGCCAGTGAGGGTGCAAGTGCATGTATGTGTGTTTGTGTGTTTGTGTGTGTGTGTGTGTGTGTGTGTGTGTGTGTGTGTGAATGTCTCTCTGTGTGGATATGTATGTATGCCTGTGAGGCAGGGGGATGCATGTGCCATGGCATAGAATTGGTAGTCAGAAGACATCTTTGGGGACTCTGGATCCTCTTAAACCTTCAGGGTTCTGGGAAGCAAACTCACATCATCAGAATTACAGGGATGCAATTTTACACACTGAGAAATAATTCTCCAAACAATACTGAGAGTTTTAAAAAGAACCAGTAAACTATTTTGTATAATGTTCTCTTTTACATATTTCTCATTTCTACCGCTCCCCCCCACGCAATCTGGAAAGTCTCCAGAAATCCTGAAGACTTGCAGAGTGACTGTTGCAACCTCCTCAGCAGATGTCTCCAATCTCTCACTGGGACCCCTTTGTGGCCCTTTCCTATCCTTGATCCTTGTGACTTATAAAAAGCCACATGCCTTACCCTGGGTGCTGCTTCTCTGGCCTAGAGCTGCTTGCACTGCAGATCCTCCTCTAGAGCCTCCCAGTAAAGCTGGCTTTTGATTTATTATAATCCGATCTGATTCGGTGGTCTTTTGTGTCGAATTGGAATTTTTCATTCTCCAATTTAGGTTAGGTTCATATTTTAACCAGAATGAAATTGTGGTTATGGCTTTAATGTGGAAGACGAAGAAAGCAGCAAAGATCTGTTTGTAATCCCACAAACAAAGATCTGTTTGTTGTGTGTGAGAATTATTTGTTGATTTTGACCTTGATCATCTGGTAAATTTGTGTGCCTTGTTGAAATCTGAACATGCTACATTATCTAATAGGTAAATGTGCCTTTGGCATGTGAATTTATGGTAAGATGGCTGAGTTGCATTTGTTATAGCTACCATGCCAGAATGCTTCTTGTACCTGGAGAATTGTTGTGTGAGATCACATTTGCCTGTATTCCTTAATTTAATGAAAGTGGTAGGAAGTTAGTAGTTTTAAGGATGACAATGGCACTACAGCTGCCCATCTAAGAAGGACTAATAATAATAATAATAATAATAATAATCCCTCCAACTTTTCGCTTCTATAAATGGATCTTGTGAGAGAAAATTGAGTCCTGCAGGACTTTAACTATAAACCAACATTGTGATAGACACTATGGTCTGTATTTTATGTAGCAACTATGTGGGAGGGTCAAAGGACTGGTTTGAGGTACCTGCTTCCAATGATTAGCAGTTGTTCTTCTGCTGATGGCAACTCACTTCCCTCATTACTGCCTTCTCAATGTTTATATTGGTCCCTAGAGTATATTACATTATCTATTAGGCAAAGCAAGAGAACCTGAGGAGACTATAGTGAGGAACAAATATTTTCTGCCAAACTAGAATAAGATTTTAGAATTGTGCCGAAACAGTGTCTTTTCCTTGCATAAGAAGCTTTTGTAAGTAGATGCTTAGCACCTCCTTTGGAAGAAATATGAGGTTTTAAGATTTTTCAAAAATTTTTTCCCAATTTTCACTATGAGGATATAGTCAGTGGACATGGCAAGAGAGGTTTATAAAACTATGCTCTGCTTCCACATTAGCTTGCTATAACTTTTCAAAGTTAAGGTTCCTGTTGATATATAGCTACAACAATATCTCCAGTTGAATACAACTTCTGCCATATCAAGGGAGATGTATCTGCTCTGTGTATTTGGGAGTTCAGCCTGTGAATTCAGTTCCCTGTTGGGTATAAACAAATGGTTATTGCTCATCTGATTTTCCCTTGTTGCAAAGATAACTGAAATTACTCCTAGGCTCTTTACAAATGGGAGATGAAAGCACAATTCTTAAGTAGTTTTTAATGACACTGTAAAATTTTTTAATAAACTTTTCATTGAAGAAAAACACCATTCAACACTATCCATCAAATATGATTTAATTTACTATGAAGTACTACCACTAGGGAGAGGAAAAAGTATAAAACAAGCAAAATGAAGTTCTACTGATAATAATAAGCTGGTTTAATTTTTTTCATTTTTATTACTTGGGAAATAATATTTTTATAAATAATATATATTAAGCAAATTCAGAAGAAAATGCACAATCAAAAATTTATTGTTGCATTTTTAAACAAAAGCAGAGAAGCAAATGATTCAATAATTATGGTAAAATTCTGATTTAATGGGATCTATATTCTCATTTTTTAAAAGAAGCCTCCAGGGTGAGAACATGTGCAATGGATGGCAAGCTTGTAGAACATAACATGGCAAACACCTCTGGCTGACAGTAACACCTCTGGCTGACAGTAACATGTCACATTCTTCCTCCACACTTCTGTGCTTGCTGTGTGCTAACTTCATTCAATTTCTGCCAAAAGACTTTACTGTCAGAGGACCTTGGATGACAGCATTAAAACAGAAGACATAGAAGTTATTACAAATGACTATCGCATTTACCTTGTGAATTTGAAGTGTCTTGTAGCACATCAGACTTGATATTAAGAACTTCCATTTGCTCATTCTCTTCAGCTCCTTGTAAATGCTCAGCTCCCTCCCTCAAATGAAAATTCTTGAGATGCTTTATACACATGCCAGAACCTTGATTTCTATGCCATGATAAACAATGAAATTTATGACAGAAGTCTATGGTAGTTTCAGATAGTTATGGTTGGAATGTATCTTATATTTAGTAATGTTTCCATATATTTGAGGATAGTTGATGTTATACACTTGGTTCATGTCAGATGCAGTCCCTACAGAACTTGCCCCAAAAGACCATTTGTTAGAGCTCTAGATTTTAACAACAGGACAAGTTTATATTTGTGGATTTTCCTTCATCACCCTCACATTTTACGCAAATTAACATTGTCAATACAACCATCCTTCTCCATTTGATTTTAATTTGAAGTGATACACTGATATTCTCATTCTCAATCCTTGCTGTGCTTTCAATATCAGTGTTCTCCTATTGATTACAATTAGCATATTCTTCATTTTTATGTGTAGTCTTCGGCATATAAGTAGAATCACACAACTTAAAGCTCCTTGAGTCTTCTTTCATTTGTGATGCATTTAATGCCCATGTTTACCACTGTGTAGATATAATCTGCTTTTTAATCCATGACAATTTGAAATATATTGCTTTTTTTGAAGATTGTGTAAAAAAAACCTTGCATAAACATTTGAAAACTATCATATTTAACACATACTTTTTGGCCAAGTGTGATGAACAGAACATTTTCTTTTTTTGTAATCCAACACACTGGACTGAGACAGAAGAGGCTTTATCTCAAGGGAAGTTCTTTCTGTATAGCAAGGTCTTTTCTCACCACAAAAGAATAAAAGAAGGAAAAAAAAGAAGAAAGGAAGAAAGGAGGGAAGGAAATAAGTAAAAATGAGAAAGAGAGAGAGAAATGAGAGAGAGAGGATATCCACTACTCTCAGAGATGCACACAAACAAACACAGATGCAGATGTGGAATAAAATCTGGCTGGGACATATCCTGAATGGTTATAACTATTCTGATGGGAAGCCATATTCTTCATGTTGTTTTATATTCTTGGCAACACTTGATGGGGTTTTCTGGCAGTATTCATCATCTTGAGAACTATACATTATACATTACTTTGCTGGGTATAGTTTGGCTGCTTTCAATCAATCTCAGTGAAAAGTTAGGCCGATACTAAATAATGAGAGATAACTTCTGATTTTATTTCATCCTCTAGATGAAAAAGCAGTTTGGTTAACCAGATAAAATAATGCTTGATGTAACTAATCATATTTTACATCCTCTATGAATACTCATAGGTTATCACTGTGGCATAATTCTCCTAAAACCTGTTAAAATATTAGAATTAATTATAAACTGACTTATCTAATTTCTTGTGTCAATTTTCTTTACCAGATCTTATTTGCTGCCTATCCATTTGTAACGTTCTATGATCACTGTTGGGGATATGTGTGTTGCAGAACAAAGCAAAATGATTCTGTTTTTACCTGAAGAATTTGCCTTAGGAGCATGTGAAGAAACTAACATATTATGAATGAATTTGTTTATTCGTAAGTCAGGTATTTAAAATGCCAACCTATTTATTTGCATAGGAATTTGAGGTGCTGGTCATCTACTTTGAAACATTCCAATTATCTATTCAACATCACTCACCAGTGATTTTTCATTTAAGAATGTCTCAATTTGTAAAGAGTCTTTCATTTAAAAATAGGTGATAACTATAGCTGAATAATAAATTAATCTTATATTAATGATCAATACTGTATTATGATTTTAAAAGTAATATTAGCTGAAATTTTCCTGTATTCTGTTCACCATTATCTTATTGTCTGGCTTCTTTTCTAAGTTAGTATAAACAGCTATAATCATTTTATCAACATCTGTCCATAATTTCAATGGCAGAGTCTGAACTCCTTTAAATAAATTTCTTTCAAGCACTTCATCTGTACAAATCCTCAGTCATAAACATCATGTCTTGTCTCATAAGTACAGCATCTTAGTCACCCCACACATTCAGCAGATTCTCTTAAAATTAAGTAAGAGAGTCAGTGATTCTAGTTTGATTACAGGCAACTTTATTTTCTTTTATTTCTAACTGTAAGCAAACTTTCTACCTTTGTTTTTAATGCAATGTGTAGTCTCAGTTTCCTTTCCTACTCATTTATCTCTCTTTCTCAAAGCCTCCTGGGTACTTACCTTTTGTCTTCGTGGCAGCAAATTCTGAGGCATGTGCCTCATTAAATTCTGACAGTGCTTTACACTTGGTAGAGCATTCAGTTTATTTCTAGGTACACAAGAAGGAAATTGACTGTCTCCTTGATGAAAGCATGGGCTTTCACCACGTTTACTACCCGTGACAAACCACACTGTATGTAGGTGTTGTTCTTATCTGCTACCACATGCATACTGACTATCACATTTCCTCAAAATTCTTTATATATGCTTTCTTTACTTGTAAGGTATGATAGAAGCTTTTTAATTAAACAAAAGCATTGCATCTATGATCTGTGTATTTATAACACCAGTGGCAAGCAGAATATTTGCAACTTTCAACATTTGTATAATTTATTGAACTCTAATTACATATAGTCACACAACTTATAACTTTTCAATTTCAGGATAATTTGACCAGGAACAGGTGTGTGTGTTCTTATTAGTAGACAATCACACCTCCTCAGGACATAGTCAGTTACCCCCATTTATGAAGTTTCAACTGACATAGTAGAATCTTATTCAAAGATTAGGTAAAGTGACTTGAATGGTCATTTTACTGTTGGCCTCTAAGTCATATCTAAAAACATAAAAACCCCATTGGAATAGTTGATGAAATCATCATGGAAAAGAGATGCATAGACTCATAAGATTTGCTTAAATTTCACAGGATATCATTTGATATGTGAGCTTCATATCTAAGTTCTTAATACTACATCATTGTTTTATTACATTTGATGATTTAGAATGCAGAAAATGAATGATTGTAATAAAGATGCAATCCAATGGTTAGGAGTAAGCATGTTTTTATTTTCTAAATATAGGTAAAATTCTATTAAAGGAAACATTGAATTTCTTTATGCTTCTCATGCTAAATTTTTAATCCCCTATAGTTCTACAAATGAGAGAAATGACTGAGTCCTCATGTTCCAGATGCATTTTTGCCACAGTCGTTGTATTGCCTAGACAAAGCTCAATGGAAAGAAGAGAATCTGCTGTGTTGTCCTTGGAAAACAGTGAATCAGACAATCCTAGCAGTGCCATTGAAAATAACACAAAAATAAACTCTCAGAAAATTCTTAACATAGTCATCTGAATATTATGTCACATAATTAGATCAAATCATGAAAGCAGGTGAACAAAGGAGATATTACCATTTTTTCCAAAATTAGAAGGCAATCTTCCAATATTACCATTTTTTCCAAAATTAGAAGGCAATCTTCCAATAAAAAAGCCAAGACATATTTGAAAAATCAAAGGAATCCCTTCTACAATACCTTAAATGGCCCAGTGCCATGAGACTATCCCTACCTTACTATCTTCAAACTATCATTCTCCAAAAAGGTATTATAGAAAATGCTTGGACATGGGCTAGAGACATGGCTAACAAGCAGGAGGTCCTGAGTACAGATCTCAGGTTCCATATAAAAATGCCAGGTTGAAAAGGTAGCAGCCTACACTTCTGACCCTGGTGAGTAGAGCTTAAGAAATCTCAGAGCAAAGCAAAAAAGGAGGTAGAAGCTATATGATGATTCTAAAATTCACACTTGCTCCTCCACAGAGACATACAGTGTCCTCTAGTACAAAAGAGAGAAAACGAGAAAGCGAGAAAGCAAGATGGAGAGAGAGAGAGAGAGAGAGAGAGAGAGAGAGAGAGAGAGAGAGAGAGAGAAAACGAGAAAGCGAGAAAGTGAGAAAGTGAGAAAGAGAGAGAGAGAAAGAGAGAAAGAGAGAAACTATATTCTTGATTTGAGAAATAAGAAATTCTATAGATTTTAATAAGGAAAGAAGGTAAGGAAGTGTAATAGAATAGGCTCCCAAATTGAGTGAAGCCATCAAGCTCTCAGACCATTATGTATACTGGTCCTATTCAAATTTGTGTTCTCTGTCTTGTGGTCATTTCTTCAAGCAAGTACAAAAATTTATATAGTCCTTACACTTTCTTTTCAAATTAAATATATTTTAAGCTTCCTCATTTATAAATTGTCCAGATAATGTCCATGTGTAAGATTATTTTGTACTATATTCTTTTCAGTCATTGTTTGACTATTGTGGTATTCTAAAGATAAAATATAGAATTAAAGACTCTAGTGTTTCCATAACTATCAGAACTTTTTTTCCTTAGAATCAAAGAAAACACAGGTTTGATTGAGTGCAAATACACAGCAAAAAATATCAAAACTAGAGCAAAATTTGAAACATGAATTTAGAAAATATGTTTATAAGACATATGATTAATGATTAACAAAAGTGTTGGGATACATAATTTATGGATTACTCCAAATATTGAAAAATGTATCTTTAAGTATTCTAGATTTTTAGTGATGTTATACAATAAATTTTGCACTTCTGTATTAAATGCTTGTAAAATTTTCTTTTGTGAAATGTTTATTCTTCCCCTTCCTTCCTTCCTTCCTTCCTTCCTTCCTTCCTTCCTTCCTTCCTTCCTTCCTTCCTTCCTTCCTTCCTTCTTTCCTTCCTTCCTTCCTTCCTTCCTTCCTCCCTCCCTCCCTTCCTCCCTCCCTCCTTCTTTCCCTTCTTCCTTCTTTCCCTCCTTCTTTCTTTCCCTCCTTTTCTTTCCCTCCTTCCTTCTTTCCCTCCTTTCTTCCTTCCCTCCCTCCTTCCTTCCTTCCTTCCTTCCTTCCTTCCTTCCTTCCTTCCTTCCTTCCTTCCTCCCTTCCTTCCTCCCTCCCTCCCATCCTCCCTCCTTCCCGTCCTCTCTCACTCCCTCTTTCTTTCCCTCCTTCCTTCTTTCCCTCCTTCTTTCTTTCCCTCCTTCTCTCTTTCCCTCCAGCTTTCTTTCCCTCCTTCCTTCTTTCCCTCCTTTCTTCCTTCCCTCCCTCCTTCCTTCCTTCTTTCCTCCCTCCCTTCTTCTCTTCCTCCCTCCCTCCCTCTCTTCCTCCCTCTCTTCCTCCCTCTCTCCCTCCCTCTCTCCCTCCTTCTTTCCCTCCTTCCTTCTTTCCCTCCTTTCTTTCCCTACTTCTTTTTTTCCCTCCTTTCTTCCTTCCCTCCCTCATTCCTTCCCTCCCTCCCTCCTTCCTTCCCTCCTTCCATCCCTCCTTCTTTTCCTCCTTTTACATTTCTTCCAGAGGGATGTTGGATGTTTTAAAGCTGCTACCTTGACAAAACAAACCATGGCACCAGGTACTTTGGACTTCCATCTCTACTTTCAGTACAGGCTGAGCATAGAGCAGAGGAGTTTATGGTATGGCAGAAAGTTGAGTAGAATAAAGTAATTGTCAGGAAGAAAAGGAACATTCCTTTCTAGAAGGCTCAAGACTGAGTAGTATTAGAAAGAAATCTGTCTGGGATAGGAAGAGAAGGGAAAGAGTTGATGCAAGATATGTTGGGAATGTCTTATTTTGCTTGAAAATAAGAAACTGCTGAAAGAACAGAAAAATATATGTTATGAACAGATTGAACAGGTTTAGACCAAACAGGACATTTTGAGCATTTTAAGGAATGACAAGTGTTTCACAAACATTGACCCAAACTAAGTAACTCCGATAAAGAAAAGTGTATGAAGAATGAATTTTATGATTTCAAAGTATATCTTTCTATCAAGCATTTAATAGTCATAGGAAGGAATAGGGCATATTTATAGTTAAGCATAAAACAACCCAACATTATCAAATGATTGACGTTAATATCAATACCTGAACAAATGGGAAGTAAGTACCATCTGGTAAGGCTTTAATGAAAATATGAAATTATATGACATCAAAAGAAGCATCATCAAAACTAAATTAGACACACAAAATAACAGATTTGTCTTCTTCAAAATTGAGCACAAATTATGGACAATTTAAAAAGACATTCCATCTCAATACAATAAGTGATTCCAAGTTGAATTATTTTGATATAAAAAGATATTATTCCAATATTCTATGACATCAGAACTGTGCAGATGGTATATCAGTGTTTTTTATCATTGTGTCAGTAATTGTTATCTCTCTCTCTCTTTGTCTTGCTCTCTCTCTGTGTTTTGATCTCCTGCATCAGGAAATAGCATTTGAATTCGATTTACCATTAGAATATGAATGTATACCTGAATAATGCTAGAAAAACAAGCTTTATACCATATCTCTAACTTTTCTATAGGTCAATTAATGCTATATTTTTAAATTAAAGAGACATTTAATAAAAATTACAGTAGAGGGGCTGGAGAGGTGGCTCAGGGGTGGCTCAAGCCTCTGCCTTGCAGGCTGAAGGTCCTGAGTTCAGATCCTAGACCCCACATATAGACACCTGGTGGAAGCGGGGGTGGCCTGCGTTTCTGATCCTGGTAGGGCGGAGCCTGTGAATCTCGGGGCAGAGTAAACAAGGAGGAGGTGGAGGCGTCCATGGTGGTTCCCGAATTTGTCCTTGGTTCTACACACACACACACACACACACACACACACACACACACATACACACAGATGTATACATGCACAATTGAATAAATAATAAAAAACATTAAAAATTACAGTAGAATTGAAAGTATACATATTAAGTATATGTTAATATTTTAAGTGAATTTTATTAACAGGTAAACATTAAACATTATTGCCATTTACAATTTGAAAATGAGTTGTTGAGACAATTTCAAGATTCATAATTATAGCCTAAACACCTCACAAAAAATCTGTTTATATATGCTTAAGGTAATTACACAGTAAATGAATTTCTCCCATGTAAGTTGAATAATCCTTATTAAATTATTTTCACTGAACAAATGACATCTCATTTTGTTGTATAAATACTTTAGTCATGTTGAATTAGTTAAGACCATACATTTAATATTTAAATTCAATTCCATTTTACAGGGAAAAATACGCTGATGGATTAAGGTGTTGCAGTAAAATGCTATTTTCAAAATGTCTTATCACTAATGCAGTGAATGCAATTATTTATTCTATATATCTATTACCATGCTTATTCTTTAAGAAACTAAAAATCCTTTATGAAAACCTGTTGTAGAAATAATACAGATGTAATACTTTCAGTGATGTGTGTATAAATTAGAGGAAGAACACATTTGAGTAAGAACTGTAGGCATCTTCACAGAAACTTCTGCCTTTTTATGCTCAATATCACCACAAGAGCATCAATGATTTCAATGTGTATTTTCTCTTCTCACAGTCTCTTACTCCTTTAGCTTTATTATTTTCTTTTCTTGTGAAATTAAAGTGTTTTTTTTTTCTATTGAATATTTGGTATGTATTAAGGAGAAAGAAAACAAGAGCTAAGTAAGGAAAGAGGAGGAAGAAGAGGAGTAGGAGGACAAGGAGGAGAAAGATGTGGGAGAGGAGGAGGAGGAGGAAGAGGAGGAAGAAGAGAATTCTTTGTCCCAAAGTTGTTGAAAACACTCACTGTATTCGGACTTCAAAAAATAAAGTATCACAGATAATGACAGACCTATTATACTTCAAGTTTTGGAAGAACAATTCATTCTGCTGAAGCTGGGCTCCACCTTTCGGGGCTTTGGAAAATGAAGCAGGTTCTACTGGCTGTAAGAGCATCCAGGGAACTGAACTTATGTTTTAATATCTCTGAAACTTTATCACATTGTATTTTGAGTTACAGTCTGAGCTCAATAGTTGCTTTTCTGGAGTCAGCAATGAGGTTGTAGCTGAAACAGTAGTAGGCATCACAAATCCAGAAGTAGAAGCAGCTTGTCAGAAGTAATGCTACATGAAACTAGACAGGAATCTGGAAACAACACTTAGTCACTGAATGAGATCAACAACAGTCACAGGAACCTTGAAGAGCAAATAATCCCTTGGAGTGCCTCTGATGCACTTATATATAGCATCTTGATAAACATTGGACAATTTCTATAATATGACAAGTTCCTAGTTACAAATGAAAACTTACACTGCAGACAAATCTTCGAAATGATGAAATAGCTGTATATAATATTAAAGTATATGCACAGAATGTGTGACAAGTGAAGCTGTTATTTTTTTGTCATAAATCATCTCTCTTCCTTGTTGCTCATTACATCCTGGATTATAATTGTCCTGCCTTAGCCTCTTTAGTGCAGCAGTTAAAATTTCTTGCAAGTGATGCACCTCATCGGAGAGGAGGACCCAGAGGAGAGACTGGCATGCACATTAAAGGATGCTCCGGGGATGGGAGGCACTAAGGGATGAGGAGGGAGGGGGAGAGGAGGGGGGCACAGGGTGGTAGGAGGTTGGAGGGAAGGAGGGGACCAGTGTACCTGTTAAGTTTGTATGAGTGAACATAAAAAATATATAAAAAAGATTTCTTGCAAGTGAAATTCTGAGAACGTCACACTTCAAAATATGCCATTACAGATCATGCAATGGTCATGCAGAGGTAGCATTTGTACAGGCATCCATCTTCCTGAAGAACTCCAGTGCACTGACTTTGGATATTCTACCAGTGAATGAATGTCATTTTTTCTCCTATCACCAACTGTCTAAGAAGAGCCACCTGAAGTAAGTGTCTCTCTGAAGATCCCATGGCTATCTTCAGTTTCCTTGTCACTTCCAATCATGCAAAATATCCTTCTTCATGTAAGATTGTTACATAAGTTATGAAACTGCAAGACAACTGTACATTTTGGTATAGTCCTAAAGTCACTATAAATATTAAGAAAATTACTTCATTTCAAGATCATTCTTCATGAGGAAGAATATTTTCACACAAAGTGACATGCATAAAGATGTTTTTAAACTTGTTGTGGTATATACTGTCAGGCTGCGTTCTATGGTTTTGACAAGAATGTTTCTGGAACTATCACAGTAGACTCTGCTGGATTTTGGCAGATTTCAGAGGTTATTCCTAATTTTCTCATCTGTTGGTGACTATAATAATG
This sequence comes from Typhlomys cinereus, assembly GCA_023101885.1. NCBI lineage: Eukaryota > Metazoa > Chordata > Mammalia > Rodentia > Platacanthomyidae > Typhlomys > Typhlomys cinereus. The sequence continues at coordinate 4,834,963 of JALPQD010000150.1, forward strand.
CAGATCCAACTTACAGTGTGGATTGACTATAGGCTGGTCAAAATTATTGGAAGTTATATCGATTCTCTGCCTTCCTTTTAGAAAATGGCCATGTGGCTCCCAGTGAATGAAGACACAGTGAAAAGCCAGCAGTCAAATCACAGGCTTGCTGATTACAGTTTGTGTCAACCTGGTCGATAAATAAAGAGGGCATTTATTGATTCTGTTCTCTAATTTTGTCTTGTTCCATCCCACAAGAAAGGTCACATCCAGTGTATCATATCACTTCCAAAATTTCAGCTGTAAAACAGATATGAGTACAGATGTAACATGCTATAGAACAGTCAGTCTAAAGGTATCTGGTCAAAACATTCTATCTGTATCAGTTGTATAGGGTATGGTGAACTCTACAATATTTTCAGCTGTCACTGAAATTGGTGTCACAAGCTGTGCTTCTATTTATCATATGTATAGAGGCTTGAAGTCTTGAGAATAACAGTGCACATAGTTGCATGCAAGACCAAAGCTCTGTTACTTGCTGGTTCAAATTCTTCCCATCCTTAAGGTTTGCCTTTATTCAGAAATGAAGTATATGCACATCAGATGAAAAATATTTCGTACACTTGTTTAGCATTCCCCTTGCAGGACACAAGGCCACAATAATGATGGACTCCTCTAGAATTTAAAATAAAGCAGGTACTCTAGGAATAGTTTGACATTAGTGGAATTTGGGGAGGAATAGTAAGTCATACATGATGACTTTGTATAGTCATTGAAGGTGTTAGAGGAAATGATATTATGTTGCTAGAGACAATTGTTTGAAATTAACTTTGGAACTCAGGGTAGATGGCATTTTGTATGTGTTCATGCATATGTATGTATAAGCATGAATGTATGTGTGTGTGTGTGTGTGTGTGTGTGTGTGTGTGTGTGTGTGTGTGTGTGTCTGTTTAGGAGGATAAGGAGCCTCAGGGAGAGGCAAAAGAAAAAGGAGAGGAGGAGGTTGCAAAAGAAGATGAGGAAGAGAGATAATGAAACAATGCCGTTTATTTTACAAGATACAAAAAATCAAAACTGTGCATTGGTTTATTTGTGACTGGCAAACAACCCTGTCCTCAATGATGCATAAATTCTACCATAGATGCCATATAAGCCATTTTCCAGAGCAATGGATTTTTGCCTTTCTCTAGAAGCCAATAAAATGTCTTATTCCCAATGGAATTTATAAAAGTTCTCAAACAGACAGGACTCTTGTAAAAGGAGCACTTACCCTAGACCATGGAAGAGCTAGAAGCCTAAGAAAGAAATAATCTGCCAAAAATTCTTTTAAGAATTAGCACAGTAAATAAGCTTTAGATGTAGTATTGTCTGGTCTATAGTTTTATACATTGTTACTGCCAAACATTAACATAATTCATTTACAGATGTATTTTTGAGTCCTTGTTCAAAGGTGGCTTTTGCTTTATATTATGTTTAGAGCATGAAACATCCTGGAAGGATAGGGGAAGAGGGAAAGAGATGTAATAGGCAGGGAGGAATGGCAGGGAAAGGCAATTGCAATTTTAAAACAGTAAGAATCATTGACTAGCAAAATTTAGCTTAGACATTTTTTTCTTCAAAAGGGTAAGAAAGGCACAGGACTCTTGCTTTCATTCAGTTTGTGTTTTGAGGTGTTTAGGTATTGAAAGTATTCTTTTATGATTTCCTCAGGGAATTTATCTTCAATGCAGAGACCTGGAGACTTAACTTCCAGTGTGACTCACACACCCACATCATCTCATCTATAGAAACTGCATATTTAATTTCCTCTTTCTTGTGACAGATACCACTTAGTCCTTTCAATCAGTTCTATTAGCCATTCTGTCCCAGCTTCCTTCTGTGTTTGAAGATCTGCAGTAGTTCCTGCTTTCCCTTCTATGAACATTCATATTTTAATGGAGATACTAATCATATGTTCCTAAAAATTTTACATTCTTTGTGAACTCATCGCAGTATTATAAAACTATTTATAAGATTATGGCTTCCATGTAATTTCTTTTCTTTTTTAATATTCCCTCCATCCGGTATATTTTTGTCATGCCCAAAGGGGTCTGATTAAATAATTCATACTTGTTTTATGTTTTCATTTTCTTGCTGACTTCTTCCCTTGAATTTGACTTTCAATGACTGAAAATGTAGCTCAATCAGGTCATAATAAACTAGATTTCTATCATTATATTTGACTTTTTTTTTCTTTGGTTGCACGTGGTTTTGATATTTTTACTTTTTCCTTTTTTTAATTCACTGTCAATTCAGCTAAAGGAAAATATTGAAAGAGGAGGTTAAAAGATTTCCTTTATGTAGGTTAAACAGCTACTTACATTTATCTTCAGGAGCCAAGACTGAGGTCTGAGTAATCAAGGTAACTGTAAAAGCAGCGGTCTAAAGGTAGCGAGTATTTCTTTGGAAAATGGTGAATGTTCCAGTCTGACTTGAGTTCCAGGATGCATGGAAGCCTGAGAGAGAAAAGGAAATGTACATTTCATTGTGGCCATGTGCTTCTCTCAGTCAACAGTAGAAAACAGGATATGTAAATTCTCCTTCTGATTCCACTTAGATTGTTAACACTCCTTTTGCGCTATTCAAAATATTCTAGTCAGGTGTGGTAGCCTGTAACATTTTGGAGGAAGATCAAGTATTGAAAGCCAGTCAACAGTGAGTGACATTCTGTGAACTGTCCTTTTTGATTTTTGAAGCAAATAAGCCTATTACAAAACAAGATATGTTTCCTTTTCTTCAAATCCAAATGCATGTGATGTTGTGATTGTAATACTTATGCCTTACTGGAGTTATAAATGAACATATATTTGAGATTGGAAGTATGAAAGAAATGTCCATTAGAGATTGAGTCTTGGTTTAAAATAAACTCTAATATTTCAAAATATAAAATGGATATTCATCCACACCATGGACCATATTCTATTAACCTATGGGCATTACAAATATCTGCCATAGAAATTAATGGCTGTGTCTATATCAATTTATTATATCTGACTCTACATAAATATGGGTTAAAAATAATCCTTGCACTTTAAGTAATTCCTAATGTTCTTTTGTGGTAAAGACAAGAATTTCTATTTTGTAGATTAAATTACCGAGGTCTCTACTGAGGGATATTCACGTGTTTATCTCTGAATAGCAGTTAATTTTCTTTTCTTTTTTTACTTTTACTATTTTAGGATACAGTTAACCAAAAGGAAAAAGAAATTAAAAGAGGACAATTTTAGAAAGAAGGATATGGATGGATCCGGGAATAGACCTCAAAACCAGAGATCAGACCTGCTAGATCTGAGATCAGAAACAGATCTCCCCTGGAAACCCCTTCAAGAAAGTTAATAGGCTCTGATAAGGAAAACAGAAAACTGGACAGATTTCTAATTACTTTGGGAAATGGAACCAATGGTCAAATGGAAATTCCTTCTCCCTAGTTCCAACTATTAAAAGCTTGCACCCCTGACTCCAGATCAGTAGTAATTTCTATGTTGTGGGGAAATTGCTGCTCTCTTTCTGGAGTTTTGGAGAAGCTTCTTGAATAAACTTCAGTCTTCATGGATGAAGATTGGCTTTGTGCTCTATCTCCTTTCCCACTCCCCAGCACTTCCTTTCTTCTTTCTCTCTTTTTCTAAGAGATATCAGCAGGAGAGAGAGAGATGAGAAAAAAAATAGAAATGGGAGGTGAATAACATCCAAGTATATTACATACATCCATGAAAATTCCACAGAGAAAGCTATTTTATATAACTAAAGTATATGATATATAATTAGTTTATATAATATGCTAAGGAACAAAAACAAAAAAAAGATGCTTCCTTGTGTCTTTCTGGTCTCTCAATAAGTTTCTCAATGACAAGCCTCAAGTAGGCTGTGAACTGATTTTAGCTAACTTTTGTTTTTAATGGTCCCATTAATCAGGATGAAGCTTCTACCCCATGAGGCTAATGACATTTGTGACATCATAGAGAGAAAATTTCTTAACAGAAACAAATTCCATAGGAACTCTTTGAAGAAACAAAGGAAATGATTGCAAAAAGGGTAATAGAATTCCTTATGTGTAGAAGGCCCCCTATAGCCTAATTAATGGGGTCACAAGCCCATTGTCCTGGGCTGATGGTTTTCCATCAGTAATTGGCAACACAGTTCTCTTTTGTGCTCACTATAACCCATGGTTAGAACTAAAACTTTTTCATCAGTGCAGTTTCAGGTGGTGGGAGATCAGCAACGTGATTTTATGTTAATTGCAACATTATTTCTAATTTTTATGGACAGATCAGACACATTTGATTTTCTTTAGTGAGCTCAGCCCACTCCTCTTTGCTTATGAATATTTTTCGTATATTGTTCTTATATTCTATTCATGACTTCATGGCATTTTACTTAAAAACAAGCCATGAAGTGTGTAAAAATATTTTACTGATGTATTTTTCAAAAGCTTCATATTTACTAATTGATGGTTGATAAATTTCTATGTTTGAGAGAAATTATGTTCTGTTATGTCTTTATTTTAAATCACTCAAAACTCAAACTGACTCTACGATGTAGACATTTAGCACATCAGCCAACAACAGAGCAAATATTAAGTAAATAGTGCTACTACATACAAGTTTTAAAAATTTACAATATCTAAGTATAATTCATTCTTAAAATTTTCCAGTAATATTTTTAAATCCATTATGAATGTATAGAATCTTAAAATATTCCAATTGATATAATCTTGTCATTCTGATACTCATCTAATCATTGCTGGATATGTGCTATATGTTCACTAATTCTTAAAACAGTTCTGTTCTATTCTTATTAAGCATGTGAGGATACTGAGATACATATAATCTTACAACTAGAGTTTCAAACCAGGGAGGTTGTTTACTGCCTCTAGATTTAACCATTGATACTTTTTTCCACCTGACCAAAGCATGCTAAATATTCTCAAAAATTTGAATTCACTTTAAGAGAGTTTCTTCCTGACAAAAGGCCACCAATTCATCTTTCTTACAGTTCTTTTGCCTATTTTATCTGTAAGACTTCTCTCAGGGTCTTACCAGATTTATAAATTGAGAATATTCTCCACAAAGTCAAAACATTTCTTTTGAAATGTCGTCATAAAGAATCAAATGTCATGCACCTATGAAATTGTCCTTATAAAATCTATGCAATGAAAATGAAGCAGTACCTCTTCCTTGCCATTGAAAAGGACAATGTTCTCAGTCAGTATGATATGTAGAAGCCAAGCTTTGATTAGCATCAGCTGGTAAACTTAGATTGATCAGCCTCTTCCAACAAAGACTTCTAGAACTTTCTCAATGGCCAGCCTCTCAAAAATCTTCCCTCCTTTTAATCAGTAGAGATGAGTTCAGACTCTCACCCTTTGACTTTTCATGTAAAAGTTCTGCATCTTTGTGTGTGTCTTAAATTTACTTCTAAGACTGTACATCAGATTATTAAAATATAAAATTTGGGAGCTATAAAGGTAGTATGAAAAATACATTTATGTGGCAGAACCACTTTGTTCATTAAAATATCTTCAATGAATATTCAGTAATGGGTAGATTCTCAACTCTACGTTGAGCATTATTGAAATTATGAAAATATGTGTATGTCTACACACACAATTTTACCTTTTGGTCAAAAATTTCAGATGGTTGATCAGCTTCTCAAACCACTGATAATTTTCTGTTGTGTAAACAATTGCACTCTCTTGATCATTTCATTTTCTTCCAGCCCATTCATTACTTGCTGTGTTTATTTAATTTCAAATTTGAATTCAACTTATCAGGTTATGAAAAATTCCAAGTCCCCCAGATAGAAATCAGAGTGTTTGCTTTGTGCATGTCAAAGAACAGCTGGAGAACCGGGAACAGCCACCAGAAAAACATCAAGGCGAATACTCGAGTATCTGTCTCTGCAGGGTCCTCACCACGAATGTCGCAGCTCCGTATGCTTCTTTTCCAATACCTTTATCATTCTCAGTATGATATCGTAAATCAAGTTCTATCCCACAGCACTTTCCAAATTCCGTTTAAACATGAGCTCTGCTAGTTTCTTACTCTCTCCTCCCTCATCTCCCACTGATTCCTCCTCCTCTCCCACAAAAGTCCAGCAGCATTAGATGTATTCTCCTCTCAGACTCACTTCTCTACCCATCTGCTCTAAATATTCTCATCAAAATGCTGTAGATACTGTTGCCCACAATTCTGTGCACAAATTCATTGGTTACACGCTTCTCAATTGCCTTCACATGACTTGACTTTCTCTGTTTGAGATAGTTGTCTCTTTAGTTTATAAAACAGTAGTTACTATTGGGATCATCTCTGACCTGGTTACAGCTCCTCATTCTTCTTGGCCTTCAGTCCACTGTTTAAAAACCCTTGTTTAAAAACTTTTACTCCTTTCTTACATGATCTAACTGAAATCAGTGACTTTTGATATAGTTTACAGGATGACTATTACAGTTCCAACTTTATTTTCATATGTGTCTCAGACTACATGTACTACTGTCCTAGAATGTTTTCTTTTGGCCAGATAAGAGACTTAGTAAAGTTTGCTTTACCTCTTTAGATTTTTTTCAGTGACATATTTCAGAGACTGTTGCAATAAATTTTCAAAACCCAACTATTATTGCTATCTAATCACATATTAAAATATTGTTATTGCTCTTTCTTTAAAAATATTCTTCATGGGTTATAACCTCAAGAAGAGGGAACCATCTTTTGAATGTCATCCTTTGAGTTAATTGCACTGAAAGAGCTGTTCTAGTTATACAAAGCAGTGCTCAGAATGTTTGAAAGATAGTAAAAAGGATTACATCTGCTACCTTTACTCTAAAGTCAGTGTCTCAATCCATAAGGCATAATTTTATTGCTGCTTCTCAGCAATGAGATTGTACTGCTGATTGCAAAGGCTACTTTATGTGTGAAACCATGCACCCATAACTTGTGCACCTTACATGACCAGGAGTAAATTACTTTCTCACAACTGCCTCCAACTCATAGAATCAATTTATACATTCAGCATGCTAGATTCTTCTGTTAAGACAAATTACAAATTAAAAAGTGACAAATATTTTGCTTTTAGTGGAATGGGCCATTTAGATGAGAGTTGATTTTTCAATTAGATATACAAAGAGAAGAAAATAAATACCTTAGTGATACTTCTTTCTTTTTTTAGGTGTAATAATATTATTTTTGTAGTTAAATTTTGGGACAATGCAATATTCTCATTGAAGATTGTCAGAATCACATAGATGACTTACACAAGGAGAGTGAATAACTTTCCTGTGATCTTTACCTACCTGAATCTGAAATTCTCTTAACTTCGAAAGGGATATATTAATAAAAAATAGGTTGTACCATAGTTAGATGCAACTCTCAAGTTGACATTGGAAGGCTTCTGCTCTAGACATATTTGTGCGGAATTACTAGTTAAGCCCTAAATAAGTTGGAAGAACATTTTCTAATTGGTAAAGATAGCCAAACAATAGTGGATAGAACTATTCCTTGGGCAGGTGAATAAAATAGAGAGAAATTGTTAAGAAAGTTTGTCATTCTTTGGCACATATGACCAGAAATGCTGTGTGGCAAGAGAAATTTGTCCCTCTCTCACCTGTTCTGTGAATATGGTGGGGTCCACTAGGCCCTGGTGATGGTATGGAGTTTCCTGCCAAGCTGCATGGAGAACTGAAACTTGATAACCATAAGCCAGAATACAACCCTTCATTCCCTCACAAATTCTTTGGTGGTGAATTTATTGGCAACAATGAAGAGTAAATGACACAGACTGCTCTACTGACTCAGTGAAATAACTTATTTAATGCATGTGTTCCCTTCATAAGCATCACTTCCCTTCCTTTTCAACAAGAAAGCACTTACCTCAGACCCTCCAACAACACCTGAAATAAAGCACTGTAGTTAAACATTCTCTTAGGTTTTCTAGTGTAATAACTACCTAAGTCACTTTTAAAAGATGTTTGAATTCAAAATAAGAATAAAATTTCTCTCACAAAAATGTACAGTTCAATATAATTGGCAATCCTGTCAGATCAAAAATATTTAAGTAATGATAGGACTTTATGTCAGTAGGTATGCAGATAAAACATAAACACAACTATAGTGTGAGTGTCTAGTTGTATTCCTACAGTGCTATGATATCATACTACTAATTTGCTTCTTTTAATAGGTGGTTTATGGTCCTCTAAAAATGTTGTCTCTCTGAATGGAATAAGCACCAATCTGCTTTTGTTTTCTAAGGTCTTTTTATTTATGCATATAAAAAGAACTAAATTTTCCAAAATTTCATTTAGAACAGCATTAGCTTGGTGTATCTGACTGCACTTCTTCATGTTATGTGGTATGCATATGTGTGAGGGTATGCATGCATGCATAGGTAACTGTATATGTGTGTATGAGTGTGAGTTTGTGAATGTGTGTGTATTTATCTTGGACCTTATTTTGTTTCTATGAATTTGCTAAGCAAATTCTGCTTACATGTCTCCTCAGATTTCCCAAAATTATCGTATTCATTCTAAAAGATTGAATATTTTTATGTTAAGGATTCTTCTCCTCTGTATAGCAGTCAGTAAACTATCCACCAAGAGAAAGCTATATGATGCAATATTCTTCTAGGCTTTATTCCACTTATCAAAGGTATAACTGTCAATATCTGTGGTTTGACTGCAACCCTTAGTCTATAATGAGGTGCTCTTTCCTGTTATAAGCTTCCATTCCATATGGTTCCACTTGTCCGTGGTAAGGTATTGGTATACCATGCAAGACCCCCCTATGTGTTAAATGTTTGCTTTCCCAGTCTTATGGAACAGTGATACTCACTATGGACTTCTCCTATATTGAGACTCATTCTCTTTTTTACCTGAACCCTGATACTCTTTATTCTTCCCTTACTTTTGGATATTGTTCTTACTTATCTAGCCATTACTATGATTTTTTTTCCTCCATATGTCTTTATTATTCCACTTGAATTCTCAGACCATCAGTCAGATGTCCTATATAAGGTCCACCTTGTTCTCATCTTAACAAATGAATTTAGTGTCAAGTAATTTATGCAAAGAAAAGAAAGAGAGAGTATAATAGTAGAGAGAATGTAGCAGTTCACCTTCATGGTTGCTAATAAAATCATGACAAAACAGCTTGTGTGACCAAGAGTTTATTTTCTCTTACGATTCCTGGCTACAGTTCTTTTTTTCAGCTAGATATGAAAGCTCACGCCAACATAAGGGGCTGAGGGAACTGATCACACCATTTCTACATAATAGTTGAAAGAGGGACAATCCTTACTTGCCAGACCAGTATGTCTGTCTAAGTATACAGAAGGATGCTCCTTCTTAATCAGTTCCCACCATTTTATTCACCTGCCCTGGGACTAGTCCCAACCACTATGGGTTGGGCTTTCCTTATCTACTAGGTAATCTACTGTAGGTTCCATCTGGGCTTAACTCTACTAATTCTTTACAAATGTGCCCAGAGTTCAAACCCTCAACCTTCAAGTTGGCACCTGTATCTAATTATGACAAAGAAGGGGCAGACCCATAAGTGTATGTTATAGTAAAGTCAAATATTATAGCCTCGTCAAAGTACACAGACCCTGATTAATAAAGTTGATGGATCAATGTACAGCTACCTTTAATACTTACAAACTCAAATTTTCAATAACGCAATTCATAGTTATAATACTAAGATATAAAATTTGTAAAAAAAAAGACTTGTGATTATAAGGAACTATTTCTGGTATTTTATCCAAGACATATTGCATTTATGGGCAAATATTTTTTTCTGAGGTAATTTTAGTGAAGAAATCAATAGCTATTTAAAATAAGTGATCATTACATGTCTATCTTTACCTGTACTACAGAAAATATGTAATAAAAATTCTACACATTAAGTTTAAATTCAATCAATGGAACATACTTGGGTAAATGTATTGATTCAAACTTGCTATGTTAAAGACAGATGAAAAGTCAATTGCAGTTTCACTCATTTTCACAACAAAAATAATAAAAAAGGAAAATTAATACAGTTTTTTGAGTCCATACTTGTGAAATTAATAAATTAGCTTGTAGAACACATCACAGGCATGTATAATGTCCTGATAGATGAATTTTTGAATAACATCACAACAAACAAGCCTGCTGATTACATTTCCTTTGTATACCTACCAGGAGGTAAAATTCCTGGAGCATAAAGCAACTTTGCCATTTAGCTTTACAAGGAGCATGTGTGCTGCACTTTGTAATGACTACACCAATTTATGTGATCATCAACACTGCAGAAGTGTTCTTTTTCTCTGCTCTCTTATTTGTATTTGCTACGGTCTGCATTTTAAGTAGTCATTTTAATTAGAGTGAAACCAGGACCAAACATGCATTTCACCTAACTGCCCATCAATAAATAAATGAATAAAGGAAATGTTCAGTTAAAAAGGCTATGGAACACAATTTAGGCATATAAAATAGTACACCCTGTCATTTAAGACAACATGGATTGACATAAAAAGACGTTTTGAGTGAATAATATGAGGCAAGCAAGAAAGACATGCATCATGTTATAACTCACATGTGAAACTTACAAAGTGTTTCTCTAATATAAGGTGAGGTGAGAATAGTCATTCCTAGGCTGAGAAGAATGCTCTGTGGGCAATGTGCTTGCCGTGGAAGAATGAGGACCTGACTTGAGTTCTAGAACTTATGTGGGCTACAGTACCACGTTACTATAATCTCTACCTCCACTGTGAGATGGGAAGTGGAGACCAAAGACTCCTCAGATGCTCACAGGTCAGCTAGCTGGGCATGTGTAGCCAAACACATATCTTAAACCTGGCAGTTTAAGCACTTAAACTCACAGCACTTAAACTTACACAGCACGTGAACTCACACAAAAATAAACAAACAAAAAGACACATATCACACACATATACACAAAATAATTTTGTGACAGAAAATAGAGAAAAAAAGAGGAGACAGGAGGCAATTTGTTTACTAGGTATAATACTATAGTTATAAAGTCTAATTTCTGGTGTTCTGTGCTATAGTAGTTAAGGACATTGCATTATATACATCTTAATGCTCAGAATAGAAAACTCTGAGTAGTGATTATCATAAAAGAATATAAAATTCAAAGTGATAAGAAATAAAATCACAGACATTTTTCATTCCTGGGAACCTAACTCGTCAAAATAAAAATTACAATGGAAATGACTCATAAACATTATATACATATATATGTGATATGTGTGTGTGTGTGTGTGTGTGTGTGTGTGTGTGTGTGCAGACATGTTCACTGCATTGAAAAAGATCCCATTGATAGCATTATTCTATGGGATGACCTACTATAATAAATAAGTATGAATAATATGGTTATAAGTAACTCTGATTGCCACAAGTTAGTCGCCACAGAATCTTGCTGCACTTGTGTCTAAATATAAAATGAAAGTTTAGTAGATATGTTTTATGTATTGCACTTAAATTGTATTTTTACATGTTGGAGTTTATTTACAGAATCATTTATCTCTTCTGGAACTGAAAATTCCACCTATTCTTAAAGAGAGCAAAATTAACATTTATGAACATAAAATACATATCAGATATAAGGAACTTGACATAGTTCTTATAAGTGTATTTTAACACTATTCATATTCTGACTAAGTGGGAAATGCAAATGTTAGGGCATAAAAACAGTCAGATATATGGTTGGCTTCAAAAATCCATTATTTTTCTAAAGAACTTCATTTTCAAACAAAATAGCACTCTCAATTTTTATGTACATTTGTGTTTAAGGAAATGAAACTGTTACAACCAAAATATTAGATTTTTTAGGGCTCCCTAGTCCCTCATGGCACTCTCATGCCATGAGCTCTGTTTCATTTCTGCTTCTCATGGAGGCGCCCTAGCCCCTCATGTCATTCCACGTCTGGAGTCTCTTCTCTAATAAACTCTACCTTAATCCTCAAAAAATAATATTGGATTTTTAAAAGGAATCACTTCTGCTGAGACCGTTTGGCTTAGTAATCTTAGCATACATTCTTTATCAGTTAGCTCAAAGTTATGGCACTGAATTCTAACACATTCCTCTGATAAATGCAGCTATTATAGTGGTTAATTTATAAATATGCACCATTGCAGAATAAAATCAATGTTATAGATGCAGGCCATACAGCTGCTCGAATTGAGTAAGAAAGTCAAATTAATTTCCATAGACTAGCTAGATAGATGATGCTTGTGTAATTGTCAAATTTCTTTGAACAAATTTACCTTAATAAAGAAAACCTGTGCTTTAATGCAAGAGAGCCTATAAAAACACTATCTGAGGTAGCAAGTATTCCTGTATTCTTTTGTTGCAAAATTCTGCCTTTACCTAGAAACATCTGTATTTGAAGTACTTACTAAAACAGACATTAATCCCCTATCCCTAGTAAATAGTGTCGCTTGTCACATGTAATTAAAAAACACTGGATATATCTAGAAGTATCAATTTTTAAATGTACCAAAGGACATGTATTCATGTTTTAAAATTAACTGGAAGAATACAAATCTGGAAACATTATTAATTCTGAATCATCTGTGGTTGTTAGTTCATTGTAAGAAATTTAGAGCAAAGATGGGATAGATGATGAGTTAATACATATGTGTTCTGTCAATTTTATGAGCTATGAATAAATGTGCTAACTTTTAAAAATAGTATTTCAAAGCTAGCTTGGGTAAATAGGTAGCTTTTGCAGTTTTCCTGACATATATTCTTTCCAGTTATTCAATATACTGTTCACCAATAATGATAAAAATGGTTACATAGTTCAATAGAGAACTATTTTAAGGTCAAACCGTGTATAATAAAGATCCTCCACTTGTTCTTTTTAAGTTTCTTCTGCTTCTAAGATTTTTATTTCTGCTAAGAGTTTTAAATCAAAAACCAATGATAATAAAATAGAATCCAACTTTAGAGGCCATGGAGACCATGTAATTTCATGTAGCATTACATAGTCTCTCCCACTTAGATCTTTTCTGAACATTTAGATCATAGGAAATTTCTTCTTTCCAGCTGAATCAGAAAGTAAAGATGTAGCATTGTTCAGTTTTCTTGGATGCACAGTTCTCAGCTAAAGTGCACTGTCAATCTCCTAATCAAAGAGATGCAATTTTTTTCTATACAGGATATCTTGGCACAATTATCATAGTGCCAGTGAAAGTTTTCACTAGATAAAAACTTTTTGGAAACCCTTGAAAATTATTCCTTTATTCTTTAAACTTTTCATCAATTCCTACATATAATGTATCATAATTTTAAAGCAAAAAAGTAATAGCAATGTGAACATTTGGTTTTGTAGATATTTAGCCTAAATATAAATTCTACATTAAAATCATTTTTTTATTCAGCAGAAAAGAAATGAGATAAATTTGCATATAATTTATTTCACATTTGCTGTTTAATTTGGCTCAGGAACAGAAAATAATTAGGAAAAACATATAAGATTATGTAATACAAATATAACAATCATTGCGCTGGAAGACTAAATAAATTCAGCTGCTGATATATATTTATACACAAAATGTATATTATTTCTATATATGAACAGTAAAATATTAAAATGAGAATGCATATCTAAATATCACCTTTAATTTCTACAGATATTCCTATATCTATGTATTTCTGTATGGTAAAGAGCATGTTTTATCTCAGTTTACATTTAAAAGGTTATAAATTGTACTATAAAATTTCAAAATTAATGGGCAAAGAATGTGTCTGTCTTACTGTATTGCAATACAGAACACTGAGTTTATTACAATAAATCCAAACTGACAGTTGAAACAAAGTCAATTTGAGTAAGTGAGTTCTGGCAAGCAATATAAAATCTCTAAGAAGTGGCACATCTTGTAAAAGAGAAGAGACCATATTAGGTGACATTAAATATTCAAACACCATTTTACATTGCCAATATTACCACAGTGGCCATTGAAACATTTTGTAATTAAGTCAAGGCAACAGTATGCTGCAACATGTTTGCATTTCTTAAAGACATTTTTCCTGTTATTTATCTCTGAGGAATTCTTGTCCATTGTTTTTCTCCTGACCATTTGTCCTATATTTTCTTCTTCTCATACTCATCCTCTCCCTCAATTCTGTGTTCTCTCCACTTCTCTTTCTACACAAGACCAGTTTGATAATTTGGTAAAGTTAAAGCTGTCATTCTCCTTTTTGCTGCTAATAATATGGTTAAGTTATATACTCATAAAATAGAGTGCAAAAGTCAAAAGCATGTGAAATTATTATGTTTTTTTCTTTTGAGAATATGCTATGCCAGATCTAATGAGGCAACAAGTTAACAATTACTTTTCTGCAGAAAAAGTAATTTCAAATATATGATCACTTGATTGTGATAATAACCCCTCTTAGTTATAGACCTATAATTTACAAAATGTTCCATTTAAATAAGAAGATATCGTATACTCTTTTGAAAATAAGGATAATTTTTTCCAATCGATATAATCAATCTAGTTCAAAATATGGAAATATTTTAAAACAGTACTTCAAATACTTTATACTGTGGCATGAACAGCGTGGGGCTGATCCTGGTACAGTTGTAAACTTATATCTGACTATTGAGTTGTAGGACAGTTGTGGCAGACCTGGGGAGGTACCCTACTGATATTCAAGCCCTAATCATTAAACTTGTGCATCTTGAAGAGTTAAGATCTTCTGTTTCCTGTATTTGTTTGTTTATGTTGCAGGCACAATTCAGGTGAAGGCTTTGAGGTGGCCTGGCATCCTTGTGATGTTAGTGTAGTCCTGGAACCAACTATACAGGGAAAGCACTCTGTCCCCTCCATCCTGGTTGTCCAGATTATCAAGAGAAAGGACCTTGAAAGACCTGAAACCTCCATAGGAATCTCTTGCTAAGGCAGAGGATAAGCTGTCTCCCAAAAGAAATTTCACACATCTGGTTCATGTCATCAGAGGATCTTGCAAGATATATGACACAGCAACAGCTGAAGCAGAACTTCTTAGATATGCATAACTCCAGTTTTCTATATCAATTTCACTCTCCTGTCTGAACTTCCAAGAGGAAATAAATGGACCAATTAACCTCTTCCCGATAAATTTCCTTTTTTGACCCATATTAATTGGAATTCATATTGAGTGAATGAGGTTGAGCGGACAAACCCAGAGCAAATATCTAAATTGCAGGTTCAATAATAGACCAAAGCAAATCATGTTTCTTAAGGAAAACTGTTCCAGCTAAAAATAAGTTGTAGAAATGATTGGATGATAGAATAATTGTAGTGGAATAATGTTTACCATTAAGAAGCCATAAAATACTTATTACAACTTGTCTACATGTTCTTGATAAGTTCACAACTAAAATGCTTAAAGGGGGCACAAGTTTTAGTCTCATTTATGGTTGTCTGGTTACATTTCTTAGTCCAGCTTGGCATGAGAGCTCATACAAATAATCGGAGCCAAAGTATCTGGCCACAGCTAATCAATATGACTGCTGAAAAAGGGGAAAACCTCATTTGCCTGAGTGCAAATCTGTCCAAGTATGCCAAAGAATGCCAACTGACTGAGTCAGCTGAAGAAGTACGGCAGGGAATTCATTAGCCTCATCAGCTCAATTTAGGAGCTGAACATCTCAGCAGTCCCACTTTCATGCTGCAGAATTTCTAAACCTTATGAAGCTAACTTACTGTATTTTATCCATTTGCCCAGAGAATAGTACCACTATAGGACGGGTTTCTCCATCAGTTGAACAGTCTCCTGCAGGCTTGCTCAGGATTTAACCTAAGTAGTAATTTTTTACAAATGTGCCCAGAGCTTGAGCCTTCAACTATCAAGTTTACACCTGCATCTAACCATGACAGTATTAATGAGTTCAGAAGATCTTGATGGTCTCCACAAGTCAGGAAAGGATCAGAACATATTGTCCTTTTGAAATAGCTGAAAGAGACACACAGCCCAAGTAATGTATTCATTTTAATCCAAAGACCTCAGGGGACCACTAGCCTACAAGATAATACAATTGTGTGGTGTGAAGATATCAAATGTTTGTTGTTTCTAAGGTAGTAGCTAAAAATTAACATATACTTTTTCATATGCCCTTATTGTGCAAAGATGTGATTATAATAAAAACCCTTCAAGAAATTTGTAAATATATTCAACTTATTTGATAAATATACCTTCACTTGTATTTCAGGACATGGATACATATTTTCCTGAGAATTCTCCTATTCATATAAAACAATAGGTATCTATCTACTCTCAGGAGCTGTAAGGATCTTAACATATCTTCCAATTTTATGTGATTGAAGATTCACAGTGTCTACAGGGCTGAATTTCCTTGTCTGAATATGGGTTCAAACACACTTTCTGACTTCTTCAATGACTAGGAATACATGGTGACTCCTACCTGTAATTACAGCAATTGGGTTTAGGCAGAAAGGAGGGATGGAAGAAAAGAGAGAAAGAAGGAAGGAAAGAAGAAAAAATGGAAGTAAGGGAAGGAAGGCAGTCAAAAAAGGAAAAGGAATAAAGAAAGGAAGCAAGAGAGAGAAGAAGAGAGGGAAGAAGGGAGGGAAGATATTTTAAGTTTTGAGCAGAAGCCCTTTTTGAGAAGTGTTTGTGCAGGACGTCACTTTAATAGATGCATCAATGGTCCTATAAGGATATATTTTAACAATGGACCTTCCCTCTCTGTACTTTGACCATGAATGATGTAGAGTTAATACCCTCTTACCCATCTTATTTGGGCCATGAGAGGGTGCAGTATGGAAGTTCCTAAGTTTCAGCATCATGATTGAGGAGTTCTCTGTCTTCAGAACTCAGGTCTCAAAGAAATCTGCCTTTTTCACATAACTCCAGTCTGTAGTACATTGTTACAACAACATAAAATAGACAAAATCTAGTATTCCAGAATACACTGCAGTCTGTCAGTAGAAAGCTGAGCTCAGTAAACCTCCAATACTTTTTAATCTCAGAACAAGTTCTGTAAACACATTCATTGACTATGTGTCTGAGTATGTCCTTTGTCAGGGTTTTCTAATGCTAAATTCAATCCTAATCACTTTACTGATAACTGAAAACTGGACTATCACTCCTCTTTATGGGTTAGTAATAGATCTCAATATGAAAGGAATGAACAATACATTTTAGCAGTAAATGTTTACTTCACTATACAAGTAGAGCTATTCCATGGGAACCAGATATCACACATCTGCAAGAAATCTTTGTTATTATTATCTCAGTCCCTAGTAATTGAGAACATGGAGCCAAAGGAACCTTTTTCTTGCAGTCTTTTCCTGGAATTCATTTACTGTGTTATCTCTTAAGTTATTTACAGTATTAACCTCTCCAATTTTTGTAGTTCTCTAGAGAAGTTTATTTTCAATCCTTTACCTATTCTAAAAGTGTGCACTTACAGTTTTAAAAACTGTAAGTGTGACCCATTTGTTTCCAGCCTGCTGCCAGTGCACACATTTTAAATCCAGCATAGAATTCAAATGCTTTGGGAACCTCAGGATGTAGTTTTCATGGCAATAACATATCTAATGGACATGCTAATAACTTCTGCAGGCTAAAAAGTTGTCAAGTATAATGTAGGTGAATAAAAAATGCAGTTCACACTCAGCCTTTCAGAAGAGCTGGGCTCTTCAATCTGAGCTTCATTCAGTTAAATCATAAAAAAGCAAATGATTATCTTCTGTCTCAAATAACCTACAAAAAGCATTTAAACTTAAAATATGAGCACAGATTATACTGAAAATAGGCACGTGATCCTCATTTTATACATTTTATCCATCAATGCTGCTTCTAGCAGTGCAGTCTTTCTGTTAACATTATTTGTGCTAAGCATTAAAGAAATGGCCTAAACAAAACATATTATATTACATCATTATATTAATTATATAATCAATATAAATAATTTATATGTATTATTATATGTATAATAACATTATATTATAATATCATTGCAGATTTTTGTGTCTAGATTTGGCTTTCTTCATTATTTAGGCAGTTGCCAGTTTGTTTGACCTTTATCCTAGTCTAGTCAAAGAACATGTGACATAACATAATACTTATTCCTATGTTTGAAGCAGGGTTCCTTTTTGTTTTAGTTAATCCTAAGTACATAAACTTAAGAACTGAATTGGGTCCCAGTAAAATTTGTGGAGCACATTGCAGATCCTTTCTCTGAGCTCTATATTTTGCTGTAAGGGCAGATTTTGGTTTGCAAGACATTTTTCATTGTTACTCTAGTAATAACAGCTATTTACAGAGCAGTTTGTTGTACTGTTTTCCTACATATAGGTTCATTGGCTGTTGTCCCTATTGATCTATTTCATTCCATTTTTGGTTCTTGTTCTAGTTTATGGTAACAGAAATGTGCTCCATTCTGACAAGCCAGTCTTGAGTCCAGAAAGCTCTTAGTTGTCTCCTTGATACTCGTGTCACTATTACACTGGTGTTCACCTGTTGCGCTGGTGATTTTTATTGCAACTTGCAAATCTCATGTGTTGATGAGGCTTGTGATAATTTATCTCCCTCAGTAGCTTCTACACTATTCCTTGGTATTTTGTAGGCCATCCAGCAAGGACGAACCTCTCAGACAAGTTCCAGTTTATGCACTTTGCCCATGTTCTGCCATCCATATGAGTTGCTTGTTCTTTTTGGAAAGTAACCAAGAACAATGACAAAAGCCAAATAAAAATGTTAGGGAGCCTTTCAGACCTTTCTGACCATCATTTTATCAGGAAATGTCACATTCCTGTTAATTCTAGTATAATTTTGTCACTCGGTTCTAGATGGATCACCTCAGGGCTCTTTCTTTTTTTTTTCATTTTCCATACTCTATCCTCCTCTGCATTGGGGCTGCTCATTCTTTTTCCTTTCTTTAGAAGACTTTTTTTTTCTGTCCCTATACACTATTGAGAACTCAAGAGGGATAAGGACAGCGGAAATCTTGGGGAATGAAGCTACATGAGTGATGGGGGATGCCTTTATCAGTGGGGTGGCTAAAAGAGGGGCATCTTGGTATGCCAGAGAGCCTTGAACCCCTACAAAAGTAGAAAAGCCACAGGCAATCCTGGGATTTGTAGAAGCAGACAGGCAGGAGGGTTGAGTTGATGGAGGGTTGGGACAGAGAGATGATGGAGGGAAGCAGGGATAAGTACTCAATATGTTTGTAAAAGTAGAAAAATGAAGTAATAAAAGAGTAGACAAAACAGAGGGAATCCTGAGGTCCATAGAAACAGAGAAGCAGGAGGATGGAAGGGAGTGAGATGGATTGATAAAAGAAATGGAGGGGAATGGGTCGGATGCACGATGGAGGGAACCAGGAATAAGTACTCAATATGCTTGTAAAACTAGAAAAATAAAATAATTTAAATAAAAAAGATATTTTACTAATATAGGAGGTTCTTTCGGTAAGTCTTTCGGTAATTTACGGTTTTTCAGTAAGTCCCTTTTTCCTTCTATCTCCTATCCCCTCATTCCCCCCTGTATTTTTTCCCAATGATTCCCTTCCTCGCTCTACTTGTCATAATATCCCAAATCTTCCCTTTGAATGGTTTCACCATAACCATTCTTTCCCACCTGTCCACTCATCGGTCTTTTTCAAATTTTCTGCCTCTTACAGTAATTCCAATCCAAAAATATTTACAAGGATATATCTTCTGGTGTCCACATATAAGAGAGAATATATGGTGCTTAACTTTCTGTTTCTGAGATACCTCGCTCAATATTAAATTTTCCAGTTCCATCCATTTAGGAGCAAATTCCATAATTTCAGTAATATTCCATTGTGTATATGTACCACATTTTCATTGTCCATTCTTGTGTTCATAGGCATGTTGGCTGATTCCATTTTTTCACTATTGTGAACAGAGTTGCAATGAATGTAGACCAACAAGTCTTTTGGGGATATATACCTACAAGTGATATAGCTGGGTCATATGACAGTTCTCATTTTTAACTTTCTGAGATCTCCATAGAGACTGTACCAGTTTATATTCCCACCAACAGTGAATAAGTGTTCCTTTTTCTCCACAACCTCGCCAGCATTTTCTGTTGTTCGTGCTCTTGATTTTAGCCATTCTTACTGGGATAAGACGATAGTTTTAATTTGGATTTCTCTGATGATCAGGTAAGTTCAACATCTTTTAAGGCATTTGTTTGGCATTTCAATTTCTTTTTGAATGAATTCCTTGTTTAGTTCCAGGGCCCATTTTTTAATTGAAATGTTTGATGTCCTTGGCATTTAGTTTTTTAAGCTTTTTGTATGCTCTGAAGAGTAATCCTTTGTCAGATCCATAACTAGCAAAGATTTCCCCCCATTCTGCTGTGTGTTGTCTTTGTGCACAATTAAGTTTCTTTTGCAGAATAGAAACTTCAATTTCATGAAGTCCCATTTGTTGATTATTGGCCTTAGTTCCTGGGCATTTACTGTTCTGTTTAGGAAAACTTTACCTAAGCCTATCATTTCAAGAGTATTTCCTACTCTTTCTTCTAATAATTTTGGAGATTTGGGCTTATTATCAGGGTTTCTGATCCATTTGGAGTTGACTTTTGTGTAAGGAGAGAAGCAACAGTCGACTTTTATTCTTCTACATGTAAATGTCCAATTTTTCCAACACCAGTTGTTGAAGATGCTGTCTTTTCCCCATCGTGCATGTTTGGCACCTTTCTCAAAAATTAAGTGGCTTTGTGTGTGGGAGTTTATATCTGGGTTCTCTGTTCTCATCCATTGGTTGATGTATCTCTTTTGTGACAATACAAAGCTGTTTTTGTTACTATAGATCTTTAGTGTAGCTTGAAATATGATATGATGATACCTCTAGCAGTCTTCTTATTGAACAAAATTGTTTTGGCTATTTGTGTTTTTTTTGTTCTACCATATGTATTTTGAGTTTTTTTTCCCAGTTTTGTTTTTTTTAAAGCTTTATTTTATTTTATTATTTATTCAATTGTGCATGTGTGCGTGTATGTATGTGTGTGTATGTGTGTGTAGAACCACGGACGAATTGGGGAACCACCATGGACACCTCCACCTCTTTGTTTACTCCGCCCTGGGATTCACAGGCTCCGCCCTACCAGGACCAGAAATGCAGGCCGCCCTGCTTCCGCCCAGAGTCTATACCTCTAGGAACCTAACTCAGGACCTTCCACCTGCAAGGCAGAGGCTAAACCCTGAGACACCTCTCCAGTCCCTTTTTCCAGTTTTGTGAAGAATCACACTGGGATTTTGATTGAAATTACATTGAATCTGTATATTGCCTTTGGTAAGATGGTCATTTTCATAATGACCTTTCACATTGATCCTACCTATCCATGAGCAAGGAAGGTCTTTCCACTTTTTAGTATCCTCTTTAATTTCTTTCAGAAATGTTTTGTAGTTTTCATTATGCTGATCTTTTGCTTCCTTGGTTAAATTTCTTCCAAAGTATTTTATTTTCTTTGTAGCTATGGTGAATAAGATTCTCTCATATCTTTCTCAGCTTGTTGTCTCTGGTATGTAGGAAGGCTACTGATTTTTGTATGTTGATTTTGTAGCCAGCCACTTCATTAAATTTGTTTTTAATTTAGTAGTTTCTTGGTGTACTCATGGGGGTCTCTCAAGTTAGAATCATGTCATTCACAAATAGGGATACTTTAACTTCTTGCTTACATTCTGTCTTCCTTTTATCTCTTTCTCTTCCCTTATTGCTATATCTAGGTCTTCAAGGAAAACATGAGCAGGAACTAGATTTAAAGGTGGATAGATTAGCTAATATGATGAAGGAAATTTGATGTGAACATAGTATTTAGGCTGTAGAATGATTATTGTTGGTTGTTTTTAACCAGGATTACAGTGAAATTTGGAGCAAAATCAGTAAATGATAAAATTGAGGATTAGAAAGATACAGTTTGTGAAGAGACTATCATATTAAGAAGAAGACAGATGATTTTCATCAAAGCAACAGGAAAGATGACTCAAAAGATCACAGGAATTGACCAGATTTCACTTAATGCTTTGAAAGAGTGCATGGAGTTGACTTTCTCCTGAAAAGAAAATGCCTCTGGGGTGTCCTGTTCACATAGGTTCACCTACGAATTTGTTTCCTCAGGATCTGGTCGCTATACTCAGGCACTGGCACATTCAGAGACTATTATATCCATGGGCCAAGGGACCCAACTACTGTTTGAGCTGGCAGCAGACTCTGGTATCACTGGCAGAATGCTGCTATGGAATTTCCATCCAGACTTAAAAGAAAGGCCTGGAAGGTGTGGTGGGGTCAAGATACTGCAGGTGACCCCTGTAATGCATTGAGAGGTGAGAGGGAAGTCTGTGTTTCAGTAGACATCTAAGGAGGCTGCAGATGTCAAGGAGCAAAGCATATCTTCAGATGAAGCTGTGCACAGCCTAGAGTTGCAGACCAAGAAAAAGGACATATGAGCTGCAAATATTAATGCACCCTCAGGACAGCAGCAAAGTATCTGGTCCAATCCAGGACATCTCAGGCACTAAGCCAGCACTGCATAAATGAGCTGTCCCTCACCTTAAACAAAAGCTTCTGAGCGAGAATATGGAGTAGAAAGAATGAATATTGAATCTATAGATTTTCATGAGGTTTCTTCTTCTTCTTTTAGTCATCTAAACAGATTGAACTTGTAGTGACTTCTGAATTACTGTCTTTTAAGAAATAATCCCAGATTAAAAGAAAAACAAAAGATTATGTGTTTACTCAGTATTCAAGAAAGCATCATTTCTAGTAAGAACAAAATAATTTTCTACCATTAATATAAGAAAGTAAAATATTCTTAAAAATACTGAGCAGGAATGGTAACAGAGGAAAGTTTTGGCTTGTTTTATACTTAAGTTGGAATACTTGAAGCTCTTCCCTACTTAGGATGATGTTTGCTTCAGGCTTGTCATATATAGCATTTATCAAGTTGAGATAGGTCTCCTCCATTCCTGTCCCAAGCTTTTATCACGAAGGGATGTTGAATTTTGTCAAAGGCCTTTTCTGTATCAGTTGAGAAGTTCATAGGATTTTAGTTTTTGAGTCTGTTATTATGAGGAATCACATTCATTGATTTATATATGTTAAACCATCATTGCATTCCTTTTTTGAACCCAAGTTGATCATGATGTATGATCTTTTGGATGTGATTTTCAATTCGAATTGCTAGTATCTTATTCAAGAATTTTTCAACTGTGTTCATTAGTGAACTAGGCCTACAATTCTCTTTCTTTGATGTGCTTTTGTTTGGCTTTGAAATGACAGTAATATTGGCTTCATAGAAACAGTTTAGGAGGTTTCCTTCTTTATTTTATGGAATAATATGAGGAGTAGTGTAAGCTGTCCTCTGAAGGCCTAGTAGAAGTCTCTACTGAATCCATCTATTCTTGAGCATTTTGGGTTGGAACACGTGTTACTGTTTCTATTTCATTTCTTGTTATTGGCTTGTTTAACATATCCCTTTCATTCGAGTCATTTTTGGTAAGTTGTATGTGTTTAGGAATTAATCCATTTCCTTTAAATTGTCCAATTTAAGAGAATATAAATTTTTTAACATTTTTATTATTATTTCTGCTCATACAAACTTAATAGGTAGACCAGTTCCCTCCCCCCTCCTCCTCCCCCCAAGCCCCCTGCTCCCCCTCCCTCCCTCCCCATCTCCCAGTGCCTCCCCCCCAATTCCCAGAGAGTTCTTTATTGTGTATGCCTAACTCTCCTCTTGGTCCTCCTTTCCGATGACATAAAAGGACCCAGTGGCATTTCCCTGAATCCTTTCTTGTGTTCCCCTTAAGCATAGGAACACTTCTGTGGCCATCAATCCCTTGCCTCCAAGGATCTTGGTGCCTTTAGCCAATGTTAGACTTTGTGAGGTCAATAGTGTGACGGATATGGCGCAAGGCATGCAAAGTCCTATTATGATTGCTTCAGCCCTATCTAGTGTGGAGACTCTTCAAATCATTGCTCCCCCCATCCTTTTGCTCTTACAATCTTACCGCCCCCTCTTCCGCAGAGGTCCCTGAGTTTCAGGATGGGGGGAGATTAGGCTGGCTTAGTTCTATGTGGATGATATAGAGTCTCTGAAGCTCTGGATTGTGGTTTGTTGATTTTCTTTTGCAGTTTTGCTGCTCCTGAAATGCCCTTCACTCCATCCTGATGGACACTGTATGTCACCCCCTGGTCAGAGATAAAAAACTGTTAAACTGGAGTCTTGTTATAATAGCACATTCAAGGGTAGATGTAATAAAAGCAGGAAACCTCGGTGAGGGAGGGATCAGTCACCCATTTGCAAAATGATCTCTTTTCATCTGCCAGACTATATGCCCTCCCCTTCTGGTGAGATCATACCCCCTCAGTTGTACATGATCAGGAACGAACATCTGTGAACTTAACCAGGTATCACATTACTTACTTGCATTCCTTGGAGGTCGATTTTCTCTGCTATAACATGGTCCCCTCTCTCCTTGTGTCGGGTGTGGCCCTCCAACCCTATCCCTCCTGTTCACAATCCTTGCAATTGCGGTATTACATAGATTTACCCTTGAGTGTCTCAATGTGGGGTGGGTGAGTTTGGTACTAGGAGCCACCTATTAGGGAGTACATATGGCGCTTAACTTTCTGGGATTGGGATACTTCACTTAATATAATTGTAATGACATCCACTTCCAGCAAATTCCAGTAATTCATCATTTTTGATGGCTGAGTAGTACTCTATTGTATAGATGTACCACCTTTTCCTTATTCACTCGTCAACTGTTGGACATTTAGGTTGATTCCATGACTATGCTATTGAAAACAGTGCTGCTATGAACATAGTCGTGCTTGTGCTATCGAGGCGAACCTCTGCTGCATGGGGGGTTATTCCCAAAAGTGGAATAGCAGGGTCATATGGCATTTCAATCTTTAATTTCTTTAAGAATCTCCAGACAGCTCGCCAGAATGGCTGCATGAGCCTGCATTCCCACCAGCAATGTAGCAGGGTTCCCCTCTCTCCACATCCTCTCCAGCATTTGTTGTTGTTTGTATTGTGGTTTTTTGCCATCCTGACCGGGGTGAGATGATATCTCAGGGAGGTTTTGATTTGCATTTCCCTGATGGCGAAGGAAGTGGAGCATTTTTTAAGATATTTGTTAGACATTTTAATTTCATCTCTGGTAAAATTTCTTTTAAGTTCCAGGGCCCATTTTTTAATTGGGCCATTGGTTTCCTTGGTGTTTAATTTTCTAAGTTCTTTGTGCACTCTGGACAGTAGAGCTCTATGAGATATGTGGTTAAAAGGGAGGATGGGCGCGTTGGCGTGGAGCTATTTAACCCGAGGGCAGCTGGGGCGGGGCCCGGGCGCAGGGGGAGGTCCTCCTCGTCCCTCGGCCCCCGCGCGGCTCCGGCTGGATGGCGGGAGTCGGAGCCGGGTCCCCGTGGGCTGACCTGGGGTCCTAGAGCGCGCGTTGAGGCCGGCTGGATCTCGCCTACGCGTCCCGACCGGCGGAGCGGGGGTGGGGCGAAAGAGGGAGCCCCGCCAGTCGGGACACGCCCGCGGTCCACCCGGGCCTCACCCCGCTCCCTAGGTAAGTCCCCGTTCAGGCCCCGCCCACCAG
Organism: Typhlomys cinereus; assembly: GCA_023101885.1. NCBI lineage: Eukaryota > Metazoa > Chordata > Mammalia > Rodentia > Platacanthomyidae > Typhlomys > Typhlomys cinereus. Next base: position 4,860,562 of record JALPQD010000150.1, read on the forward strand.
TACCCCAGGCCAAATAATTCAGTTTAGTGAAATTGAGAGATCTTAAGAGTTAAAATGACAATGCCAAAGTCAAAGTGCAAATCCATGAGAAGCAACACTCAAGTAAACAAATCTCCCACTGAAGAAATTAATCCCATAATGTTAGACTCCAAAAAGAACAAACCCGCGGAAAAAGGCCAAGAAAGCCTGACCCAGGATAACGACTTTCAAAATATGATCATTACCATGTTCAATACTATGAAAGAGGAAATCCGGGAGGAATTACATAATCGAATCAATCGCTTTGAAGAGGAACACAACAGACATCTGGAGGAGTTGAGAAAAACAGTGCAAGAAACAAAAAGTGGCATAGAACAGTTAAAACAGACTCAAGCAGAGTTTAAAACTGAGCTAAAAGACAAGTTATCTTCAACCCAGAACGCCACAGAGAGTCTTATCAACAGAACTAATGAAGCAGAAAACAGAATTTCAGACCTTGAAGATAAAGTGGGAGTACTAGCCAGCTCAATGGAAGAGGTTGTTAAAGCCAAAAAGATACTTGAGAGAAATATCCAAGAGATATGGGACACCCTGAAGAAGCCTAACATGCGTATTCATGGAATACCGGAGCAAGAATCTCAAAATACCACCCCTGAGGAAATTTTTCAAACGATCATCAAGGAAAACTTTCCTCATCTAAAGAAAGAGAGGCCCATTCATATACAAGAGGCATTCCGCACCCCAAACAGATACGACCAAACTAGAAGCACACCGCGGCAAATAATAGTTAAAACACTCCACATTCAAGATAAAGAACTGGTGCTGAGAGCTTCAAGGGAGAAAAAACAAGTCACTTTTAAAGGCAAACCTATTAAAATAACAAATGACTTCTCAGTCGAAACAGTAAAAGCAAGAAGAGCTTGGAGAGACATACTTCAAGTATTGAATGAGCAAAAATGTCAACCCAGGCTGATTTACCCTGCAAAACTATCAGTCATGATCGAGGGAGAAAGAAAAATTTTCCAGCACAAAGACAACTTTAAGGGATACATGGCCACCAAACCAGGCCTTCAAAAACTGCTAGAAATGATACTCAAGCGTGAAGAAAAAAACAGGCATATCCAGGAGAACAGAAGGCAAATATAACACCATTAAAAGCGAAGCAATATACTTATAAAAGCTACTAAACATAATAAATGTCTGGAATTAACAATAGTTTCTCCATTATAACACTAAATGTTAATGGACTTAATTCACCGATCAAGAGACACAGATTACAAACTTGGATTAAAAATCACAATCCATCAATCTGCTGCCTGCAGGAAACCCATCTCACCACAAGAGATAGGCACGCTCTAAAAATAAAAGGCTGGTCAACAATTCTACAAGCAAATGGAAGCAGAAAACAGGCAGGGGTAGCCATTATGCTATCAGACAAAGTGGATTTCAAACCAAAAAAAATTATAAGAGACACGGATGGATACTACATTTTAGTCACAGGTACAATTCACCAGGAAGACTTCACAATACTGAACATATATGCACCTCCACATTCATTAAGAAAACCCTACAGCGTCTAAAGCAAGAAATCAACCCCCAAACAATAATTCTTGGGGACTTCAACACCGCCCTCTCTACATGGGATAGATCAACAGGTCAAAAGCTTAACAGAGACACTTTGGAACTTAATCAAACCCTGAAAGAAATGGACCTCACAGATCTCTATCGAACTTTTCACCCACGCACCAAAGAATACACATTTTTCTCAGCAGCACACGGAACTTTCTCCAAAATAGATCACATATTGGGCCACAAAATGAATCTACACATGTACAAGAAAGTTGAAATTCTAACCTGTGCCCTATCAGACCACCACGGCCTAAAGCTGGACATCCACAACACATCAAACAAGAGAAAATACACTAACTCCTGGAAACTTAACACTATGATGCTGAATGAGAACTGGATTCAGGAAGAAATTAAAAAGGAAATTCAAGATTTCCTGAAAGTGAATGATAACGAAAATACAACTTACCAAAATCTCTGGGACACAATGAAAGCTGTTCTAAGAGGTAAGTTCATAGCTCTTAATGCCCACATCAAAAAAATGGAAACATCAGAAATAAACAACTTAACAATGCAGCTTAAAGCTTTAGAGAAACTAGAGCAATCTGATCCCAAAAGCAGTAGAAGAGAAGAGATTAGCAAAATAAGGGGAGAAATATCTGAAATCGAGACTAAGAAAACGATAGAAAAAATCAACAAATCGAAAAGCTGGTTCTTTGAAAAAATCAACAAGATTGATACACCCCTAGCTAAACTAACCAAAAGCAAGAGAGAGAAAACCCAAATTAACAAAATTAGAAATGAACATGGAGTAATCACTACAGATACCCAAGAAATCCAGAGAATTATAACATCATATTTCAAAAACTTATACTCTGTGAAGTTTGAGAACACACAAGAGATGGATGAATTTCTAAGTAAACACAACTTACCTAAATTGAATCAGGAAGTTGTGAATTACTTAAATAGTCCTATAACATATAAGGAAATTGAGGAAGTAATCTCGAATCTTCCCACCAAAAAATGTCCTGGACCAGATGGATTCAGCACAGAGTTCTACAAGACATTTAAGGAGTTAATAACACCAATACTCCTTAAACTGTTCCATCAAATAGCAAAGGAAGGAACACTACCAAATTCCTTCTATGAAGCTAATATCGTGTTAATCCCAAAACCTAATAAAGATTCACTTAAAAAAGAAAACTATAGGCCGATCTCCCTGATGAACACAGATGCAAAGATTCTCAACAAAGTCTTAGCAAATCGGATTCAAAAACATATTAAAAAGATCATTCATGGGGACCAAGTAGGCTTCATCCCCGGCACACAAGGTTGGTTCAACATACGCAAATCAATAAATGTAATTCATCATGTAAACCAGTCCAAAGTCCAAGACCACATGATACTCTCGATAGATGCAGAAAAAGCTTTTGACAAGATCCAACAGCCTTTTATGATCAAAACGCTAGAGACAGTAGGAATGGAAGGAACTTTTATCAATATAATAAAAGCTGTATACAACAAGCCCACAGCAAGGATTATGCTCAATGGGGAACAATTGGAAGCATTCCCACTTCGATCAGGAACAAGACAAGGCTGTCCACTCTCACCACTTCTATTCAATATTGTACTTGAAGTCTTAGCCGAAGCCATAAGACAAGAAAGGGACATAAGAGGGATTCAAATTGGCAAGGAAGAAGTCAAGCTATCTCTATTTGCAGATGACATGATCTTATACCTGAGTGATCCCAAAAACTCCACCAGGAAGCTCCTGGAACTAATTGAGAAGTTCAGCAGGGTGGCAGGATACAAAATAAATGTGCAAAAATCAGAGGCCTTCCTATATGCCCAGAATGAAAGAAGTGAAAAAGCCTTGAGAGAAACCATGCCATTTACTATAACCCCTAAAAAAATGAAATACCTTGGTATAAACCTAACTAAGGAGGTAAAAGTCCTTTACAATGAAAACTTTAAAACCCTAAAGAAAGAAATTGCAGAAGACACCAGAAGGTGGAAAGACCTCCCTTGTTCCTGGATTGGCAGAATCAACATTGTAAAAATGACCATCCTACCAAAGGCAATATACAGATTCAATGCTATACCAATCAAAATCCCAAAGCAATTCTTCAAAGAAGTTGACCAAACAATCTCAAAGTTCATATGGAGGCACAAAAGACCCAGGATAGCAAAAACAATCCTGAGTAACAAAAACACAGCTGGAGGTATTACCATACCAAACCTAAGTCTATACTACAAATCCATAGTTATAAAGACAGCCTGGTACTGGCTCCAAAATAGACACACAGATCAATGGATAAGGATTGAAGACCCAGATATAAGCCCACAAAGTTACAGCCATTTGGTCTTTGACAAAGGGGCCCAAAGAATCCAATGGAAAAAGAACAGCATCTTCAACAAATGGTGCTGGCAAAACTGGATCTCCACATGCAGAAGATTAAAGCTGGACCCGTACTTGTCACCATGTACAAGACTTAATTCCAAATGGATCAAGGACCTTGATATCAGGCCAGAGACTTTAAAAGCCATAGTTGAAAGGATAGGGAACTCCCTCGAGCTGATTGGGCTAGGCCAACACTTCCTAAACAGACATCCAATGGCACAGTCACTGCTACCAACTCTCAACAGTTGGGATCTTGTGAAATTAAAGAGCTTCTGTTCAGATAAAGAGATTGTCGCACGAGCTCAAAGGCAACCCACAGAATGGGAGAAAATCTTCACTAACCACATATCTGACAGAGCTCTACTGTCCAGAGTGCACAAAGAACTTAGAAAATTAAACTCCAAGGAAAACACTGGCCCAATTAAAAAATGGGCCCTGGAACTTCAAAGAAACTTTACCAGGGATGAAATTAAAATGTCTAACAATTATCTTAAAAAATGCTCCACTTCCTTCGCCATCAGGGAAATGCAAATCAAAACTTCCCTGAGATATCATCTCACCCCGGTCAGGATGGCAAAAATCCACAGTACAAACAACGACAAATGCTGGAGAGGATGTGGGGAGAGGGGAACTCTCCTACATTGTTGGTGGGAATGCAGGCTCATACAGCCACTCTGGCGAGCCGTCTGGAGATTCTTGAAGAAATTAAAGATTGAAATGCCATATGACCCTGCTATACCACTTTTGGGAATAACCCCCCAAGCAGCAGAGGTTCGCCTCGATAGCACAAGCTCGACCATGTTCATAGCAGCACTGTTTACAATAGCAAAGTCATGGAATCAACCCAAATGTCCAACAGTTGACGAGTGGATAAGGAAACTGTGGTACATCTATACAATGGAGTACTACTCAGCCATCAAAAATGATGAATTACTGGAATTTGCTGGGAAATGGATGTCATTAGAAAGAATTATATTAAGTGAAGTATCCCAAACCCAGAAAATTAAGCGCCGTATGTACTCCCGAATAGGTGGCTGCTAGTACCAAACTCGCCCAGCCCACATTGGGACACTCAAAAGTAAACCTATGTAACACAGTAATTGCAAGGATTATGAACAAGAGAGATGGGTTAGGAGGGCCACACCAGAAACAAGGAGAGAGGAGACCATGTTACAGCAGAGAAAATAGGCCTCCATCAAGGTCTGCAAGTAAGTAATGAGAAACCTGGTTAAGTTCACAGACGTTCTTTCCTGATCTCACCAGAAGGGGAGGGCATATAGTCTAGCAGATAAAAAGTAATCATTTTGCAAATGGGTAATGGACCCCGCCCTCAGTGAGGTTTCCTACTCTTATTACATCTACCCTTGAATGTGCTATTACAACAAGACTCCAGTTTAACAGCTTTTTGTCTCTGGCCAGGGGGTGACATACAGTGCCCAGCAGAATGGAGTGAAGGGAATTGCAGGAGCAGCAAAACTGCAAAAGAAAATCAACAAACCACAATCCAGAACTTCAGAGACTCTATATCAATCACATAGAACTAGGACAGCCTAATCTCTCCCCATCCTGGAGCTCAGGGACATTTGCGGAAGAGGGGGCGGTAAGATTGTAAGAGCAAAAGGATGGGAGGAGCAACGATTTGCAAGATTCTCAACAATAGTTGGGGCCAAAGCAATCATAATGGAACTTTGCATGCCCTGCGCAATGTCCAGCGCACTGTTGCCCTCATAAAGTCTAGCATCTGTTAAGGGCACCGAGACCCCTGGAGGCAAGGGATTGACAGCCATAGTAGTAATCTTATGATTAAGGGGAACAAGAGAAAGGGCTTATGGAAATGCCACTGGGTCCTTATATGTCATCGGAGAGGAGGACCCAGTGGAGAGTTAGGCGCACACAATAAAGGACTCTCTGGGAATTGGGGGGGAGACACTGGGGGAAGGGGAGGGGGGAGGGAGGGAACTGGTAAAAAATTTTAAAATGTATAATTAAATTTTTAATAAAAAAAAAAATAATAATAATAAAAAAAATTTTTTTAAAAGAAAAAAAAAAAAAAAAAGAGATATGTGGTTAGTGAAGATTTTCTCCCATTCTGTGGGTTGCCTTTGAGCTCATATAACAATCTCTTTATCTGAACAGAAGCTCTTTAATTTCACAAGATCCCAACTGTTGAGAGTTGGTAGCAGTGACTGTGCCATTGGATGTCTGTTTAGGAAATGTTGGCCTAGCTCAAGGGAGTTCCCTATCCGTTCAGTTATGATTTTTATAGTCTCTGGCCTGATATCAAGGTCCTTGATCAATTTGGAATTAAGTCTTGTACATGGTGACAAGTATGGGTCCAGCTTTAATCTTCTGCATGTGGAGATCCAGTTTTGCCAGCAACATATGTTGAAGATGCTGTTCTTTTTCCATTGGATTCTTTGGGCCCCTTTGTCGAAGATCAAATGGCTGTATTTCTGTGGGCTTATATCTGGGTCCTCAACCCTTATCCATTGATCTGTGTGTCTATTTTGGAGCCAGTACCAGGCTGTTTTTATAACTATGGATTTGTAGTATAGACTAAGGTTTGGTATGGTAATACCTCCAGCAGTGTTTTTGTTACTCAGGATTGTTTTTGCTATCCTGGGTCTTTTGTGCCTCCATATGAATTTTGAGATTAATTGGTCAAATTCTTTAAAGAATTGCTTTGGGATTTTAATTGATATAGCATTGAATTTGTATATTGCCTTAGGTAGGATGGTCATTTTTTACGATGTTGATTCTGCCAATCCAGGAGCATGGGAGGTCTTTCCACCTTCTGATGTCTTCAGCAATTTCTTTCTTTAGGGTTTTAAAGTTTTCATTGTAAAGGTCTTTTACCTCCTTGGTTAGGTTTATACCAAGGTATTTCATTTTTTTAGGGGCTACAGTAAATGGGATTGTTTCTCTCAGGGCTTTTTCACTTCTTTCATTCTGGGCATATAGGAAGGCCTCTGATTTTTGCACATTTATTTTGTATCCTGCCACCCTGCTGAACTTCTCAATTAGTTCCAGGAGCTTCCTGGTGGAGTTTTTGGGATCACTCAGGTATAAGATCATGTCATCTACAAATAGGGATAGCTTGACTTCTTCCTTGCCGATTTGAATCCCTTTTATGTCCCTTTCTCGTCTTATGGCTTCAGCTAAGATTTCAAGTACAATATTGAATAGAAGTGGTGAGAGTGGACAGCCTTGTCTAGTTCCTGATCGAAGTGGGAATGCTTCCAATTGTTCCCTATTGAGCATAATCCTTGCTGTGGGCTTGTTGTATACAGCTTTTATTATATTGATAAAGGTTCCTTCCATTCCTACTGTCTCTAGTGTTTTGATCATAAAAGGCAGTTGGATCTTGTCAAAGGCTTTTTCTGCGTCTATCGAGAGTATTATGTGGTCTTGGACTTTGGACTGGTTTACATGATGAATTACATTTATTGATTTTCGTATGTTGAACCAACTTTGCGTGCCAGGGATGAATCTTACTTGGTCCCTGAGAATGATCTTTTTGATATGTTTTTGAATCCGATTTGCTAAGATTTTGTTGAGAATCTTTGCGTCTGTGTTCATCAGGGAGATCGGCTTATAGTTTTCTTTTTTAAGTGAATCTTTATTAGGTTTTGGGATTAAGACGATATTAGCTTCATAGAAGGAATTTGGTAGTGTTCCTTCCTTTGCTATTTGATGGAACAGTTTAAGGAGTATTGGTGTTATTGACTCCTTAAATGTCTGTTAGAATTCTGTGCTGAATCCATCTGTTCCAGGACATTTTTTGGTGGGAAGATTCGAGATTACTTCTTCAATTTCCTTTTATGTTATAGGGCCATTTATGTAATTCACAACTTCCTGATCCAATTTAGGTAAGATGTGTTTACTTAGAAATTCATCCATCTCTTGTGTGTTCTCAAACTTCACAGAGTATAAGTTTTTGAAATATGATGTTATAATTCTCTGGATTTCTTGGGTATCGGTAGTGATTACTCCATGTTCATTTCTAATTTTGTTAATTTGGGTTTTCTCTCTCTTGCTTTTGCTTAATTTAGCTAGGGGTGTATCTATCTTATTGATTTTTTCAAAGAACCAGCTTTTTGCCTGGTTGATTTTTTCTATTGTTTTCTTAATCTCGATTTCAGATATTTCTCCCCTTATTTTGCTAATCTCTCTTCTACTACTTTTGGGATCAGATTGCTCAAGTTTCTCTAAAGCCTTAAGCTGCATCGTTAAGTTATTTATTTCTGATGTTTCCATTTTTTTAGTGTAGGCATTAAGAGCTATGAACTTACCTCTTAGGACAGCTTTCATTGTGTCCCAGAGATTTTGGTAAGTTGTATTTTTGTTATCGTTCACTTTCAGGAAATCTTGAATTTCCTTTTCACTTTCTTCCTGAATCCAGTTCTCATTCAGCATCATATTGTTAAGTTTCCAGGAGTTAGAGTATTTTCTCTTGTTTGATATGTTGTGGATGTTCATCTGTTGGCCGTGGTGGTCTGATAGGGCACATGTTAGAATTTCAACTTTTTTGTATATGTGTAGATTCGTTTTGTGGCCCAATATGTGATCTATTTTGCAGAAAGTTCCGTGTGCTGCTGAGAAAAATGTATATTCTTTGGTACGTGGTTGAAAAGTTCGATAGAGATCTGTAAGGTCCATTTCTTTAAGAGTTTGATTAAGTTCCAAAGTGTCTCTGTTAAGCTTTTGACCTGTTAATCTATCCCATGTTGAGAGGGCGGTGTTGAAGTCCCCAAGAATTATCGTTTGGGGGTTGATTTCTTGCTTTAGACGCTGTAGGGGTTTTTTAATGAATGTGGAGGGGCACGATTTGGATGCATATATGTTCAGTATTGTGATGTCTTCCTGGTGAATTGTACCTGTGACTAAAATGTATTATCCATTCTTGTCTCTCATAATTTTCTTTGGTTTGAAGTCCACTTTGTCTGATAGCATAATGGCTACCCCTGCCTGTTTTCTGCTTCCATTAGCTTGTAGAATTGTTGACCAGCCTTTTATTTTTAGAGGGTGCCTATCTTTTGTGGTGAGATGGGTTTCCTGCAGGCAGCAGATTGATGCATTTTGATTTTTAATCCAAGTTTGTAATCTGTGTCTCTTGATCGGTGAGTTAATACCATTGACATTTAATGTTATAATGGAGAAATTATTTTTAATTCTGGACATTTTTTATGTTTAGTAGATTTTGTAAGTAGATGTTGTTTGATATTTATGTTTTGGTGGTATTTTACTCCCCTTCTGCCCTCCTGGATACGCTTGTTCTTTTCTTCAAGCTTGAGTATCAGTTCTAGGAGTTTTTGAAGGCCTGGTTTGGTAGACATGTATCCCTTCAAGTTGTCTTTGTGTTGGAAAACTTTTCTTTCTCCCTCAATCAGGACAGATAGTTTTGCCGGGTATATCAGTCTGGGTTGGCATTTTTGCTCATTTAATACTTGAAGTATGTCTCTTCAAGCTCTTCTTGCTTTTACTGTTTCCATTGAGTAGTCATTTGTTATTCTAATAGGTTTACCTTTAAAAGTGAGTTGCTTTTTCTCCCTCAAAGCTCTCAGCACCAGTTCTTTATCTTGAATGTGGAGTGTTTTGACTATTATTTGCCGTGGCGAGCTTCTGTTTTGGTCATATCTGTTTGGAGTGCGAAATGCCTCTTGTATTTGGATAGGTCTCTCATTCTTTAATTGTGGGAAGTTTTCATTTATGATGAATTGAAATATTTCCTCAGGTGTGGTATTTTGGGATTCTTGTTCTGGTATTCCATGAATGCGCATGTTAGCCTTCTTCCGGGTGTCCCATATTTCTTGAATGTTCCTCTCAAGTATCTTTTTGGCTCTATCAATCTCTTCTATTGAGCTGGTTAATTCTCCCACTTTGTCTTCAAGATCTGAAATTCTATTTTCTGCTTCATTTATTCTGCTGATATGATTCTCTTGAGTTTTGGGTTGAAGATAACTTGTCTTTTAGTTCAATTTTAAACTCTGCCTGAGACTGTTTTAATTGCTCCATACCTATTTTTGTTTCTTGAACTGTTTTTCTCAACTCCTCCAAGTGCCTGTTGTGTTCCTGTTCCAAGTGGTTGATATGGTTGTTTAACTCTTCTCGGATTTCCTCTTTCATAGTATTAATCTTGGTAAGGATCATACTCTGGAAGTCGTTATGTTGGGTCTGGCTTTCATGGCTATTTTCTGTGGATTTGTTCTGGTCAGAATCCCTCATTATGGGATTGATTCTTTCGGCAGGAGATTGGTCTTCTTGGGTTTTGTTTCTCGTGGATCTACACTTTGACTTGTACATTGTTGTTTTGTTTTTTTAGGACCTTTCAGTTTCTGTTTTTCACTGAATGCACGTAGTTAGTATTGTTACGCTTGCCAGTTATTACTAGTGCTTGCCTTGAATTGGGTATGTTTATGTATTGTTATTATTATATCCTAGATGAGGCTACTAGGCTGTTAGTACGTCAGTCAAGTCAGGTTACGTTACCAGGGGGTGAGTATTAGTTTGGTAGTGCACTTTTACGATTTAGTTTCTTGATGAAATGTGGGGTTGAGTGGTGTACTCCCTGGAGTTGTATGTTGTGGGGTGGCTGTATGAGAAAGTTGATCTACAGCATTGATACTTTAAAGGATCAGTAAGGTGAAAAGTAAAAGTTTACTTATCTTTGGGCTGGATGAGAAGAAACTCGCCCATGTGATATAATGATTGTAGTGGAGTCCAGATGTATGGCCTGTGTTCCCTTTGTTCCTTAGAATTTTGCTTGAGTTTCCTTTGGGCTCTATTGAATTCTGAGTAGCAGTGTGTCTTCCGTGGACCACGTGCGTAGGTCCCCGGTGGACCAGAAGGCAGAGGGTCTGATGTTGATGGCAGAGTTCTTCACCTGGGATCTGGGAAGGTGGGCGAGGAGAGGGGCGGGGCCCGGGGCAAAGCTGGCAGGGCGGCTCCTGGGTGGGGGGCGGGGTGGGCCTGGGCTGGGCTCTTTGGCTCCTTGGCTCAATGGCAGAATTCTTCACCTGGAATCCAGGGAGGTGGTTAGGCGCAAGGGGCAGGAGGGTGCGAGGGGCTTGGGTCCGGGGCGGGGCCCAGGCTAAGCTGCAGTGGGCCTGGGTGCTAGCAGCTGGGATGTGTGGGGCTCCGGGATGGTTGGGGGCTGGGCTGGTCTCCCTCTCTCTCTCACTCACCTTGGGTGGCGGGTGGCGGGCGGTGGGCGGCGAGTGGCGGGTGGGGCGGGGCGGGGCGGCGGAGGGGGCTGGGGTCGTCAGGGCCGGGGGGCGCAGGCCAAGCCGCAGTCAGCCTGGGTGCTGGCCCCCGGGACGCGTGGGGCTCCGGGGTGGGTGGGGGCTTGGCTGGTCTCTCTCTCTCTCTCTCTCTCTCTCTCTCTCTCTCTCACTCACCTTGGGCGGGGGTGGAGCGGCGCGGCAGAGGGGGCTTCTCTATATTCTTGAAGGCTAGAGTATTAGGAAATCTACTTGGATTTATTTCCTGTGTGTGTGTGATAATGGGGTGGAGAGAGAAAAAGGGTGCTGGTGAGCAGGCAAACTAAGAGCCCAGGTTCGGGAGAGGAAGCCTTCAGGCCCACACAGGCACAGGCCCATCTAGGATCAGCTCACCCAAGACCAGCTCACCCAGGCCACAGGCTTGGCTGGAGCTTCTTAATAAAGCACTCATGGAGTCCCATGGGGGCACTTCATAATGGCTGTGTCTGAAGTCCTTTGAGTTTTATGAGTAAAACTCATATCATCAGATCTCAGCAACGGTCACCAGTGCAGAGGACAGTTACAATCTGTCATCTGAAACTGATGCAATTCACCATCCTCTAGGAGGTTATAGTATGTGCATATGTGTTGGTGGGTTTATCTTTTCACATGTGTGCACATACATGGACAGGTATGAATACACATGAGGTCAGATGTTAATGTTAGTAGTCTTCTTCAACAGGTTATCAACTTGATTTTATGTTTTATATACTTATTTGGGGGAAATAGAGAGAGAGTGAATGAGAGAGAGAACTAGAGAGAGAAAGAGAAAGAGAGGATGAATGGAGGAGAGAGGACAACTTTCTGAAGTACGTTCTCTATTTCCAGCATGTGTGTTCCCAGGGATCAAACTCGTGTCACCAGTTTGGCAAGCAGGAACCTTAATCACTGAGCTCAGTCACCAACCCATCAACTTAGAGACAAGATCATATACTGATCTTGGAGTTCACTGATTCAGTGAGACTAATTGGCGCACAAATCCTAGGGACCCTTCATCTCTGTCTACACAGTACTGACATTCTGGGCACTTTTTTCCTGTTTTACAATGATGCTATGGGCCAATTTCAAGTTTTTAATGCTTGCATTTTTTTGCACGTTGAGCTATCTCTTCAGCCAGGTTTCAGTATTTGGTCCTTCCCCAGGACTAACCCACTAAGGTAACATTCCTTTTATCTTCTACTCTCTACACATATTTCTTAAAAGGACTAAGTATAATTTGTGGAAAAAATGGAGGAAAGTCCTGTGCTTATGGCTCCCAGTGTTTGATACATTCACACTAGTTCCATCAGAAAATTTCTTCTTGTGACAAAGACCTGGAATACTCAACTTGAGGGCAGAAGTTTTTTTTTTTTTTTTTTTTTTTTTTCACAAGTTGAGGGTACAATGTAACATGGAAAGGAAGGTAAAATAGTAGGAAAAACTGCAGCAGTAGTGAAAAGATCATGAAATAGCTGGTCATATTGTGTATATAATCAAAAAACAAAGAAAGATGAATGCCGATTTTCATCTGGCTGTTGATATCTCAACAGTATCAGATTCTACTCAGTGGGATGGTGTCATCTACAGTCAGGTTGAGTAATCTCTCCTCAATTAAACCTCTCTGAAATCCCCCCAAATACATGCATGGAGATATGCCTTCTAGGTGATTTCAAATCCAGTTAACAAGAAAATTGTGATATTCAAACTTTAGAATTTTGTTAAATAATTTTAATGGAATCTTTTTCTTTTTCCCATTCAGTAACAAGCAAGTCATAATGACTTACAGATATTTCAGTCTTAACTCTTGAACAAACTACTTCTCATGTGTAGCATAATGGTATACATGGATTTTATTATCTAAAAAAGATATCTTTCAAGTTTTTAATATGTATATTTATTCTCTCTGCATAGTTCAATATTCAGAGTCAAAGAAAAATATCTTATATTAGGGACCAGAATGATAGGATTGCTGACTTTGAACATAAGAGACTCACAAGGCAACAAATTTTGGAAACTTCTAGAATAAATGCATTCCCTGTGCCTCCAGAATGAATTCAGCTTTGCATATTGGCTTCTGGCTAAAAGCTTGGCTTTTAGCACAAAGTGGTTTCTGGTCTCAAGAAACATAATCATAAATCTGAGAACTGAAAACTCTCAAAATGTATGGAGATATATTACAGTATCAATAGATCCCTAAAATGGATTCTAATATCATTCCTAATAGATTTTAGAATGTGGGAAATATGTATTAGAGGTATAAATGTTTATCTTTGTGTAAATGCAACATATTTTCCTTATTCACAAGTTAAGGTACACTCAGGTTACTTGTCCATTTTAAATTTTTGTACATGTGCAATAAAATGGATGAGCCCACAAGCCCATCAACAGAGGAATGGATAATGAAAGTGTAGTACATATACACAATAGAATATTACTTAGTCATCAGAAAGGGTGAGATAGATTACAGTATTTGCTGGTAAATGGAGTGAACAGAAAAATGTAATATGAGCTAGATTTCTCAGACACAGAAATTAAAGCACTGCATATTCTCTCTTATATGTGGATGATATCCTTCTCAACATTTTTGAACTGGATCACTGGAAGAGGCAGAAAATTTGAAAAAGACCGATGAGTGGGAAGGTGGGAAAGAATGGTTAGGGTTAAACCTGTTAAAGGAGAGATTTAGGATACCATAACAAGTAGGGTGAGGGAAGGGATGGTTGGGAAAAACACATAATAGGGGATGAAGGCATGGGAGAAAGGAGGGACATAGGGACTTATTTAAAAAAAAAAAACCTACGTTTGTGGGATATAACCTCAAAGGAACCTTCTATGCTAGTAATATATCAAAAAATGTCTTTTAAAGAAATGAACAAGAGTGGGCAATCCCTATACAGAGCAGCACAGAGTGAGAAAACAGAGGAAGAAAGCCCTGAAGTGATCCAATTAGAGTCCAGTAACAAAAATATACTAGAAGTAAAAAGAATGTGACACTTCCTAATAAAACATTGATCATAGAGGTCTCAAAGATTCCCAAATATTATAGGCTTTTGTCATTGCTCTTGTTTGCTCTCTAAAAAACTGTCAGTAAAGACCCTATTACTGAAGATGTAACACATATGGATCACAGAATATGGGCAAAATATATCAACTAGGACTAGTCTGACAATTTCCTCCTTGCTGGATAACTAACCCAGTACCAAGGAATATTGTAAAAGCTACTGGGGGGAGAAATAATCACAGGACTCATTAACTCCTGTGATCTACAAGTTGCAATGAAACTGGCAAGAGGTAACCACCAGTGTAATAGTGGTATAAGTATTAATGAGACAACCAGCTTTTTGATTGGACTCAGAAATGGATCATATTTCTGTTATTGTTAGTAGAACAAGAACCTAAAAAAGGGAAGGAAATGAATTAATAGGGAAAAGCAGCTGAAGAACCTATACATAGGAAGACAGTACACCAAACTGCTCTGTAAATAGCTGCTATTATACACATAGATTTGAAGGACACTTAGGACTCAGTCTAGAAATCTTTTTGTACAATACAGGTAGAGAATCAACAGTCTGACAGAATGCAGCCTAGGGCAGTAGAAGTGCAGTGAAGTGGACAGAAATGGCCAGCCATAACACAGTGTAGTATGCCAGTGACCTAGCAAGGTTCACCCAGAATCAATCCAACCTAATCTCTCCCCATCCTAAAGTTTTGGAAACCTTGCAGAGGAGTAGTGAGATCATAAGAACCTAAAGATGGGAAGGTTCACCATTGGAAAAGACATTGCATTCAAGGCAGTACTGCTACATCCAGGAACTCACTGCAGACTTGTTGTATTTGCCAGACCTGCATAATGACTGACATACCAACATTCCCCTAGACGTTTGAGGAACTCAAGAGAGATAAGAACATATGGTGAAAATCTTGGGGACTAAAGTTGTGTGAGTGAAGAGAAATGCTCCAATCACTGGATGGCCAAAGAGAGGCAACAAGACACCTGAACTCCATAAGAGGGAACCCTGGGGTTCATAGAAGCAAGCAGACATGAGGGTGGCAGGGAGTGCAGTGGATTGATGAATGGAAGTGAGAGAGGGGGATGGAAAGAAGCAGGGATGACTATTCAATATGTTTGTAAAACTAAAACAAAGTAATTAAAAAACAAATTTTTGTACATGTTAGATATATTTAAATTAGGTCTGGCATAATAGAACATACCTGAGTTGTCTAAATTCAGGTGGTCACAAAAGAAGATTATAAATCCAAGGCCAGCCTGAGTAACAAACTAAATTTTAGGTCATCCTAGGCTGAATAAAATGACTCTGTCTCAAAAAAATTATAACCAAAAAATATTTTACAATAAAATATGTGTTATCCTAAACAGTAAAACCCCAGGTTTTAAAATCTTATAATGAAAGCCTTTTCAAATCTGTTTCTTAGGATCTGCAAGTTGCAATAAAATCATCACCATGGCAACTGATAACCACCAGTATGATAGCAACATGATATCACAGAGATAACCAATAGCTTTCTGCTTGTACTCAAAGCCTGCTTATCAGAATGGAACACATTCCTGTTACTATTACCTAGAACAAGAATCTATAAAAGTGAAGGAACTAGATCACTAGTGAAGAACAGACTATGAAACTGTAGGTAGAAAGACTGTACTAAACTGCTCTGTAAATATCTATTACTATACCCATAGATTTGAAGAACACTCAGCACTTAACCTAGAAACCTTCTAGAACAGAAGTAGATCTCAACACCCAGTCAGGATGGATCCTAGTGCTGTGAAGAGAAGTGAAGTAGACAAAGCCAACCAAAATGTAGAATACTTGTAAACCTGCATTGTTCTCCCAGAATCAGGACAATCTTAAGATGGAAAGGTCCGCTGTTGGACAAGACTGGCTGCAGCATCCAGGAACTAATTACAATGAAACTTGTCCTGAAATACTTACATGCATTAGAAACCTTAAGGGCTAGGGCTAGACAGATGAAGGGATTAGCCCATCAGTGGGCCTGCTCAAGGAAGGGCCACTTGGTTTGCCACAGAGGCCTAAACCCTCACTAGAGTATATGGCCCAGAAGGAATCCTGGGGCCCATAAAAACAGACAGACCAGAAGGTGGGGGGGAGTGGGATAGAATGATGAAAGGAGGAGAGGGAGGATGATAAAGAGAGGAGGAAAGGAGGCTAGGGGGAAGAAGGGAGTCAGGTAAAATTACTCAATATGCTTGTAAAACTAAGAAAAATTTTTAAAAATTAAAAAACATGTTTCTTGGAGAGGTAAATATAGTATACTTTATAAAGTAAGTAATCTTGTGATGTCAAACCACTCTTAGCACAGAACTCATAAATGCTTCATCAACAGATTCGTGGCATGTGCCCAGTAACACATGTCCATATCCACAGCGTGCATTCATAATTCCAAAACTGAACCTCAGCCAGACACGGTGTAGCCTTAAGGTACATTTTCATGTGCCAGTCACAACAACTACTGTTATTTCCACTGGTTCATAAATAAGCCTTGCAGAGGCCTCACAGAAAAATAGAAACTACTCAGAGTATTTAATACACACACATTTGAATAGAAATCTTATTAGAAGGAAAAGGGAACTTGAACAGATGAGACACAGGATAAAAAGCACTATCTCTAATGGACTCAGACAAAAGGAGTGGAGTTGAGGGATTGTCCTCCAGCAGTTATAACTATTCCCTACCACATGGGAGCTGTAGGCACTAATGGAAAATTGACAGACCAGGAGGATGATAGCTTCTTATCTTCCATCCAATTATCCACTATCACCTCATATAGAGAAAAGCAAGCTAGAGCATCTTTCTGACATCACACAAGATGGACACCATTTAAAACACAGCTAAAGAAACACAGGCATCAGAAGACAGATTGCTGAATCAGTCACAGGAGCGTATGGGGCACAGAAGGATTTGCAAGCAACTGCTTCTGAGACAAGGAGGCATGGAGGTTAAAAGAGGGATGTGTATTGAAAATTTTATGATACTTGGAGCATTTCAGTGAGCCTTACAGAGAACATTAGAGAAAGTAAAGTTTCTTTAAAACAAAAACACTTTCCAGGATGAAATGATGATCAGGCCTGAAATATGTAATACTGAGATTCTCACATGCATAAGGTCTGCATCTTAAATAACTTGTTTGACAAACCCTAGCCTGTCATTGGGGAGCAAATACAATCACCACCACCTCTTGTATTTGCTCTACAAGCAGAATTTTGCCATCCTAAATTATAGAGCTATTTCATAAATGTCATTTCTTAGTTAACTTTTAAATGAGGTTGTTAGGGGAAAAATTGTTAAGCTGTGTAATTTGATTAATATAGCATGAGAGCAAAGTATCAGTGAATATGGCCATAGTTATAGCATGCCTGTTTGCATAGTCACAAAAGTCAATGCAACTTGGACTATCACCACTATTTAAAATGGCAGATGATATATTTGATTACTTTTGTTTTTGCATTGCTATAAATTATCAGTCCAGGCTATAATTTGTTGCTATTTTAAGACAAAAGTGAAATAAAATGTATACCAATTACAAAGAAAGAATAATTTACCAAATCACATTATAGTAAGTACCCATGCACAGATGACTGACTTTGCAAAAATAATCAAGCATAATCTGTCTCTCAACATTTATCAAGCTTTTCCCTCTCCTATCCATCAGGCCTGTGACAGACTCCATGCCCATCTGTCATAATCAATTGAATCTTTTCAGATGACAGACTAGAGCACATGAGGGGATTCTGAGATGATACGATGGCCACATGCCCTTCTGTCAGGAAATTACAAGGTGGATTGAATGAGGATTCTTTTTCCCTACAACAACTGATTGCATTTTACCTCCTTGAAGCTCCAAAATGGAATTGTTCTGTCTTCATGTATTGCTTTAGTTAAGGAATATTCATTTTTTATTTATATATCTCATGAAATGTTTGATTTACTTATCTGTCCATAAATTGGGATTTTTTTTAATATGGACCTATTGGACCTCTTTGACTTAGTACCACAAATGTCAACATCTTCAATTAATTTCTTCACTGTATGTAGCAATGCATGAGTTCCTTAGGAATGTAACTTTCAATCTTAATGAAATCAGTTTGTTAAGAGAAAAACATATATAAGCATGGTATTACCAGGCACTGTACTACATTTAAAATAAACCTTGGAGCAAGTTAACATGAACCATTAGCAAACGACTATCTCTAAAGGGAGAAACCCATCCTCAAAATTAAACCTTTAAGAGGGAATGAGTTTGAAATTACATCAGTTATGAGTTTTTGTCACATGGTAGAAGCTATGTTTTCCACTTATGAAATCCACACTAAAATTATATGTGAGATTAAGCCTAAGTTTGTAACAGGAATATACAGAGTGAACAGAATTCATCTAACAACTGCTTTTTCTTGGATTTTATATTTGGCACCTCTAGGAGCAGCAAAATTAAATCAGTGTTCTCATTTGTCATTCCTAAGCATCCCATTCTTGAATTTATAATTAAAAAGATTATGTCTGTTTGTACGGGTACAAAAATCAAAATTCACAAATATTTCAAATGTGTTTGTACAATATGGAACATCGATTCTTTTATTCCATTTTCCACTGCAAATTCTAAACACTAATATTTTCTAATTTATTCTTGAACACAAATGGAAGCATGAAAAGCTATAGGGCAACACATACATAATGCATGCATTTTATGTAATATTATGTATGTATTGGGACTGAGTATGTATTTGAACAAAATGTACAATATTACCGGTGATTAAATATTTTCTTTTAAAATTGAATCTAAGAAATGTAACTAGTCAGCAGATAAGAAGGAAATTTTCCTAATCTGATGATACTAATCTAATTCTAAAATAACAGACCTAGTTTTAAACACTTATTACCCTAATTCCATCACCCCTTGTTTAGAAGTCAGCATCTCTTGGGTGGTGCTTTGGTAAGCATAGTAAGTGAGTATAGTGGCAGCAGAGGTCTAGCAACTGCAAGAGACCATTTTGAAAGACACTGAACTGTAAAGCTTTGGAAAATGTATTAGTAACAGTTATGCCATGGAGAAACTGAGACAGTTTTTCATTGTCCTCTTAAATCTGCATTTTATCCATTAATATAAATATTTCACATTTGGATTAGTTTCATGCAGATATTGATTTTAATGCCACTTAGCAGTCAGGAAAGGACTTGTTTTTTTATTTATTTTTTATTTATTTTGTGTGTAGGAGAGTGTGGTGTATTAACTGGCCCTGTGGAGGCCCAAGGGTGGCTTCAGATAACATCCTGGGTTGCTTCTATCTCCTTTTTGCTACATCCTGGGATTTCCCAGGCTCCATATTCCAGAGCAGGCTGCCTCCATTTATGCCTGGCTTTTTTAATGTGGAATCTTGGATCAAAACTCAGGTCCTTCTGTTTGTGAGACAGAGTCATAACTGGTAAGCCATTTTTCCAGCCCTAGGATTTTATTTTTAATATGTTTTCCCACCAATATTATGAGAAAAGTGTACATAAGAGTTTTGGACTTTATCATGTACGTTCTTTTGCCTTTGCCTATGAATGGATTTCCAAATACATGTGTTGTGTTCCTACCATTTTCAGAACTCTCTTTGACCAGCTGGGAAAACATTTGATTTCTAGATTTAGCTAGAATTACCTTATCTGAGAAATGTCATAAAGACCACTAGGTCTCTAATTATATATGTTAAACAACCTAAAATTCTATCAGGTATTATTTATTTCATTTCTTACATGAATTATTTATTATTTACATTTATGTAAAAGTAACAGAATTGCTCTTATCTACCTCTTGATTCTCCATTTCTCCTGTGTTCTTCATCTCCTTCTTTATGCTAATATCCTATTCCATTGAAATATTAATGAAGGTATTTAAATATGTGACAAGATAATTAACTAAAAATTTCTAAATAATATTTACTTATATTTACACTGTGATTTAAAATGTCATGAGAATTGAAATAATTTCCAATATGTTTCTGCCTCCGATGCATTACAATAATCTTGGATTCATGCTAAATAGTTACAAAAATAATTAATCATTTTGGGAATGTGATGTTATATCATATTATAGCTTTTGTGATCAATATCACACTTACACATTGTTTTTATTATTTAATGTACTGAGTAAACATGAGTGTGGGATGTGTGTGTTGCACCCTTGAAGTAGATAACAATAAACTAGGTTCTCAGTAGATAATTTTAAAGCCAGAATAATAAAGATATAATAAAAGTAAGACTGCTTTTAATAATTTTCAGGATGCCATATTTGTAAGTCTACATAAATGGCATCTCCTTCAAGATAATTTCCCTTCTTTACACATGCCACTCATATGAGCTCATTGTGAACAGAAGTTAAGTTCTCTTCTTTTAAATACATTTTGCTTTTAAATGATAAACATAATTTCATATATTTATGGTCTATGACACAATATTTTGATATGTGAATTTATTGTGGAAGGATTAAATTTATTTCAATGACAAAATATCTTTTCCATTTTAATGTCATTTTTGTTGTAAAAAATTCAAGTTCTAATTTCTTAGAAATTTAATATGTAATATTTGTTATCTACTTTAGCTGCCATGTTCTACAACAGATGTTTTGAGCTAGTTTTTGTCATTCTTCTGCATTGTCTTTTCTTTTGACTATATCTCCCTACTATGCCTCCATTTACCTCTTGAGAAAATTCATTTCACAACCATGCCAGTAAGTTACCATCTTCAATTTCTTTTTGTTTTCCAGATTCATTACAATTAAGTATTCGATGTTTTCCTGTGTGAATTGAAGTGTAGCACACTTATACTAAATATATTTGTTTAATAGTTTATATTATTGATATTTCTTTTTATGTGTGCTGAATTTTTTTCTTTCAATAAGCTTATTTATATATACTTCTTAGGAACAGTATTCCAGCAACCTTCATAATTGCTATGGCAATTAACTTCTTTGGTTTTAATGGATGAATCTATTTGTTTTTTGAGATTTGGACTATTCTAGCTATGATATATCAGATTATGTTCAATTAAACTTCTATGAGCCTTACTTTAGCTATATCTAGTACCTGATATTCTTACACTCAAATATCTTACCCTGTCTCATTTTTAGTTAGGTCTATACAATGTTTGATGAATTTATTCTATGCAGTATTTTCTTGTTTGATATGTCATTGGGTTTTATGCCAGTTTTACCACTAATTAATTTATACCTTTAATTTTAATATTTTGTTGTATATTTTCTTCCTTTTTGATAAAAGGACATAATGTCATACATGGCTATAAGAACTTAAAATGATGAATTCCTTTTTTAATGAATCATGAAAGAGATCTTCCTTTTCAATAAAATGTGCTTTCCTATAAAACAATCAGTCTAATGCAAGGATAAAAATCCAACTGTCACCTTATGTTGATGTCTGACCCCAGCAGCTATGAATACGACCTTACTTGAAAATAGTCTTAGCAGATGCAATCAATTTAAGATGAGGTCTTTGGGGTGAGTGCTAATCCAATATGACCTCATGAGAAATGAAAAACAGTAATGGAAGACATTCACAAGGAACAGGGAATAGAGTTATTAAGAAGGAATTTGTAGTACTTCCAGGGCAAGCTAAGAAATGCCACAGATTTTAAGCAAGCTAACAAGACACAAGGAAAGATTGAGCCTAACAAGTTTCAGAAAGAACATTGCCATGCTTACATTTTTGATTTTTTAATAAATGGCTCCCAGAACTGTTGTTTAAAGCCATTTCTTAATATATTACATTACAATTTCCACAAGAAATTAATACATTACCAAAAGAGAAAAAAATGCCTTACTATTTGTCAATTACTTTCTGAATGAAGACATATTCTCTGTTATTTTAAGATAGAAAGTATCATTTCACAACTTTGACATATTTACTTAATGTTTTAATTAAGTTCCTGGGGGAAGTTCTTTATTACAAATGATATGTCCACTTTTTCTATGTAAGTTTTAATATATGAAAAAGATTTCCCATCCACTTTTTGAGAAATCAAAATTGTGGGTGGCCATTCCATGATTTATTGCAGAAATTATCACGAACAACTTATTGACCAGAGTAAACTTAATGCTCACGATAATATAAGCATATGTTCCAGGTTTGGAGGGAGAGAGGAGAATGGGGTACTTATCAACTTTGTATGAGTGGAAGAAATAAAAAAAGTAAAGATTAAAACTGACACTTTTTGTCAATCTTGTATATAGTTTAGATTCTTGGGTAGAAAGTTCATTGTGTATTCATGATCTTAGTCTACTGTGTTTTGCTAAAAGATGGTTTTTTTGTAGAAAGTAATATTCTTTTCTGCATTTATAACTTAGAGGTAAAAATGAATACATAAAAAATTCTTTCCAAAAGTATAGAATTTTTGACATTTCATACAACATTTAATGAAGCAAAAACACAATAACAAGATTTAGTGTATAATTCACTATTAAAAGAAAATTAATTTTCAGACATAGTAGAGCAGTTTTAAAGGTGGTTCAATATGTATTTCTTAAGGTAGTATGAATTTTGCTAATTTTTGACAATATCTGAATATTTCTAGCATTGGTTTTTGCTATATATCCCAGAGTAGCTTCAAATTCATAAACCTATTGTTTGAGTCTGTGGTTGCTGTGGTTACAGGTGTGCAAACACACCTGGATGCAATTCTGAATTTTCACATAACACTTTCAAGAGCTATGTTTTCACATGACACTTTAAAGTAACTACATTACTTTTGAGAAATAGGATGTAGGATATAGGCTTCATTTCTATTAATCATGAAGCATTAGTGTTTTCTGGTTAATTAAACAGGCCAATGACCATATTCAACCATGTCTGATGTGAAAGATACATTTGATTTGGAAAATGTTGAATACTTGATAGAAATCCATGAAACTAGTCAAGCATATATGCATCAGAATAAATGATTCAGACTTCGTTTTATTCATCTCCTAACTAATAGCTAGAAAGTCTATTTAAAAGCTAGTCACTGGATATCTGAGTGGGATAAAATAAATAAGACTTCTTAGGGAAACTATGCTGATTTTGAAATTTATTTTTATTTCCTGTCCTTTTGGCTTCAAGAGTTTAAATTAGCTCCAGAAATGTTTTTATTTTGTTTAATAAAAAAATGACCTTAAAATGTTTTAGATACCCTGTTAATTTTTCATAAAAATTATACATGAGAAAATGAGAACATATATTTTAGGTCTTTATGAGACTGAATGGAAAGCCAGAAGAAAAATATGACTCTGATTATATATTAAATCATTGCATTTTGCTGGGATTGTGGTTATTCTAGTGCATCACACTTGTTTTGAGCCCTATGTTTATAAATTTAAGTTTATAAATTTAAGTTAATATTTGAAAGAACTGACTTTAGTGCTAATACCACTTTGTTTTTAGATTCATGCTATGTTTGCTTCAACTTTTATCCCTTTTTATTTTCCATGCTGCTTGTGAGGTATAGATGATGGATAGGCAAGAAAATTCAAAATCTTACACAAAAGAAAGATGAAATTCTTCTAACATAATGGCTAAACTAAGAATTTTTGCTTTTCTGAATTTATTAGATAATTTTATGTACAGAACTATCAAAATGTGTAGTTCAGAGTGTGAAGGCTTAGTAGAACTAAAAAAGAAATGCTATTTGCCAAAGACACCCATGAATTCATAAAGGTTAAATTACATTTTATGCAAACTACTGTTAGGATTCCACACAGTGTTTGAAGAAGGGTGAGGGAGAGAGATAACAATTTAGCTGTTTTACATTTTTACTTTATCATTGTTTCTACTTTTCTTATTCAATATGTAGACCAATCAGCAAAATAGCTTAAATTATTATATTCTTCCATATATTACCCTTATGTGACCCGATGTTTAACCCTAAACTGTGCTTTTGCATTTCTTTAATATCTACATATTCTGATATATGGACAGCAGCAGTACTTCAGACTATGCCACTACCATCAATGATTCCCACTCAAGATCACAACCCATATCTTGCATATTCCTACCAAACACATACTTTGTGACATTCACAGTTTTCCAGTACAGTCAAAAGGTTTATGGATAACTTAAAATCCACATATTCACTTTGCAATTATTCTTGATCTTAATTTTATAAAAATAACTTCAGCATGGGGCTGGAGAGGTGGCTCAGAGGTTAAGCCTCTGCCTTGCAGGCGGAAGGTGCTGAGTTCGGATCCCAGACCCCACGTATAGATGCCAGACAAAAGCGGGGGCGGCCTGCGTTTCTGGTCCTGGTAGGGTGGAGCCTGTGAATCCCGGGGAAGAGTAAACAAGGAAGAAATGGAGGCAGTCCATGTTGGTTCCCGAATTCTCCCGTGGTTCTACACTCACACACATACTCACACACACACACACACAATTGAATAAATAATAACAAAATTAAAAAAATAACTTCAGCAATTCAGATGTGTCTAGTCAGCAAGACCCAGGGTTTTTTGCCTATCCCACGTACCTATTCACACAGAAGGCTATTAATTCCCCTTGGTGTTTTGCACTCTCCTGAAGCAGTGCCCTTACTTTATGTTTGGAGTTTTGTTGCGAAAGAGTGTTGAAATGGCTGAAAGGAATCATTTCTAGCCATTTTATTCCCTCACATGGGAGAAAATAGCCAAATAAATCAATGAAGGAAATGTCTACTAAAACGAGTGAAAACAGCTTTTATGAATGATGAAAATAACAGCATGGGACCAGAAGCTACTTGTCTTTATAATGATTTTTCTTATAAGAATTCTAACACCTGCCCATTCCGGCCAAATAGAAACTATGTCATCTTTAAACTAATCTTCTTTCATTAACATTTTTTGCTCATGATTCAGTAAAGATACATTGTAATCATATGTAATTTTAATGATATAGTTTTCCTTTCTGAAAAGTTTCTCTATTGTTCTTGTGGCAGTTACACTGCGGGAGGAAGAATAGAAACATGCAGGGAAAGTCCCATTGCACTGTTTGTGAATGTATTTGCTGGGGCACTTACATAGGTTGTGGACATAGAGATGATGAGAATGTTTATTCACCTCTCAGTCTCTCCCTCTGTAAACAAAATTTCTCAACATAAATTATAATTTATCTAATTCTTTATTTGACCTCATCGTTATGCCAATCTTGACTGTGTTTTTTAAAGAACAAATTTAGACAGAAATAGTTCAGTGTTTAAAGCCCTTGCTGTACAACCAAGAGGATTAGAGTTCACATCTCCAGTATCTATAGAAAGGCCACGTTGGTGTGGATGATTACCTATAGAGCTGCCCTGACTCTTATTACATCATTCCAGCTATTGATTAAGTTTGGCTTATTTGTGGTTTTTAAGGAGTCTGAAGTAGATGCATCATTAAAGTATTTATGCTCTGTATGGGCATTAAATGTAGGCACTTTAATCTATGGATTTTCCACTTCAACATATGTTTATTATATAACAATATTCACACAAAAATAATTTTAATGTAATACAATAAAACAGCTATTGTTGCAAAACTTTCAAGCTTGTAAATTAGTATTGTTGCTTCCTGCCTGATGAGGTTTTTGATAGTAACAGCATTGGGGAGGTGGAGGCAGAAAGATTACAGCTTCCAGAACATCTTGGGTTACAAAGCTAAATCTTATCTAGGCTCATACCTTTATTCTGGGGTCAGTTCTCTGAACTGCATTGTTGGTCTATCATTCCTGTTTTTACTTCCATAGAATTTCTCAAAGTCTGATTGGTCCTCTCAATTCTCTCTCTCTCTTTAGTCTTTTTCCTTTGCAGCTTTGAGAATATTTTCACTCTTCTACATTCTTTCAACAATTTCATAGTCTTGTGACATTTTAATGTTTTTCCTCTTTGTTTCACTTCATCTTTTATTTATCATTTTATATTATATTTTATTTTGAACCTCTTTATATTTATTTTAAGAAACTCTGAATGGGTTCTTAATGTCAGGGAACTCATGTCTGACACTGTAAACCTATCTAAATAATAGTAGATTGAAAGAAAAGAGACAGGAACATATCTCTTAAATTAATGATATAAACTTGTTGATAAAACAACATCTAAACACTTATTTAATCTTCAGATAGGCAAGTATGATGAAATTCAATCATAATTAAATAAACGAGTGTTTCTTAAACCATTTGTACACACAAACTTGTTTTCATACTTGTGTGACAAGCAATTTACCAACTTTGCTTTCTCACCAGCCTCAATACAAAAAAATTAACATATGTCTTACATACTGAGGAAAGCTGGTATAAAAATATAGAAAGTTAGTATTTTCTTAAATTAAAGGAATGTTTTAAAATAAAAGAAGAAAACCCTGTATATTATAAAACGAACTTTATATACCATGAATTCCAGTAGCATCAAATCTGGGCTTATGTGTCTTAGGTGAGTTCATAAACACTGCATGTTCTAAGATCATGTACAGTTGAGTGTGCCAATTGTTGGTTCAGAGCCAAGCCTGTAGCCACTCAGGTGATTGCTACCACTGCTCAGACTGACGGCATATTTGAAGTGGTTTTTAGTTGCTACACCTTCAGAAATGTTTGTTACCAAACAAACATTAAACATTTGTATAAATGACTCAAAATTCATTTAGGGTAATTATTTATGCCTTAGGACGCTGAGAAATTTAAAAGTTTTATAGTTCAAATTCAGGATACTCTAGAGAAATAATGTATGAAGCAGAGACAATAAGGTTCCAAGCCAAGTTCTTACTTTAAGAACTTGTTCTGCCAATTGATAATTGTTTTCAGTTATATATGCTCTTCAGCCAATTTGCATCTAGTTTTTCATCTATATTAAATGTAAAAAGCTACAACTCAGAATCAGAAGTGAAGATTAAGTATTATTCTGAAGGAAGGACTTCATGAACCATAAACTTGCATGCAAATTAGGATTTAGTTCAACGAATGAACATATTTCACTGAAATTTATTTAGAAAATTATTTTCAAGCAATTCATGCTTTCTGTCATTAACTAAATTTATTATCCACAGATCAGTTCCCAAAATAATTAAATCAGAAGAAAATGTGTCCCATTTTGTGCAATATGTCTAAGTTGATCTAGGCATGTTCAAATTTGTGCTAATTCATTAAGCAAAGAAATGTATCAACTCTGAACATAATCAGAAAAGCCCTCCAACAAATTGAATTTCTGGAAACAGCCACACATAATTTTGAAACCTAGGATCTTAGAAACCATATTTGAAGCATAGCACACTTCTGTTTTGTATAAGATGACTCTGTGAATGCTCCTAGATTGAAAATAGCTCTGAGCAAGAAATGTTGAGTCTTTTATAATAGCTTTGCCACTGAATTATCTACACAATTACTATAGGTGGAGATGAAAGGACCAAGAAACTAGGCAGCTTTCAGTAAAAAAAGTTTCTTAGCAGACATTAACCACCAATGAAGATTCATATTTACAATTCAAGTTCATTTGTACCTTCATAATCTTTAACTTTTTCTTCTTGTCTGCATTCATTGAAATCATTCTCAGTCTTCTCTTTCTATTCTCCTTCACAACCAATGAGCATATACCACAGGTGTTATATTGGGGTAAGGGTGTTATATTGGGGGAAAGTCCTCCTAAAATACATAGAAACACTGCTTTATTCACGTCAATCACCTTATCTATGATGTATGATATAATGTTTGTCCCATAATGACATAAACATCCGATACCATGAGACTAAGCCAGTGAGGTTCTGTGACTCTCCTGTCTTGGATAAAATATGCAGCAGTGTGAGAATATGTGATTTTCAAGGAAGTACTGACAATTAGAAACATGTTGTCTCATGTTCACAGACAGAAAGCTACTGCATGCAAAATCCATTATCACTTTTTGCTAAATTACTTTAGTCTGTGACATTAGATGCTATGTTTTCTAAAAATTCAGGAACCAAATTAATCAAACCCCATACACACAAACACACACACACACATACACACACACACTCACACACACACACATTGTTTGCTGTGGAGAGGGCACTGGTAGCAATATTTAAAGATTTCACAGTATTAGAATTTTTATAAAAATTTTAAAACTAGTTCAAGAAAGATTTTTACAGCTAGGTCATGAAAGAAGGTCAGCAATAATCATACCACAGGATATTTGTTTTGAAATATAATGACACTTTGTTAAAATCAGCAGATATTTTTTTCATTCTCTTTAAAGTTGAGTTGTTTCATGTAGGACAACTCATACAATAAAATTGAATTTTAAAAATAATTGTAAGCAATAGTAAAGATGCAACATTCAATACATCATAGACATTTTGACCAAATATGTTTAATAATGAATTTAGAAAATCCTCACTCTGATTTTCATAATTAAATGTTAAAAATCTATAAAGGAAAATTATGTCTTTTCAGAAGTTATCTATGTTTTC
The DNA here is from genome assembly GCA_023101885.1 of Typhlomys cinereus. NCBI lineage: Eukaryota > Metazoa > Chordata > Mammalia > Rodentia > Platacanthomyidae > Typhlomys > Typhlomys cinereus. The sequence continues at coordinate 4,889,188 of JALPQD010000150.1, forward strand.
ATTTTTATTATTTATAGTGGCAAAAGTTATATTCTTATTTATTTGTTCTTACATTTGGATGTAAGAATGTCCCTAAATTCATGATGTTCTCGTTATCAGCCTTAGCAACTAATTCTTTATTTATGCACATGAGAAACTCAGAACCCATGAGCATTCCAAGTACCACGCACATAATTAACTGATAGTTTTGATGGGTATATCAGTCTGGGTTGACATATGAGCTCATTGAATAATTGAAGTACATCTCTCCATGTTCTCCTGGCTTTTACTGTTTTCCATTGAAAAATCATTTGTTATTTTAATAGGTTTACTTTTAAAATTGACCTTTTTTCCACTTAAAGCTCTCAGCACATTGTCTTTATCTAGTATGTGTAGTGTTTTGACTATTATTTACCACAGCGAGTATCTATTTTGGCCATATCTGTTTGAGGAGCTATATGACTCTTGTATTTGAATGGACCTCTCTTTCTTTAGATGTGGAAAATTTTCCTTTATGACAATTTGAAAAATTTCCTCAGTTGTGGTATTTGGGATTCTTGTTCTGGTATTCCATGAATGTGTATGTTAGGCTTCTTCATAGTGTCCCATAACCCTTGACTATTCTTCTCAAGTATCTTTTTTGTGTTAACAACCTCTTTCATTGAACTGGTTAATTCTCCTACTTTCTCTTCAACATCTGATATTCTATTTTCTGCTGATTAGACTCTCTGTTGAGTTCTGGGCTGAAGATAGCTTGTCTTTTAGTTTGAGTTTAATCTCTACTTGAGATTGTTTGAACTGTTCTATGCCTATTTTTGTTTCTTCAACTGCTTTTCTCATCTCTACCAAATGCCTGTTGTGTTCCTGTTCAAAGTGGTCGATATGGTTATTTAACTCCTCTTGGGTTTCTTCTCTCATCGTTTTGATCATTGTAAAGATCTGGCTTTGAAAATCATTATCTTGGGTATGGCTTTCTTGGCAATTTTTTATGTGTTGACTGGATTCCATCATTATAGGTTTTTTTTTTTTTTGTAGATTGTTGTCTTGGTTTTTGGTTCTCATGAATTTGTACTGTGAACTGGGCATTTTGTATTATCTCATGTCTTCTTTTTGTTTTTGTGTGTTTTGGCTGAAATGAATTACTACACTTCAGCAGTTATGGCTAGTGTTTGCCTTGGAGGTGGATATGCCTGTTTGGTGTTGGTGTTGTTTCCTATTTGAGGCTATTGGACTGTTAGTACATCAATTAAGGAAGGTTTAGTAGACAGGAATTGATGATTAGTATGGTACTACACTTTTTAGGTTTACTTCCTTGGTGATATGTGAGGATGAATGGTATAGTCCATGAAGTTGTATGAGATTTTGGGTGGGCTATATGGAAATGTTAACAACAGTGAACTAACAATTAAGGATTTCAGGATGGTAAAAATGATTTACTTACTTTACAGCTGGATGTGATTATTCTCTCGCATTTGATGGGATGATTTTAGAAGTCCTCAGGTGGTCCCCTAGCTTGTTGCTTGGGTTTTGTGTGGACTCTGTTGAATTCTGAGGAGCAGAGAGTCCTTCAGAGTCTGGAACAGAAAAAGCCCACTGACTGAAGAGCAGGGAGTCCGCTGGGGTCTGGAGCAGAAAGGCCAACTGGCTAGTGGGGTCACAGATGACCTGGGGCTGGGGTGTGGCCTAGGGACCTTTCCCAGGAGCAGAGAGCCTTGCAGGATTCCATAGCAGAAAGGCCAACACAATGGCTAACATGTCAGTTAGTAGGATCCTTAGAGGTAAAACAGTCATAATAGCGTTCCCATCTCAGCAAGAAGGCCAAGAAGGGGCCCAAAGTTATGCCACTGAGTCCTGAACCCTCATTAGGGTGGAGGACTCATTAGTGCCCACATAAATGGATGTTCTGGGGGATGGAAGGAAGGAGGGAGTTTAGAGAGAGGGAAGGTAAGAGGGGAGAGTGCAATGGGGGATGACAGGGAAGGGGAGAGGAGAGGAGGGGGTACCTATTGAGCTTGCATGATTAGGCAAAAATAAAATTTGTAATAATAAATAAATAATTAAACTAAAAAAGTGTAACTTAGAACACTTTGCTAAGTATATTTAAGCAAACGTTTCTTACATGTGAAGCAGCTGAAAAATGAGAGCACTGTTTTTTTTGAAATTGAGACTGCAATGAAAGAATGATGATCCACAGAAAGGAAAAATATAACTAAACAAAGATTTCAGATGGCTAAACACAAACAAAAATTGAATTTATAGGAAGTAATGTGAACTGAAAAAGTAGTAACTGCATGTCAGTCTGTGATATACCACATTCATTTTCCATTCTTTGAGAGCAGTTTAGGAGTGGTTGGTTCAGTTAACTATAGCACAAAGAATACACTTCAGAAATTTTATTTCCTGCCTTGAGATTCAATGATTAAGATTAATTAGCTTAATCTTATGTTTTAAACAATGAGATATAAATGCAAAAGAAGAGGATTACTGACTCAGCTATATATCCCACTTTTTATGTTCCAACAAACTCCTTATTTTATATACCATTTAATATGTGATTACAATGATTACATTTAATTTTAACATCACCTACACTTTGCAATTAAACTGCATTTATAAACACACAAATCTTACAGTTTGGATTGCCCTTGTTTAAAAAAAAAGACAGGTATATTTTGCCTGTGTTCTGTGATCCATTTGTGTTCCATCTTCAGTAATAGGGTCTTATTGATGTTTCTTTTTTGGGAGAGCAACCAAAAGCAATGGCAAAAGCCTATATTGTTTGGGGGTCTTTGAGATTTCTCTGACCAAAATTTTATCAGAAAATGTCACACTCCTATTACATCTAGTGTGCCTTTAATTGTCACTGGGTAGAAGTGGATGAGCTCTGGGATTATTTGTTTGTTTTCTTGTTGTTTTATAATTTTCTTACTCTGTACTCCTCTGCATAGGGGCTGAACATGCTTTTTCATTTCTTTAAAAGACATTTTTGATATTTTATTAACATTTGGGGTTCAATAGGGGTGCTTCTTTAAGTCCCTCTGTCCCTACTATATGTCCCATCCCATCATGCTCCCCTAGGTATTTTCCCAATTATTCCCTCCCTCACTCTACTTGCCCTTGTATCCTAACTCTATCCTCTTTCCCATTCTCTTTAGAATTTTCTGGGTCATACAATGACTTTAATGACACAAATATGGTGACACAAATATGGTGACACAAATATCAGTACTGTCATCTACTTATAAGCGAGAACATACACTGTTTATCTTCCTGTGTCTGAGATACTTTGCTCAATATTAATTTTTTCCTGCTCCATCCATTTATCAGTAAATTCCATAATTCAATCCTTTCTCACAGCTGAATAGTATTCCATTGTGTATATATAACACATTTTCATTACACATACCTCTGTCAATGAGCATGTTCCATTTTCTTTATATTGGGAATAGGACTGCAATGAACATAGAACAAATGTCTTTATAATAAGATATAGAGTGTTTTGGGAATATTCTTAGGCATGGTATAGCTGGGTAATATGTCAGCTCAATTTTTAATTTTCTTAGGAACTTCCACACTCATCTCCAAAGAGGCTGTGCTAACTCTTACCAGCAGTGAGTGAATTAAGTGTCCCCTTTTCTTCACACCCTTACCAACATTTTCTGTTGTGTTTTTCTGACTTTTTTAATCTGTGCCATTCTGACTGGGATAGGATGGTACTGCAAGAACTGATCTGAGAACTTCCTCCTTACTGCATATTTTACACAATACCAAGGAATACTGTAGAAGCTACCAAGGGAGTGAAATAACCACAGGTCTCATCAACTTATAATATCTACAAGTTGTAATGAAAATAACCATGGCAACCAGTATAATAATGGCATGAGTATCAAGGAGACAAATAACAGCCTTCTAATTAAACTTATGACTCATTTCTCAGAACGGAACACATTCTTATTACTGTTACCTAGAACAAGAACCTGAAAAATGGAAGGATATATTCAATAGGGAAAAACAGCCTATGAACACATAGGAAGAAAGACAGTACACCAAACTTCTCTGTAAATATTTGAAGAACACTTAGTATTCAGCCTAGAAATCTTCTTCTACAAGAGTGGCAGAGAATCTCAACATCCTAGCAGGATAGAGGTAAGCTAGTAGAAGAGCAGTGAAGAAGACAGCAACAGCCAGCCATAATGCAGATTACTAACAACCCAGCAATGCTTTCCAGAATCAGGCCATCCTAATCTCTCCCCATAGTAAGGCTTGGGGAATGATTGAAATACCAACACGCCTCAATAGACTATGAGCAACTGAAGAGAGATAAGATCACAAAGAGGTAAACCTCAGGGACTAAAGCCAGATGAGTGAGTGAAAGGCAACCCCCCCCATCAGTGGGGTGTCTAGAGAGGGTCAACTTGGTATGCCACAGAGGCCTGAACCCCCACAAGAGTACACAAGCCAGAGGAATTCTGGGATACATAGAAGTGGCCAAGGTGGGAAGGAGTGGGAGGATTGATTAGGAGAAGGGAGGATAATGGAAGGGAGGGGGGATGAAAGGAAATAAGGATTGTCCTCAAGAAGTTTGTAAAATTAAATAAATTTTTAAAAAGACATAGAATTCAAAAGAGTTTTTTAAATTTTCCATATTTGTATCTGTCTCTCTTAGGTTTGTCCAATCTTCATGCTGTGGACTGCATGTGTCCCAGAATTACTACAACAACCCAACACATTTGTGGATTATGATGTCAAACTGCTATATTGAAAAAACTGAACAATCTATTCTAGTATTGCACATGGGGTTATTAGTGTGCATATTCTCAATTCAATTCACGATAAAGTGTTTGGTAAATCATGAGTAGCTTGTCAAATCTTAGATAATTCAAATAGCTAGTTTCTTCCTTGATTCAGTGAATTCAAGAATAAGAAAATTGTAATGTGTAATTGTCTTTTAACTAATGACTAAATATAAAGAAAAGGAAGAATGAAATGAATGCAAAAAAGAAGAGAATCTATCATGGCATCCATATAGAAAAATGTGTTCCTGTCTTGGCTGGGATATCTATATCCAGGACTCTTCAGTTAGAATTTCTACCACTAGATGTCTACCACGAGATGCATTCAATAGCTGGATTATCAACATTCCCCAAAGTATTAATAAGGACCTTAGAATGAACATCTTTCCTCAGAGAGTGTCTCAGGGGCAGGTTCTGGATAAGGAAGAGGAACTTCACCACTTACAACTTTGCCTATTAAAAAGCCACATGTAGTATAACAGGAATCTGGTTCCCTTATCAAAACAAGTCCAGAACAAAGGGAGTCCTGTGTTACACACAAGCAAAGGTTCAGGAGGGGGGCTTGTATAGCAAGATGCATAGAGAGGGGAAGGTGGGAACAGGATGTATGGATAGAGGGTGGGAGAAGACGGAAGTGAGTGGGAAAGGAGTTAGAGAAAAGACATAAGTCTATTTTTTTTGGAAATAAATAAATTAAGAAAATAAAATAAAGAACACTGCTCCAGTTGTAGTATCCATTTTTAGTTGAAAATTTTGGATATTTACATCTTGTATGTTCTTAATTGTTACTTCTTTAAAATCTTATATATTCTTCATTTTTAATCTTTTATGTTGCCCAAAGAAATGAAATTATTAATATTTGAAGACATGTTGAAATGATCAGAAATAAACATCTGAGAAAGAGTGAAATGTTTCCTTTACAATACCAAAATAAGGTTTCACTTTACCTACCTAATTACTTAAAAACTGAAGAGGAAGAAGCAAAATAAATCACAAATCAAAGGATATACTGAAAAATCAAAATAGCCACCCATAATTTAAAGTCTAATTAATATTATATCAGTTATAAATTTGAGAACAACTTTTATAATGTGCTTGCAGGAGATTGGAAAAATTTTAAAATAAAATGAAAAGTTCAAATACTTAGACTTTCTTCTCATACTATGAATCATTCCCTAGCCATTCATTACTATTTCTTGATAATTTTATGTTCCCTAAATATTAAAAGTATTTAATAATTAAAAAATGCATTATGGTTGAGCAAGATGACTCAGTAGGTTAGGGTACTTGCTACACAATGATCTGGTGATCTGAATTGGATCTCTAGAACCTACAGGAAGAAGAAGGACATTGCCTTCTCATGGCCACCCACATTCTGTAGAACTACACATGTATACATGCACACAGAACACAACCATATATATGTAACATAATATGGCCTCCAGTGAGAATTATATTTTAGAAAAGTTCAATCATATGTTTTTACAAGTTATCTTAAAATTAACGTAGAATAAATGTGATGTATTATATTTAAATGCCTATTATGATCAGATATTTGTATTTCTGAAAAGTAGAAAACTTTAAAAACTTTGGCAAAATGCTTTAGAAATACTTCAGAGTATACAATATGCATTATACACCATAGCAATTATATTTAATAATGATAATATATTCTTGCATCACTAAGGAAGTTTCATGTTCCAGCAATATGAAAAATTAAAGTGAAATAAAATATATGTTAATTAACTTGATATGTATATACATATTCCTTTCATTCACATATTCCATTAACTTGATTTCTATGTATATTTTTGTATACTTATTATATAAATCATTATTAATTACTTACTTATTCAGAAATTTTTATATTTTTCCCTGTTTTTTGGACCATGATATTGAATACAGCAGAGGCCTAAAATTAATTAGATATATGCAAAGTAGGTTTCAAATGTAGAAATTTTTTCTGGCATATATATGATATTTTGAGGTTACAGAAATTCATTACATTTTTCTGTTGCTTCAGCTCTTAGCTTTGCACAATAATTCCTTTTTATCTCAGGCCTTCAGACTAAAAATTTTCTTGGATGTACTAAATATAACAAAATCACATCAGATTTTCTCTGTTTTGCTTATGGAGTTTCTAAATAATAAGTACATTAATAATATTTCCAAAAATATAGATTACATGAGTGCTCTGTGATATTTGGGCAACTCTATTTTTGCTTAGGTTTTTGTCCATTAATTTCAATAATAGATCACTCATTAACACTTCATGACACCCATTTAGCTGATTAACCTGATTAGACTACTTGTGGGGAAAGCAGTCAAATTCAGTTCATGATGTCCATTCACTAATATAAGACTAAATGGAATTGTTTTATAATAGTGATAAAGTACTGAATAGTAGGTTCATATCTATTTTACTCTAACACATTTTGCCAAATGGTGGAACATATTAGAAAAACGATCTTATTAGTTAGGAGTAAAGAAAATTCCTCATAGCAGTTTTCTTACATGATTCAGTTACTCTTTCAGGTTTTAATTCACTGGTGTAATGGTTACTGATTAACTTTTGTGTAGCAAGTACTACAGTAAATTAAAAGTAAATACAGACACTTAGAACTGTGCTGAATCACTTTCCTCTAGACTCAGTTTCTTCTTGTGATCAATAATTTTTGTCACAATATAAATCTGAATAAGGTCCAGAAGTGATCCAAGAAGATAGTTACAGCAGAAAGGCTTAAAACACATCTTCCTGGTACTTACTATTCAGGGAACAGCAGTGGAAGGAAGAAAGTAACATCAGAAATTAGAGTCTTCAGGTGGATACACAGAATGATCACATGCATGGACAAAATTCAAGCAAAATTCAAACAAAACCAGGCAAGAAAGAACAAACAGAAATCCAACATTTCCTGCAGCTGTTCACTTTTAGAAGCTAGGATTTTACTCCCAGTATACTAGACAGTTCTTTTGAAAGTGTTTAAACAAACAGGTAACATTTATCAGTGTTATTCATTTTTTATTTAATATACACAATTTTGTCTTGATATATAGGCTAAATATTAATTAATATGTATACTTTTGTGGAAATTTTTGTCAAGGATGTGTCATAAATTCCTGATGAAACTCTTTTAATTTCCCTGTCACCTAATCTGTCCTTCCAGATATTGAAGGTACAATTCTTTAGTCTTAATCATGAGGCATGTGCATATTTGATACTGTTGAGGCCATTTTCATGGTAAGACTAGGTCCTTAATTTATTGTAATATTATTTCTCAATTTGACAGAAAATACCTTTTTAAGACTTCCAGTCTTTTTTATTGTTAAGATATGTTTTCTAGCCCAAAATGTGGTTCATCTCAACAATTGTACATTTGAGAAGAATGTAACATGTTATGGTATAGATGTCAACTAAATGCAAGTGGTCAATAGCACTGATCAGTGCAGTGATGCTTTTAATGATTTCCTGTCTTCTGGATGAGGATTACTTATAGAAATGTCTTGAAATATCCAGAACTAATAGTGAATTCACCTGTTTCTTCTTGCAGTTTTACACCTTCTCCCTCAGATAATTAGAGGGTTTGTTATAAGTCACAAACATTAATTATTGTTATGAATTCTTTTCAATCCTTCACCATAGAATTTTTGTAATGAGACATATTTCCTTATTATTAATAACTTTCCATACTCTGTAGTTTATTTTGGTGTACAATTAATACCAGATACTCCACCTAACTTTTGATTAATTTTAATGAAACTTTCTGTATCCTTTAGCTTAATTAATTTGTTTTTATATTTGAAGTGGGCTATTTTTAGTTAGCTAGATCATTTTGTAAAGATACTCAATAATACTTAGCTTATTCTATCTCTAGACTGCTGATATTATAGTTGATTATTTATGACTATATATTAAAATCAGCTAAACTATTATACTTTTCTATTTATTTTCTTGCATTTGCTTTCTTCCACCATTTCTGTTTTTCTTCACAACTTAACTATGGAAAACGTTTAGAACGCACACTGTCTTTAGACAAAGATACATGTTGAACAAACAGAATCACCAGTTCCTTTTGGATTCCTCAAAGATCTATAGTCAGATAGGAAAACAATACATTTACCCTGTGGTCCCCACCCCCCTCCAAAAAAAAAGAAAGAAACTGTGAGTATAGACATTGAGAGTCACAATATTGAGAAACTGAGGAATCCAGGAACAAAAGAAAATACCACGTTAATCAAGATTTTGAGGGAAATTGGCATTGTTTTTATACATTTATTATTATTATTTCCGCTCATACAAACTTAATAGGTACACCAGTTCCTTCCCTCCCTCCTCCTCCACCCGAACCCCCTGCTCCCCTCCCCTCACCCTTCCCTCCTCAGCCCCCAGTGCCCCCCCTCAATTCCCAGAGAGTCCTTTATTGTACATGCCTGACTCTCCTCTGGGCCCTCCTCTCCGATGACGTACAAGGACCCAGTGGCATTTCCCTGAACCCTTTCCCATTTTCCCCTTAAGCATAGGAACACTGCTGTGGCAGTCAATCCTTTGCCTCCAAGGATCTTGGTGCATTTAGCAGATGCTAGACTTTGTGAGGTCAATAGTGTGTTGGACATTGTGCAGGGCATGCAAAGTCCAATTATGATTGCTTCGGCCCTAACTTGTGTGGAGTATCTTGCAAATCATTGCTCCTCCCATTTTTTTTGCTCTTACAATCTTACTGCCCCCTCTTCTGCAAATGTCCCTGAGGTTCAGGATGGGGAGAGATTAGTCTGACCTACTTCTAGGTGGTTGATATAGAGTCTCTGAAGTTCTGGATTGTGGTTTGCTGATTTTCTTTTGCAGTTTTGCTGCTCTTGCAATGCCCTTCACTCCATCCTGATGGGCACTGTATGTCACTCCCTGGCTAGAGACAAAAAGCTGTTAAACTGGAGTCTTGTTATAAGAGCACATTCAAGGGTAGATGTAATAAAAGTAGGAAACCTCAGTGAGGGAAGGTTCAATCACCCATTTGCAAAATGGTTACTTTTTATCTGCCAGACTATATGCCCTCCCCTTCTGGTGAGATCATACCCCCACAGTTGTAAATGATCAGGAACCAAAGTCTGTGAATTTAACCAGAGATCTCATTACTTACTTGCAGTCTTTGATGGAGGCCTATTTTCTCTGCTGTAACATGGTCCCCTCTCTCCTTGTTTCTGGTGTGGCCCTCCTACCCCATCCCTCCTGTTCATAATCCTTGCAATTACTGTAGGTATTGAGTGTCTCAAGGTGGGCTGGGTGGGTTTGGTACTAGGAGCCACCTATTAGGGAGTATATAAGGTGCTTAATTTTCTTTGTTTGGGATACTTCACTTAATATAATTGTTTATAATGACATCCATTTCCCGGCAAATTCCAGTAATTCATCATTTTTGATGGCTGAGTAGTACTCCATTGTATAGATGTACCACCTTTTCCTTATGCACTCATCAACTGTTGGACATTTGGGTTGTTTCCATGACTTTGCTATTGTAAACAGTGCTGCTATGAACATGGTCCTGCTGGTGCTATCGAGGTTAACCTCTGCTGCATGGGGGGGGGGGTTATTCCCAAAATTGGAATAGCAGGGTCATATGGTATTTCAATCTTTAATTTCTTTAAGAATCTCCAGACGGCTCGCCAGAGTGGCTGTATGAGCCTGCATTCCCACCAGCAATGTAGGAGAGTTCCCCCCTCTCCACATCCTCTCCCTTATTTGTTGTTGTTTGTATTGTGGATTTTTGCCATCCTGACCGGGGTGAGATGATATCTCAGGGAAGTTTTGATTTGCATTTCCCTGATGGTTAAAGAAGTGGAGCATTTTTTAAGAATTTGTTAGACATTTTAATTTCATCCCTGGTAAAGTTTCTTTTAAGTTCCAGGGCCCATTTTTTAATTGGGCCATTGGTTTCCTTGGTGTTTAGTTTTCTAAGTTCTTTGTGTACTCTGGACAGTAGAGCTCTGTCAGATATGTGGTTAGTGAAGATTTTCTCTCATTCTGTGGGTTGCCTTTGAGCTCGTGTGACAATCTCTTTATCTGAACAGAAGCTCTTTAATTTCACAAGATCCCAACTGTTGAGAGTTGGTAACAGTGACCGTGCCATTGGATGTCTGTTTAGGAACTGTTGGCCTAGCCCAATCAGCTCAAAGGAATTCCCTACCCTTTCAACTATGGTTTTTATAGTCTCTGTCCTTATATCAAGGTCCTTGATCCATTTGGAATTAAGTCTTGTACATGGTGACAAGTACAAGTCCAGCTTTAATCTTCTGCATGTGGAGATCCAGTTTTGCCAGCACCATTTGTTGAAGATACTGTTCTTTTTCCATTGGATTCTTTGGGCCCCATTTTCAAAGACCAAATGGCTGTAATTTTGTGGGCTTATATCTGGAAATTGACATTGCAATTGGCATATTTCTAGATGCTCAGTGTAGACATGGATTTGAATTAAAAATCCTCAGGTGCATACTTGTGGGACCAGACAGGCAAGTTTTGTCTGGACTGCATCAATCTGTCCTCTTGGAGGGGAAAGCAAATGATAGTAATTTAGCTAGTCTATTTTTGTTTCCTTCTTGAGGCACAATTTAATCTAGGATGCTTTGATAATTCTTCTTCTAATCCTCTAGAGGACTGAATGTTCCTCCATGTCTGATCTCTGCTCTTCATTACATAGTTTGCCTCCAAAAATTACTTTAGCACAAAACTAAAAAATGAGTCATGGAGATTTGTTTAATAGGGTATGAAAGATTTTGGATAATTTATAATTGAAAATACATAATATATTATAAATTTATAAATAACTATCTTTGGCTGCATGAAGCCTGAGAGTGCCTGCATATTTTATGATCATTATCTTTTATTATCTTTATTGATATCCTCACATTAATACAAACCAAGGGTCTAAGGACATAGCTCAGTGGTAAAATATTTGCATCATAAACATCAGGAACTAATGCTGATCATTAGAACCCACATAAAATTTACAGGTGTGGTGGCAGAGCTGGGAAGGCAGAGACAGGAGGATCCATGGGCCATCTGTGTCAGCTATTCTAGCCTAACTGATGGGCTTTGGGCTAATCTGAGATCCTGGCTCAAAAGAAGTGGCCAACATTCCTATAAATGGCACCTGAGTTTGTCCTGTGATCTCTACATGCATGCATACACACACATTCATTAATACCTGAAAACATACTTGATACCCCACATATTTGAGCATGTATTCACATACATGCCATCAAATAAATTCACAAAGACCAACAAATGAACCACCTGGATGAAATTCTCACAATTAGTAAGGGTAGGATCATTCCGACTGTATATTTGCAACTTTTACTGACTTCTTTGTGTTTCTCCACAAAAGTCATACCTAAGTGTTCGTATTTATGCTGATTTGTAGGCTTTAAAAATATAAAATGTGATTTCACCCTCTTCCTTTCCATCTTTATTTTCTTTGGAATAGAGGACTGTTATACATTGAGTGAGTAGTGGGGTTTAAAGTACCTTTAAAATTCTTTACAATAGAAAATATTATTGCAGGAGTAAACAAAGCAAAATCCTCACCTCTGGAGCCAGCCAGAATAATGTTGAACAAAGCCTTGCATAATGCCCAATTTTATTTTGTACATACTTTGCTAGCGATTACTTTGGTTTAAAAACAGAAAAAATACAAATATATTATCACAAGTAAGAATGGACCTATATCCCATTAAAAAAGGGAAAGAAGCAGCACTGGAAATGTTTCTAAAGCTGTGTGGATAATAAATCTGCCCTGAGTACACTAATGCTGTTTGTTTCATCTTACTAAATCTCCCAGTATCAGGATGCACCAAGAAGTGTTACCCATGACTCAAAACACCTCCTTGAGTTAGATTCTTATATCTTTTTTTTTTTTTTAATTTTTTTATTATTATTATTATTTATTCAACTGTGTGCATGTGCGTGTGTATGTGTGCGCGCGTGCGTGTGTCTGTGTGTGTCTGTGTATGTGTAGAACCACGGACGAATTCGCGAACCACCGTGGACACCTCCACCTCCTTCTGCCCCGGGATTCACAGGTTTCGCCCTACCAGGACCAGAAGCGCAGGCCGCCCCCACTTCCGCCTGGCGTCTATACGTGGGATCTGGGATCCGAACTCAGGACCTTCCGCCTGCAAGGCGGAGGCTTAACCCCTGAGCCACCTTTCCAGCCCCAGATTCTTATATCTTTAATCACAATATCCTTTCAGTCATGGTGTCTGGAAAATGATTATGTCATTAATTGCCACATAATAATTCTCCATAATTGTACTCAAATTTTTTTACAAAAGAGCAATACAAACCATGAGCAATTCTCTAATTAAAAACTCACCAGAAAAAAAGAGAGAGAGAGAAAAGGACAGAAGTCAGAAATCATTCCCCAAGTGTCTGGAACTCTGACATTAACCAAATTGTTTTCAGTATTAATAAAAAAAAAATACTCCCTTTTGGGAACTAGCCTTAAGACATCATATTGCTTTGATATTAAATGTAAGGAAGAGGCAGGAAGAAGTTATCTAAAAAATAGCAATTTTACCAGAAAATTGTCATTATCTAACCTAGATTTTGCAGCTCTTGTCTCCATGCTGTTTAAGCAATGAAGGGGATACATTAGTGCCCAAACTAAACTCACAAGCTTCTGAGAGAGGATAAGGTCTCAGGAGTCTGGATATTAATAGTACAAGCCATAATTCCCAGGCAAGAGTTTGAGCCTCAGACAAACCAGTGTGTTATTAGCAGAGTATGAATACTGTTGGGAGTCTGATAAAGCAGAATTTCAGGCAATAAATATGAGATTATATTTCTATCTCTGTACTAGCCAATCCATCTGAATAGGGTCTAATGAACTGTGCTCCCTGATATTGGGAACATAAAAAATTCAGAAAATTCAACTGATACCTAGTGCAGAGATCAGCTACTTGTGGTAAGTAATAATTCTTGGTGATGAGCCATTTACATGGCATAATTTCTTTGCTAAATTCATCATAAAACCTTTTCTACGAAAGTACATGTGCCTTCAACTCGTCATCAATTCAGCATCCAGGTTATAATTTAATCTGGGATTCTTTTTCTTTCTTGGATTCTGCTTGTTTTTCAGATCTGGAGACTTACAAAGGTTAAGGCTGATTATCAAGACTTCATTAATTGCTAATAATTAATCATTAGAGCCAAACACAGATTGCATGTAGGCAGCACTCTGTATGAACCAAGGGGATTACTTTATCTTATTCCGTGGTTGAACAATAGTAGCTCAAAGAAGCTGGCATTAGCTTTAAAACATAGTGTACATGGATGTCTGGCACTAATTGATTCCCAGCCTCTACCTCAACTACTTTGCTGTCTGAAATCTTTCTGTGGTTTTCTTTTACATATCCAGGACTGGTGAAAACAACAGGGCAGACTTCTCACATTTCATAAAATTGGAATTGGATTGTTTCATTAAATAAGTAATATCAAATAAGGATGCAAGACACTCAGTTAAGTTTAAGAACAAAAAAATTTCCTTTAGTATAAATATATACCAAATGTTGCAACTCTTCAATTTTTCTCAGAAATATGGGTTTCAGTGACTATACCTTATTGTGAAACTTTAGATTAATTAGCTTTTATTCTAAACTCAGTGAGTTAGCACTAAACTCGCTCTTCTCACATCACATTAAGATGGTTATTTCCATTCTATGAAATTCATTTTAAATGTATAAATTGATACATTTATTGATTATTATATGCTTTGATTATTATTCCAATCTAGAATATGCTCCCATTGGCCAGGTTACATTTTGTGATTGTTTATCTTGTTTATCAACATGACTGGACTTGGAATAGACCACTTAAAGATATTATCTTCAAGGTATTTGATCAAGATATTTGAAATAAAATAACAAATCATAAATGTGGGTGACACATCTTCTTGTAGCAGACAAAAGAAAATGAAAGATCTCTATCTATCTATCATCTATCTATCTATCTATCTCTCTATCTATCATCTATCTATCATCTATGTATCTATCATCTATCTATTGCTATCTAACCTCTCTCTCTCTCTATCTCTCTCTCTATCTATCATCTATCTATCTGTCTGTCTGTCTGTCTGTTTGTCTGTCTGTCTATCTACCTACCTATCTACCTACCTACCTATCTCTCTCTCTCTCTCTCTCTATCTATCATCTATCTATCTATATCTATCTATCTATCTATCTATCTATCTATCTATCTATCTATCTATCTACCTATCTATCTATCATCTATCTCACTCGCTCTTTCTTTCTCTATCCCCTCCTATGGTGACAAACTCATCTTTCCTGCTGCTTCCCTTCTTTGCAACATCTGAATACAACTTTTTTAACCTCCAATGAAACTGAAGATCAGAGACAACCAAAAATTCTCCAGCCTTCTGCACCAGACTGGAGCTGCAGAGGAACCCAGTTTCTGAACTGAGAAGCTATTTTTTTTTTTACTTCCTACAACTTATCACTTATATATATGTACATATATATTTCATATACATTTATATATGGAATTTATATATGTATTGATTCTATTGGTACTATTCTGCTAGAGAACCCTGACGGATACATAACTCAACTGCAGTTTGTCAAAATTTCTTATTATCTTTTAAAATATTCATAATGTTATTTGAACTCAAGTTCTGATATTTTCCATGATTTAATACAGACCAGAATTCCTTGAAGTTGGATAAATTTTTGCTGCCTTGTCTGATATTAATTGCTCCTATGTTTGTCATCATGCACTGATGCTTCCATATGCTGCCTGGATACAGTGCATGTAGGTAGAGCTGGCACATGCAAATCTTAGCAGGAACATCACACAGTAGGCACATTTGCATACTTCCTTATTGCTAACGTCACAAAACTATTCTAACTTGGTATTCAGGTTTTCAATTTACTTTTAGATGTTTTTTATACTTTGTCATTTTAACACTCGTCAATATGTGGTCACAATAAGCAGAAGACACTTAGGATGTATTATTCTCTCTCTTCCATCCCCATCACTCTCTGCATGTGGGTATGTGTGTGGTGATATATGTACACATGTTTTTGTCAAAGTGCATATGCAGATGTGCATATGCAGTGGAAACCATATGCTAACCTCAGATGTTTTCCTCAGCTGTTGTTCACTTTTTAAAGAAAAATACAGCTTCTCTCACTAGTTCCAAGGTCGCTAAATTCTGATGCAATGTTTGGTGACCAAAAACCATGATTCACCTATATATTCCTCTATTTATGCCTCCCCAGGGCTGAGATTCTAGATGTATGCCAGTTCATCTAAATTTTACATGGCTTCTGGAGAATCTAACATCAAGTCTTTCAGTTTGCTTGATAAACACTTTTCAGAAGAAGCCATCTTCCCAGATGTAGGCTGTGTTCTCTGTGTGATGCTTTCATGTCATCTTTAAAACAAAAAAGAGATCTAGAAAAAATGTTTCTGACCCATGATTGAAATGGTCAGGCACTATGTAAGTAGCATGTAAGAAAGAGAAAGAATCTATGATTTGAGGAACAAAGAGTCAAAATATCAAAGGAAAAAAGAAAGTAGATGGTTGTGGACAGAAATTGTTAGATTTAAGAGTGCTCTGTACAGTTAAGTCTGCCCTGACCTCACATGTTTCTGCAAACCTTTCCAAATTTCATTATTTGGTGCACATTACTTGACTAAATGTCTCCCACACAATTCCATGTGCTTCTCACAGCCTCTCAGTGAGCACAGGACCTCACAGGGCACAGACAGAACCTGAGAATACTTTTCCTCAATTTTCCAAAGGTACTTATACAAAGATAGATTTCCAACTGCAATAAAGGAATCGCTTTTTATGAAATACAGAAGTTTTGTCTATAAATGTCACTTAATATTTTCTCATTGAGAATCTGAGATATGATTTTTGGGTGATTAGCATTTTGGGGTATGAAATTATCATATGAAAATTATCGTAATCTATATTACAAAGCATAGATTTAAAGGTAAATGAACAAAGTGTTATGAAACAAAATTGAATTTACTAATGACATTTGACTACAGCCTCTTCAAACAAATCTAACTTGAATAAGTTAGACTTTTTTTGTTCATTGGATATTAATATCATACTTTCCCTTAACAAGTGACTTCTCATGTTTCTCCTTTTGGAGAAACTGACATTACGTGGAATTATATCAATGTTGCAATCATTTCACCAAATTCTATGACTGAATTTCACCACAAGCTAAACTTTTGAAATTTCTTTTCTCCTTCTGTCAATGAGAACAGACAATACAAAAGGAACCCCAGAACCCATAAAACTGAAAGCCAGGAAAACAGGAACGAGTAGACTGGGCTTATATAGGGATGAAAGGGAGGGTGGGATAGGATAGAATTGGGAAGGAGGAGAGGTAGGGATGGGGGTACGAGGGAGACAAGCAGCATGTATATAAAATGTTAATTTAATAAATTCATTAATAAAAAATAAAATGAAACTTTTAAAAAGAAATTTCTTTTTTTAGTTTGGAACAGACATTTGTTTTGCCTTTATATTACTTTTTTATTTTGTGAATGTATTAAATAGTCATAAATCATTCTTTCCTTAGGATAAAAATCTGTACACAGAAATGTTACAGACTCTTGTTGTCATAGATCTTTGTTTCCAGCTAGGTAACCATCAATTCATTAATACTTTGCTGTACCAGAAGTGCAGTTTTCTTTTTGATAGCATTCTCTGTTGAATTTCTAATGGCGGGGCTGGAGAGGTGGCTCAGGGGTTAAGCCTCCGCCTTGGAGGCGGAAGGTCCTGAGTTCGGATCCTAGATCCCACGTATAGACGCCGGGCAGAAGCAGGGGCGGCCTGGGTTTCTGGTCCTGGTAGGGCGGAGCCTGTGAATCCCGGGGCAGAGTAAACAAGGAGGAGGTGGAGGCGTCCATGGTGGTTCACGAATTCGCCCGTGGTTCTACACACACACACACACACACACACAATTGAATAAATAATAAAAAAATGAATTTCTATTGGCTTAGAATCCCCATGATACTTAACATATACATTTTATATTAGCAACAAAGTAAGCCTTATGTTCATGCTATTTCAGGAAAAATCAACCAACAATTACATTTTAAATAGTTATAATTTATTTTCTAAGTGCTTAGCTAAAATTATGAGCAAATGTTTATATTTCAAAAGAGTATTATTAAACATCAATACAGGTAAAAGAATACGATAGGTATTGATTTGGGTGTAGTGTAGATTAGCAAGGAGATATTTGCATATGCCTATTTAATTGATATGGGTAAAGATATAGATAAGTTATTTGTGGATACATTTAGTATATTTTGGTAATCCCTGTAAGCGATTAAAAATCTTTGGAAGCGAAGGACTCAGGCCCTAAAGGGGAACCCATGACTATAAGCTCGATGAGCAAACGTGGAAGAAAACCACCTTCCAAACACTTATTTTTAATTCCACAGATTAGTGCATTTTCCAGGCTACATCTAAAAAGTCTCCTTTCAGTGGAAATATACAGAGAATAACAACTGATCTAACCTTCAAGCATAACCTAGATATCTGAAGCTCCCCTGCTTCTGCACTCCAAAGTCCAGAGTACATTAGAGAGGAGAATAAGGAAAGAATTTGAGAACCAGATCAAGGAGATGGGTACTGACAAGCAGTACCCCCTAAACATAAAACTGCTACAAACCAGGAGCACACTGCAACCAAGTTTGCCTGCACAAATCCTGTACAAGATTGGGTCCATCATCTTGGGACAATGAATGAGGAAAGGATTTTAGGTGGCCCTTCCACTCTAACAGTGATTATCTATGGTCAAAGCTGGTCAGAAGAAATGGTCCCTCCTGAATCAGTGATGCTGGGTGCACTGAGTACCCAGACAAGAGCAAGCATCCCTTAACAGATTAAGTGGGACACATCCACATGGAGGGACATTCAGATAAGAAGGAAGCTGATTGAGAGGAAGACAGTCAGTGATTAGAAGGGTGTTATAGGACAGAAAGCAGTAAGAACATCATTGATACTTAAATAACGTAAATAAAAATTCTCTGGATAAATTTTATTTTTATATCGTTATTTTTCTTAAAGTTTGATTTTTTAGCATAATGATAATGATAATTCATGCAACAAAAACGCAATGCTTTTCCAATGTGGCTATGCTGAATGATATTGCATTTTTTTCAATATTTATATTCAACGACTAAATTTCAATAAGGGAAAATGAAATGAAAATTTTAATGGTAATTCAAGATCAAGTTAGTTCTCAAATTAACTGGAAATAATGTTGAACATAATTTCACATTCCTGCTTTTAGATTATTACCTATATAATAAATTTAGCAAAATTTGCCTATGGTTTCATGTATATTTGGGCATTTTAAATTAGAAAAATTCTCAATACAAAATATGAAGATACTTGAAATTTGAATCACTTACAATATCCAACACTGTAGTAAATAACTTATAAGGAAAAAAATTGCCAAAATGTTGGGTACCCTTCTGTTGGTTCATCTGCTTCACACAAACATGGAACTTTTTGGAACAAAATGTGTGCATTCTGCAGTTACTGTGTGATCAGTGCAGCATGACCCAGTTCCCCAGCTGGTGCAACAATCTCTGCACTTGGCATAGTGAACATGTTCTTGTCATTCTGTCTGATGAATTTGATTGTTTGACACTACTTTTCCATTGCCAGACATCTCCTTCTGATCCCTGTTGGCCTGGATAGATTATTGAAAAATATTGTTCATCTTGATACTGGTCTTGGCTCCCACACAGGTTGTCTGAAGAGATAACTTACCAGTCCAACATCGGTTCAGTTTAGATGCAATAACCAACATATTTGGCAGTACAAAAGAACACAATACAAATCTAATTTTTTTTCCTCAAAAGATCAAAGTGGGTGGAAAAGCACATGCATTTTTCCCCAATGGGATTCTCATGTTTATTTTTTACTCATGACATAAAGAATTTCCACTTCCTTTTTTTTCTCCACAAAGGAATTTTCAGATATCTTAGATTTAATAAAATTCTGTAACTGATCATATATTTTGCATTGTGGTACAAATGTTAATTCAAGTTGGTAATATTGAGATGGTTCAGTAGGAATTACACACTAAATCAATAACAGAAAGTTAAAGAAAGTAATTTTGATTCATCTTAAACTATGTTGAGTTCTTCTAAAAAATCTTATTAATTTCAAGTTATTCCCTTTTATTATAAACCTTTCATTGACAAAATCTACAAATATTTTGATAAAATTTAATTTTGATTCCTCTTAATTATCATTAACAAGTAGTAGGAAATTTTGCAAAACATGGTGTATTTTGGAAGCATTTATCCGTAATAAGTTATGCAGGGATATTACCTTTTAACTATTGAGATTTGGCATATGAAAATACAAAAAATATTCCTGTCATTATTAGGAAATCAAACTATATTATACTCTGTATGAAGGGCACTCTATTTCACATCAGTGTACCGCTAATTTTTCACTTCATTGCAATGGGGTAGTTAAATTTCATTTTTTGAAAATTTTAAAAGGTTTCCTTTAATGATTAGTGGAAACCAAAAGTATTTCATAAATTTTAATGACTTTTTCTATCTGTTCAAATCTTCTATTTTCTTTGTTTTTCCTTCTTTTTGTATTTATCTTCCTGGTTTTTATTTCCTTTCTATCCTTTCTCCATACTCCTCTCCTTGCTTCATCTCCCTCTTAAATCTCTATCTTCCCACATTAATATTGATTTTCATTTATTACCTTTCCTTTAACTTTCTATTCTCCCTTTCTCCACTCAGCTCATTAACTTCAGTACTGAGTGCTGAGTTTTCCAGGCTTCATGTTTAATTAGGTTCTGCTTGTAGGATCCCTTACTATTCTTTTCACCTTATTATTCTTTGGAATAGTGAGTAAGTAGGAAACAAAAAAAGAAAAATACATTTCTACTGCTTCCCAAAGTTATTTTTTTAACATTTTTATTATTATTTCCGCTCATACAAACTTAATAGGTAGACCAGTTCCCTCCCCCCTCCTCCTCCCCTCGAACCCCCTGTTCCCCCTCCCTTCCTTCCCATCTCCCAGTGCCCCCCCCCAATTCCCAGAGAGTCCTTTATTGTGTATGCCTAACTCTCCTCTTGGTCCTCCTTTCCAATGACATAAAAGGACCCAGTGGCATTTCCCTGAACCCTTTCTCGTGTTCCCCTTAAGCATAGGAACACTACTGTGGCCATCAATCCCTTGCCTCCAAAGATCTTGGTGCCTTTAGCCAATGTTAGACTTTGTGAGGTAAATAGTGTGACAGACATGGCACAGGGCATGCAAAGTCCTATTATGATTGCTTCAGCCCTATCTAGTGTGGATACTCTTCAAATCATTGTTCCCCCCATCCTTTTGCTCTTACAATATTACCGCTCCCTCTTCCGCAAATGTCCCTGAGCTTCAGGAAGGGGGGAGATTAGGCTGGTTTAGTTCTATGTGGATGATATAGAGTCTCTGAAGTTCTGGATTGTGGTTTGTTGATTTTCTTTTGCAGTTTTCCTGCTCCTGCAATGCCCTTCACTCCATCCTGCTGGGCACTGAATGTCACTCCCTGGTCAGAGACAAAAAACTGTTAAACTGGGGTCTTGTTATAATAGTACATTGAAGGGTAGATGTAATAAAAGCAGGAAACCTCGGTGAGGGAGGGATCAGTCACCCATTTGCAAAATGATCTTTTTCCATCTGCCAGACTATATGCCCTCCCCTTCTGGTGAGATCATACCCTCTCAGTTGTAAATGATCAGGAACTAACGTCTGTGAACTTAACCAGGTGTCACATTACTTACTTGCATTCCTTGGAGGTCGATTTTCTCTGCTGTAACACGGTGCCCTCTCTCCTTGTGTCTGGTGTGGCCCTCTAACCCCATCCCTCCTGTTCACAATCCTTGCAATTACCGTATTACCTAGGTTTACCCTTGAGTGTCTCAATGTGGGCTGGGTGAGTTTGGTATTAGGAGCCACCTATTAGGGAGTACATATGGCGCTTAACTCTCTGGGATTAGGATACTTCACTTAATATAATGGTTTCTAATGACATCCATTTCCCAGCAAATTCCAGTAATTCATCATTTTTGATGGCTGAGTAGTACTCCATTGTGTAGATGTACCACCTTTTCCTTATCCACTCGTCAACTGTTGGACATTTATGTTGATTCCATGACTTTGTTATTGTAAACAGTGCTGCTATGAACTTGGTTGTGCTTCTGCTATTGAGGTGAATTTTTGCTGTATGTGAGGTTATTCCCAGAAGTGGAATAGCAGGGTCATATGGCATTTCAATCTTTAATTTCTTTAAGAATCTCCAGATGGCTCGCCAGAGTGGCTGTATGAGCCTGCATTCCCACCAGCAATGTAGGAGAGTTCCCCTCTCTCCACATCTCTCCAGCATTGTTGTTGTTTGTATGTGTATTTTTGCCATCCTGACCGGGGGTGAGATGATATCTCAGGGAGGTTTTGATTTGCATTTCCCTGATGGCTAAAGAAGTGGAGCATTTTTAAGTATTTGTTAGACATTTTAATTTCACTCCCGGTAAAATTTCTTTTAAGTTCCAGGGCCCATTTTTTAATTGGGCCATTGGTTTCCTTGTGTTAATTTTCTAAGTTCTTTGTGCCCTCTGGACAGTAGAGCTCTATCAGATATGTGGGTTAGTGAAGATTTTCTCCCATTCTGTGGGTTGCCTTTGCGCTCGTGTGACAATCTCTTTATCTGAACAGAAGCTCTTTAATTTCACAAGATCCCAACTATTGAGAGTTGGTAGCAGTGACTGTGCCATTGGATGTCTGTTTAGGAAATGTTGGCCTAGCCCAATCAGCTCAAGGGAGTTCTCTATCTGTTCAGTTTTGATTTTTATAGTCTCTGGCCTGATATCAAGGTCCTTGATCCACTTGGAATTAAGTCTTGTACATGGTGACAAATACGGGTCTAGTGTTAATCTTCTGCATGTGGAGATCCAGTTTTGCCAGCACCATTTGTTGAAGATGCTGTTTTTTTTTCCATTGGATTCTTTGGGCCCCTTTGATGAAGATCAAATGGCTGTATTTTTTGGGCTTATATCTGGGTCCTCAACCCTTATCCATTGATCTGTGTGTCTATTTTGGAGGCAGTACCAGGCTGTTTTTATAACTATTAATTTGTAGTATAGCCTAAGGTTTGGTATGGTAATACCTCCAGCAGTGTTTTTGTTACTCAGGATTGTCTTTGCTATCCTGGGTTTTTTGTGCCTCCATATGAATTTTGAGATTATTTGGTCAACTTCTTTAAAGAATTGCTTTGGGATTTTAATTGATATAGCATTGAATTTGTATATTGCCTTTGGTAGGATGGTCATTTTTACGATGTTGATTCTGCCAATCCAGGAGCATGGGAGGTCTTTCCATCTTCTGATGTCTTCAGCAATTTCTTTCTTTAGGGTTTTAAAGTTTTCATTGTAAAGGTCTTTTACCTCCTTGGTTAGGTTTATACAAAGGTATTTCATTTTTTTAGGGGCTATAGTAAATGGGATTGTTTCTCTCAAGGCTTTTTCACTTCTTTCATCTGGGCATATAGGAAGGCCTCTGATTTTTGCACATTATTTTGTATCTGCCACCCTGCTGAACATTCTCAATTAGTTCCAGGAGCTTCCTGGTGGAGTTTTTGGGATCACTCAGGTATAAGATCATGTCATCTGCAATAGGGATAGTTGACTTCTTCCTGCGGATTTGAATCCCTTTTATGTCCCTTCCTTGCTATGGCTTCAGCTAAGACTTCACGTACAATATTGATAGAAGTGGTGAGAGTGGACAGCCTTGACTAGTTCCTGATCGAAGTGGGAATGCTTCCAATTGTTTCCATTGAGCATAATCCTTGCTGTGGGCTTGTTGCATACAGCTTTTATATATTGATAAAGGTCCTTCCATTCCTACTGTCTCTAGCGTTTTGATCATAAAAGGCTGTGGATCCTGTCAAAGGCTATTTCTGCATTGTCGAGAGTATCATGTGGTCTTGGACTTTGGACTGGTTTACATGAGAATTACATTATTGATTTTCGTATGTTGAACCAACCTTGCATGCTGGGATGAAGCCTACTTGGTCCCTGTGAATGATCTTTTGATATGTTTTTGAATGATTTGCTAAGACTTTGTTAGAGAATCTTTGTGGTTGTGTTCATCAGGGAGATCGGCCTATAGTTTTCTTTTTCAAGTGAATATTATTAGGTTTGGGATTAAGACGATATTAGCTTCATA